>JAMJEY010000002.1:0-1228450 GCA_024713865.1 Morchella sp. 2016-72
CCTAACTAGCCTAACCCTAACTAACCCTAACTAACCCTAACTAACCCTAACTAACCCTAACTACTAAACCCCGATATGCCCAACCCGAAGAATCCCGATCCTCTTACTAACCCCTCTTTCCCCCAATTCCCAATCATGCGAGACGTGCCGTGACAACAACGATGCAGGAAGTGCGATGGTCTCCTCGTTAGGCACTTAGTACAGGATAGAATATATTCCTCCTTCATTGAGCAGCAGCATCAATTCGAAGGCAAAGAACTGAAGGACAGGATGAATTCCTTCTCGAGGTGGAGGAAGACTGTTACTATCTGTGAGAGGGATATGAAGACACTATCCTTGAGTGCTATTGTGGAACCTGAAGCGAGGTTGGATGGGTTGAATGCTGTTGCAGTCCTTGGTTTGTGATTCCTTGATTTCTTGATTTAATCATTGATTTTTCTATTGTCTATTTGTGTTGCATACTAGGGGAGGAGTGATGGTCCACCTCGACATATATGTCGGGGTCGACCGCATGATTTTCCCATGAGTTTGATCTGATATGATGAGTGGATACTCGGCTATACAGTTGATGAATCTGATTGCTGACTCGGTCCCTCTCTCTGGTATCAGGGATTCATGATTCGACTATGCAGAGAATGCTCTGGGATTGGAGACAAGGTATCTATTGTTGGGGCAGGAAATGCCTGTGTGGTGAGAGGTTTGATAGAGGACATGTTCGATGCATGGATCTGGACTTGGTATTGAATGATGAGGAGATGGAGATGATGGAGTTTGATAGGCTCTTTCATCCACCTGATACAAAGTACATCATCATTGATTATTTGCTTAACATCAAGGCGCATGACAGAGCATACAAAATCCTTACCGATTGGAACAAACGCCTTACAACATTTCAACGGAATAAGATTCAACGATTGATGGATGAGTTCGATGATTGAGATTGATTGATATGATATATATACTTGGGTTGGAAGGATGCAACAGTACTATTTCCTTACTGTTTATTGTTGTTTCTATTGTCTCATATATGTCACTCATTTTCTTAACCTTCCTATGTTACTTATTTATTTTCCCATCAACTGTTTCCTTCTTTGGACGGGAATGGTGGGGTGAAGTGGAGGTCTGGGGCCGCTAAGAGTTGGAGTTGCTCTACTTCTTTTTCTTTGGAGGATGTACCTATTGTTAGTCCTGGTTTTGGGGTTGTGCCTCAGTATGGATTGGGTTGTTGGGTTTTGGTCTTTGCTGGACTGATTTGTCAGACTCGACTAGAGGGTAGTGCCTTCGAATTAGGTTGAGCTATCGGTTCGGGCAGGGGCTCTTCCTCCCTCGCATGGATGGCTGTTATTAGGGTGATGGCATGCATAAGACCCATGCTTGATGTTTTCCTGTTTTCTTCTCGAGTGTTGTAAGACTCGGCTTTGGGGGTTGTGCTTCCGAACTTGAGTTGAGCTCTCTTGTGGGGCTTGTGGGGGTTCATTTTTGTACCTGCAGTTATAGTTGTAGTCATGTCCCTAGGCTTTCCCTAGCTGTGGTTTCTATTGTACCCATAAATCAATATAACTTGATCACTAACCCTAACTAGCTAAGTTGGGGTAATTGGTCTTGTACTGGTGTCCCACAGCTTGAGGTATGTGTTTTCTCATGCCTCTTTTCGCTTGGTGTGTTGTCTCTCTGGAGGTGTCGCTGCTGTACTTCTGATTAGACCTGGTCGTGGGGTTGTACCTCGAGATAGGCTGGGCTGTTGAGGTCCAAGATGGTGTTTTTGGTCTTCGCTGGACTGTTTGTAAGTACCTGACTCTTAGGGGATTGCGTCTCTCTGTGTGGTTGGTCTGTGGTTCAGATGGGGGCTCTCCTCCTTCGCATGGGTTTCTAGTTGTGGATTGTTCGATTCTGCCTGTATGGGTGGTTGATCGGGGCTCCTGGGATTCCCCTTAGCTTGAGTAGATAATAAATAAACTTGAACACTAACCTTAACTACCTTAAAATCCCCTTGCTCATAACACCTACTTCTTAGATACCATCGCTGCAAGTTACCCGCACCCTACGGAATGAAGCCTACACCCTATTGCCCCCCTGAGAAGATCCTAGAACCTGACTTCGGAATCTATTATAGTCATCATCGTTCTCGTTGAGGTCCATCCGGTCCTCATATCCCCTGTCTCTTATCCTCGTCCTTGTCCTGATCTTTGCCTCTGCCTTTGCCTTCACTGGTGCCTGTTCTTGTGCCTGCCCGGCAATACCTCTGTCTTCATTGGTGTCCTTGTTGCCTGGCTGTGTTCCTCGAGCCCTCCTGCATCATCATTGTCGTCTTCTACTTCGTCTTGCGATACTCCATCACAACTAGTCCTATAGTGATTGGGTGTCCTTATTATGTGGTCACAGTTAGGTGATCACACGGCATTACAATAGTAGCCAGTATAAAGGAGGGGAGGTTTGACTCTTAAATCCCTCACTCCTCATCATAAATATAATTTTGTAAAGCGACTTTTACAGTTGGAGGGGGGAGAGAATGTGGAAAGACCGAGGAGTGTTACTGTGTTGGTGGGGGAGATGAGTATGAGGGAAAAGGAGCGGTGGAGGTTGAAGAGGGGGTTAAACCGTTCAGTTAAACCGGTTTGAACCATATGACCGGGAAACCTTGGCGGTACGGATCCCGTTCGTTTAATAAGTAGTCCCGCTCGAATTTCAAAGCAGAATGGAAAGACCTTAGTCACTCGTGGGTTGGGTCCAGATCTGCTTGTGGCCAAGACCCTCCCTCGCAGCATACTCACCGTGCAATGCGCATCTCAGCCCCAACAGCTCCAGATGATATGACGACAGAAATCTGGGGAGTGCCTCAGCGGTGTCTTCTCCCTGATTTACAATGGCTAACCAGGGCCGGTTTACAGACTTATACCTTTAGTTTCCATGGAGATCAATCTCCTCGATGACGCCCGCGTTTTTACCTGCTCGATATGTTAGAACTCCATGGCTCACTATGGCCCCTCCGCACTCAATGCACGAGGTGGTGCGAGGATTGTTCCCGAGGCTGAATGCATCTCATCGCCACAATATAGGTCATTATCAGTGGAAGTACGCGATCCCCGAAGCATCGCTCATTGCCAAGGCCAGCACGTATCGTCACCGGTTCCAAACAAAAAAGATAAGAATTCTCAGATCATAAATGACACAGAAAAGGAAAGATAAAGCAGCGACAAGAAATCCCTACGCTCCATTATGTATAAATGGCGCCCAATCCAGGACCTTCTCCGTATTCCTCCCCTTACCCCTGGCTTTCACAACAGCGTCATGCAGCGCCCTCGAAATCCCACATCCATTCCTCACAACACCCTCGTAGAAGCTCTTTGCGACCGCCGTGCACACCTCATCCCGCCCCTCCCACATCGTCGCAATAACATGTCGGAACCCTGCCATCTGGAAGGCGCCAGCCAGAGTGATTCCTTCGTCCACCAAACTACTGTCTCCAGCTTCAGCTGTCGAGCATGCTGACAGATAGGCCAGCATTTTACATCCACTCTTTGCAGCTATATCGGCAACAGTGAGCCGCCCACCCTGCAGTAGAAGTCCGCTGCTGCTGGGATCGTCAACCTCAGTAACGCCGTGGCAGGCGAAATGGACGGCCTGGTAGTTACCAACAGATGACAGAACCTCCGGAACATCACGCTGCACCATGATGTTGGTCGTGACCTCAGGCTGCACAATCACAACGATATCTGCCAGCTCTTCCTTCACACCCTCAAGGTCGCATTCATTATCGGTCGTCGGCATAGCCACGAGTAATAAATCTCGAATCGTTTCGGCGGGCTTTTGCCGGGAGTACTGCAGCGCCTTTAGACTCGGGGTGTAGGAAGATATGACACGACTAATTGTATTCTCGGTAGATCCATTTGTATGGTATCCCGCTGCATGAAATGGAGCCAAACCTAGCATACCTGTACCAATCCACCAAATATGCGGGGGCTCACCCTGCGGCGGCGGTGGCGGCGGGGCAGTGATACCGAGTGCAGTAAGAATGGGGGAGACGACAATATCCCATAGCCAGATAAGCAGAGCCCGCATCTTCTTTGTGCGGTCGGCGTAGGTGGAGAGACCCCCCATCACCACATTTTCCATGCCTCCCAGCAGCTCACACGCCTTTCCCCACTCGAATTTCTCTAGTTTAATACTCCTTATAGAAGTGCTGGTGACTATAATAGCGTCGGAGCCAAAGAGATCTGCATTCACCACCACCACAGGCCCAGAGACGGCGAGAGCCATGAGACCTCCACCACTGGGGGGTTTTAAGAAGTCTTCATACCCTGGTATGGCTCGTATCGTGCTTAGGACTTCCTCCATCTTAGCCATGACCTTTTTACGCCACGCCATCACACTCTCAGGACCGAGTATCTCCCACCCTGTTGCGCGCACTGGAGTAGAAGGGCCCTCCATTTGCTTTCTTAGTGCCTCAAACTTACAACACAGCTCTGGATAGTCGGACCGTAAATCTGCCATATCACTGCGGCAATCAATAATGAAGCCCGCAATAATACCACGGCCTAGCTCAAGCAGCTTTAAAGCGTGTGTGGCGCCTTTTTTAGCCATTAAAGCGCCCTTAGCCGCCCGTGATGCAATACCCCTTAGTAGCATCAAAAGTTGTTGTTGGTCGATACGGGAGAGAAAAGGCCTGCTTATCTGTGGCATGAGGTTTACACATCCTTCGTACATCGCTGCCGCATCGGCCCATCTCCCGGAGCGTGCATAGACGTCCCCCACCCTCTGTGCGGCATTGATGCGTAATAGCGGTGGAGCGGAGAGGGTATTCCATGCGTCACGGAAGGAGTGGAATGACCGTTGACCGTCCGATCCCGTGTTCTGCTTTGCCTGGTAGCGTATGAGATAGCACCGTCCTAGTAGGACAAGAGTCTTCCCACGGGCGGGCTGGTCTTCATGTTGTCCGCGGAGGGTATATTCCAGGTATTGAATGGCCAGATCAATATCGTCGATCTCCTGGGTGCAGTGGAAGCGTGACTGATAAAGCTGCCCGAGGCGCAAAGAGACGTCGGTGATAGATATATGGCCCGTGCCACGCGGGTCCATAAGGGCGTTAAGGGTCAATATTATTGCACGATGAAGGTCGTTGATGAAGACTGGATACGCCTGGTGCCGTAGGTGTAGGGCGTCGGCGAGAATGATCTGGAAGTGTACCGATCCATCGCGGCCCGCGGCGGCATCCATATAGAGTTGGCCAAGTGTTATGGCGGCAAGGAGGTCGTCGTATGCAGAGAAGGCTTTGCGCTCGAAGCGCTCCGTGAGGTGTTTGCAGAGGACTATGAGGCGTTCCTGACGGCGATGTGATTCGATGAGCGTACATTTGACCCCCTCATGCGCTATGGAAATGCACATGTCGAGATCTTCCAATGCGCCCAATCTCTTATACCGACTCATAAGATGGTTGGATAACCCAATGAGGACAGTCGCACGTCTGTCTTCAGGCTCTGGATATTCCGAAAGTGCGGCGTAAGAATATTCAACCGCTTTCTCAATATCAGCCGGGTCCCCAATCCACTCATATCGCACTCGATACTGCGATGCTATCCAGTCCTTAAGCGGCGCAGATGTCTGAGCTTTGCCCGGTGGTAACGCCGCAATCGCCTTCAAGCCCGCCTCAATACCCGCCTCAAGCGGTGCCATGTTAGTGAGATCTGGGTCAGGCCGGAGCGCCTGCATTCGACACAGGAGATAGTTTGCCATCTGAAGCAGATATCCGTTCAACCTCATCTGGAGTGCAGTCTTCAAGTATTCCATCCCCCTATCTATATCCTCAATCTTCCTCGTATCTAGCATATACCGTGTATATAGCCAGCTCCCGAGGAGGACCAGACACCATGCATAGCGCGGATGATCCCTTGCTATCAATCTCAGCGCCTCCTCACCGTAACGCATCCCGTCTGTCATATCCTCATGATGCTTAAACTCTAGGTACCGCGCCCTATAAATTTCGGACAGGTTCCCCGTAATAACTGCTACCTCATCCGTATCATACCCGTCAGTCCCCAACGCCACCTTCAAAGCCTTCTGCCCGATAGCAATACCACTGTCGATATCTTTCTTCACATTGCTCCTCAGGAACCTTTGCCGATACAGATCGCTTATGCATTTCAGGCCGGAGATATATAATGGATTACCCTCCTCTACCTTTTTCGATGCCACCGTAGCCAGGTTTAGCGCTTTATCCAAATCCGACAGCTGGTTGTTATATTTGGTTCTTGTGGAGTAGGTGCTGCATAGATGAAACTGGAACACGGGAATGACGTTACGATGAATGCCATCACTCTCTGGGGCGGCTGCCGCTGCAGTCAAGCACATCTCGCCATACACCACTGCACTGTCGAGGTCCGCCAGGTCACCCAGCGCATTGAAGCGCCGAACCAGGTAGCATGATAAGGCATCCATATTCACTACATGGCGCCAACCTATGGGCTCAGTCGCAGCAACAACAATCTCAAGCTTTTCCAACGCAGACGTTATATCCGCCGGGTCCCCAAGGCGATCAAATCGTTCCATGAGCTTTTCGGAGAGAACCACGAGGCGGTCCATATACAACTCCGGATCCTCCTCCGGATCGATAGCCTCCAGTTCCGCCTCTACATGTGTAATCGGATCCTTCCCGTAACCGCTAGACAGCATAGACTCCAGTTGGCCAGTTCCTCTGCCACCACCCCCTGTAGCCCATGGCCCTCGGGCAGACGACTAAGCACCCTAGAAGCAAGGTCTTTTGCGAGCTTCAGGCTTTTGCGGTCACCTGTTATGCGCGCAGAACCACGCAATTGAGCTCCGAGCCTTACATATACCGCCAATATATCTTCCTCGTTGTCAAGATACCTGACAGCGTTTATTGACCAACTGATCGCCGGCCTTACATGATACCTCCAGCCAGTATGCAGCCACTTTTGATGGGCCACCTCGGTGCGGAGGACAACGTCACTACAGACGGTGCTTCTTGTGGTATGTGATAGTGCAGCTTCTATAGCGGCTGTGGCGGCCTCGAGATCCGTCAAGGCTTTACTGATGTCGTAGCGGGTGAAGTAATATCTGGCCAGTATCCTCTGGTGCTTTGGGTCGGCATCCATACCCGTCATCTCTGCCAGGTACTCAATAGCCATGTCTAGATCCACCGCCTCCCGTGTAGCTATGAAGCGATAATTATGCATACAACTTAAAAACAGTAAGGGCAAGCCCCTTTCTCTTCCATTCTGTGTGGCCAGTTCGTTGGCCATATAGGTTATCGCCGTCTCTAGGTGCGCCGTCTCTAGGTGCGCCGTCTCCAGGTGCACCGCCTCCTGTGTGGTAGAGCTCATCAACGTGAAGACCCTCCTACCCTCGATATGAATGGCTAACCCTTCAGACTGGGTTAGGTCCGCGCGGGTCTGGTTGCCTTGCAGGCTCAAGATCCGGCAGATACTGATAAGGGGTATCAGGCGAAGACATGAAGGGAAGAGGCGGAGGGAAGACTCGGAATGTTGCAACGCCTGGTTTAGGTGTGCTTGGTCCTTGGTGTGGTTGTAGTGGAGAAGCAAAAGTTGACTGAGTATGAAAAGGTTTGAGGCGTGGTGTGGGTGACTAAGAGGTGTGGAGAAAAGAGCATTGGAGGCCTCCTCAACGGTAAGAGTTTGCCAGGAGCGGTCTTGGAAAACAGAGAAATCGTAGGTGAAAGTGTGACCGTCCATGGGCACTACGGTTGGGTCTTGGGCGTCTTGTGGGGGTGGGTCTGACACCTGTAATGTGAATGTAGGCTGGCCCTCGACAGTGGGTGCGCTCTCTGCGGCGGGCTCGACTGCTGGCAGGCTCGATTTCGGTGTGATGGGCCCTGCAGGCATGCATGTATTGGACTGCGCAGACTCGCCAAGATCCCCACCCTGCTTGATCTCTACAGCAGCTGGTGTGGTGGAGTAATACTCACTATCGTCCACCGCATCTTCCTGGCCTTTATCCACCTCAATGTGGAGCTCAACCCCCTCCAAATCCTCCCAGTCCTCTCCGATTTTACCCGCCGCCAGCTCTGCGTCATGGCCTGCAGCTGTCAGTCCACATCACACCACGTACTTTTCGCAGTTGGCTCTGGGTTCCTACCCGTACGAAAAGAAATAAGACGCTTCGATCCACCCATCACGACGGGGTACGAATACGTTATAGTGGGGTTTGCGAGCTCTGGGAGGTCTGAAATACAGTGGGTACCCAATCGGATGTTCTGGCTCTCCATCATGAGGATCATATATAATTCTTTACACCAACGGGAACTAGGGGTGGGGTTGTATTCCATAAACTCTTCCAACATGTGGGTGTGGCGGGCCGTGGGAGCTCCTTCCAGCTGAGGGTTAACGTAGGTGAGGTCGTCAGTTGGGGGGTCCATTACTATTTGGGGATCCGGGGGCGGTGCCGGCATTGAGGAGTGGCCCGCCGGAGAGCCCATGTCTATGGGTGGCATATCTATGGGTGGCATCGAGGTTGAAGTTGCGTCTATAGAGGGATAGCTCTGCTTGTCGTGGCGATCGGCGCGGGCGTCGGTGGATGCCATTGCCTATTCAGTAGATGTCAGAGTACTAGATTAATATCAATATTGGTGATAGAGTAGAACATAAGGACATGGAGGGAGTCCAGCGGGGGAGGGTTAGATAAAGGTGAGACTGAAGACGCCGTGCATGGCTGGCAACCTTGATGCCGATCATCTAGGCCCCAGCATGAAACAAATATAACGCGTGAAACACATATAACGCGTGAAACAGTGCGGGGAAGATATGGTGCGGTGCGTCTTAAAGGTGACATGTCGGTATTTCAGCTGGAACAATCTTGGCTTCTCAGAATGCTCTTGAATCAATTAGAGCCTTGTAATCCAGCCACTTTGTGGCTGGAAACCATATCTTAGCCGCAACTCTGTAATGAAGGGGTATAAATGGGTATAATACTGTTCCACTTCACCAGGTCTTGGCGCTTTTTACATACCAAAGTAGGTAAATGGCATCGCTAATAACTTTTCAACAAGACAAGATATCAAAAATCTGTCTGATAGAAGTATTTATTATCACTAGCCCTACACTTCTGTCAGACGGATTTCTAATATCTTGTCTTGTTAAAATGTTATTCGCCTTGCAATTTATGTCACCTTTAAGGCGCGCCGCACCATATGTCTAGGAAAATGTCTCATTGACGGACCTTGGATTCCAAAGGATGCATCCCTAAGTGGCTCCTCCAACATCTGTCAGTGCTTAGTTGTGACATATCAGTATTTCAAGTGGAACGATCTTGATTGGGCCTGACCCCATCAGCAAACTCCTACTCGCGGATAAGATCAACGACCAAGGCTACGGATTGAATAACACAGTCTTGAGTGCGCAGAGTGCGCGGCTACAGATTACGGGCTTAGCTCCAAAGTGGAATCAAAATCCCGCAGCAACATGACACTAGAGGATAGGCTCTCCGCGGTGGTATTTAAGCCGCACCATCATCCCTCTGTTGAGCATCAAACCCCACAGTCGCCGGACGTATCATAACGATAATTCAGATCAACCCTCCCAATGATTACCAGCTTCACCCCCAACCTCCTCCCGCTCCCCTCCATTCGTCTCGGCCGTCTCCTCACTAACCGCAACTCCCCTCACGAGTGTTACCATGACCCGCCCGGCACTCCCGAACCCGTTATCTGCCCGCAGAAGAACTACCGGGCCTTTGCCTCCTCCTCAAGCACTCTCACACTACGCACACGCCTCGCAAAGATGCTCGGGGCTCGCTACCACCGCACCCAGACTGAGAGTATCGACATATCTGCGACGCAGGCATACACGTACTACATGGACAACAGCGAGACCTGGTTTTCAAGGGCATGTGGTGATAGCACGGTGAGGGCGTTCCTACAGGAAGCGATCGAGCATGGGGACAGCGTGTATTTGGTAGTTAGGTACCATACTGTCGTTGATGCGGCTGTGACGGTGAATGGTGGTGGAGGCGGGGAGATACGAGGGTCGGCGACGGATGGAGAGATGATGGGGGTTGAGGCCGGGTATGAGGGGGATACGGTGCAGCGGAGTGGGTGGGATGCGGAGGGAGAACAGGTGTATGCGGTGCAGTACCGGAAGGTCAGGTTTAGTATGTTTTCGAGTAAGAAGGGGGTGCTAGGGGAGAATCGGTGGAGGATATACGTAAAGAGAGGGAGGGAAGATGTGGACGATAGCGTCGAGGCGGGCTTGGAGGAGAAGGGGGGTATGCCCGAAGGGCAAGGTGAGAGTGAAGGCGAGGTGTGGCTTGGCGAAGATGGGGAGTGTTTGACGATTTTGTAGTTCTGTAAAACTGACCAGGGCCTTTAGTTCACGCTGTGGAGGCGTAAGGGGTTTTGGGGGAGTGGTTTTAGGCAGGTTTCCTCAATAAAATCATACCAAATGTTATATGGCTACTAGTTATCGTGATTGTGCCAAAGCTTGTCCAACTACTTTTTCCACGACGGGGAAGTACGTCCCACGACCACATCTTTAGTGCCCGAGAGCATATCCGAAGTTCTATTTATCTCTGCATAGGCTCTAAGAACAAAGAGCCAGTGTCCTTGGGGGCTTCCGTCCATGTCGGGTTAGGCTAATTAGGAATTCTGATTAAGTGATACGATTATGGGTGTATTAGTGTAGCCAGGATAAGAAACTGTCTTGTCTTACCTATCAAGGATTTTCTTCCTGTCAGTTACTTCTTTTACTTCTAGAAGGTATTTCTTATAAAAGGATTTAGGGCTGGTATGCAGTAAACCAACCATCTGCTGATATCAGTGATGTTGAGGCTTGATATTATATGTTTTTTGTGATATGAGATTTAAGAGTGATATTCTATGATCCTACGCATTTCAAGACTTGCGGCGTCTTTTCGGCTAGGAGAGTTAGGGCTATATTAGCTCCATTAGGGCTGGATTGGTTTACTTATCGTCTTTTCGTGAGTCCCACCTCTAAAAATGATAATATACTAGGCGTGATACTACAAGTTATCGTTTGTAGATTCTACGGTAAAGCAATAGAGTTTATTTGTTGACGCAATATCTCGATAGTCCAGTACAATAGGATTCCTTATGTTCACATTTCGGAGCGATGGGACAGGTTTTGGGCGCACCGCTTTGTCTCGGCGAAGACCTCTTTTTGCTGATGAGATATTCAGAGGACTGATAACCGGTTCCACAATATGACTTAGTAGGACATATTGCCCTTACTACTGCCCCCTTATATGCTAGACCGAGATATTAGGGCCAATATCCCAGCGAGAAAGTGACAAGATTGACCGGTTAAACCGAGTGATAGGCCATGAAGCACTCCCGGTGACTATTTTTTTCTTTCCTTCTTTCTTTTTGTTTAATTCAGCACCTCGGTCACCAGCCATATGAGCGCTATGAGCCTTGCTGGCTTCAAAGTCATCCGCCCTTGAACTTGTGTATTACCCTCTTGTCCCTAGCTAATATAATGCGCATATACAGATGTAAATACCTTACCTAAGTATTCCTATGTTTGCCAACTCCTCCCCCCAAGGCGCAAGTGTACTGGCCAAGTAGGTTCTGCATTCTGCCGACCTTGCAGCCTTCCACAAAACCTTGTAAACTATCTCACCTACGCTAAGGAAAATTTGCTTTCAATGTAATTTCGTCATAGGGTCATTTAAATCAATGCTATTCAGCCAACCCCGGTGAAAATAATGCCAACTGATAGGAAGCAATCTTCAAAGCCTCGCTGTAGTCTCAGGTATTTGGGCTGCGTTGCGAGTTTGGTAAAAGGTTTGACTATATAGAATGCTACACGAAGCGCTTGGCGGAGTTGTGGCAGGTTTGATTGATCGATTGATAGTTCCCTAATTGCGTGGTAGCGGTAGGCCTGAATATACGAAAGGGGTATCCATTTGCCCAGGTTTCTGAAACATCTTGGCTCCGTTTTGGAGACACCATTTCATCAATTTTAGCCTACGCTGTGACAGTTATGGCGAATAACGCTTATCACCGCCTCTCCAGCACAGACTGGTATATCTAGGAAGGGCAAAACCCCTTTCGGTTGAGGTAGAGAGTTATTCTATGAGATCGAGAATCTCAAGATCAATGACACTAGTTTCGAGGTTGTAAAACGGCCCAAATAGACCAGCGTGGCCCATCAGCGAGCGCGGCCCATCAACGAGCAGCCACCTAAAATATGCTGGGCAGCAACCTTTGCAACGGGAAAAGTGGCAGGCAACGCTCGCTGATGGGCAAGCTGGTCTCAACCATTGACATTGTATTCTAAACAGTATTGATGGGCTTTGATGCTACCTCCATCTTTAGCAGCTAGCTTCATATCTGCCAGCAGACCGCAGTGGTACAGCTTTCGGTAGGGTTGTACTACGGGGTAGGGGTAAGTCCCCAGAACTATGGCCTGTTGCAACCATGGCCGCAGTTCTGGAGACTTACCACTACCGTAGTGCGTTGTGGAAACAGGGACCAATGATCACGCCGAAATATATCAGGGCGATCCTCCAACGCCAAGTTTCTCTTTTTGGTTTGGTCTGTGAACGCCGAGGCTCCATCACCCAATTAACGATTGTCCACTACCACACGCTCCACATTATTTACGCCCCCTACGACAACAGGCTTTAGCGCCTCTTCGCTACTTCCAAGCTTCCCCATAAGCCAAGCAGATCCTGGATCTATATATCCATGCCCAGGGGCGCTCGTTCTACTGCCGGATCCAATACTTAACACTCCATCCTGTTGTCAATACTAAAAGGTACACTTCTGAAAATTTGAAAAGTGCACTGCTCGTATTTACTGCCTATCAGTTACCAGTGATCAGGGCCACAAAGAGGGGAAATAATTGCGTTGTCGTGGTGGTGAAAAGCTTCAACCAATACACGCCAGCCCAGCTACTCAAACAGTACTCTTGAACAGTGGGCCCACCAGAGGTTAATTCTTAGACCAAGAAATTCGCCATTTCGCTTGCAGGCAAAGCAACGACCAAGAAGAGCGTGTCGACAGCTCAGCTGTTTATGGGCCGGTAGATAGTCCCACTGGTCGCTAAACCATGATCGACCCTAACCCACCAACCCGAAAGGACCATTCGTCAATTACTTCCTAGATAATGGGTAGCCCGACATAAAGAAGTGGGGTTTGAATTAGGTAAGGCATGGGTGAGCTCATTGCCGAAACATGCTCCAAGCCTGGGGTTCTGCGTAGTGTGCAAACCCGCTGCTTGTCTATCATGTTGGGTAATGATCCTCGTGTTCCACCCAACCCCAGCGTGAAGATATTCGCCACGCTGGCTGCGCCTGTAATGATGCCAAAAGAGTAAGAATCTTTCCCAAAGAGAAAATATCTGTTGATGGACAGTGACGACCCTGGGTTAGGGTTGATTTGCAAGAAAGGTTGACAGATATTCAAAGTGCTCCTGGAGGGGACCTTGATCGGGTGGTGATCATGAGGGATTGTGGGGTAGACCATCTGAGCGGAGTCTTATCTAATGCGTGCCCGGTGCTGGGTGCCAGCCAAGGATGCAGGTGGTCCTAGACCCTGGCTAATTATAAAGAGAGGATTCTGGTATGTACTTGCTGGATTATTCATTCTGTCCGATCCCTGACTCGGATGGTCAATTGGGGCTGCAACAAACTTTGCACACTTAAGTCCCCAGATTCAATTCGGGCAGAAGAAAAAATCCGGCAAATAAAAAGCCCCCATTTTGCTCGACCTGTGGTGGATCGTTCGATTTTTGGTCAGGGAAACTTACCAGGACATTATTTAATACCCTCCAACATTTGGGGTAGCCGCTCGCCACAGTACTAACTCCGACAGAATTAAAATACGCTGACACACGACTTCACACAAGTTTGACCAATGACGAGCCACTTTGACCAGATCTTTCTTATCCAAGCCATATTTTAATGCGAGCAATGCTCTACTCGAGTACAGCAGTAAGAACCAGAACATGCAAGCAAAGAGACAGAGATTATTTAATTTATATGGAGTGGCACCACCCCGCCACAGAAATAATCTCATTGCATTTTCTGGTCCTAACCACCAGAACATGCAAGCAAAGACTCAAGGATTTTTGTATCAAGTGGGGCCGCTCTGGCGTACGAATAACCTCATTGCATGCTCTGGTTATAACCCTCGTACCCAAGTAGATTCTGAGCATATCTGGGCCAACCAGGCAATACCACATTATGAAAGGGTACGAGCAGTACCTTGTAGGCCTATTTCAAGTGGTGTAATGGCGATACGAGAAGTCTCCTCCAGTATGCAGAGATGTGCAAAAATATGACATCAAAGTGCAAACCCTAGCAGTACAGAACCGCATACAGTCCAAATCAGAAATCCAGCTGCCCTTCTGCGAGGAGACTTCTTTTTTCCTCCTTGCTCTTCCTCCCCTACTCTTTCAGGGTCGAAAAACGTATAAAGACCCTCTATATCCCACCCTTCCCTTTCCCCATCGCCAGTTTTCTCCCCCATCCCATAGTCAAAAACAAGAAATCCAAAAATCAATCACCCGAATATGCGCTTCCTCAGTCTCCTTCCAATCGCTCTTCTCATCATGGCCCGTCTGACTGTCGCCAGCCCCGCCCCCGCCCTTGCCCCAGCTGACAGCGGGCTGCTCTACAAGCGCCAGAGATGCCCCGCTGAAAACGACTGCACCTGTGCACCAGGCACGACGCCAGGTGTTTATTGCTGGGGGTGCCCTGAGATTACGTACGGGGGTAGCGGAGCTGGTGACGTCACTGATTGGGTATTTCAATGTGGTAGGTAAGATGCGTGGCTTTACCCAGAAAGAATTACTGACGAGAAGCGCGGGTACAGGCGGCAGTCCCAACAACTGTTGTAGCTTTGGCCCAGCAAATGATTGCGCGAATGGTGCGACGGGCCGGTGTGGCTAGTTTGTGCTAGACAGGGTTGTTTCTTTTCGTTATGATATCTGGTCTCCATCAGTTATTGCAGTAAACTGCGTTTCCTATGTTCCCTCTATTCAACAGTTTCGCCCTTTGGTTAGCTATGTATCTCTGAATTCTCTCGTTCGGACCTGAGGTCTCCTCCTTGGAGGCTGGACTTTCTGATATCATTCTATTCACTTGTCAGGTTGCACAACTTTACAAAGCGCTGACGCGCTAAACACTAAATATTCTACTGAAATAAAAACCGTACATGAGATCACGTACCAGGCGGGGAAGAGGTTCTCTGTTTTCAATCCACATGTGAAGTCTACCGCCCAGGAGAATGTTAGAGTGTTTGGGCAAGGTTATGAATAAAACAAAGAAAAGCCGGTGCTACCTACCTGGTCGACCGATAGTAATATGATCGCGTGGAAATAGGGAAATTGGGTTATTCAGAACCCTAACCCTCTGCCCAACCTACTGTTTTTTTTTTTTTTTTTGCAACCTTTCAGTTATGGTAATATCGCGCTCCCCAGAACCTCTCGTCTTCCGCAGCCTCGCACTGCAATACTAAAAATAAAACTACCCAACCTACCGTCACAACCCACCACCTCAAAAAGTCACTCCATTGATACCTGGAATAGGTTTCTATGACCGTGGTGTGGGTATATATGGAGGGCTGGATTGGTTTGGGTCTGGGGGAGCTCAGTTATCCCTTCGTTTCTCCTGTAATAAAGAGATTTAGCTACACGATCGCCAGTTGGACCGGAGCACTTAGACAGAAGATCCTACACCACTAATTAGCTAAATCATTACAGATCTTTGCCTAGAACGGCTAGAATCTTTGTCCATGTTTGGCTGCGGGATGCATTATTTGATGCATTCCTGGGTTAGTAGAGGGGATATCGGAGGCTGACTATACCTATCATTATCCGCGGGACGCTGTATACGAGTATGATGTAAACAAAAAAAAATTATCCGCGGGGCAGACTGGCATTACACCCATTACTTCTTCGGCGACTTGTCCACAAACTCCTATATCCATAACACTTCCGCATACTGGAATAACGCTCGCGGAATACTCACCAGGGTGCACGCCCCCAGGTTGGCAGCCGCGCCTGTTCTCACGGACCCAAGATGTAAACCCTCGGGGACGATTCTCCCTCCGGGACCTCCCCCATCTCCAGAGGGTTGGCGGGGGGGTACCACTGCCAGACCAGTAGTGAATCCCATCGCGATCTCTTCATCCCATTGCTTGGGGCTGGGGGAATCAGTTTGGTACTAGTCCCGTTCACCCATCTCGGCCCTAGAGGGGGTACAAAATGGTTGGTAGGGGATGCCCAAAGGGGAGCAGTGGCATCGAGGTGGGGATTCCATCTTGGGGGGAACTGTGCTGGTACCCGTATTTTAGGACACCGGAGGTATTGCAGTTGTCCCTGTCGAGGTCACTGGGTGCTTTGCAGGAACAGGGGAGAGGCGTAACGAACTCACCAGGGTGAGCGCCTTCAGATTGAAGGGCAGCTGCACTCCCAACATGCATCCATGCTGGTCATTTTTCCCCCGGGGCTTCGAACCACCAGAGCAGAGAACGGTGCCCTTGCCACAATCGATGCGGCAGGAGCGGGCGGACAGAAACCTATAGCCAAGGACGATTGGCACGGTTGTTGAAGTAATCAAGAATTCCTCCACCCACGTGGTCCCATCGGTGAGGGTTAATGCTGCCGAGACGGACTCCTCAATATTCGGAGAGAAGCCGTCGGTCATTGTCACGGTTACCGGGGGAAGATCGGGGCGGGCAGCAGAAGAAAAAACAGGGTTTTCATTAACGATGCCAATGAAGACTAAGACTAAGTTAGCGTCCGCTCCGGTGTCTACCGGGGCGGGGGGAGGAAGGTCACTCACAGATACATTTATGACCAATACAGGAGACAGAACTGATCAAAAAACAACACGCAAAAGCACAGCGGAAACATCCAAAGGAGATGGCTCGGAGGCCGAAACACAGGTACGAAGGCCGGAACATTTCCTCCACTACCTCCCCAGATTCCTAACCATGGCACTCGTGGCCCTCTCGTCCTCTGCATCCCCCATTTCCACTCCCCAGCCTCCACCTTCCTATTCTTTAGCCGGGTGAATTCCGACGTCCCAGGGACCGCTATAGCTAGCGGGCGGTCCGCTCACGTCCCCTTCGCCATTTTCTCTGCCTTCATTTTCTCGCCGCGACATAGATGTCGTGGAACTCCGACTCGGCGGAGAAGCCACGACCGGCAAAATTCTGTCTCACGGCGGGACGAGGATGTTGCAGGAAGGCCCTAGTGCTGGACCTAGAAACCTCATACAGGCCATCATGGTTGATGACCTAGAGGCCGGCGACGCGCATAAACCCCAAGTATTGGAGCCAGAAGACACGGAAGGGGGTATCTTTTTCCCAACATCTGGCAAGGTCTTAGGGCCGCCGTGATATGACCGGCGTCCACGAAGAAGGCGTTGAAGCGCTCGAGCTGAGTCAGCATGAGCGCCCCGCCGGAGACAACGTCGGACAAGGCGGCGGGGGCAACTGAGCTGAAAATCTCGAGCAGCCAGGCGGGGAGGGTTCCAGGATTTGGTTTGCTTGGAACCATTCCTCAGTGGCCCATTCCGGGAGCCAATCGGGGGGAGTGGCAGCGGGGGTGGCCGAGACGGCGGCGGCGGCGAGGGCGGCGGCGGAGGTGCTGGAGAGCCAAAACAGGATACCCCGCATGGCATTGTTGGCGGCGGCAATCACTGTCCGGATGATTGACGGAGGCGATGACAGGGGACGTTGTAGCCGCAAAGGACGCGCAGGAAACAATGACTGATAAGGCAGCACCGGTGGAGGTTGTACAGCCCGAAGAGGGCGAAGAGGAATTTGACCAAAAGGTCGAGCACCATGGGTGCCCGCGACAGGAGAGTTCCCTACTGAGCGGAGCTCAGATATCTGCTACTCTCGATCCTGTTGACCCAACTTGAAACTTTCAACAGAAAGCCTGTGAAGAGAAATGTACTGGGGCATCCATCTGGTAGTTACTGTCGCCGGGAGTGTTAAGTCTTGCCGTCTTAGTTCCTGTATGGTAGTCAATAGAGTAATTTTACTGCCGCACTTTGTGCCTGCTGTGATGCTGTGGCTAATTGAGCAGCTATGGACTCCCCTAGCTGCCCTAGAGAGACACCTCCTGATGCGGCCTGACGGATTTCGGGCGGTTACCCCGCACCTACAGTCGGGGTACAGAAGCTTTGGCAATATACCCTTTTTACAAGCAAAGAAGCCATGTTGGGTTACCTGAATTCAAACAGCCACTCAAGCTAATGAAAGAACTCCATGCTTTGTAGGAACATCAGAGGTTACCTAGGGAACACCCCCAAGGTAGCTCGGGGTTTAAATCTCTATCTTGAAGAAACTGTAAAGTGTTTTGTAAATTGATAATTTTAATCTCTCGGTAGCCACCCATATAAATTACTGCATGGCAACAGGCATTATTTCACAAAACACATCGCCAGCACCCAAGATCTGAATTCAAAATTCCAAAGATCTTTGAGTCAAGTCTTCAGATAATTTCCTATGTTCTTGCAGAGCGTGGAATCTTGTGCATCATGGTGCGTGATGGATTCGGATAGCCAAACAATGGCTACTTTAGCCGTAAAAAGGGTATATTACCAAAACCTCTGTCCTTGCACAATACACAGAGGAGGGGATGAAGAGAATAGTTTTTGGGCCAAATTATTAAAAGATAACACACTCCCGGGTTTTATCCCCCAGGCGCTGATTCCTACATTGCAGGCTGGATTAATGCCGGTCAACGGGCCTTGTGGTACAAGTTCCCCTATACGCGGAGTTTACTTTAAACTCTGTGGGAGTTTATTCAAACCTTGAGGTAGCTTAGTTAAACACCCCGGATGCGAGGACCTACCCCTAGCCCTAACTAAGTACCTGTCGTGATAGAAAGAGGCTAGTCTAGAGTGAGGGTCACTACATGTTGTCATTATGATAGTTAGAGTAGACTGTACGTAATACCGGAGAAGACTGAGTTTTTTCCTCTTCTCCTCATGATCATCATCAATACAATTGGTTATTCTCTACGCTTCGTCTTACAGCGGAGTAAAGTTAAACACTGCGGAGTTTACTTAAGCCCTACAGTACTAGTGACAGTAACAGTAACAGTTTAGTGATAGGTACAAGCTAGCTCCAGAAGAGCCCGGGGTAGGGCTCGTGCTGGTCCCCACTCGATTTCTTTCTTCTTTTTTTCCTGATGTCAAAAATAAGCTCTTATACGTACTCTGGCTTGTATAATTAAAGAATATATATCCAAACATACCTTTGAAAGTCATCAATCGTGATGATAGATTGATGGCTAAAGTCTGAGGTTAGTAACTACATTGATTGTAGGGGGGGGTGTAGTGTAGGAGGTGTGGAATTTAATCCATAGTTACTTTATATTTTTCTTTGATATCCCAAAAACAAAATTAAACCTCGCTGTCAACCTAAACTCCTGGGGGGTTTAAATAGAACCGCCTGGTGGTTTATTCAAACTCCCTGGTGGTTTATCTACATTCCCTGAGGATTTACCTTTAAACCCTCAGCGAGTATAAAGTAAACCCTTTGGGAGTGTACTTAAACACCCTGGTAGTTTATGTTAATCCTTCTTCCACCAGAACAGCAACGGGGTTTACCGCAAAATTGCACCATAGGGGGGAAGAAGCATGTCGAGGGTGGAGGAAGAGGTTGCCAAACAATAGCAGCCAAGACAACGCCAAGCCGCAACGCTCTCTGCACGGGAAATGCACAGCTGCAGGTAGGAGCGTTATTCCCGTATAAGGAAGGCTGCGGTAGGGCACGACCGTAGGGCTATGGCCACGGATATGGTGGATGCTGGAGGCTACAGGCTGTCGAGGATGCACTTTTTGGGGTGGATGGGATTAGATATCGACACTGTGTAGGCAAATACTGAAGACGAGAGGAAATTCGGCAAAGTCATACCAGCGGGCATGCTCCCCCAACCTCATTCTATACGAACTTTCTTTTCCCCATACTTTTAAGCATTCTTTTGGAAGGCGATTTTCACCTTTTCTAAGCGCGACACCTCTGGTATTGCATCTAACCTCCTGGAGAAAGTCTGCAGAAGAGCGATAGTTCCTGGTAACCACGCAGAGCTATCGTGCTTCTCCATGTAAAGTTTCTCGTGTGTGAGTGGCGAGACGACCGTTTCTTCTCAAAGACATTCGGTGATCATCGTATCACTGCGTTGCCAAGGCGTTCCTGCATTAACTAACTAACGCTAAGGTGATCCACACAGGGATATATGAGGTCAATAGATCTCACTACTGGTATATATATACAAAACACTATAACTAGATCTTTAGACCAATTAGAGAGTATTTACCAACTGTCAAAACCGGCAGTCTACACTTCGCCACACTAAAAGGTGGTTGCCGAAACCGTCAATTTTCTGAAGTGGGGATGTATGATACGCCCAGAGATGTATACTATACTGTGTGCAGTTCATATCCTGCCAGGGTATTTCACAGTAAGCGTGAGGACCAGTTTACCTGCGGAGTTTCCCCTATCATACCTTCTATATGTGGTGAATTGGGTGACTGAGAGGAACAGTCAACTTTGCCTCCCGCAACCGTCACTTTCAAAGTGTCAATTATAATACTCTCTATTGCAATGAAATACGATTGACATTACTAATCCACTTCCGCTTCTATAGCTCTGTCTGGAAGTGTTATATCGAGCACTGGCGACTTTCAAGTTGATGAAGATACCCTACTAATGCTCATATGATGGTAACGACAACCCACAATGGGGACTACAGTTTCACAAACCAGCGTTTTGCATGCCACCTAGTAAAACTCACGTTACAACTACTCTTCTATGTATACAACCCGCCTGTACAGCTGTTGGTAATAAGCCATCGGATGACCTAACTAGAATTTTTGCCTGTAAACGCGCATTCTGGTGGCGTTCTGTCTGATGACTTATAACCCACCGCTGTACCACAACGCCTGGAAACTCGGGGGCTGGGTGAGAACTAGCCACTTTCTTAGACAAAGGTATCAGGCGGTTCATATTATGAGTAGAAGAGGCCCCCTATGGAAGAGATATGACTACTCGGAACCATCACAGTAGGTCTGATCCCTGTATGACATCTCTTGCACGCTGGAAATATCTATATAGTTGGTTATCATTTATTTATTCATCATACATGGCAGGATTCTATATAGTTGGTTAAACCTATCTATTCATTTTGTTTTTATTCATCCTATGGATCATTGATGGGATGGGAAAATGTTGCGACAGTATCGTTTAATTAAGTATACAACTGAAACCTTTACCCTGGGAGCTCAGTTTTTGGATAGGTTGAGATTTTATGGGCTAGGGTGAAAAGTTCGAAAGAAAAGTTAATTATAAACATCTCATTCAATCCGTTAATCTCGCTATATTCTAATCCGACAAGCTTTATCAATAGTAATGTTAGTTACCATAGGGCTAAGAAATATTTTTGGTAGAATACACTACTTGAACCTCTTTATACAATTTTTCCCGCTGAGAAACATCTTTCGTGAACTTATGATGTGATTAGTTATCAATTCTAGTGGGACCACCGATTTTGAATCGCAATGAGTGGGGGTAGGCATATATCTGAATATTTTCAATTAATTGTCTATATTTAATATTTAGGTCCAATGTCGAGTAAAAAAGTGGCGTAATTGCCTTATACTATATAAAGGAGGCAACGTTAATGTTCTAACACATTATGTGTAGGAAATAAATATACAACCCCCCTCCCCACCTCCAGATACTTGTTTAGTCTAGAGAGTGCCATGCGGGACCAAGCTGTAGTATACTACTACTGCTGACAAACCTCGAGTTGTTCGGGGGTACGTGGCTAGTGTAGGCAGAAAATAATCTGGAGGTAGGCTTAGCAACCCTTTAAATAACGCACGAGATCCGAGGTTACTATAGGTTTAAAGATTAGCATCTATGTGGCAGTATAGTAGTCTGCCCCGCAAGGTCCACTTGGCCCATCTCGGGCTAGTAGGTTTGTGCTAGCTGATATGGTGCGTGTCTTAAAGGTGACATGTCGGTATTTCAGCTGGAACAATCTTGGCTACTCCGAATGCTTTTGAACCAATTAGAGCATTGTAATCCAGCCACTTTATGGCTGGAAACAACATCTTAGCCACAACTCTGTAATAAAGGGGTATAAATGGGTATAATACTGTTCCACTTCACCAGGTCTTGGCGCTTTTTACATACGAAAACAGGTAAATGGCATTGCTAATAACCTTTCAACAAGACAAGATATCAAAAATCTATGAAGCCAAAATCTTAACCATCACCTTGAGAGGTTTGATACTGTTGAATTACAGAATATAAGTGGAGGTTTAGAATGATCCGACAGTTTTCCACACAAAATCTGAAAGGCAAAATGCGTATTTATTGGTTTCTAAAATTATGAACAGATTCTGCGCTTGGGGCTATGTGGGGTGTCAATTTGATATAAAATTTCACGGTCATTTAATTTTTGTAAGGGACTATAAATGGCTGGATTGACGTTGCAGGTGGATGGCCCTGCCAGGCGCCACCAGAGCGCGTATATATATACCAGCAAATAGTTCACCCGAGATAGTCTGCTCGATCGTACGTACATTGCTCAGCCTTCCCTCTAGCTAGATGTACGTGTACCCATGGTGTTTGACAACACCTGAATGCGCCCAAATACATCAACACAAAATAGTTGCTTGGGGGAGTTTCAAGTATTTATTCCCTCTACCATTGCCTAGTATGTGCTTAGAGATCCCTGGATACTAAATGTGTGCTCTATTGGGAAGAAGTCATTTCAAGGTAGCAAAAATGCGTGATAGCATATATATAAGAAATCGTTTCTCAATTCCTATCAGACCCTTCCGAAGTATATCCATCTAGCATGAAAAATGACATCTAGCTTCATTGTTCCCTACATATGTGGCCACCAGTCACTCCACCTTGGTGTATCAAATGACCCTTCAGGCGGACACCTCATACTTATGTAGGATTCCACCGTAAGAAAAAGAGAAAGTGAAAGAGCAGTAATAAGTAAAATAATACATGTCCAAACCAGAATATAGTGATAGAAGACCCATACATGATATAGGAGGTCCCTCCCCTGATTTCCTTGGTGTTTCTCCGCTCTGCTGGTGCATATCCCATGGATACTCTTGAAGGCATACACCAGGAGGTTGTCATCCCCCATCGCACCAAAAGGAACCACCCATATGATACGAAATAGTTCTTTTTCATATCTGGTAAAGATAACGATGAAAATGACAATCATTGGCAGAATGAGGACACCGGAACAAGCAACAATCCATAAGGTTCTTTCGATTTTGGTAGCGAAAGTATAGTTTAACGCAAGAAAATGCATACCTCCAAATACTAGCACAAGAACTCCCTCCGCAATTATTGAATAGACACCGAGGCTTGCCTCCGAGTTAATCTGAGCTGTAACGTCAGACAGGGCCTTTAACATAACCCAAATCGTATGCGATTTCGGTTTTGGGGTTGTTAGGTAGTGAAGGCCCTTATCTTCTCGACTCCTTTCAAGTAGTTCCTTGATTTCCCAAGCTTCTCTAAATTGAGGGGGATCTTGGAGCTTGCGTCCGGATTCTGTTGTTTGCGCTTTAGTAACGCTAGGCGCAGTGGTGTCGGGTCTTATAGCATCTGGCAGGTGAGAGGTGCTTGCGGGTGGTTGGCTTTGGGCGGCGCTGGTCTCAACCTCCTTCACAAGAGTTATAAAGACCGGTTCCGAAACATCGAGTGGCTTCGACCACCAGCAGAAGTACGTAAAGGTGGTACAGACCACTTGAAGGAGAACATGAATCTCTAGCAAGGTGAGTGGTAAATGACGGAAATCCCGCCAGCGGGCAAACGATTGGACAATGAGCCATAGGGCCTGGAAGAACGCCAACAGCTTTGCAATTCGGTTTGCTTTTCCTTTATCAATGATGGCACGCTTATCGAAGGAAGTCTCATCTATTAAACCATTGCGTAAACAATGAATGAAGCCAGCGGGAGTGAGAACTGTCCTATAAACGCCGGGTTCTAGAGAAGTATCATCAGAAGGTTGCGCCCCTTGTGAATTAGATACTACATGGCTCTTATCCGATGCTGGTGCAGGCTCGATAGAACTGGAGTTGGATGCAACGGCGCCGGAACGAGTTGTTGCGGCAGCACTACTGCCCTGCGAACCCCCTGGGAGATCATGTTCGAACCTGCTGACGAGAAATCCTCCCATGAGGACGAAGAATGCACCATCCATCCCTAGACGTTCCTGGATCTCTTTCGGCTTATTGTCGGCCTTCATCTTTGCCTTCCATTTTTTCTCGAGCTCCACCGCTTGCCTCCATTCTCCAAAAGCACAGATGATAATACCCTCAGGCACCAATACAGACATAAACATCAACACCATCTTGTACCATATCCTGATGCCATCGGAGACCTCGGGGAGTATATTTGGATGTAAGCAGGTCCACACGCAGAAGATATAGGTAGCTGTACAGCTAAAGAGAATTCCAAGGGTTCCTCGGCCAACTGGCTCAGCATGATATCTGATTTCTCCGATCACATCGTTGTGGTAATGAACGGCCGTTTCATCAAGAGAGCCCGTAAAAGGGAGAGCCAAAACGAAAGCCTCTATGAACACCAAAGAAAGGAGCAACACGGGGAGCGCTCTACGCAGGAGGTAGAGATCCATCGGGTACGCGGGTGTGATATACGGATATGAGGGTATTCAAAGCACGTTTCAATTATCTGTAACGGGCAATCAAGTTATGTCAGTATATATCATGCAGAGTGCCAACTGATTAAAGCGGGACATAGCTCACGTTTGTAACAAAAGGGTTGATGAAATTAAATAGATAGTCAAAAGCTCAAATCTAAAATTCCCTACACCTGGAACTCCTCCAAACTCCAACGTGAAGATGAAGATTCGTGGTAAAATTATAGACTATATTTGAAGGGGATCAAGGCCGCTTAATAGGAGTAACAGGCGATTATGAAATTCGAGCACTATCTGCCCAGAAGTGATGTTGAGAGCCCTTCCTAAGCTTGTCAAACCCACAAGTACAAGTAGGCATCCCATACAGAATATATCTTTCTTGAGCTGTCAGTAAATGCTGGCCCCCCGAGAAAAAGAAAATATTCCTGACATTTGCTACATAGCAGATCCTCACATTTAATAATTGATCCCCCATACAAACCTTGAATTGTTATTATAGGGGATCAGCATTGACAGCTTAAGATATACTCTCAGGCCCCTACTCTATCCAAGGGCTCAAAAAAAATCCCTTTCCATAGGTATGCTATCAATTATTACCCAAGACGGGTACCCAAGGGATGGATCTAATTAATAGAAGAGGCAATCTAACCCCGATTGACTCGATTAATTTAATTTATGCCAAGCAGATAGTGAGCTGAGTAGATAGGGGAGAGGCCCCAAGTAAATGAAGCTGTATCCCATGGACGGATGGATCTTGCCCAATTCGCTGCATGCCTTTTTGATTTACGTGGCATGTTTGGAAACCGTCACCTAAAACCTTCCCTTACTAAGTGCGTGCACGATCTAAGCAGAGAATTGACAAAATTCATCCGTCTAAGGGATAATAGGCCCTTTACGCAAAAGACTCCAGAGCCTTCCCCCACTTGTGCGATTGGTTGATGGGAGGATAGGCACCAGTCAGGCTACCGGAAAAAGACTCTAGGGTCTTTCGCAAAGGGCCTAATTATAAGTTCTGATCGATTCATCCACTACATCTTTATCCTACCATCTAAGGCCCATCCTCGTCAACGCTGCCCGATAGCCATCTCCTTCACTAATAACATTACCTCTCGCATTTCTACAGGGTGTAAGGGTGTTTGACTTAGAGTCAATTCCAGACATTACCGGTAGCAACCAAACACCAGATAATGCGGCACCATACAAGCTAGGCATTACTGAAAATCAACATAAGCTGAGTTGACGTGTCATATTTTGAACAGGCTTGTACCGGTGCTCTTATAGATGCGCTGGCACCGCTTGATCGACCTCATGGGTTGTTATGATAGGATCCGATAACGCACAAACGCGTGCGTGGAAACAGTACTCGGCTGCGCAAGGCGTTTACTGCGTATGCGGGTGTTACATTCTATGCATACTCTACTGTATATGGACAAGCACCCCGAACGCGCATGTCCGGGCGGGAATCTCGCGGAGAAGTACCATCGAGGGAGAAGGTGAGGTTTCGAAACTAGAGCATATTATTTTTTCTACGTATTTCCGGCTCACAGTAGCTATGGTTTTCGTATGAGGTAGATAAGTGTGGTAGTACACAACTCAATGCCTTGTTTCTTGTATTGTATCGACTAGACCAATAAGTGTCGAGTAAATATATATGGGGAATCCTGGAGGAATAAACACAGAGATGTACTGTAATCGTGTTATTAATTTGGAGTAGATGTTGAAAAGCTTCCTTGTGAGTTCGAGAATTAATCGTTCCCTTACGGCTTATGAGTTCCAGAGATTCCACTCTTTGAGATCACCCAAAAGGATCGGGATTTCGTATGTGGCAAATTCTCACGTGGTATGTATGCCCCACCTCCTCGAGTTTTCGTATACATACCTCAACGCTGGACCCCCATTAGGAGTATGCCTTCCGCCGATGTTGCGCAAGAGACCGGCACATGAGACAGAACCGCGTCAAGAGGCACATCATTCATTAATTCCCCATAATGAATCAAGAGATTTATAAAGACATGACACATATGCAGCTTGTAATGGAGATATTATCCTGATAATTCGTAAAATTATAACACCTCGTTTGGTATGAGTTCTTATATCAACGTAACATTAGTATATAATTGTGTTATACTATGGGACGGTAGAATCATGAAAGTTAGCTTAAGGTAGGTACATACATTACCTGTATCGAATTTCTGCAATTAGGAAGAGTAATATCACTTTTTTAAAAATTTGGGTGCTACTCGATCCCTTGTTCATGATACGGGCAAGCCTAGGGGGAAAAAAATCACCAACTAGAGGTTAGTGATTGTGACGTCGAATGGGAATAGTAAAAACTGCCAAGCCCCGCCATACCCTGTGTGATGTAGGTAATGCTTACCTCAGCACAACTTCTCACCTCTCTTGCGCAGAGTCAGGCACCCATGTTTGTAAGCGAGAGCGAGAGCGCGGCTAGAGATTAGCGCGCGTCCTGGAGTCTTGGCGGCGGTAGCGATCACGTGGCGTCATTAGTGCCGTTTCGTTTCCTTTTGTCTCTCGTTCACATCATCAATATCATCACGGTTCATGATTCAAGGTTATCATCTTGAATAGTCTGAACAGTGAATCAAAACCTTCATCCTTTATTTACATCTCTCTACAGTGAATCAAAACCTTCAACAACCAGGGCTCGCGTAGAAAATTCAAATAGTAGGCACAAATAACTGCAAAACTGTATGTTTTCGTGGTGTTCTTATTCTCGTGGTCGTGCGCTCGCTCCAATTTCACCAGGCTCTGAGATACATAGCGCACCAAACCTCGAGCCTGGGACCAAAACTACAGTACTGTAGACTTAGACTTAGCCTCGAACTTGGATGTCCGGGCTACGTAATCAGCCTTGGCGCTAGCTCTGCTGAGTAGTCATAACCTATTCTCTAATATCGTGTCCCCGATACACTCTCCCCCTAAAATCTTTGTCCTTTTGAACAAGCCTTCTGCAGCACGCCTAACACGAGCCTCTCAAATGGTGTACAATTAGGAAACTAACCAACGAACCAATCATTTACAGTTAATGGTATACAAAAAAGAAAATAGAACAACAAAATATAATCAATCACTCAAACGATAGCGACACCGAGTGATATATTATGTCCGAGTGATAATCCCTCACACGCACGGCGCCGCATCCCGTCATTCCGGCGATGTGTTATTCGTGTACAAACTTGCGCGATTTAATCTAGATAAAGGAAAACTGTTATAGAGGCAGTAGGTGGGCAGGAAAATAGGATAGGGACTATGTGTGGCCGCGGCCACCGCCGCCGCCCTGCGGCAGCGACTCAACCGATATGCCTTAGCCTGGCATGTTGACCCCCTCTAGTATAGAAAGACGACTTTACGGGGATCTATTATTTGATAAGATAGATACCAGGACCCGTTTGTAAAAGCCACATAAGAATTTGTCTTTTTGAGGGGTCATCATTGTGCGTCAGTAAACGTGCTGGATTACTTCAAAATAGAGGAAAATATCATCAAATGCTTGAAAGATTGTGAACTAATGAGCACTGGGAGGACTCGTAGGGATAGATGATGGTTCGTGACCTACTCAATTGGTCAACTTGACCTTCCAGCCTTAGCCCGTAGTCCCTACTACCTGGGCCAACTTAAGGGTGCCAATGTTCCTAAACGTTTCCATAGCTGATTTCGGACACTACTGTATACAAAGATAACTATTCTTAGACCTACTATTCGACCCTTGATCTTTATGCGATTGATGAATTAAAAAAAGGAAGCAAAAAAGACCCTTGCTCTTTAACTCGAGCCATACTCTAAAGCTCGAACGTCATGCTTCTTTGTCACAACCCGAGTCATACAGCTCGAGGCTCGTCTCGAGCCCACTCATGCTCACACTAAATACAAGATAGAACTCATTCCCAAGCGTAGAGCCACAGCGAGGCCTTATAAATCGATCAATGCACATATGCTATAAACCTAACCCTAACCCTAACTGGTATAACCACGAGATAGAAGGAAAGAAACGTCAACCATTCATTTATTTAAAGGGGGATAATCTTCTACTCCAACGCGCGCCGCATATCCCCAAGTTCAGACAATCATTGTCGGTGGTGAGATACCAGTATGGTGGGAGCGGGATCAAGTCACCGAGCTGGGAGCTCGATATATCCGGGCTGCGGCTATCCGGGCTGCGGCTATCCGGGTAGAGACGCTCCACCCATCCTAGTCGTTGATGTACGCGAAAGGACCAGAGACGGGCCTGGAGAGACTGCCGCCCGCGGCGTTTCTTCCGACCATCGGTGGCGCCGCATGGAATACATTCTCCCCCAAACAAGCGTGAAATTGTATACGCGCTTCCAGGCAGTACACTACACGGGGGTATGCAGATCGGTGCAGCGATCCGGTGGTAGATGGTTTCTTCTGATTCTTGTCATGGCAGCGGGGTTGTTTCTTGTTGTAGGGTGCTTAACCAGCTTGTAGAGTCTGCCTATGCGCCCTCCCCGACCAAGGCCACTCCGTGGCACCAGTACTGGAGGCACCTCGAACACTGATAGCTTGCGGTGGTGTTTATCGGAGCGCCTTTGTTTGAGGTCAGGTGCGCTTTCATTTCTTTAGCTTTTGAGATGCTACTTTCTAGCTGGTTATTTTTCGGAGGCGCCATATATAGCTATAGTGTAGGGTGGGAGGAGATAGTTGACAAAATCTAGTAATAAAGTAATTGAGGGTTAACTACTGTTATTTCTGCAAGGCTGGGGCTTATAGGGAAGGAGTATAGACTGCACAAAGCATCGAGTCCCATCTGCAACGCATTAAGTTGCAGTTTTCTATATATTCTGTATATTCTGTCCACAGCAAATTTAAAACACGGGGGGGGGGGGGGGCACCAACATAATTCTTTACCGAAATATATTATAACAGCAGATCCTAACCAACTGGTATTTCTTTTGGTATTCTACGGGGATAGGAGCTAGACAAGGGCAGGCTACAGGGCCTGTAGCCCTCTCTTTGCCTGGCCCACACATATATACCCGCATGCAGCCTCACGGCTATGGCGTCGATGGGTTCCACTGCTGTCAGCCCTAACTCGAGCTGGCATCTCATGCTCAGGCAAGGATTCTGAGCACGCATATATATATATAAGTTATTCATCTGATCCTGCTAAGCGACGCTAGGGGAGCCCGGTTTGGTCTGGTTGTACTATTTAATTAACCTGTCCCTGGAAAATAAATTCGAGGATCTATTAGGGACCCACTACCTGCATGGGGAGTGCGGTCGCCATAGCACTAGCGGGGATGGATTGTGCATAAAAAGGACAGGTCCCCCCATATGTCATGGTTAATAACCTACTTTTTTTTTTTTTTTTTGTTTAATTCATTAATTCTATAACCGCCCACGTTGATATAACAGACAATGCTCTGGAATCAACTCTCTTTTCTATACATCGCCGTAACTACGGCCTCCGCCTATCTAGCAATTGAACGCCGCGAGGACCTGCGTGATGAGTACGACTATGTCATTATTGGTGGCGGGTTATCAGGGCTGGTTGTGGCAAATCGACTGACGGAGGACTTGACTAGTATGTTCTGTGCCTGGTAATTCTCAAATTTGATTTGGTCTTGTTTCTTAAATTAAAGCACTCATACAGCAACGGTACTCGTGATTGAAGCAGGCGAACTGTAAGTGAACCAATGCCGTGTATATTTAAGAACCCAAGAAAAGGTTGACAACAACAACAGTGACAAGCACGAAGACAGCATCTACGTCCCCGGTGATGTTGGTGGGACCCTAGGGACCTCCTACGACTGGCAAGTACCTACGGTCCCACAAGATGTCCTGATAAACGGTAATATTACAATTCCGCTTGGTAAAGTTGTCGGTGGGGGTAGTGCCTTGAACGGGATGCTGTTTCATCGTGGCTCTCCGGCCGATTACGATTTATGGGAGGCATTGGGTAATGAGGGATGGGGGTGGGAAGGGTTACTGCCGTATTTTATAAAGGTCTAACCATCATTTGACTCCATGCTGTGTGGTGTAGATACTGAACAGTTATGGGCTATAGAGCGAGAGATTCACCCCCCCATCGGAGGAGCTTGTCAATGAATTCGGTATCACATATGAACCGCCAGTGCATGGTTTCAATGGTTCCGTCCATGCCAGTTATCCACCGTTCATATACAATCAAACAAGTGTGTCTCGCAAAGTACCATGGCCACACTACATGTATTAGTGATACTAACTCCGGTTCTTTATCCGTACCTAGAGAACTTCATATTAGCCTTGAACCAGATGGGTGTTGCAACATCTCAGGATCAAGCTGCCAGCGCAGTCGGTGTCTTCTACCTCCCAAACTCTCTAAACCCCAACAGCATGACCCGCTCATTTACTCGCCCTGATGATCACGATGTGGCGGTCGCTCGTCCCAATTATCATTTATTAACTGGAAATCAGGTTACTAAAATTCTGGTGGAGGATGCGGTGGCTTACGGTGTTGAGGTTTTATATCCTTCCTCAGTTGTGATTAGCTGGTAGCGCGTAGCTATATTATGCTAATTCTATGATATTATAGTATTCGGGTGGCAGTAGCCAATCAAGGTATTCTGTAAATGCTACTGTTGAAGTCATTGTTGCTGCCGGTGCTGTGCATACACCACAGCTGCTACAGCTCTCCGGAATTGGGCCGCAAAAGATGCTTGAGGAGCTTGATATCGAGATGGTATCAGACCTCCCTGGCGTAGGGAGCAACTTTCAGGATCACCCCTCCCTGATAGTACCCTACACTTGTAAGACAACCTCCCCAACAACCCCACATCACCATAATTAACTGACCCCAAAAAGTCACAAACCTCGCCTTTAGTCCCCAAAATCTCACCGCAAACGCCGGACTGGCAGCTTACTACCGTGAACTCTATAATACAACCAAGACTGGCCCATACACTGTCTCCGCCGGCAATGCGCTTGCGTTTATCTCCACAAACTCATTTACCAACCGCACAGCATACCTTGTCTCACAGGGCCGCCATCAGAACGAGACCTATCTCACTTCCGAAGTTAACCCAAGCGTATCGACCGGTTACCAGAAGCAGCGCGAGCTCCTCCTCGATGTCTGGGGCTCCAATGACGCGGCGACAATTGAATACAGCGTCGGCTCAGCTGGCCCTCTGGTCATCTCACTCTCGCATGCTCTCTCTCGTGGTGACATCCGTGCCTCGTCTCTTGACCCCTTCACGCCGCCCACAGTAGACTGGCGGGCATTGACGAACCCATTGGATATGCAGCTGATGATTGACGCTTTCCGAGCTGGACGGCAATTAATGCTAACGCCGGCCATGGTAGAGCTTGGTGCCATAGAGACCTCTACCACTAGAAATCTAACGACGGATGCGCAGATTGTGGAGTACTTGAGAGAAACAATGTCACCAAGCTTCTCGCATGTGTGTTGCACGACCCCAATGATGCCAAAAAACATAGGAGGAGTAGTAGATGACAAGTTGAGAGTGTATGGTGTCGCAGGATTGAGGGTAATAGATGCCGGGGTAGTGCCAGTGGTGCCCGCGGCGCATTTACAGGCCACTATTTATGCGGTGGCGGAGAAGGTCAGTATAATGATAGTCGATTATAACAAGATAGAAATGCTAATACATATTATGATTATGTAGGCAGCAGATTTGATTAAGAAGACCAGGAATCAAACTCATGGCTAAGTATGACTTACATTACGTGGATTACCAGCTCTACTACATCAGGAAATAATCAGGAAATCATCCTTCCCCCTATAAATAGTACTGTAGATGTATTTGTTTATGCATCAGTAAATGCATAAGCAAATGCAATACGAGTCCCATTTTACACATTTACTAAGGCTTTTATTACTATGCCAAGAATCAAAAAAACGGTTCCAACTGGGTTGAACTCACGGTCTTCCCTTCTCCTTTATAGCTTATATAATTATAACTGTTATTTAATAACATCAATTAGTATTTTTATTTGTTATACCTCGCCCCCATTAAACCTATTATAGTGCTTAAAGTAGGAGACTATCTCCAAATGAATCGTAAAACTCGTTAAAAGGGCCATCTTTAAAAGCTAAGAACCGTGTATGAACCAAGTGATGCACTTCTCGCGCCTCCGGAAGAGCAGTAGACAGATATCTTTGAACCTATTTGAGGAAATCAATGCATTTTAGGATCGGCGCGAGTGTAGCATGCGTGGGGTTGGAATTAAATCGAGATATTGGCCGATGCTAGCTTTAATACATGTACTTACCGTATTAACTGGAATAGAAGGCCTGTCACACAAGACGTTGAAATTCCCATATTTGGTTGTTTGTCTTGAATACACCCCCTAATCTCCCCTCACTCTGGCCCGGAAAGGCAACTTCGACGTCTTGTGTAACGGGCCTTCTATTCCAGTTAATACGGTATTGTACAGCTATCTCCGGAGGTCTTGGTCGAGGATAAGTAACCATGGCCATATGTATCTCACTTCGCATTATCAGCCCCCTTTTACCACCCAAATTTCGACTTGGTTATTGCACTCGCCCTCCGTGACTTCTCCAGGGGAGAGGACAAGAGGTAAAAATCTGGGGCCCTGCTTGTATCTTGAATGCTTGGCATTAATTTTATTATCACGAACCTCAGTATGGACCCTCCCCAATATAAGTAACTCAACTCCATCTGGTAATTCGTGATATCAAAAATAGCCTGAAACCAGCCTCGCAACCAAGCAAATGGCCTCAACAAAATTTTGGGGGTGCCGCCCTTGAGCCCGTATTAAAACCCTAGACCATAAAAATATAGAGGACCATAGAATTGAAATCCCTTGTCTTATTTCTCCTATATTATGGTGTAAGGCGAGCGCGATGAAGTTGCATTCGATCCCCTACCACGTTTTGTTGCAGCGAAGTACCATAGAAGTAGAACTTGATATAATATAATATATATATATATATGTCCGGAGGCTCATCATGAAATCTGAATAGTCAAGAGCTTCCTTCTTTCATTTATTTCCCCGCTACCATATTCTATGGTATATGCGTAATATCGCCTTCATTTCGGTACTTTTAACCCCATGATCTCCCAAGCACACGTACACATCGAGTAGGATCTGTTTTCCTGCCCGAACCCTTGCTGGGATATATATAAATACAATATAGTTTTCTTCTTCGAAAAACACACAGTAAAAGTTGATAGCTATAGCTAAATTCCGCTTGATCAAATGAAATTTAGTTTTTAAAATATTAAACCCCGTGTAGTCGCCTTGAGTGGGCTTATATCCAACGGTCACGAATGTAGTGAGAAATAAGAAAGCACCAGAATTTTGTCCTCATATGGAGATCATACGTATCCCTATATCTCTTCATTCCTCATCTTTGATTAGCTGTAAGTGTAGTTTACTTGGCACAACCCTAACCTTGACACAACACACAATAGCAAGGTGACCCCAAGGTGACCCCAAGGTGACCCCACAAGGATGAGGTCAATAGTAAATCAACGTTCTTAATTGCTCATGCATTTTTGAGGCTATCTGGACGCAAGAATATCCACCCTCAAGCTCCCGTATGTATGAAAGGCGCTCACAGAATAGGTTCTCTCAAATTCCCCTTTCCTAGTTTCTGGACTGCACCATGAAATGCAGTGCCCACAGCCCGGTGACCTCCGCCATCACTCCTAGCATTGGGGCCTATAAAAGTCTCCGGATACCTGTTTACAGGCATCATCGTTCGCTACCCACTGCGTTGCAAGCACGTGAGTGAAGCCAGCAAGCTGAAAAGCACTATAGCTAGCAATATGTATTGACTCGTCCGGAATAGTTTCCGATGCGTTCTCTGCGGTGGAGCAAGCTGATAGGTAGGTGATCTGGGCATGTTTAATGTTCGCGTGGGAGATTCTTTCAACTGATAATTTATCCAGCTAACCGTCCAACCCCTGGAGAAGTAAATGAAGGGTTAGAGGCATCAGAAACCCCGTGGCATGAGAAGAAGTGGACGGCATAGGAAGATGGGAGACTTCCGAGAACTTGACTTGCGCTTGGGTGGGCGAGCTGGACTATTTCTAGCTTTCCCCAATCCTCTCAATCTCTTCATTCGCTCCGTAGAGGGGTTGTCACTGATGGCCTGGAGTTTCGGGCATGATGGAAGTCGCGGTCGTAACTCTTAGTGCCAATATTGCCCCATTCAATGGCTTGATCCAAGTGCAAATAACCGTTTGACACGATCGACTTCCGCCTAAGGAAGAAGCTCAGCTACTCCCATGCAGCAGCTCTATTAGGGTCGTCAGAGGAAACCACTCCTACTACTCTCTCGGTCACCTCCAACGCGTTTTCTAGGTCGCTCGGATCACCATGGATGTGAATATACCCTTGATTAGTGTAGCATGAGCCTGCGATAGCTTCAACAGCCTCTGCCGACCCCTCAATTACTAATGTAAGATCAGCCTCATCTCCTAAGATATTAAACCCTTCCCAAAGTTTGATGCAAATTTCGTTCAGCATGTCTACTCGTTGGGGATTGCTTGGAGGAGTGAAGTCAAGTGCCTTGCTGTTTAACTCGATGGCATTTGTCAGAGTCCTCCTGTCCCTTAAGGTTCACGTATCTCGCGTGAAGCATCACAGCCAGACTATTCATGTATCGTGCCCTTTGAGTATCTATACAATCCGCTAGCAGCGTAGCCATTGCATCTTGCGCCCAGGATATGGTTTCCTCGAGGTCCACAAACTTATATCTAGGGCTTCTTGACACACTTGAATATTCCGACTAATATCACCCATATTACTCCTGTGTCTGAACCTGGCTTATAACCTCTCACTCTGGTCACCCAACCCAATTGCCCGATTTAGGTCATTGACAAGCATCATATTCGGGGTCCCTTTCCCGAGCCCTACAGACCTATCGAGGTTCTCGACCTCGCTCAAACACTGGAAACGTTTGACAAAAAGTCTCGCGGTCGCGTCAATTCCCCACCCCTCCTTGTCGTACTAGTTCTGGATCTATACTGTTTAACCTCCCTTGTGCTCGCGCAACCTGCCTTCTCTAGATCTGTGATCCGACAAGTAACAGCAGAGAAAATTGCTGGAATCTCGTACCGTAGTATTTGAGAAAATTCGTTGCGCGGCAGCAGGGGTATGAGCCAACCAGAGGCAGTATTTAGACAGATTTTGTAGAGAAGATCGACCCCTGCTGCAGCGCAACGAATTTTCTCAAATACTACGGTAGTCTACCACCAGCTGAATGATGCAACTAAATGCATGTCCGCATTGCCCGCGTGTATATATGGTTTCAATATTTGTACTCACTTTGCCAAAATTATAATGCCCTTTACTTAATATTTCACCGCCAAATAGTACTTAATTGAAGTTGATCGGCAGCATCTTAATTCTGACCATGAGTGTAGATAGACAGACCATGAGTGTAGATAGACACTGGGATTACTACGTTCAAGAATCGAAATGTAAGCTAGAACTCTGTAAAATTGTTTCCACTGATATTATTGTTCTTTACTATCGGTGGTTAGTGCGAATCTTGCTGCTTCACGTGTAATTTGCATGTAATCCATTATTTCCCGAATTTCTATTTCCTTGGTGATGCTGGAGAACAAAACGACATAGCCATGACTGGGAACTGTGAACGTCTCGTGGAGCCTCATTTGCACCAGTGCGCCATATATGCCGACCCTCAACAATCCTGACGTCTTGATCTTCTTCTTCAGCTCCAGTAGCATACTCTCCATAAAACAGCCCGAAGTTCTTTCCCTACAACGGTAATCTACTCGGGTACGATGATCCCATAAAACTAAAGTGTTCGCTTACAGCCCAATCCTGGACCCCGGCTTTGAGAGAATCCTAGGAGGGAAATAGCACTCCGATTGCAACAAGACGAACTGGGACGACAGGTAAAGGCATTGTATAGAATGAGGCAATAGGCAAAGATACCTTGACGAATCTAATAGGTATAATGATTGAATTCATTGAACCTAAATCCTATGGAAAAAAGAATGTTCCTGGGCCTTACAATACAAAGACAAACTGACTTTTCTGGTTAGGAGGCGTCTGCCATGGCAACGATGAAGAGCTCGAGTACCATATGGTTTCAGAAGTTCACGGACAGCATGCGAGACATGGCATCCTAAAGGTAGGTACACGCATTCAAACCGGGTCGGGGTGGCCCTCCCATTAATTAAGAAAATCTGCATGTCTCGCAGCTAAAGGGATACGTGCCTAGGTTGTGCCTGATTTGCGTAGATCCAGACGAGCCAAACCAGATCTCGTACCTCAGCCGAGTACATAAACATTTTAATCCAAACCACGGCCCATGAGCTAAATCCAACGACGGTCCAGCGATACCTACTCACAACACAAGAAATAGTGCCTTGACTATCTGCCCTGTTAGTTCCTGTAAACAAAAATACGCACTCTATCCCTTGGGAAATCCTCAAATTCGCAGCCTTGCCGTGCACGCACTGAGTTGGGTATACTCGTTGCTCTTAATGGTTGATAATAACCATAGAGCCAATTAAAAATAGCTGTTACCTACCTGCTTGAGCTAGTATCAGCACAAAAAGGCAAGCTACGACCTCATCCGTCCAAGGGATAGATATATCTATGACGCGAAGTTTCTAGCTCAGATATTCACAATAATTTTAGTATGTCTTACGGCTATCGCACCCTATTCAAAATCACGCAGGTCTTGTTTTTCTTTTTTCTTCCTCCTAGTATACAGGTGGATGTTGGTTCCGTACTTCAGCTCGGAGGTAACACCTCTATAATGGTAGGACGTCATACGAATACAACAAAATAGGCATTCAATGTACACATATATAATTTTGAGACTCTTCGCCGGCCAACACACCAGCGCAGGAGCTCGGCGATTTGACCCATGATATTCGCTTATTACACAATTATAACTACTCCTTCACCCATGCAACCCACTTCATCTAACGTATATAATCTCCCAAACCTCGCCTTTCCTCACCACTATTCGAACAGCAATTATCACTAAGCCATCCACCTCACAATCTTACCCTCTTTATTCCACGCACTTAAAGTTCAAAATGGCTCTTGTCAACATACACAACGTCCACTATAATGGCCAACTCGCGATCTCGCCGGACCAGCAGAGACCGGTTGTTAGTCCTTCACTGAACATAGCACCACCACATCAATGGCTTATCTTAGAAACCGGCCGCCCCAACTCCATGCTAATACAATTTTACGATGCCAACGGCCCTACGAATGAAAGGGGCTATCTTACACTCAACCCCAACCCCAACGGACCCCACAGTGGGGAAATGGAGGTTTTGCTTAAGCCAGAACAAGGGGGAAACGATTTACAGCTCTGGAGCCTTTACCAAGTAGCCCCGTGAGTTTCCCGTGGCTTATACCAATATTCATATCTTTGAGGGCTAAGGCTAATACGCATGGGCTGAGATTGGTAGGGATCAATATAAGTTTTGCAGTACCCCACTTCGAGAGCTGTGCCTGACGGCCGGCCGCGGCGGCGGCGGGGTCCCGACGCTGCCTCCCATGATACCTGTATCAGCAGTTTCCGACGGGGGCGAGGATGTCCCAAACAGGTGGAGGGTGAAATACGCCTCAACGTAGGGAACCAAGGGGGGTAAATAATTGCGGGACACTCCATTGTTTAAATTATATAAATTGCCTGTAAGGGATGGATGTCCCTTTGTATGAGGGTGGACGGTATTTTGGGGCTAGCTTACAGGGTCATCTTATGAGAGAAACTAATTTACTAAAATGTCTTAATTAATCAAACATCTATCCTTCCTCTCGCGCATTACGTGTTTAGAACCAAATTATTAGCCTTAACGTATGTCTTTCTATGCGGGATGAATAAAGCTTTACATCGAATTACAGGCTGGAACTGCTTTCTCTCAATCCCAGATAGGTATCAAGGGTTCACAAGCCAGAGGGCCCATGGATCTCTAAGAAATCTAACTCTCAAGAAAATATTCGATTTATGGTGACAACCTTACTAGTCCGGACCGGATATAGACAACTGAACATTTGGATTTTGGGCGCTGCCCGGCCGTGGGTATAAAGGTGCCCTAAGCTATGCCCGGAACACTGGTGGTTATAAGGCAACCAGAAACTGGATTTTATCCCTAAAACCAGCTTATCTTTACCCTTCCATCTAGTCCAAGTGAATTTTATTTTCTCTTTACCGGTAAAAAATTAACTGTGTACCCATGTATCCAGGACGATTATACTCTATAGAAATATAAATATATAGGGCATAATTATATAAAGATAAGGCATAGCCCGGCTCGAAAGAATAGAGGGGTATAAGAAAGAGCATGAAGCTGGTTGCTAAATATCAACGACTTATTGAAGATCGACGGCCTTTTCTTCTCCTGTTGTACGATGCACTTTCTATAACAAGTACTAAGCTGACCCCCTAGCTTAGGATATCGCAAAGGGATCTGAATAATATCCTTTTCCGGTTTCCGGATTTTGAGGTGTTCAAACTCACCGTACCCACCAGAAGGTGGCCCTACTAGCTAAAAACGCCGAGCTATCCTATCTGAATTTTTCTTTTGAAAGTCGGTTGCAATTGTAGGTGTGCCGATGAGGGTGGGTTAGGGCTATATCAAAGCTCTGTGTACGGGCCATCCCATCGGAATACTTATACTATATTGGTGGTCCTATACTTCTTACATATTGCAATTATTTCCCCTCCTCTTGCTCCAAACCTGAAGGGAACGACAGGGTATATGGATATGGCTCCCTGTTTCATGTGATTTATGGAGCTCTCTCAATTCTAATGTACCCTGCTTTCCCCATATATATACAAGTATCCACCATGCCCGTAGTTCAGGTTTCCTCACCCTGCACGCATCCTAAACCACTTTGGTAAGTTCTTACCTGCTAAGCTAGGAGTCGGCCCGACACACCACTCCAATAAAGAGTACACCGCGTGCACCTGTGCCAAGAATGTACCAAGGGTACAGGAAAGTGATGCATATTTGGTGATTTCACAATCACACAGGAATTAATTAGTTTCTACGCAAGGCTATCTCAATGTAAATATGGGTGTATGGATGTCCTTCATGGTAACAAAGTAAAAAGGGTACGTCCGGTACCAGTGCTTTTCTGGGGCTTTTATGACATGTCTTTGCTGCTTAGTTGTGACCTCTTGCGCCCTGGAGAGTGGATATTTTCCATTCAAATACCCCCGCACTTGTAAGTATATGTATCTACTCCACATAATGGCCAAAATGCTGCTTTTATTTAAGATTAGATAGTATACTCGGCACAGGCACACACGGCCAAACTAATAGACAGGTGAGGCGCGTTGTCGTTTGCAATTGACACCGGTGCGACTGACCGAAAGCAGGAAAATATATTACTCAACAACCTCCCTCCTTTTTACTCAAACCCCAATTATACTAAACCCACCCGTACCACCGGTTTGAACCCCCCTCCCACATTCCAAAGCAATTACTTGGATAACTACGTGAGCCCGCAAGTCCATGAACCAACCACCTCCGTACCCAAGGTTTAGAACCCCTGGCTGTCCATACTAAGGTCGGGGTTGTAAGTCTCTGATGAGGGGAAAGGAAGTCTGTACTCGCAGATAGAGGAAGGAGAAGAGCTTGTATTAAAACTCTCGCGGGATCCGGGAATCCATTTCTATTGGTATTAGCTATAGGTGCCGCTGAAGAGCCATATCTCGAGAGACTAACTTCCTCGCCCTGGCCACCAATTAACTGGCTTATATAATCAATTCCAAATTTAGGAGTAATTATCCCCAAGGACAATTGAACCTCTATATATCTAGCTGACTTTCCAGAACAAATAGAAGCATATATTTCATCAGAAATCGTCGAGTCTATCAATACACTAAGATCACATTCAGAATCCTATACCTCCGTTCGTTTTCAGGGCTTATAGCATTCTATGGCTCACATACAAAATTAACCAGATGCTGCCGTGGATGGCGGATGGCGGTTCAAAGGTGACCCAAAGGGCGGTGGTGGATACTTTATAGGTTAATTAAGGAATTAATGTGCAATCTTCCCTTTCCCCTAGCCCTCGCATTTCTCTAAACCAACCCAATCTCCAATTCTATTCAAGGCACTTGATTTTAACTACTTCTTACCTATTACCCCGCCAGCGCCCGCTACCTAATTGAATTTCTGAAAAATATATTAGATACCCATGATGATCTGCTCCACCAGCAGGAGAAACTTTTGCGTATATTGGTTGAGTAGTTAAGTTAATTCGGACCCGTAAGAAAGACCTTACGGGATCGAAACAATATATATATAGCTTTATCACACAGCTGACAAAAACCAACCCCGAAACCTTGATCTACTGCTTCCAACTACATCACTTTATCATTTATAGATTACCAGACCAATATATAAGTGAAGAGGTTTGATAATCCATAATTCTTTACCACAATATCTAAAAGTACATACTGGAGCACCTCTCGTTCCTATCAGCTAAAGAAGCAACAAGTCTAACAACCTATTGGAGGAATCTCGATGCCCTCACGCCTGGTATATCTGAGATTAAGGTCTGGCTTCTCCCAAAGCATGGAGAACCTGTTGTCCTTGAACCACTCCTGCTCCGGGTTCACCATCTGCATGTCATAAGACCAAAGCATCTTGCAGAGGATCAAGCGCATCTCAAGAAGGGCCAAGCTAATTTATCCACCGTTAGTTGGCAGCTTTAGAAAGAGGACGGCCAGACGAATAATAAGACTTACCTTCGCCCCAGACAGACACGAGAACCGAGGAGGAAAGGTTGGCTGGCTTCTATTTTATCCGTGTTGTTGGAGTCGATCCATCGCTCAGGTAGAAAGTCATCGGGCCGATGGAAGTTGACTTCGGAATGTGTAGCGGCGAATGATGACGTCATAACCACAGTCTAGCAGCACAGGAATCAGTGTTTTTTCACCAAGATGTGTGCACAAATATACAGGTCATTAATGGTACCGTGAGACTTACTCCTTCGGGGATGTATTGGCCATCTACTGTCTCGCCAGGACTGACTCTTGGCATACCCATTGGAACCGGAGGGTACATTCTGAGGGTCTCATCAATGACCGCCTTGAGATATGTTAAGCGTTCGGTAGCCAGTCCGGTGATTTGGTCATAGCTGGTGAAGGCTCCGCGAATCTCGTCGACAAGCCTTTTGTAAGTGGCCGGGTTGCGGCAGAGCCAGAAGGAGGCGCCAGAAAGGAAAGTGGCAATGGTCTCGGAACCAGCAAGACTAGAAGATGTGAGGTGTATGCTTAGTATATATATATACTGCTGGTCATCTGGAAAGAACACGGAAACGGAGAGTGAAATTAATTACGTACATTAGAACCTGGGAATTGCTCCGCATTTCACCAGGCGTGAAACGTTCTCCAGCATTGTGCTTGGTAACAAGAACTGTTAAGAGATCTTTTTTGGGGCTTTTTTCCCCGAGGCGTCTATAGGTAGTAAAACAGCATCGTTAGCACAGCTCATGTCGGGCTAATACCTAAGTGGGTGAAAATCCAGGCTTACGTACTTATTGATCTTGCCATCACAGTACTCAAACGTCTTTTCCCTTGCTATTTTGAGATTTTTTGGTACCAGTTGAGGGATAAGTTTGTTCAGAATCCAGTTCTTCTGGAAAGCGAATATCCACTTTCCTGCTGCCACTCCCTTCATTACATTTTCCACCCAAAAGTGCGATTTTCCTACCATTCACGGCAATATTAATTTTGCACGAGTTTTCTTTCAGCCAACAGGGTCCACCCACCATGGTCTAGGCCTCCAAAGGGATCACCAAACGCCAAATCACCAATGATATCAAATGCCACGAATGTATACCACTTGACCATATCGTCACCCTGCGTCCCGGTGGCATAGTCGTTGATTTGCGAGATGAACTTGTCGATATAGTCATGTACTATGGGCTCCTGCTCTGCCAATGATCTCGCCGAGAAACCATTGCTCAAGAGGCGACGTACTCTACCATGCTTGTGGGGATCTCGCTCACTGACAATCGACGGTTCTGTGCCATCGCTATAGAATTCGCTCTTCAGAAATGTCTTGCGACCGCTAACATGTCCGTAGATATCTTTCCAAGAGGTTGCAGAGTTGTAGGATAATTCGTTGGGGCCAGTACGGACGACAGGGCCATACTTGTCGTGGAGTGCCCTAACAAAGTGAGGATAGTCCTGGCCTATCCAGGGAATAGAAACCCAATGCTAAAAGGGTATTAATACCTACTGCTAGAGATCTTCGTTACCTACGTACCTTTGAGATTGCGGCAAGCTTTGGGCCTGGGAATCTTGAGAGAGGATTAATGTAGAGGTTATAGAAAGCTTCCACAACAAAGTAAATAGTACACTGCCACTCTAGATTAGTATGTTTTAGAGAGGTATGAGTAACTCTAATCCATTGCGGGAGAACACACGTATACTGCTGTGAGAGAAAGAAAGTTTGTATATGTCAAGTATGGAGTAAGTTCCTCCGGACGCGATAGTGTAGAACCCATACTGGATGAAATATCGGAATAGCAAATATTGAATACGGCTATCACTGCTCTCAAGATGAGGGAAGGTTAAGAACAGATTTTATATCAATGGTTTAAGCAGAATCTTGGTATCCTTTATATCTCAATATTGAGCTGGCGTATTTCCTAGGATCAATCTGGAATTCTAGAGGAGAAAGCATCTTTGACGCAATGAGCATCTATGACACAACAAACATGGGATGCATGATGATAATGATAGGCACTGATAAACACCTCATGTTCGATAGCTGCAATCCGGCGATCCAAATATGGATTAATACAGCACGGAAGCTGAAGTTACCGCTCCGGATTACAGCCACAGGGAGTAAATAAAGTTGCGGAGGTCAGGTATCCATGCCGCCACATCTGTTAACAGACTCTCTGGGAAGTTATATTGCTCATATAATTGATCAGTAATCGTGAGGAATCCAGGCTTGGTAAGATAAGGCTAGCCATGGGCATTGGGGGGCCGGGGTTTCCTAATATCGAGACCTCCAGGTTCCGAATTGTTCAGTGGTTCTATGGGGGACTTCAAGTCTACAGCGAAGACCTAATAGGGAAATCTTTTTTCGGTTGATTATGGGAGGGGGGGAGATTTACAGGTCAAACGCAATATAAAACATGAATTCTCACCATCAAAAGATGCACTCTCTCTACGGGGAAACATTTAGTAATGAAAATGACAGAACAGGTTACGCTGGTGTCTGCTGAATCAAAATTCAAGACTAGCGCCTGCCCAGGGCTTCTTCCTATCCCGTCCCTAGGAAGATAATAATACCTAGCCTCTCATTGTGAGGCCTCGTTCACCGACACCGATCGATGGTATTCACATATTTCTACAAGTGTAGAACGCCGTGCATAGATTAAATTCCAATACCCTTGTATACATTATACCCCAGTTTCCTCCGGACCGCGGAGGAAGGTTTCTAGTCTTGATATAGTCATTATGCGCTCGCGATCGCGAATGAGCATTAATAGTATATATATGGATGGGGTTACGAAGTTTGGTATTACCCACATGAGTCACGCAGTGATGAGTCATTATATGGGTATATTTACATTCATTATCTATAATATATGTGCTATCGTTGGGTTTTCTGAAGCTTTTTTCACTCTGATTAGTTGACAGTGACAGGGTAGTTAGGAAGTTCAAATTTCTAGCAATGCAACCGGCTCCCCCAGGAAAATGATACTGGTAGACTACTGGACGGTATAGTAATTGATTAGGGGTGGCATTGGGGGGGTGTTTTAAGTGGAAAAATTCATTATGATTACGTACCGGGAGGTGGCCATGGTCAATTAATCAAACCGCCCGAGTTGGCGGCCATGGGCAGATATGCATATATATATGCATATGCATGGCTAACTGTGTTGTATTGGGAAAAAAAACATCACAAGCAAAAGCAAGACCTCGCGGGGCGGTCCCTCTACTCTAATATATATGTACTTATACCTTACTATTGTATAAATATGTTAGGAATAACAGGTCTCCATATATACTCTCTTAAATCTTTAGCTAGGAACTCCGGTAGCAGGCATAATGAGGAGGAGATGTATGTGTTTCTGGGGGTTAGATAGTACGACTATATGTCGAACTGATATTAATTCTATGTACCAATAAGATTTTGGGATTTGAAATACGTATGTACATACAGAGTCTAGTAGAATTATTGCAAACGCGGGAGATCAGTATTTACCTATCACTTTGCAATTTGTCCATCCCCACCCCATAACGGTTTACCAAACTAAAAAATGAAAATTTATTTATTTAGCACCGTAGTGTTGATGCAGATCTCTGGTTCTCTGCAGATCAGATCAGCCGTTTTCCCTCGCTTAACTGTCGGTGTGTGGCGGCGATCGACGCGGACATGTACTTCGGGTGTAGTACGTAGGGGTAAGTGAGAAGACACCCTTCACGCAACCTTGGCAGAGTGGTGACTTCTCACTTACCCCTACACCCGAAGTACAGCCCTTAAGCTTCCGGCTTTCCGTACGTTAATCGCCGAGCTATTCGACTCTGAGAACCTCGGAAGATTTAATTTCCATGGGGCAGAGCATCCAGTACAGGCACCTACATAGATACGTACATGTAGGTACATATAAGTATATACGTATTAACAATTCCTTAAGTACATGTAGTATGTGTATGTGTAGGTACTCTAGAGTAGGGCTCGAGTAGAGTACGGCCCAATGTAGGTGCATGTATGTACTTCTATATACAGCAGGTATGGTCTGCTTTTCTTCAGCAGGGGGTGGGGGAGGGGCGGTAATCTCTACTAATCCTAACTACATTTATAATTAAGTGATTGTTCCCCGTCTATCAGGCCCTCCCTTGGCCATGTCCACTTGGCAATATCCAAGATCTTTACGAGGCTTGGTATATAGCGAGAGATAGAAACAGGGGTCTCAAAACAGGGTTTGAATGGCTGATCTGGCCAATAGGACTCTTCCCATATTTTCCTGAAGTACTAATTATAAATACCTATAGTGGAATATGCGGAATTCACCCGAATTAAAGTTGCAGCCAGGCTTCCCCCCCCCCCCTTCACTGTATGCAGCTGTCACTATATTAAAAGCGATTGGTTCTTTCGCGCGGCCATCTACACCCATGTTTCTGAAGTTCACGCATAGAAGTGATCCGTTCGGCAGTTGTAGTAGGCTCTAGTAAAACCTTTCCCACCCATGTCCTCCACTTTCCGCAAGAATATCCATGTATGCATTAGGGCTTGTTGGATTAATACCATGGGTTTTTTTTCGGTTGTATGCTATCCCACCCCCAAGGTTTGTCTCTGTATTCAGGTGTTCGGTTGAGCATATTGGTGTACTCTAGTATGTATTAGTAACAGGCCTTTATAACTCAATACCCAATATACTTGTATATATCGATGCTCAACCATAGAGTATATGGGCGACTATTTGTAGCCGTTGGGGAATATGGTCTCTTAAATCGCTTAACACCTTCCACTCAATGAGAGGGAGATGCCTGCCCCGGTACTTACAAGGCGATCTATTAATACTATATTATCTTAGATCAATCATTTGGTTTTCGAGGCCGAAGTTGACCGAGTGGCATTTGGTGTACTGGTTGAAACCTGAAAGATGAATTCTCCCCGACCCACTGCGTAAGGATTCATAAATATCCGGATAAGGCTGCTAAATCAGTTATAACCATTCAGAATATTCGGTTTGTGCAGCGTTTTTGGCCATCAAGAGGTAGGAACTGTCAGCGAAGTAGTTGGTGATCATGCCCGCGCTCCAGTCTAAAGCTGTACTCTTGGGAGACAAGCTACCCAACCTATCTTATAAGACCGTGGGGTTTTATAGCTTAGCCTTTCTTGAATTTTGTTCGGCCAAATCACGGGATATCACTCGTCACAAATTCCGATTAGAAGTTGATTGATTAATAACTGATACATGCATATAGCCCGAAAGTTATAACAATCTAACTTGAAGTCCGAGGTTTTCTCTCCATTGATACACATACTTCATCTGCCCCGACGCATAGCGCCCCTTTCCTTCATACTATACAGGTTTCCCCCTCATAGGTTTAGATGACTAGGGATTTTTGAAGCGCGCTTCCACAAAAACTGTAAGATACAAGAATAAGTACGATCAGGTTCTAGGTTTTGAATCATGATCGATCAGTCCCCAAATTTCGCCCTCACTAGTGAAGTTCCCCCCCTACTCTATATATATGGGCGAGAGGTGCAACCCCTCCGCAAGCCTAGGGGTAGTCAACAATGCGGGGATCAAACTTGACCAGTTGGTTGTTTTATCATTTGCCACGCATCGTGCTTCCAAATCCTATGAATTTTAGGTCTTGGTACACGGACGGAAAGGAGAAGCCTCGATCATAGGGAAGGCAGCTGCAAAGCCCGAGCGCTGCCCGGGACAGCAATGCCAACGACAAACACAATTGCACAGCCGTTTAGGGAGCGGATGTGACCGGGTACCCACACCCGATCGAATCAACCATATAACAATCACTAATACGGAGAAAAATTCTCTTTGCAGCATGAGGATTAGATTGCTTTGTATTGATATTCTTTCGACCGGAATTTCACCAACATAAATTGACCAACATTATTAATACAGCTGAAGCTGTGAGGAATCAGAAAATTGCGATACATCGGGAATAGGAGCGACATGATTTATTGAACTCAAGACTGTTTTATGAAGTCCTAGCTCTGGGTCAGAAAGTTAGCGAAAGACCCTAACCGTAGTTTGAGTAGCTTAGACACCAGTGGGGATATATCACGTTATTACTGATTCCTGCTCCAAGCCTCGCGTGTATAAGCCTCATGTTTGGGGTTTGAAACCCAGTAAATTCGGGAGTCTCACCAGTAGTCTAAGGGATAAGGGGACTTTGCACATAAGTTGCACTAGAAACCCCCGCAATGTAGGGTACAAACACTATGAATCGTTCTCACCAGTAAACACTGAACAGCGGCCAAACTGAACAACCTACGATAATTCTGCTTTGCATTTTCCTTCAATAGTGTATTTTAATAGTATTCTGACTCGACCAAGTAAGTATTTGCTCTACTGCTACCCGATTATGCAGCTTACGTCAAAAGGGGTATATGAATCGTCTATATAATATAGTATAGTATAGTACCGCATTAATTCGTCCCAGCGGACACTCATATTGACGTTGAAGTTACTTGTTCTGGTCATTTGTCTTACAAACGCCCCTCTAATCTTGCTGTAAAAGGCAGCTTCGACGACTGTGTAACCGTCCGCTGAGACGAATTACTGCGGTACCTACACTATGTACTTATTGATCTCAAGCTTTATAATTCCTTATTTAGCCTACCGCAATATATAATACGAAACGCGATTTCTTTAAATTATAGCCTAGCTATAGGCTAAGCAACAAACATGAATTCCTGGTCCTGTCGAAGGAACTCTATAATGGATGTTAAACAATAGTTTGAGCAGCAATATGCATTTAATTGGAAATTAACGACTATCTATCCCCACACTACGTCCCTTACGTGAATTTTAGGTAAAGCTGCACTCCACGTACTAGCATGTATGCACTTTTCTCTGCAACCGAAGCTGAGGTACATGGCATAACTACATCAACATAAGCTCCCTATTAATTCCGGCCCGATATACCTGCCAAATTTTTAAGTTTAGGACGAGATATAGACAAAGGTTGGCTGGCAACCGTCCCAAATTTGAAAATTCGGCAAGTATAGTGTATGTAACTCAGCATGTCTTAAGGGTTGGGGTTAATTTGGCAATTGGCAGTTGCGGGTTTTGCCAACCGAGGAGGCTGGTGCCAAGGGGATCGTTAGTGGGCGAGAATTTAATAAAGGATTACATGTATGTAAGCGGCATTTTAATTCTAGCAGAGTAGTAATCATTAATATATATGTATATATGTATATACATGTTTTCAGACGTCTTCAACTCTCCTAACTCATGTATCTACCGAGAATACCTCTTCCTGGTCTATGGGAACTTAAGAGCTTTAACTAATGAACGGACAAGGCCAGGATCAGATAAGGGATGGAAAATGTGTCAGGCGGGACTTCTACATAGATGAACCTGGCCCTAGGCCCTGAAATTTCCCTGCAGCTTCGATATAACATAACGACTATAGAGCCACTCCCATATTTAGGGTATGACATCTCTTCGTCAACTCAAACTCTGTAGACGGCCAGTTGCAGGTGATAGTGTTGGAGTTTTCCCGCATCAAAGAAAGTAGAAGGAGTAGTGCTTGTTTTCTCGATCCGGCCCTGGACTAGATCTTTAGGAACCTAGTACGTTAGCAGGGGAAAAAGGAAACCGAGCTCGAAGTGATCAAAGCGGCAGATGACCTAGGGAGATACCTGCAGTTTGTTGTGGGAGAGTCTACCCGGCTTCATTAGCAGAGACCTAAGACACCAAGTTATAATAAGATTCTGCTGTAATACCCGTCGCTTCAGAGCAGTCAACCCATGTGCTCAGCATAATCCGCCCGATACACACAGATAAAAAGGGGTGCCTGAAGAAGTTATATATAGAAGAGGAAGAAAATATCTCATAGCTAGATTTACGTTTCCGAATCATGAAATATCACTCGCCCCTTCAATTTGGTAAACTCTTCGCAATATTAGACTCTTGCATAGTTCTTGACTTGTCTTTTTTAATATAGGAGGGGTTTGCTAGCCCTTTTATAACAATAATTAATAGCCTGGCAAAAAGCAGCAACGGCATAATGCAAAAGTAGTCAAGACCTTGCCACAACTATTACAGTAACATAAACTACAAAGGGTTTTTTTGTTTAATTCATTAATTTCATGGAGTTTTTTGGCTGTGGCAAACTGGAAAGGTGGTTGGGATTTATCTTACTTTCATATGCATATAGCATTACCATGTAGGAGTGGGTCTAGTTGAGCAGATGCGTACATTTTCAGGCCTCCCTAGCCCCTCGGTAAACAAAATTTATAAAGTTCGGGTGCTAGTTCTACGTCTAATAAAAAAGGTATCTTAATCTAGTACAATAAATGCCCAATACCGTCATATTTTTAAATCGTACTCAGTCTTGCAATGGATCATTTATTATTAAATACATGTATTTGCTCTATTCTCTTAGTTTACCCCTTCTTTTGCTCATCTTCTCATGGAATTTCCTTCTTCTAACTGTATCTATTTGTGTCTCGCCAAGCGTGCACTCACTGAGTGTTACTAATCTAGAACTGTGGTTTTCAGCCTGTGCCCATTCCTTTCTATCCGAGTACACACAACAAAGGAGCTCTAGTACGCGGAGAGTTCTGGGATGACTCTCTCCCAAGACAGTCCGGCTGTTTTGGAGTATGGACGAGAGAAGACCCTCTGCTTTCATTGACTGACCACAAAACCTAAACGTCTCCGCGAGCTTGGTATTATATTTCATTTTCTCGTCAAAATCCCCGAACCGCAAGTGTTTACCCCGATCAACGATGAGCTGAAGCACTTCCTCGGCCTCCTCCTGCCGGTCGAGTTGGGCTAAGGCACGTGCTCGGTTACTTAGTGCTGTAACATAGGAGCTTTCGTTTGTGGGGCCTGGTTTTAGAATGTCTATAAGCCTGCAGAGAATACCTTCTGCCTCTATCCAGCTCTGGCTGCTGATGAGTGTCACAGATAGGTTGTTCATGGTACTGAGGGTTAAAGGATCTCCCTTATCAAGGATATTCTCCATCAGAGGGACGATGTGCCCCAGAATCTTTTTAGATTCTAAGTTTCTGCCAACTTTGCTAGCAACCTTGGCGATAATAACAGCGGCCTTGAAAGATTCTTTGTCCCAAAAAGATCCGGAGCTTGGGTTATCCAAGATGGTCCCAGCCCATCTCCTAATATGAGGGATGGATAGCCTTGCAAGTTCCCACACCTCTTTCGACGGGGCGTAACCAAGATTGATGGAATTGCTGACCCTGATCATCATTTCGCGTGTGATTGGAGGCCGCTCTATGAGGGTAATTCGATCCCATAGCCAGTCATGGATCCTTCTATCAATTGAAATGTTCTTCGACTGAAGATGCTGTGAAATAAGCCGGTAGCGTAGCAGTCTTCCAAGAGAATTATCGATTACTATAATCTAGTAATTAGTAATTATACCACCACTTCGACAAGCAGTGATAGATATTTGGCACTTTCCTATCACATAGGAGATACATACGCTCACGAGGCTTTTTTATAAAATAACCTAATTCTTCCAACGTAATATTGGCACTGCCTAAAAATGAACAGAAACGCAACGTATAGTGGTCTTCGGCTGATAGGTTACATATTGAGATTTCGAGTACCGCGGTGTCGTGGGAGACTCCTTCCGCGCGCTGTAGCTTATGAAGTGTTTCATCGCAGAGCTTTGCATAACAGGATGGGGTTATAGCATTGATTTCCATATATGCAGAAGCAATTTGGGTGACTAGCGGTGATAAATCGAGTAGATTCTCTAAATCTTTTTATCACATTAGACTCTTATACATCTCAGGGCTGTTCCAGGTGTCGCTTTGATGGAAGAGTTAGACATACTTGCACTCGAAAAGATATTTGAAATAGTAGGCAGGGTGGCATTGATAGTTATGTTCCCCTCCGTAAAGTCACCAACTTGAGATCTGCCCCCTACGGAGGCTTGCTGCGGAAAGGGACCGTCCCCCATCTCTACCCGATGCCCATCTGAGTAAGTATGGTCCGTCAATCCGGGCATTAGGTATTCTAGAGCCGCTGTTTCGTTACTAGAACCTTCAACATAAAGCAATCCTGCACTACTGCTTTCAACCCCCGGAATGGTCCCAAGGTCATCATGAAAACACTCCAGGGTATCGGTATGAGCCGGGTTTTGCGAAGAGAGTAGAGTAGCCATTCGGTTATGTCGATCAAGGTCATCATTACCGGGGGAACTGCTGCAATCACGGGCACAGCCGCTCAATAGGCCTTGATAGGGTGAATTATGGTTTCCGGTGGTAGAGCATGCATACTGTTGATCATGACTGGGGCATACTTTTGTGTGGACCCTCTCTTTGGTAATTTCCCATGTCTTTAAACGTTTTTGATAGGTACGTAATCTATTATGGTAACGGTCAGTGCTCAGTCTAATACATCAAAGATCTAAAGTGTGGTGGAAAAGGAATTCATGTCATTACTTTGCATTCATGTTAAACTCCTCGTTCACAATCTTTATAACCTCCTTTAGAGGCATATTTTGTCCTATATAAAGCTCAATAATCCGAGCCTTCACCTCTGGCCGCCATCCATGGGTCATGTTTGGTATATATGATCTGGTTTTAATCGAGTACGCAACTTTCTCTGTAAATTTGAATATCGGTATATTCTGGAGGCCTGGGGGGGGGTTTAATCCGAACTTCAATCGTAGGGAGTTGTTCTCGTATTTATAAGGCTAATATGTACTAGAAAGATGACGGTATGTAAGATGTCCATAGGGTAGGTGGGCTGGTGGTTGAGGGTTGGTTAGCTATCCCCCGGAGAATCTCTCTCATGCATTAGCGCCAAAATTCTTGCTGTAAAGTCCGGGTAAGCAGAGCAGTCCCTAGAATGAGAATTAAGACCACGTCAAATTCGTGATCTTAACTGGCCGAAATGGTGCAGCGCCCATTCGCGTAACAGGGCGTCTACCGCGAAAATTGGGCAATAACGAACGGGGCTGAGACCGCATGCGCGCAGGGTGAATACTGCCTGCTTATTTGTCGAAGGTGTTGATCATATCATGTCATCAATTGAGCCTCAACCACAACCGCCAAAAGAGTAAGTTTGCATGATTCCAGCCCGGCCCCGTATTTCGTTTTTGCGGTCCTCGTTGTTGCGCCCTTTAGTGTAACCGCCATTTCTTTGCGTGCGTGCCATACCCGCATATCCAAAATATGTATATGTATTGGCGCAACCAATAGAACACACCCCAGGGCCTATCTTTTACGTCTAAGGCCTGAAACTAGCCTGTAGACACCTTTAGATACTAGATGCATAATTAGGGAAACGGGTGCTCTTTGGTGTGCTTCCTTAGTTGCGCCAATACATTCTAGATGTGCCGGAGTTGCAACGAGGCACTTAACTTTCCGGTAATCATGATATAATCATTTGGACATCCTCAGCCACGTTGCCTCGACATAAACTCAACCCCAAGATCCCTAATATAATGGGGACGTTTGAGCCTCATCCCAGGTCAGTATATACATACATACAACTAGTAGTATTGATATTATGCCCCGGAGGCACCAGACACTGGCGAAATCTCCCCCATGTTTCCGCTACAGAGAATGTCCAGGGAAGTAGTTCGCCGCATTACTACATGTAGTCTCTAGAATACTTAGAAATTCCATAAACCTCGCATATTGCTGCTTTGTTTCAGTCAATTATTTCCTTCAAAGGCCACACTAATGCTTGAGAGACATTTCGCCAGTGTCTGGTGCCTCCGGGACATAGGTACTCCAGTCCGGACATAAATGTTCATACTTTACATACTCTATGACTGTACCTACACTCTATCCCTGCTGTATCGTATTTTATAATACCAATTGCAATTAATCTAGTTGGTCAACTGCTACTATAGCGATATCTACTCTATACCGCGAATGATGGTCCACTGCCGTGATGGTTCACTTGAAGGTTAGCTTCAATCCCATAAACCCTCAAGTACTACCATCGATATTAGAGCGTATTTACCAAGTGTCAAATTCGACAACTGACACTTTAAGAATGACGGTTGCGAGAGGCAAAATTGACACTTCCCCTCAGTTACCTAATTAACTACATCAGGAAGGATGATAGGAAAAACCCCATTGATAAATAATTCTTCACGCTTACTGTAAAATACGCTGGATGGATATGAACTACACACAGTATAGTAAATATATCTAGGCGTATCCTACATCCCCCACCTGTGGGCCTAGTCAGAATTGACAGTTTCGGCAACCCACCTTTTAATATGGCAAAGTGTAAATTGTGGGTTTTGACACTTGGTAAATACGCTCTATTCATGAAACATATAACACCATGCAGGCAACCCCCCCCCAGGGGCCCCCGAGCGTAAGCCACAGAATTGAAACAAGAGACTTGACAAATTAAAGTTGGTAGCTTTAACAGTGTATGGGGTAGAGTGCGGCAACGGCCCAAGGCTGCTATTTCCCCAGCTCATAACTACATATAGCTAGATCGACACCGCCGATCAGGGCCACACTTCCTACCTTGCACAAAAGGGCGGTCAATGACCGAATCCCCAAATGTACGCCTTTTATAACAGAGAACGTAAAATATGAGGGCATGGCCACCGTACATCTGCTCTTGGAGCAGGAGGCGGCCAATAAGCTAGGACCGCCCTTTCCAAAAGGGGGGGGGGGGGAAATAGCAGCTAGTACTAGATTATCATATATTGACTTCTACGCAAAAAGGCGTGATTGCTATCAAGGACCGCCTTTTTACCGGCACTGCCTCTCCACAGGAGACCAGCTCACAAAATCTGGGCAATTCAATTAATATATAAAGTCCTCCGAAAACCCGGTGCCCTACGACTATTCTGTTCATACACCAACAAGCATACCAAATTATCTCCTTTACCACTTATTACCACGCCGATGTCTTCCCAATTCGAACAAGGGTCTATTTCTGGGGTCACTACGTCTGATAACAACTCCTGGGATCGTGTGTAAGTTCTGATACTCCTGGGACTCCGTTGGCTAGAGGAGAGAACCTACGCATATATTCTCTGGGCACCACAGTTCAAATACTAAGCCCCGTTTATAATAGGTCTACAACATCAGTCGGGACCAGCAGTTATGTTTCGTTCCCAACTGGAAGCTTAACCACCACCAATAACACTCTTCCGCCTCCACAACCGAACCAGAACCACTCCGAACCTAGCATGTTTTTGACTTCAGAAAACACCAACCTTCATCAGCATCAGGTAGTCATAGCCACGGCATCAAGACATTCCAGTTCCGGTCAACAAACCATGTCTAGGAGCGAGTCTGAATACAACAATTCTCCATCAAATGATTTAGAGGGCTCGGCAATCGCGAATTCCGATGAAGAAACGGAAAGTCCTCTATCCGAGTCATACGGCTGGAGTGAACTTCTGGACGCACTTGAACTTGAAAAGAGAAGAATTCTTGTTCTTCAGTCAATGAGTCCGATGCAAAGGTTCCTGGTATGCGATGCATCTGAGAATTGTTCTGTACTTCCAGAGGTTTTAGTTCCTAAAGAGGATTCTTGATAAATATTTTTGCATTTTGATATTTTCTGGGCTCATATTATCTTGTAGGGAATAGCAAGGGGATGGTGATTCGTAACTAGGGCCTAGGGGTTTAGTATATAATTGTTATATATCGATTATATTGCAGATCTCTACATATATACAGACGAATACTGCCACCTGACGAACAGGGATTCCAAGTATGGCAAGAAATAGCCAAGCCGCGAGATCTCCAGTCAACTTCTATTAGCCCAGAGTCCCCTGTGGATCGTCAATTAGCAGTATTCGTCAAGTGACTGCAGCTGTGAGAGACTGTATGTACCTACCTAAGTACTTTATTAGAACAGAAAGTCGGACAGGTTGCACAGAAATTCTAGCTGTTTTAGGCAAAGACTTACAAGCATTTAGCCAATGAGAGGTGCAGGACTTTCTGTCCAAGTGCTCGTCCAACTCGTGTAGCTAATACATACTCTCTATATATAGCTATTAGCAGGTCAGTTTTGACTGGCCGCCACTAATTACTCTATCTGATAACTCGACAGGCCGAATTTGAATCTGAGACACCTAAACACTTTATGAATTTAACGCGGCGGCGGCCAGAGTATTCAGGCGGCAGCTTGTTCCGTCAACCCAGTGTCCGTCAACACCCAGTGAACGAGTACAGTACCCCTCTTTTAATCCAATAAGAATTGCATCTCAAGACTTGCATATTCGTACCTCTTACCTGCTGCGAGTAGTAGGAAGAAAGCATTGACTTAGGCAACACCCATGCAATCCATAGTCAGACCAGATGGACGGTCTACCTCCCGCCCTCAGTGTCTATACTTTCGCCTATATGAGAATACATCGCACAAACACTTTATAGAACCCGCCGGTTGACCGAAGTTGTAGTCACGGGAACACGAATACGCACATGTTCATTTGGTGCGGGGCTGGTGCGCACACATCGACTGCGCAATATATGAGGTTCAATTCTTGCTACATTCGAACCTTTAGCTAGTATACTATGCTCCCAACAGCTAGTTCTACCGGCCAATAATTAATTGGCTTAAACAACTCCCAAAGCAAAAATACTTACACACGATCAAAGCCAAAACGAAACTAACGACCCACAATGGAAACGACCGAAACTGAATACGAAAATGGAACTGAAGACGAAGATGTGGCCAATGGTTCGGATGAGGAAGTAGCGTCTAGAAAGCAACACCCATTATTTAGGCGTGTTGATAGAGGGTAGTGTGAAAGCATACATGTTCATAATCTGCATAGAATAGATGCTAATACCCCTTTTTCTCCAAAGCGAGTACGGTGGCCTCTACCCAACCCCAACCACGAGGCCTTCGGATCGATACGCAAACATGGCATTTCTTGTTTGTCGGGTCAACGCCAACGATAGAAAAGAAAAGAAACTTATTATAAAGTCAAAGGAGCTCGGGGCAGTGATAACCCTCGTTCTTGCGGGAGTGGAGGGTTTGGGTATAATCGGCCAGTCCTCACAAGTATACCTCAACACCGCCAGCCCATTCACCATCCCATACTAATAATTGCTTAGATATATCCCCAGATTCTTTACCACTTTATAGATGATTTCAAAGCCTTTGATCTAACTGCCATTACATTCATTGGAGATGAAAATAAGGCGAAGGAGCACCTTGGAGCGCTAATCCTTTTCCTCACTACGGAGTATAAGTTTGAGGTTATTTTCTTCAACCAGCTCCTCACATACCCACGACCCCAGATAACGTTCAACTTATTGTGGCTTATCTTCCGGCCTAACATTCTCCTTCTCAGTAAAGATAAAGACGATCCATCTCACCGTTTGTATCTTCTTCTAAGGCCTCTCGAGATGACAGGTATAGGTATAACTCTCCTTTGTAAATCGGTTAACTTCGACGGTACAAACTTAGGGTTTGAAACAAAAAGGTTCACGATCAGAAAATTCACAGGCCTTCGGGAAATTGTAGGCCTTGAACCTTGCCCCCTTGGATTCCACCCAAATTCGGCTCGGCTAGAAACCGAACTTGTGAACAGAGGACGCAAGTTTGTTGAACTATGCACTCGCAACTCAGGCCGTGTTTATGTTCATTGCACGGGACGAGTTGAAGGATCTAAAGATAAAGCTCAGGTGCTTTCCCACTTTTATTCTCAGATGGGGGCCATCCCACTAACATTACACGTCCATGCAAGCTCGATCTTGACAGTCGGGTCATGTTGGATCCGGCAATGTACTGGAAAAGTGAGGGCTCGGCCGGTAGAATGCCTTCTATTGAAAAAGTTGTTGGCTACCTTAACGAAAATCACTACAAACTGTGTAATGCTTCCTTGCCAGGTTTCATCATGAAGCATAAGATATGGGGTATTTTCTTTCAATATATCAAGTGTCTAAAGACAGATATTCCTCTAACGCCGCGATTTGCAACAGGATTTATCCAAATCTCTCAAATCACGGATATAACATGGGTAACTGACATGCTGTCCCATGTTACGATCGATAAAACAACAAAAGACTTGCTTCGTGGATTCGTCTCTGCACATACCTCTGTGGGGAGACTAGAAATTGTCCCTGGAAAAGGCGTGGGACTTATCATGCTCTTTACAGGCCCGCCTGGTGTGGGAAAGACTATCACCGCTGTATGTTACTCTACTATTATAACTACGTTCCATCGCATAGAGTCCGTTTTAGAATCGCGGTTAGTTTCCGGGCCTAACAACTAGTAGGAGGCTGTGGCAGAGATATCATGTCGACCACTATATTCTATATCGGCGAGTGAACTAGGGTGAACCGGATGAGTTGGATAGAAACCTAGCAAGGATCCTGCAGCGAGGTGCCTTGTGGGGTTCTGTTTTGTTACTAGATGAAGCGGACGTCTTCTTAGAGCAAAGAACGAGCTTTGATGTCAAAAGAAACGCCTTAGTTTCCATCTTCCTTCGACAACTAGAATACTACACTGGGATTATTATTCTCACAAGCAACAGAGTCGAGACATTTGACAAAGCACTTGAGAGTAAGTAACAACCGCTTATTTCTTTCTCCCGGCGTTGAAATTTCTTTGGGCTATAACTAATGGTGAGCCAGGTCGGGTCCATTTCAACCTTCACTTCAATGAGCTTGACAGAGGCGCACGGATGCAGCTCTGGACTTATTTCCTCCACGAGGCACATCAGGGATTTTCTAGCGGGGACCTGAGCCGTCTATCTGATCTCAAGTTCAATGGTAGAATGGTAAGCTTATAGTCAACTCCCAGCGACCATGTGTTTTTTCAAGTATTCTAATCAGTATTTTATCTCTTTGCCTTGCATCAGATCCAGCATTCAGTATCCCTCGGCCGCTCACTTGCCATGGAGCGTGAGGAATATCTTACCTATGCGCATATTCAACAAGTTTTGAGGTTTGTTGACCCGACATGGCGTGCCCAGAGAATCTCAGGGCAGCCGCGAGATGAGTTTTCATATGATTCTCCACTGGACCCAGTCATGAGTACTGCGCCTACGCCTGCCACAACATATGATACTCCGATACCAGGTATGAGCATTCTTCCTTTATATGTGAGTTACCCAGCGGGATAGTTGACACTAGGATAAATTTTAGATCCGTATGTGGGGTCAAAGAGGCCTAGATTTGGGTGATTTTCAAGGCGCAAGCTTAAATTCTTGTTTTTCACATGTTGTTGATCACTTCTACCCGTACTACCACTCCCTGCGATTTTGGATTTCCTAGTTTCGGTTTTCAAGAACCTACTCTTTGCATGTTACTCCATGTACATGCATATATATGTACTATCTATACGATATTTACGAATTTTATGTTTACTCCTGAACGGCCACTTGCATATGTCCCTAGTTGCGTCGTAGCTCGATTATCCATTTTACTCCACGGGAGATCGAGAGCGTTTTCTACTAAAAACGCTTTCCTACGTTATACATATATAAGTAGGTACTCTTTTGCAATTTGCTCTTGGTTAATGCCAGCTAGCTTTGCAATTTGCTTCAATTCATAGGGGATCTACGTTAGGACTCCGGATCCCATATAGATAATGGTACGAGCTCTTTAATCAGCCTACGGGTTAAAATTTGCTCTAATCAATTCCCTTACAAAGAAAGATTCTCTAAAGTTGACACGCCCACGTACCCCTTGAGACGGAATATCGATATTAATTATTTACCAGACGACGTTCAACTGCAATATATTATTGATCAATTGTGGTGTGCGTGGGGGCCCTGGGTCTTACCGCTAGTGGTACGATAAGCGCGATAAGCGAGATCGAAGCAGTCGCGACCGTCCCCCGCAGAATATAAAATTTCCGTCGGGGATTATATATATGTTAATATATCCCTACATGTACTTTATACAACGATTGGCTGATATTCGTACTACATGTATTATTATCTCATACTTAGCACCCTCTAATGCGTACGTACTGTTGCCACAAGGCTCTCTATCCAAGGTCTGACATGGTAGTCAGTCAAAAAAGGCAATGCTACCCTCAATGGCCCAGGTACAACTATAATAAAGAAAATACAAGAGTCGAGTGATATTCTATGATTTATAATCCTGATATCCTAACCGATCATCAGATCTACCTCAGTGGTTGTTACAGAGTCTTACCCCTAGAAACACAGCACGTTATAATATATCACTCGTATAGAGAGTATGGTGGTAGTACACCCGCAGGAAAAAAGTGAGAACAGCGAGAAGCGTGACCATGGGTGCATGCCTCCAACTTGACATCTCCAGACCTGCAATACAACCCCATGAGTATTCCATGACCATGCCTTTTGACAAGTCTGGAAAGTGGGTACGTAGAGGCTACCCTAAATGAAAACATAAAGGTTATTGAATCCCAAGCTAGGGCAGAGTAGGAAAGGCTGGATTGGGGGAAATGTATATAAAATCATTGACAGCATGCCAAAGAGAATTGCAGCAGTAGTAAGGAACTAGGAAGATCATAAAAAGTGGTGAATATAGTTTAGAGGCCATAGTATCTATTCTGTATTTTGTTGTCTTCTTATATTACTTCTTTTCATTTTTATTTTCAACCTTGCATTGGGGTTCGGACGGGTTGCACCCACTGTTTCTTCACTTGTTTCCTCCGGGTGTACAATGGGTTATACCCACCTGAGTGGATCTACATAGCTACATCCTCGAAGGCACAGATATACCCTCCAAATTTATAATTAGTTCCATTTTCCCCGAGAACGACTACGGACCTAATGGCACCATAAGTACTGCCCCCTCTATAGATCTATACATTTAGTCATCTCGATCCATCACCACCCATGGCCAGTCACCAGCCAAACTACCCCCACCTCTCTTGCATACACACAGGTGGTTTTGCTGCAACCTGGAAATTGTGGGTATTCCTGCAGACGCACAGAGTCGAGGGATCCCCACAACGCGGATCCTCTACGCCCATCTATAATTCTGTAGCCCCATATCGACCCCATAGGTATCAGTAGGATGCTAACCCCAGAAAAAGCAAAGCTGGCGCGTTTGGATAGTACTAGATCTTGTTATCACTATGAACAGCTAGTTGATCTCCCATACGAATTCTGACCCTCTGTTATGGGGATCCAACATTGACAGCAGGGGCAATTTCCCGCCCCGCCCCCGCTGGTACACCTATCTTTATGACTCCTTGTAAAATCTTCATATTCATCAGTCTAACAAGACTCCCGGTATACCGGTACTGAACCACTGGGAATAACACCCGGTCCCTCCAGCCGACAGAATGCTCCGCTCGACTAAGTAACGCTAATTGACAGGTATTCTCTAAAGACATTTGCCACTGTGGTCTATATTACCATGACTGGTCTCCTAAATAATCCCTAATCCTTGGTAGTTGTGGTGATATGATATAGCCTTTTGGGAAAGGTTCTAACTCATTTCAGAGTCGAGTTGCAATTGCAATCAGACAGAAAAGGTGGGATTGATTGATCAAAGTTCAAAACTGATTTCAATAGCTCTACAGATCTAGTGCAACTTAACTGACATGTAGGTATCTGACATGTAGGTTATATCCGACACGCAGGTATGTCGGCTTATTGTCAAAGGAGGCTTCAACATCCTAGAATCTTCCAGTACGTACCCCCAAGAAGGATAATAAGGGAAATTAGAAGCACGGGTTTTCTGGAGATATTTATAAGTTGCTAGTGGGGTGGAGATGGGAGCGAACAAAGAATGATGTCGAGCGAAAAGGAGTATATACTTATATAATTATGTAGGTAGTGGGCATGGAATGTTGAGATCTAGAACGATCACATTAATTATAAGCGTTATATACGCACACGCACGTAACATCTTACAGTCAGCGCATTATTTTCTCGACGCTAGGCGTGGACAGGTCTACCTACTTAATGTAGTCCCAGACCTATCGTTAATGAACTACTACGTATTCGTGGGATATTCTAGCTATACATAAGGATACAAAAATGCTTATATATACAATCCCTATGTTTACTGACCTACTTGTATACATGTACCTTATTAGATTAATATCACAGAAAGATGTGTCGTCTCGGTAGGAAAACAACTCCTTGCAGACCACCCCTCGACGGGTTCACCTAGTCCTTGAACCCAAGGGCCAGGTTTTTTGGTGACTACATGTAGTCAATCATTGCGATCGGGGCGGTGGTCTTAGGCAAATATTCCTATTCAAGTCCCAACCCACCTAGCCCTCACCCACTCCAAGAAATTGCCACAGTCCGGGACGATAGTACTAGTACCCATGCCCATCATCATCTAGCTACTTGCTTACCAAAGATTATAAACAAGAAGTAGTTCTACTACAACGTCATGAACCGAATTATGTCCGCGGTCTTTCTTTGGCTAATTCTATCTGGGTGGCATCGGGTTGGGGTCCTGACTCATCTGTTTTCTATCTGAATAAGCTCCGACTATATATGTGTTCCGGCTCGTATGATTAGGATTTACTAGGTCAGTGCCGGCGGTGAGGATTACCGTTGATATTTTCCTCCATCCAATTATATTTAGAAGCTCCAGATATGACGAGTACAGTATAAAAGTTAGTTCTACGTGTAGTTAGATTAATTCCTCTCGTTCTGGCCATTGCAAAATTCTTCAAGTATTTCGCAAATGTTCCCCCCCCCGGCCCCCCACCCCTTTTCTTAACGCCATCCAATATATACCGAGTACCATATATAAGGCTTTTGGAGTTAATCAGCCTGAGCTTTATGCGGAGTATTCCCGTTACTTTAATCCCCTGTGTTACGTTATACTAACCAGTCGCGGTCCTAGAAAGGCCTGTTCCCCTCGAATATCTCTATATATTATATACTGGAAAAAAAAGGGACGTACGTGGTTGATGCCAATGTAAGCAGGAATAATGAGAACTCAACTGTCCTTATAGCCACGTGATCTCCGGGAACCTCAACCCGTTACACCCGCTGCCAGCAATTGCACAACTGAATACTTATACTAATGGTCCTTGCTCAAATATGATTTTCTGGGTGCCTCCACCATGAATCCCCCCCACCTCTCCCCAATTGCAAGCGCTAAGGAGCATTGCAGGCTACTACAAACACGAGTCCCATAACCTGGAGACTCGAGGGATTAATTATACATGCACGCCTCCTCCCACGCATGATCATCCATGATATCGCGTTCGTTCTTCTCTACGTCTCTAAAGTTGAGTCTGATGTCTGATGACACAGCACCCTTACGCCCCTTGGTGCCCCACTTATTAAAGAGATTCCAGGGGCATGTTTCTAATATACTACAGGGCTCTATTAGTCTAGCTAATTGAGAATTTAGAACTGTCCCCCTTAGAGGGATATACGTCGATTCCTTGAACCGGCTTCGCGGGTTGCGCAAATCTGACGGGAGAGTTTTTCTGTTGGCTGGGTTTGGTTAGCATCAAGTTTGGGGGTTGGGTTTTGCTGTGTATCACGGGCTGGGGAGGTATGTACGTACTTGTACAATTCTCCGACAAATTAACGTCAAATCCTTCAATAGCTTCATCAACCATATGCCGAGAAAAAATATCCGCCTCGGGAAAATCCCACGGGGTAACGTTAACTCGTTGCAGCCGACGTTTCCCCAGTATGTAGAGCGCGGACCAGAGCTTGTCGGGGCCGGAGATGGCATCGGGAATGCATATCTACAATATAAGGGCCCACAGTAAAAAAAAAAAAAAAAAAAAACCCCAACCTATAGGATCCGGAGTAATGAATAAGGAATTTGACGGGATCCTGTATTATTACCACTGCTCTCTTAAACCATGCTCTTAACCTGGCTATAATATGGCGAGGGGGTTCCCACCTCAACCAAGCAAAATCCACCTTAACCTATCAACATCACAATATCCGGGGTACTTCACTTTAGGGTCGACGTATAATACTGGATCCTAGTAACTCAGTCTTATAGGACGATGAACACGCATCCACGTTAATAGGTTTCTCGCCGACATTTATCCTGATATATATAGGGCTTTCTAAAACTATAATATTCTTTATTTCCTCTTTTATCGTCGTAAGCCTTACAGAAGCACCGGTTAAAGTCACTGGTTGTCTGCTCGTTGATGAATCGAACCGGGGTCAAAGTCTCTGATGCCAATCCTGAAACCATGAGTTATGGCCTAAGTGAGTCCTGTGGGAATGATGGCGAATTACCTGAACCCCGCGTGTCTACCATGTAACAAATGGAGTTAGCAACATAACACTTATATGGATCCTTCGAAACTCACAAATAGCTCTCTCCATAGGGCCGGAACCCGAAACAAAGAACGGCATGGGGAGGAAGACAACTTAAGGCTCCGGACGATTCTAACAACCGTTGGAACGATCTTCTCGCTCTATGTCTGCCCATGTGGCCCCAAAGACAAGATATCCCCTCCGGATAGGTCCTGACCAGTCAGGTTTTCAGGTCGTAGACAGGGAGTACCCACGTGGGTACAGCGGAATTGCGAATTGATCAGCATGCAAATAAAATCGATACGGTTGGGCCCCGGTGCTAAAACATTTTATTTCGAAGGGAAGAATTTACACTGCCAAGCAAAACGATTTGGGGTATTAATTTCTCGCCTGATGGGCCTGGTCTGATGAGTTCTCTAAATTTCACCTCATTGATACCAAAGAATCGATCCTGTAATTGCTATCATTCAGTCCGGTTATAATCCAAGGAAGTTCCTTTTTAACTATTTCAACACTACCAACGATATGTGGTTCTGGAGGAGTAGCGAGCCCCTACGATCTCCAGACATCGATTCCCTGTTCCACTGTTCTAGGGAGACGTCCCTCAGGTATCGGGTCGAGCTCTTTTTTAAAAACGCAAAAGCGCATTTTCCTTGTTCGACCTCAATAAATACGAAGGTCTAGTACTTCGAGGTTGACGGTTCAGTGTCTTCAAAGAGGGAATTATCATTGGGCGGTACAGCCGCCACTACTTTGGGATATTCAATGCCCACAGACCTACTATACCTAGACCCTTCCATTACTATACATAGACCCTTTCACAAACGCCAAACCGATACTCCAGCCAATAAGGTATGTATGCATAACTTCCCTTCCGATATTACTAGCCAAAATGCCGTCAGACGCAAAGCGTTGGTTCTTGTACTAGCTAGTCGTAGCCAGGCACCTTTGATAACACGGGAATGCTGAAGCACAACTCAACCCCGGGGGGGGGGTGATTTGCGGGGAAGCCGAAACCTAGTACCGCAAGGACATCCCTGTTATGTAAACCGTCAATCCAGCCTTTGGTATACAACCAAAGTAGATACGGGAGAATGCTTCTAATCTCAGTAGCGTCTAAAGAGGCCCCATTGTCATATATCAGCCAGGACATTAGGGCCGACAGACACATGGAAAAGCTGTATATAAAAGAATGTATACAGTGGTTCAGGAAAGTCAAAGACAGAAGAAATGATAACACAAGGGATACGTAAATCCTGTTCGTCAGATAAATACGCCAACCTTTTCAGCTTTGGTCTTATAATTAATTGGCTTATCATGAGCCGACCTGCGATCGGCATCATACCACATATGCACCTGAGTTATACTACATGTAGTAACACAGCTACATGTACTTAGGTACATGTACATATGTACTCTTAACTTCTCGGGGGTCCCAGGTAATTAGTAAATGACACGAAAACCAAAACCAAAACAAATATATATATACGCGAACGCATACTGTATACCAATAATAAGTTATAACCCCATTCAAGTAAATCAGGTTCATTGATTACATGTACATGCAGTGCCGCTAACCATGGGTTCACTGCAGCCATTTTTCTGAATGGTATCTATAAAACGAAATAGCCGAGTGCGCAGCTGTGACGTTGCCTTATTATTATACTTGGCACTTATAGTAACTTGGACTTACTTTACACATGCATATACTCACCAGACAACAGCTTCCTTACGCCCAAGGTGAAGGATTCGATGTCTTATATATCAATGTACTGTCAAACGTGGTCACTAAAAGCTACATGAAGCATCTTGATGCTTGAGATGACCACCGTTCTCGCTCGGAATATATCGTGATTTGTGGTGCCAATTAACGATCCAACTATTTTTTTTTGAACTTATCATAGTCTAGAATCCCCCGTATAAATGATCTGTATGTGGGGAGTATTTCATGATTCATACATACATGTACGTTGTGTACCTATACTTTTTATCTACTTGACTTATATGTACTCTTATTTCTCTCATCGATACAATATTCTAGAAGTCAGACCATGCATGACTCTACTCTAGCTAGGACCCATAGCCATGGTCCACGTACAGATAGAGTAGGTACATAATAGTGAGAACATGCATGAGCCAATGCCAATTAATCCCAACAACCACGATCAGACACCAAGAGCCAAGTAACCTTATTTTCCGTGCGCGTTATAGCTAGGTTAATTAATCAAGAGCTCATAAATGCGTCTGATACCTCCTCTCCTCTCGCGTAATATTCCACGCTCATCCACCCCCCTGAAACCTGCCCGAAAGTCAGAGGTACTACACGGTTTTTTCTAACCTTTCTTGGTTAAGCTCTCCTTTTTCCCCACTCTTCCCTTCAAACATTGGGTGGTCTCGATAATGGTTGTGCTAACGCAAATTCGGTCCCAGTCTCTGCTTCTTGATTTGATTGATGATGTTTAGCATTGGTAACATTTTGAAGATCATCACTCCAGAATAGGGATGACCGCTGTAATTTTGGTCAGGGGACGCGAGGGTGGTGAATTCTTCACTTTTCTTGCTAACACAAGAACCTGGGGGACCAATTGCTACATGCGTTGAGATAAGGCCCTGATTTGCTATATTTCGCCTGACACTCGAGCTCTCTTGGCGCTCCTGTAGAGCCCGTGTCCTTGAAGAAGTGTACCTCAACCATACGATGGACGATACAGGCTTAAAAGGTGCCAGACCCCCAAGTCGGCCCGCGGCGAAAGCCCCGGGGAAGAAAAAAGAGGAAAAAAAGGAAAAAAACCTTCATAAGCACCTTGGCCTCCAATTCTACTTCAAAATCTGTGAGGAAAATGGTTGAAAGTAAACAGCATATGGTATGGGTAGCAGGCCCAGTACTTGGAATCATCAGTTTCGTTGCAACATCATTAAGAGTCTATACGCGGTCTATATTAATAAGATCGTTTGGTTTTGATGATAGTAAGTCCCCCCCCCCCTCCCTCTGCTATCCTCTATACCCGATGAATTATGCTGAGAATCAATGTTCGAAAAAGTGTTGATTGTGATTGCGGAAGTAGGTAGACAATCTCTCCCACAAAGCCTAGCCCCCATCGTCGCATGTAAAAAGTACAGAACATCCTGAGAACCTGGGAAGTGTGCGGCTAGTTGATTGTTGGAATAGGTCTTAGTGCTATCATATCTTGTCTGTATCCTTGTGGGTATGTATAAGCCCATGTCCATATATATGTGCTCTTTTTGACCAATGCCAGCTGCAAGTCATGGACTAGGAATGCATCTTAAAGATCTTACCCCCGATAACATAAGGAAAACTATACAGGTAACCTATTTCTCCCTCCATCAAGAAAGCCACGCATTTAAATAAATAAAATAAAAAAAAAAAAAATGAAACATGACTAACCTCTAATCAGGCAAATTGGGGGAGTAGTCTTGTGAGTAAACAAATTTCTAGAGCCTAAGCTGGCCTATGTCTAATTATCATGGGCAAGGAAAGAGTTACACTGCCCAAATAATGTTTGCCAAACTGTCACTCTTATTTTTCTACCTCCGGATCGGAGGTCCTCGTTGCGGTGGCTTGCCAACCTGGTTCAGAATATCAACTATCATCCTCATTGCTATCACGATTGCTACTGGCGTTATAAGCGTAGTGATCATCATTTTCCAGTGCAAACCAGCCAATTACCAGTGGAATCGATTGTTTCCGAGTGCGGACCCCCAGGGAAAGTGCTGGGATCTTGTGGTGTTCTATTTCATTCACGCCGGCTTAAACATCTTTCTCGATGTAGTCATTACCATACTTCCTATGCCGCTCGTCTTATCACTGTGAGTTTCTTTATCAACGTCACCAACCCGAATGCATCACTCATAGGCCAATATAGTGAGCTACCGAGAAGGCAGAAAGCAGGTTTATGTGGGTTGTTTTCATTGGGAGGGGTGTGAGTCCGTCATTTTTTCCCTCTAAGTCCAACGCGGCGCATTTCTAATTCCTGTGAATTTAGGGTTTGCATTATCAGCTTAGTGAGGGTCGCAAAGTTACCTGCGCTCAACAAAAGCAAGGATATCACTTGTATGTATTGACAGAACAATCAGACACCTGGGTTATGATCCTTGGAGCCTTCTTTATTAATTCCTTCAACAGGGGATGTAGCAGATGCAATTGTATGGTATTACGTCGAAAGCACACTCATCGTCATAGCAGCCTGTGGGCCATCACTAAAACCGTTAATTCGAAAGTACGTCCCCGGCCTACTTGGCCCCAAAACCCCCGAAAACTCCAACATGTATCAAGGACCAGATGGAAGTAATAGCACCACGCACAGAGTTGGTCGGAGATTTGTTGAAGGCGTTATAGCACCCTTACCACCTGGACATCAAGCCTCAAAACATACTACTTCTTCTAAGGATAGAAGTTTTTACGGAGAGTGCGACAGCGACGAGAGAATTATTCAGGAGGAAATGGGTATGGGTATCATGAAGAGAACGGATGTTGTCATGACGGTAGAAAGCCAGAACGAGCTAGCCCTGACAAACTCGCGGGATACATTGCAGGAAACGGAGGGAGGTATACGATTAGAGGTTTTGAACAGTAGTAATTTATACGTAGAGAATTCAAAAAGCTAACTTATATTGACGAACGATTGAAATGTATCCTATTTTGAACATTTTTATACGTTTTTCCCTTCTTTCCTCCCTTCTTTCCTCCCTTTTCTTCTTTCCTGGTTCTTTTTGTAGATACCTTATATTTTGACGACGGTTGATACTGATTAGTGTAATTCTAACAAATCTTTTGTAGCGGACGGAATTGCTTATAGGCGCATAGAAATCATGCGTTTAATATCTTCAACTCCCCAAGGAACCCAACCATGCCGTATACTAGTGAGAAAATCCATAATTCAATATACATCTGGTGATCATGACATTAGACCAAACGACATCAAATTGGAGCCATTAGGTCATAGGTACGCAGGTCGAATTAATCTTCGATCTGGGTGAAACCTTCTATTTCTTCAACTAATCCCTGGATCGAAACGTCGCCCATTATATAGGAATTTATATGTTTCAGTGGGCACCAACTAATTAAGTTATTAGCCATATATACAGATATGACGAAGTAAAGGGCTCATGGAAAAACCCTTACCTAACCCCACAGAAAGCCACAAAAAGCCACACACTCCCGCAGGTCGTGTAAAAAATTATTAGTACATATGCATGGGAGGAAGGTAAAATTTCGATCTCGATCTAATTAACGACAGCTAGGCAGAGCAAGCATAAGGAGCCAACCCTGGTACGAACTTCAATGGAGAGCGCCTTATCCTGCACTACGCCTCATAGGGAGTGGGGAAATCCCCACCTAGTGCAGGACGGGGCGTTCCCCAAATAAAAAAAATTATAACCCACTATGCCTTACATGGGTCGCAGGCCCCAACCTACGGGTCCCTGGGACATTTAAATTTATTTCTTGGTCAGTGCTCAACAACAACCTCTTTGAAATCATGATTATTTAATCTGGATATATACATATAGATACTACATGTAATATACATAGAATGTCTATCTTGAATAGGATAAGCTAAAACTTCATATGTAGGAGTTGCTCCGAAGAAAGTCACCAAAGAAATTTAGTAATTAATTATAGATACGTATACCGCGCCTTCACCAATGTTAATTGCCGAGTCTCGAATCCCATAAAGCAGTCCCTTGACTGCTCGATAGGGAGATATGCTACTTGTAACTACGCCCTTTAACGGTATCTATCTGAAATTTCGAAAATTGGCCCACTGAAATGTGGAAGAATTAGATATTATCTGATCAGCATTCAGGAATATATATATGCTCGTTCCAAGACTCGCGCTACTGATTTTCTCACCAATATAAGAGTCCAAGTACCTGCTGGTTATCAGGAGCAGATATAAAGCACAACCTCCTCTTGATTACAATATAGAGAAGTCCCCCCCAGCCCGTCCGAGCCAAAACTCCTGAGCACTACAACTAACACTTTGTAGTCCAGTCGCAGTCTAGAACCTAAGAAGGCTAGGTAAGGACACTACGCGAGACAGAGCGACATCTCGGGCCTCCTACGATGAGACACACATATTTACCAGTCTAATTAACCTGCCAGGAACCCAGCCTTGTAAGTCTCAAATCGGAAAATATTATGTTCCGGCTTGGGATAGCATCGGGCCAATGCCTGCTTCGATCCCTGACTGAGGAGCGTGTTTTTTCTTTGAAAGACTAAAGTCAAAGACCAACAACACCTCCATTACTACCACGTATTTTCAGGTCAAACCCGTCAAAACAGAAGGAAAGGCTACATATTGTTTTCTCCGGATATTACCTACTGTATAGCTACACGTATCTAGCCAGTCTCAAGGGCTGGAGACCACATACATGCCTGTATACTTGTATATATAGCGGTGAGCTATAAGTAGTATGATATTCTTACCATTTTTTTCCATGCGCAAGCACCTTCCCTACCCCAACCCTTCAAGGACCTATTGCTCTGGATCTTTTGCAGGCTCAACGGTACTTGGCTCTAGTCGGTTCTAGAATGAGGTACTTTAGGTCTAGATACATAGAATACCATTACCATGTGTTCTCAGCTCAGACAAATCAGCCTCGCGTGGTAGAAAAAAGACATAGATGAGAAACAAAAACCAGACCCCTTGCCAGCCTCCCTTCCCCTCCCTCCCCCCTATGTACGCGAAGTCTCATTCTCTAAACCTTCAAAACAGGTGATGTCAGGATCACGGCCAATACAATGATTTCGCCTGGGCTCGAACCGGGGACCACAAATGTGTTAGACTTGTGTGATAACCAGCTACAGTCCCATGAAACCACCCCGAGGCCCGCAAATGGCCCACCTACACCCAGAAACGTGTTTGATCCAGTGTTAGGGTGTTGTGGTCAGAGTTAGGGAAGCCCTGAGCCCGACAACATATCATTTACCCGCTCACTAGGGAGAACGGGAGACTCGATGGCTTCACTACGACTAGCTGGTAGTATTACAGACACTCATTGCTGCGCAAGATGATGTCTAAGCCCAGCAGAGTTTGTTGACCTTTCCAATTTCAACAACTAGCCTCATTAACTTATATATACCGCAGGAGCGGTAAATGTGCCAAAAGTTATTCTACCAACGGTAGTAAATTATTCCCCACCGGTGGTACAAGTACTGAATCCCAGTACTTACACTAATATAAAAACTGAACTTAAGTCTTTATGCTGTGCTATACAACATTAGCAAATGTCCAATCACTAATGCCAACCCACGAAAGCTTCCCGCCGGCGGTGAAATACCCTCCACCAGTCAAACTTCTCACTGGTGGACAACTCTCCTATATAGAGCCCACTTGGCCAAAGGTCTGTCCCTTTATCATAAAAATTGGCATTATAAGGTATAGATGCTAGAATAATTTACTACTGTTGGTAAAATTACTTTTTACACATTTACCGCTTCATATCCCCGGCAGTTCTGACAAGCTTTATGAATTTATGATAGAGCGATTTGGCCAATCCCTGTTTTCCAAATTTTGGGGTTTTCACACCAGAAACTACCACCAAGAACTAAATATTTAGATTCAGAATACCCGTTGCTTCATTCTGCCAAGGGATGTACACCTGCACAGTATTGAAAAGTTACTTCCCTAAAGTCCCCCAGACCCGAACCAAGGCAGTATAATATTCTGGTTTTCTGGATAATACCCCTGTACACCTCTATTCCCGTACCAGTATATATCACTCTAGGCTCTTCCTCTCCTTGCTGGCCGCCCCCCATCCAGCAGTATTAGAGATTCAATACGAACCGTTCTATAGGGGCATAGCTGTGCAAGCGGGTTCAGACTTTGTAGTAAGAAAATCTGAATTAAGTAAATCCTCCCGCCAAGAACCATATATGCCTCCAGCTAACTACCGCAAAATCTCAGTTTATTCGGACGGTTGCCAAGAGGACAATTTTGCAGAGGAGCTGAAAAATATCACCCCTTAAAGGAAGAGATCAGAGCCTTTTACAGCCAACACCGCTCTTGGCAACCGTCCGAATAAACTGAGATTTTGCGGTACATAGCTAGAGAAGAATATTGCGGTGAACCCTATCTCTCACAAAGAACTAGCGTATGGAACATTAAGCCCGCACCTTCCTTCTGCTCCGGACAGGTGCTTCCCATGCTGCCTACTCGTAACTCCATAACGCCCTGGGTCTGTGTGCACGATAACAAGATTTTGAGAAAAAAATCACATGCAAAGTACCCCCTACGTACCCCACTCTTACACTAGAACACAAAACTAATATTCTATTGCATATGATCTAGGTAGCCCGATCTTCCATGCATGAATCTCGTGCCGTAACCTCGTGGAAGTGGTGGTGGTGGTGGTGGCGGTCTGTCGATCCACCACCACCACCACCACGAGTGCTCGGAGTCCCTCTTCATGCAAGCAACCCCCGAAAACATTCATGCCGCCCGTCTTTCGAGCGGGGTAGGTAGACATGACTCCTGAACAGAGTACCAATATGTTCCGGAAGCTCTCCTCTCTAGCTCCCCAACATTCAACCCCAATAGATACAACTTGCATGCATTCGAACAAACTTTATATACCCATCCCCCTCATGAAAGACCCTATGTAGTTTCTGTTCGATTCTCAACAAAAGTGTAGGTCTCAAAGGGTGTGCGGTGATGGTTGGTTTGGTGTCGATATTGTGGCGCCATGAATGTTACGAAGGCAATCGCCGGCGGCCAATCAGACTAGTGGAAAAAAGCAGGAGGAAAAAAAAAGAAAGAGAAAAAAAAAAGAAAGTGGAACATTCATGCAAGAACTCCGACCTCTGCAGACCGATATAATACCTACTCGGCTCGGCTTGAGATGTTGTCGGTTTGCAAGTATGTACTGAACATCCGCGGACTTGTAATTCAGAGCACTACATACATGCAATTAACACATACAGGACGAGTGGCGCATTTCCACGAGTGATAATGCGTGCTCCTGGAAACGAAATGAAAAAAAAAAAAACGCCTAACGTGTGTACCGGCCCGGGGTACAACCTCCGACAGTTTAATAACCGCGCGAGTATACGTAGTACATAGCAGATTATGCGGTATATACTGCTTCAGCCATTTTATATTTTACTCACCCATATATATGACACAAAGCACACTACTGCTTGACACAAAGACACTCCCTCCCCCTACCGCACCAAAGGATCCTCTAACCACACCCATCCATGCAACCCCCCGAGCACCCTGACATCCCAATCACAGGATATCACTCGACCTCCCAGTACCACCACCTCCCAGTCCAAGATGATGCCTCATTCAATTAGTGGCAGCTATCCATAGCCCCCTCTCGTTTCATGACAGGGGGGACTCTAACCTTCTCAGCATTGACCCTTCTCTGAAGATACAGCCATGTCCGTCTCCTGCACTCAACAGTTATGTAATAGAAAGGCAGTATTATGCCAACTAGCTTCCACATTTTTACCCAACGGCCCCGTTGACGACAGACAGTGTTGACAGTATTGACAGTGTCATGGCCCGGCCCACGTGGCCACATAGAAGGGGTGAAGAAGGGCACGCACGGACAATTAAGGACCTCCCCCTGAGGATTCTCCATAGCTCCGCCCCTCTCACTCACTGACTGACTGTGGGGTATTTACACACAGGATCCAGATTAAGACATAGCCATGCAACGTTAGCTACATGACACTCCCGTCATCCCCGCGAACGCCCACAAGAAAAAGGTACATGCACTTCAATCACTAGGATGAATACCTGTCTCTCGTATGCATGTATGTTTAACCAGACCCCCTTTACAGCTAACTAGCTAGCTTACGCGCAACGTACATACAACGATCCCTAGCTGTGTAGCTAGCCCTCCCGGAAATCATTGACACCCCCAACGAGACGTGGTTGACTCCAATCGACCTCCACCTACTAATCTTTCTTTAATCTCCCCCCCCCATGCAGCCTGCTGATTACAACTGCAGTGCTAGTAGCTACATGTGCATACATGTACCTACTTCTTCACCATCAACCTCGCCGATACCTCAGATCCCACCGCCGACTTCTAGCCAAGCTTCTACAGTACAATCCATATGGATATCAATTCGGTTTACAAAGATACGCAGCCAACAGAGAGCCCCTTATAATAAGGATAAGGATATGTTGAGACGCAGAATTGTCACATTTCCATATCCTTATAGCAGATTGTATGTAGTTAGCTAGATACCGCCATCCCCAATACCCCGCCGTGCCCACCACCACAACTACAGCACCTCACTACTCCAACCCACTACAACTCTCCACAATCACAGCTCACAGTTGGTCAAAGTCCCAGATTACAGCACCCCAACATGTCTGTCAATCACCACAGAATTCACCGTCTGATCATAAGCTCTTTTATTCCCATTTGTGTCATGACATCATAACCAACCAAAAACAAAGCACTTTTTTTTAACTCATGACCTCGTAACGCTCGCTCGACCAAAAAAAAAAAAAAAGAGAATACTCACGAGAAACATAAAAAAAAAACCAAAGCCACCAAAGAACGCAAGAAACAAGTCCAAAACCCGGATATCATAACCAAGCCCACCCTATATAATAATAATAATAATAAAAAAAGAGACATACAAGCTACTCCACCCCACTACACCTATAAAAAAATCCATCATCCACACCCTTCCATTCCCTAAACCGCACCATCGTCCCCGCATCACCTATAGAAGCCACTGGGGTCCTCCCTCCGCCCACCACCACGATGACTCCTCCTGCCGCCGTCGCTGCCGCCTCCGCCGGGGGCCGGCGCCGGGGCTGCCCCCGCGCCTCCGGTAGATGTCCGTCGCACATCGCGCTCGAACTCATCCTGGTAAGCGTACTCGGCGACGCGACGGTCATCTCTCTCCCTGTCACGCTCGCGCGAGTGCCGGTACTCCTCGAAGCTACCGTCAGATCAGCAAGGTTAGCTTGCGGTGGGTACGGGGAGTGGGTGTAACAACAACAATAGCAGGAAGGACAAGAAGGGGGTACAAACTCATCCGGGTACATGTTGTCGATATATCCTCCGCGCGGGTTCTGTGCCTCGAACCGCCTTATGGCCTCACGCTGCGCATCCTCGGATCTCTTGCTGCTACTGCCGCCGCCGCCAGGGGGTGGTGGTGCCGGCGCATCGAGCGGCGGTCCGTCGCCGCTGCCCGGCGTGCGTGCGGAGATGCCAGAGGATCCAGACCAGTCACCATCGTCAGGGCTGGGGGAGCGTTCGCGGCGGGGCCTTGAGTGGTGCCGTGAGTGGTGGCGCCGGTGGCGGTACTCGGAGCGGTCGCGTTGGCGCGAGCGAGGCTTCTCGGCGTTGTCCACGTTGGCGTGGTGGCCGTGGGAGGTGTGGGGGCGTGTTGGGGGGTTTGCGCGGCTTTCCTCGCCCAGGATGGGGCGGGGGTTGAGCTCGTTTTCGCGCCAGTGGGGGTCGGGTTTGCGAGGGGCTTTGCTGGATTTGCCCTTTGGTGGGCCGTGACGGCGGTCGTCCTCATCGTCGTCCTCCGGAGGGTAGGGGGAGGAGGTCATGGGGATCTTTTTGTTTCCACCACCTCTGTGGGGTGGTCCCGAGGGGATAAACGGACCGTCCATAGCCTCGGGGGGCGTCATCTGCTCCCTTGGCGGCCCATAGTGGTGGCCTCCAGGGGCGGGTAGAGCGAGCGGCTCGTCCTCCTCCGAATCTTCGCTGTAGTCGGGCGGGAACTCCCCCCACACTCTCCACCAGCCGTTGGCGATGATGTTGTCCTCCTTGTCTGGGAAGCACCGTCTTGGGATCGACTTGGGGAACAGTTGGCCGGTCTTTGTGTTCATGATGTTCCAGTTTGAAACCAGCCTCTGCAGACGCTGCGACTCGCGGTCAGGGTTGGACATGAGCTGCGTAAACATCCAGGTCTCGAACCCGCGGGGGGTGAGGGCTGGGATGCATGGCTTCTGGTCCGACGCAGGTGGCATGTAAAAGTGCTCGCAGTTGAGGGCCCGGTAGATTGACGACAGCGAGGTCAGAGTGCGGGCGGTGAAGAAGGCCTTCCAGTCGAGTGGCTCCTTGTCGACGGCGTTGGTGGTGTAGAAGTCGACCATCTTCTCGGGGGTAATGACGATACTCTCCTTCACAGGGCGCTCCTTGATCTGTGGAAATGTTAGGACTGTATGTATACACTGACATATATAGGACATACCATATAGTTTGCAGTCTCCCTCAACAGGATAACAAGCTTCTCTCTGGGCCGAGGCTCCCTTCCGGGCTCCCTATCAACCAAATCTCCCCACAGCTCGTAAAAGATTGCCCCATCATCCATACCCATCTTTGGTTTTCCCGACGCGGCCGAAGACGCAGAGGTTCCTGGGGTCGGTATATATGAGGACGTCGCGTTAGACTTTGACTGCCTATGCGATGGCTTCCTCCCCAAGCTCTCATCCCTCAAGGCCATCGCTGCTGGTCCCTTTGGAGACATATGCGGCGGTCCTGACCCTCCTCCAATCGGGGCGGGCTGGGGCGGGAAATAACCAGACTGACCCGGGGGCGGGCCATACTGACTCTGCTTCTGTCCATGGTGAGGCGGGGGCGGGCCTTGGGCGGACGGAGGCTCCTGCCCACCCGGTCCCCCATAACCCTGGAAGGGTCCGGGTGCGGACTGCATACCATAGTGTGGCTGTGTCTGGGCAGCACTCCCCATGATTGGTGGCTGTGGTGGCGGAGGAGCAGGGACCGTTGCGACAGCGGGGGAGCCTTGGCGTTGTTGGCCGTGGGGGGCGAGGGGCTGCGCGAGCAACGGTGCGGCACTCGCTGGTGCTACACCCCCGACTCCTGCCCCTCCCAGCTGGATACTACGCATGAGGTCCTCCGCGAGACGCTGCACGACCTCTGGAGGGAGGTTGTGTGTGTTTGCTATTATGGTTGGGAGGTCCGGGGAGTAGCCCCCTGCTGATACAGGAGGGCCGTACCCTGTACGAGGGAGGGGTTGGTTCTGCTGTGGTGGTGAAAAATCAGGACGGTCCTGGCGACCACCTGAGCCAGCGTTGCCAGCTGCACCTCCTCCACCGCCATGTTGGGTCCTGTAGGTGCTCTGAGAGGAGATTGGGGGACCAGCCGACTGCGGGGGTTGGCTGTGACCGTAGTAACCACCTCCTGGAGCTTGATTCGAGGGTGGGGCATAACCACCAGAGCTGAATGGGGCAGCAGTGTGAGAACGGATGGGGGGAGGTTGCTGCTGAGGGGGAGAATTCGAGTAGCTTGATACGGGCGATGTGGCCGTATTTGGGGCATACGAGTGTTGCTGCTGCTGCTGCTGCTGCTGGTGGGAGGAAGAGGATAGTCCATGGTGACCCCCTTGAGAAGCGTAGAACGGGGACTGCGGTGGCAGCCCCCCACCTCCCCCTCCTCCATTACCACCCCCACCACCACCTCCATCGTTATTCCTTCCACCACCTCCACTGTAGTAATGTCCGTGGGCGGACATTAGGTATGCGTATATTGCTTCCTCTGAAGTCTCCTGTTGAGATGCCGCGATAGTTGGGAGCGGTTGGTCCTGATGTAGATTATGGTGTTCTTGATGGTGTATGATACTCTGTTGACTCTGTAGATTATATTGTTCTCGATGTTCTTGATGGTGTATGATACTCTGCTGGCTCTGATGAGGGGGGGTTTCCTGCTCGGGGATGCCGCTATCACTAGCGACTGAGGTTGAGCGGGGAAGCAACAGCGCGGAAGGCGTCCGAGTGCTAAAGTACCCGGGTGTGCTGAACCGTACTGCGAGCGAGGGTAACCAAGAGTTAGCAACAAAAGGCCTCAGTGTATTTATGCGCAGGGAAGGAGTGTGTGTGTGTGTGTGAGGTGTGAGTGTGTGTGTGTGAGTGTGTGTGTGTGGGTGGGTGTTTATTTTGGTTGTTTACAACCAAACCCAGGGAAGGGAACTATTATCCTTATCCTGTGCGTGCTGTCTTCACTTTCCGGCGAGGGCAAAAGAAAAAGGAAAGGAAGGACAGCAGCACTTTAGAGGCACTCACCTAGACTTTTGTTTTATACCTCCACTTTTCAGTTTGCTCTTTCCTCTCCTTCTTCTTCTCTGCTGTGGCGGGTAGATTGTAGACAGATTGATCAAACACGGATAAAATCAAATAGATAAGAAGAGAGAGAGAGAAGGGAGAGAGAGAAGGGAGAGAAGAGAAGGGAGAGAAGAGAAGGGAGAGAAGAGAAGGGGGAGAAGAGAAGGGGGAGAGAGAGTGTGAGAGAGAGAGAGAGAGATGAACAGTCTAAGTAGTGCTTAATTCATCCACCACAGAATATGTAAAACTCACCACTCATCACAGCCCCCACCACGCACAAACAACCCCTCACCTTCTTCCCTGCTCAGAGGTAGAGGAGAGAAGAGAAGAGAAGGTACATCAGAGTCAGAGTCACCCTCTCATGCACTGCAGCAGCGTGACGTGGATGCTTGCTTGCTTGTTCTCTTCTTCTTCTTCTTCTTCCGTTTGGTGGCCCATAAATAGCAGTGCCTTCTTCTGCCTGTTGAGGTCTTGGAGCAGAGCCGCACTTTCACTCTTCTCTATGCACACACTTTCGCCCTCTACTCTACAGCGTTCCCTACTCCCATCCCATGTAGCTTCCAGTCACCGTCACCACGCAACTAACCGTAGCCAACCAACAGCATCCCCCCCCTCACTGGCATACAGGAGAGACAGAGTAAGCCCGGCCTCGTTCGTCGACTCACGCGCTGGAGGAGGTGATGATGCGTGGCATGAGAGGCAGAACGTCATACCCACTTCTTACCTATGGTATAGGCTTAAAAACAGAAGGATGGGGGATGATCTTTTTACCCGCTCTTCTTTCCTTCGTTCTTTCTTTCTTGCACCCAGACACGGTAGACGCATCTCTGCGGCATCACACTCATCGCTGTGGGTTAGGTGTATGTGATATTGTAGAGCACACAGCAAAGTAGAGTGCCTACCTACATTAGGTGTACTAGTACTTTCCTGACGTTTGGAAAATGGACCACTATTGCATACCATACTAAATTTTGGACTTGGCGCGTATTTGTATGGCATGCAATAGCAGTCATTTTTCCAAACGTCAGGAAACTACGAGTAATGATACTTAGAGAGTAGTGTACCTACTAAGGTACACCTTACCTACATATGACTGCCCAGCCTCTCTTTCTTTTTCCTGTACCTACAGCTAGCTGTGCTGGCGATCCAGTCAAGGGGGCTGTCAGTTATAATTACTGTGCTATATACCTACATACAGGTAGGTATGCCTACTGGAACTCTTTTTCTCTCAGCCTTGCCTGGATCGTAATGTGATACGGAACGAAGGGATAACCAAATGGAAAAATGCTCATCCCATAAAAGTTAGCCAAATGCTGACGGGAAACCAAACACATCGAGGTAAAAGGATTTTTTCATGTTCTCGTTGTTGGTGAGCTAGCTGGCCCGTCTGATGAAAGGGTGGAATGGAATAGAATGGCAGAGATGGCACTGGTAGGCAGGCTTCTTCAGCGAGTCGGGTCCGTGTATGTGCACCCACCAGCCTATATATCCCACTACTCACAGGGTAGGTATAAAAATTATAAAAAAAAAAGGAAAAGAAAAAAAAAAAAAAAAAAGGGCAAGGGCCGGCCGAGAACCTTGCAAGGCACCCCAAAAGCTGTCCACTCCCCCCCCCCCCCGCATTGCAGTGCACCCCGCATCCAGCGCATAAAGCTCACCAGATTTCTCCGACAAGTGAGATTCTCGCCTCACATTTCTGCACCACGTCCTGGGACACGACCCAATGGGAACGCGGCTTTACAAATGAAAAAATTCAAAGCATGTATGCAGTACGTACTGCAAGTCAGCCGACGCGACAGACAGCTATTGGTGTCGATCACAAAGGGCATTCGACGCGTGCAGCTTGGGGCCTATATATGGAATCTCGTGCGGGACATAATGCGGTAATATCTTTTGGTCGGGAGTGGACGAGTGATGGCCCGTGATTAGGTGATTGGCGGTGCAAATGGTTTTTTTTTTTTCGGTATGGCCATCGTACGGCCTTTACTCACCCGACGTCGACGACGTTTGACATCTATCGCCCATCGCGAGAAATGCTCAGCTGGTAGCTCGTAATTCGTTCGGGCTTTGCATTCTGGTCAATTATGTCGTTGGAATTTTGTGATGCCGATCGATATCGATATACTTCCCGTGTCCCACACAAGTATCTCGAATTAGCTGGTGGTCATGGTATACTTGTATTCAATTACACTATTACACCACTAGCTAGGCCTTCGATCCTCCGCACCCCAAGATGGGTAGTACCCGCACGGCCATTGAATGTGAAAAGATGAGGCCGTCAAGTTGCAGAGGCAGAACATGGGCGTATGGGCAGGTCACGGACCTGGCCCCTGCAGCGGCAGACATCTGCAAGTCCTTGTGCTATGCCGCCGTAGAATCTAGGGTTAGGGTTTTAGACTACAGCTAACGGAGGGGGTATTATATTAAAAGGTTCTAGGCTAGCAGCATAGGGCGTATAGTTTTATAGAGCTACATATCCATGTTAATAGAGATGGCCGTTCTGTTTAGACATATAGGGTCTAAATAGGACCCTTTTATAAATGTGATTGGTATAGAAGGTATGAATGGTGTATATATAGAGATCGAACATGATGGCTAATTCAATTGCCCAACAGGAATATTATAATATATAGCAAGGACCAATTTGCCTAAATTCTTCAAGCTGGAGGCCGTGATGCTTATATAAGATCTTATCCTCTACTGCGCCACATGAACATGAGTTCAGCGAATTAACGTGCCCCTCAGGATAACAACTAAATCCCATCCATATTGATCATGATATTTGTAACTGTAACCCTACGACCCCCAGCGCTAGATACATGTCATTACATACAATTACCTCAATTAACAAGTACGTACATGTAGTGGATGGCATATACCAGCTCATGTCATACTACAATTATGTCAGCCCTATAGGCCTATAGCTATATTATACAAGGACGCTCGTTGTGTCATACGTACTGATATGTTGGCCTTACAAGTTACTCACTTTCTAGCCACAGACGTCAAGCTATACAGAATCTTCTCACCCGGCTCCAAGGCTTTGCCATCCTGATTCAGAGCTCAGATAGATTCAACCGGGATGCATTTCCATGAGCAGTATGCATACGCAGATTATACAAGTATATATATACACGTTATATCCAGGGGCAATATTAGACTGCACGCCCCCCCCCCTGTTTCGAGTCAACAGATCAATCCTTGAACGTGCGCAGTTTTCAGCGAAAGTATCGCTCTAGCTACGCCGGTACTATATGACGCTGTGGCGCCGGAGAAGGAGGCGCGGGGCTCCAGGCGGATATGTGCACAGGGACGCCTCAGATAGTACATCCGCCATTGGCTATATAGCATTGCATCTTGCGAGTGATCTGGTGTGTCTTGACGCCTCCAGAACTATGGCAAACAAGGTCTGCACCTGAGGAGTCAATTTATGGGCGCCGCGGTGCCGGCAGGTGAGCAATATCTAACAACACCTTGCAATGATTAAAGGTTTGAACACCGGCTTCAACCACCTAGCTGGGATGTCTTTTTGTTTTTTTAAAAAAGGAAGTATAATTAACTTTTATCTTCCGAGATAAGAACAATCGCATGCAGTGACTAGACTATGGCGTAAGCTGGGATGCCTTAGTACCAGGATCTTGTATAGGTCAATGATTGTATTTACGTAAAACCGACCTACCTTACAACCTGAGATATTTTACAAGGCTTAACCCATTAGGATGATTTGTCCATCAAATAAGCTTCTGATAGACCCCTACTGAAACCAAGGACCGTCGAGACGGGGGCTATACCCGTGGGCGTTCAGTACGAAAATTGGAATGTTGCGCCTGAATCACCGATGCATCACGTGCTGCACTTTGTGTCTATGCAATACCGTTGTACCAGTACCACGGATATACTTTCAGCTGCATTATATGTAAGTACCGCAAAATCTCGAGTAACTCGGGGAGTTGCCAAGGCTGTTTGCTAAACTATCTTAGGCTTAGATTCTACTGTAGAGGGCTTAATCCCCTCTGATCACTTCCTTTGGAGGTGGTGATCTTCAGCTTTTTGCCTTGGCAACCCCCCGAGTTGCTCGAGACTTTGCGGTATATGCTGGCCATGCATGAGGGGGGGGGGGGTTATACTTTGATGAGAAATCCTTCGGCTTCCTCCATCTGAGTCCATCTCTCACCGACCACTCCCCCGATACCGTTGTTGTTGTTTGACCCCACGTTGAAGAGTTGCAAATAGGCAGTGAAAGGGGATGAGTTTTCGGTGGTTACGGTTTGGGACGTACAAGGACAATTGGCACGATTGAAGCGGTCACGTGCTCACAGAATTTAAGTTAAATAGAATGGTGCTAAACTGCATTTGTTCATACGGAACCGCTGCCTAGAGAGCAAGAGAGCATTAAACTAGAAACTTTATTATCCCCGCCGAGGATCATCACGACGCCTAACCACTAACGCTGGCAAAAGGAAAGACATTCTCGAGAATGAAAGTACGTGGGCAGCTAAACCCGCCGAGCAGAGTAACATAAGACCAACCTGGGCGGCTTGCCCGTCCGAAGGAGAGAAACAGAGGAAAAGCGCGCAGAAGCATCATATAAAAGGCATACGCACATGTATCACACACATGAGTGGTACTCAAAGAAAAACATCCTACAAACAAATTAAAGGAACTGAAACTAACGTCTTCGCACTGCTCTTAGATGCCAAAGAAAACTTTCCATCACATCCTAGACCCAGTACGGATCGCCGTTATCATCAAGCATACTCTGGACTGGAGCATGCGGATCGTACCTCACTTCACCGCGTCCCTCCCTGTACCTCATAGGTTCCTGATCCGGAATATACGGGCGAGGGCTGTGGCTTCGCCTCCGGCCATGGTGGCTTCGGGGGAGCTGTTCAGGCACATGAAACCTCCTTTCGAGCTCACGATTCTGCTCCCTATTCGGAATCACGATTAAGTCTGCTAGTTCGTACTCGGGTTTCCACCGCACTGACTTCGTGGTTCGGGGCAGGGAGGATGGAGAAGCAACCGTGAGGTTACTTCTGGGATATTGGGTACTATTCTGAGAAGTTGAAGCATGGCGGTATTGATGGGCGGGTTCTGTAGCCGCCATTTTGCAGTGGCCACGAAACACGGCGATGTTGGGAGGAGTGGATAAAGGATAGTTAGCCCCACAGTGGCGACTACTCGAGTACTGTGTGCTGATTCCTAGCGGGTCAGCGCTAGCAGAGCGACAAGAGTAATAGATTGTGGGCATCCTCATGATTGGGTTATTGGACTGGAATTTGGGTGCTATTCTCAGCTGTGGTTGGTATTGACTTGTCTAGTGGGCTGGCGTCCGGAGCTAGTGCGAATGTACTGACTGTCGAGGAGAAGTACGTCCGGCCGAGAACTGCGTATTTTAAAGTAATTTACTCTTTGCTAGAGATAATCTAGTCATAGCGTTGATTGGGCATTCATTGGTTGATAATTTGAATTAATGAACTTACCATCCCGGATCCACTTTGTAAGGAATATAAGCACGTGGATAGTAACTATAGAAGATTCTGAAGAGAGTATGCGTAAAGACCAAACAAAGACCTGGTTTCGGAATTCAGAAGTGATAGAATGTGTGGGCAAAGTGATAGCGCCTAATGAATATCCCATTGTCCATTCAATTGGGAAGGGAACCTGCGCATGGTAAGACAAATCCAACCCGACAAATTCTAGGCGCACAAAACATTCTAAATACAATGTATTTTGATAGACCCACATGGAGCCCATAATGTCAAGTTCTTTCGGGCAATAATTCTATTCCATTAAAGCTTGCACATAAATTCTAAGTCTCATAGCCGCCTATGCTTCCTCCCAAACCGGCAAAGACAGAGCTTCTGGTAAATAATCCAATTTTATATTGGCATTGATGAAACGTGCAATACCTGCTTGTAGTTTCTCCCGGCCCAACATGTGCATATGCTTCACCCACGTCTGTATTATAGATCATATCATTTAGAGCTATCTACTGATCACTTACTGAGCTATATCTCATGCGCCTGAGTATCCAAACTATATTGCTTTTGGCTAATATATTATAATTCTATATACAAGGGAGACCGCGCGGGATACATGACTTCAAGCCAAAGGATCCATTATAAACACTGTATACCTCGCATTTTATACGGGTATCGTCCCTAGTAGTTCCATCGGCCCACAACCTAGCGATACAGCTGATCAATTCTATTCTATTATAATAGCTCTAAGCGATTAGAGAGTATTTGACAACTGTCAATTTCAAGAACTTATGGATAATGGAGCTAGCTCCAAAATGGAAACTGGAGATGTCAATTCGAATTTCAGTAAGGTACATGTAGTGTGCTGTGAGATACGAGAAGGATCACACCATAGATACTTAGAATTATAAACTGTTTTTTAGCCTTTTTTCGTAATGCTAACTCGATTGATTTTGACTGAGATGAATCGTCAATAGTGGAAAGTGGAAATGGACGGTTTATAATTCGCATTTGATTATGTAAACCTGTCTTGGCACACGCAATCTAATCCGATCCGTGTTTGTAGGCAGATCTGACGTCAGTCCATGGCCAGTCCCCTTGCTTTGTCTTCAGCCATTCCCAGAGCTCCACTCTATTTTAAAGTACATAATAATCCTATGACAAAGAGCCAACTCGGTAACGACCGTCGCCCCCCCTCTGTCGCTACTCTTTGCACATCTCCTCCTTCCACACACAGTCATGATGAGTATATGCTACAAGGCTCTGGGATAAAGTGAGTGAACGGATCCGCACCTATCAACACCCCGTTTAGTTCACTCACTTTATCCCAGAGCCTTGTACATAGCTCCGGATAATAGTACTGAATATCTACCTGGAGCTACGGAATATCTATGTGCCATAAATCACGGCTGAACCCCCCTTTTGAATTGAGCAGACAAACTTACTCGGCCAGCCACATGTGGGGTGCATAAAGATTAAGAACAAGGAATGCCCTTATGAACAAGTTATTAGGTACACGGATCCCTGAGGTAACTGTGACGACCTCTACTGACGTCATGGGGAACTCCCAATTACGGTGTTGTATATAGACAGTAGTAGCCCAACATCTTTGGGTAGATTTCAAAGGCCAGAGGAGAGTGGTTTAGTTATTATTATCCAACATGTCGAACAAACCGTACTCGGGATCAAATCCTATACCTAGGGTATCCGATTTCCTTCGCGAAACCGCCGAAAAGGTTGAAGGCCAGGCAAGAGACAAGGAGACCCAAGAGAAGGCCCAAATAGCCATTGAACGCAAAGGGGTGCAGCAGGGTGAAGGATCACAAGGTAATAGGAGAACGGTGACAGACCCAACAACAGGAAACGAGGTAGTCATCGAGGACACGAATGAAAAATTTATAAATGAAGCGAAAAGAAACAATGTTGTGGTTCCGAATGCGAATTTAACGGATAGGAAGGACATCGGCGATCCACAGGTTAGTTTCCGCTGGGCTGGGGGGTAGCGCTAGGCCTCGTCCTGAGTATAACTAAAGAATGCTTTTCAGGCAAGATATTCTTCACCGACCCAGTCCCAAGAGGAATACTCAAAGACGCAAGACGTTACAGCTCCTCCCGCGCCAATAGCTCCGGGCACAACTAGTGATGTCCCCATCCACGGTGAAAAGACAAACATTCTTTTCCACCCAACTCCCTCGCTATCTCTCCAAGGAACCGTCTTTCACGATCTCGAGAAGCGTGCAACAACTCTTTGCGGAGTACTCTTCGTCTCAATTATCATTCTCGGACGCGTCTTAACTCAGGGATCCATAGTAGGTCTTCTGGTTGTTGCCACTGGTGTTAGTTCATACATTTATTATTGGACCAAAACGCTTGTGGATGAGTCTGCAAACGTCGATTGGGAGTCCGAGAAACGTCGAGGTCAGACAGCAGCGGCGAACCTGATACCAGAGTCCGTGGAATGGATGAATACCTTGATGGGGCTTGGGTGGAACCTCGTTAACCCAGAAATGTTCAGTAGCGTAGCGGATTTACTAGAGGATGTTATGCAGGCCTCGGTTCCGGGAATAATTGAAAATGTGAGGGTAGCGGATATATCTCAAGGGTCGAATCCAATGAGGATCCTTTCGTTGAGAGCGCTCCCCGAAGCCGAGATGGGTGATTTGAAGAAAGCCGCGACATCGGCAAGGGATGGGAAGGACGAGCAACAGAGGTTGGCCGAGGAAGAGGGTGGCGAAGTCTATAATCTTGAGGCTTCGTTTGCGTACCACGCGGCACCAACAGAAGGAAGAGGAGTGAGCAACAAAGCGAAGAACATGCACTTACAGATGGAGTTTTATCTCGGTATCAAGGGGCTTTTTGGTGTCCCTGTGCGTATGTATCCCTCTCGAATTGGTGTTCTTCCGTGATTTGGGCATGTGCTGACGATTGAATAGCTATTTGGGTCGAGCTCAAGAGTCTTGTTGGAACTGTTCGTTTGCGGCTGCAATTGACTCCCGATCCTCCATTTTTGAGAACACTCACTTTCACGCTCATGGGAACTCCACAAGTTGCCGTAGCATGTATACCAATGGTTGAATGGGGTATCAATGTACTGAATCTCCCGCTCATATCCCAGTTCGTTAATGCTTCCATTGCAACTGCTGCAAACGAGTATGTTGCGCCAAAGAGTATGTCTCTCGAAGTTGGAAAGATGCTACTTGGAGATGACGTCAAGAAGGAGGTTGAGACGGTTGGTGTACTGTGGGTCAGAATCAAAAAGGCTGTGGGATTGAGCAAGCAAGATAAGAGGGGAAGCAGTGATGCATATATCACCTTAGCCTATAGCAAGGTAGAAATCCATAAGCATAGTATCGTTAGTATGAACTAAACATGTTCTTCAGTATGAGAAGCCCATGTACTCGACACGAGTGATTGTCGACGACCTTAACCCCATATGGGAGGAAAGCACAGCGTATGTCATATTGTACCCTTTATCGTTTGGAGGTGGTTTACTAACCTCCCACTAGGTTGCTTGTAAAAGCCGATCATATAAAAGCCAATGAAGCCCTTTCAGTCGAACTTTGGGATTCGGATAGACGTGAGTCTTTGCTCAAATGCCGTTGGGTAGAAGACTAACACTCTGAAGTCACTGCCGACGACATGGTCGGCAAAGTGGAGATCCCACTACACGATCTTATGCTCAACCCGGGAAGGATGCACGACCAGGTCTCAACCTTAACTGGTGCTGAGTCTGGCACAAATATGCCTGGTAAACTATATTGGGAAGTCGGGTTTTTTGGCAAGACAGATTTCCGCCCTGCACTGAGAACATCAGGGAAAGACGTGAACCTTCCGGATAAGCTAAAAGACCGCCCAGAGCTCCAAGATGATCAAGGTGTTCTAGAGAACTCACTAGAGGATGCTGTGATGCACACGCCACCAGATCCATTGTTTCCTTCAGGAGTCGTATCCCTTGTTGTCCATCAAGTTGTCAACTTGGAGATTAGAGATTTGTCAGGAAATTATGGTAATAGAAAGAATGGGAAGGAATATTCACCTGGAATGGAAACTGGCGAAATTAAGCAGGAAGAAGGTGGGAAGCTGCCAAGTGCTTACTGCACCATTGCTATCAATGACCAACTTGTATGTTCACACCTAAAATCATACTCGTCGCAAACTAACAGCTCAACTAGGTTTACCGCACCCGTAGCAAGGTAGTAAGTAGTAAACCGATTTTCAACGCAGGCACTGAGCGTTTTATCCGCGACTGGCGCTCTGCCATCATCACCGTTACAGTTCGAGACCAACGCTACCGTGAACATGACCCCATACTTGGTGTAGTCCCTCTAAAGCTTTCAGAAATACTTCAAACAAATTCTGAGGTTACTCGCTGGTTTCCTCTCGATGGGGGCATCGGTTTTGGTCGCATTCGTTTATCCCTCCTGTTTAGAAGTGTTGAATTGACCCTTCCACGGCAACTTACTGGTTGGGACGTTGGCACATTTGAATTCACGTCGGAAAAGCTCGTCGCAGAGTCGTATCCAACCGTTTCGAAGATCAAACTTCGGACCGGTGGGTCCACCGGCTTAATTCCTCGCAAAAATGGTGTCAAGACTGAAACCGGGTCTATTGAGTGGGCCCTTGTTAGAGGGAAGAAGGAAAAGCAACACCCTATCCGCCTCCCCGTTAAGCATAGATATATGTCACCCATCACCTTCGACTTCTACGACTCGTCTCATAATCCGGCTTCACGAGGCCCAGATGCACATGCTGTCCTTTGGCTCGATAAACTCGTTGACAACGACCCAACGCCAATCCGGGTTCCCATCTTTAAGACTTCCAACTCCCGGAGATTCACGCAGAACAGAATTGAAGGCGTGGAAGATGATCCAAACTTAGGCTTGGAGCAAGTTGGAACATTGATCTTTTCGGGACGCTTCAAGGCGGGAATGGATGAAGACCACGAACACTTTGCCACGGATAATGATTCGAGAGAGACCTTCGAGACTTGGGCAGCTTGCAGGAGCGAGGGAATTAGAGGAACAATAGTGCACAAGGAAACGAACCCCATCATTGACGGACTCCATGACCGTAGCATCTCTCAGATGCGGGGAGACCTCGCAGAGTTTGACAAGGGCCCCAAAGATATCGACGAAACAAAGCGCCTCACGGATCGCTATGGCAAAGACTGGACCGGTGTTTTCGAAGCCGGGAAAAGGGATTTAGTCCCAGACAGTCGATATCGCACTCCCGATTTTAACGAAAATAACCCCAATCAACGTGGTGTACAACCATACTCCCCCCTCACCACCAACCCTTCTGACTACTCCGATTCCGATACAGACTCAGACAGCGATTCGGAGGTAGCATCCGACTCCTCATATCACCACGTCACGAATGTCAGTCCACCTCCAGCAGAGGAGGGCTCCGCAAATTCAGGCTCTATGAATCCTATCAAGTCAATTAAATCATACCGGGAGAATCAAAGAGCCACACATAGGAAGCACAGAGGCTTAATGCAGTGGAAACCGATGAGGAGTCTTGCGTTTGCAAAGGACGAAATGAAGTTCGCAGGGCGGAAATTGAAGGCAAAAACCAAGCTCACAGGGAGGGAGCCGGATGTGGAGACAGAAGTTTAGGGTATGTGATGCGATTATTGTGATTCTTCGTTTTTCTTTTTCCTTTTCTCTTTTCCTTTCTTTCCTTTCGTTTTTTTCTTTTCTTTTTTTTTCTTTCTTTTTTCCCTTTCCTTTCCTTTCTCTCTTTCTCGTTGGGAGGTAATGATGATATCCGATTTCTATGTATCCGCAGCTAAGTGTGAGCGATGTATGAAAGAAAAAAAAAGGAAAAACAACTGTGCAGTAATCTCGACCTGTTTCTGGACCAGGGTGTAAGTCAAAAGGGTGGAGGATTACCACAGAGTATTATCTCAGGCGCTCGGGCCACTGTGTGGCTCTCTAAAATACCTTCCCGGCTTTAACATCGGGAACGAAGGGGATACATACATGCCCGCGTACCAGGTCATTGGGCTCCTGCTATACGTACAGATTATATGTGCTGCGCTCTACTTGCTCCATATGTTTGCCACGCCGCCTGAGTGCAGTGTTACACAGTCATTTCTGAAATGTCTACAGAATCCAAAATGCATTTATTTATTTATCTATGAATGGACATCCCGGAAAGTGTAGATTGCGTGCGTTGGTAGCATTATTGTGAGAAAGATTTGTCAAGTCTGAGAATTGATCACCCAGCTAACCAATTTATGCCTCTCCCACCCGAATATCAATAACCGATAACTGCCAATAGGCATTTAATGTAACACATCATATCCTCAAGAACTCTCTGTTTCCGGCTTCTGTGCATAATAGAGATGTCTATCCCGGTTCCACCCCACTCTATGTCAGCTTGATCCATTCTTACTTGTCCATAACAAGGATATAAGCAACTCACTGCAACGAATAGGAATGTATCTTCCTATTTGTACTATCCCTCTTCGCCAATCTAATCAACTCCTCCACCTCATCTAGCGGCATTCCCGCGTCCCTCGTTAGTGGCGCCAATGCAAACGCCTCAAACGCATTTTCTGCAGTTAGCATGAGATATGCACCCATCTCTTTTTGCTTTCGATCTGCGGGCCATGTGCCGTAGGGTAGCTTGTACGGGACATGGTTGACATTGATGAAGCCTGCGTTAGCAATGTTCTGGGCTAGAAAAGCAGTCTTCCGAAAATAGCGACCTAGAAGAGAAATATAATTAGGAGAGCCAATCTTGTACAGCGGGCAAGCAGGCTTCAGAACCTCTAGATTCGGCAGCTTTGTTGACCGCATCGTAATACCTAAAGAGGTGAGAGCTTCCGGAGATGGTATTGTCGTCACTATAGAGACAAAATTCGTACTCTGAAAGATCGAGCCATCCGCCTGGCTTTAACGCTCTGTATGGAAAGACTCAATTACGAGGAAAATTGTTCTTCTAGGGCACCCTTCGACTTACCTGTAGGCCTCCTTCAAAAACTTATCCCAATCTGAGATACCCCCTGCCAAATGTCGGATGTGCACCAGATCGAATGTGTTCTCTTCGAATGTCCACTCCATTTCCGCGTCATCAATCTGAAATTCTACATTTGGTGGCACCCTGTAGAACTGATAATATTAGAGCAGAATCAATTGCACGTTGTAAGCGAAACTATCTAGGATTAATTGAGGCTTAATACCAGCTAGGTTGGATAGGACTAAGGTCAGTTCCTATGACTCGCGCCGTAGGATATCGTCTATCAAATCATATCAATTATTTGTTCTTCGTCTCTTCTTTAGGGTTACCCACTCTGCTGCATCGATTGCCCATATCCCTGTTCCTGTTCCTATATCTAGAATCATTGTTGGGTTTGGTGCAATGGGTGCAAGATGGAGATTATCGTCAAGCATTAGCAAATAGATGTGGTGGATAGTATCTAGGCGGTCCTGCTCCGTTTCATCGTTCGGAATTGCGTATTTGCTAGGAGGTTCGCTGTTTAGCTTACAGGGCAACTAAAAGGAAACGGGGAAGAGGAAATGTTGTTAGCCGCAAGGCAATTCTGCTTACACCTACCCGTCTTTATATGCATGATAGCGTCGGCCATTTTCAAATCGATATCTACATTTATCGTAATAATTTTAGTCCCACCATATCTACCTGCGGGAAGGCAAGGCGATATATGTAGGTCGAGATCCTCTTGTACCACTTACTCATAGATGGAAGACCTCAAGGAGTCATCCGAATATTCACCGTCTCTGTTGCAGGTCCCCGTCAACGGTTTCCTCCTCCTCCTCATATAGAGAAATAGTTATAATCGTAGGACTATGCCTACCTTATGTAGTATGAACTCTCATCACTCCATGAAGCCTGGGAGATCCACCATAGAACTAAATCAGTTGAAGAAAGATAAAGTCATAAGGATAAGACTGACAAAGGAGGGATCAACTTGAATATTTGAGCCAAAAGCTGCCACATCTGTTTCTGGAAGGGGATGATCCGGATCGTTTTGTAGTGCCATGACGCTTTAGCTACAAAGGTTGTAACTGGTGACTGTATCTGTTGGCGTTGCCACACTCTATCGATGATATGCCCAGAGAGTAAGAGGGGAAAGGGGATAGGGAGAGAGAGAGAGATGAAATTGGGCCAGAGTATTTATGGAAGCTGGCGGGGAGATAGGTCCGGGTGGGATGAAGCGCAATGTATATCCCATGGAGAGAAAAGGAACTTCATTTCACTCCGTGGCTTATGGATCTTTTATCCCTCGGTGTCCCGGATCTTTGCCCCTAGTTACATATGTAAGTGGAGGCCTTCAAGATATCGTTGGTCTAACTTACGGTAGAGTATGGTATGCATATGCCTACAGACCAGGCTGCGACTTTCCTCGGGCTACATTGCTAGCTAAATTCTAAGCTACCTAGCTCGCAGTGGAGCTATGTATGGATACTATACCGGTATGTATGGATGGGTATGGGGTCCCTGTCAATCAACTTGCAGTACATGTGTGCAGTAACATAACTGAAGTTACGGCAGTATTATTTTTAGGCCCACATAACTCACCCAAAGATCTACAGCAAATGGCCACTGTCAAACAGGGACACCTAAAGTATACTACATGCAGATTTCTCCACGGGGATCACTCGCCTCAAAACCCATTAACAGAGAAGGTAATCAGTATGCTACATTTAGTTAACTGGGCCTGCGGAACACTTGCGTAGAGTAATTGTTCCGGTTGGAAGTGGTTCGCCCTCATACATATGCATGGACTAATTTCTGATATCCAGGTCGGTTGACTGGTCCATGGGGCCACCGGTTTGAGATTAGTTCTGTTTATTTGAATCATTGTACATGTACATACACTCGGGGAATTGTCACTCACCCCGAATCAAGAACCTCATGTACCGAAACGTGTAATTGAAGTCCTCTTTCCTTAAACCACCAGCAGGTCCTCCACCCTCAGGTTCTCCTCTGCCTCCCACCCACATACGCTCTCTTTTTCTCTCCCGCTCTCTTGGCTGGCAGAGGTCATTCCCCTGCTAAGCCTGTTCAGGAACAAGGCACGTGAACACATCTCAATCCATAATGAGAAGTGGGTGCCTCCATATTTGCATATTTGACAACTCAGGTACTATATTTGTTGTGCTATAACGATACATAACCATGAGACAACAATTAACCAGCCCTGGAGTTTTTAGATATATATCTTTTACGTGAGACTCCGCACCCACAGAGTACTAATCCAGAAATTGAAATTTAGTCAATCGTCCGCTCGCTTGAGTGGGTTGTTTTGCCTGGAGAGTTTACTGGTTTGATCAATTAATAGGATCGGCGATGATCATGGCTCGCAAGGCCAAGCTCGCAAGGCGGTTACCGGTCGGCTGTCTCGGAGACACATTAAAAGTGGATCCGGTATCCTGGAGCGTGGGTGCATAGTTGCTACTTTCCTATATACTTAGCTATCCAAAGACGAAATTTATTTAAACCCCTGCAGTTAGCAAGTAGATAGCCAGTTTCCTGAATTGTTATCCTGGAGCAAATCGTAAACATACTTCTCAATTGTAAGTTACTGGAATGTTTTAAGTGCCTGCATTGCTTTTTGCTTTTTGCTTTTTTTTTTTTTTTTTTCTCTTTACTTTTTTCCTTCGGGACTTCCTTAGACCCTGTATAGGAAAAAAGGAAAACGATCTGCGTGACTAGAGACGTTAGTTGGAGATCTGAGAAGCATACATGTATTCTACTGGACTGATGACCTATCTTTCTCCAAGTTAATCTCTCCACCCGGAAATCTGTATTGGCACCAGCAAATGCATTGTGCGGCGAGATCGGTTATTTGAAAAATCGGCTTTTTTTTTTTTTTTTTAGAAATAAATGTCTCAATAAAAAGATCGATAAAGCCACCGTGTGAATTGCACCACTCGCCGATACCACCACAATGGCCCTTCGTCTTATTGGCCGGGGCCTCTATTCAAAGATTTTAGTCGATTTATTGACGAGGGTGGAATCAGCCCTGTACCCACACGAGTTTGTCCGAAACACATTAAAGTTGCTGGCTACTTAGGCGTATCAGAACGGAGCCATCCGGTCCTGCGAAAACCGCCATTGGGAGCGGTTAATCATATAAGACTTCCCTTATCTCCCTACCTTGATTCACCCGACTCTGATCCTGTAATCTTTCCATAGGATGATTTCGTGCATGTTCGCACTTGTATGCGATTCATCTATATGCAATGTAGTGATGGCTCGTGGTTTCCAAACGGGAATAGTGCTGTGAAAATCAATTTAATCGTAGAAAACTTTCAAGTCAGGTTAATTAGAAGCGGGGTACTGCATGATATTTTGAGGTAGTTAGACTGGTTGTTTTCGCGGTACATTGGGGGGGGGGTTTGTTTTTCCACAACCTTTATGTACTGCAGTTAGGTTTCGTGTTATCTCTTTGTATCCACACTGCTGTTTATCAGTCTCCCTTTCCTGAAGGCTTCCGAAACGTGTTATGAAGCAAGGATGATCGAGGAAGGTATTAGAAAATGATATCTACCTGGGGGAGGATCAAACCCAAAACCGCCAAGATACTGTAAAACGCACCCACGAGCATGATCAGCCTGAGGCTGATACCAAATTCCTTGCAGATATACGTATTAATCTGTGCTGATCATGTAAAGCATTCACATTGTGGGGATGGATGGGGGCCGGCCGTAGGTAGGTACATGTAGCTTACCAGGTTGTCTCAGAAGCTCAAAACCGGGTGTTCACTCATTTGATTTCTGGTTCCTGGGTCGGATAAAGTTGTCATTTCTTAACCCTAACCCTACCAACTACATTGCCTCATAAGGAATCACTCGTAGGTTACCTTAAGACCAAGAAATATTAGAGTTGAGTTATGTACAGTTCCCCGCTCAGAAGTTTCTGACGTGATATATGTATGTATGTCTACATGTAGCTTACCCCCATCGATTTTGTGTAGTCGCAACTGGTTGGGGGAACATCCTACATCACGATAAGGCGTAGACTAATGTATGTCTTTGGAATGTAGATTTGAAGAATTGGAGATCGGGGGGGAGGCGATTCCATTGGTAAAAGATGACCTTGGGGGGTGCAATGAATGCATGTTTTTTTTGTGTTACGTTATGAAAACTGCATGCTAAGAATGACTACCAATGCACCACATGGTAAGTACACGTGAAGTCAGCCACAGGTATATTGTGCTGCAGTTAGCTTAGTAAAAATGTCCCTGCTACAGTTTTAGAAACGTCAGCAAAGGACTGTTGAAGTGTATACATATACACATACATATTTTCATGATACAACTATGTTGGTTTCGTTTCGTTTCAGGAGAAACTTTGGCGTGTTCCGTACTCGTTACACATTAGTTACAATCCCGCCGAGACATTTATTTTATATTACTGGATCACTACATGTATTAGAGCCTTTTGGCAATATCAGTGTCCAAGAACTAAACATTTGGACTCGGCTCTTTTTGCATCATCTGGTCCGCATCTCTCCTTGACCATTCCAATTCCTTGCGATTACCTTATCGCCCCACTTCCACGGTGCGGGGGCGTTTTATGGTCATTCGGCAGATACTACCTACCAATAACGAGGGGGGGGGGGGAGGTTTTGGCCAATAGAAACCCAGGGAGCCCGGAGACCCTCCAGCTTGGCTGTTTCTCGTGATAATTGTAACCCGGCCTAGACCCTATGTAACATTCGCCAACAGCTGTACAGGCATTAGAATAATATAGGTGTTTAGTTGTGATATCGGCCGCCAGTCGCAGAGTATCAGGATTGTTCTTGAAGATAGAACACTGTTTAAGGCTACATAATAGCTAGTTTTGCCGATACCTTTAACACCAACTGTTAGTGGACCCGGACATAAATAGGTGATATGTAGAAGAAACTGGCTGACTCAGGGGGCCGAGCATGAGAAAGGATATGAATCGGACTACCGTACAGATAAATAGCTAGACAGTTGCTGTTCTATAGGATTGAATATTTATACAGGACCGTAAAGTCCTGGGAACATCATTTTGGGAGATTTTTGGCGGCCAAGATACATGTTACACATAGTACCCACTACGGATGTGTAGGGCCCTAGGGGGGGTAAGCCTGTAGACAGTGCTAGACACTACTGCTGTTGCAACCGCGACCACTGTAGACTAACAAACAGACTTACCCCTACACACACGTAGTACAGCTTGTCACGTCACCCACCTTTTCAAGTTGTAAAGTAACCACCTCCCTTACCCCGGTTTGGGGCCTTGCGCACAAAAAAAAAAAAGTCCAGGATTAGATGCTCGAAATACTCCGTACAATTCTTTGAGTAAAAATATATAGGGGTATCTCGATATTTCCCCCCCCCCCCCGTACGTATATTTTAAACAACTGAGGCCGGCCTATAGCCTAGCTAGGTCAAAAAATGAATGCGCCCATACAAACTCAACCAACGAATACATGTAAGTACATGTATAGTTCGGCTGTATTATCCCTAACCCTTAATGCTGCTACGCCATCTCTTTGGCGCTCATAAGGCGGTTGGACCGGATGATCGGAGATATAATATATTTCTAATTTCTACTTTTCGACGTCATCGATCGTTCAAATAGGGTACATCCGTGATATTTATTTAATTATATATATATATATTTAAGTAGACAATAGCCAGCTTGGTTATCTTCCAGACAATCTTTTCGAATTCCTTAGCTATTCAATTTAATTTATATACTTATGTATGTTGTACGTATACGGTATGAAAAGGCAAAAATTAGTCGACGCGCCCGCTAAAATGTATCATATATGAGTTGATAAGTTATTATTATATTCAACTCTACCCACTTTAGTAAATTTAGTTCGGGCTTCTGTACTATCTAAGTCATAGCTGAATGTGGGTATTTCCAGAAATATATACCCACATGTGGTCCGAGGTTTGTACCTGCATAAGACCGGCGCTTAGCCTTCGATCATGACTAGATAGGAAATTTTGTAGCGATAGAAAAGTATTAAGGGAATTCACGTAATTAATTACTTAGAACAGAATAGTCGAGGGAATTAATACTTTTGGCAGTGATGCAAGTAAGTACTTGACGTTTGACAGTTAGGGAAGGCCTAAGCTGCTAAAGAAGGTAGGAAATATGGCCGTAGTATAGTCTCACTCGATCAGGAGGCTTTTTTTGTCTCTTTCATGCAGGAGGGGGAGGAAACCGCCATGTCATGGAACCAATACTCAAACACGGCTTATATAGGGATCTCCCCTCGCCTATCTATGTACATGAAGGTCCTTTAAGTTCAACCTTGATCTGAAGGGGGATTTTCGAATTAAAGGTCGGCCTCTGTGAGGTACTGTTTTTTTTTTTTTTTCCTTTCTTTCTTTCTCTTTTTTTTTCTTTCTTCCTTTATTTCTTTGGACGACTTCTAGTATACAAACCGTCACCATGGTGGTTTTGAATTCCGGCGACTGGTTTCGTCGATATCTTCTTTTAATTTTCATTCTTGTCCAGATCACTACAGCATCTACCGTAATAACACTCACTAAGACTAAAACCTGCTTTCAAGAGTGCAGCACACTTTTGAGCTCTTCAACGACTACTACTATTTCTACCACATCTTCTTCTACTGCGGGACCAACGACCACACCGCCTTATCCCACTGAATTAGAACGCTTCCCAACAACAACGTATACGTTTACGCCTGGCGTTCCCACAGATGCTGGATCACAACCTTCCTCTGAACCTCAGTCTTCAGCCACCCGCGGACCAAGTCCCAGACAGCGCGCCTTAACTGCAGTTTTCGTTTTGGCACCAGTCAGCATAGTTCTGATGCTAGTCGCCCTATTCGTGGTAATCCGCAGACGGAGACTGGCCCGCCGCTCAATAACGAGCTTTGCAGGTGTAAAGGGTTGGAATAGAAGCTCAGTGGCTTTAGCACAGCCGATGCAGGCTAAGGGAGATGAGGAACAGCAGTTTCCACCACGGGTTGCAGACCAAGTCCGAGGGGCGAGATTCAGTTTATTCCCAAAACCACCGACATTCCCGACGCAAGCTCACATAACCGCTGCGCCCAGGAAAACACTTCCGGAGGTACCACCAATGTCAGAACATCGTCCAATTACAACCATCTCGGAAGTTTCGGAGGTCGAGTCACCAGTTGGGGATATAGGAACATTTCAGACAATGGATTCAGAGCTCCAAAGAGCGTTCCTGGAGGTTCGACAGGGCTTTCGACCGAATTCCACAAGGTCGAGCGCAAGAACCTCGATGGACTGGAGTATGATGGTCGATGTCTCTCAGCGGGAAAGTAGAAGAGACTCTGAATTTTCATCGCGCGCTGGAGGTAAGACCGATACACGGTTTTCCTGGCAGTAAGGGTCCACTGTCGTATCGCCCATCCACCATATTTTCATTCTTTGTAAAGTTTTTTTTTTATTCTATCTCTTTTTTTATTCCTTTTGTTCTGGGGGCTCGACTTTTACAATCTTTTATTACCGGTTATTATTATTAAACATGGGGCTCTAGAGGGGTTTTTTTATTTTTCTCTCCTTTTTTTACTTTATTATAACTTCCGAAGCTATATCTAGCAGGACACGATGGGAGCTCGGAGGATGCCTACCTATGTGCAGGCTGCATAAAAGCATGTAATACTTAATAAGGGTCGAGGACATTTTTATGAAGTTATGATTTGTAAATATAGAACAAGGCCTTATCCGGATCAACCTAACTCTAACTTCGTTTCTCCTCACTACCTCGCTTCTATCTGTGTTTCGAGCTACCCCACTCTATATCAATATACATATCTAAAATTAATCTGCGCCCATCAGTCAGACTCTATAAGTTCCTTAGGGATGGAATATGCCTTACATTCTCTCTATCAGTCATATCTGAAAATGCGGTGGAATCTAGATCCCTTTCCAATCCCTTTTGCAGCTCATCTCTCTTCTTATTCTCTTTAGCTAATAGGATCCCAAGCGTCAAGATGATTACAACTTCTGCAATATTACAGATTATCATGGTAGCGATTCCAAGTGGATAGGTAGGACTCTGGGTGCTTTTATAGAAGAAGGGGCCAATAAGATTGCCAAAGCAGTATCCAAGGAACGTAACGGCATTCGAAACCACCTTTTTAGTGTGACTGAGTGTGAAATAGTTGTTAGTTTTTATGGCATGAGGACATTTCGATAAAAAATCTCACCCCGCAACGTTTCCGATTTGCAACGATAGGATTAACACAAATGCTGCATTATAAGGGCCAGTCATCTAAAGGTCAATTGTCAATTAGTAAGTAAATACACCGCCTAGTTACCGGGAAACATACATAGTAACACATCAGCCGAGAAACTTGGTAATGTAGAGGAACAAAAAACAGTCCAAATGAGCCTATGATGTTTGGGATCATAAACAAGGCTACCATTTTGCAACGGCTGTTGGGGGGAAGACGGTCATTTATATAAACACAAGATAGAATTGAGACTGATATAACAACACCGTAGGGGATCTGTAGAAGCGTTGTAACCACTTTGGAAGGGACTTATCAGCAAGGCAAGCGCAAAGTTTTATACTGTGTTAGGGTACTTACAAGTCGAGAATTCAAACCCCTTAATAATCAATGTCCCTACGCGAAAAAAATGTAACTGTTAAATTTTTGTAACGTTTGTGATTAATGCACATCTTCTAGTACACATATACATACCAAAGTTACTTATTCCGCCATTTGGGATATTCGCTACAGTAGCCAGAGCGAAAAAGAAATACGTCTTGTAGTCCTTGAACGCCTCTATTATTTGATACGGCTTTAACGTTTTGTTCTCAACCCCCGTTTGATCAGTTCTGAGACGCTCGACCGCCAGCTTCCGTTCCTCTTTTGATAGGAATTTGGCAGTGACAGGAGAGTCTGGAAGGAGGATGAACATCACTACTCCCCAGGCTGAACATAGTGCGCTACAACAGTTATCAGAAAAGGTGCCCGGGAAAGAAGTCTAAGGAAGCCATTACCCAATAATAAGAAACTCGTATTTCCAGGACGGAAGAGCACCCTTGATGTGGCCAATAGAGTAGCCTAGCAACCCACCTCCAGCGATTCCAAGTCCATTTGCTGAGTACCAGAGCCCGATACGGATAGGTTGCTGTCTCCGTGTATCTTAGATAGTTAGTATATTTCTTGGCCAGGTCAGGTGAGTGAGGTAGCCTTACACCACATTGAGGTTATCAACATGAACGCAGGGTCAGCGCAAGCTTCTGCAGCGCCCCCTAGAATTCGTAGGGCTGCCAAGCTCTCAAAGTTCTTACAGGCTGCCTGCCACACTACCATAGAGAGTCGTTACTAAGCAAATAGGATCTAAGAGTAGCACATGTCGCGACATACTTAAGAAAAAGCCCCACATGAAGATGTTCACGCCCAGATATTTCCCAACCTAAAGCCCCCGATTAGTAACTGTCGTGTTTTTTGAATGTTTGGTGCATTTGATATACCGGTAGTCTCTGAAGCAGGAAGTTCGTAGGAAAGGCCCATCTACACATCATCAGTAACTTGCTCAAGATAAGCTCATAAAACTCACATCAAGAATCCAATATAGAAAACTGCTGATAGCCAATTATACTGGTTCCCATGAAGACCTAAGTCTTCCCCAATACCAAATAACGCCGCATAAGACAGAGTTGTTTTCTATTCTCATATCAGCTCAGCTACTTCATCTATTAAGGCCCTTCCTTGGTGATTGCGGACATCGATATAAAAGAAGCAATAACAGATTGCTAAGCTGCGCATTGTAAGCTTAAGCACGTCACAGATTGTCAATGTATTTCTAGTAGACTAGTACTCACTATGGTAAGATCATGAGGTCAATCTTTCTGACCAGTTTTTCTTCTTTCTCGGGGTCGATAAGCTCATGTAACTCCTGTTCATCTCTGAATAGTGCCAAAGCGGCATCTTCTTGTTCCCCAAAGCTGCGCCTAGGCTGGGAACATGGTAATGTTCCGTACTCAACTTGCTCTGAAAGTAAGCTCCTCGTACCAGTGTCTTCTTCGTTGGTTTTCATCATTGTTTCTTGCGTTGAGGTACGTTGTGGGGGAATGAAGCTTGTTGTGATGACAGGTCTTCTTGACACTAGGAATTTAGCCAGTTGCGGGCGGTTAATAGAATCACTGATATATTAAATACTGTAGTAGGGTTGGTTGAGATCTCATGCAGGAAGGAGTGCTTATCGTGGGGTTAGGGTTATCTAATGCATAGGGCGGGGTGATAAGCACACACTGCCAAGAGTACATGTAGTAATCCAATATTGATAGTGGATCTCCTCTTTTCACGAAGTCCCCTCCTGACAGTCCAGACTTCGAAAGGTTTGTATCTTTTTCTATGGAGTTTTCGCTTTAGAAGTTTGCATATCGGACATTGTAGAAACTTTTCATTTGGCCAATTGGGAAATGGTTGGAGTTTGGTGGAGTTTGGAGGTTACGGCCTACCGTTTATTTATTATTTTATTTGACGTTTCATTTGTCTGGTTCTGTTTCTTTATGTTATGAATTTTCTAGCATTCGTTTATTTTGAGCGGGGGGCCCCATACCAAAGGTTTATGGGGGGCGGCAGCCATGAGCGATACATGTAATGTTCTGTGAACCGGGGACATGGAGTGCGTATAATTCTCTCAAAGTTTATATGTCGTCCATCCTCTGGAAGTACTCGTCAAACATCTCGCGACAGTCGCACTTGGCGTTCTCGCAATGCATCAGCGATAGTCGCATCCGGCATCGTGACCGCCCACTAGTCATTCGATCACATCGAAGATAGAGTCCCTCACTCAATTAACTCGGCCCTCTCCTCAGGAAGTTTTCCCCATAGCTTCTAGCCGCGATAATTTAATTATATCCTATTAATTTCTCGTGAGGCCGTTGTTCTTCTGATGTCGCTGAAACACTATAAAGGTTTAGAAAGAAACAAACGTGAGCGCGGAAAGACCTGCACTTATATCCCACACTCATTCAACATCAGGGTAACTGTAATATGACCGCTCATATTCTTAGGGACATTCAGAAGCTAGGGCCGAATAACCTGATTAATTTCACAGTACAGCAGCAGCCAATTAGAAGTACTTGCGGCTATAGAAATTCATGATACCACGGCCTTGGAAGCACTACTTGGTCAAGATATATCACAGTCAACCAATTAATTCAAAACTTCCCGGCGACAACTGCCCAGATTCATGAGCTGGATAGTGATTCCACCCGTTTTTTCATTGAATATTAGGCCCAGTTGCAATACCAGTACCATGGAATTAACTATAAAGGTACATGTGTGTACTTGCCAGATTTTTGAGAATACAACCTAGGGTGCACGATAAATTGATGTTTTGACTTGTTTTGACCTGAGTATTACTGCCTGTGATCGTGACCCAATAACTGTGTTCAATCCGGATATGTGCCTAGCTGGCTAAGATTTTTGGATTCTTTTGGGTTAGGGCTGGGATGTCAGAAAACTCGTGAGTTTGATTAAAAGTGGATGATTATGTAGTGGCTTGAGTTGATTTTCTGTTGGGATCAAATCAAGTTAAATCGTGGTTCACACTATCTAAGATTGAACAGCTCCCTATCATGTCATATAGGTTAAATATCTCAGAACTGAATTGGAATACCCCCCACATAGATATATTTTATACCCTGGCTTGCCCTCTGTTAACAACTGCTTATTACATATTCAGGAAGTTAGGATAAGTGGATTTGAGTGCTATCCGTAAGTCTACATATTAGTACATGTCCCTTAGGACACTTTTGTTCAGCAAATGCCATCTTCAGAACTAGCCTTATCAAGGTCGTACTGTGTGGCAAGTTGAACTAGGGATATTCTCCTCGGTGCCATCTCCAGTAGGTAATTGAATTAGAAACACCAGAACCCTTCCTGTCAGAAATACAGGAAAGCAATAATAAATCCACCGGTACCTTTCTTAGAGAAATATTGCAACATATATCTGGCCAGGGGTTTTAAACTGGCCATGGAGTCTACATCGCCATGCCTAGTACGATTTAGATAAGTTAGGTCCTTCGGCATCTCTTTAGCCATTCCGACGTGCATTGAGAACTACTATTTCTAACACAGCCTTAAGCTTTGTCGAAAGCTTATATAATTATGGACACTCCAGGCCTTTCACTCATAGACGGTGCTAGAAGTCGTTTCAAGGGCCACACATCCATAAAAAAAAGCTCCCAGCACCCCGTTCTTTCTTTCTTTCGGTGGCCTTCGGACCTCATCTGATACTTAGACCAATGAGCATATGCCAGTTGCAAAATCCTTTTCTCGTGCTGACATTTTATGTAGTTGACGTTCGAATATATTGACAGGGCACCAGTCAATTGTTAGTCGATCCTGATCGAGCTCACACCGCCCTGATGATGTCACAGTGGCCATGTTTGTAACTCTATAGTTACTAGGAATACTCAAATCGTCTTAATACGCGCTCCGCATAGTATGGAAATGCAGCTCTGAGGACCATCAGTTTGGGAAGGTTAAAACCGCTTGTGGGGGCATAAGTACCAATTCGAGTCACTAAACACGGACATAACTCATCTTGTGTCCTCCGTGTCTTCTGTGGGGAAGAACGCTTAGGAGCCCATTGGACTAAACCTAGAATTCATCAATCGGTATTGCCCGAATTCTGCAGCGCTACTGTAGTTCACCCCACTAACAGGTACCTACATGTACATATAGTCCGTCATAGGTACATGTATATATTTTCTTTTTATCCGGAGCCAGTTTTTTTAAGTACCTACATACTCAGCCACGCCGCCTTTTGTTGGAGATTTTACTTTTGTCTGCTTTGCATGGCATAGCCACCGTCGATCAAAAAATGAGGCAGACCGATAGACTCCCTCCTCCCAGCTAGCAAAATCTTAACTAGGTGACCAATTACCTACAGTAGTTGTACATATGAATTGCAGTGCCATCATACGGCTTTTGTGTAAATATACGGGCATGGGAATAGTGGTATGCACGTGTACGTACCTACACACACTGTATGTGCATGTAGACGTTAATTTAGGGGAGATTGTGCATGTGGAAAAGTGCGAAATAAGCTTCTGGAAATGAATTTAAGCCCCTGATAACAGACTAAGATCCACTGATAAGTGTCCTCTGTCTTACCCAAAAATCTTTATTCCTGAGTATGACTCGACACGATCGGTGCTACCCTCCGCTGCAGGGGTATTTATAAAAGAAAAAAAAGAGAGAAAAGAAAAATCCACCGCCTCACTCAACACTTCAACAATTCAGCCCACTCAGGCAACACCTCGTGATATGCGAATACCCATCTAGTAAGGCCCAATCCAATTGAAATGAGGGGTGATTAAGGGGAGTAGGGAGATTGGCGCTTAGGTATATCCACACAGAAGGCTGTGCGTATTTTGTGCGAAGTCATGTAAAGCACAGCCTTGCCCCAACGTCACAACTCGATTGTCCAGTACATAACAGACGCAATTCCGTCAGAGAAGTTCACTCTTCATGCTCAACTTCATACCCATGGGTTCAATGAGCACATCCAATTCTTGAAAGGCATACTAAGCTAACCTGAGCAAATGACCTAGATTCCATCCCACTAGACAAGAGAGGAGATCCATACCGTCCATCCACAAAGCAAAGGACTTCATAACAAACTTTAATCGAAGTTCTTTTAACCAGTTCGGATACAAAAAATAATACCAAGAAATTATTTGCAAGAAATCAAAGAATAAGCTGAGAACGCCAAGCATCAAATACCGAGGAAAAAAGAGGAAAAGAAATGAAGCCCTGTCTTGGACACATATACCAATATCTCTCCAAAATACCAGATTTCGAGATTCGGAACTGACCCGCAAGCAAGCAAGTCGTATGAATATTACTTTCTGCTATTTCAATCTCATACGCTCCCTCTTAGCCATCACCACTACACGATCTGGCCCTGGTCTCCTTGTTGGATCCAGCGACCAATTCTGAGGATAATCAACCGTCGCCACACTACCACTCCTATCAACAACCACTCTTGGGGTCATATGCTTATAGATCACCGGTTCTTGTGACACCCATCTCTGTGGATTTCCTGGGTACTGGTCCAGCCTATTCTTTGTGAGCTCCGAAATAATGTCGTTATTTGTGCAATACTCCAGGAATTCCTTATCAGGATTGAAGTTCCTTCGCTCCTTATGGTTTATCACATGGCATAAGAATCGGTTCCAGGTGATAGCTGGAGAGTCCGTCTCAAACAAGTAATAACATATCGTACATTTGCAAGATTTGGGCGGTTCTATAGTTCCAAGATGGGACCCAACGTGGCTGACCCAGTCCTCGGTGGTGCAATATACTTTGCAAGCGTCGAATGCGAATAGGCACGGATACACCCCATTGCCCGGAATAGAGAGGTTCACCGTCGCTGGGGCAATATGACGATTGGTATACAGAGCTCCATCTTCTTCTTCAAGGCTGTACATCTGGGGAGGGTGGGCAATATATGAAAGGTCTGAGCTGCTGCGGGTTGTGATGCTGCTGTTATCCATATCTAAACCTGGGGTTTGAGAAAATGGATAAAGAAGCCGTTGCCTGAACGGTCTCTCAGACGTTGGTCTCCCAGCGGGCTCCCCGTCGTCGCTGCTAGAACTATCGTCGGGATTGAGGGAGGTAAAAATGGGGAGGGAGTTATCTTCCATAAATGTTTCCATAGGGCTGTCGAGATATCGAGATTGGGGTTGGATCAATCCTTTCCCTTTTCAACCGAAACACACAATCAGTGGACCGATTATTTATTACAACTAGCAGCTGATATTTTTTTTGAAGATTTGAGTTGATCATTATGGGCGGAGTTTATATACTCACATGAATACTCGGAACGCATAGAGTACAGCGAAGCAGCATCAGAGTCTCGTCTTGTTCGTGGTAACTCAGATGAAACTTGAGCCATGTCTATTTGACGTATTCGGGGATTCTAGGTTGTCTTTATTGTGGGCTATCTTTGGCAGTTCCGATAAAAGGGCAAATTCTGACGAACGACTGACTTCTTGTTTGTATGATTCCCCCGAGGGCTTTATCAAACTTGAGAATAATGAGGCTCAAAATCCACCCTTGATTGGATTCGAAGCGAGTCCAATCAGGAAATACCTTTATACATGCAGGTGATCCAATATATTTTGGCAATTGGTAGCAAAAGTATTAACAAGCGAAGCATGTTTTCGCGTTCACACCTGCACATCAGAGGTGTTGCCCAAAATCGAACAGCTCTTACCGGGTGGGTGGGGTAAAAAATTCCCAATTCCTAATGCAAAGCCGACGTGGCCAGGGCTTCATGGAACACACATACCCTCGCGCACCCAAGACCAGGCGTGTTGTTCTAAGGAATATGTTCACATGTTTCAGTTAGCTTCCTCTTCTTCTCTGCGCAGGGTACTAGCTAGGGAAAGCTACCTAACTCACGACTGACAGAAATATAACGGGTTAGGATATAGGTATTCCTGATTATTGCGTAGGCATGCATGAGATGTCCTATAGGCAGGAAGGTGTGTGGGGGTTTCGAAGTCATCTCTACTAAGCTAGGTTCTTTCCAGAGTGTTTGTTCTTCAAGAGTAGATCTTTTATATGTACATACATCATTCGTGGCATTAGTTCTCGTTCCAAAATGCAGGGAGAAAGGTACGCTGGCGTAACATCAGACGTAATTACGAATTTACTCCAGATCGTAACTCTTAATACTAGGCCAAGTGGGCTGGTTCAATCTGTTTTCAAAAACAGCAAGATCGACGAGGACGCTGATGGGTACTAACGTACGAGGCGGGTTTTCGACAGGGAAAAAATGAATGAATAAGGAATGCTATACATATGCAACTCGAGAAAAGAAAAATGAGGAAATAATCATACCCACAACTATTCATTGGCTAGTCACAATATGGTACTACCTCACCGGCTGGTCCGAAGAAGGCCACTCGAGATCCGTTTTAAAGGGCAAGTTCCGAACGCGGGGGGGGGGGCAACGAAGCAACCAGCCGTTTTTTTTTTTTTTTGCTCGCCAAACGTTTTGCCATATATGCATAGGGTATTAATTTTGTTCCGAGTGACTCGCTGTGGTTACAATGGTATCGCCGAAAGATCTTCAACTGTATGTATGCTTCATGATCAGATAACCATTGCACATTCCAAACCCAGAGAGATATAGATATAAGCTCTCTTTTCCAACTACGAAAAATGCAGTGACTATCATTAAGTTACTCTTGCGAACTCACGTCCTGTCACTCGTTGCACACATTATTTTTCATATGTGGTTTAGGGAAACGTCTCCATTCATAGGTTGGCACTCGTTTGGTATCTTGGACGCCGAGATTAAACGCCCAAAAGCACAAAAGTCAGCATGCACCAAAACGTCATGTCGTCATTAGGTTCACTTTTTGTTTTTCTTTTTCCTTTTTCCCTTTTCTTTTTCTCTAAGGCCCAGCAGGCCAGTCGGGATAAGGAGAAAGGAAGCAACCGGTCAGGATACTGGCCAGATCGTTGGGAGTAGAGAATTTTAACTACATTAGTGATTATGGTGCTTGTCTGATATAAAGTATTTTGCATAACAAGTACATACCTGGTACTTTCACTCACGAGGACGACCTCTGTATCAAACACCATTCACCAGTAGTACGGATGTCTTTAAGACTACAGGCAGTTGTCCGGGGACCATGGGCCCACCTCCCTCTCCACCTTTTATCAGCTGGCGAAAATTCACTACTCGCTTCTTCATAACTGACTCCAACTCCTCTGAGACGAAAATATCCCGACAGTCTGGTTTGTGACCGGGCGGGGCGGGGGCGGACGTGTTAACAATTACATGGTATTTGAGGCTCTGCTGTTATTCATGTGGTTGGTTGGTTTCCTGATTGGCCGGTTGATTCCGATGATCTGAGACAGGACGCCGAAACGGGCCGCGTCTATCAGCCGCAAAACTAGAGGACCCTTCCCTCCCAGTCGCTACATACATGTACTTATCCCCCCTGGAAAAATGCAAGACTTGAACCTTCGGAACAGGCGGTACATACAGAGATATATGGTACCAGCTACATATCCAGTAGTGTTTCTCGGCCCTAATAGATCGTATTAATTCCATAAGTATTATTATTAGTATATAGACCTCGGTACGTACGTATACGTACTCGTATAGACGTATATATAGGCCGGCTGATCAAACGAGATAAATTAAACCAATTGGACAACAACACCAATACTGGCAAATCGTTTTGATCAATGGAGCGGCTGATACTGCCAACACAGTGTTATTGAGGGGGAATAACGCGCGTTGATCCCGATATTGATATTAATACTCTCAAAGCTAAGGGGATCCGGAGAGGAGGGGGCCTTAGTCGTTAATTTGTGAGATGTGGGATATTGCAGCATTGGGGGCCAGAAGCTCCAGTGCATATTGCCTTTTACGGCTCGAGAGATAGATATCAGTCGTTGTTTTACGATTTGTACTCCAAGTTGCCTAGTGTACCTACATAAGTAATTGAAGTAATTAGAATTAAAGCGCCATTGATATAATGTCATCGAAGTACACATCTCACGTCTTTGACCGAGATTCTAGGAATAGGGAATGAAACAATCGCCCTAGTAGTAGGAGCTCCTACCAAAGCTCTTAAGTCTGCTCCGAAACCCGAGAGTTAACCTACATGTAGATATGTACGTGATATGCAGTAGGCACTTACATCATGTATGTTACTTTACCAGAATGTAACCATATTTTGGCACACCCACTTCAAAAATTCCATTTTTTTTAGACAGGATAATTGCCATCATATGAATCTTTGCCGCATCCCACTACCAAGAACGCAATGTGGAATCCGATTTCGAAAGTCGGGGGGGGGGGGCCTGCCCGGAGCTTCCAGTGCGTACTTGGAGGTGAGGGAAATTTGGGTCGTCGTCCTTCACCGGCGTACTACGTGGTACATACAATGACTGAAGTCAGAACTTCAATTGCCTTGGTGCTACCCCGCTTACAATATTCCAATGGATTACTTTGATGAGATGTGAGGTTAGTTAATCATCACCTAGCATGTACATACTATAGAGAAGGTACATACAGCGTCCCCCCCTCTCTCCAAATAAATAAGATAAAATAAAATAAAATAAAATAAAATAAACAATCTACAGATATAATACAAAAATCCTGCCAGACATGATTAACAGGCATCATCCCCCCTCATCCTACTCACAAAGACCCCTTCCACCTTGCACCTGCCATTTACACAACTCTGGTTGTAGCCACATGCTCACAATGCTTGCCACCATTATCGCGAAAGTGTCCGGCAGTGCGATCGTTGATATCAAGAACTCCCTAACTGCCGTCTCCTCTTCTTGAGACCTTTTTATGTTCTCGTTCCTCTCACTCTCCGGCCCCTCAATCTCCTCACTTAACAGTCTTTCTCCCGCGCTTCCCCGCATTGAGACTAATTTCCTCAACCTCGGCCTCGGCGCAAAATAGCCATCTTGCTCACCATCCAGAGGTGTTGGAACTCCATCCTCCTGATTATCGAAACCCCTCTCCTTTTTCCTTAGCCTCTTGGAGCGGGCTTTATCGAGTGCACTCCATACAGCCGCAGGAAGTGGCTTCTTTGAAACTCGCCAGTATGTATTACTCATACCGAGGCCTCCACATAGACCCATCGCAAATACCAGTGCCATAACAACGAATGGGGAGAAAAGGACGTTTGCATCAGGATCTTCGGCGAATGATGAAGGGAGCATGGACCATGATTGGTTTAACATTGTAACGAAAATGACAGACTCTATGGCACAGAGGCTCCAATAGGCAAAACTGGAACCGGAATCACCACCAGGGAGCCGGAAGAGAGTGATAGAGGTGCGGCCGAAGAAGATCGCAAACTGATAGGCGGTGAAGAAGAACGGATAGAAGGAACGAATAGAGGTAAAGACGGCGTTTAGAAGAGTGGCAGAAGTGGTAAATTCAGAGGAGAATGGGAGATAGTATACTATTGTAGGTAAGATGCCCTGATACTATGTTAGTTGGACCGCGAATATCGCCTTATCAATGTCTAGAGGCTTACCTGGGTAGTTATATTCTCCAAAAACATCAGGATTGCAAGCGGTGCCATATAGCCAATTATCATCGGCCTTACTAGCCGGAGCTTATCCCCTAGTTTTAAGTCACTGATCGTTTCTCCGTTGCCAGTACCTCCAACTTCCTCCATCTGGATCTCATCAATATCCGCCCCTCCCGCCAACGCAGCTTCCTCGCACTCCTTGGGTGACGGGAGAATAAAGAAATACGTCATTAACATGATGCTTGGAACAACCCCAATGCCGGATAGTACTGCTGATGGCGTTACTCCAAAGGAGCTCGTGAGGAGTGTATAGATAAACGATCCAATTAGCCCAGCAGCTCCACTACCGGCTGCATATCCCCCAAAGGAGCATGAAATCAGCAACGGATAACGAGTTGCGAGTTGGTAGAACGACCTTTAGCTAATCAGAAAGATACAACCTCATGGGCATAGGGAAGAAGAGACTTACATATCGCCTAGATTACTACTCAGGCTAGCAAAAGCAATACCAAGCATTCGAACGCCGACATTATCAGACCATGCTAGCAACTGCAATCCAAGAAACGAAGAAGCTGCGCAGACAGAAAGTCGAGCCGCATAATTGATCTCCTGTGAAACACTGGTTCCTTTCCTGGTACCAAAGCCTTGGGTACCGGGGGTATGGATTCCGCCCGGAGTGTGAGCTCTCCAGTAGTCAGAGGCTTGAGGCGAATAGAAGTACGAAAAGAGGTCCGAAACCTTGGGAAACTTGATATATGGGACAAAGGTACGAACAAGGACTGATGGAAGGGTATATGCGAATAGGATAAGACCTGGTGGCGCGCTTTTCCCTACAAGGCTGGAGAAATGTTAGACCCGAGGCTTCTGTAGTGGGAGGCAGGCCCATGATGGATCACTCACTCATTGGCAGCTGTCAAGACAACCCTACATGCACAGCGTCAGGATTTCCAACTGAGTCGATATTATAGAACTGGCGAGACATACCCGAATTGCATAGTCACAAGTGTCCCAAACATCCAAAAGGAAAAGGACAATAATGCAGGTACTGAGAAGAGAGTCATCAGGAATAGCGTCTTTCGCCCCTCCGTCCGTATCCGAGGCCCAATCCTTCTACTTTTCAACGGAAAGGTGTTATACACCGGCTTGCTGCTACCTTTGACGTTACTTGAGGATTGGCGCGAAAGGATTCTGGAGGTTGAGTTGTATTCACGGGTTAGTGGGGGCTTTTGGAAGGCGTTGCCCCGCATGAGATTCTTAGAGTCACCTCCTGACATCGCTGGCTTCATCTTCCCGGGAGTTGGTCAGGGTTTGGTGTGTGTGAGATTGAGTTACGATGAGCACCCACGCGGGTATTAGAGCAACTATATAAATGTTTTGGAAACCCTGGATTAAGCTATATCTAACTATCCTAAATAATTTCGAGTCGAGTAGTGGAGATTTCATGTGGGGAGAATAGCATCTATTGGTCACGTCCTGTATTGGGTGAAGATACCTACATAGCACCTATTAGTCTGCAGATCTGGTTTGGCAAATAGTGAGAATCTTCGAGATGCTACATACTGTACTTAAGGGCGCCTGGGCTTAGACGTATCTACATGTAGTCTTCTGGTTTTCAAGAAGCATAATTGGTTTTTGATCTGTCATTAGCAACCTCCTGGTACGTCACGAGGAATTTGAAATGAATACCATTATACAATAGCTGGACTTGACGCACAAAAATATCAGCTTTTCAATCGAAACCAGGGTGGGGTGCTTTCAGCTGTGGGGTAAAAAAAAGAGATGTAAATATCTTGGTACGGATTTGTGGGGCAGCCGTTTTGCATCCGTGTCTTAGCTCCAAGATTGCATCACTTTGCTGGACACCTCTTCTCGATAGCGTGTTGTTCGATGTAAGTGGCGTTTTGTTTCCTGGGTTTTTGAAAGTGGTCTTCCCCGTTAGATACTCGTGTTCATTCTTAGACCTAACACTAGGCCCATTGTTAACTGGCTTATCCTAACCACGCTGGCCTGTGACCTGTCCTTATAGACTATTTAAGTCACAGAACGAAACTTACTACACTCCTCCCCACTCCGAAGGAAAATATTCATTCACAGCAACTGTTTGCCCTAAATATCTCAATACCCTTGCTCTCTAAAGTTGCTTTTACCAAAACTACTTGTATCTTTTTGCAGTGGCTCATGGTCAATGCGAGAAGACTATCCACAATAGAGGGATTACTACCAACTTTCAACTATCCGTCTGAAGAAGAAGCGTTTGTAATGGATGATCTTGGTGATCTCGTGGAGAGACCTCTTCCGTCAACAACAAAAATACCCATACCAAAAGTTAGAAAATCTGACGGATCAGCATCGCCAGTAAAACCTAGAATAAATCGGGCATGGGTCACCGTTCTGACAGGATCAGCATACTTACCAGGTACTATAGTTCTTGCTGATTCGCTTAGAAGAGTGAACTCAAAGTATCCTCTCCTCGTTTGCGTTACGCCATTGATAACCAAGGGTGAGCAAGAAGCACTAAAGGAATATGGATGCGAGTTGATGGAGATTGAGCCATTGAGACCAAATGTTAAAGTAGATATTGTGGCGGATCGATTTGAGACCACATGGACTAAACTAGTGGTCTTTGGGCTTGTGCCGATGGAGGTAAGTTATAATCACTTACGTCCCATATCATAAACTGATCGACCCGTCACAGAGACTGGTCTTGCTTGATAGCGATATGATGGTTGTTCGCAATATGGACGAGCTTTTTGATATGGACTTACCGCTTGATTTTATCGCTGCGAATCATGCCTGTGTTTGTAACTACGCAAGGGACCCCTGGGCAGATGCTGACTGGTGAGTACTCAAATACAAGGGTTTACTTTTTCTCCTTTTCCTCACGTTTTCTCTATCATACAGGAACCCCGAGAATTGTGCATATACGGGCCTAAGGCACCCCGGAGCTCTCACGGAACCGAGGGAAGTAATACCAGAGTCTAGGAGAACACATCACCTCTTAAATTCTGGCCTCGTCGTGTTCCATCCCTCAACATTGTTGTATGGCGCTATACTAGAATTCCTCCATACTGACCCACGGGTTCCTTCCTTCGGATTCCCGGACCAAGATCTCCTTTCCGTTTTTTTCAAGGATAAATTCAAGCCAATAGGGTGGCAATACAACGCGCTCAAAACAATGGTCTATGAGCACGCAGACATATGGAATGATCTTGAACTAAGGAATCTGCATTTTATCTGTAAGAAGCCATGGAACACCGGTAGATGTGAGGGGAAAGACAAGATTACACATGGTATGTGGTGGGATGCTTGGGAAAGATTGATTGTTCAAACTGGGGCTAATAACCTTGGCCTGGCACAATTTCTCACTACATATATCAGAATACCAGCTGGTTCCGGAGCGAGTACATTGTAGTTCTTTATTAGCAAGCCCTGAGTAATACTCTCAGTAGGTCTGACACTTGCTGGTGGCAGTTGAACCTCTCTGTGCCATAGGCACAAGAGTAGTACTGTAACTTTGTTTCAACAGTTGTTGTGTATTCCCAATTAGGGTTTATACGAGTGTAAGTATTTCCTCATAAGTCGTCACTCGGTGTGTGTTAGGGTTAGGGTTTGGTTTATCCTAGAGTTGATTGATTGATACTTCATACATGTATGCAGCTTATCCTAGAGTTGAAGAACGAAACGGAAATTGGCGTTGTATCATAGATAAATTTCACTAATACGAATCCTCCAGTCCTATTATCTGGTGCTTCGAGCCTAAGTTTGAGAGAGAGAGAACCTAGACGGTCCATGTAATACTGCCTATCCTCCGCTGCAACTCCAGAGGGACTCAATATCTGTCTGTTGCTTATGAAAACCGCTTGAAGAGAATCTTCGGGTTATCGGATAAAACCGGTTGATTGATACTTCATATTACACCTATGCTTTCATAATTCATACTACATGTTAATCGAATAACACCCTTGGTTTGTTTCTTGAGCCTAAAAGCATCCATTGCTAAATTCATCATTATACTCAAATTACAATTATATAACCGATCACGTGTGTCTAGACTTATTTTCTTCCCACTCCTACTATCCCCGATTAGAACTACTCTTATTGACTCAGGGCTACAGCCTATAGGGAGCCTTGGATCTCTTTTGTATTTGTAGATCAATTATTTCCCTTTTCCTTCGGCCCCTTTTCTTTTAGATAGATCCAGGGCGCACGGATATAATGTTAGCTTCCAGCAGGGCATATTCGAGGGCAGTTTATCTCTTTATAGCCCAGGACCCCCTAATCAGAGAGCACTTGAATGTTCCTCCCCCTCCTATCCTAGGGTGATAGTTATGACAGACGGGGCACCCATTAATTCCCCACTCGTGTTTTACATCTATCACACTCTTAATTCCACCAGTTAGCATACCCAATATCCCTACCGTATTCCTTACAGGGCACGCTGAAAACGGCATCCAACGTACCCATCGCATATGGAGAAACACATTAAATTGTACTGTATAATTTCATATTTTCGGGAAACAGACCCTATATTGATTGATTGATACTTCATACATGCATGCAGCCCGAAGGCTATGGCAAAACCTTTCCTCCCACTCTCCGGAGGCAGGGTAAAATTCTCCTCCCCAAAGTCAATCACAAAAAAGAAAAGAAAAGAAAACTCCTTCACAAACCTCCTCAACACTAGCCAACCTGGCGCGCTCGCTGTCTCGTGCCTCATCATTCACCAGGCAAGCCCCCCAAAAAGAGAAAAGAAACTACGTCAATACAAATTCTGCCCAAACTAACAGACCCTATATTATTTATTACTCTTTGTAAGGCAGGTTTTTTTCAGGGGTCTTGTCTTTTTATATCTATATTTTTATCTATATCGCATCTTTATTACCAAGAGGTTTTTGTGGTTGGATTATTCAAGTAGTCGATCTAAAACCCCACTACATGTATTTAATGTATCATGGACTATCACTCGCAAACTATCTTAGAACGTTCCTTCCAAGGCTAGGACAGCAAGCGAGTGAGCGATCGGTGCAAGAGGCGTACATCTCATCACATTACATAATGTGCCCGATTCTAGAACCACTACCTCGGTAAACAAAAAGGGGCCTTCAAAACATGATGTAGGCCAGCGGGCGGAAGCGAATGGTGATGCCTTCGACGGAAATTTAAATAAAAATTTGATACCCCAGGTCAGGGTCGAACTGACGGCTTTCGCATTGCATACAAGTTAGATTACTTAGTATAAGAACGACACGCTAACCACTGCGTCACAAGGGTATATGACGGTTTGTGGTAAAAATGTAATATATACATGTGTAAGTTCTTGGCTTTTACCCTAACCACGCTAACGTAATGAATGCAGGAAGCGGGAAGAAAAGTACAATATGTCGCGATGCGTCCGCCCCCGTTGACCTTTCAAGTCATCAAACACATGCTGCAGGATTTGTATCGTCCCACTATCTCGGATACGTTACATAATGTTACAACGTGAACCACTGTAGGTATCATCAGCCTCAATACCCGAACTTTTGTAATCTTTTGATAAAGACAGGTACGTACATGTATCTATACACACAGAGACCGGACAGCTCGTTGAGCTTCCCATAGGCCCACCTAGCTAAGTCTTTTCCTGCCTGATAGGCCCCGCTCTCACAAATCTTGGACTGGCTGATAACCATCTGCAAACTATAGTATCTACACGAGCAACTACTTATCAAGATCAAAGTGCGGACGTTGTGTTTCACTGATTCTTTCACATCATATATCAGCCGAGACAAATTTCCTTGATGCCCCACACGCCTACATACGGTGAGAGCTTCTACCTAGTCTCTCACTAACCGAAGTTCAGAACCTATAACAGCCGGTAGACTTGTTAACGTAACCTTTCAAGCGACCCGCTGAGGATGTTATATACTACAATGGCCTTTTAAACAGAGGCTTTGAACACTTTGAGACCGAAATTCGAAACTTTTCTGAGTGGTTTGATAAATGAACACTCGTTGGGTCTACAGAGCCACGACAAATATCTCTCTGGATCCAGTCTGGAGTAAGGCGTCCATCCGCAGTAATATATAACGCAGCTGCAGTACTAATGCTTGGCAATGCATGCCTGGGTTGTGTCATGATGGGCATCTCGAAACCAGAAGTAGTATAAGCCGATCGTCATGTTATCTGAACTCACTATTCGACTAGGTCCTGCTCTATATACCTACTCTTCTTCTACTTCATTCTTTAGGTGATAAGACCGTGTACATGTTCACCCTTAATTCTAGGATGCCAGCAGATGCTGAGCGCTGAGCGACTGTACACTAGCTACACGCAGGCTTGGAGGACTATGTACGTACGTACGTACTTACCTACCCATAAATGCTATGCAGTAGATATCAGACCCCAATGAGCTCTGCTATATAAACAAGCGGAAGTTTATCTATTATAATACTTCAAAAAAATTAATCCTGGAAAAGAAAAAGAATGAACTCGATGGGTACCAGAGGCCCATAATTATGACAAAAGAAAAACAATTAGGCATGATTATTCTGCTAGGTGAACTCGAGATCTGGAGGCGATTGAGCAAAGCTCGACCCAGAGGCAAAGCTCATCTGGGCTCAGTAATTCATAACACTCCATCGTGCACGTCATAATTAGCTTCCAAACTTAGAAGGATCTAGGAGCACGACCACTATTTTTTGCCCTGTATATATTAAGATGTACATGTATGTACATGTAGCTATTTCTTAGTCTCGTGCCCATCCCCTATTTTGGTGTGGTTGTTATTGAGCACCACATAAAGAAATACCGATTGGGTCTGGGAACGAGACTAGCTATTTCTGTATATCTCCGGTATATTTAATCAAGTAATGAAGCTCCCATATCTGCCTACAATCATCACATGTCAATGATATTACTTGCTAACTAATCCGCAGGCGTTGATTGGCAACGGCAGCCCACCCAAACCCTTGAACCCCAGATTCTTGGCACTGCCCCACATTGATTTTTTTTCACGTCTTGGACTCAGAATTAACCTTCAGCTGCAAACAGCGATTGCTTCCTCCCACCTCGATTGTAACGGACAAGAGGGTGGGGTATCATGGCTTCAATGCGTCTTGTGGGCTTCCTTTCAACTCCAATTTGAAAATTCCAATCTAATCTATCTCCTCCATAGTTGCGATTTCCCACCAGCGCCAGGCTCTGCCTCCCCCGACACCGCGCCTTCCCCGCTAAGACTCCCATCTTCTTTCAGCCTGCGACATCTTTCAATCTCGTTCGCTCCCTCGCGACATCTTCCAATGTTCCAGTATCATCGCCAGTCCAGAACCTCACAGAGAAAATCGTGCAAAACTATGCTGTCAACCTCCCTCCAGGTAAAGCCGTCCACTCAGGTGACTACGTTACGATCCGTCCCCACCACTGCATGACCCATGACAACTCTTGGCCTGTCGCGCAGAAGTTCTTCTCGATTGGAGCTACAGCAATCCATAACCCTAAGCAGGTTGTTATGACTCTCGACCATGACGTCCAAAACTCGTCGGAAGCAAATCTGAGGAAATACAGAAACATCGAGGAATTAGCAAAAAAGCAGGGTGTGGACTTCTACCCAGCTGGGAGGGGTATTGGACATCAAATTATGACCGAGGAAGGTTATGCGTGGCCTGGAACCCTTACTGTTGCTAGTGATTCCCACAGTAACATGTACGGAGGCATTTCATGTCTTGGAACCCCAATTGTCCGTACCGACGCTGCGTCGATCTGGGCTACCGGACAGACTTGGTGGCAGATCCCACCAGTTGCAAATGTGAAACTCCAGGGCGTACTTCCCAAGGGTGTCACTGGAAAGGACGTGATTGTGGCCCTCTGCGGACTTTTCAACAATGATGATGTCCTCAACCACGCCATCGAGTTCACGGGATCTAAAGAAACCCTTCAATCACTTCCAATTGATGACCGTCTTGCAATCGCAAACATGACCACCGAATGGGGCGCTCTCAGTGGACTCTTCCCCATGGATTCCGTCCTTAATAATTGGATGCTCCAGAAGGCCCGTGAACACTCCGCTCGCCTCAACGGCGCTACTCACCCCCGTCTCACAAACGAGAAGATCGCTGATCTCTTTGAGAACAAGAAGCTCACCGCACACCCAGATGCTACATACGCAAAAACACTCACCCTTGACCTCGGGACCCTTTCTCCTTATGTTGCAGGGCCAAACTCTGTCAAGATTGCCACACCTCTTCGCGAACTTGAAACCCAGAAAGTCGCCATCCAGAAGGCATACCTCGTCTCATGCACCAACTCCCGTGCTTCTGACATTGCTGCCGCTGCCGCTGTCTTCAAAGCTAACCCCACTGCCAAAATTGCCGATGGTGTAGAATTCTATATTGCGGCCGCCTCAACCCTCGAGCAGGAGGTTGCCACCAAGGCCGGTGACTGGGATACCCTTATCAGCGCTGGTGCAAGGCCACTCCCAGCCGGGTGCGGCCCATGTATCGGGCTTGGAACTGGTCTCCTCAAGGACGGTGAAGTAGGTATCTCGGCCACCAACCGTAACTTCAAGGGTAGAATGGGTTCAAGAGACGCACTCGCCTACCTTGCCTCCCCCGAAGTCGTGGCTGCCAGTGCACTCAACGGCTACATCTCCGGTCCTGGAAACTACACTGGCCCTGACATCTCTGTGACCCGCTCCCAGGCTGCTAGTCCCCCCTCCAGCTCCTCCGGTACCACAGCTACCTCAGAGACACAGGCAGAAACGGAGATTCTCGATGGTTTTCCCTCTAAGATCACCGGCGAGATCGTCTTCTGCGACGCAGACAACATCAACACGGACGGAATCTACCCCGGAAAGTACACCTACCAAGACAATATCCCCCTCTCTCAGATGGCCGAGGTCTGCATGGAGAACTACGACCCCAACTTTGGTACTCTGACCAAGGCTGGCGATATCCTCGTATCCGGCTTCAACTTCGGCACTGGTTCCAGTCGTGAGCAGGCCGCTACCGCTATTCTGGCCAGGGATATGAAGATGGTTGTCGCTGGTAGCTTCGGAAATGTGTTTATGCGTAACAGCATTAACAACGCTCTGATCACTGTGGAGGTACCTAAGCTCATCGAGCGATTACGGGAAACCTTTGGTGCCGAGAAGGGCGTACCTACCAGGAGGACCGGATGGTTCCTGACATGGGACGTAGCACGAAGATGTGTAATTATTAGAGAAGGCGGCGAGGGTGCCAAGGAGTGGTCAGTACCTGTGGGAGAGCTACCACCAGGTGTCCAGGAGGTATTTGTCAAAGGCGGTCTAGAGGGATGGGTCAAGGCAAAGTTACAGTAGAGTAGAGTGGAGTAGAATGATGGGTTTGATTTAATACTCTTTGGCGTTTAAAATTTTAGCAGTTAACTAAGGGAGGGGATACCAGTTTGTATATATATATGGCTATAAATGAAGCTGTTTCAACTCATTATGGAAATTTGGGCACGGCTGTCCACATGAGATTGCCCTTCATTATTCTTGTAGTATTAAAAACGGATGGACATGATCCGTGAAGTAACGTCAGCTCCATGGTCAATCCTCAGACGCCGCTGGACAAGCTCACTGGCTGGCTGGGTCGTCGTTGGTTACAAGCCATGACAGAAACCATCTAGTGTAGTCCCTGTTCTCTCACCTTTTCTTTTTTCTCCCCCTCTTCTTCGGTTTTGGAAACGCTAAGTGGTCAGGGAGCCGTAATGGGACATGTGAGCAACCAACTTCCAGTAACAAAGACCCCGAGGAGAACCTTCAACCGCCAATTAACTACCCCCATTTGACCCCCGATTTTTCCCAATTAGCCTTTTAAATCGATATCCTAGGAGGCATTGTCAACAAGACTGATCTGTAATATTTATCTGATGCGTTCGGTACTTTTGGATGAGATTGTCTCCCGTGTAGAATAGACATACAAGTTACTCGTCTAGGTCGAGAACTAGCTAATTTCTTAGTGATATATGCTCGAGCACTATTATAGGATCCAGAAATAAAAGATGATATTCTACGCACTTTCTTGTCTTCAAGAATGTGGGCTACATTGTAGCTAGTCAGAAGTGATGAGATCAGCATCTGGTAAGAACAATTTTTTTTTGAAACGAAAATCCCTACGTACCTGGTAGCAGCAGCAATTAATCTGTGGGATCTTCCAATTTAACCAAGCCTGAGGCTACATATTTGATCATGCATAATATTTCGGACAGAGGCAGGTCCCTTGGTACCTTGTTCCTAAAGGGTCGAGATTTTGTACATGGAGTACTACATGTAAGTACATGTATGTATAATATAAATCGCCCGATTCTTAAAGTGTCCAGCGTAACTTCTTGATTATATTCGGGTTACACCAAACATCTAGCTGGGCGGTTATAGTAGTACATACATCATACTCAGGTCTTTAGAGCCGCAGCTCACACACCTGCACCCCGCCCAAATACGTACTACAGGTATTCTCTGAATTGCCGCGTAGGGGTACATACATACCATACACACTACATGTCTCGTCGCACAAGAAATGCCGGGCTGAGATGAGGAGGAGGGAGGGAGGGAGGGAGGGAGGGAGGAGAAGGAGAAGGAGAAGACAATGAAGCATCATCAGTTCAACCTCTAACCCTTCCCACCCACCCCTCCCCCCCACCCCTCCATAGAAGATCCTTCAAAGAGAAAAAAAGATAAAGATCATGCAGCAACCACCTACAGAGGCCTTTGCGAATCTCGGGATCAGTCCGATCAGTGCGCCCTCTACTTCAACTTATTCGTCTAGTTCCAGTATTGCCTCGTCTACAACACTTGGACTGGTGGGAAATACTTCTCATCCTCCTATTACTACTACTACTACTACTACTACCCCTACAGTTCATACTGATCAGTTGGTTGTTGGCGTGGATTTCGGAACTACGTATAGCGGGTACGTTAATTTGCTTTTATTTAATAAATATCTATTCTAGTATCTGGATCATTAGTACTGGCTAGCAAGGGATGTTGCTTTTTATTATTATTATTCTGCTTTGAGAATACATTTACGTAAAGATGCGTTGAGAACCTTTTTTATCGGGCAATCAAATTCAGGGATCTCTATGAATAAGAGTCAACTCAACTAACGCTATCTCCAGCGTCGCAGCCGTCTACAGTGGTACCCCAGATGATATCGAAGTGTATGTCACGCCAATGATCTGTATTACCCATTTCAAAAAAAATTCTCAACCTTACTAATACCCGTCAGAATCAAGACCTGGCCTGGTGGGAATGGTATCACCTCAGACAAGGTTCCTACTGAGATATCCTACACCCCCTCCACAGGCAGTAGTACTCCTCCTGGCTACCGTTGGGGTTTTCAACCTACTCCTACATCACCACGGTTAAGCTGCCTCAAGCTCTTCCTCGACCGCAAACAAAAGATTCCCAGCTATGTATCCCCTCGCGAAACCGCAACTCTGCTTCGTAGTGTCAACAAATCTGTTCTGGACGCAATCAGCGACTACCTTAGCGCACTACATGCTCACACAATCACAACCTTAACTCGCCGCTATGGAGCCAGTTTTATGGAAATAACGCCAATAACCTGGGTACTCACCGTCCCCGCCGTCTGGAGCGACGCGGCAAAGACAGCCACGCGCCATGCTGCTGAGCGTGCAGGAATGAAATCGCCACGGCTCATCAGCGAGCCAGAGGCCGCCGCAGTGTACACACTAAAGGCTATACAGCCCAACACACTAAGCGTAGGGGATCACTTTGTAGTTTGCGATGCGGGTGGGGGAACAGCGGACCTGATATCGTATGAGATTGTGGCGCTGGAGCCGGACTTGAAGTTGGTGGAATCATCAATTGGAACTGGTGGACTTTGTGGGTCGGTTCTATTGAATTATGCGTTCGAGGAGCATTGTAGGAAGAGGTTAGGAACGGAGGTTTATAACGGGTTGAAGCCAAAGACTAGAGCCATGGCGATGAAGTATTGGGATGAGTATGTCAAGCGGAACTTCAAATACATAAGTTCCGCGGCTAGTGATGAGAGCGAGGATGGTGAGGAGGAAGATGAGATATCAGTACCATTCCCAGGCCTTCCGGATGATGAGGAGAAACGGGTTGAAGGCGGGTTTCTAATGCTGAAAAAGGAGGAATTAAAGGAAATTTTTGAACCAGTTGTGGAACAGGTTGTAGATTTGTGCGAAGACCAAGTTGAAACAATCAGAAGAACGGGTGGAAGAGTCAAGGTACGATCTCACTATGTACAAGGCTAAAACTGTGAATCTCAGCACTGACAAGGGATGAAAAATGAATAGGGTGTCGTTTTAGTTGGCGGGTTCGGTCAAAGTAATTACCTGTATAATCGTCTCAATTCTCACTTTAATTCGCCACCCCCATATGAAACTTCAATATCAATTGCCCCAGTGCCGAAGGTTGAAATTATGCAGCCTCTATATGCATGGACCGCCGTAGTCCGGGGTGCAGTTCTTAGAGGCTTGGAAGGAGCTGTAGTAGCATCGCGGAAGGCTCGGTACCACTACGGGACTAGCTATGCAACAGCCTGGGAGGATGGTAAACATCCAGAGGGGGAGCGTTATTGGAGCCCTTTATGGGAGAGATGGATGGTTGATGACCGAATGGAGTGGCGTAACTATCCCCCATCCATCATAACCCGTACTTCTTCCTAAAAAGGTACGCTAACCTACGCAGATATACACCGCGGCCAGTCTGTCTCGGAAAACACTCCAATACGATTTCACTATACACGTAACTTCCAAACCTCGCTCATAGTTGAGGAGCAATTGATGGTTTGCGAGTCTGAGGTTGCGCCAGTGACCCGTAAGGATGAGAGTGTCCGCCCTCTTTGTACACTGAGAACGGATCTTTCTGCCGTGCCCAAGAAGGAATTCACACGGCTAGAAACGAGCGATGGAAAGGTTTTTATGAATTTGGATTTTGTGCTGGAGTTGAGAGTGGACTCGGCCAGCTTGATGTTTGAGCTGAAAGTGAAAGGGGTAGGTGTCCACACACTTGTTCTTAATGAAAAGATCGTTGCTGACTGGGTGAATTAGATTTCGTATGGATCTGTAATAGCTACATTTCATTAGGGCGGTTGACTAGGTAGCAATTGGGATGGTTTATGGGTGATATATGCGGTAATGATGTGTGGTTGTAACTCCTTGTTTTGTTAGTTGATCTATAACGTACGTAATCAAGTGAAATTTTATCATTGACCCTACTTGAGTGGTCTCGGGCGAAGGGTGGTGTTTTTTTTTTCTTTCGAAAATTGGGGAAATTCATCAAGTATGTTAATAAACAACAGAGATTCTTTCTCTTTTTAATCGCGCGGTCTCGATTTTATATTCAACGCTACCTACTATGCCCTCCAATGTAATACCGGCACTCTCTCAACAGGTATTTCCCCTGCAAACTCGACCCTTTATCGATCTTGGGGTTAGGCTGGTAGCATCTAGACTTATCAGGCTGAGGGTGTCACGCGCAGAACGACCTGTATTTGGCCCAAATTCGTAATTACCAAAAGGAATAAATCGTAAGCTCGTACTTTACAATCTCCGAATTTCTCTAGTAATGACGTCTCCCAGATCTCCCCCCCCCCCCTCCTATAAAGACTGCTCTTCCTCCCTCTCGCAGGAGAAAACCCTTCTCCCCAAAAAAAAAAAAAAACATTCTTACCGACGTGAAATATTTTTTTAAACCGAACCTTTCAAACCTATCACAAATCTCACACCTGCAAAAAAAAAACCATACAACCTGCAAAAATGAAAGTCTGCAAATTAACCCTCATTGCTCTCGTTCCCGCCGTCGGGTTTGTGGCAGCTATGCCAACCCCATATCACATCCCGCCACAGAACTCTGGGCACAGCTTATTAGACAATTATCTTTCTAAGCAGAAGGAAGCACCCGCTGGTCAGTCAGCTGCTAAGTCTGGTAAGATTCTCTACTTTTGTGCTTTGTGACTGTTCTTCCCTTTTTTTTCCCTTTTTTGTTTTCATATTATGCGCTTGCGGTGAATGATATCTGGGCTTTTTTTTTTGTTTCTCCCCCGCTATTGAGCACGTATGCGAGTATTCTGCCATTACCGAATCTTTTTCTCCCTTCCCACGGAGTTGCGTAAGTAACCGGCAACCTCTTTGGTTTTCTGTTCTTTTTGTGACGTCGTGATCTTGTAACGTCGTGATCTTGTAACTTTCCTCTTTTTTTTTTCTCTCTTCCTTCCTTCCCCCTTCCCCCCCTTCCCTTCGTAACGCTACCTGTTCTGGGCGCGCTATGGAATTATTCACCATTTACTACGTCGTTACTTCTTTGAGCACCCCCGACTCTTCTCCTGACCACTAGCACACCCCTTTTGGAATTATCATTACTATCTACTTCTTTAAGTACATGTACTCTTCTGTAAAAGTTCGTCATATAAACTCTTCCCTTTACAATAACAGTAAAGATTCTCCTACCCTATATACTTTCTAGGCGATGACTTAATCGCTACCTATGTCCCAAATACCTTCCTACACTAAAATTTCTACTAAAAGTACCACCCCCCCTTAAATCCCCTCACTAATACCCTTCCAGAAAACGACAAATTCCTCGAACGCTGGGCCACAAACTTCGGCACTCCCGTGCCTACAGTAACCCCCTCCACCAACCCTGGAATCTTCACCAAGGCCCTCACCTCCACCGCCGATGCCCTCTTCGGGCTCTTGGGCAAGGGCAAAGCCGACAAAGGCAAAAATCCCCAGCCGATCCACAACGCCGACGACGCCGACGACGCCGACAAACCCACCTCCTCCCGAGCTGCCGAAAAGGCTCCTGAGAAGCAACACGCGATCAACCCCGAAAACAAGATTGTCAACTGGAGTGTCGACTCCCCCCATAAATATACCCCATCGTTTGACAGTGATGACGAGGAGGAGGCCGGGCCGAGTGGGTTTGCGCCCTCGTGGGCTGAGAGATACATGCCCGATGGTAAGCCTGATGAGGTTATCCCAAGCAGCTATCAGGATAATTTTATAGCATCTAGCGAGATCGGGGCTAGTGGGGTGACTGCTGAGGGGCTGGCGGAGGAGCTGTGGGGGAAGGCCATGGTTGGGAGTATTCCGGTGCAGAGCCATGAGGAGTACTGGTATCTTCCGAAGAAGCGATCTGGTTCGTTTTATCTCATATAGCCTTGTTTTCTTTTCTCTTCCTGCAGGCCTTGGAGGTGTGCTGACCGTTAGGGTGTTTATTATTAGGGTGGGCGAGGTTCCTGGAGTGGTGTAGGGATGCGTGGGGGAAGGTTGTGGGGGTGTTTAAGAAAAAGAAGAAGGATGCCTAGACCATAGCGGTATTAGAGGTTGTTGGCCATATCTCTATTCCAAAGATGCTTATATTGTATGGCAAATTGCGCCCGATATTATGTATATTTATTACAAAACAAGAGTATTACTTATAGACCCTAAACCTTTCTAATGATTCAGCGTTGCCTGTGAGGTAAATTAACAGTCACGGTGACGAGTGATACTCCATGAAGTGTAACCAGCACAGGCTATTAATTCATTCACGCGCACAGCTAACAAGATTTGATAATCCGAGCCCTCCCCCCCTCATATGCGATATGTTTCCCCAGCTTTAGATTGTGCTAGCGCCCGATCCTATTTCGGGCCTGGCGCTCTCCCCCGACGCACCGCCATATACCTACAAACAAAATCCACAAATTGATCATTACCAGCGTGTTCGGTCATAGAATGTTGAAAATTGGGCATCCCGTCCGCTCTGCCATACACAATCAACATATCGCCTAGTTAGTACTGTAGTGGGTGACCATACGGGAATCCTAGGTACCGAACTCATACCCTCCTTTTTGTTCTCGCCTGTGATGGTTGATGGTTGTGGGTAGAGTCGGCGGTAGCTTATACTTTAGGGACTTGGTTGTTTGACCAGCAGACCAAGATGATGGCGGCAAGACCAGCATCGGTTTGAGATTTCAATTTGGGGGGGCGGGAGTCGATATCTGGGCTCGGGGGATGAAAGATTTTCTAGTGCGAGGTAGACACAACCTTGCTAGCGTTAGCTTCAGTGGGTTTAGGAACAACTACATGTACTTAAGTACGGTTTGATGGCACCAAACCTTGTACTTCCATTTACAACTTTGGTCAAAAATGGTTTATAGAAGAGGTTCAGAACACATGGTCAGTCTGTCGAGGGGCTTATTTCAGACTCATTTCAGCCCTAAGACAAATATAACACCTCCCAAGAGGATCAAATGGTGAAATAAGTAGTTGGTTTATATGATCGTTTGTCATTACCGCCTTTATGGGAATACCAGTTGCATTTATTAGTTGTAGCTCCCGGCGGCGATAGGAAATTCTACAGTATGAAAAAACACAATATCGCAGGACTACAAAATTTAGTAGCGAATACCAAACTAAACCGGTAATCATTAGAGGAAGAATACCTCTACCTACCTATACCAATACCGTATCCTTACCGCATCAAGTACTTAATGTACTAGGGTACACCAACGGGAATACCGGAGTAACCCCACCACCCCCTTTTTAGTACTATAATCTACTTGTACTTACTAAGTACCTATGAAAGCACTTTATTTGTGACGAGACAATCCTATAAATGGTGGTTTTAAAGCAACCTTTCACAATACCCTTTATTTACTCTAGACCGCCCTAGAGTTTTCGACATTCGCTGCTCCCAGATACAAACATTAAGGCAGCCCTCACACTCGCGCGTTCATTACGTTGATTAAGTCAAGCACTTTTAGTACACTAAACATAGCACCCCGCAACAAAAGCCACAAACCAATCATCACCAGCGTGTTCGGTCATAGAATGTTGAAAATTGGGCATCCCGTCCGCTCTGCCATACACAATCAACATATCGCCTAGTTAGTACTGTAGTGGGTGACCATACGGGAATCCTAGGTACCGAACTCCCAATCCTCCTATTTTTTTTTTTTTGATTGGTTGTGGTGGTGATTACCTGGTAGAGTCAGGCGGGACGGCGTCGTAGTGTGAGTTGAATGGATGGTATGATGTATGTATCAAAGTTACCAAACTGAATGGGGGCTTGGTGCCGTAAAGCATATTGGTGAGTACCTAGCCCCGTTCTTGACCAACCCCCCTGGAGGTTTCAGCGAAAATGGCCCACTGGATGTTGTCATATATAGAGTAGGGACAATACTTGCATAACTGAGGGTATCAACCCTTACTAGACGACGGCCAGAGCCACACACCAAGATACCACGCTGAGCTGGTTAACCAACATTGGGACTTACATGTTATCCATAAACCTATATGGATCAATGGATCGAGGGGAGGCCCTCAATGCTAGCGTCACAGTTGTAGCTACTTAGCCTACTGGCTCGATCGGCTTCGTTACTTTGTCGACGATGGTGGCAGGTTCGAGCTATACCCGTAATGATGCTTTAACAGAGATCACGTGTGTATATAGAGTGGTTGGGTCTTTGGGGTGACCGCTTTGGATCGTGGAATTGCATGGTGTGGTATAGGCACAGATATAGATAGGATTTCTCTATTATATTTAGTTATGAGTGGATTTCTGGTTGTGCGTTTGGAGGCATGTACAGCTACTTAGCTAGTGGTATGTAGATTCTTTGGTTAGAAGGCCACCACTACCTACATGTACTTACATACTTACCCCCACTGGCCGGAGAAGAAATCAGAGATTAACGCCGGTACAAGATGCAGCTAGGAAGAGCCCGGTCCCTTTTTCAAAACTTATATAAGGGGAAGAGAACACGAAAGGAAAAGAAAAACCAACTACAAGAAGGAGCAAAGAGAGAAAGTGGGATAAAATATAATAATAATAATAATAAAAAAAAAACTCCCCAAACCAAAGCAACCAACCACCAGCCAGCTGGTACCACTACTACTCCTCCTTCACCCCCTCCTCCTGCGGCACTTCCAGAATCTCCTCCGCCGCCCTCTCCATCCACCGCCTCACCAGAGCGCCCACCTGCCCCCAGGTAAAGACGAAGAAATTGACCACGCCAATCACCACCACCAGCCAGCTAATCTGCGCGGCCCTGTCCCTGCCGGACCGCCCAATGCCGGACCCCAGCCCACTCCCGCGCAGATTCCACACCGAGTTGGGCCCGAGCAGGTACAGCACCTTGAGGAAGCCGAGGAGCCCCAGCGACGCAAAGCCCTTCAGCATGTGCTCCGTCCACAGGGCCAGCCTGCCCGATCGCCACCCCGTCAGCGATATGGGCGGCTGGTGGGTGCCGCGGCCCAGCAGGAGCGCCGGTGGGTCGAGGTAGGTCGTGATGATGGGCTCGGCGACGAAGCCAAGGAGGTAGACGGCGACAAACATGATTGCGCTTGTGACCGCGAAGCGGAGGAGGGGGTGGTCGATTGCGGCGGCGAGCCAGAGGCGGCGGAAGCGGTAGCGGTAATGGCAGGTGGGGCATTGGTAGAAGTTTGTTTTGTTGGCGGAGGAGAGACGCCATTGTTGGAGGCAGCCCTGGTGGACGAAGCGGGAGGAGCCCTTGCAGATGCAGGGGGAGATGAGGCGGCCGAGCTCCGGGTCTGGGGCGTAGGGTGGGGGGACGGCCTCCAGGCAGATGCGACAGATGTGGTGCTCCGCGTCGGGGGGTGGGGTTGGGGGGGATGTGGGGGGGGCGGCTGTGAAGGTACTGAAGGGGTTGTTGATGGGGGGTGTGGCGGTGGTCATGGTAGCTGTATGAGGTCTAGGTTCAGCGCCTGTATTGCAGAGATTAGAGCTGTTTGAAGGTCTTTCTCTTGAGGCTGGAGAGAGAGGAAGTGTTGTTGATGCTGATCAATTGTCTTCTCTTGCATAAAAGCTCGGGCCCGGTAAGATCTGCTTCCGGGAAAAGGAAAGGTAGAAATGGAAGAAAAAGAAAGGAAAAGGCTGGGGTACTGCCACTACTAAGTCAGAGCTGCATATACAATTGAGTGATGTCCGTCAGTCAATGTCAACTCAGAGGCCAATTGATTGCTTACTTTAGATGTGATGTCTGGGTGTAATAGATATCATAGCAGAGGAGAAGAAGAGATGTAGATACCGTAGATGTAGATCGACCATGTAGGAGAGAAGAAAAAGAGAAGAGAAGAGATCGAAGAGAAGAGAGATGTGCTCATGTGCTGAAATGTGCTGTGATGAGCATACGTATAATACCCATACACAATACAAGATCTCTCCGTAGAGTATTAGTAAATTAATACCTATTTACAGAGGAGAGAACCATGTCCACGGACAAGATAGCAAGGCGAGAGATGCATCCTGGAGCCAGTCAAGTACATCATGTAGCTACCATTAAGGCCACCTCCACACGCGTGCTAACCAGCTATATAACTAGGCTATCCACCACACCAGCATGTGCCGAACCCGTGTCTGGGACAAGCCCTGCTGGACTGGCCGACTTATTGTCCTCCGCCCACCAAGGCTGCCTCTAGCGAGTTTGTCCGACGCGGGCGAGATGTGACACGCTGCGCATAATCTGGATCTACGCGGCCACTCAGCAGCAGAGCTCATCAAGAAAAACCCCAGCCTCGCCCATATATACATATACTTATCGGCGTGGGTGGCTTCTGCTAGGCCCCCTTGTGATGACAGGGGGTCCCGCATCACAGCCAGTCACTCGAGTGTCCTCTGCACTGGTTTTTTGGTTGTTCTTGGTTGTGCATTAATTGCTACATGTGTAGTATGCTGCATGTATTTCTAGTCCCAAGAGCTACATATCAACGAGCACTTTCTTAATACATACATGGGCAAAGGTAGCAGCCAGGAATAAAAGAAAAGAATGGGTGAAAAGGAAAAGAAAATCATATGTCCTAGTACCTGCGGTACCTCAAATCTATGGGAATGGGAAGGGGGAAAGAAATTCACCGGCCAGAAGGGCACTCACACCGCCATAGTTCCCTCCGGAAAGAGCATCAACCTCACGCCCTCGTCCCCCAAAACCCCATCCTCCTTCGCACCCCAATGCCCCAAGACCCTCTCCATGCCCGTCTCCCCGCCCGCCGCCGCCCCTGCCTCCAGCACCTCCACCGCCCACCTAAACCTCCTCGCCATCCCCTCCTCCAGCTTAACATACCCCCTCCCCACGCACACGGGCCCACCCCCCGCCTCCCCCACAGGCGCCTCCCCTTCACCACCGCCGGCAGAACCAACCACACCCTCCCACCCCCCTCTACAAACGCCCCCAGCCCCCAAAACCTCCTCAAGAAGGCCCCCGCGCTGACTCTCGCCCCCTCCACCTCCCACGCGCCCCTCCCACCCGTAATCACCCTCCGCACCTCCGCCTCGACGGCAGCCACGAACCTCGCACGGCACCTACACACCCTCCTCCTCAGTGCCTCCTCCTCGCTCGGGTGTGCGGCGGCGCAGCGCTGGCAGGGGGCCGCGGTCTCCAGCGCGGTGCTCCACGCGGCGGTGATGGCGCTGCGGTGCGCCGCGATCAGGTGCCGCTCGATGAGGACTGCAATTGACAGCGGGAGGCGCGAGACCGGCGGGAGCAGCGTGGACGTGTGGTGCGTGGAGGTGCCGTACTGGTGGCAGAGGCGGAAGCAGTGCAGTGCCGGGAGGAGGTGGGAGTGGGTGGTTAGGGTGAGGAAGAGGGGGATGGGGGCGACGGGGTATGCCCAGAGGAGGTGGGGGGTTGCAGTAGTAGTGGGAGTAGGCTTGGAGGGGGTAGGCATTTTTATATTTATATTGTCCTTCTTAGCTGGTAGGAGAAGAAGTGTAGATAGGACTGGAAATATGAGAAGTCTGGACCCGATGAAGTGAAAGTGATGTTCTAAGTAGATGATGTATGAAGTGTGTAGATAGTTTTTGAATCCACTGACGAGTGCCTGCTTCCACGTATCTGTTATTTCCCAAAGTACTCATGTCCACCGTGGCAGACAGACCGCCCCCGACTACATATACTTGTTATTACATGTGTATAACGCCTTGAGTGACCCTTTGATTGCAATCAACACAATTCAAATGGCTGAGGGGCTCGGAAACACACATTGATATCTTAGACAAACCCCAGGAAACAAAAAGAACCGTGCATCATGCATGATCACTCGGCTGCCTGTTGAACCGATAGAGGGAGACACATTCGCCTTGTATCCATACACGCACTATATCCTGGTCCATGGTCCAACGTACTGAAGATTGAAAAGTCAGTCTGAAAAACCCCATGTGAGACAGAGTATATTAACTATACCTATGTAGACTACTTCTATCTACACAAGTGTAAAGACATTAAAATTCGCTGATCCATGGTCCAGTCCCAATATCACCACCGACACCAGAGTACCTGCTTGTAATTATATGTACCTATTATGAACCTACCTACATACTTTGAACGGCTAACTCTCCATATCCACGCCCGCAAAATACCTCCACAGATACCCCCACCTCATACCCCACCCCGCAACCAGAAACACAGCAACCTCAAAGTATATCCCCTCCTCGAACCACCCAAGCCCACCCCACCCCCACGCCATAACCCTCACCGCAAACCCCAGCACATACATCACCACCACCATTTCCTTCGCCCTCCCCACAAGATCACACCACACATCCACGCCCCACTCGCCATCAAAGTCCCTAACCCCCACAGGCTTCCATCCGTCCGTCGAGACCCCGTGTCCCTCCTCCAGCCTACAGATGGCCACACGCCGCAGCTCCACCCCCTCCGCAAACACGGCCCCCGAATACCTGCCCACCACATCCCTCGAGTCAAACAGCCGTGCCCGAACCCCCGAATACGCCGTATTCACCACGGTGGCCCTCAACACAACCCCGCCGCCCTCCTCCCGCCCGGGCATGAGCATCATCCCAGCACCGACAAAGCACAACCTAACCTTCTCTGCGAACCCCGCAATCCGGCCATGCTCGGAAAGACTCTTGCACCCAAGGCTGCAGTACAGAACACTGGTCCTCTGCCTCTCGCTGTGCAGGTTTTCTAGCCACCCTGTCATGGGGATGTACCGCCCCTCCCAGGTAAGGTCCCTCAGGATCGCTCTAAAGTCAATCTCGTTGAGGAGCTCCACGGCTGCCGCTTCAGCTGCAGGAGTGGGCAGCGACATGAGGCCCAACGTGAGCTTGATGGTGTGTTGGGGCCTGATGGCACTGCCCAAGAGGACAGGGTCTTTGGTGGCTGTGAGGTAGCGGGAGAGGCTACTGAGGCCATAGCTGAGGGGGGTGTGGTCGAGGTAGTCGGCCTTGTCGGGGTCGTAATCGCCGTTGGAGGGGCCTTCAACCCTGATAACATTTCCGAGGGGGATGCAGAGGAAATGTGTTGGTTTCTGGGAAGGAGAGCCACTAGGTTGCGAAATTGGCTTCTGAGAAGAAGAGAGAAAATGGGTAGGTGATAGAGATGCCATTGCCGATTCGTTGACGAGTCTTCTTGGGACGATGATGATCCAGGTAGAGTTTAGGGACGGAAAGATGTCTTTAGATTCGTCTTCGAACCCCTTTACCTCACCCTTACAGTGTATATATGGGAACAGACATAGTCGTCTGACCCTTCGTGACCGCAATTACCTTAGTAGAGGGTACAGGTCTTAAGCCTGTATTTTATATCGTAAGTACAGGTCCTTCATAGATACAGTTATTTACTACCTTCTGAGAACTTCAAGTACTTATACGAATCCCCTACAACACTTTAGAATCAACAAAATTATCGCGGTAAAAATATGGTAACTTGACCGTTACCAGTGAGTGATATCTGATGAAACAGACCTACATGTACTTACATGTAGGTACATATTGACATGTTTAGTAAACTGCAGGTCTACCTACTTAGATCGTCCATTCTACCACATCTCAAACTGTATCCTCATTTAAGTCAATCCAAAAATATTAGATATCCTAGGAACCCCAACGGACCAAATTAAGAATCCAGCTTCTGACGAGAGTTGGAGCTACCACGGCGTGTTCCGCCGGGAAAACGGAAAAAACGACATCCCCCGAAGAAGACCGCTAAGACCCTGGAATGATGACCTGAGAATAATCCCGGAAACAAATCAACCAACCAATCACAACCAGCGTATAGAAAGAAAGAAAAAAGTGCACAAGTATTCTTCTCGCCAAATGCGCCTTTCTATTTCTTCCCCATCGTCTCTGAAAAGGAATCAAGAGGTAAAAACTTTTTACAAGAAGTAAGAGAAAAAAAAAATCCACAAAAAAATGCTTATTACAAAGAACCGTGTATCGCCAGCATACCAAAGGACTAGTTGCTATCTAAATGGAACAAACTGTCTAGACCCCGTGGATACCAGAGACAAAAAAAGAGTAGAGAGGGGTTCTATGTGACTTTTAAAAAGAGATAGGAGGAACCGCTATGAGATAGTTTTAGAGGGCTTAGGGGGGGGTTATTTAGTAGCGTTGCGCAAGTGGCTAGATTCAAAGGGTTAGCGAAAGCTCTCAGAGATTCATGATATCCAAAAATAAAACATACGTGATCAAGTCGTTCCTGTCCTTGTCCTTCTTCAAACCACCGAAAGCCATCTTGGTTCCGGGAATGTACTTCTTGGGGTTCTCGAGGTATTCGAACTATAGACGCCGCCTCCCGTCAGCAAATTATCCCCCCATATCTTTATGGACATCGTAGAGTCAAAAACCTACCAAGGACTTCTCATCCCAGACGACACCCTTCTGCTTGTTGGCATCGGTGTACTGGAAACCCTCAACGGTTCCAGACTTGCGTCCGAAAAGACCGTGAAGGTTAGGTCCGATCTTGTTGGGACCGCCAGCCTCGAGGGTGTGGCACTGGGCACAACGGGTCTTGAACAAGTTGGCACCCTTATCGTCGTTACCTGTTGAGCGGAGGTGTTAGTGATGAGTTCAGATTTAAAGATCGTGTGCTCATCCCCATTCAATCGCACTGTGCCCTACATACACCGGTCGGTGAAATCTCACTCGAACCGATGACATAGCACCATCGAAAAAAATAAAATAAAAGGATGAAGAGATAGACAGCATCGTCAAAAGCACATTATAGAGAAAAAGTGAAACAAACCTTCAGCGAAACCCATTGTGATCAAAGATTGTTGATTGAGTTAGTAAGTAGTTGTATGGTATGGTATGGATGGAGTGAGAGTGTGATGATGAAGAGAAGACAAGAACAGGAGGAGTATGTTCAGGATCAGGGACGGAACCGGAGGTTAAAAAAGCCAGCTCGGGGGAAGCAGCCACGACGAAAAAGAACTTTTTTTTTTTTTTTTTTTTTTTTCCCTTCCACCGTTTGAGCTCGACAAACAAGGAACCAGGCTTAATAGTGGCGGTGGATGATGACCTTATTCAGCCACAGGCTTGTGAGCCAATGACGACGAGAGTATTTGCGAGACACTTCTTGGCCAACCTTATCCCGGGATCTCCCGAGTATAGTGAGCGCAGGTCCGCTGCGTGATGAGATGTACCCCTACTACAACTTACCCCTGGGTCTGGCAACCCATTTTACCGTACCTATCACCGCCACAGGAGTATTTCCCTCTGTGCGCGAATTTTCCAGATGGGATAAAGCCTCCAGAAACGGAGCAGTATTTCGAAATAATGACGATTACATATCAGTTACAGAGGGAACGGGTTTTCGTCTAATGAGGCTGAGAAACCGATCCCACCACCGGTATCCGACCAATCTATCTTTATCTGGCCTGCAGTGGAACCCATCAACGGGGGATTGCCGACGTAGGGCCGAGCCGCAACACTAAGGCATTGTCTTTGGTAGCTCTCAGCGGGACCCATTCTCTTTTCCTTTCTGTTTCAGAGCTCACGCTGTCACGTGGTGTGAAAAAAAAAATTCTGGCCAGATCTTGCGATTACGCAGGGTAAGAAGGGTCCAGTAGACTCCACGGCGGGTAAAGGGTACAACCGTATCTGTTGTGGATCTGAGTTTCTCAGTCACAACCCACCCTCAAGATCAGCTCAGGAGTGGGAGCCTTGATACAGTGAACGTGGCCGTGAACCGCTATTAATAAACCTTGGACTTGCTCCGAAGGTGAAGAAGACCTACTCAAGTCACGATGAACCAGAACTCCGACAGTAACTCATGGATCCCATTCAAATAAATTCTTGGATTCCCTCTGTCATACACCCCCCGCATGGCGAGTGATAGTTTAATCCCATCTGGAATAAAATAAATTGGATTAATGACGTGCCTATAAGTGGCGAGTGATATTGCATGAGAAAGCAGCGGGTAGAACGGATGGAATGTCCGTAAGACGCAGATCTTGATTTTACCCCGTTCTCGAAATACGAAGAGTTAACTCCAACACAGGTACCGTATTAGTACATACTACTACTACTCTACGCCATACTGGAGCACAATTGGTCACTCGTGGCACTGAATGGCAAATCCATCTGACTATCTTTCGTCCACTCACCAAACCCAAAGCCAATATCCACCCCCAAACGATTTCAATCCAGGGCGTTTGTGTCTCATTCAACTCCACCTATCAATACCCTCAAACAGCACAGCTCATCACAACCAAGTAATGCATCTGCAGCGCATCTCACTTTCCTGTTACTACCACCACCACACCAGGGCTAGGGTTCACTCACATCCACACACGTGACCTCAACCTCCAAACGTCATCGCAAAGAGCTTCAATCCAAACCTTTGCAGAAACCCCGAATTCAACCCCAGCACATCTCCACCACATCTCCTCTGTCGTTTTCGGAAACCTCTGGACTATCCGCCACAGAGTTTCGAGGGCCTGGAAAATCTTCTGACCGGTTGTAAAACCTTTTTACTGAGCGCAACAATACACTCAGTACAGTTGTGGGGGCCTGAAAGCAAGCAGTGAATTGGAAAAACGGTTTGGGGGCGGTACCAACTAACCAGCCATCATGACACCATTCCTCACAAACCTCCTCCTCTTCTCGCCCCTTCTCGCCCTAGCAGCACTAATTCTCTATGTCCTCGACCGTGCCGACCACCTCCGCCGCGGCTCCGGCCTCCTCCCAGACCCAGAACCAGAACCAGAACTTCTAGCCCCCGAACCAGAGCCCGAAGAGGAGCCACCCGAACTTGTCGACCCCAGTGACGAATCTGACCCTGGAAACCTCTCAGACTTCGACCCCGACCTCGACCTCGACCTCGATGTAGACTTCGACCCCGAGCTCCCAACCCCCCCACCCACCAATACCGATACCAACCCCGTCCCCATCCCCACAGGCTTCGTGCAGCCCCCTATCGCCCCCGCGCAGCCCACACCTACCACCGCCCGCGCGCGCAATGTCGGCGCAAAGAAGGCCCGCTCCCTCGCGCGCCGCGACCAGCGCCGCGCATACCACGAGTTCCTCATCTCGCAGCAGGAGGAGCGCGCGCGGGCGGCCGCGGCCACCGCCGAAGACGACGAGGAGCGCATATTTGCCGAGAAACGGCGGCGCGCGCTGATTGAGGACGAGATTGCAGAGAAGCAGAAGGCGGAGCGGGCGGCGAGGCTGGAGGCCGAGAGGGTTGCGGAGGAGAAGCGCCGGAGTGATGTGGAGAGGCTGCGTGTGGTGGTGGGTGGTGGGAAGAGCGCGTGGACGGTCGCGGAGTTGGCGAAGGGCGTGGGGAGGGGCGAGGAGTGGGTGAAGGGTGTTTTGAGGACCGAGGGGATGCTAGGAATGCGGGAGGGCGTGTGGGGTATGATTACGGAGGAGGGGTGGTACGTGCGCGTCGGGCAGAAGGAGATGGCCTTGCTGTATGCGGAGCTGGAGAAGAAGGGCAGAATGGAGTGGGGAGAAATGGCAAAGGTCATTGAGGACGCGGTGAGGGCCTGAATGTCCTCCATAAAAAGGAGTTGTTATTTTTTTTTAGTCTGTGGTTTCGGTGTTTGGGATTCCTATGGGAAAAATAAAATAGATTCTTACCATTCCTTCCTTTAACTCAGTCCTAGAATAGACTATGGTTCCCCTTTGCTGCATCCTTGATATGTCTTCATGCAATCAAATTCTATATCCTTCATTGAACTGTTCCGCTATGTAAATGCCCGATAACGAAAACCCAACCCGAAACATAAAACCGAGTGATACCTCCCAGAATTGTGTACGCAAAACACCCACCGCCATAACCCATCATGAGGGCCACACCCCGTTCCTCCTCCCCCAACACCACCAACACCAACACCACCACAATCCCAATCATTGACCTCCGTCCTTCCGACCTCCCGCCAACCCCCGAATCACGACAGTCCCAACCAACCCTTCACACGACACGCCGCCCAATAAGTACATCATAGCACAGAACCGGCGGCATATTAGCCTATGAAACTCGGCTCGATGCCCACCTGACTCGGTATCGATCCCCCCGATCATCCGTGGAGATGTTATCGGTAAGGATAGCGCTGGTGTTGGTGCAATCTCGGTTCTATCGGTATTGGATCCATTGGAATACGCTATGGGCCTGATGCGTACTTAATTTTTTTTTCTTTTGGTGCGGGCCATATATAGTGATAGTGCACAAATGAGGACATGCGCATATCCGCCAACCTGGCAGAGGTAGAGCTCTCAGACAGTTATGCACTTACCCAACCACAAAACATCTACCGGCACCCCCCGAGCCCTCCTCCGAGCTCAAAACAGACAGACACTCAAACAACACAATGGGCCCAAACACCGCAAAAAAAGATAACTCTGTGCAGAGCCCAGAGACAAAGACAAAAGAGATGATTTCGCCCGGGCTCGAACCGGGGACCACAAGTGTGTTAGACTTGTGTGATAACCAACTACACCACGAAACCAGCTGTCTGTTGGGTGTCCCGCTCAATATTCAAATTTTGGCTTGTTAGTGTAGCGAGTGGTGTTTCTAACCAGCCTGGGTTTGGGCTTGGGGACTTGGCGGAGATCGCCGAGGTTTCTTCTAGGTAGGGGTAGGGATGTGATAGTGCTGTGGGCCTAGGGCTGGAGGGCTCAGATGGTGTTGGGAGAGTCATTTGTGGAAACAATCCGGGCCTTGGGGTTGAAAAGGTGGTTGTGGTTGTTGGCGGTGGTGGGGAATGAGTGCGAATTGACGGGCAAGAAGTATCAAGCAAGAAGTGAAGCCCCAGGGTTATATACTCGAATTAAACATGTACAAGTAACGAGTAGTATTTAGAAACTATATTACTCCTATTAAAGACCTGATCTCAGACTATTGAGATCACTCGTAGTCTCAAACCGAGTGATACCCCATGACTAATAAACCCAAAACACCGCCAACACCAACCACAGCTCGCCACACTTCCCCAACCACTCAAGGGGCTCACAGAAAAAGTTTCCTTACTAGCCTCCCCCAGTCTGAAACGTCAATGGCTTACCAAACACGACAAACACCGTCGTTGACTCAACCGGACCCATCAAATTAAACTCTGATACGGACCCGTAGAAAGGTCTTGCTGACCACCATGCAGGTGGATTACTGCAGTAACTCGGGTCCCTAAGTCTACCAATACAAACCCTAATACCGTAGCGTGAACATTTCATGAAACCGGGTACGCAGGGCCTAAGTAGACCCCGTCTTACCTACCAAAAGGCAGAACCCAGACCTCTCTCGACATACACAACCAGCCCAAAGAAACCCAAGCCTCTCAATTACCATTGACGGTCATATCGACACCACGCAGCCGCCCTTGGCGTACCCATTTCCACTCAAGTCCACAACCTACATACCAAACCACTCCGCTGACTCCGATTGATCTCCACAAATCTTCACTCCAACCCCTCCTCCTCCTCCTCCACAACCGTTTCCCCATACTCTCGGCATAATACCCCAGATATACCATTTGCAACCACAGCTTGCAAAGTCTTATTCGACGCCCTCAATCCCCATGTAACGTAAATCACATTTCCCTACCCCACGAGCCAAAAGATTAGGTAGGTATGGGGAATCGTTGAGATCTATGCAAGCTGTAATCCAAATGAAAACTATGCGGTGTTTTATAATTGGTTAAGAGCAAAATGAAGATAACGCAGAGCTCCGAGGGCAGTTGATAATGATCGTCAAACTTACCCCAGTAGTAGCATTGATCGGACTGTGGTCTGACTTTCTATCAGGCAGGGGCTCTCTCGTTCTACCAACCCAAAGACGCCAGCCAGAGACCCCCAAAGATATCAATTTAACTTATCCAACTGTCTATACCCACCCCATCCCGCCCAAATCTCCCAACCCCTCTCCTTTCACCCTATCCCCAACTCCAGTCAATACCACCAGCCCACCGCGCACAAGCAACCATAGCACATAGCAAAAATAGACCAAACCTCCTCAATCTTAACTCTTCTAACCCCATCCCAGGCTCCCAAAACAGCAAAAAGATGAGCGAATTACTGATTGCGCCCGGGCTTGAACCGGGGACCTTCTGTGTGTGAGACAGATGTGATAACCACTACACCACGCAACCGATGAATCACGTGTAAAAAATTGGAATTATAAAACACAATCATACGATCTCACTCGCTCAGGTCACGTTCTACAGATGGAACGGGATGTTCGGGTGTTATGCGAGTCTGTAGTGATTCTCCGGGTCGATTGCATCAGATTTGGTGTTGGGCATGATTCTAGATCGATTGTTGGTGATTCCGTTCATCTGCACAGCTCTTGGCATCCCACGGACACCACCCACAAAAACAAACTTTGCCTACCAAACATTAGAACCAGAGCCTCCATTGTCGACCAGACAGGCTTCTCCATGCACCTACCTCAAGAGTCCAGCCTCAAACAAAGAAAAACAAAAAGAACGACACCGACGAGATTCGAACTCGCGCGCCCGAAGGCATCCGCTTACACTTTCCGAAGAATAGCAGGCGAACGTGTTAACCACTCCACCACAGTGTCCGGTGGCGGTATCTGATCCAAACTAATTATATACTCAAAAAAAACAGGGCTAGGGTTGATTTGCTCATCATGCCCGCTCACTCGTCGCGCTAGAGGACGACACGCGCGGGATCGGGACGTTTTTGAAAAGTCACGCGCGGCCGTGAGCGAATTACTTCTTGGGGAATTTCCTCCCTGGGGCGGGAAAAAAAAAAAAAAATAAGATGTGGGGTGAGCGATATGTAAACGGTCGTGACATAAAACTCGCTTGAAACGTAGTGGAGGTTCTCAATGGGGGGTGGTTGGTGATTAACGTTGGTTGGTTGATTTCTTTTTTTTTTCTGAGGATCATCCATCACGGCACTACTGCGTATGGATGGATTTCCCCCCTCTGCATCTCAACTGAAACACCAGCTACATAGAAGCCAATATGCCTTAATTTTTTTTTTCTCTCCCCATCAACTGCTACATACATGTATGTAGAGTACGTACACATGCCTAGGTAATCTACCCGCAAGAGGCTCAGAGTGGGTTCTTGCTGCAGAGAATTCACCGAGATAACCGCGCAAAGACCACAGTGGCTGCCTGAACCGCGGTGAATCTCCGTGTTTAGTTGCCAAAAGGAAAAACACTCATCTAGAGAGGGGGGGGGTAGTGGTGCAATTGGAAATTCTGCCAGAGAGAGATGGAGGATCGCGTTTGATGAATAGATTATCGATATCCGCCAATCTAGAATTTGGCATGTAATGGCTTGGTGGTTGGAATGGCAGCACAGGAAACAACACCTTCCCTTGCCTTGTTTACAAACTCGCCTGCCTGCCTGCCTAACTGACGTGACAAGCAAAAAAAAAAAAAACATTCCCACCACCACCATCATTCTTCGCCTCCCTTCTTTCGAAGCTTCTCTTTTCCCCGCACAGAGCGGAGAATTAAAGTAAAATTCGTCGTCACCCTCCCACCCACCCCCCCACCCTACATACCATCCCTTAATCTTTTTTTTTTCTTTTCTGTGCACCCGGTACATTACATGTAGCATGATATGATGTTTGCTTTGCATTCCTCCATTAAAGAAAATAAAAAAAAAAAAAAAAAGAATGGAAGAGGGCACCACCACCACCCCACAATCCTGGAACGGAAGCACCTTCCCCCCTTCTTGTTTCCCCGCAAAACGCTAAAACCTCCCCACTGCCTGCAGGCTGGCTGATTCACGTGGTACACGCATGCATTGAGTTGCTGCGTATGTCAGTTTGTCGGTGGATTACTACATACATTAGTACACGAAAGGGAGAGGATGAAGAAAAAGAAGAAGGAAAGCGTAGGTAGAGTAGATTAAATTACTCTCTCACTCGTCTCTCGAGTTGCAGCTTCACCGATATATCGACGATCTTATTAGCTTGTTAGCAACTTAAGATGAAGATGCCCCTTTCCCATCGAGTCTCTTCCTCCTCGCTCGTCTCCCTCGATCCCACTTCTCCTCTCATCGCGGAACAAAAAAGAAATAAAAACAAAAAGAAACCCCAAGACGGAAATAAGCAAGAGAGAGAAATCAAAGGATACATAGAAGGCTAGAGGTAGAGGCGCCCAGACCCTGCTACATACATACAAGTACATACCAGATTGCCGATAAATCCCTCCAAACAAAAAGACTGCAAGGAACAATTTTTTCCCTCATTCCTTTTGTCACGCGTCTCGTCTTTTTCCCTAGAGGTAAAGTATGTACATGTACATTACATACCACTACTGCATGTCTATGTAGAGTGACATGATATGACTGTCTGCTCCTCGCTCACCCTCGCTAAACTAAAGTAAAAGAGTATTGAGGGGGGGGGGGGTTGCTTTAATAGGCATCCCCAACCCCGTTGTCGGAATCGGTAGGTTCTCGTTGGGGCGCTTGGGGGAAACCTAGATAGAGAGAGGATTCTAAAGTACATAGGCTCGACCTAGAAGTGCTGAATTTAGGTAGTCAGCCATGTAGGCATAATCACATGTATATACAGGCTGCTTTGCGAGAGGAGAAAGAGAGGGAGAGAGGGGGGGGGGGGGGCAATTGACTTTTGACTCGTCAGCCAATTCCAAAGTTCAGTTCGTCCCATCACCACCTCGAGTCACAAACACACAGTCTCTCTCTCTCAGAAACTAAGGAAATGAATGTTTACGTACAGCACCACACCTGCACTGCTAGTTGGCCACAAGCTCACATCCACCCAATAACAATTAACCTGCCCCCCAGGACTACATACATAATAAAAACCTCAAACAAGGACCCAATCCAAAAAGCAACACCAAAACGCAGGAAATGAATGACATCGTGACATCTCAAAGAAGTACCCCCCAAGGTAGTCAGAGCTGCACCTGCCGTTTTTCCCCCCTCCCCGTGTGCGAGCCGAGCCGAGTCATTAGGGATTTTTCTTTTCTTTTTTCTTTTTTCTTTTTTCTCTCTCCCATCTACATACCCGTGAACGACAATACGGGGGTGGGGAGGAGGCTGGTGTTTTGGCCCCGGACGTGAACTCCGTACTCACGCCGCCGCCGACACGACGAACCAAGCATTCTGTGCGGGACCGGACTGGGCCGGGAGAGAATGGCAAAGACACGGACTCTATTTGTTTATTTACTTTTCCTCACGCTTCAATTGGTTGGGAAGTGAATAAAAAAAAGGAAAGAAAACTAAAAACTACAGATGAAACCAAAATCGTGACATTCCACTGCTTGACAAGTATTTTGCATTGAAATTTTTTCTCATACCCAACCTTTGGTGTGGGGTAGCGAAGTGAACTATGGTTATTTAGGGTCGGCTGGTATCGGAGCCTTGAGTAGATAGGAGTAGGGTAGAGTAGGAGGGCAATATATATATATAAAAAAAAAAGGAAAAGTAGAGAGGGATAGCTAGAAACTTCACACACGCACACGCAGAACAAAGGGGAGGTATAAAACAAGATACAAAAAAACCGCAAGGAAAAGAACAGCAATAAATAAAGTAAATGGTGACTCCAAAGCAACTAGGCTGACTGGTCGCGTGCGACCACCACAGCTACTAAACTAACCGTCGAAACACAAAAAAAATCTTGACCAAACAAAAGGAAGAACAAGAAGGAAGAAAGGGTATAGAAAACCAGATCCGCCAGTAGAGAAAGGTGAGAAACTATAGATACTAGTCACCTTAAAGGTATAAAAAGAAGCTAGAAAAAAATAATAATAAGTAGCTAAATGCGAAGATGACCGATAAAAACCGACTCAATGATGATGCATCCAAGAAGGAAAAATAAAAGAAAAACCCCACCAGCACAACGAAATCCGAAAGGGAAAATACACAGGGAAAAAAAAAGAAACAAAACTCCTTATGCCCAGCAATTTCTTTTCAGTAATATTTTCAGCTTTTTCACCGCTTTTGGTTGAAATAAAGAAGAAACCTGATACCAATTTGCAGTCAAAAAAAGGAAAAGTAAAAGGAACAAGTCAAAAAAAAGGGAACAAATGAAATTAATTGTTGAAAGCGTCTTGCCAAACATAGAGCCTAGTCATCCTACCGCCCTGCAGCGACAGCCTCGGTATATGCACCCCATCCATCACCCTCGCTAGGTGGTGTGGGCCATTTTGGTTGCAAATCATCGTCTTTCCTACTCCTTCGGACCAGCACATCAACCGCCTTAGAGTAACTGTTAGCCCGATTTCCCACATGTGGGCTTGGTGTTGGGTATCCATGAGCACCGCTTGATGCTCTTACATCGCGGGCTGATGTTCGCCTGGGGGGTTCATTTTCTATTCGGGAAGCGGCAAGTACCTCATCGACAAGTTCGTCATTCTCATCCGGAGTTTCATATCGCTGCCTGGCATTCCGTACACTTCGTCGCGTCCTAGAACTGATCGGTGCCACCACAACCCCGCTGCTTGGTACAGCCTCTCCTCGCGATCCACCCGGGGTAGGTGGAAAACTTGAATTTCGTCGAATAGAACCTTTGTTGCCAGAATATGTAGAACTGTTTGAATCGTCCAACACACCTTCAACGTCCCTAATGGCCCTATCAAATGCTCCAGTCTCGCTGGGGCTCTCCACTAACATGCTGCTCCTGTTGCTTCCACCACCTGCATTGCCGCCCCAAGCAATACCACAACCAATACCGGCCTCTAGATCCTCATCGCCGGGACTTCCAGGAAGTCCACCATTTTTTCCAGATAGTCTCCGTGCGCGCTTTCTTAGGTGAGAAAAAAAACTTTCCTTATGGGCACCCGCAGAGGGTGGGCTTGCCAAACCTCCATTTGCATTCGCATTGCCATTCAACCTTTCAGTTGCCATTGCGACATGCACATTTGTATAACCATTGCCATTCTGCGAACCTGTTGAAGCCACTGATAATTGACGTCCAAGTTTCTTTACGGTCTTCTCCTCCATTCTCCTCCTCTCCTTTTCCATGGAAGGTGATTGGTTCTCCCTCCGTTGTCTGGCAGCCTCGACAGATACGGTGTCACTCAACGGGGATACTGGCCTGATTGTGGGTAGTATCATCATCGGAGCTGCACTGGTAGATGCACCAGGTGCTGAAACCTTTTGAGCATGCCATGTGCTCCTTTTTTCTGACTTCGGCTTGAAGTCACGGTCGATTGTTGTTGTGGGGGGTGGGGAAACAACACCATCGCCTCTTACTGTACCAATGAATGACTTCCTGAACCATGAGTTCTTCTTTTCAAGCGTAGGCTGAATTTCAGTGATTGAATCCCTCGATTGTTTTGTAGCAAGGTCAGACTGCTTTCGGAGCATTCGTGACGGTGTGTTTGAACGAGGAAGGAGAGGGTCAACTGCATCTTTGAAGTACTCGTGTTGGAGTGCCTGAATGGATGTAGGACGGTTACGTGGATCCCACATTAAACATTGTGTAACGAAAGTTGCCAATGATGCAGGCCATGTGGGTGATTGAAGAATGGTCTCCATGGGTTGAGGTGCCATCTATTTATAGTTAGCATTGAACACATATCAATAATTAAGGTAAGGGGTAGGTATGTATGCATGCAGACTTATGTGAACAAATTCTCGCAGTCTGCGCGTGTATAAGAAGTTAACGCACCCTTGGAAAGCTAAAACCCAATCTTCCTGCTAGCCTTGAACCTTCTTTCCATTCACCACCTCCCATCTTCTTTCCATTTCGTCCTATCCACTGCCCTGGAGACCCCATAACCTCGCATACCCTCCAAACTTGATCGACCTCATTGCCACCTGGGAACAAAGGTTTCAATGTTGCAACCTCTACAGCCATTGCACCAACCGCCCATATGTCTACTGGCGCGCTGTACTCGCCAGCTCGCAATAGTACTTCAGGTGCTCGGTACCATCTTGTTGATACATATGTTGTGTACGGAAGTTTCGACGAGGTCTCACGCGCAAGTCCAAAATCTGCAATTTTGACAGTGTAAGTGGGAGGTGTCGCTGGTGGTGTCACGAGGTTAGAGTATCGGCGGAAGGAGCCCGAAGAATCGTGAGGATTCTGGGCGGATGTGGAAACGAGGATATTCTCAGGTTTGATGTCTCGATGGAAGAATCCGTGCGCATGAATATGCTCTAATCCAGACAATATTTGGAATCTATCCGGTTGGTCAATACCACAAACCAAATGGTGCTCTCACTCGGTAAACATACAGTACACTCTTCACTACACTCCCCTCGAGTAGCTTACCCTCTCGGGCCTTCATCAGCTGGTAGAGATTTCCGTCCATGTACTCCATGCAGATATGTAGCCGCTTTGTGTGGGGATCCAAGAAGATATCCAGGGCAGGTACCAGGTGCTGGTGCGCTGGTAGTTGCCGTAGGAAGATGACCTCTCGGAGTTCGAGACAAGGCGCGAAAGAGTCGAAAGTTTTCTTCATGGTTTTGATAGCAACCTGTGTAGAGATTAGAAAGTCATATCCAAAGAGTAACACAGGTAACCATAATACGCACCACACTCCCTCGCCTTGCTACACCAGCACCAGCCGACCGCACCTTAGCAAGTACGACACTACCAAAACTTCCATCGCCAATATCCTTAATGATCTCAAATCGGTCCGTCAGTGCCATGGTAGATGATGAGGTTCCGCTGACCATTGTGGTTGATTAGGTATTTTGTCTGAGGTGGTTAGCATTTGGCACAAATAGGATTGCGCCGGGGGGGTGTGGGAAACATATATACCTAAAGAAAATAGGAGGCAAGCAACTCCACTAATTAGGTACCACAAGTATAAGATTCAACAAATGTACCCGCTAAGCTACGAAAAAATATAAAAATAAATAACAAAAGCTCGCGCCGGTACAGAAAAAAAAAAGATGCTAACTAAAAATTAAGGTTTCAGCTTTGGATTTGATTTCGGCGTATGATCTCTCCTCGGAGTTCGGTATATGTCTGTTATGTTGTGTGAATGTTGAAACGAATGCTGTAGGTCCTAGTAGATGGATGATGTGTTTTTCTGTTGACAGCGACTCAGACTCGGCACCCAAGTACTTGGTGATGCTTTCTTTAGTCGATAGACGGTAGAAGCAGCAGAGGTGCAGAGCTGGAAATAGGTTGCAGGGGCCAGCTTTGACGACGTTGCAGACTGGAGACCAAGAGGGTAGAGAAGGGTGAAGGGGGGAGCGGGGAGGGGGAGCAGGAATAGGAACACAAAAGCAGAAGGGGAAGAAGAGAAAGTGCGATGGAACCAATGAAAACCAGTAGGACCAATAGGGGTGTTTTCGACTGGGATTGGGTGGAACCGAACAGCTGGATAGGACTTGAAGGGAAGAAAGAGAGAACAGGAAACAGGCAACAGACTGAAAGAGAGCGTGGGGTGGAGAAAGGAAGTGAGTGGGTGGGGAGATATTTTTTTGCTGCGAGAAGGGAGTGAATGCGAGTGAGCGTGTGCAGCGAACGGTAGGTGCGTTGGTAGTGGTGGTTGCGCCTGTCTCGTGGGATTGTGCTTATGGTGTTGCAGTGTTGCAGAACGGCGGGTCGAAAGGCCTGAGAACTGGTCAGGTCAAGACCCAAGAAGGACGATCCGCTATGAACCCCTGCGTCCCGTTTTCTCTTGCAACTTCCTACTTGCCTTTTGAAGTGTGTTTACAGTATAATTATTATTATTATTATTGTTTTTTTTAGCAAGAAAAAGATACCAAGGAGGGGAGAAGTCCTTTGATTTCAGTCAGACTCTCACGACTCCAATTCCTATCTCTCTCTGACTATTTTTGAAGGACGAATTATACTTAGAAGTCAGGTATGATCAGCAGAAGTAGTACTCGCAGCAGTAGTAGCTCCAAAGTAGGTAAGACCTTGTGGCAATAACTCTTGCTTGCGTCCTCCTGCGAGGCACGAATCGGTAGTGCACTCTAGAACGAATGTGTGCGAGTACGGTCCAGGGTACCCAGTTTTATGTGTGTGTATGGTATGGCTGCAGCCGCGCTACCTTTCGCGATAGGCGAATGAGCGGGAGTAGAGACTGATGACAGTAGCAATGCCTAATATCAAGCTTGAATTGGGTGGACAAAATAACGGGATGGCGAGAATATCTCTTTCTCTCTGAATAGGGTGGTAAAGTGTACGAGATGAGCTTTTCCCTGAATGTAGGTGCGCACAGAACCTTCTGCACCTTGGCCAAATCTCAACCAATATTTACGCGTTTCCTGTATGGCTGTGTGGGTCGCGCGTGGAAATTGTTCCGAAAAAGGGTGATGAGATGGTTCTCCGGATGATTGATCGTAAAGGAAAGGGAGTAATCAATGCATCAATGATTATTGGGATGATTCGACTGCAAACCAGATGGCGAGATCTACCGTCGACCGGAGGATTTTGCGGTTGTGGCGGTGGGTGGGTATCACTGGGTATGTCTCTCGGGGGGCTGAATGTCGAGAAAGTGTAGGTACTCTACTTTAGGACGTTGAGAAAGGATAGGTAGATATTGTTCTACACAGCAAGACTTACACGGTAAGGTAAGATGGGATATGGAGGGGGTCTAGAGATGAGTCTATCAAATGACATGGAGGGGAGATAATTGTTGGAACAGAGGGGCTGTTACGTTTCCTATTCCCACTCTTACAGATGATGATGATGATGATGATGATAATTATGCCCCTCCTACCTGCTTGAATATTTGCTTTCTCTTGATGATATAGATTCGTGCCTAGGTGCATGGTACATATGATGTCTATGCGGTGGGGGGACCGTTGATGGATTGGGGGGGGGGGGGGTCCTGCTCGATTTTTTGCAGGCTTTGTGGTACAGGAGACTATTTTGAGACAGCGGCTTCCATGAACACTCAGAAAGTCATAAGTTCTCTCTCTCTATCCTGTTTTCACCACCACCACCACTTTCTCCACTTACAAAGCACCGTCCAGCGCAGTTATGAGCAACAACACCATCAGTAATGCAGAAGGCAGCCCAGCAGGGCAGAGTAGCCAAACCAAGCTCTTTGGGGGGAGGGGAGGGGAGGGGATTGGGTGTGGTGATTTGCGGTTTGTTGTGTTGGCTGGATTCTTGCAGGGGCCAGGGCTGTGGACATGCAGCTGTTGGGCTGTCAAAGCCTTTTCCATGTCCGAACCGCACCAGGGGGAGTGGCCGTGTCTGCCGAAACGGGTTGGCTTGTCGTCGGATATGATCCTTGAAGTCTTAGACGGCCAATCCCTTCCAGATGGTTTCCTTCGTTTCTTTTTATAAGAACTTTACCTCAATGGGACTAATGGCGAACAGGGAAGAAAAATACGCCTGCAATCTCCGCCGATATTGGGCATATGGGAGAGGTGGGGAGTAGTTCTACGTATGTAATCAACAAGAATTTAAAACTTTTGAGTAGAGTAGAGTAGACCACCGCGAGCGCCGCCGCCGGTGGTGTCCACAGCTACGAAGAGAAAGTATTTCTCTCTAATATATGAGTTACTTTCGGACGACTGCATGCGCTGAAATATTTCCTTGTGCGAGGTTGTCCGCTTTGTCTCTTCTCTAACACGCCTCCCATCTTGATTAACGAGATCCATAGTAAACACTCACGTGGAGGACGAAAAAAAGTTCTTAGCATCGATCCACTGAGTGCGAACCATTCCTGTTCTCTTGCAGTGCAGGGACCCCCTCCAGCTTAAGCTTGAACCTCCGTTGCAGGCATCCAACCGCTATGAAAAAAATTAGGCTCCTGCGGCGCTGAGAAGTTGTGGAACGAACGAGGTGACAGGTCATGTTTTTGGCTGCATTCGCAACTTTGCCGTGTTTAGAAAAGTGGTGCTGTCTCGGCGGTTTTAGAGAACGGTGATAGGCCAGGGTTTAGGGTTGTTACTCCCTGCATGATATTTATCGGATCTTGGCAGCGTAGGTAAGATGGCGACAACGTGAAGGAAATCCCTTGTCTCGCAAGTGTGAAATATAAAATTTATAATATCAACTTGCATGGTGATCACAACAGTCAGTTTGAGTAGAAAGGACTAGAATTCCTCATCTAGAGAGAGAAGGAAGAAAAAACGATCTTTTATCGTACACAACCCGCTGACAACCGATTGGATCCTATTTTACACAGTTTCGTCTCGACACGGTGTTTCTCTGAAAGGGGAAGTGTGTAAAGAAAAGAAAAAAAAAACCGATATGATCACACGAGATGTTACATGTAATTATTTGCCGACACATTCAGCCAAACAACCAAGCTTCTGACTGCTCTCTCTCCCTAACCGAACGGTGATATCCTTCTTCCAACATCATTCCGTAAACGGCTCCCCCCCTCTAGACGCCACATTTAAGACCTTACTGTTTTCTCACCCTCAATGGTACAACCTCATAACCAACCGGGATCTCGGGTAGAGAAAGATCTCCAATATGCTTGCTCTTCATCTCATTTTCAGGTCGGCGAGAACGGGTCTTTCCTTGAACCCTGAGACTTGAGATGCCCTTCGTTTATCCAACCCAACCCAACCTCAAACCTCGAGATGAACGTTTAATAGGGGCCAGCAACCAAAAAGTCCATGGGCCGCCCTACGAGGATTTCGAAAGAGCATCATTACATACAGGTATGCAATTGCCTCTGTCGGGGTGATCCTCACAAAGTGATATATGTAAGCTAGTACTTTCTGCATACGCACATGTATGTGAGAAGAGTAGCGTTCTGGTTCCAAAGTATCGGTAGCTGAAACATATCTACATCCACTCTGACACATATGCTCTACAGCTTTTTGTCTTTTTATATCCCACATCACAACAAGTTCTGGTTTGGTTTCCCTACATACTACATCAATGCTGTCGTCGGACGAGATGAGCCACAAAACGCCTAGATGGGATGGAATAAAAAAGAAAGGGACATAACGCGTCGCACAGGCACGTCGTAGGCACATAGGGATCCAGCGTTTCAGAATCTCCCGGGAAAAGAAAGGGAAGAGAAATGCATGCATGATGCTCTGCTGCTTTTTTTTACGAGCTAGCCCCATCATGGCATCTCTCCTCATAAACCACACCTGGTTCCCGGTAATTAATAATTACCCGGATCGTTTCATGGAAATCTTTTCAGGACGTCAGAGGTAAAGGGAAGAGGAGCTTGAGGACGAGCATCATTTCATATCTGGTGGGGCCAACCTTCTTGTAAAGCTGGAGGTTTCTGTATTGTGCCCGGCTTGGGACATAATCTCTATGTTGCCTTCCAGGAACCCATATATAATATCTATCTCCACCTACCCATGGGTCCCACTAAAGAACTAATGCCTCGCGAAGACGATGACACGAAAAACTCACGGGCAACTACCTTCCTCTTGTGTTCACAGAATTCATTTAAGTTCTTCATTCGACTCCCAGAATGGTGCCCATGACCTCGGTTGCGGAACGACGGAACATATGACGTCGGAGAATTTCGGTAGACAGCATCTATGGAGAAGCACACAAAGTTCGCTGCCTGCCATGCCACATATAACGCATGAATTTTATCGATATGTACCAGCTGTGCGGGAATGAAATAAAAATCAATCGGGTCTCGTTTTCCTGCCGGGGTTGGCAGAGATAATCTGTGCGCAGACAGAGCGGACAGAAGGAGAGCACTTGGACTCTCCATGTTTAGAGGCTCGTGTCGCTGAACGTTGGGGACAAAACGCTCTCCGGACGCTTTGAAGTGCCCACCCTGTTGGTTGGGTAATGAGTTTACCTCTAATAAGGAGATCGCCGGGCAATCCCAATGCGAATAGACCCCAACACCAGCTTCTGGACACTGGTGATTGGTAAAACATACGAAAACTTTGATTGGTGTTTCACGATAGGAATTGAGATCAAGGATGAGGCTGTGCAAGTTCATTTCACAAAACGTGCCCTGGTGGCGAAATGCCCCAACCTAATATTACTTTATTCTAGAATAACCAAGATCAATTGCGGTCAGACTTAGAAAGAATGTCCAGGAAATGCCTGGCTGTTCCCACCCCCACGGTACAAAGCATTTTGGGATTTGACACTTCCATCAATTTATGTAGGTACAGTGCCGCTGGTCTTTACATGCTTTCCTCCCTCCGCTGCCCGCTATAGGGTGGGAAAACACGTAGGCCCTATTGACCGGCCTACCCTCCCAGTAACACCTTGCCCATTCTTTGAACTTGTAAGCCCAGCTTCCCGTGCGGGACTGCATTAACTTACTCTACAAGTCTGTAGACGGGTAGATCTGTATTACAAACGAAGCCAAACAATCATTAAGGTTGCCGATGAATGCGCCCGGCGGCCGATACGTAACCACCCAATATACTCTACGGATGAGTTGTTTGCTGGTCCAATAAAAGTACACGGTAGAGTCCATCCGACCTTTGATCAAGGCTGATAGGATAGGAGGCTTCGGCCCGTATGCAAACCAAGTTGATCCCTGGGGGGGCTGTTTATCGGAAGATTTGTGGTTTGAGCGATGTGCCTGCACGGACCAATCAATGGATTGCTATACTTGGCTGGTGGCAGGTAAATCGAGACGGAGATCGGAGGTTTCTAGACTAGAGGAGCTGTGCCTATGCCTAGGTTGCATATGATGTAGCATTGCATATGTGTATCTTTGCTTCATAGGATCGGTCTGCACGCCCCGCCGTGGGAGGTCGGGCGCGAGTGATAGTATGTGATCGTTGCGGCCCGACGGTACATCGAAGATGAGTTGTCTCTGCGAGTGCGGGGATTGGTTGCCTTTGGGCAAGAATCACCGCGCAGACTTTTTTCTTTTAGGTTTGGGCGTCAATATGAGACCTAGGTGCCCGGCTGCAGGACCAACCCGTCAGCCTCCCTCCGGCTGATCAAGCTATGGTTGATATCTTTAGTAGAACGAAGGTCTAACTTTCACCCCACGTGGAGCGGGGGATCCGGGAGGGTTGGGTTTCACCGCCTCTCCCCTCCCCGTACTGTCACTGGCTGCAAGAACCCGCGGGGGGTCTGGGGGGGGGGGGGGATCTGGTTAATATAATATAATAGATACACATTTTACTTACATATAAGTACGCATATAGGTCGAAAACCCCATGGAGCTTCTTTGCCAGCACGGGTCCGGTATACATTGAGGGTAGCACCTGTCGAAGGGACTCTCTGTAGACTATTGTTTCAGAGTTTCTGAATGACGAGTTTCTCGCAAGGAGTGACGAGAGAAGGTTTGTGAGCTTTCGAGACGCACATGTCGTGCAAGGTCATCTCGGGAATCTTGCTGTATATATGGGCCCGCAGGCGATGACCCCGTATTGTTCTATTGGAGTATCAGTATTGATATCTAGGCACACACGTACATTTCGATGATAAGTATTGATAGCACCCAGCCTTAGTTGCACGTCTATACCATCATCATGGCCTTTAGGGGGGGGGGGTCGGGGGCACACACCATACTATGTGGGTGGGCATCTGACCAAGCCCACCTAAGTAAAAAAAGTATAAAAAGTCAACGGATAGCTCAATCCCGGATTCGAACCGGAGTTGCCGGAAATTTCTTTTCATCAAAATCCGGAGTGATAACCTCTACACTAATCGAGCTGTATTATTTACCCCAAAAGACGGGACTCTGGAGACCATAGCCAGAGGTTTCGTATTGAAACAGCCATCTACTGTACTTGCGTTTCTTGTGTTTATTTGATTTTAAAAGCCGTAAATACAAGTGCGAAATGTCATCTTAATTTTTTTCTACATACTTCACATCCCATCACTCGCACTCCAATTCCAAATCCCACCGTCACAATCCCAATCCCAATCCCGACCCCACTACTACCTTTTCTGTGACGTGCATGGACACAACCACAACCACATTATGCAGCCTCAAACAGAGTAGGTACTCTACACAGCACACTCAACACTCTACCATCGCTCTGGGACTCGGGCATTGCTTCCCCCCAGCCACCTCTCTACATACATGATACTCAAGGCGGCCAGGCGTGTTGATTATCTTGTCTCATGCAAGTCCCCGAATGACTCGAAGTCGGACTGCATGTGCCTATTGTGAGTAGAGTAGAGTAGGTAGCGTACGGATAAGGAAAGAAAGAAGGAAGGAAAGTAAAAGTGCAAGATACCCGCCGGCGCCTGGTTGTGGTGGTGGTGGGTGGTTACTTTTTTTTTTTTTTTATTATTATTATTATTTTTTTTTTTTTATTTTATTTTATACATACTCTATTTATGCTAGCGCTGGCTAGCGCTGTGCTTTTCTTTTCGTGCTGGAGATCATAAATGAGTCTTCCTACCGGTAGATATGTAGGGTCTGTCTGTCTGTCTGTCTGCAACTCTAAGCGCTCGCTCGCTCATGCTGCAGCCAGCACATGCTGCAGAAGGGCGGAGGGCCGAAAGTGATATATGTAGGGTGGCTTGGGTGGGTGGGTGGGTGGGCGGATGGGTTAGGGGTACTCTACATGTGTACCCAAGGATAGGGATGGATGATCTGCGTGTGTCCGGCGGGCGGTCTTGATGCGCGCGCGCAGGTGCTGCGATCGCGAGCTTATCGCGTGGTAGGTGGAGCATATTGCGGAGGTGGGGAATGTTTGATAACGTTTTACGCCCCGGCCTTCCCCGCGGGTCTGGGAGAGGGATTTGATGGGCGTGCATACTATATTTATTATATGCGTGCGCAGGTTTCTTTGGGAGCTGGCTCCGCGATCCGGTGGGAATATATGCATGTAAATCGCGATCTTCGGATAAACTAGAGTGGAATAATTATACCTATGTTTTTATATTCCAGCCTGCATCGACGTTCATGTAGGGGCCGGATGTCGATAGATAGATATATCGACATCGATACTATCATTGACTGCCATACAAACCCTCCAGACACACAACCACAGCCACACTGAGATCTCGCCTCTAAGGCTGTGCTAGTGCTTCGCTGCAGGGCTAGGGTTATCGGTCAATTAACCACATGCAATCGGCGTAGACAGACTCATATCGTGTGCGTAGCTAGCTAGGCTGGGAGGAAGAAGAAGAAGAAGAAGAAGGGCTGGTTATCTAGAAGCCGGCTTGAAGCTACACAGGGCGTCGGGGCTGGGTTTTAACTTGAGCAATTTAGTAACTTAAAGGATGAGTATCCCGTTGAGACAAAGTGCACGCACCTAAGCCTACCACCGACCATAATCTACTATGACCATGCAGATCAGATATTCTCTCTTTGAACGGTTGGCTGTGTGTATACTCGGGTACCGCAGTAAGAACCGAGTGACAAAGCAGGGATTATTTGTGTGGAGTGGCGCCCGCTTTCCCATACAAATGCACTTTTCGGTTCTAAATGCTACACCCGAGTATACTATCCCTTAAGTTGTCGGTAAATGCTGACCTCCGGCAAAAGGCAAAGTTTGGTGGCTTTTGTTAGTAGATCTTGTTATCTCTCTTATCAAATAACTGATTTCCCATACAAATCCTGGTCCTATAGTATAGGGGTCAGCATCGACAACTTAAGGGATAATGCTCAGAGGCCGACAAGAAGCACCCCGCGAGGTCTCTTGCAACCCGTAACGTTCTCGACCCAGTACTGTGTCAGACCTAGAAGCGTGTCGTATGGAAACGGCACCAAAGACTCTGAAAAACAAAGGCCTTAATAGAGGACAATGAACCTGGAAACCAACTAAATGCTTGTGTTTTGAAGTGGGGGAATTCATTTAGAAATCTGGTGGAGATGGCTTTAGTAGTGTGGGGCTGGCACTCTTCTAGGTACCCGGTCTAATGCACCGATCTGGCTGGGGTCGAATGCGGCGCGGTCATGTGTGTATGTGTGTGTGGTGGGGTGTTAATCTGGCGAGTAGTAGAACCTGGATACGGTCTTGGTCTATTAGCCGGGTCATCTGTATAACAAGATTCAAGACCTGGCGGACACGGGGAGTGGTGCGGCGGGGTGGAGGATAGCGTATGTACTCACAGAGGCCACACACATATGCATGGAAAGAAAACATGGTGGTGGTAGTAGAAAGGTCTACATACTACTCAAATACACTCTCATATACCCCCACCTAACCTCCCCTGCCTTAATTCTCAGGCTCGTAGAAGAACATCAACAATCCCATCCCCTCAAAGGCACTTAACAAGCACACCCTCTCCTCATATACACTAACTTTCCATCTCAATTTCCGTTTCCCCGTCCGGGATGTTGATTGGAGTGACATATAGGTGCGAGTCTAGGGAATTGTGTATTTCCCTGGTTATAGTAACTGTGGTGGGGCCTGGACCATTGTTGTTGTTTCTTTGCCGGGGCGGTTGTTATTGGGGGGGACTACGATAATAGCTAATATAACAAGACATGACAAGAATTTATTCCGCTGCTATAGTCGATGTTCTGCACACACAACTGATTTACCGACCGAGTGATATCCCATGACACAATGACTTCAAAACAGCATAGAGTAAATATACTGAGCCGAATGCAGGGATATCTTCCCTACGAGACACAAATACGAATAGGGAGGATTGGGACTATGAGTGGTAACTCCGTACATTGCAGATTCTACGGTACAAAAGGACCCAAACTTCTAGTCTAGCTCGTACATTTGTTATCCTGTAGAAGACGCGAAAGAGAAAAAAAAAGAAGAAAAAAAAGGGAGTGATGGTTTTATATGTTTTTGGTGTATTTGGCCTAAGGGGGGACCAGAAGACTTGTATATAGTGGTGAGGGGATCGAAGAAAGAGGGAGTAAGAGGGGAAAGGAGGGGGATGCGCCACTGGGTAACAAGGGGGAGAGTAGTGATACAACAAGCCTGCTATCAGGAATTGTCTCAATAAGAAGACTGGTACAAACTCCTCACCATCCCAGAACACAGAAAAAAAAAATGAAAAAAAAAAAAAAAAAAAAAAAAGGCAAAACACCCTACTTTGACTTCTTCCCATAATTTGCCCACGGGTTCTCATCATCCACCTTCACCTTCTTATCCTTCACCCACCCATTCTTCCGCAACACCGGCCGCGACGAGTACGTCGAAGACGCCGCAGTCGACGCAGTTCCATTAGAGCCCCCCGCCGGCTTCTTGGAGCTATTCATGGTTTCCCACTCATCATCATCATCGTCGGCGGCGGGAGCGGCGCGGCCAGTGTATTTGTTAGACCGCTGGTTCGCAGGTGGATTGAAGGCAGCCTGAGCACGGCCAGAACGAGCCGCACCATTGTAGCCCTGAGAGGAAGAGGCGTGGACGTCCTCAAACTCGTCCTCGTACTCGTCATCATCGTAGCCGTCGTCGCCTTTAGGGGGGAGCGCCCAGGCAGCCGTCTTGTTCTCGGGCTTATAAGGCTTTATCTTATTTGTGGTCGACTTCATCGCGTTGCCATCCCACTAACCCACAACAAAAAACATTGTCAGCAAACGGAAGACCAAATAAGACAAAAGAAGAGGAAATAAAGCAATCAAACATACACTGTGACTATCTTCTTCATCATCAGTACTACCCGCCTCCGATCCGCTCTCCGGTGGCAGATCAGGTTCCACCTCGACATCAGCTTTGACGCACTTTAAGCACCTCGCGTTGTCAGGATCCTTCCTCTGGCTCTTGGCGAAATCGTCGAGGCCCTTGACTTTATCGCACACGTAGCACCTGAGCTCAACGGTCTGGCCAGCGGTGCACAAAGTGCAGGTGACATGAACCGTACTTGGGTCCTTGTTGTCTGCCCTCCAGGTGTCAGCATCATCAAAACAAACCCCTCTGAAGTAACTGAAGGTAATCTATGGTGTACTTACAGGTCCGGCCGCCCTGTTTATAGGAGCTGAACTTGAGAAGCTGACGGTTGGAGAAATCTTCTTTGTTCTTGACCTTCTTGCAGACCGCGCACCTCATGGAAGAGGGGGCACCACCGCCACTATCAATGAGATTGAGATATAGGTTAGTAGCTGCCTATTGTATTCATATCCCGAATCCCCAAAACACAGCGAAATTGGAGGAGGAGAGGAGAAGAGAGGGGAGAAGGGATACAAACCTATTCGCACCAGCAGCTGAGCCAGGCTTCTTATTGTAGGTGTTCCACTTCGTGCCCCCTGATGGGAGTGGTACCCCGCCTCTGCTGCTCATGTTTACAATTCTATTCCTTGAGGGAGTGGGAGCTAGAAGAAATCTAAGTTTAGACTCAGTTAATGAAATTGAAAATAGATAATGGTGTAGGGAAAATACAGTGATGGTAATTAGGATGAAAATGGTGAAGATGGTGAAGATGATAAAAATGATGCTTATGAATAAGGGAGGAGGGGAGGTGAGAGAGGGAGCTGTAGTGGGGGGTATGTGTGTAGTGGTGAGTTGTGAGGATGGCGGGCCTGAATTGCAAGGGTGGGAAACGTGTCACGTGAGACGCTAGTATTGTAGAGAGCTTGACGCGGGAACCCTGTCACTACTACAAGTTGGTCAATGATAGTTGCGCCATTAATTGTGTATCAAGAATCTCAACGCTTTACTTGTAATTCATCAACCTCGGATCCTTTTAACTATACCAGCTATTAGGGGGTAGAAGTAAAAAAAAAAAAAAGACCATACATAAGGAGCCAATGGAGTGGTTATAAAACAACTACATGTAAACTATAGGTGCTTTTCCAGAACGCCATAAGCTCAAATATGAAAGATTCATTACAACAAACAGTACCTACAGCCCGCTAGGGCACCATAATGACGCCTACATACACACATAATACATACACTAATTAACCCTAAACATTAGATTCGGATAGGAACGTCACGATCACAATATCAACATGGTCCCCAACAGATCTCTACAATCCCACACCCATAATCATCCCCACAGCCATCACTCCTAATAACCCCGGTGCCTTCACACCAACACCCCCACCCAATCCTACCGCTGTCACCAAAGGTTGACTTTGCGTGCTCGTCGAGCGCACAATTTGCGTTGACGACGACGACGACGACGACGGCTCCTCAGTCGATGAAGGCGTTTCCTCCGCAATCGTCAACTCCGCCGTCGGTGCCGCATATCCCGTCGATGGCGTTGTCGACGGCGTTGTCGACGAAGTTTTTCGCACCCTACTTGAAGTCGCCGTTGTGGTTGCTTCATCGAGCCTGCTTCCACCACCGGTTGTCTTCCTGCACTCCTCTCGTGCGGCGTCGCATTGGTACCCCGGCGGGCAGCAGCCGCCAACACATTGAGTGTACCCAGAGTCACACGGCCGTTGGCAGTAGTCCTGGCCCGATACACACGTAGTCCCTTCCTTGCAACACCCAGAAAGATCTGCGCACACATAGTAACCGCTCTGTTTACACGTCGGTGCCCCACTGCCACCACTGCTGCCGCTACCGCTACCAATCTCCATACATCCATACACGCCGGAACTCGTCTGGTAGCAGTATGTTGTTGCTGCCGGGCAGCATCCATCTCCGCCATTGACAAACCTACAGTCCGTGTTCCCGGCGGAGCAGGCCAGTATCTGACCTGTGCAGACCTGGCCAGCGGGGCAGCACCAGTTCTGCACGCCGTCCGTCTCGCAGGTGTATCCGTTGGGGCAACACGAGTTGTCGTTAGCGCACTTGTAGCTATTCGCTATTGCGCATTCCTGTCGTTTACTTAGGCCGGTGGCTGGGGCACGCGTGCCAAAGGGGGTGAATTTGCTGGTGTCTTCAGGGGACGGCATGGCACCGAGCTTGGGGAAAGGGGGGTATGCGAGTTCAGCGCATACTGTTGTTGCGAGGGAGAAGAGTGAGAACAGGGGGACGTGATATTTCATAATTTCTCGTATAAGGGCTAGAAGACGACTGTACAATGGTCTTTGAGATGAAGAGTGGAGGGGAGGGGGTGGGTTAGAGTGGTGGTTGTGGTGGTTGTGGTGGTGGTATATATATTTATATTGATATCCACCCCACTCCAAACAGTCTAAAAGAAAAGAAGGAGGAACTCCGTATCAGTCCAGTATTACCAGCTCAAAAATCCGGTTAATTGCCAAGTGTTACACTCGTATTCTGCTAATTCGACCCATCTCCTGTGCAACATCAAACTTGTTCTTGGCTGTGTATACTGTAGTACATACATGTAAACAAGGTGTGTGGCTTCGGTGACACCGATTGCATACATGTATTATCTAACTGTGCATGTGTATTCATCCAAGGATCCACTCACAAACAGTTTTAGTTAATAAGAGGTACCCATGTAAGTAGGTAGAGTACATAACTCACTCACACTTGGGATCCATCACATAAAGGGTTTCTTTGACTGGGAAATATGCATGAGAAGTGCAGGCTCTGCGGTGGAGATATAGGTAGAGTACTCTCTGCAGGGCCTAACGTTCGAGTCCCTCTAGGATTCTTGGCAAGCCAGGCCCACTCCGTATTTTTCCCTGCACCTGGCAAGAATCCTCGACTAATATTACCCAAAAGAACAAACCAGGGGCCAAGTTAGTTTAAGCTTAACCGCAGATCGACCAATGAACTCTTACACAAGTTCCCCAAAGAGCCTCAAGGCACATAAAGGGGCTGAATTTGCCAGCCATTAGCTTTAAGTTCCTGACTCAGAGCCAGGGTACTCTCTAATCATGAGGCCAATTAGTGTTGGTATGGATCGATGATTGATATATATGGGGTAGGGTTCCTATACCTACACTAGAGGGTCTTCTGATATAGGCCTGAATTGTGAATGAGGCTGTTAATGTGATCGGCATAAGGACAACCATGTTTAGAACAACACTGGCGCAAGTGTGCATATCTTCTCGTAATACCAGATGTCATTCGAATATTTAAAGTCCTTATGAAAGATTGATATGTTACTGAAAGCCTAGAGGTTGTGGTTTATGATGGCTTTTGATGGTCGATCGCGTGAGCGGCGCAACGGTGCTGTGATATAGTGTCACAGGGCTGCTTTCTTTGTTTCAGGCTTCCCAGGAACAGGGCCCATCCGGAAGTGCAATCCGAAGTGAAGGCTTGGCTGTCGCATGGCTTATGCGCAAACTGATGCGGCTGGCTGAGGGTGTCATAATTTTACCGTATTAACCCGAGGCATTGAAACTAGGTGTATATGTAGCCGTGTGAGGCGTCTGATTGGCTGCCCCACGTTTTACTGCTACATCGCTTGACGGTATACTCGCTGTCCACCATAAGAACCTGAAAGTGCAGGTGCCAATATTTGTATGGCCAAGGCGATTCTCCATACAAATTATCCCTGTCTTTGTCACTTGCATCTTCAGGTTCTTATGGTGGATAGCGGGTATATATGTGGTTGAGGAAAATTTCTATCTAGCGAGACTCTGATATTAGTTACATATGTTAGGGGGGCTGTGCTAATCTGTCAAGTAACGAGAACTGTTACTATTTATGTACTCGAACCACATCGCTCTCTCTTATGCCCCGTTCCAAAGGTATGGTTTTGCAGACAGATCCCGTTATATTTATTAGCTAATAGGCCTTCCACACAGGATTGGAAGCCTGATGGATAGCTATCCTCTATCTGAAGGAGTAAGTTGTGCTAGTCGGGGCGCTTTGTAGAAGAAAGGAGGGGGGAGGGGGGAGGGGGAGCAGTTGTACGATATGAAGGAACGTAGCAGGAAGATTAACTAAAGCGCACCTTATAAACAATGCTATAGAGTAGACGTTGCACACCAAGTGGTCAGGCAGGACAGGTATGTAAGTATTAGAGCGCACAAAAAGACCAAAAGATTAGCGGGCGCCTATAAGAATGTTTAAATTCTAGGCGAGTGATGCTACTCGTACTCCCATTAATGCTCTGTTAAGCAGGTTTCTCGGCTGCTCTTGCGATGCTATATACTTACTTGTAGTTATGTCTATATTCTCGTAGAGTTAGCTGTGTATCCCCAACACCGAACATGTAAGACTGCTGCGCTTGCTAGGATAATACTCCTCGGGATAAGAAATTGTATTTATTTAACTTAAATGGCATAAGAACTTATAGAGAGCGGATCGTTACAAGTATTATGTTACTAGGAAGGGGAAATTTAGGATTATATCTTTTAAGACCCTTCCTAGGAATTGGTGGTGTGGGTCGTAGGGTAGGCGTGGTTGACGAGTTCTGGTTTTAGTTTAATATATTTTGTCTACGTACAACCAAAAGTTTTAATGGTAACACCATAGATATTCTCCCTGTCTATATAAGTATTCCCTTGATTGGGTTGGATGGGTCTTCAAATGGCCGAGATTTGAATTGAGCCCTCAATTTAAATGACATTTCCGCATTATCGTTTACTTTTGGGACGTAGAGAAACATGGAACCATACCATCTCTTCTTATATACAATGGAGATACATAAGTACATAATTATATATAACGGTTTTCGATCGAAGTTATATAATTAGCCAAGAACCCAGGCATTCACTTGTCTAATGTTGATAACTAATCGCCAAAATCAGAAATGATATTTATATATATCCAATAATGTATTCCGAGCCGCCTAGGTAATGGAGAAGGGCAGAACTGCGGCCGTTTGAGGTCTAGCCCTCTAGTCTCTGTTGACGTGCAAATATGTAGGCTTAGACCCGCCCAGTGAAAAAGCTATTGCTTAATGAGTATATGGAGCACACAGAGATAGAATTGGCCGCGAGTCGGTCGGACCATAGTTAAACCTAGGCCTTTTAGTCTGTAGCTACCTCCCTAGCTAGTTAAGCGACATTGGCCCTTATAATTGGTTGTTGGTATAAAGCAAACCTATATTGGCACAAGCCATTCAAATCGACGCTATTTAGATTCTGTAGCTCTGGTGGAGTCACTATCCTCTAGGCTGTTGAGACTCGCAGAATCCAGGACTGCCTATTTCAGTAATAAAATTCCTAGACAAATCGTGGTAAAAATCGTAAAAGCAACGGGCTCAGTGACTATGCCACACCTTGAATAGGAAGTCCTGGATTCTGCGAGTCTCAACAGTCCAAGGGATACCAGCTGGAAGCTATCCTTGCATAGCCTTAAGGTGTACATAGGATAGCAGCAATGACTTTCCATGAATATCAATACCTGTTATTTCTCTTAGTTTAATTGCTTACTCATCGGTAATCTTTTATCTCCGCGGATTTTTGTATAAATGGGCCGCACTCCTTGTTTCCTGGCTATCCCCTGGGCGGTTGAGACTTGCAAAATGCAGGGCTTCCTGTTTCAGTAATACAATTGCTAACAAGCTCTTGACAAACCGTGGCGAAAACCGCAAAAGCAACAGGCTCAGCGACTATGCCGCACCTGGGATAGGAGGTCCTGGGTTCTGCGAGTCTCAAGAGCCCGGGGGATACTTCCATCGTTGTAGAGTGGTACTACACATATTAACTCAATTTAAAATTTTCCCTAGAAGAAAACGATAGCAAGGGCTGGCGCGGGCTGCTAAGAAAGGGTGCAGCGGAAGAACTTGAGATTAAGGGAGCATTAGAACCAGGGTTGGGATGTTTTTTGGGTGCGCGTTGGTTTGTTTGTTGGTTGTCTTTTGTTTTTGCTTTAGTTGGGGAAGGTTTGCCTCCTCTGGTATGGGGAGGTGAGACTTTGCTATAACCCTCGGGTTGGATGCATGCATGAAGTATGAAGTATAAGTAAATAAATGAATACATCATTGATATGTATGGAGTATAAATAAATAAATAAATGAGCATTGATAAAGCAATGTATCGAGTGATACACCGTGATACTCACGACTCGTCACTCGTTCTCCACAGTTGTGTGAAACGTTACACAAAGACCCCCAAGGGCTGCATATGCAGGCAAGATTTCCCACCCGTATCTCCACTCCCGTGATCGATGCCTCATCCCCACAACTAAATACACAGACTCCATCATGTCAACCTCGCCGCTTCCTCTGGAGCTCAAGGGAGCTGAAGGTAAGAGTTTATCAATCAAGGTACCTCCTGGAGGAGACCAGGTTACAATCCAGGAAGCTGAGTAGTCCAGATAAAACCTACGAGGGGACCGAGGAGCCCAAGACAGATGAAGCTGAAGAGCTGGAAACAACGAAAGAGTCGACACCAAGTAACTCCGGCGGAAATGACGAAGATGAAGTATTCGCTCCGATCCACCGGCCTTGCAGCTTCCGAGCTAATACCCCTAATAGACAGCTAAGAAACCTAGTCGTACCCGCACACGCATAAAGGACCTCGAAGCCGCCCTCGCAGTGCTACACAAAGAGCGCCGTGACATGCTCACAGATATCGACCTATACAAGCGCGATATCGTTGGTTTCAAGAAGGACATCTCGCGCCGCGATGCCCAGATCCTAGAGCTTCAGCAGAATACAGCTACACCATCGCTTGAGCTCGATAGCCTTCGCCTTGCGAATGCTCGTATCCTAGAGGAACTGCGTGTGCACAAGACTGCCGCTAATGCCGTGATTGCTACACGCGATGCCGAGATTGCACGGTTGGAGGAAGTAGTGAGTGGGCTGAAAATGTGTATTAGTACTAGCACACGAGTAGATGAGGCAGTCGGGGATGAGGTATTTAGAGACACGTGGGGGAGGATCGGGTATGATATTGTTAATTGGTGCTTGACTAACGGTGCGGTGAAAGGGGGACGGGTGGATGTAGAGTCTTTGGATGAAGAGGTGAGGGCAGTGTTAGAGAAGGCGGTACCCGGCCACGAGGGATTAATAGGTGACGGGAGGAGGGTGCATGTAGTACAGGCAGTAATGGCAGAGGTATTAGTGAAGGAGGTATTCAAGGGCTGGTTTTTGAGCCTGGAAGAGGGGCAGGATGAAGTTTTAAAAGGATTGGAGGGAATGTTTGCCGATACAGGTGCTTAGCTTAACGTTCTCAGATATGTAGCTAGGCTAACTTTAATATATACAGCTCTACCAGCTTCCTTAACCTCCTGGCGCTCTTCAACGCTCTCCCTTCTCCGCACACACCTCCTCGCCACACCCCCTCTCCTCACTGATCTTATCACCCGCGTCACTGCCGCTCTCCTAGCCCACACTACGCCGCTTCTTCCCACACCGCCAAACGCATCACGCGAAAAATCGCTCACAGCAATCGTGGATGCTACAATCCGCATTGCAACACTGATGCAATGTCAGCGTGCCCGCTTTCAGATACGGGACACACCGGTTGGTGTTAGGTGGGATGCTGAGGCTATGGAAGACCTAACGGGAGAAGAAGAGGAAGGGAGTGTAGTCGGTTGTGTAGCATGGCCTGGAGTGGAAAAGTATGGCGATGAGATGGGGGAGGGAAATGAGGTCAGATGCGTAGTAAAAGCGAGGGTTGTCTGTGTTGAGCCCGGAGAGGAGGCGTAATGATCATAGTTATATGGAATAGATGCGTAGAGTGACTGAGAGGGAATAGATACTGACATGATTCCGAGAGTAAAAGGTTGTAGTTTCACATTAACACGGAAAACTAAGTATTGCTGTGGGTGAGTGGGGGCGGGGGGACAGAGTAAATTTATCTGAAAAAACAAAACAAAAACGAATCAACAGGTTTTGTCCATCCTGCACCGGCAAATCCGGCACTGGTGTAATAAATCTATCCAATAAATGCACACCTAGGGAGGGGGGGGGGGTAAAGCTTGAAACCAAGATGCGCTCTAGAGGGAGGGCATTGAAGGCTATTCAGAATATTACGCAACAGTCTAATTTTCAATACGAAAAGCCTAGGGACAAAGTTTGAAGATATGGCGGGGGTGATGTCTCGGAGATTGCTGGCCTCTAAACTCTGCTTTTCTCAGCTGCCTCTTGATCGGATCATCGGGGCGATCTTGATTGGCCAATTACCAGGGGCCCTTTTGCTGTAAGAAAGATCATTGGTCTACTGCTTTCAGGTGGTCGACACGCGGCGAGTACCTAGGCCTATGTAAGACTGGGAAGGAAGTGATTCCTGCACCTTTATTCTATATGATTGTTTATGCGCTTTGATCTTATCCGTAGATAGTAGAGATCCAGAGAGGATCCGGGAATGAGTAATGATCCATTAACTTGTCAATATATACTGACGGGGGTATAATAGATCCGGAATTAGATTTATATGGAAGACCTATTATTTGATAAGGGGAGATAAGTACAGGATCTGTTAGTAAAGTCACACAAAATTTGCTTTTCTGGGGGGGTCAGGATTTTACTGACAGACTAAGGGTAGCTAGAGAGTCCGAACCTCGCCGTTTCGTCTTTTTGGTCCGCGCGGTCTCTTATAGATATATCTACAATCCGGCTAGGGATCGCAATCTGTTTGCCTAGCTCCAACTTCTTTCTTTCGCCGAGAAAGATGTCAAGTGATTAGAGCTAAAGGGTGAAGTAATCATTCTTTTCGAAACCACCCATCGTGAGATCCCAGTTCTTTACACCGCCTCGCAGTTAATGGGAGGCTCACCAATTAGCTATTAGCCACTTAAGCGTGGAGTAGGCTCACAGATTTCAGTATCAACAGGCCTATAGCTAGGCCGCGGGGACTGGTGAAGTGAGCCCTAAACCAAGGAGCCTCATGCACGACAATTGTTGACTCGGGGCTCAAGGGATATTCGAGGCTGAGGAAACTTGTGTTTATGCGCGGAAGAGGGGGTTCCGTGCTTGGTGATCTTTCTCGCCTTAGGTTAACTTTGAGTAGGTGTAAAGAGATATTAAGTATAGGAGAAAGCTATGAAAGTCGGCCGCCAGTTGGTAACTGCGGTCTGGCTAGTTTCCTGTGACCTCTAGGATATTTTCCAGACTTATGGTATTCGATACCTTTATGAAAGCAATTGGTTCGACTTAGGACTCTTCAGTTCCGATTCCCATATGTGAATGATCCTCATGTGTCTTTCGGGCCCTTAAACAAGGGGAGTATCATCGATTTCACTGGTCACCGAGGAATTCCATGCAGGCCTGTCCTTGGTAGCCTTGCATTTAGAGCTTAGATTACTAAATAAAATTATAGAAGAGGTTTTTGATGGGAGAGGCATTTGTTTATTGGCTATTTGGATGGAGATATCTATCGGTGGACACGAGGCTACGATAGAGATGGATCGCGACTGGGGGTGTGAGGAATATGGCTAACTGAAATGCCAGGGATAAGTCTGAGATCTAGATATCTGCTACTATAGTCTTTCCTTCTCTCCTGGTGGGTTAGAAACGTAATGATAATATATATATTAATATATTTATACTAGTGATATAACATTATCGGGTTGCATAGTGACTCCTCTCTCACCATCATCGTACTTTATTATAAAACAAATGATGTAGATGCGGGCTGGGAAATTAAAAGCTTGATATCTCGTGTGGAAAATAAACGGATACACTTGTTGAAAACTATACTATTTGGATATCACTACATGTAGTTCTACCATCTCATCGAGCTCAATAGTTATGAAAGTATCTAACAAGATTCCTTCTCTGTTGCGTAACAGCCTAGGCGCGAGATAAATCAAATCCGCCCATGATAACTAGCCCCTGTAGACGAAGCTCCGCAAACCCATTGTTTTGATAAAGGCTTTAATATCATGCTTTCGCATACTCCAGCTGTCCAGATAGGTCCTTGTGTTAGTCGTATCTTTAGCTAGCTAGACACCTCCTGTGCCCTATAGCCCATAACCCATCTAGGAGCCTAATCTGGCAGTTTTGGTTTGCAGACCCAAAAATATCATAATGGCCCTCGTAGATCCCTACAACCTCCCGAAGGCCCTTACGTACCGGGACCCTAAGCTGGACGTAAGCTATCCCGCCAAACCTACATTTCTGTGGACTTATTCCTGGCGGAAGTTCAATGCTCATCCGGCACTTGCCTCCGATGTAACTCCTCCAGATGGGTGCGAGTACTACCGGGTCCGGATAAGCAGTGCCCCGACGTAGCGGAACTGGGCTTTCGTGCGCCATTTCGGAAACACTAGTTGACCCCATCAGCTGACAGCTTTACAGCTTCTATCAATTTCCTGAGAAGTGGCTTTGAGGAAATCCAGTGAATATCTGCAACCCCCTCCCCCTCCCCCCCCCCCTTCTCTCCATGATACCCCAACAATTCAACAGTAGCCTAGCCAACAATGCCAACTAAAAACAAAACCTATGCATCCTGCACTGCCAAATTATGCACCGATATAAATAAAACAAAAAAAAATCGAGCAAACATAATCAAAAAAAGTCCGGTCCGAGCCTCCAAAATAAAAAAAAATAAAAAAGGTAAAACTTTGCAAAATATATCAGATCGTGGGTCACTTAGGAAGGATCACTGGATTTCGATTTCCTCTCCCTGCAAACAGTTAGTTTCCCGCGCCTAAAAAACTAGAAAGAAAATACCCACAATAAAGTATGGTATCCTGCCTCTGCTGCCCTCACCCTCGCCACCGCCCTACTACTCCCGTCATCAATCTTCACCAACACCTTTTGATTAATCTGGACCGTGCACGTATGCTTCCCTCTCACCAGGCCGGGTAGATACGTGACCGTCCCCTGCCCATCTGCCGCCACAAGCTCACCAAGCTTCTTGATCGGATGAGTAACATCGACATTATCCCGCACTAGCCTGCGCAGAGTCCTCAATATTCCTAGCCGTTCTGCGAACTCTGTCACTGGCCCAAAATCCCCGCCCGAGTCTACGAAGATTGCGCCAAGAAGTGCCTCAACAATATCAGAGAAGAACTTATCCGCATCAAGCCCGCACAGCGCCGTCCATGGATAGTTGTCGCTCTTATTGAGGGCTTTCTGGATGATATCTCGGAACCCCTCTGCATCATATTGGTGCCAGACCCTAGTTTGTGCGGACGCCATTTCGGGATGCTGGTGACGGACAAACTTCCATAGCTGGATTTTGCGGTCTTTTGGCACAAGCTTGAAGGTTTCTGGGCGACGACCGCGGCGGTTAGACTCGACAGTTGCGTCACCGACATTGGCAGAGTAGCCAAGGGAGAGGAAGGCAAGGAAGTCGGCATTAACGACAGAGGCCTTAAACAGATGCATATTAATGTGAGAGAGCGTCTTCTCGTGATGAAAAAGCCATGGTACCACAAGCATGTCGAGAAGGGCATCACCAAGGAACTCGAGTCGTTGGTAGGAGATGGAGCTCATATCGGAGGTGAAGGAGGGGTGTGTGATGGCCTCGACGAGGAGTGCTTTGTGGCGGAAAGTGTAGCCTAGGAGCTTCTCAAGATCCCCGAGTTTCGAGGTGCTGGGTTGGAGCATGGCAGCGCGAGAGACCATCGAGTTGATGCGCAGAGGAAGGGGCTTAAGTTCGTTTTCAGGCACAAAGAGGTTTATACACTTCAGCGCCTTTCCATAACCCCCTTCGAGGTAAGATGCACCAATGAGGGACTCGACGACGTCAGCGAGGATCTTGGTTGATAACTCGTTCTTCCCGCTCGGGGGTTCAACCTCGTCGGCGTCTTTGGGTGCTTCGTGACCCCGCATATAGTGTGGTGCCCATTTTATTCCCGTGAAGATAGAAGTGATGATCCATCTCGATAGTCGCTTGTCTTGTGCTGCTTTGGCTAGTCGGGCGTTTGAAACTAGCTGGTCCTTTTTCCGGGCGAGGTAGCCTTCATGCCATAGCGGGTGCTCATCGACAAGGTTGACACTAGTGAGGAATTTAAGAACAGAATCGCCAAGGAACTCAAATCTTTGGTAGTCTACCGCCTCTCGAGCAGCAGATGCGCATATTGAGGTGACAATGAGAGATAGATCATTGATGCCAACTGGGGCTAGGAGTGTCGCCTGTAGGTCCGCTGCGATAAGATGCACCTCAACCCGGCGGATGATACCGGGAATAAATAGCCCCAACTGAAAAAACCGCCATGGAATTCTCTCAAGGGTGCAATACTGCGGAAGTAGGAGTATCGTAGATTCAGAGTTGGATTGGTTTGCCTCTTCATGGAGAAAGTCTCGGCGGCGTGTGATTCTGACAGCTTCAATGACCGGTTGATCCTTTATAATGTGCTTTCTGCCATATCTTTCAACGAGTGCAGGTACATCTAGGGGCGATAAGTCTGTTCGCCATTTTTTGACGACAAGGCGTAAACTACTCTGCATGGCGTCGTTGATCACAATATCGCAGGATGGTCCAAGCTCATTGTAGGCGTCCAATGCATTCGTAATGCGTCCAAGGTTGGAGCAGTCCCATTCACCTGGCTGGAGAGGGACAAACAAATATGGGAACTCCATGACTCCCATCTTCATCCTACTTCCAAAGATATTGAAGAGCAGCTCAAAAGTCTGTTGTCTACCCCACTCCACAATTTCCGGGTTTACCCCCAAACAGATCGTGTTCCCAACCGTTACCTTTCCGATCTCATCATTAGTCCAGAAGACCTGAATGTCAGCCACAGGAGGGCACTCGACGGACGTCAGCATATTGATTTCTACATCTCTATCTGACTTCGGCATGCGCAAACTGATTTTCGTCGAGTAAACAACGGTATCATCATCCCACTTCATATCAGCCCATGGGTTCATGGTACTCTCAACAGGAACCTTGGAAGGCCTCTTTTCGACATCCTTCATGGCATCAATGTCTGCATCCGTTCGCAATAAGGGCATCAGATGATCGTCAACAAGCTTGAGACGATACAGGCCAATGTATGCTTCGAGCGCAGCATCCCGCTTTGCCATTTTTTCGGTAGGCCATGATAGCTTGCTCTTTGCATGTCGTGCCTTAGGAGGGATGCAATTTGGGAGTAGGACCTTGGCCCTGAAGAGTTGAGTTGAGGTTCTGGTTCCATCCTCACTGCGGGGGTCGGGATCTATTTCGCAAGTAAATACTGGATTAATGTTCATGTATTGCCCTTGTGGTAAGCAGTCACAGAAATGATATAGATGTTGAACTGCCGATTCCAAGTTTAAAGATGCCCTAATGACTATTATTAGTACCTGGGCTTAAAACAATTAATTGGAATGATTAGTATGAGGGGGCAATGATGGATAATTCTTTTTGTTGCGTGCTGATACTAAGAGACGGGGGCAGGGGGAGGTGATAGCTAACGGGATTGCGTGTCCCTCGGAAAGAAATGTAGAAGGAAGGAGGAAAGGAAGGAGGAAAGAAAGAAAATACCCAGTACGCTCAATTATAAACTTTCGCTTTGCGCCCAAACCCCAGATGCCTTTATTATCGTCTTCCTCGGGATCCTCCTCACGTACTGCCGCCCGAGTCAACTGTCTGGTCTCGTCCAAATACTCTTCTATCATCTCTCTTTCTCGCTTCTCGAAATACTCCACGCTCCCATCCTTATCCCCCTCTTCGAACATCAAAACATAGGTACTCTTAGCCCTTCGAGCACGTCCTCGGCGTTGTATAAAGCTCTTGAGGTTCTGCGGCAGCGAGAAGCATACAACGAGATGGCAAGCTGGAATATCGAGTCCTTCCTCCACTACACTGGTAGATATTAATAAATTCACTTTTCCTGCCCTAAACGACTCAATAACTCCAACCTGATCCTTTGGAGAAACTAGTTCATAGACCCCCCTTCCTGCTCTTGCCGAATGCTGCGCCCCACCAACTATTGTACCGCACCGGAAGAGGTCTTTTGTGCTATTGTGCGTCTCGAGAATCTGCTGCATAAGTCTTACTTCAACTCGTTGTTCAACAAATACAAGTCCTGCAAATGCCTCCCCGTCTTCCTCGTTGTGATACTCCTCCAATAGGACCTGGATCAATTTCTCCATTTTATTAGTGAGCCTTCCCTCGACAGATCCCACGTCCGTGGGCACTGTGACATTTCTTAGAATTGATTTTAGGTATGTCTTTTCGTCGCGATCGCCATCCCAATCCATCAATGCCCCTGCCCCCTCCCCTTCTGCGTCGTCGGCACCTCTAAGCATTCTTGATAATGCTTCCTTGATGTACCATTCGGAGGCCCATACCCCGTACTCTTTCCGGATATGACATGATTTGGTAACTAGCCCCTTCATTTGAGTTTGGCAATATGTCCCCCTGCCCGATATCAATCTTTGGATCCTGCGCTCATCGGGGTTAGGGGATTGACGCAGAGAAACAATATACGGATCCACCTCAATATCCATCTTCATATAAGCACTTTTGAGAGACTCGAACGCCAAAGTTCCCTGAAAACTCATTGTCGGCATAGAATTTGAGAATGATACTGGCGGCCGGGGCGGGCTTCTTGGTATGATAGGTGGCGTTGACGACCTTGAACGTGAACGTGACTCGCGCCGAGAAGAGGGCCTGTAAGTCTCCCCGGTCCTAGGGTCAATCACCTCGTAGCTATCTGATTTAACAGAAACGGTGTCTGGTGATGGTGGCCTTCCCGGTACAAGGACTTCCCCTGTCCTTGGATCTATGATCTCAAACTCCTGCTCCTGCTCCTGCTCCTGCCCCTTCACAAAAGGCTCGCCTGTCCTTGGGTCTATGCTCTCAAATTCACCCTCCGGTATTTCGGCCTCAGCTCTGTCTGATGAGTCGTCCGTCCCGTGTGTATCCTCATCAGAGTAGTAAACGCTTCCTCCACTACAGCTGTCATGATCAGAACCTTCCTCTATGTTAATTATGGCCTTTTCTAGCTCTTTTATATTAAAAGCATCATTTGCACTCCCATTAGAGAAGTCCAAATCAATATCTAGGATCTTTTCTATGCTGGGCGGTGAAATATCCTCTCTAGCTGGTGTAGAGGATTCACAGTGTGAAGAGCTGTATATAACTCTTTTGAGTAATGGCGGGTAAACATGTTTGAGAAGTTCGATCCGATTCATTATAGGCGTCCGAGCAATAGCGTTCAGGTTTGTTTCAATCAACCTGTGAAGATAATTCAGCATTTGAAGAGAATTTAATATAACCTAGCTTAATGAAATATACCGAAGCTGATCAGGCTTTGCTCTCACTACAGGGCTTGCCGTAAGTCCAAGGATAGCGGGGATATTTGATGATTTACCACGCTTAGTATGGTAGTGATCTACCATAATCCGGTTTGCTGGATGAGAGCCAACGCAATGATGTGCTATGAAAAGGGATATCTATTAGCTAACTCGAAGGAACTAGATATCATACTCCCATATTTTATAAAATTCCTTCTAGAAGTGAATCTTCTCTTGAAGCCGATTTAACGATATTTGAGCCACAAACCTTCGTCAAAAATTAGCAACCCGATATTTTCGAGGTTCACGAAACCATGGCTCAGGGCATCCAGCAGTACCTACCCGTTAACTATCAGTACCCGGACCCCTATTACTTCTTATCTAGTAAAGGTAACACTTTTTTTCTTTGTCAAGGATATCTTGATGGTACGTACCTGATGAGTACTGACTATCACTGAACTTTGGCCAGTATTTACCCCTAGCACGCCATCCCAGATATCTTTATCGCTCCATTTTTCTACTTTGTCGTTTCCACTCAAAAATTCTATTTTTACAGGTGGTAATGAACTTTTCAGAACATCATATTGCTGTGTTCCAAGCGCGACGTTTGGTACCAAAAACCAGCACAGCTGATTATATCAATAACCATTTCAGGCTTGATAGGGCTATGTTGACATACCTTGCCATTCCCTTTCTCCAACTCCGCCTTAATTCGAAGCACAGCGCTATAAGAAAGCAATTAAGTCAAAAATAGTTCTTGTATCCAATTTGCGTATAGAGGTCAAAGGTTCCATAGTATTGCGGGAATGTTGAAAGGAAACAATTCTGTTAGTTACATATGCGTTTTTCCAGATCCGGTATCCATCTACACCATGTTAGAACCCAAGATAAAAGGAAGATTTTCTTTTCGCCATACCGCCACAATGATATTCCTTCTCAAGCTCTCATGAAACATTTCCATCTGGTAGCCTCTAGTCTGCTCTAGACTACTCACCAAATCGGCTCCTCGTCCGACCTCATCGGCATTCCCACCCCTGGAAGCGCCGGAGCCGCCATTCTCGCCTGCCATGTAAAACTCGGTGTTTGTGTAAAGTTTAACTGGGGTTGTTTCGACCTTCGATATATACCGGGGGGACACGCCGCTTGTTGATGATAATATCAATGAAGGCCACGGAGGAGTCGTTCTTTTTATCCCTAGCTAGCAATGTCCACGTGCGGGGTAACACATTCCTAATGCGACACAGAAGCCTAGAAAAGCTTCCATTCAAATAATGCCACTCTTCTAGATCCCCATTTTTGATAATCGACTTCAGGCATCCACGATCAGGCAACCCACCAGAAATCGGGAGGGAAAATCCTCTTTTGAGTGAAAATTGTGTCACATTGGACGCCTGACTCATGAAGCGAGATTAAATGTGTCACGGGTTTGGGCGAATCTCTGTAGCAACGCCTAAACTAGCGAACTTGTCTAAGAATAATGATTTTTGTTGGCCCAACCACAGTTCGCTAAAACCCCGTGTTCGTCAAAACCTCCAGCACCCCCTATTATACGCTAGGGAGATTACAGAATTATATTACTCTGCTCAATACTTTTTATTGAGGGCAAGGGACATCGAACTACATATACGGTTAATCTAAGCATTATAACTCAGTACTTGAGCATGAGGGTTAATACATATGTACTTGCCAAATTTTTAAGTTTAGGACGAGATATAACTAAAAGTTGGGTCCTAAACTTGAAAATTCGGCAAGTACATGTATAATTATAAGTTCCAATATACGTATGTAATATATATGAATTGGTAGGGCTTGGTAGCTTATGCACCTGTACCAACATCTTTGTATGTAGGTACAATTGTAGATTATTAGATATAGGCCATATGTAGTTAGCTGGTATTGCTAACCGTAGAAAAGGGGCATAAGGCTGTGGCCACGTGAAGGTGACCTACTGTCGCGCGCGGAAGAAACAACCAAGTCCAGCTTACTCTTATTGGCCAAAAAGCCCGGTAGTGTCCGTCAATAGAGCGTATTGGCCACACTCATATTTTCAAATTTTGAGTTCAAATTTCGAGCTCTTGGCGGGCTATCCACACCAAAAAACCAGTCGCCAAGAACTAAATATTTAGACTCAGAAGTTGTTGGCCAATACGCCCTAATACCCAGTGATTACATTTGAGACTTTGCGTAGATGGAGCCAGCTCTATATCTCGATTATCTGATTGGCAGGCTTTGGGATCGGCACCAGTCAAGTTACCGAAAAATGGAGCTGGCTCCATTTGCGCAAAGTCTCGAATATCCTATGATAGGCGCAAAAAAAATGAGCTTCATCATATCCATAGATCTGATATCCGGAGGCAGAACGCCTCGTACCTTATACGGCTTACGAGGCGGCCGCAGATCCATATCGAGGCTGACACAGAGTATAAGATTATCAAAGTGCCTACCTATGCATATGCCCTTGAATTTTAGAGTCATTACGTATCCCTTAGTCTGTCAGTAAAATGCTGACCCCCCCAGAAGAAGCAAATTTTATATAGCTTTACTAGCAGATCCCCTTATCAAATAATAGATCTTCCATACAAATTTAATCCCTCTATTATGGGGGGGGGGGGGGTCAGCATTGACAAACTAAGGGATACTGTGATACATATGTCTTCGTCTGTATTAGAGAGTATCTATTAAGTGTCAAATCCAATAATTGACACTTTGAAAGTGATGGTTGCGGGAGGCAAAGTTGACTGTCCCTCTCAGTCACCTAATTAACTACACATGGAAAGTATGATAGGAGAAACTCCGCAGGTAAACAGTTCTTCACGCTTACTGTGAAATACTAGCAGGATATGAACTGCACACAGTATAGTAAACATCTCTGGGCGTATCATACATCTAGAAAATTGGTTAAAATTGACGGTTTCGGAAACCACCTTTTAATGTGGCGAGGTATAAATCGTCGGGTTTGACACTTGGTAAATACTCTCTATTCAAAACTTGTGGCTCGCCATACAAAAATGAGTCTAGCTAAGAGCGGCTGTCGGCGGTGTAAGAGAGACCCACTTGTCACGCAAAATTGTAAGGGTAAGTGAGTAGAACTTGCTACTTTCTCACTTACCCTTGACACCGTAGTAGTACAAAAGAGTGATGGTGTATACTACTTCGCCAAAAAGTTGTGAAAACCGGGGACAGACGAAGACATACGCCTAGAGATAAGCAGGCATAAAAGCTACCGAGTCAGATCGAGAGGAAACCCGTATTTGAGAAAAGCAAAAGTAAGGTACCGCAAAAACTCGAAAAATTGGCTATCCCCGGCCAGGGATTACCTCCTCCACGATTGGCTGAAGGGCGTAGATCAGGTCTGCTTATAGCAATTTTGATCTCATATGCATGGCCAATTTTTCGAGTAATGGCGGTACTCTACATTTCAGCGAGGGATTTTGCATCTGCCACTTTTTGAATTCGAGAGCCTGGTACCACACTTAGCAAAGCCTATGCTACCTAACTCAATCAAGCAATCAAGACTCAAGTTCACGCCTACCAACACCTTGATGCTTGTGTGCCTCAAAGAACATCAGTATCCAATAGTCCAAGGGCCTAGGCCTTTTCCCAATGGTCTAAGATATAGGGCGTTTAAAACCAGGAACACCAAAGGTTGAAGAACGGATAAACTTAATTGATCTCGTGGAAATATGTAGGTACTATAGCTACATGCATGTGCAAGGCTTTATTTTATGTACGGGGTGATCTTCTTTGTAGAGTACCCAATCTATCCGCCGGGTGAATTAGAGTACATACAAATAACTTCTTAACTTGTATGATTTTAACCTATTAGACGTTTCGCAGTCTGAAGTTTTCTGAGACACTCTTGAGACCATCTACCTGTATGTAGACGGCATCACCCCACTCACCGGCTTCTATACAATTCTCAGCCAATAAAGATTAACTGCCTGGTTGAGGGAGTGAATGGTGCCGTTTCTCTCACTCAAGATGGCGGCGTTGTCGGCGAGGCAGCGACAAAGACAGTAGTAAATAGCCTGATTATCCTACTAGACGCGAAGTCCTGTTACGACTTTAAGTATCGCGCCCTCAGGTTTGACATTTCTGGCCTAGCTATGTAGTTACGCCAGTGGCACTTTAAGTAAAAGCCTCATTGTCACTATCTCAGCATCAATACCCCACATATCTAGCAGCATATACTAGGCCCTTTGCGCAAAAGACTCCAGAGTCTTTTTCAACCTGTGTGATTGGTTGATGGGAGGATACCAATCAAGTTACCGGAGAAAGACTCTGGAGTCTTTTGCGCAAAGGGCCTATTATTCTAAACCGATGAAGCTATTCTATGGTTAGTATTATAATTAAATCTCCGGCTTCGATACCTGCTATGTACGGCTGGTTTTGGGGAATATATGGGTCTCGTGATATCGACCTACACCTTCTTGTTCCAAGTACAGATATGAATGATATATTCCACCATCGATCTGTTTGTCCCTTGTCTCGTGTCTATCATAATTATATTATTCCATTAAGCATTATAATATAATTTATTTTTACAGTTCCCTACCGGTATTAGTGGAGTAACCCGTAAGTATATGTAGTGCTACGAAATGAAGAACAGGGGGAGAAAACATACGTTGAGTGCCCCAATACCCCGCAGATTGAGCTTGGTCGGCAGGTGTAAGATACTCCTCCTATGTTATTCACAAATTACTAGGTAGAGTAATCAATATTACTGCTACTAGCAGGGTACCTAGCGAGCATTCCCAATTGTGCGGAGAAACTCCGGGGAGGCAGGGTCGAGGTTTCTCCACAGGTTATCCCAACACCAGTTGTTGGCCTAAGCAACGCGGGGAGCACACCTAGACCCATTACGGATACGGTGATGTCTCCGGTGCAGTCTGCCCTAAATGCAAATTTGAAACGGCCGGAGACCCTCGGTTGTATTTTGAAAATGCGGGCTTTATTGTAAGATTTGGAGGTTGAGAGGTTCGAAAACACATGGCACGATAAGGTAGCAGTTATTTCGCGCAGAACTCACCTCTCCGCCTTGAGCAGTCTCACTTGATCTTGATACGAAGCGATGCTGCTCACTATCATATCACCGAATCATATACGTCATTCATTAAATGCCGATACGTGAATCAAAAATTCTACCTTGTCAAGTTGCCTCCGGGTTAGTAAAAGCAACCAACCTTAACAACCAACTACCAGGGTTAGTGGACCATTCATTGACAAGCATTTGCCACGGCCACTACATGTAAGCCTGCGGGTCCTCAAAGTCTTGTTTGTCATCGACCCATATGTAACAGTTTGGTTGTGGGGACGCAACTTGCCTGGCAGGAATGTGACGAGCTACATGCCTGTTAACTAGTTAACTAGCGGGGTCGCTGTATCAGAGAAGGGAGATAGAGATATAATACCCGTATCGGCTCTCTTTGATTTTTGGAGACGAGGCTTTGTTAGGGTTGCTGGCTGCAAGGGAGAAGGCCAAGAAGAAAAAGAAAAAAAAAACAAGGAATGGCGCCGTCTTCGGGAGGCGTTTGCAGTGCAGATCCTTCCCGAGGCTTGCATCCACAATCACATCGAGAAATAATTTGTAGTTACACCTAAGGCTTGGATTGGAGCGAGCAAGGCTAAACCATTATTTTTTTGGTATCTCCTGAACTTGTGTCCAACTGACGTATTAGAAACGCTTGCAGATGCTAGATGAAGAGTATTTACTACAATAGGAAGTCATATTTAATGACGGGATGCCGGAAGAATAGGTAGAAGTTGGGGGATGGGAGAACGGATCGCGGATATTGTCGTTCTTTGCAAGAAATCGAGGACTGGGAGAGATGAATACCTGTTAATAGGTGCAGGGCTCATCAGATTGTAATCCAGAAAGGGAAATTCTAGTGTAACTCAATGGTCGTAGCAAGTAGGTACATGTAACCTACATCTGTAGGCTGGTGGTAATATTGTGTGCCCTGTGTTCTGTGGAGTAGCCGACGTTATTTTAATAATGCGGGGTGTTCAGAGGATCTGGTCTACATAGAAAAGAAGGCGTGAGCCCCACAAAGGAGTATTTAGTCCCTGCTGTCCCCGCGTTTTACTGAGAGATATTTTATCATCATTCTGATCTTCAGTCCACTTTATTTACCCCAGTTTTTGATCATTCCTCCAGAATGGCTACCACTGTACCAGACGACGAGAAGCCTGCCTCAGTCCACGAGAATGAGCACGAAACCCTTGATTACACGCAGGCAATACACAAAGTCAACTCACGACTAGCGCATCCTCTAGATGGCTACTCCCATGAACGCTTGATTGAGATGGGAGCAACCTATGCTCGTAACCATGGAATGGAAGAATACCAGGAGGAGTTCAGTAAAGGAGCCATGCTAGCTCAAGACCCCGGAGCATTTGAGACACTTCCACTCTTGACGGATGAAGACAAAAATATGCTGAGGCGTGAAATCACACACAAGTGGAGTCATCCGAAACAGCTCTACCACATGGTTGTCATGTGTTCCCTTGCTGCTGCTACGCAGGGAATGGGTATGTTTTCGTCATCGAACAGTTTTGTTGGCTTTGTAGCAATACTAATATACCACTAACCGGATAGATGAGACCGTCATCAACGGGGCGAATCTTTTTTTCTTACCACAATTTGGAATCGAGAACCGTGAATGGATTGCAGGTCTTGTCAACTCGGCACCCTACCTATGTTGCTTCACCATAGGTTGTTGGTTGACGCACCCACTGAATAAAACTTTTGGCCGTCGGCACACAATTTTCATCACCTGTCTCGTATCCTTCCTGACTTGTCTCTGGCAAGGCTTTACAAACTCGTGGCAACATCTCTTCGTGGCTCGTTTCTTTTTGGGGTTCGGTATCGGCCCGAAGAGTTCAACTGTTCCAGTTTATGCTGCCGAATGCTCACCTCCTGGTATTCGTGGTGCTTTGGTCATGATGTGGCAAATGTGAGACATTCATTATCTTTCCTTTTTGGTCATGCATTAACGGAATAACTTCTTATAGGTGGACTGCCTTCGGTATCATGGTTGGCTACATCGCTGATGTTGCCTTTTACAAAGTCCCTGACCCACCTCATGTAAGTCATTCGTTTTGGGGGGGTTGGGTCGTGAAACCAAAACTAATACTCCGGTTATCATAGATCACGGGTTTGAACTGGCGCCTTATGTTGGCTTCAGCGTGTGTTCCCCCGCTGCTTGTTTGCGCGCAAGTTTACTTTTGTGTAAGTCAACTCTTTGGGTGTAAATCTATAACATATTTTCTAACTCTTATAAGCCTGAGTCTCCCCGTTATGAAATGATGAAAGGAAACCACCAAAGGGCATTCAACTCGCTCGCCCGTCTACGTTGGACTAAGGTTCAAGCTGCTCGCGATTTATTTTACATGCACACACTCTTGGAAATTGAGAAGGAATTGGAACATACCAAGAAGAGTAAAGTTGTTGAAATGTTTACCATCGGTCGTAACAGGAGAGCTATGATCGGCTCCGAAATCGTCATGTTCATGCAACAATTCTGCGGAGTTAATGTCATCGCCTACTACTCTTCGGTTATTTTCGTTCAATCCGGCTTCTCTCACATCTCTGCCCTCCTTGCATCAATGGGCTTTGGAATTATCAACTTCTTATTTGCTATTCCAGCAGTATACACTATTGATACATTCGGTCGTCGCAACCTCCTGCTTACAACATTTCCATTCATGGCCATATTCCTCCTATTCACAGGATTTTCATTCTGGATCGAGGATGAGACGGCGAGGATCGGCTGTGTCGCACTCGGGATCTACCTTTTTGGAATAGTATACTCTCCCGGAGAAGGTCCAGTTCCATTCACTTACTCCGCCGAAGCCTACCCACTTTACATCAGAGATCTCGGCATGTCTCTTGCAACTGCGACAACCTGGGGATTTAACTGGGTCCTTTCCATGACATGGTTACCGCTTGTCCGAGCCTTTAAACCCCAGGGCGCATTTGGATATTATGCAGGCTGGAACATGGTCGGTTTTCTTTTGGTTCTATTTTTCCTACCTGAAACAAAAGGCCGAACATTGGAAGAGCTGGATCGCGTGTTCGAGGTTCCCACACACGTTCACGCAAAGTGGGGTCTTTTACAGGTCCCCTACTTTTTCAAGCGTTACGTTCTCCGTCAGGATGTTCCGGCACCGATCTTACTAGATCTTTCTGATACGCCTCACCATGCGGACAGCCACAGTGGGGATTACAAGGAGGCTACTGAAAAGGTTTAGATTAAGTGTCAGTTTGTTTTTCTGATGATATCATGACTGGGGGATTTTAATTAAGCGAACTCCTTTTTTCATTCTTTTCTTTGTAAATCCTGGTGGTTTTCACTTTTCTTTTATTATGCGAAATTACATTCATTACATCACACAGAACGAGCACATGCGAGTGATTTAGTATGATGCGTATCACGACCCTTGCACAACCTCTAAACACCTTACTAAGCCTATAGCATCTATGGATACAACATGTAGACGAACTCTTGAGGGTATGGCCTAAATTCAATGAAGAATCAAAATTCTTAGGAACACACTTAAATATTCTATCTTTGTAGGGATGAGAATTTTTTTACTTATCAACTCATTGATAATTGTCTTGAAGCATGGTTCTCGACTCTATGGAGTAAAGTAGCTAGTCGTACCCCTAGATATACTCTCATGTACTTGTCACATGAATATGCCTTTCTTCTATATTGCCCTGTTTTTTTAGTCTGTGCTCGACATATGTAGTATCTAAATTTACATGAATCAGGTACATGCCCGATTTCCAGGTTTCCAGTGGAGATCCGAACTTGCATGCGGTATGAACAAAAGATTTTATTCGTTACCGGGAATTTGCACTGATAACTATAAATCTATAGGATCTTTAATATCGAGCTTATTCCCTGCACACCTGGGAGGACTTGAAATTTAAAAAGTGGGTTTGGGTCAACACAGCAAGCACAATACAACTACCTTCAGCACACTCTCTTGGATTATGAGTTGTAAAGCAGCTAGTACCTACTATTCAGCGGAGCTGTCAAAATTGTCGTTGGATCCAGACCCTTTCGCTTCATTGATGGCCACTCCGTCTAGTGGCAAAGAGGCGAATAGTGATGGCCATGAGACGAGACCTCCATAACCCAATTGCAAGGGCGGGCAACAATGACTGCATGTACTCTGGGTTCCTTTGTTGGTACCCTTTTTCCGATGACGTAGCGTGGGTCGAGACCTTGCGTGCCTAAATTCAGTGTACGGATAAATCTTTTCTATAAACCTCTTCTCTTTGGGTGTACTTGCACTTCCGTAAGTTGGAAGACATCACACTGCCAAGATTGCGCGGAGAGTATCTTCTCACCCCACCCCCGAAGTACAATACTGTATGCACCGTATTATATGGTTTGATACATAACGGTGTTGATGTAAGCGTGTCATCCTGTACCACTCGTCTTTCGTTCTTTGGTTGGTTACATTCGTTCTTAAGTACAAACCTCGTTCTTTTATACACGTGCGTATTTTTATGGTCACCGAGCCTGGAGTGGTATATATACATGTACTTTACTGAAACGCCAGTACTACGAATCCTATGTAGGTCTACTTTTCGGTATATCTATCGTCAGTTTTTATAATTAACACTTTGAGTTCGGCAGTTGCGGGAGGCAAAATTGACATCAGTGCAATTATAACTGCTTAGAAAGTGGCGAAGTGTCAACTGCTGATATTAACTGCCACCAGCGACCTTCATCGTGGAGTTCACCCGTGACTAGTCAGGTTTTCAACTCATTCTAGCTGGCGATTATTACGGCCATAACTTGTAGCTTTTGATGATGTGGATAACAAAAGCAGTCTCTTGGTAATGCGGGGTAATAAACTACATGTAGATACATGTTGTTACAATTGCTAGTATTTTGAGGTGATGCGGGTGCTTAGTCATCTCTATCACCTTATCGATCAACCTTGTCTTTTCACCGCTAGATGGTTGTTGCTTTGGTGAGGAGGGTGGAGTTCTTTTCGAGCCTGCGTAATGGAGCCACTTCTAAACAGCCAAATGGGTCTTAGGTGGTGGTTACGTGGTGGGACCCAGGTTGTTACGATATAAACACACCCACGAATTAGTTCTATCGCGTAACTAAGTGTTGTTTTGTTATTTGGAACTAATATAACTATAAGCCCTCATGCTCAATGTGCCCCACAATTAAATACTTGATGGGGAACTGGGATTCTGGGAGTACTAGTACTATGTACGTTTTCGAAGTCACCCAGCGCCTCGAAATGGACTAGTCCGATCAGGAGGATGAGTGAGACCTTGTGACGCCACTTTAGAAAATAAATTCTAGATTTTCAGCTATGTCTAGCTTTAGACAACGTGTAGGTAATACAGCCTCTTAGAATTAAGTTAGATAATGTGCTTTAGTATGATATATTAGACGTTGTTCACAAATGAGATAAGTTTACATGGGCTAGAACGGCATTAATTACGCTACATACTAAGGCACTCCCTCCCATCTGAGCCCAGCCCTCTCCTTCTTACCTATAACAATGGCCGGACGTCTTAAATCTGTGGTATGATTTGGTGCGTATACTCCTCTGCTATATGACTGCTCTAGAGAGGCTCGGACACTCTTACTAGATCTATATCGGGTTGCTAGCTCAAAGGCGTTGACTACGTATTCACAGGCTCCTCCAACCAATTCACCTGCTAATCTGGCGCGTTAGGAGGTTCTACTATGACCGTCCCGAGGTGGATAGCTGAGCGGGGGGTTGGGTATCACTCCGGGCATGTACTTTATAATATACATCTGCACAGAAGGTGGGGGAAATAATAATATTTGTATAATTATTCGTGTTTTGGTATTCTAATAATACAAGCAACACACACAAAGTCTCTCCCGCGGCCTCCTACTAAAGAACCAGATTTAAAGCAAAAGGGGCTCAACTCACCATCATCTGCAAAGAGAAAAAAAAAACTGCCAAATCCCCCCTCCCATAACAATTCCCAATAGTGCATGCAATACCCCGTCCGCCCCCAACCCTCTTCGCCCAGACCCTCGCCCCCAGCGGACAACAATCAAAACACTCCCTCAAATAAACAACAACAAACAGGCGCTCGATCGGCCAACCAAAGAGATTTTTACATCTAACGCTCGATGGTCGAGCTTCAGTCGCATGTAGCGCGCAAATACAATCTTACCCGGCCAGAGGAAAGAGATTCGCGTCAGACAAAACACGGACGAAAGCGACCAGGGGGTGAAATAAAAATGCTGCGATTCGGTCGTGATCAAGCTGGCTCAATTCTAATATTCCTTCGTGGGTGGTCGTGAAAGGCGCTGATGGGAGTTTCGTAAACGTGAGTAGATCAGTGGGTAGTGGAGCTCGCCGCTCAGATGGGATAGCCGATGGCTTGCTAGTGTTAGTAATATAATTAAGTGGGTAATAGGGTAAAGAAAGGGGTGGGTTACTTGGTGAAATCAAAACAGTAAATTTAATCAATCTGATGTCAAGGCTTCGTCTCTGACGCGCGCCAGTCGAGTCATTAACGATAGGTGTTATAGCAAAACAATTTTCAAGCGCCTTAAACCCAACATTAGTAAAAAGGTCTCCACAACTAAATGTAGTTATCCCCTTCTCTTTCAATTCACAGAGACTTTGTGTGGTTAGACTGCAGACTACAGAAAGTCTCGAAAGGTGAGAAATTCAAAGTTTATATATCCAATTCTCTCCCTGCCAAGACCTCACGACGTCATTCCAGTCGCCATGTACTCAAGTAAAAATCCCTGACAAAGCTGACGTAGTTTAGAGCACCAAGGATGAAAACTAAAAAACCAGACCTTACCAAACTAATTAACAACTCCAGAGCTAAAGTAAACCTTGTCTATGTATGACGTTCATGTTCAAGGAGCCCCACGAAGAATGACTTCATCGCATCTAAGGAAGCAACAGCGTCTCAGAGAGCATCGGATTCAACCAGATCGTCACTGTCAAATTTAAGGAAGGAACCCAAACCTGGATTGGCATCTACGAGGAAGATCGATCTTCCCGACACTTGGCGTAGGGTCCGACAACGAATTTCCTTATCGGTGCACGGGGATTTTCAGGATCTAGTGAGGGGTTCCCACCTTTGTTGGGTTCCGGGCGGACGACGGAGAATGAAACCACTTTACTCAATACCGAGCGTGCTCCATAACTGGTTCATATACAGGATATGTCCTGGGCGTGTGGGGCGCCTGCGAATCCAACTTTTTTTGCTATGATATCCGGGTAAGCTATTTGCTACATTATCAGTCTTGAAATTACTTGTGAAATGCCATAGACTTCACTGAATGCTGCTTTATTCTAGTCAATCACTTCCTAGGGATCGGTCATAGAAGAGCCCAATTGATTGGGATTGAAATACAGCACAGAACTGATTGTGTGTTATTGTATTGCTGGGTTACAAAAATAGAAAAACAACGTTTTTTGAGAGTATCCTCTCTACAAATTCCACTCTAAATTTCATACTAGGGGTACTACAACTCTCAAACTCAAGAATTATGGATATATAATTATATTACTAATACCTTATGTATTTATAATATTACATGCTACCAAAGTTGTTAAGCTTTGTATGGTTGCTATGTGGGTTACGGACAAAAAAGGCTCACTTTGAAAACTCACTACTCTACAACCATATGAGATGTAGTTGTGATAAGTATATTGTTGTGTCCCTAGCAACCTGAAGATATTTTATTGATGTTATGAGCTTTATGGTGGTATATCTGGACAATATACCCTCAAATGAAGTTGTTTTCCCATACATATCGGGGTGCGTAGTTATTTTTGTAACCCGGCAATACTACCCTAGATGCTGATAAGAGCGCAGGAGAGAAGATATGGCTACCCCGCCAACAGTGCACCCCACTTAAAGGCACATTACAGCGAATAGTTTACTCGCGCATGGATTGATTTGGTCAACGAACCGTCAAGTAATATTTATTTGCATTCTCCAAACAAACTTTGGGTATGCAGACTACCAAAAAAAAATTCCAAAACCCAAAAGATATCGCACACAAATATTTATATCAGAAACCCAATAAAAGAAACTCCCGTTTTGTCCCTTTACCTTAATCGAAAACAATGGCCGCCTTGATTGCGCTCTTGTTTTTCATCGCCTCCAAGCACTCGCCCCATTGCTCGAGCCTGTAGGTCTTGTTTACAATGCCTTCAACCTTGACCTTTCCAGTGTCAAGGTATCCAATTGTGGCGGGGAACATGTAGGTTTCAGAGAAGGATCCAATGATGGTGATTTCGTCACCGAAAATCTTGCTCGGGGGCCATGAGACACGGGCAGAGTCACTGTAGACACCGTAGACAACGAGCTTTCCACCACGGCGGACATAGTGGATGGCATCCTCGAGAATCTTGGGGGAACCGGTGGCCTCAACGACGATGTCGAATCCGTATGGGTTGTCCTTCTTGATCTGCTCAAACTGAGCCTCTGGGTTTGATCGTGAAAGCTCGACGTAGACATCGGCAGCGTCCAACTTCTTGGCCAAGTCCATCTTCAGACCCTCAGGGGCAGCAACGACGACATGGGAAGCACCGTTGTGGCGGAGGAGCTGTGCAAGGCAGAGACCAGTAGGACCAGCGCCGAACATAAGGACTGAGGAACCGAACTTAGGTGCAATCTTTTCAAGACCGTGGGCAGCACATGAGGCCGGCTCAAGGAGGGTAGCATCAACGTCAGAAAGGTTGTGGATCTTGAAGACCTTTCCGGCAGGGTATGCACAGTACTCAGCGAAACCACCGTCCACTATATGTTCAGGTTAGTATGAGGACAGAATTAAACTTATTGAATGTGCTACTTACTGGTCACACCATGAGCCTCAAACTTCTCGCAAAGCAATAGCTGTCCACGACGGCAGTAGAAGCACTCATTGCAAAGCTCGGAGTTGTCTGCGCAGACGCGTTCGCCAACCTGGAACCCCTTGACATCCTTTCCAATAGCAGCAACGACACCAACAGTCTCGTGGCCTTGAGAAATAATATTAGAAATCAAAGATCAATTGATTAGAGAAATTGCTGTGTTGTTGGTTTGGCTTACCAGGAATAAGCGGGAACTGTGGGGAAAGCACGTCAGCGACTGATCAAATAACCACAGAGGTGTCTACAGGGGGGTTGGCTATCCAGAAAGGTGTCCACCAATTCTGCCAACGTATATAATTGGGGTTCTCCCAGATAACCGACATAGGATGGGTACAATAGTTACCTTTGCAATGAATTCTCCCTCGTGAATGTGCAAGTCCTACAATAAATCAGTTTATGCTTCTTCCGATCCTATACCTATCACAACCACTCACAGTTCCGCAAACACCACAAGCCTTGACTTTAATCTATTCTTATATTAACTTGAGTCCTTAATTCAAGTGTGCTAGGGGGCTTACCAAGACATCGTTATCACGAACAGTCGGGAGAGGGACTTCGACAACGGCATACGACAAAGGTTTATCGTAGCTACACAAATCATTGTATCAGCTACTATACTCATACCAGTGGGGAGGTATTATCTGCCAACGATAAAGACTTACCGAAGAGCCTTCATGGTCTGAGGAAGTCCGGACATCTTGAATTGAGGTTGGTGCTGGTTTTGCTAAAGGGAAGAGGATGGGTAGAGTATTTTGATTTGGGAAGATTGGGAATGAGGAATGAGGAATTGAAAGAAAGGTTCGTTGACCGTGGGGAGGGCGGGACTTTATATATTATGAGAGACATCAGTCAAGACCCTTTACACCCACCAATCCTTACATCCCTTACTAACGATTGAAGACCAAACAAGGGCACAGCTTCATCATCATCATCATTAGATCCGGTGTGGTTACTCTACTTCCTCAGGGCACCCCCATCCACCATCTCTAAGTCGCCCGCCCCCCGGTCACTCTCCCCTAGTTTAACGCGTTCAATTCGGACGATAATTGACGCTGTCAATGCGCTGTAGCCTCGATAGTATGAGGCAGGCCAGCCGTTCAAGTTGACCCCACTAAACCCCACCAAGCGATCGACTAACCCCTCTTTCGTACGACCCTTACCTCTCGCCGCGCCGCACCCACCACCCCTGTTCATCCGTTTTTACCTGGCAAGATAAATTCTGCGAACTTCTAGTATTTGCCATACTGCGCCTCTCCCAAAAATCCTTAGTTAATTCAATTATACAAGGAAACTCATACGTAGGTAGGTGCATCATATCCCCAACTAAATAAACAGCACACGAAACCAAGAACCGGCGGCGGGAGCTCGGAAAATCTATCAACCCAGCTGGTTGTGTTTGCCATCTCGAATTCCCGCAACTGTCGGCACATTTCCCTGCCGGGAACTAGGTAGGCGTTCTTGTATGGCCTCTAATAACCAACTTCCATGGATTTGAGCATTGGGAATATCCCTCAATCATGCGGTAATGTGTATAAAACTTAAGTCATTGCCGCCCTTTGAGCTGCAAAATGCTAGGCATAGCTATTTCAAACAGAGCAATCTGCGTATAACAAGAGGGGGTACGAGTATGTTTCGTTACGAAAACTGAGATGTTATATGATATTTGGTTGGCCTACATATACCTGCACTCTTGGCGTCTCTTTCAAGTTACACCTACTAGTGCTCTTGGCCATTTTAACCAAAGAGCAACTTGCTTGTGGATCAACTATCAATGGCCCTTGGATAGATAAATGGTGGCAGCGGCATTACTGGCGGCTTTCAAAGCTTCAGATGAGATATACGTCTACTCGAAAATATATATTGCTCCCAAAAACAATTCAATCAATAGTTGCTTTCAATATCTATCCCCAATTGAAACGCCATGTACCCAAAAGGCCCCGTCAGCCTTGTACTATTTCGCGGGGTTAAAGTGCTGCATGCTCTGCACTAGAGTATTATAGGTAGCCTGCATTGCATACATGTAGAGTACATACATGCTGTTGGCAGCTGCACTTAAGTGATGAGTGAGGTGAGGTGGGGTAAACCATTAACATAGGTGATGCACACAACGAATGCGTGTAGGCCTTAGCATCCCCCCATGACAAGCAGATATAGCGAATGGGTATTCAGTACCAGCGAATAGAAACATACGTGATCAGAAACCGGAATTCCCTCCGGTGCAAAAGGGCTGTAACCCGGTGCGTCGCTGGGTAGCGGGATACCCTCAGTTCAACCTAGTACTGTGGCCGATGTTACTAAGGATTTGTATAATTCACTATCTCACGTGATTGGACTACTTATTGTTACCAATATCTTAACAACACCATCTTAACAGGGATAGCACGATATATAAACACGGTATACCATGCAGCTGGTTTAAGGCATAGTATCTAGGACCGACCTATTTCTTTTATATAACCCCATTATTGTGTTTACATGAATAGAAAGGGTTCCTATAATAACCTACACTCTATTATAGCGGTATAACGGGGAGAAATCATACCAGATTTCAAATCTTTCCGTATATATATGTACACACAAATTATCAAGGTGGTACCTACATGAAGAAGAGGCCTATCCCGTGATGTCTACCAGTCTATAACCTGGGACCTGGACCCCCTGCATCCAAGACTTACATAGAACCAAGCTTAAGGGCCGGGAACACCCCCTCTCCGTAGATCGGATATCAAAAAATCACTCGCCAGCGAACTTCAGGCCTTTTATAAAGTAAGCAGAAAAAAAAAGGAAACACAAGCTATTATAAGTTAAAGAAAGCTCTCCCTCGCCTTCCTGATCCCGCCCTCCCCAGGTGCCAAGCGGCGTATCTCCCGCTGCCAGGCAACAAATAAAATCCACCAACCACAATGATAATTAACCCTACTACCTGCAATTGCCAAATATTCATAATATACATGATATAGAAAAGACTAATAAAAGAGATAAAAGAAACCCTAAGACCGAACGAAATCCCCGCTGTCACTTCTAGTGCTATCAAGGGTAACTCCTGTCATCATTATTGAAATTCGGACAAGAATTACCTCTAGCTATTCCTACGCCAGAGTCCACCACCCCTACCAGTGCCCCTGCATCTCACCCTTAGCTAGTCCATCTATCAATATTAACTGTAACCAGAGGTGCATAAACTGATTGCACGCATGTGTCCAGCCCCCGCTTTGCATAATTTGGTTAGTGGTACGATGATGATCCCCAATCACCTTCATACCCACATCCGAAATCCGAACCCGGTTGTTGTTGCACTAGCTGTTTGACCCTTGGGTCCAGTTCATAAAAGTTCGAGCACACACACACGCACACATTTCAACACCCTCTTATCTACCATCAAACACGATCTCCAACTCCGCACATTGCAGTAGAACAATGAAAAGGAAGGAAAACACCAATACCCACCACTCCGCAACTCCAAGCAAATAATCATTTCAGTCCAAAGCCTTCGCTTTCTGTGACGGCACGCCAAACCATGCTCTCAAGCTTCTCTCTCCGTTTATATCTCCAGAGGCAAATCTGGTTGAAACAAGTCCTGGCCACTGGAAATCTGTTACAATCCTGTCCCAAACAGCCGATTTTGATAATCAGACTCGTCGCACCCATTGCGGGTATTCTGTCGCTGCCAGTGATGAAGTGTAGTAACATCCTCTGTTCCTTTGGCGAAATTCTCTCAAAGAAATTCCAGAACCACTTAACCACAGGGTCATTATCTGCTGGCGCCGCGTTTCCCCAACCTTCATATACAGCAACAGCTTTCATCGCAGAGACATCAAGCGCCTCATCGGAACCTCGGATAAGGAGCTCGATTTCCTCTGGGCGGAAAAGAGACAAAGCATTGCCCCCGCAAACTGTGTAGAATCCACGCTTGAAAGGTTCGAATTGCCTCACTACAGAGGTATCTAAGATCCATTTGAGGTAGAGATCGACAAACTCTTTCCGGTTTGCATTGGTAACAGGTCTGTTCTCGCCGCCAGGGCAAAGAGGTGTAACGACCACCTCGCCATATCTCTCAGATTCTGCAACAAAATCTCGGCAGAATGTTGTCTCAACATCACCTTCGAACTCTAGCAGCTTACCTAGCCCGTTTGCTAAAGCCGGTCGGAAAACTGCAAGGTCTTCTAAAGTCTGAACTAAAGGGGGTCGAACAGAGGAAGTTGCTAGTTGGTGCTTATTTGTCAAGTGCAAAAGCTTCTTAAAAACGTACGGCGGCAAAGCAACGTCTAATATCGTGGAATTATAGATTGCAAGTCCTAGCAGCATACCAACGAGGTAATACTCCTCTGAGGATTCCAAAGAGTTTGGGTTGAAATAGCAATACTTAGAATCCTCGTCGTAGATAAACATACCTGGTGACTTTGAGTTTCTCGGGTTGGGAGAATATTAAAGGATAGCATTGACTTACCATAATTAGGATCGAAAACGTCTCGGGCAACCATCAAGAACCATTCTTTCTTTAATCCACCTGCATCTACACCATCCTCTCCAATAAACTCAATCCTTAACCCTTTCTTGATGTCGTCTATCCCACCCGCACCCTCACTTATTCCTCTCAAACTATCTTCAACTAAGCATTCTCGCCGAACCTTCAATACGAGATATTGATTTACTGCTCTTCTGGTGGATATGCTATTAAAAAATGCCTGCCGAGCTTGAACCTCCATTTGTCGTTTGGCGTCGTGTTCAAGGATCTGTATCTTTGACCCCATAGATAACAAAAACGAGTACTGACAAAAGCAGAATTTTGAAGAACGTGATTCCCAGACATCGAAATCAGCAATTAGGTCATGGTAGTCAAGAAGCATGTTGTAAAACTCGCTAGTGAGGATAATTTGGCCTCTCCTCCGCGCTTCTCGCCTTGCCATGACTGCAGAATTCGTATTTTCTCCATCATCTTTGATGTTCTGGACCATGCCACGACGACCAGCGGTATTATTATTTGCTGAGAAAAACAATGCCATAACCTTTGCCGCTGCCTTTATCTGCCAGTCGTCATTATATGGCAGCTGCTTAACCCTTTGACCCAACATCCCAGTTGCCTGTTGCGGTTTTTTCCTCGCGGGCTGTCTCGTAAGTCGGTAAGTGATGAAGCTTCCTACCAGCTCCACTAATCGCCGAAACTGAACCTCCGGCATTCGGGTAAACCACGAGACAAGATAGTGATGTATTGTATTATCAAGATTTCCGATCAATCCCATGATACGTTTAATAATTCCGGAGTAATGACCGGGACCACCTGAATTGCCACTCCGGTTGGACGAAGTGGAAGCTTGGCTTTTTAGCTTGGCCGGCGAAAGGATAGATTCCTCCATAATATTTAGGGAGGGCCAGAGATTGGAGGAAGAAGACATACCATGGACCTTGGAGACCGGACGAGAGGATTCCGGATATAAAAGAGGGTTCGCCAGGATAATAAGTAGAAACCTAACATCTTCGGGTTTTTTTAGTGGTCTTCCAGGGCGTTTCAAAAGACTTTCTGTAGCCTTTAATAGAGCTCTACTAATGTGAGCCCTAGCATCCTCCATATGTGCTCTAAGCTCGTTGTCCCAGCTCCTAGAATCTGTGTTTTCGTCCCTGTACTCCGCACCAACATTTATTACCATATCGTAGAACTCATCCACACTTTCCCAGTCAATCCCAGGACTTCTCACAGTGGTCTTGATTTCAGGCGCACTTTTTATCTTTTCCTTTTCCTTTTTACTGGAGCTTAACTCTTTACCCAGGAATCTACCTCGTGTTAATAAAATTGTCTCCTTCTCGCCAATTTTACTTGTAACAGGTATATCAATCTCTTTTGGTAACTTTGCCGGGGATTTAGACCTTCTAGGTGAGGTAGATCTTATTTCTGGGGTTATTGGCTCCAAGCCATCACCACGCCTTTTCAAAAAGCTCGCGTTTAGACAGTCGCAGCTTCCGAAAGTCGTGGTCAAGTAATTCTCCAAAGGTCTAAAGGATTTTCTCATAAGTTCTTCGTGGGGAGTTCTTTCCGCATTTTGTTGGCCCCCAGTTTCCGATCTCTCGCCGCCATTTGACCCTGGCGACAGCGAACCTTTCCCTGAGGGTACATACATTGATCGGCGATCCCTAGGTGGAGTTGTGGTTGCAGAAGAAGAGAAACTTTCAGAAAGACTTAATATAGGCAGTGAGGGCCTCCGTGACGGTGCTGCATCCTCAAGATCTCTATGCGCCGGGAATGCCATCATTGCAGCCGCAGTGTTTGGTGAGAACTTATGAAAAGCCGGGGGTGTCCGTACTGGACCCCCCAGTCCACCCGATTCTTCGCCAGACCTCGCCGGAATCGGAATCGGTGGGGGAGGTGGCGGGTGCTCGGGCATATTGTATAGCCATTCTCTTTGCTCCAGAAACCCTTTTATACAGAAATTTATGATTGATTTCGTTCTCTCGGAGGAGATTGGCGGGATACCTGCAGTAGTATTATCAGCTTCAAAAGTTCAAAGACTCGTTTGCCTACAATATATCACACCCTTATTACAGTGCTCAGCCGGAGTGAGGTCGTTGATGGTCGTGCATGCTGTGCATCGAAAAACCGACAAGTGGGTTGGCCACCGAACACAGGAATCGCAACATGAACACCGACCCGTTGCCTAAAATGCACCGCATCCTTGTCAGCACCAAGTGCACATCCAAGACTGCGTATGTAGTAAGAGCCGCCAAAAGGCCGCCAGGGTAAACACGTACAAAGTTTGTCTGCATGCCTCCTCCATTTACCGCCACTCCAGAAATCATATCTGTAGGGACTGTCGAGTGTCTCCTGTTACTCCCACTATGCGCACCATGCCCCCCTTCTCTTTCTAGAGGTCCCAACATATCTCCTTCGTTTGCCCTACTGTTTATATGACTTCTTCCAGGCTCTAGATGTGCGCCAGACGAGTTAGGGTTGCCGGAGGGTATGTAATGTGACTGTGACCTCCCGTGAGATCTCGAGGTGGATGGTCGAGACGGAGGTTGCTCGGGAACCGAAAACTGGTCCGCGTTAGATGGAGGAGGGAGTAGACGAGACGGCCAGGAGGGCATTTTATCAGAAGTGAGGAAAGACACTTCTTTTTGATGGATCGTTATCTATCGTCGATGGAACCTTGAGGAGGGGTTACGGGAAAGAGACCAAATCTGGGGGCGAGGGTCCTAGCTGCGAAAAATGGAAAGGCAGGAAAAAGTGACACCAAAGGAAATCTGCTCGTGACCGCAATCCTTCAGATGATGCACGAAAGTGAGAGAGGATATCTTCTGGGTGGGTGTGTGAGACTTTTGGGGCGAATGGGTACAGCAACAGTACAAAAAAGGGTCAGTAGGTTGTCGTACGTTACCTTCCACACAGTATTAATACCAAGAGTAGACACAGTTGAAAACCTCTAGCCCATGAACGTCATCCCGCACCGTTGTATCTTCTCAACCTTCACCTGCGTTATTGCACTTTATGGAAATAGATACAAATAAGGGATATTCGGACTTCTATGCCGACCTCGCGCAAAGATACATGTACTCTCTCTCTCTCTACACGCTATCCAGATACCTGTGTACCTCGCTAGCTATTCTCAGTAGATCCCAGTCCGGTCTAGTTGCTTTGACGCAATAAACACGCCTGGGCTAAGTCAAAATAAAAATACTGCGTTGGGTGGTGTTTGTGGTGAGCTCCAAGAGCTCCCTAAGTTTGCTCCGCATATTTCCGGCCCCCACTGCATCCCCGCTTAACCCCCTGAAAAGAAGCGCGTAAATAGAAACGCACAAATCGAATCGTATCCAGCAGGGTTTTCTCCGTACTTTATGGGCTCTAGTGCTCTAGTGCTATGCTGCTCATACGAAGTAAATACTCTACAACCTCGTACCCAGTGTATAAGTTCATCTCGACGATATTAACCCAACAAGTACTTGCTTCTTTCGGTCATTCAAGCAGTCAACATATCCCAGAGCACGCTGACTTGATCATCCCAGCAAAGCGCTTCAGCGTACATCAAGGCGAGTACCACTCGAAGAATGTTTATAATCACGCTGAAATCTTTTTTTTATTGTTCGCAGTTTGGAACAAGACCTACAAATTCTAAAAAGAGCTCAGCTCTCAACCGATACAGGTATTGGCCAATCAGAGACTCATGATTCCTGATCTGATATGCATGCACTCTTCATGTTAGAGAAAGAACTTCAACCCTGCAAGGAAAATCGCGCCCAGAGTCTACATACGCAAACATTTAAAGGGGAAGTCTTTGGGCGGTAACAATACCCACCAAAGACCCCCCGCGCGCATGGCCCGACCAGCTATTCGAAACAGCATACAGGTACTTGAGCATTTACTTCTTCGTTTCTCATCTCCTCGGGAAATTATCCGCTGTAGATCATCGAAAAACAAAACAATCCTCACACTCACCGCACCAGGAATTGTGGCGATCATTCTTTGGCCATGCATGGTGAAAGGAAGCCGCAAAAACTTTTTTTTTTTTCAAGTGCGGAAAGTCGAAAGATTTTACTAGAAGGCCAGCTTAGCCGTCCACTAGGTATTTTGATGCCCGGGTCGGGCAGGTATCGTTGTGACTAACGCTTCTTAGAAATTAGTAGGCGCATTAAGATGGTTACATCACTCAGTGAGGAAATATGCCAAGGATATCATCACAAGCAATCACTCGCTGATGGCTCTGTAGACTGTAGCCAATAACAACTAAAATTATTGCATAGACTTTAGGTATTACACGCCCACGCCTACGTAGCATCCCTCCAGAACTGCCTGACAAAAGACGCAAGAATCGACCAAATCATATACAGAAAAGCTAGTTCCACAAGCGCATAAAAAAAAAAAAACTTCAGATTAAACACTCCTAGAGCGTAACCCCCAACTGTCCTAGCTTCCGGCCGCGGACCTGAGGAGGTTTGGGATCCCATCGCACAATTACCGCCACTGTCATGACTAAAAGCTATAAGTGCGTAACAAAAGAATAAACATTCTAAAGACCATCATACAAAGAAATCATCCAAGACATACCAATACGAGAGCGGATGCATTCCGGTTGTGGGTATCAATGCAATGCTCACCACTCGTACTAAAGAAAAACAAAAAAGAACATAAAAAAGCCGTTTACAGAATTAGCTAACGTACACTACTTACTCCTACAGCTCCCACTCCGATATAAGGTGTTTTTTGCATGCCACCGTAGACACCCCGACAAAACCCTAACCAAAGCTGCCCCCGAGAAGTAAGTGAGGTTAAACCATCGTAGAAAAAAGTGCCATAAGCAAAAAGGTGGACGTAGAAGAGAAAGAAAAGAGAATGGAAAGGTAAAAAGGCAGATGTCCCAAGCCAACTCCACTGTAATGAAGACAGTACAAAAGTGCACGCTCACAATACACAAGACAAAAGATACGAAAAACAGCAGGCCTCTCTGCACAACTTCCCTCCCCTTAATAGGCTATACACAGAAATGAACCCATAAAGTAATCCCACCAAATAAAGCGAAAAAAAAAAGACGAAAGAATCGAATTATACCTTTTTTTAGTTGTCTATGGGTTCCCCAAAATGACAAAGGAAATTATTACTGCGAAAAGGCGCAAAATAGTATCAAGCGCTGCATCCGTCAACCAACGTGTTCTGGGGCCAATCATAACCAGTAGCAGCCCAGTTTGTCAAGTTGGGGTTCATATAGGCATCAAGATGGTCTTCGATGTACTTGGTGGTGGGATAATCTGGAGGGTCGCATGTAACGGAGCAGTCCTGGCAGTCTTCGTCTTGCCAAACACGAATCCTATTTCTGCACTTAGTATTGCCAATAAATAAAAACTTATTGCTCTGAGGTGTTTCTGAACTAACCAATCAATCCTCATCTTTGCTGGCAGTAATTTTGCCAATTCTACCCAATTGATATACGCAAATGTGCTACTCATACCGACGTTTACAATAATCGTCATAGGTTCCTGTGGGATAGGTCTTTGTCCAATGTTTCCGTTGGGACCTGTAGCCCCGCCTAACATCTTCCATGTCTTGGCATCACCGATATTCCACACAATCATTCCGTCATCACCAGGTTCATACTCAAATCCGTAGGTCTGGTACTGTTTCCCATCGTACCAATCGTTGTTTAAAGTTGAGTATCCAGAGATAGCCTCCTGATAGTATCCTCCACGGTATGAGTTCATGACCGTGATTTCAGGGTTGTAAACCTCCACCAGATCGTAATCTGGCTGATACCAAACATCAAAAGGTGCAACCTGTGCAGATTGGGATACTGCTCCAACGATATTTCCATCGGTGTCGATTACTGAAACTGTAGCCTCAAGAATATCGAGTTCAGGCGATGACCGAGCTTTGCCTGCGTTCGGGTGGTCCTCCCCGCTGCATGTACAGCCAGGAAGCTTCATTCCGGGGAGAAAACTGAGACCATCGGCACTGGACTGATTTGCTGTAATTCCGGCATCGCATCCATCGTGGTATGAATAAGGCCACATGCCTTCGGTGGTTGAAAGATACCCCGGGCGACCCAAATTACCCATAGTCCAAAAACCCGGCCATAACCCAGAAACGTTCCCAGCACCAGGCAACGAGATACTTGCTGGTTAAATGTCAGAGCATTGACCCCGTGATTAGATGTGGGGTCGATCTCACCCTCAATAATCCCGCCCTTGAAGCATAGTTTATTCCAACTTTGGAGCATTCCTGATCTGAAGTCCAGATCATGGTTTCTGAAAGCAGCAAACTCGATTTCAAGAACACCATCTTTTGTCGTCAACGCATCAGGATCATACCATTCCGAATCTTGGGTTGCTGCACTGTAAAGAACAAGGGCCGTTAGCCGAGATAAGGTACCAAAATAAAACTCGTATTCGATTGCTTACTAGTGGATGTCAACCCCTTCCCTGTGTAACAATTAGCATCGAAAAAGTAAGCACAGGTGTATTAAATGCACTCACCAGTATGGGTCATCATTGGGATAAAACGTCCTTCCATCCTGATTGAATTCATCTGAAAACTGTATTTCACGATTTATTTCAGCAACCACGAACTGGGCCTCAATAGCTTATTAGTTATCGGAATTTACTAACCACCAGTTTAAATGTCTTTCCATCCGCCGACGTCTTTGTTAATGCGTGTTCTGGCGTATCGGGATCGACCAAACTGTGCCTAACATTCTTCAGAAGCGCGACCGGGCCAACATCGATACAAAGGGGCCCTTCACAAGCACTCTTTGTAACCCTGACAGCATCGCTAACAAAAGTCCTACAAATGAAACCCACCACTTAGCAACCGGCAACTGATTGTGAGGATCAATTGGCACATACAGGACAGGGTATCCAATGAACAGCACGAGAATTCCCAACACTATCAATCCCAAACCTCCAACATTCACCAACCCACGCCTTGTGAAAATATCGCATTCTCTCAAATCGTCCAATTCTGCGGGGTCATGCAGAGCATCGTCATCCTCCTTATCTACCGGGAACAGCAGCAGACCAGCTGATGGTGTTATGTTGTATTTTTCACTGATAGTCTGCGAGTTGAGCGCATCACCAATGTCGGGAGACGCGGTTCCCGAATTATCATCGAACGGCGACACAAATGGGCCATATCGAGAATCTCTGTGATCTGTACTCCAACTCGATCTCCGCGATGATGTTGGACTGTCCTGGTATGGGGTAAACTGACCAGGCCTTCTTTGCGGTGGAATTAATAGTTCTGAGGATTCTATTGGAGTGTCACCCTGGTAGAACGGACTCTGACTTCGTGATAGTGTAGGTGAGGGCGCTTGGGGTGTCAGATTTCGACTGACAACACTGGCACGTCGCGCAGGACTCAGTAAGTCCTGTGAACCGGAATTCAGCGTTAACGTAGGTGGTGGGGACGGACGCGCCGACATTATTGTCGGATTGTTGTCGGTAACCTGTTCTTGACTTTCAAGTTGTGCTTTGCTTGCTTTCTAGTAGACAGGAGCTTATTCGGTATAAGAATTAGGTTAGGGGGAAAATTAGTGCGTAATTAGAAGCCAAGTTGAGGTGTGTTGTTGTTGACAGGTGCCGTGTGTCTAGTGATCCCTTCTGGCCGTCCTCCTTACTCCTGTCTGTTAAGGAGCCACAGGATATTCTATCTATACAAGATAAAAAAGCCGAGCAGGTTGCGAAGGATAACGAGAGAATAAAGGGGGAACACGTTCGTGAGAAGGGGAGGATGTATTTCGTCAGAGCGGAAAACTCGATGCCACTGTTGTGATCCAGACGGGAAGTAGCAGGGAGGATTTCAAGAATCTCTACCTATCCTGGTCAAAGCAGGACGAATATGTCAAGGAACGAGTGGATCTCAATTGTCCCCGAGAAGGAATGAATGAAGGACAGCGGGATGCCGATCTCAGAGCGGATCCAAATTTGAACAGCAGCGGAAAAAAAAAATGTGGCTACTGTCTCTCTTTTTGAGCGACTTGGAGGGGGGGGGGGGGAGGAGAGGTACTACTGAAGCGCACGGCACACACACACAGAGAGAGACAAAGTAGGAGGAGGAGGAAAGATTGTGTGCAATGTACCTATGGGCGTTTAACAACGTGAAAGACAGGTAGGGGCAGTAAAAAGAATGACGAAAGGCTAGATTCGGCAATTCAAGCGATTGACTTCAAGAGATGGAGAAGAGTAATTCAAACATCTATCATCGCGTAGGAAAGAGTGTTTAGGAGGAAGAGAACGTCCCTGAAGTGAAGAATCGCAAAAGTTGAGTTGAAAGTTGCCCCTTCACGCAAGGGGCAACCAGGGGCAACATAGTAACCATCAAGCCTGCCGCGATATGATTAGCGGGATCACAACACCATCAAGGCGGCGGCATCAAGGCAGGCGAGTGAAAAATCCCGGCGAGCCTATCAGGCAGCGGAACAAAGCCCGCTTGTAGGTGCGTCCAATCACAACAGGGGCTCCCCTAAACATATTCACAAGCTTCGAGATCTCTCACAAGCAGCTTCGGAAATTCCCCCTCAGATTTTTTTTTTTAAAGCACCGTGCAGGAGAGCCAGGAACCAGGAGTAAGCTTCACTCTGGGGTTTTTTTTTTTCTTCTTAGAGTAAAGCAACTAAAAACTCCTAAAGTAGCTCCAGACTTAACTTATGCACAGAGACAAGCAGAGATATTCTCTAAAGGGTCCGTGAAAAATGCCTCTCTCCTTCGCAACATCCATCCATTCATCCATGAGCATCCTGGGGTCTGGAGAGCCTGGGGGAAAAAAATCATTTCTTTGGACCTGGAGGGTAGATTACTGCTAGATTGAGCAGGTTGAAGTCTCAGGTTAAATGTTATGATGTCTATTACTTTCACCTCGCTAGGCCATCTCGGGTGGTAAAAAGAGACATTCCCTCCATGCTCCGCGTAAGCATCTTCACAAAAGCAGTAACAGATTCGCGATCCTATCTGCTTTTACCGAAGATGGAGACAAGAGAGCCTCAAGATAAAGCAAATGGTATTTCCCCCTATCATAAGAAGAGCTATTATTATTGATAGGTGCGGCGGTACCTGCCGCGCCGCCCTACAGCATTCACTCTTCCAACCACCTTGGTTGCTTGGCCCGACTGGGCTGGCTAGGTTTTTCTATCAACACAACAGCTGAAATCTTCTGAAGGACAGCTAGGCTGAACTTTTTTCTGCATCCGTTACCTATATGTATGCGCTTAGAGCATCTGTCCCAGAAGCTGAAAGCAATGGGAAAGTTGGAAATCGCGATCTGTTGTGTTATGTGGGTTGAAACGTCAAACAATGCACTTAAGTACTTCCCGCCCTCGAAACGTGCTTAGGTTGCACACTGGTATTGTTGTAGTATAGTTTAGTTTACAGAATCCCAGGTTTTTTTCTTCCCCGGTCTGGAGTTTCAACCCCCCCCCCCAAAACTATCCTTGCCACTTTCGAACATTCTCAAGATTCGATGGAAAGCACTTTAACGCCAACTATTTTCCCTTCACCGCTGTCCACGCCAACAACGAAATATTCGACTCGGCTCCCAGCACCTTCAACACGATAAACCTTAACTAGGGCCCCGCCAGAGGCCTCGGCGACAGCTTCAATGACATCCTGGTATTCTCTGTGAGCATCCCACTTATTCGGTTCCAGCAGTTTAATCTCTCGGCCGCTCTGGACTCCGATCAAATCCCCGAATTCGTCTAGTTTGCAGCGGAGGAGACAGGTGTCAGTGAAGATCAAGGCACATGAAGATCAAAGACATACGCAACCAAAGAGATTGTACGGGGTGGTCCGGAGAAGTCTCCAGAAATAAATCATCGGAGAATCAGGAAAAAAATGAAATAAGAGACAAACCAAAAGCGGTTTAAAAATAAAGATAAATTTTTTTACAAAATGCGCAGATAAGGAAAAAAAAAAAAAAAAAAAAGAAGTGGTCCACAGACCTTCAGTAGGAAGCGTTCCCTTGCCCCACGCAAACGAAACCCCCTCAAAAGGCTCGTCCGCTTCAGAGGTAAAGAATCTCTCCCCAAGCGCTCGAACCGCCGGATGCACCTCCGACTGCGCTGTCGACTTCGTAGTGGTGACCGCAGAATCCCCCTCGAATGATTGCGAGTAATCCTTTTGAGACTTCTTTAAAAATGCAGCGTAATCCGCATCAGACGACATTGTTATTCTAGAAGATGAAAGTGCTCCGATGTTTCTGTATCCCACAGATCTTGTCCATGGAGTTAGTTGAGGAGCCCTTGGGACAAAAGGAACAGCAAGCGGTTTTCTGATCGTCCCCAAAATTCCACGTGGATTCTTGAGAACGCTCGGCGGGGTAAAGGTTATTTTGCAGAACAGCATGTCGTCATGCACTGACGACCGCCATGAACGACAAGGGATGTGAAAAGTGTAAAAAGAAAATTTTAGTCGCAAAAGTGGGAGCAAGATTGCAAACCTATACAGGAGGGCAGATATAGGAAGCCAGCGGGCAGTGGTTAGTCAGATACAAGTAGAGGGCCCTTGGCCAATCGTACTGTAGTTTTCTAAAACTCCGCGGCACCAGTAAGAAGAACGGAGCAGGGCAAGTACGCGTTCGTATCCTTAGGATCAAACTTGAGAGGGCAGTTGTAGTAAAAGCTATCAAACTAAAGGTTCATTCAGTCAGGTATGAGCGAAGAGAGGTTCGTTTGAAAATTATTCGAAGCAAAGAAGTACCGATAGGTAGAGAGGAGAGTTGCAGCAAGCAGGGTAGAGAAGACTTCAGGGCCCCCCGCTTGTCGCGGTACCTTTGATTCGATCCCAATCCATAGCCCTGTGATGTGACGTACTTGACATCAAGATATATTCCTTACCCACAACCAAGGAGCTCATACATATTCCAATCCAATAGCAAGTAATATTCCAAGCAATTTTAAATATTACTGAAAATCGCCCCTCGAAACCCTCGAAACATGATCACCTGATAGATATTAGGATTCGTTTAGGCGCTACTAATAAGTATTCAAATTATAATTACCGAAATGGTTAAAATTCTACATGTAAGGTACTGCGGCTTGCGAAGTTCAGAAGTTCTTGTCTTTAGATGTGTCGCTCAGGTACTGGAAGTTACCGTAAGCCCTTCTTTTGCAAAGATTTTATCAAACCACACCGGCGGATCAATTGGCCCCTGCTTTACAATTCGCGATGATCCTTCCTTACTTCAGTATACAGTGAAAATGCAGATAGATGTAGCATGTAGGAGGGAATTGTTAGAGAAATATGTTGCTACGTAGTGTTCGTGATAATCTACTAGGTTGTTTACAGTGTCTGTTCTCTGGTTGGCCGACCCTGAATTCGGGGGCGTCACTCCTGCTAGGGCTCCCCACACTAGGCCGGGGGGGGGGGGGGGAGTGAACTCGAGCACGTACACTACACGATCCCTTCAGTTCTGTGAGAGTAGAGTGATAGAGTTGTTTGCGGTGCGCGACAGTGTACATATGTAGACAGACTCTTCCTCCCTTTCTCTCTGTTCAGTTCATACTCACAACAACAACCACAACAATCCTACTCCTCAGAAACACTCACATCACATTATCTCACTTTCCTATCTACAGTTCGCAAAGAATTTTTTTTAAAAGATCCACCGCTTCTCCCTTCTTATTCGCACTTGAATAAGCTACAATGTCAAGCACTGTCTCTGACGCCGACAGCAGGGCCGCCGACTATGAGACAGTCGAGCGCCGCTACAATATTGCCGTGAATCTCGAGTCCTGGGAGCTTCTGGCGATGCACTCGATTGCTAACGATGAGGTTTGTTAATTCGTTCACTCGTTTTTTTTGCTATCCTTACAGTTCTTGTGAAACAAGACAAGGGAGGAAAATAAGAGTAGGAATCAGCATGGTTATATGCTGGAGTGTCAAACATCAAGAGGTTTTTGAGGATATAAAAAATAAACCGAAAACTGATCAAAACGAAATGCAAAAAATTCATTGTTTTTTAAATTAATAGAGCATCCCTCGTGTCCGTCTTCGCATGCTGAAGTCCCTCGCTGGTTTGGCCGGAACCGATACTCCCCCGGCGTCGCCATCGTCGTCCTCTACTACTCGCCGTGCACCACAGTGACTGTACGACGATAAAAGAGAGACATGGGTTTCTACAAAAGAAAGGTGGGAGTCTCACGGATAACGGCAACTTCTAGTTCTGGGGAGCTTCGATGCGAGTGGGGGGGGTGCGCCAGGTAGGCGGGATATGTTCTGAATGGTGCGGCTTGTGATTTGCTTTTTCTGTTCTGGCCAAGATTCGAAGCTGGGGTGGAACTTAAGTAGAAACCATTATCATTATCAATAAGAGTTGATCTGAGCTGGGATTTGGAGTTGTGTTTCCCTATTGTACAGGATAAATTTGCAATCTCCCGATTTTTTTACGAAATTCGGGAGGACTGTATAGAAAAAGTTCAATGTGATATAAGTTGTGCTACCGGCGTGTTTATATAGCCTGGTGCTTGCGGTAGTGTGGTGATGCGTAACTGCGGATCTCTGTGCGCGTGAGAACGAGTTGTTCTTGGTGGGAAACCTTTCGAGTCTCCATCGGATAACCGCCTTCAATTGCCACTCCTATCGTACCCTTCTGATCGATCTTAATAAACCCAAGCCATTCCTCCCCGATCCCACAATAGGTCTCCAATCCCGAATAATAGAAGCGTCGTAAATACGTTACAAAGCACGTGCAAAAACAAATAAAAAGACCACCTTAGTAACCTATACAAGACCGCCGGCTCACTAGAAATGCAGCAAATAAAAACCATAACAGATCAGAAACTACAAGCCAAATGTGGCAGTTATTGCAGGGGCTCCGAAGAACTACTCAAGCGGTTTAGATGCAAATAAACATCAGTGCCATATCTGAAAATTGCAATGTTAGTATCAACTCCACAAAGTCCAGAGAAATAACTCACCCTTCCATGCTTATCAACTTTAGGTCTCCTCCAAAGTATCGAGCGTACAACCGTGATATAGGTAATCCGTAACCAAATCCGGCCATAGGGGCCTTGAAGTCACTCTTATTGAAGTCGGGGTCGATTGGCGGCGTTGATTCAACGGTGGTATACATGTATGTCCATACCAAGGGAATAGCACTCCGCGGGATCCCGCCACCTTCATCAGAAATCTTTATAGTGATATCCTACACCAACGTTAACAACAAGATGAAATATAAACACGAATGAAACATCGTCTGAACTAGTTACGTAATTGAACAGGGCAGAGCGGTGGTTGAAAATCGAGGAGTATTTACCTCTTTACCCTCTGCTACAATTAACTTTACCGGCGGAAACTCCTCGGAATCACTTCCATGTGTTTCCACCACAGCTCGTAAAGAGTTCTTTAAAGTTTCGAAAAGCATGTGACTCAAGTGGCCTGGCACATACATAAAGTTTAGATCAGGCTTGCATACCAGCTGCACTTTTGGGGCGTCGAATAAGCCGTAATAATCTTCGCACACGAATCTCGCATTCTCAATAGCCTCTTGAGCCAAATCACGAACGTTTGTCTTTGTGCAGATGATTCCCACGTAGTCTTCCTGTTCAGGAGCCGAGTTTAGGGCCACGTGCTGACCAATGAGCATACGGATACCAATTCGGGACATGTAAAACCGGTCTAAAAAGGATTGGATTGAGTTATCGATTTGCATCCTTTGCCGCTTGCGCTTGTACTCGTTAATCCCCATAGCTATGCAAGATCACCGCGATCAGTCAGTTTCACCCAAGGTTCCCAATAAAAATAAGAGGGAAACCCTACCCATTGTAGTGACAACGGGGTCATGACGATGCTTAATGTTTTGGAGCGTCTTTGTAAAGCGTCTATTGTAGTCCACAATTTCTGGGGGCCACCGCACATCGTCGTCCACAGTTGCATAATACCGCCTGCATAATGTGATATTAGATAAATTTCAATGCATTGACTCCAGGACCAACCTTTGACTTGGTTTTCTCCCATTCCGGATACCATTCCCATTCCCGTTTGTTGGCTGCCATGGCGAGCTTCTATATGTTCCCGGCTCGATGTCTGGGTTTTCTATGACCTCCAATGGAATCGGTGGGACGCCATTATCCCGCGACCCTTTTATTAATTTATCCCTTATATCTTTTGATAAACTTGGCTTTTGGAGGGTAGTGATTTCCTAATATTTGGTGTGGTTAGTCAAGCCACCACCACCAAACGAACAAATCAAGATGAGTCACCAACCTCAAACGACTGCATGTACCAATTCGCAACTCTTCGGATGGAAGGCATATCACTTAAACCATCCGGCAGTTGATTTAGCTCCTTTACTCGATGTGCCAATCGGATTGGCAGCTCTTCGCTGAGAAACTGGGAAGCCCGAAATAAGGTCCCTGCTCGGTGTCCTGTCAACCGGCAGATTCATTGGCATAACTCCTACTTTTTTTTTTTTTCTTTACAGCGTATGGGACTGGGTAACCCACCTGGTGAAGGATTTCGCCCAAACTGTACCATTTGCCGTAAACTCACACCGGTTGCTGGAAATTGGCTGTAGTGGGTGATGGTCTCCATCAACGATTGCGTTGGTTTCCACATGGCGGCACTTGCACACCGCCGGCGGTGGTAATACTGGGGAAATATTCAAGAGCTGCAAAGGTCTGCAAGTGGAATTTGATAATAGAGCTCTAATAGCTATGAGGGGAGGATAGATGGAAAGCAGGTGATTGATGGGAGTAATGAGGGGCTGTCGTTTGTTGCAACGGAAGAAAGCAGAAAGGTAGAAAGCAGGAGGGACTTGAGTAGTATCTAAATGATGAATGGGAACGAGTGACTGAGTTCATGTGAGAAACCAGTTCGCGTAAGTGCTAGTGTGCGAAGGTTGTGGGGTAGCAAGCGCACGTGCGGATGATCCGAGAACAGCCCGCACGTCTCAGTTCTTTGTCGGCACTCACCTTTTTGCACCCCTGCCCTGCCATGAGAATTGCCTCACAGCCGAGGGGCAGCGTGAGTTTTACCGGAAACTTTCCTCGGAAAATCTCGTAGTAGTGCGACGGAGGAACGGAGGATTCAGGGACAAGAACAGTGTATAGAACAGAGTAATTTCATACATATAAAAATTATACCTTTCAGTTGACCTTTTCCATTCGGTCCTTCGGGCTATTAAAGTCCTTGATTATACCGTGATCCAGTGGTTATATGTGTATGAAGAGTTTGAACCCATTTATAGAGGGGTACATTCTCACCTGCAAAAAGAGGTGTGAATAATACACAATATACGATGCAGGAAAATGGTGAAATCCGTATGTACTACAAACCTAACCCCAGGATCAAAAAGCAAAATTTGGGGTAAATCTCTCTAGAGTCACCAATAGAATACCAGCAGGATGAGCCCGCGGACCCGGCCGTGAAATTCTATTTGAACTGGGCTGTCATCATCTGAGGTTTGCTCTGCCTTATTCGCCTGGTCCGTGCACGGGTCATCCCATGTTTTTTCCTGGGTGAGCGACGGGTACCAGTCCCACATAAATTCCTTTTTCGCCTTTGCTCACGTGCCATCGACTTATCAACTGCGTGGGAACATCTTTTTTGTTAATAGTGAATCGTAACAGCTACATGTAGTTGTATTTGTACCTTGGACTGATTTCCCTCGTTCCGTGGACAATCCCCCCCCTCCCCCCCACATCTACATAGATGGAGGAAAGCAAGGAACCTATCATCCTACATTTTGTGAGTATCCATAGATAATACCTTCATCTCTCCTCATGTCATACTATTGTTTACTTTTACTCTGGCCTGAGACCTGACATCCCATGTACGACTACCTAGGACTTCGATTGTTTTTACGCGTCAGTCGTCGAGAATGAAAACCCCTCTCTAAAAACTGTTCCTCTGGGAATTCAACAAAAGAATATCGTATGTTGGCAGCTCCATTTCCTCAGAGATCATCCCTGCTGTCATGCCATCTATGCATCGGACAGAAGGGTTTCAAAAATACAATATTACTGAGCTAAGAATGAGAGGGAAAAAAAAAGCTGGCCACCTGTAACTATGTTGCCAGGGCTCAAGGTGTGAAGAAGCTACAGCTCATTACTGCCGCGAAAAAGCAATGCAAAGGTCTAGTAATAGTCAATGGAGAGGATTTGACGAGGTTAGCCGCTGCAAGCCGCTCCTGGTTATCGATAACTAATGGTTACAACGTCAACTTGTCTTACACAGGTTTCGTATAGTTTCCAAAAATATATGGCTTTTCGTGAGGGAGATTGTCTGGAACAACCTTACGGAACGGCTAGGTCTTGACGAGGTATTTTTTCGACCTATAGAAACGAACTTTTTTTTTCTGGTTGTATTTTGGTTTGGACTAAGGGCGGGCAAAAAAAAAGATTTTTGTTGATGCGACGGAAATGATTGATTTCAATATGTCACAATTAAAACGCGGACCCAGTTCAAAGGACCCCTCATTCTTCCGCCTTTCTCGCGACGACCCCTCCGCGGGTTTCCCATTCGACTGGGACGCCCGACCAGGTTACACATACCCGCCCACTGCAGATGGACCCCGCTCGCTACTCCACCAGCGCCTCTTCCTCGCCTCACATCTTGCATCCTTCATAAGAACCCAGATCCTCATAAACTTCAACCACACCTGCTCCGCAGGTATTTCCACCACAAAGCTTACAGCTAAACTCGCAGGCAATGTTAACAAACCCGACGCACAAACTCTCCTTTTGCCCGGCTTCGAAGCAGAGTTTTTAGCCGGACACGAGATGGGAAAAGTCCCTGGAGTGGGCTTCAAAAGCGCACAGAAGATTAGGGATAAGGTTCTAGGAAGAACTCCTAAAGACGATGAGGAGGTTGAGTTCACAGAGATATCCGAAGATGTTACAGTAGGTACCGTAATATCTGTAATAACAACACCAGCACAACTAGAGACCCTCGTAGGTAACGGGCAAAAAATATGGCGATTACTCCACGGGATTGACCCTTCCCGCGTCGTCGCAGCACCAATAGTCCCAACTCAGATCAGTATCGAAGACACTTTCCGCCCCGGAAAGATCATGTGCCTTAACCAACTAACCCCCGTGCTACAGCGGTTGACATTAAAGCTCCTCCAACGTATGCATGCAGACTTGATCGGCCCTGGAGGTGAGAAATGGCTTGCGCACCCGAAGAATTTTAGACTCTCTATCCGATTCCATACGAGGAATAAGGACTTTACGAGGATGAGTAGGAGTGGAAGAATGCCGGGATACGTGTTTTCATTATCAGCACCATTAAACGCAATAGTGGAGAGGTTGGTGAAAGAAGTGGTTGTGGGATTGTTTAGAGGGTTGTGCACAGAACGGAACTGGGAATTGCAGCTGGTTAATGTGGCTGCGGTTAATATGGCGGATGGAAATGGGGGGGCCGATATTAGGGATATGTTCAGCACGGCCAGAACAAGGCAGGAAACATGGGAAAGTAAGGAGGAGGCAACCGAATATCTGGAAGCACCGCTGAGTGATGATAAGGAAGAACAAGAACCAATAGAGGAAGTCGAAGACGGACAGGACGGAGGAGGTGAGCTCGAATGGGGCGACGGGCTTTCGGATTCCTCGGTCGAGTATGGCGGGATTGGATCCAGGGGTTTCTCTCACCACAACCCGTGCCATATCTGCGGCGAGAGGTTTCCAGGCTTTGCGCTCGAGGCTCATCAACGGTTTCATCAAAGTGAGATTGAAATTGAGAGTCTGGAGTAACTTCTAGAATATGTTTTTTTATTCGTGTGTCAGACGATTGAGATTGCTATGTAGATCCTCATTGATCATGGGATTGTAGGTACCTTTTTTTTTTTTTTTTTAAAAAAAAAAGGGTAGTAGATCAGCTTATTATTATAGATTAACTTTAATTTCATTCTAGTGTGGTCTCAAGTATCACCATCACAACCAGCGAATCTACCGCGGTACATATGCAGTTGAAAGCAGGGTATTTACGATATTTATTTAGGCTATATACCAGCGTATTAATTAAGTCCTGAGAAAGTTTTGTGAGGTGGTTGCTGCCAAGACCTCTCAGGACTTGATTAATGCCTGAATATCATTGACGAGAAACCGATGCGGTGTTCTAGCATGCACATACATGTAAGTACCTACATGTATGTAGGTACACGTAAGATAGAGTAGAGCCAGAGTCTTTCTAGAACGATTCCCGAGTCCCCCCCAGACCTTGCTCTCGGGGTCCTCTATAGGGGAGGGGGGGGGGGGGGATTACAAAGGTGTGGTAAATGTAGTTAGGTCATCACAACAACTGCATTCTTCCCGCGGCTCATAAAGTGGTCCTAGCGATCATTGGTAGCATCCCGCTAGGTGGCGTTTTTCACGTGGTTTGAAAAATAAAAAAAAAATAAAAGAAAAAGCAGGTTGATTGATCATTGACATTGATATTTTACATTCACACTACTCATGCTTTACCATCACGGCCACCGCCACTACGTCTTCCTCTTCTCTCCTTTCTTCTGCTTCTTATGCCCCTTCTTGCTCTGCCTCTGCCTCACAACCTTCTTTGGCCCCGCACCGGCCCTCTTCGCAGCCTTCACGCGCAGCATGTGAGCGCCCAACGTGTCCCTCTGTCCGACGCCCTCTCCGTTGGGCGTCAACACCTCCACGGCGACGCTAAGGCCCTGCTCCTCATTGCGCTTACGCACCTGTGCGACAAGCTCGATCCAGCCAAGGCCGGAGAGGAGGATGTCGGTGGACAAGATACGGTAGGGGAGGTCCTTGAGGGCCTCGGGAGAGCGGTCTTCAAGGTGGAGGTCGCGGGCGCCGGTCACGTCGTTAGAGAGAGGGAAGATGCCGGCTGACTTGAAGTGAGAGGGGAGCACGGGGGGGGGGAGGCTTGTGTCTTCGGGTTCTTCGTCGACGCTTCCTTCGGTGGGTGCTGTCACTTCGGTGTCGTCATCGTCGATGAGTTCCTCGTAGGTGCCCTCTTCTTCGAGGCCTTTTTCAATGTCTTCTTCTTCGATGTCTTCAGTGACCGAAGCGGCCTCTTCAGCGGCCTGAGTTTCAATGACCGGTTCCGCCGGATCAGCGGCCATCCCATCGAGCGTATCCGAGGTCCTTGTGGTCCCTTCAACCATAGTCTCACCAACGGGGGGCTTCTGGTACAAACTGACCCCCTTTCTCCCCTCCGGGTTACGCTCGCCAAGTAGCCTAATTGCCTTCTGCCTCGACGTGAGGTGGACAGGAAGGTTGAGGAATGGGTACGCTAGCATTACCAATTTGTCGTCCCCCTTGATCTTGGGTGTTACCATAATTACACCTGCGATCACCAGACTTTGACCAGGCTTGATCGTGAACTGCGTGGGCTTGACCAAGTTCTCCATGTGGAAAAGCTTTCGTTTGTCCTCACGGATGTACGGGAGGAGCCCCGTGGGGCCGTAGCCAATCCAGCGTGAAAGTCCGGGGAGATCAATCAGTTCACTAGTGGTGTTCTGGCCGGCGGTCTTATAAACGATGCGGATGGGAGCCGCTGTTGTTCCGGGGATGTGTGAGATAGTGGGGGCGGTATGCTGCAAGGCGGAAGATTTCGGATCCGTGGGTTCTTGAGCGTCCTTCCCCTTCTTCCCCTTCCCCGGAGCGGGTGGGGTTTTAGGCCCTTTCGCTATTTCCTCTCCATCTCTGGGGGGTAGGATATCAAACTCCCCCGCTTCCTCCATGCTACCCATGACGGCTCTACCCGCCTCCGGCCATACCTCCTTCACCAGCCTCGATTTGCCCACATTGACGGCACCAACGAGCCACATTCCGCCCTCACGATGCTTTGCCTCCTTCTTAACATCTCCAATTCCCCATCCGCGCTTTGCAGACACAGCCCAGAACCTGTCCTCGCCATGCCGGCCCTCCACTTTCTCGCCCTCCGGAAGCGCACTCTTGATAGTCTTCTTCATCCACGTCATCAAGCCCGAGATCTGCTCGGGAGTCCTCACCAGCAGATCCACACGCGTCACTATATACGATATTGTTAAATTCCTCGTTATTTCCCTTGGCAGATTACTCCGAAGGTAGCTTCTCAGGTCTGGTTGCAACGACATTGGCAGGTCCGCGGCGTCGAGGAGGTAGTATATGTGATTCCGCCGATGCTTCGAAGCAGCCAACAGGCCCGCCAACGTCTCAAGCGTCGGATACGATGGCAATGGCGTCGCCGTATTGTGGTGCTGCATGCTATGACATCGCCCGCAGCGGGGGGTTTTAGGGGGCAGCAGAGACAGCGCGGGAGACGTGTCGAGGATGGGGGGGGGCTGGTGTAGGTGAGTGTTTTCGGGGTTGAGGGCTGCGCGGAGGCGGTCGAGCGCAGCTTCAAAGATTTCATCTTCGCGGCGCCTGCGCTTATTTTTGATTATGGGACTGTCGAAGCGCTCTGATCTGGGGCGGTGGGGGACGTAGTAGCCCGGTAGGTGGGGGGAGGTTTGTTGGCTAGGGGCGCCACAGCCAGGGCAAAACGGAGGTGGGACGAAGGGAGGGGGCTCTGTGGAATCAGAAGTGGCTGAATCTTTTGCTGTGGTACTAGTTGTTGTAGTTGTAGTTGTTGTAGTTGTAGGAGTAGTATCAGTAGTATCAGTAGTAGTAGTAGTAGGTATGGTAATAGAAGTAGGGTCACCAGTAGCAGTATTTATTGTTGTAATGGTAGTAGGAAGGTTGTCGAGAGTGATGCCTGAGTTCTCGGGCTTGATATCCAGGTTCTCAGACGTAGTATCTGGGTTTTCTTGAGCGATATCTGAACTCTCAGCAGTAGAGGCGATAGCATCAGTATCCTCAGGGGTAGACGCAGTAACACCAGTACCCTCAGCAGTACCAGTCCCACTGGTCTCAGTAGCAGCATCATGAGAAGTCTTATCGACATGATCATCAGTAGTAAGTAACCGCCGTCCTCCTACACAGTACTGCAGTGGCAGTGGAGTCCGTGGCGGTGGCTTCACAAGTAGTGGAAGCAATTGCCTGGGTCGACATCTCAAAGCTATGCGTGCAATTGCAAACATTGCGTTTTGATTTGTGGGGGGGTGGGGGGATCGAATTGCTTCACAAGCCGTAACCTTTTTTTTCCCCCCCTTGGTGGGGGGTGGGGAATGAGGTAATACGGAGAATTGTTTTTCCGGGACTTGTTTTTTTTTTTTTTTCTTTTCTTGGACTAACCACATGTATCTAAACGCTTACTTACATGTTGTAGGTTGTACTCTACTCGAGGGTCAATGATCGAAGGGAATGATGTCTCTCGAAATTAAAATAATACCTGTATGTACGTACATATACATGTAGACGACTTCATGGATATACCCCACACAAAGCTTTGGAATTAATTGACCACACCCACCCCGCGATCGAAAAGCTTTTAAATTTTAGCTGTTGGCCTATACATATAGTAATATCACTTCAACTCCCATAGGGCAAGACGTCTTTGCGCTTAACACAATTCCAAGTTCGCAAACAAAAACAGCCATCATATTTGCATTTTAATTACAACTGTCCTCCCCCCCCCCCCGATTTATGCGAAACTGATTCATCAGGCTGTCGAGGGGCAGTTTCAGTATCCAGAGCTCCACCCCAAAGCTTAGCCATCTGTTCATCCACTGCAAGGCAGGCGTATGTATGTACATGTATGTACTCCATCCAGTCTTAGATGGCACAGCTACATACTCTAGCTCGGCTCATTTTTCGCCTCCCGTATATATGTGATCTCTCATATCTCGTATTATAACATACATATATCGATCGAGTACATTTATGTTCTGAACTGATCGGAATGCTCCATTTCGGGGAGGACCCGGTATTTCACACCCCACACAGACTCGGGTCGCTATTTTATAGGGTGTTCCACCCCGATCTTGATATAATAATTTAGAACACCCAAGATTGTGGAGCAGAGCATCAATCATAAAAAAAAAAAAAGAAAGAAAGAAGGAAAGAAGGAAAGAAAGAAAGAGAAGCAAGGAAGCAGAGTACATAAGTAGGTACTACTTACTTGTCCCAACCCATTCATGACGCAGGACTCATCTGATGTGTTAATCGAGCGGCTAATCAACTAGCATGGTTGGCACAACAGATGAGTGGCAACAACAACAAGGGAAAAAAAAAGCGAAGGAATGCTAGCGCCAAATATTCATGTAATCTGTGAGATTGGTGGAAATATTTCCTTTGCAGATGCAGGTAAAGTGGCCCGAATCAATCTATACTGTCATGAAAATCTGTACCGATACTTGAAGGTGTCCGGCGTCGGTATACGTACGTAGGCATCATGCGAGGCAGCTACCGAACGGAGGTAAGCCACCGAGACCTGTTTGAAACTGGGTAAATTATATATATAACTTTGTTGATATCGAGACGTGGTTATTACATGTAGCTATCATAGTATAAGAGATTTCAGGTATATTAGGTAAGTGCGTGAGCATGAGTTGATTGAAGTAAATAGCTAGGAGGGCAGTATGGATACGTAGTTAGTGCTAAAATGTCCAGTAAACAAGCCATATAAGATATATTAATATTAATATTATACTACTACTAAGTAATGAGATGTGGTTTTCGATAACAAATGGTGGCAGCACATGACATGAAAATTTTTAACTCTCTGGAACTTGATCAATTGTAATTACATGTAGTTATGGGGTGGTATATTTTTGAAGCGTATACGTGCATACGTGATCGGTCTGTCGAAATGCCTCCTGAAAGCCCGACGAACACGACGTGAGAAGGATCAACACGGTAAGTAAGAATCACCACCACGTATACTTGATCTGTTGTTACGCCCCACCTAAACTAAGTAACTTGGTAGACGGGGAGATCGAGAACAAGCGCCCAAGAGCAAGACGTTACAGATCCATGGTAGTTACATGTGTAGTGTCTTAGAAACCCCCCCCCCCCTGAGGGTCTGGTTCATATACGTATACCAACACCTTGTTCAAAAATAAGGTTTCAAGATTACATATCTGCACTGCAGCAAGGGTTTAGGTATATGTAAGCATTCCCTCAGGTGCAGCAAAAAAAAAAAAAAAACCGAGAATCTGATAAGATACAACATGAAAGTACTTGATTACACCTAACCCTGACCCTAATACCCCCCTAAACTCTAACCCCTCTCTCTCTCCCTTTCTACCTTCTACCTTACTAGTTCTCCCCTCTTTACGCGTAAATAAATAAATAAAGAAAGAAAGAAAGAAAGAAAGAAAGAAAGAAATAAGAATAAGAATATAAATTTACCTAGACTAAAAAGGTCAAAAAGTCGAGAGACTAGGTTGACCTAGGGGCTACCCATGACCTTTTGATGGGCTGGGTAACAAACTCTCGGTGTTTGGCCAGCAGTCCAAGTGTTAAACCCACTCGACCACCGGCCAGATGCTGAAATTCCCAGCAACTAATATTTCCCCGGGAAGCTAGAATAAACTTTGTGCTCCCCGTGAAAATTTAATCGCATGTACCTACATACAGTTGCTTAGTCGTTCCGCCGGTCTATGTTGAGAGCCTACTGTAACCACACTGCGCCCCCAGCCAACGAGTTTGGGTTAAAAAAAGGGTCAAAAGGCCCAGAACCTAGGATAACCTAGGGGCTCCACCCCTGGATCAAACTCGTGACCTTTTGACGGGCCGAGTACCAAACTCTTGGTGTCTGGTAGGTTTTAAACCCACCCGACCACCAGCCAGATGCTAAAGTTCCCAGTAGCTAATACTTGACTAGGCAGCTAAAATAATTTACTGTGAGCCCAACTCACCCAAACCGTCCTGCCCCAAACCCTGCCCGCTCGAGCCTCCCAGAAGGAACATCTCTTAGTTGCGGGATAAAGCATGCATGTTTTTCAAGCTATTCTGCTTAGCACGGAAGAGTGTATAAACGTCTTTCATAAGATGTCACTCGCTCGATTCCGAGTGATGGTCTGTGAATGTGTTTGAACTGGTTATTATTTATTTATTTATACTTTATACTGTGTTTGAATTGGCTGGTTTTATTTATCCTTCATAGATGCATGCAACCCGAAGGTCATGGAAAAACCTCACTCCCCCTCACCGGAAGAAGGTAGGTAGGTTTTCGGGTGGGGGCAGAAGGAGCAGAAGAAAGCAAAGACAAGCATATACACAAAGCAATCCAAACGCAACCAACAAATTCAAACTAGATAGAGACCAAATGCCAGCACAAAACAACGACAAAACTCATGCCCAGACTAGAACAAATAACCACGATTATATCTTTCTCTTTCCAGTTCTCCCACCCGCCCTGCATATTTGAGTTGAGTGATTGATCAATCGGTGTGACATGTGTATGCGCTTGTGGCTGTCACCCCGCCGTGTACGTGTATACATGTGGTCTTTACCCTGCCAACACAACGCACAAGATTATGTCGCTATTTATATTGGTAGCATCTGACTATTTATTTAGACTGCCTGAATGGCCATCTCTAAAGTCTACACTAGAGCCGCACCACCGCACACGTGGGAGGTGGAGACAAAGTTCTATTGGAAAAAGTTGTGGCACCCTAAATCTAATTGGGGAATATACATAATGAAGCTTATGACATGCACAACCTCTACCAAAAATCAACATTATCTCAACCCCTCACCTAATTAACTGTACTGCTCCCTTTTGAATGAATAATAAATAATCCCCATTCACCTCCATTCCTCGTGGCATATCTAACTACATGTAATCACCATTACCCAACCTTGATATCTTCATTACTACCCCCCAAACTAAACCAAACAAAGAACCAAACCACGCAAGAAACACACCTAAAAGGTCCACAAGCACTTGTACGTCAACAGCCTCGCGCCCAACATATCATACTCATTCTGCCGAATCCAACTATCATTCGTCCCCCTTAACTTTCCAAACACGCTCGCACCCTTCCACACAATCACTTGCGGATCCAGCTCTCTCGGCGGCACACCAATAATAATCTGGTACTCCTTACTCGGCTTTAGTGCCCTCATCTTCTCCTCCAGCATGTGGTTGAATCCCGAAACCAGGCCGCCCCCACCGACAACCATGATGCCGGACAGGAAGTCGCGAATCTTCTTCTCCTCCCCCTTGGCAGCGTGTGTTATGGACTCGACGATGGCGCGATCGAGCGGCATGACGGGTACAATCTTGTCGCGCTCCTCAGCGAGCTCGAGAGGCGAGCGACCGCCGCCGGTATTAGGGGCACCGACAGAGCCGGCGCCACCACCGCCGCTGCTGAAGACAACCATACCGGGCTGGAGGGGGGTTGCAGAGCCGGCGGCGTTGGGTGTACCTTCGGGGACCGGGGAGCCGGCGGCGGAGGAGCGGGGTGTGTCGGTGGTGTTGAGGTGCATGCCGAAGGAGGAAGGGAAGCCGGGTTGGGCGGGCCGTGCGGGGGTGACGAGGGAGGGGTTGAGAGAGGGTTCAGGGGTTGGCGGGCGCGGGGCGAGAGATTGGTAGAGTTGGAGTTGGGCTGTTGAGAGTGGGTCGTTGGGATGCCCGTCATAGAGGTCGTAAGAGCGCTCCCAGAGGGAACGGCGGCCACGGAGCTTCTCGGAGTGGTCGAGGAGTGTAGGGTTGTAGTGAGTCTAGTGAGATATTAGAAGAGGTTGATAGATAGATGGGCTAATTAAAACATACCAGTGGAGCGAGCATGACCTCATCATATGTCTTAAACGAATACTTTTTAGTATCCTGATCGGGCGTTCGCAGATGGAAATCATGCGCCTGCACGCTGATATCAGAGTCATTAAGCGTAGAGTACTTTATCTTCAACTCCTCAGCCAGAAGGTAATCGTATCGATGCCACAGGTTTATCTCTTGGTATGGGAAGTTATTCGATAGCATCATCTGTAGTAACGCTTCAGTTACATCCTGACCGCCATATTTTAGATTTAGCCGTGACTCTTGCACGCACATGCCCTCTTCAACACAGCAAATTGAGGTTTTCTGCGCGCCAATGTCCACAATACAGGCCTGTGAGTAGCCCGCGCCAAAAGAGGCGGCCAATGATTCCTAGTGCATGTTAGTTGAAATTAACCCTAACCCTTGTAACGAGTGATAATACCTGTATGATGCAAACTTGAGAGAACCAAAATTCCTTCAACAGCAGGTCCAGCATTTCCGTGACATAGTTCTTTTCATACAGATCTGGAACTACCAACACGCAAGAGTAGGTCTTTAGATCTTTCTTCTCGAGCTTGAGTTCTTTCTTGATGGCATCTTCGATAATTGTAGATACATCTTCGAGGACCCGTCTTTTGGACTTGTAATCGCGCTCATTAAATGTTCCGTACCTAATCGGCCAGAATAATCTATACCGTGGAGTTGAGTTGTCTGGGATCCTCAGGGCTTCATGGCCGACAAAATATTCACTCTTTTTGGTCATCTCCGTCCAGTCCACGCGGTAGGGATCGTTGTGCTCCTTGATTATCTCCGGAGGAGTGCGGCGATTATAAGAAAGGACCAGATCTCTAGAGTTTGGTAGAATACGGCGTTTATTATGTCGCATGCGGACTTTAAGCTCATTCGACATTTTATTAAACTCCGTTTCAAACTACTCCCGTCAGCAGCCCACTCCCCTCCATCTGTTCGCAAACAAAAACGACGAGCACAAACCTCCTCTCCGAACATCGCCTCCTCCGATTCGACCTCCTCGCCCTCGTCATCCACAACCTTCATCCTCTTTGGACTCCTCTCCTCCTCCTCATACTCTGCCTTCTCTGCGCGCCTTGCAATCACATTCGGCAAGCTCTTTGGCAGCGCATCGTTCGCCAGACCGATCCTCAAATTCTGCGACCCCGGGTGGATGACAATGACCTTACTACCAAGCGTAGCCTCCTCCTGCTCTTCCGCAGCCACATTGGCAGCTGCATCGTCGACTACAGCCTGACTGTCAATATCCATCGCATTCGGGTCTATGGCTGCTGCGGCCGCAGCTTGTCGCTCCTTCTCGGCCAGCAATGCTTGCGCACGAACTGCCTCTTCCTGCTGCTGTCGGAATACCATGATCTGATCATCGCGCTTAAGATACTCGCTGTTATAGCTGCCGTGTTAGTAGGGGGGTGGTGGATGTGGGTAGGGTGGGTAGGTAGGCGGGTGGAAAACGGACGTGTAGTAGTTCTTCTGGTTGATCATGGGGGTCATGGGCCATGAGTGGGTTCGGAGGTTATTGTCGGTCCGTTCGAGGCCTGATGTGTACAGTACAGTTAGAGTTATCACATTAGCTTTTATGATAGCAAAGACGTACCCTCCTCACGCATGAGTGCTCTCCCCGACTTTTTTGGTGGTGGCATCTTTGGTTTCGCAGGCTGCAACAGTGGGACCGACGATGATGATGATGTTGCAGCTGCTATAGCGACATTGATGTCGTGAATTGAAGGCGATGTAGCCCTCGACATTATTCAATCCCGTACTGTAACTGTGAAGGAATTAAATTATTTCAATTGGTAGTGAGTGTAGGGGGAGGGGGGGGAGTAGTAAGTCAGTACAAGAAAGAGTTGATTGTTTGTTTTTTGTGAGAGCATTTGGGGCGGGAATCCCTTCTTGGTCCAGCCAGGAGGACAGTTTCAGTTTCAGTGGCTCTCTCGCGTTGTGTTGCTTTTGCTTGGCGGGAGGCTCATTCATTCATTTCTCGGCTCAGAAGCGGAGGAGAGTTCGGCTTAGTAAGGGGGGGGGGGATGGGAGGCGGGTCGGGCTGTAGTTTTACACGTTTCTCCCTAAAGTAAGCTGGCAGCAGCAGCAAGCAGCTTACAGTCTCGGGGGTTTGTTGCACTTTTTTTTTTTTCCATCACAAGCAAAAAATAGAATTTACTCTCCCCATAGATACATACGAACAAGCTGCTGCACAGTGTTGACAACAGCCCCTGCCTGGTACTGTACTGCTTGCACACACACACACACACACACTCACAGCTAGACGATTCATACATAACTACTCAGAGAGAAAAACAAATCACAACCTTTCAACCTATCCACGCGCCATCATGGGAGCTTTTCAGAGTCTGTTCTCGCGGTTATGGTCGAAGAAGGAGGTCAGGATATTGATATTGGGACTTGTATGTAGCTCCGAATCTAGGAATACTCTGCTTATCTTTTATGCTAACGGGCCGTGTTAGGACAACGCTGGGAAAACTACGTTACTCTACAGGCTTAAGGTATGGCGGCGATCCGAGCGAGGGATGAGGAAGGGATGGAGGAGTTTCATCTAACAAGGTGTTGCCAGATTGGTGAAGTCGTGACCACAGTCCCAACAATCGGCTTCAACGTCGAGAGCGTCACATACAAGAACCTGAACTTCAATGTCTGGGTATGTCTGATACATCCGTCGCCCTGTCTTGTGCTGTCCTTTCTTGACAAAGCTAACAAATACCACAGGATCTAGGTATAACCTCGACACATCCAACTAGTAGCAGCACTGAAGGTACAACGTGAGAGCTAACGCCTCCCTCTCTCTTTACAGGTGGTCAAACATCGATCCGACCCTACTGGCGCTGCTACTACGCCAATACAGCGGCTGTAGTCTTCGTCGTCGACGCCACAGACCACGCCCGTCTCGAAACCGCTGCCGAGGAGCTGGCAGCAATGCTCAACGAGGAAGAGCTGCGCGACGCAAGTCTACTCGTGTTTGCAAACAAGCAGGATCAGCCCGGCGTGCTGGGCGCGGCCGAGATCAGTGAGGCGTTGAAGCTCCCAAGCTTGAAAGAGAGGAATTGGAGCATTTTTGGGTGCAGTGCTGTTACAGGTGATGGTGAGTAAAAGACCCTCCTATTCCTTTTTTTCTTCTGTTATCGATATCTATAGGCGTGGGGTTGTAGTGATATACTGGCGGAGAAGGAAGTGGACAAGCTTCATACTACTTAAGAGTGAGATATGCTGACGCGTCCTCCCGGGATTGTTATAGGTGTGAATGACGGCATGGATTGGCTTGTGGTGTGTTTAATATTCCTTCCCCCTGCTCTAGATAGCACTTTGAGAATTCGCAGACGCTGACCTAGCATTGTTATTGTTTGTCGTAGACTACCGTCCAGGAGAACCAATAGACGCAACATCCCCAGCGCTATAAAGCGTATATAGTAACAAGACATGTTCTCCCCACCCTCCCTATTTTCGTGTTTGAGAGGGTGGTTTAGTTGGTTGTTTAGTTAGAGTGCTCTTTGTGGGTTGCAATTGGTTCATGATATGGGCGACTTGTTTGATTAATTGCTGGCTGCATGTTTCTGTGTTTTTCCCCCTCTCTCAACTTTCTTTTATTTCCCCCCTTGATGCTGTTTTTCTTGTCGATGTTTGTGTATCAGCCCCAGATTTGGGAGGAACGGTCATGTGCTGAATCGGTGGGCTGGCGGGTGTAATGTCGTGCGTGTGTGTGCGGCTGTGGGTTCTTCTACTACTATAGAGATATGTGATGTGCGGTAATGAATACCATGGACGAGAATCTAACAATATATATCACTCTTCTAGCTACATAAGTAGTATCAAATGTGTTGGCTCGATATATAATTTTGGTTAAGTGATCATACAATCTTTTGCACTCATACCGTGCCCAGAGATACGCACATGCCCGTAATAGCCATCACAGGTAACACTGGCCCCCATCCCCCGACATCTTTACCCAGGCTACACACTTTATCTACCCGATATACTCCCGGGAGCACAGATTCAAGTGCGGGGAGCAGCCGCTCACCCCCGTATTTGGTTGCTGCATTGCATGGTGTAGAGTGTACAATATAGATGAATAAACATGGATTGATCTGCCGCCGTTGGGTGTATGAATGTAGCGCCGAGTGCTAAGTTTAGCCGTCTAACCAACGCTTGCCTCGGTGTTGAGTACTGCGAGGTCAATTGTACTCTACGATAGCTTCTTGCAAATCTCTGCCCTACTCTAGCCTGTCATCGTCATACCCCGGAGTCCGGCTAGCTGCGGTGATATGATGGTGGTGCCCGGGCCTGCTGCTTAGTGTATACACACGGTCTAGAACACCGACCTGACTGAGCAAAGAATACATAGCGGCGGCGGGCGGCGACCGCTCACACTACCCTACCGCTCGTGGCCGCCCGAGAAGAAAAGGGAAAAAAAGAAAGAAAGTGGCAGAATCGGGACTAGCGGAATGCGGGGGGGGGGAGAAACGTCTCCACATGGCGCGTTTGACGGGGTGCAGGGGGGTGGTGGATGATATCATTAATGGAAGAATGCCCATTGGTAGAGAGCAGGTGTGTTTGTGTGTGTGTGTGTGGTAGGGATGGCTTAACGTATCTGAGTATTTTGCATACCCCCGTGAAGAGAGATGGTGATGATGGATCACGGATCTTGGGAATTGACTATATGTTATGTATGTACATCATGTAAGCGGGTTCGAGAATACATAGCTTATGAAGAAGTGTTGGTCTCAGCATGTTAACTCTAGACCCGTTATCTTGTAAGCTGTTGATGATGTTATTAATGTATGGGAGATGTCTGTGTGTGTCTCTCTCTCTCTCTCGAAGGAATTACCTTGGCATGCAAAGAGTAGCTGTCTAGAGCTCTTCTTCCTCTTTTTCCCATCCACCCACACACCCACACACACACACCAACTTCCCCCATCCAATCCATCCCTCCCTCCCTACCCATCCCCAATCGTATATAATCCCCTGCTCGCCCACAACCTCAGAGATTCATTTCTCCTCATCTTAATTCCCACAAATTATATCAGCAGCCAGACATTGAGTCTGAAATACAAGCCTAAATAGGTACCATATAATACTTACCAGCCCAGCAAGCAACAATGGTCAACTACAAGGACGAGCAGTTCAAAGACTGTCCAGTCTACACCGCCAGCAATGGCTGCCCCGTTATGAACCCTCAGGCGTCTCAACGCGTGGGCGAGAACGGGCCCCTACTACTTCAAGACTTCCATCTTATCGACCTATTAGCCCACTTTGACCGCGAGCGTATTCCTGAACGGTATTCCCCCACCCCCCACTCCCGCTCTTAAGTGCAATCCACTGAACGTTGTTCATCTAGAGTCGTTCACGCCAAGGGCGCCGGTGCCTACGGTGAATTCGAGGTCACCGATGACATCTCAGACCTGACATCAGCCGACATGTTCCAGGGTATTGGCAAGAAGACCAAAGCACTGGCACGTTTCTCCACAGTTGGCGGTGAGAAGGGCTCCGCAGATTCCGCGCGGGACCCCCGTGGCTTCAGCGTAAAGTTCTACACGGAGGAGGGAAACTACGACTGGGTGTTCAACAACACGCCAATCTTCTTCCTGCGCGACCCAGCCAAGTTCCCCGTCTTCATCCACACGCAGAAGAGGCATCCGCAGACCAACTTGAAAGATGCCAGCATGTTCTGGGACTACCTGTCCAACAACCAGGAGTCCATCCATCAAGTGATGCACCTGTTCTCGGATCGAGGTACCCCGTACTCGTATAGACATATGAATGGGTACTCGGGGCACACGTACAAGTTCACAAAGCCAGACGGCACCTACCACTACGTACAGATCCATCTCAAGTCCGACCAAGGCAACAAGACCATGACCAACGAAGAGGCCAACGAGATGGCGTCCGCCAACCCGGACCACCACACGCAAGACCTCTTCGAGGCCATCGCCAAAGGCGACTACCCCTCCTGGACCGTCTACGTCCAAGTCATGACCCCCGAACAGGCCGAAAAGTTCAAGTACAGCATCTTTGACCTGACAAAGGTCTGGTCGCAACGCGAGTACCCGCTCCGTCGCTTCGGCAAGTTCACGCTCAACCGCAACCCCGAGAACTACTTTGCCGAGATCGAGCAGGCAGCCTTCGCACCGTCGCACTTGGTGCCAGGTGTCGAGCCGTCGGCCGACCCAGTGCTCCAGTCACGCCTCTTCTCGTACCCGGATACGCACAGGCACCGCCTCGGCGTCAACTACCAGCAGCTACCCGCGAACCGCCCACTGCACGCGTTCAACCCCTTCCAGCGCGACGGGGCCATGGCGATCGAGAACTACGGCGCCAACCCGAACTACCAGTCGTCGTTCCGGCCCGTCAGCTACGCGAAGGTGGTGCCGCACGAGGCGCACGAGAAGTGGGTGGGCAGCGCGACAAACTTTGCGTTCCGCGTCAACGATGGGGACTATGAGCAGGCGAATGATCTGTGGAACGTGCTGGGCCGCACGGAGGGCCAGCAGCGCAACTTTGTGCACAATGTCGCTGTGCACCTGTGTGCGGCGCGCAAGGAGGTCAGGGAGAAGACGTATGGCATGTTTGAGAAGGTGAATAAGGAGCTGGGAGAGAGGATCAGGGCCGAGACGGAGAAGAATGTGCCTAGTGCGGGTAAGGTGGAGGGGGTGAGTGCTAGGTTGTAGGTGGTTGTATCTTTTTTCTTCTCGTTTTTTAGTTTAGGGACTGTGTGTTTTTGGTGTTTTTTTTTTGTTACGACGCTATGGATCACAATTGCTGCGGACTTACCAATGAATGGACGGCTGGATGGCTGTATTTTAGAAAATATCTACCCACCTCTTCAAGCCTCATTACCCATTGCGAACCAAACCGTTTCCCTTGCGCGCGATACAAAACATGTACTACACGAGTAACACCAGGTTCACAGACTCTCACTCGGTCCCGGCCATACCAGCCCAGCTCTGCTTAGGGGATATACCTCACCGCACATATACATACATGTACCCACCGACGCACCGACACCGGAGCCCATCCACCCACCCGTCCCAGTTAGCTACATAGTTGGTTAGTTGCTGACCTACATACAGTAACAACCCACGACAGCCAGCACCGTGAGCAACCAACAGTACAGTACAGTACAGTACGGTAACTCTGGCCGGGGTGGTCTTGCTGGGCGCGCGTATTATACAATCACATACATACCCTCCCCCCTCCCGTACCTGTTAACTAGCTAGTATCCTGGGTTGCTCTGGGGGTCCGGATATAAGAGATAAGAGGTACATGCGTATACGGTCCCAGGTGTGTGTGTGTGTGTCTCGCCCGCCCAGCTTCTTCTTGGTAGATGGCCAGTCGCGGCCGGTCCACGTATGTAGATCACTGCGTCACCGGCCATCACTCGTGCCCATATTATGGCTGTTAGGCGCCAGTTACTACCCCCCACTGAGCTTGTAGGATAGAAGGAACGGGGCAGTTCATTGCAAGGCGATGTGCTGTGCTCGCCTGTCAACCCTTCAGCTACGTACATGTACATATATCGCGGCTTCCAGCATAACAGGCCTCCTTGCAAATAACTAACTAGCCCCCCGTACGATACTCTGCAACAAGGGAAATAACTACTACTACTCGCCGTGACTACTCCATTCTGGGCCGCCCCATGTCACGCACCGACATTCCACTGAACGCCGAGCCTAGGTGCCTTTGGTCAATTCGACTGGACAGAAATGTATTGTTAGCTGCCCCACATACCAAGCCAAACAGCAATTCCCAAGGGGGGGTCGAGATTACCTCTCAGCGCATCATGATCCTCGTCAGGCACCGCACCGACTGCAAGTAGTCCGCCCTAGACTTTAGCATGCGCTCCCCGCCGGCACCGGCGCCGCCCTCAAAGAAGTCCAGCATCCTCACCGCCGCCGCATGTCTCTCCAGGAGGGCATGCACGGGACTCACCCCCCCTTTGTTGTTGTCGCTGCCTACGTCGGAGCATGGGGAGCGCGGCTCAAACTGTCCGGGGAACCAGTGCGCGAAGAAGGCGTCCAGGGTGTCGTCGCTCATGTTGTTCCCGCGCTCGCGCAGCCAGGAGCACTGGATGTCGGCCTCGATGTGGGCCAGCGCTATGCGGATGCGTCGCTGGACCCGCTCCGTGTCGGTCGTTACCGTGAGCTTGGGCGTGAGCCTCGGGGGGGCAGCTTCGTCCCCCCCGATCCCGTCGGTGGATAACAGGCTGAGCCGGTGCCGGTGCGGTGCACCTCCAACCCCGTCGGTGGATAAGGCCGGCTCTGGGGAGGGGGTCCGTACAGAGACGCGGGGGTCGACCCAGGTGGTGTATCTGTGGATGTGGTTGGCGAAGTAGCGCCTGAAGGTGGCGGTGTACCGTATTTCCCACCCGGGGGGTAGAAAGAGCCCCTCCCGGTTGAACTGCCTCCTTGCGGTTATTGGGCGTGCCTTCTTTGCGTCTTCTTTTTCTAGGTCTACGGGGAGCTCTTTGGTGGTGGCAGTGGAGTGGTCGATCAAGGGGCTTCTGATCCTCTTCCATTCGATCTGTCGTCCAAGAGAGCATTCTTGATATATATCTCTGATCTTGACGTCCCTCGATGGAGGACCCTTTGTTCTAGGCCCTCGATGGTATTTCGGTGGAGGGTTCCTATGGGCCTCATTATCAATCTGGTACATCTCATCCACAAACTCCCACTCCGACTCATGATGCAGCCCCGCCATCTCCCTATCCCCGTTCCCATTCTTCTTCTCCTCCTCCTCCTCCCACCACTTCACCATGTCCCCCCACGACGGACACCCCGCTATCATATCCGCACACCGATACTCAAACCTGTACATGACGCCGTTGGTGACCTTGACCGTGAACGGGCGCTTGCTCAGCCCATGCGTCTTCCAAAACATGAGGGCCTTAGCAGCTGGCACGACTGTGCGCGGGGCAGCGCGCAGATAGTGCTCATACTCCATGGAGTAGACATGCATCTGGGCAAGCCAGTGCGCCGGCAGCACCACGTCCTCCCCCGGCGGCGGGCAGAAGAAGCGGAAGCGGACAGCGGGCCTCCCGTTGTTGTTGTTGTCGTCGTCCGCGTACGGGTTTGCGTCGAAGAAGGACTTGTGGGCCGGGCGCCAGTGGGGGCGCACCACCTTGTGGCGCTCGTCGGGGAACACTAGCAGGTAGTGGGTGCACTTCTCGGTCGAGGTGCTGATGGGGTCGACCTTGACGGTGAAGAAGAAGGGTTCTGTTGGGAGGGCGGGGATCAGGCAGTGGGTGCTGGAGTGGGTGCGGCGGGTGTGGAACTCGGGGAGGGTGAAGTTGCGGGTGCCTATTGAGACGGTGATGGCGTGGCGTGGGTGCCGCATTGGTACTGAAGGGGGGAGGGGGGGGGGGTGTCCCTATATGGTACTCTGAGGTCAGTGGGGGGTATTCTGAGGGGGGGATATCAAAGATGGGTAGATGACACATACGAGGTGAATATTGTGAAATATATATTGAGATATCAATTTCACATACGCAAGAATCCCCACGTAGCATAGAAGGGACGTGAGAACACGGATCAGAGGGGATATCACGGACTAGGATATTGCGAGATGTAGCCTCTATAGATCCAGTGGTGTTGAGGGAGTGACATGGATCTGTTGGCAGCTTGCACTCCAGCTACGGCTACATGTAGCTACAATGTAGCCCTGCTGGTTTGATAATATTTACAATTATAATCCACTGCCTATGGGACTCGCTCGTCTGGATCTATATCACCCTGTACTTGTGGATATATCTTGTAGTAACACATGCCACCAACTGGAGGTACTGCTACACATTGTGAAGGGATTCTGTATAGATAGATAAATGAATAGCCGTGGGTCTGTCCCAATACCCGCCCCTTGTACATGCAGCTACATGTGTGGACGTTGGATACCTAGCCAGATATCAGCCCTGTGCTGTTTCCCTCTGCCCAGGCCAAACCCCCGCGTTACCCGCGCCCTTGACTGCCTTCGCGCTCTACTGCTCCATTATGAGATCCACCGTTGCTACATGTATATGCACGCATGCACTGCATACACAAGACTGTACACAGGCTATCACTCGATCGCGCCAAGGTTCCCATTGCATACATACATGTATGCATGGCCGCCCCGTCAATCAGATCAAAGCTTCAATTCTATACGCACGCCTAAGCACCCCATCATCATCACCACCACCAACCTCATCCTCAATGCCATCCTGCGTATTGGCCACCACCAGCACGATACCCCCACAAACCTTCCATCCGTGTATACATACACAAGTACATACACACAAGTGTACTGTCCAAACAGCGCCAGGACACCAACCAATCGAAGGCCACCCACGGGCCAGAAGTACATGTATCCATCACTGATAGGAACAGCTCGCCCCCAGATATGTGGAGATCCCCGCACGGGCGTAGGCATCCATCTGGGGATGTTAGGGTTAGGTTTCGAGCAAAGGGCCAACCAGGCAGTATCAACACTGAACTGCTGCCCCTTCCGCTCATTGGGCGCATCACGACACGGAGGTCATGACTGGCGGGTCAACTCGAAAGAAACATCGCTACTGGAGTACATGGACTTTCGACAGCGAATAGCATCACCTCTGTTTTTCTTTCTTTAGTGGGCACCAGCCATATCGGATAGCCTTCAACTGGTGGCATACCAGGACTGATTCTTGCAGCCATCTGTTGGTACTTCTCCAGGCTCCAAGCTCGGTGGGTCTATAGGGTTCGATTCCCCTGACCTCACCAGGAACCTCAACTGCCCAATGAATGCACGAGCAGGGGATTCCCATCTGGTGCAATAGATCTCACACACCCCTCAGCACCTCCGCTATCGAAATCACCAACTCTCACTCACTCACAGATCTTCACTCGGGCGCCTAACCAACCCTGGCCCCTAGTCCCCTGCATTGTCTTGGCAGCAACATCTCGTCAACCGTCAACAAGCTTTCTTTATTCAGTCTCTCGCTCTTCTTCTACACAAACCCTCACCGCTCTCCACTCACCTCCATCACCCACCACCACCACCACCACATACTGAATTCAGAGACATGTCGCGGCCAACGCCTCGCGGTTATCCACAGGATTATATCGTTCGTATCCGCTACCAGAACACGCTCCCGCCGCCGCAATGCCCCCCAAAGCTCCTCGACATCCCAAACAGCGCGGCCGCACAGTTCACAGACACGTCCTTTGCGAGTAAGCTTGCGAGGACAGAGTCGCTGTGTGTGGATGTGGATTCGGAGCTGGGAATGCCCCTGGATATGGTGCATGTGCCGCGGGTCTTTGACGGCGATGATTCGGGTACTACCCCCCCCCCCCCCCCCCGAGGATAGCACATTGAGACTAACCTTCTCCACACAGCTATCCGCCCTCTAGACCCTACCCCACCCGTCGACCCCCGCGACCGCCTTCTCCTGCGATCCGCCTCCTCCCTCGGCCAAACCGCACTAACCAAGACCGGCTCTGCCTCCGCAATCTCCTTCCTCCGCCGCACCGAGTACATCTCCGCCGAGCAATCGCGGTCAACCTTCAAGGGCAGCGGCTCCACAACCTCGGACCGCATGCTGCAGGCCTCGCGCGCAAAACGCACCGCCACAAAGGACCAGGACAACGACCCGCTGCGCATCCTGCAGGCGATCCTCAAAGGCTTCGACGTCGCGAACCCCGAGACGGCCGGCCAGGGCACCATCGGCCTCAAGAACCTCGCCGCCGGCGACAAGGCCGCCGCCAACGCGGAGCGCAACTGGAAGGAGCTCAGACACCCGAACAAGCCGCAGCTGCGCGCGGTCGAGACCTTCCCGCTGCTGCCCGACTTCAACGCAACCAGCGACAGCGGCGGGTACATGCTCTTCAAGTTCTCGGCGAACCCCGTGGTGTCGAGCACAAAGCGCGACACACGGATGGACGTGGGCCTGCTCAAGCCGCACGAGAAGCCCGTCGACGAGGAGGGGAACTTTGACGCCGTCGGCCAGGACATCTTTGACTACTACCTGCCGGCCACGACCGGCGTCGCCGCGGGCATCAAGCGCAAGTTCGCGGCGTACAAGGACGACCCCACGAGCGACGAGGAGCCCGTCGAGGACGAGGACGAGTTCAAGTACGACTACGTGCGCTCCTACGAGACCAAATCGCACAAGCAGCACTCTGACGAGCTCGAGGAGGCGGCGCTCATCTTCCACACGGGCGACGAGGAGAAGCCGCGCGGCGCATACTTTTACCCCATCCTGACGCGGTACGTGCTCCGCCCGCGGCGCAAGAGCCGGTTCCCGCCGGGAATGCCGATGCGCCACGAGGACGCGGACGAGGACGACGAGGCCGAGAAGCCGCCGGAGGTGATGAATGTCAAGGTGCGCAGCCTGAATGGCGAGGAGCGGAGGCGCAGGGACGAGCAGAAGGCTAGGATGGATAATCCGAAGGCGGCGGTGGAGGAGTTGTGAGGACTGGGATTTGGTGCTGGGTGGGTGGGATTGGAGCTTTTTTTTTTTATTGTTTTATTTGTGGCCCTGTAGCTAGGGGTCTGGGACTTTTTTTTACTTTTTTTCTTTTCCCTTATTTTTGTTGGGAAATGACTCGAGCTTGTTATAGAACAGGATAGGACAGGACAAAAGAATGAATTGGATATGTCATGTATTGTGGTAGTGTGGGGTAATTTACATTGTAATTGTTGTGGGAGAGACAAGAACCATCATCATAGCCTTTGTCCATGCCATATGTATTTCCTATTTATTTACCGTACCCCACACACACGGCAAGGGGGAGAGGAGCAGAGGAGGGGGGGGGGGTATGTACGATATAACACTAGTAGCACACAGCAGAACGTAAACGGATCTTTCTTCTCTACCGGACCGAGGTGCGTTCTGATAGCTGGGGCTGGCAGGCCTTCCCAACCCTGGAGGATAGCGGCGCCGTCCCGCTCAATCAGTACATGTACCATTAAGCACCCATACGCTACGCTATGCACAATTGGGTGGAGCGGTGGTATCACCCCCCGCAGAGATAGATAGGTGGGTAGATACAAGTTCCTGACGCACCGCACTGCACTGGTGTAGCGCTGGGGGGCGGTAGGTACTTGTAAACACATGTAGGTATGTAGTATACACATGTAGGGACAGCCCGGTTTGTGTGCGTGTCTATTATACCTACCAAGACCCAAACATGGCCACGCGCAGAGACAGCTGTGGGCTGGTCACGGGCTGTCACTCGGGGGGGGTAGGTAAACGTTGTCCGGCCTACATGTCCCCCCCCCCGGGGGGGCTTCCTATGGTATACAATCAGGCCTGGTAAACAGCGGCGAGGGCAGACCACAGCCTCTGACGGACGGCAGCCTGCGCTGAAAGAACGGTAAGGCAGCGCGGGTATAATGTTCGTTTTCGACGGAGGGAGGCTATCTGGCTGGTTGACAACGACAGGACAGTAAGAATCGACACGCACGCACGAACGTTGAAATAACACTGATGATTGAGTGGTGTCTGTATTCCAATCCGCCTCTAAAAAAGAATGATGAAAAAGAAAAGAAACAAAAGAAGAGCGCTAAACAAAATATACATGAAACGAAGATATGTAAACCAGCTAGCTAGCTGCCTTTTCTACTACTTTTTGTACAACCGCCCCCCCAATGTATGTACCGTATTCCGCCGCGCGCACATCTCTACAACCCCCGCGCCTTGACAACCCTCGGCTTAACCGGGAGCCTGAGCCCCTTTGCCCCCAAGTGCAGCATCTCGATCCTCTTACTCGCCACCCTCGCAGCATATCTCGGCAGCCACACACGGCTCCCGAGAACAATTGTTCCCGTCAGCAGCGCCAGACTGCCCGCCTGGTGCGTGGCCGCAAGGTGTGTCGGCACCATATACAGCAGCGTTGAGATGCCCAGGACGACCTGGAGGATCGCGAGGTGGAGCACGCCCATGGTGCTGGCCTTTGCGCGCTTCGTCAGCGCGGCCGCGACCTTGGGGCTACAGCGGCTGTATGCAAACAGCGCGACAATCAGCGAGAAGGTGGTCGTGGCGAGGACGCGGTGGTCAAACTGCACGGTCGTGGGGTTCTCGAGCATGTTGCGCCACCAGAGGTCGGACTGGTCGCCCGTGTGCGAGTAGAAGGGGTCAAACATCTCCTTGGTTGGCGGCACGAAGCCGGTGCCCATCTTGGGGAACTGGTTGTAGATGAGGCCCGCGTCGAGGCCCGCAACGAGACCGCCGGACATGGCGGTGAGGAAGACCATGGCCATTACGACGCCGACGCTGGCGCGGAACATGCGTAGGTTGGCGAGGGCGTTGTACTCGGTGAGGGCAGCCTTGGGGTTGGGGTGGAGGAGCCGGTTTTCACGGAGGACCGAGAGACCGTTCCAGAGCATGGCGGCGTAGACGGTGAATGCGGCGCCTAAATGTGCGGTGAGGCGGTACTGGCTGACGCGGGGATGGGAGCCGGGCTTCTGGAAGAGGTCGTCTTGAATACCGCTCTTGACCATCCACCAGCCGATGAAGCCTTGGAAGCCAATAAGGGCCGAGATTCCGGCAATGCGCCCGGCCATGCGTGCAGTGACGCGGCGGCGGGCAATGAAGTAGAGACCTGGAAGGACGAATGAGAGACCAATGAAGCGGCCGAGGAGACGGTGGGACCATTCCATGTAGTAGATAAACTTGTATTCATCGAGCGTCATATTAGGGTTTAGTATGCGGTATTCGGGCGAGTTGCGGTATTTCGAAAAGTTTTCTTCCCAATCCTCCGCTGACATAGGGGGGAGGGTACCGGTGACCGGCTTCCATTCTGTAATTGAAAGACTACGCACAGGTGTATTAGAGATATTTTTTTTTCCTTTAAAGAATACATAGCGGGGGTGGCATACCCGGACTCAGTAAGACGAGTCAAACCGCCAAGGACCACAATACCAAAGACCAAACCCGCAGATCCAATGAGCCAATAACCAACTGCCTTACTGCTCGTCTCCGGGAAGAAATGGCGCTTTTTCGTATGGGCGGCGTTCCTGATCGCCTGCTTACCCGCCGCAAACCCATCTGCAAGCCCACCTAATGGCGACTCGGCCACCTTCGCTCCTCCGCCCACCGTCTCAACAATCGGGTTCCTCGAAGTAAAGGTGAACTGCCTGCGAGCAAGAAGTCTTGGGGCTTTAGGGAACTTCCTGGTGAAAAAAGAACCGTTTGAGAAACACCTCTGTGAGAGATGTTGCTTAGGAATACATTGTCGGCCAAGGGTTGAACCAGCCAGCCGCAACCCGGCGAACGCAGACATTGTGAACCAGAGTTTTTGTCTATCGAGTAACAGATGTTGATCAGTTCAGTATTATCTTTTTTCTTCTCCTTTTCCAGTCTCTCGAATAAAATGACTGATCTTTGCGAATGGAACACTGCCAGTTGAGAGGCGCGCGGGGAGATTTGGGCGGCAAGGTGGGGCGACGTTGAGACGTGAAAATCGCGTGATGAGCTATGCATGGAGTGGTACGAGAATAACGGCCACCCTCTTCCATGTAGAACCGGGAGCAGACGGCTATCGGGTTAAGATCATTGGAGGACTTGAGATCTTTGAAGAACTTGAGGCCGCAGGAATCTCAATAGATCTGTCGGTGGATGCCCCTCTGATTTCTTTCCGCAGAATTGATGGATATCATTGATCAGATTCCAGAGTTGACGTAGATCCATTGTAAGTGTATCTACCTTAGATAGAGATAGAGATAGAGGGGGAGATTTCTCTCGCCACTCATAATCACCTCTAAGATGCTTCTTCTTCTTCTCAAGAACCAATCAGCGCCACCTTAAGTCGAGAATGATAACGCATGCAAATCCCAGGTCAGTTTCGTTGTCGGGAGTGGCCGAGTCGATAATTTCCAGAACCGAGGTTCGCTAACGTTACAAATAATCCTATCCCCAATTAGGATCATGATATAGAGCACCTTCTGAATCCTGACTTTCTTATTTTTAACGGCTCCCAAAAGCACATGAAAGTCAGGAAGGTCCAGAGCTTCTTTACCGAAACCCCTAGATTTCTTTTAGCAAATTTGCCTAAAGGCAAGAAGGAGATTCGCTGCTGGAGAGTTAAAATTAGTGGAAGCTATGTATTTGACTTTTAAAGAAAACTGTGTTTCTCACTCTTCCAAAACATAAAATCTCCGAGCCAGTTATTAGAACAAAAGGTGGTGTGCAGGCGTATGCACATATTTCGAACCCTCCGAGTCGGTACTGTACCTAGATCTAGACTTTTAAAAGCCTTGTTTTCAAAGGCGAGATTGCAGGGCTCCTGGTATGCTTGTGAAGATCTTAGGTGATGGGAACCGATAGTGATACGGGGCAGCTCGAGAAGCATCCGTGATATAATATACACACACTTTGAATCATAGATTTCTTTGTGTAAAACTTCCAGAGGATACCAAGATTGTCTTGGTGATGCCAATAGTCTTGTCCTTGACTTGGTTGGACTCAAGCTTTCACCAAGATGCGGCTAAAGAAGCTTATTTTTGGGGTTGCACGTTGTCGTCAAAGTACTCCTAACCGAATAGTAAACTACAAACGACATGCCTAAATCTTCTCATGACTCATTGCTCCTCCTCATACCCATAGATAAAGCCTCTGATGGAAGGATAGCAGAGCTTTTCAGCTTAATCAAATACATCGGTGTTTTACTAATTTCAGACGACTTCGACCGATATCAAGCTTCAAAATTCAAGTCACGGAAGAACGGCATAAACTATCAGAATTACTACTTGCAGCGTCTTTTCGACATCATTTATCTTGCTTTGAGCCCGGCTCTCTATCTTGGCTTCGGAGTAGGAGGAAATCTGCGTTCAACACCTGCCCATATGAGGGCTGGCCCCTCACCTCGGATGAGGACGGTTTTCCGCGGGCGTTATGTGCTCCTTGTCCCAAATGTTTGGGGTAGAGCAGCACGCAGAAGAACGTAGTGTTTACGCCCCACACACCGGTTCTTAAAGGGTGCAAATGAGACAAAGGACAGGAATGACCATCGAATCACGATATTCCTTAGCTCTAGTTGGACCATTTTTGAGCTACATTGCACAATTTTGTCTAGGAAAACCTTGATTCACGCCCCTCTCGCAAGGAGAGCTGTTATCATGTGCTAGGCAGCTGCTTCTAAATACCACGGATTAAAACAGATCCCAGTGGGAGGAGGAGGGGGGTAGGGCACTGTTTAGGCAGGTTGCTTATCTGCGCCCGGCCAATTGTATTCTTTTACGCAGATATTCTCTCGGAGCCTGCCTCTTAAGGTAGGCAACGATCTTTTATTCTAATAGAAAGACGGCCGGTTATCTGCATTGTCAGAACTACTGCTTTTACTCGCTCTGTGCTGTCTGCGTTACTATTATTTGGTGATACATAGTACACCCTGCAGATAAATGGTAGGTTTTGATAGCTACAGCGTTGTTATGGCCTTGGACAGAAACGGAATGTGCTATGTATGGCCTGGGTTCGGGAGGGATAGAATATGTGCCTACCTGTGTCTGAGTATAAAAAGGTGGGCTAAGAATCTGTTCCAGTCTCGTACTGCAAGGTGAGGTCCAAAAGCCCCAATCCCACGCTACAAGTGACCAAGACGAGCGGTTTCAACAATGAGTGGCCTTGCCATTGACGATGCTGTTGTAGGCGCAAAGCACGACCCAGCTTTGGCGGAGACAGTCCCCGAGAAACATGAGAGCGAAGTTCCGGTTTATACTAAGAAGGGGGGAGCTATAATAGCTGAGGAAGATGACGATTATCCTACCGCTGAGGAGTTGGACTCGTTACGGAGAGTTCCTGACAAGGTCCCGTGGAAAGCCTTCCCCGTTGCATTCATAGAGCTTTGCGAACGGTTTTCTTTCTATGGCACGACGGTTGTTTGTAAGTCTTGCTTGCTAATATAATAGACCATTCACAGAGTCTTCATAAACTAATGTAACGTTTCAATGATTTATAGTCACGAACTTCCTCCAGCAGCCGCTTCCACCGGGATCTAGGACCGGTGCTGGCCACGAGGGCCAGTCTGGAGCCCTCGATCTTGGACAACGAGCCTCAACTGGTCTTGGTACTTGTAAGTATTATTCGCTATGGCCACATTTCGCATACCCTTTTACTGATCTTTGATTTAGTCAACCAATTTTGGGTCTATTTGACGCCACTTCTTGGTGCCTATGTAGCAGATACCTATTGGGGCCGCTACAAGACTATTTGTGTCGCCATTGGAATCACTATTATCGGACATATCCTTCTTATCGTTTCAGCACTTCCCGATGTTATTGAAAACCCCAACGGGTCAGTTGGTTGTTTTTCAATCGCAATAATCATTATGGGCCTCGGAACTGGTGCTTTCAAGGCTAACATCTCCCCACTTGTCGCTGAGCAATATACTCAAACCAAATTGAGAGTAACGACTCTGAAATCTGGGGAGAGAGTGATTCTAGACCCCGCACTCACCACCAACAAAATATACAACTGGTTCTACCTCATGATCAACATTGGTGCACTCGTTGGCCAGATCTCAATGGTTTATGCTGAGAAATATGTTGGGTTTTGGCTTTCGTTCACTCTCCCAACTGTCGTACTCCTGTTCTGCCCACTCGTCATGTTTTGGGGAAGGAACAAGTATGTTATACAGCCACCAGCTGGAAGTGTTCTTTCCAAGGCAATGCATATTTGGGCTTTTGGGATGAAGGGGAGGTGGTCAATAAATCCCTTCATCACATACAAAAACATGAACGATGGTACATTCTGGGAGAAGGTTAAGCCGAGTAACTTTACTCCGGAGTCTAAGCCGAGCTGGATGACCTTTGATGACTTGTGGGTTGATGAGGTCAGGAGGGGGTTTAAGGCATGCACTGTATTTTTGTGGTTCCCACTTTACTGTGAGTAAAGCTGATTGCAGTCTATGCATGGTTTTATGTTCATACTGACGTTTCACCGACAATAGGGCTCACATATAATCAGATTAATAACAACTTGACTTCCCAAGCCGCTGTCATGAACACCCATGGTCTGCCTAACGATATTATGTCAAATCTTGACCCCTTCGCACTTATCATCTTCATTCCCTTATGCGATCTTGTACTGTATCCGGCACTTCGTAAAGCTGGTATCAGGTTCACCCCTATCAAGAGGATTGCCGCTGGTTTCCTAACAGGTTCAATGGCGATGGTCTGGGCTGCTGTAATCCAGGCCTATCTCTATAAGCGTAGCGCTTGTGGAAGCCATGCCGCAGAGTGCGAGAGTATTGTTGATATAAACGTTTGGGCGCAAACTGGGTCATATATTCTTATTGCCATTTCGGAAATTTTTGCCAGCATTACTGGGTTGGAGTATGCGTTCACTAAAGCGCCAAAAAACATGAGGAGTTTGGTTATGTCGTGCTTCTTGGTTATGACTGCCATTTCTGCTGCTATCGGCGAAGCATTCGTTACCGTTTCTGAAGACCCTTTGCTTGTTTGGTAAGCCTCGTTACATGTCCCCCGTTTCAAGAACACACTCTAATATTACTACAGGAACTATGGCTCAATGGCGGTCATTGCTTTTATCTCTATGATTGGATTCTGGATCCAGTTCAGGAATCTTGACAAGCAGGAGGATGAGCTCAACACAATTCCGGAAGGACATCATGTCGGCGGATCAAGGGACGCGGAAGAGCATGCGGTACCCCATGCGGAATCCAAGGAGACATCTTAGATGATGCCATGTTTATTTATTTTTTGTCCATCTATTATGCTGTCTTTTCTGTAGCGGATGAATTTATGCTGTTCATAACGATTTTTCCGATATTTAATGTTTAGAAGACAATAACTCAGCTGCTCTAATTTATCCACCCCGAGATAGCTGTAAATACTGATACGAGATCGAGGCGGATCTCTCCATATTACTGGATAGTCAGGCGAGCATGGGGTGGGGCGGGATGTAAGCCTTGAACGGGTAGTATCTGCGTGCCTGCAGATGTTATCTCAGTTTTGAAGATCTTCGGTTTTGAAACTCATGGCCGGATCCAATACCCTTGACTGTTGACCGGAAGGGTTGTTTACTAACATACCGGGATTAGGCACCGCAAGCTAGGGTCCCAAGATAAGATCAAGATAAGATCAGTGATATTGATGTTTAACTACATATTGCGTCATCGAGTCAATGATCACAGGTTATACTAAGGGTGAGTTTGACGGTAATAATTTTTCTCGGTATGGCTGACTCCCTTTCATTTGTGTGAGGGGTGGCTTGTGTTTGGCTAGCTGTTGTAACTCGGTTCCGAAAGGTATCTGTTTGCGCTCCTTGACAGAAGTTTCGGGCCACCCATATCCAAGGCCCCGTTTAATTGGGGGCTGGTAGAAAACGCCTCTCACCATCGTCAGTTAGTTGGTGGGATACGGGGAAATTTTGAAAGTTCCATTTCGATAGAGTTAATGTTGTTTTTTGGACCCCAAATACAACCATCTTCTCAGAACGGGGATTCCGCCAGAACGGAGTTTTAAGCCTCATCACTCCGTTTTGGGCCCCAAACGGGCCCTTAGAAGGTCATACGAGATCTAAGTGGTCGGCACTGTCAGCACTATCAGCGGTATCACTATTATCGGCACAATCAGCATCCTCAGCAAAACTATGAAATCTAAAATCACTGCCACCTCATAACTTTATACAGATATCCTATCTTGGGAGTTTACAGACCCTATCCTAAACTGCATTTCCACATCTATGCGTCCACTACACCGCCGCCAAATCCCACAGGCCTCCTTCCCCCACTCTCTGGAACAACAGCCATAGCCTTATAGATCTTACCCATTCCACTCACACCTCTATCTACTAATCTCCTATATCCGCTTTCTAAAAGCATCCTTTTCTGATCATCGCTCTTCATAGCCCTTGTAAGAGCCTCCATCCTTTCCTTCATGCCCATCATACCCAAGAATGTGCTCTGTTCCACAGGCCCATGTACCTCTACATCTGGGCTAGCCTCGAGCGCCCTTTCGGCCAGTGCCATAAAATCCACGTCCGCAGACAGATCAACCCCACCGGGGCTGATAAATGGGGACACGGATCTGTGAGCTCTGATACCCCTAAGTGAATTAACAGGAATGGTAGACTCCGTCCCATAATCTATAATCAGTGCCGCCCCGCTCTTTGAATCTCCAATACGGGCAGAAATAGATTCCATTATCGTCAGGGATTCGGGGGAAATTTCGATTGTAGAGTCAACATGTTTCTTGAGAGCCTTGTAGCGTGAGGAGAGTTCTGGGAGGATGGCAGAATGTGGGGTTTGGGATTTAGCTGTTGTTAAGGCAAACTCGGGCACTGGTTCGAGGGATAGGGAGCGTGGGGTGTGAAGGGTGGCGTGAGTTGTGTGCGGTGAATTGTGATGTACGAGAAGTTCACGCCAGCCCGCGGCAGTCGAGGTAAATGCGTGGATTGGAAGCGCGTCAAAGAATTCATGGGCAAGGATGAAGGGAGTTGTAAAGGTAGGGGTAGCAGCGGTGGTTTTGGTGGGGACGAATCTGAGATCTTCGTACCAGACTATGGGGATACCATATTTGCTCATACAACGATCGCCCTTCTCTATGGGTTCGAAGGCCGAGGCCTCGCGGCAGAGAAGCTTTCGTTGAGCCTCGCGAAGGGACGGGGAAGCCTCGATAAGATATATCTCGCTCACTGCATCATGAAGCTGTTTAAATGAGTTCAATGTCTACAATCCCTTATCTAGTCAGCCCATTTCACTGTGAATTAAAGTAAGTAGGACTACATACACGAAGAACGTCATCCATTAATGTTCCTCTTCCTGGGCCTAGCTCTACTATCTGCACACCACCTCTCTTCTTCCCTTGAGCCATCCACTCGGCAACAATCCAAATCCCAATCATTTCTCCAAACATTTGCGATATCTCCGGGCTCGTGATAAAGTCCCCACGCCGACCGAAGGGATCACGACCTTCAGTACGAGCAGTCGTGTAGTACCCACCCTCGGGGTTAGTAAGACATTGCCGCATATATACTGCGAGCGAAATAGGGCCATTGGCTTTGATTGCGTCCGCGAGATGTTTTGCGAGTGGGGTGGAATATGTTGATGTGGAAGAGTACCGGGCTCGAGTATACAATTTTGATGAAGCTTGAGGTCTCCCCAGGATATGAGAGAATACTCGTAGCCGTGGTAGAAGTGAGGGTTTCATAGCAATAGGAATGAAGTCGCGTGGGGATTGTGACGTGGCAGAGCCTCAATCAACTTTAAAGTTAAAGTACATGTACATGTATGTAGTATTGTACATTAGTCCAGAGAGAGACATGCTGCCATTCGCAACGACATGCATGTGTGTATGTAGTCTTGACATCTTCCCCCCGCCTCACCCGACTAATATCTTCCCCGAATCATCTTACTAGTACACCGTGAGAGGCTTAGAATTGTCCCAATTGCCTCTAGATAATAGGCCTAGCCTAGCCCTGGGTCTACACATGCACTGATATTTATTGATGCGAAGATTATGACTCTAGACTGGCCAAGCGTTAATTGATGCGGTGTCTCTGTAAGCATACCCCCTCTCAAGTAGATACCAGTTGTGTGCTGGCTGTTGATAAACGTTTAGGTAGATATTCCCAATCAATTGGGGTGTGCTGTGATTTGGTAGGTATGCGTTTCACAGTTTTGTGATATAATTGGCTCTCTTTGGGAAGTTTTCCGATCAGGAGAATCCGATTGACTTTAAATCAGGATTAAACACGTACTATACCGCTGCGTGTATTTTGTACCTGCATGACTACATGAAGACTCAGTAACTGTACCTACACGCATTTTTATCCCATGCGGCCTTTTTATGGAACCTTTACAAACTTGAAACCAAAAGCGTTGAAAAGCACCTTCTCGAGCCCCCCATACTACCTCAACGTACGTGCCACCCGATTTACACAGTTTTGGTATCGGACATTGTATCTTTGCTGCCTTATTTCAGGTGTGGTAAAAAAAAAAAAAGGGGGGGGGGGGAGGAAAAAGAAGGGGAAAAAAAGATCTGCCTATGTTCATGCAGGGCTTGAGAAGGTAGCAATAGGCTCTCTAGGGCTCTACTAGTGGTTCCAGGCTTGCCTCTCGCCTTTCTTAACCAGGTGCATATATGTTTTCTAGGCCACTTGATGGTCTAAGCTTCGAGGAAAGAATTTTGGTATACACACATACCACCTGTCTATTTAACCCCAGGAGCACAGACGAAGCAATGAGTATTACGCTAACTTAGGCAAGAAGTACCATTCCCTTAAAAAAAAATCACGGGATACTTTGATCATCGTTGCAGTTAAGTAAACAAGCCTAAATTTTGTGCTAGTTAACGCTACATAACTAGTTGGGGATTCGCAAGACCGCCTACGAGGGACCAACTGAAATCGGCAAAGGACAAGCCCCCTCAAACAAAAATCAGCACCAACACAGTAAGCGGTAAATAGGGTGGTTGGGTGCATAGCAGGAAGTCTTCTTGCTAAGAAGTTTCCGCTGCAACTGTCGACGCAGATTAAATTGCATTCCATCTCATCATGGAATGGTATGCGGGTTAGCGGGGCCCTTGATCCCATATTTCTCCGTAGGGTGACATATAGGAGGGTATTACTGGATGGCACTTTGGCCGTTTTCAAGCGTAGCCAGGACCGTTCAATAACTTGAGAGACATGCCATCTATCCTGTAACCTCATGCATTCTGCCCCTTCAACTAGAACTTATAGAGACTTTTAATCATAGGCGTGTCAAGTGCGTATGAAGGAGCTTGGATGCTTCGAACATTTTGACAACTAGCATCTATATAGATCTAGGACAAAGCTGTAGGTCCAAAATCTATCTGCCACTCGAAATGAGGTAGGAAGACATTTAATTGGAATTGGGAGAAGTACCAAACGCTCTGGGTTACACCTGAAAGGGCACAAGAAGGCAAACGCAAACAATGAGGGGAAATATATCAGAAAACGTTGTTCAGGCGTACCGATCATCAACAGGCCTAGGAGGCTCAAAACGTGAAATTTAATTATTTATGTCTTATCCCTAGCTCCTAAGTATACGGTACGCACATTGCAAAATCAAGGATGCCTAAATGTATAGTTTAAGCGGTAAGGTGAATAACAGATTTTAAATTAAAGGAAGAAAGAGAATAAGGCAATATAAGATAGTGATCTCAGAGTAAGTAAAGGACAAAAAATAAACGAAACAACTAGTATACAAGCAGTTACTAACTTTACAGTCACACGCACCAGGCGTGGTAGAGCCCGGAACCCGAAGGGCTGCCCCCCCGAAAACTGAAAGGCTTTACATGTAAACAGGTGTTACATGTATACAAGAATCTGGATTTCGGAGGCCAAATAAATTCGTACAGAGAAAGTAAGAGCGGAAATCGATCAAAGGGAATAATTAAGAAAAGTTCTCGATTACAAGCCAGGACTCTGCGCATGAAGTAAAATTTCGGCATCAGCATAGCATACACCTAAGCCGCGGTGAGACAAGGCTCGAACATGTTGATCACCAATCATAATCATACCGGATCCGGAAGATAAGAGAAAGGCGAGAATATTGTAAGAAACAGGTGTTCCTAATCACCACAAATTTGACTACCGTACTTAAAGAACGCCTGAGCACCGGTTTATATTATGATATTGTGCGGCCAGCCGTAGAGGATGCGTGATAATAGTTATTATTCGCGTGCATAGGATATTGGAGGAAATTGTAGACGTTCACGACGTTGTTGTTGTATGCTCTGGAGCTATTCATACTACCCGAGCATGAGGAGCAGGAGGTCTGGCCGGATTCCATTGCATTTACACAGTCTCTCTAACAGTCCAAGCAGCTAGGTGTGAGCCATATTTGGGATATTATAACAAGAAACATATACAGTTTATCACTTACAGATGTGGTTTTCCTCGTTTTCCACATCTTCCAACCCTTAAACAATGCGAGGACACCGGCTACAGCGGCTATGACAGCAGCTGTTAAACTGGCGACATTCATGCCATTTGCAGAGCTTTGAGATTCGGACGACATTGGAGTTGATATTTAAGATTTGTTCTGATGGTAATACTCCGAAATCGCAACTGATAGTATGTAGTATTTATCGAAACACATGTACTAATATATATAACAGTAGGAAACAGCGCGATGTGGGAATTCTTATGGAGTATAATAAACAGGAAGATGGTTAAGATCGGAATCGTATAGGACGCCAGAATTGGTGCAGTTAAAAACACTAGTAACCCATATCCACTGATTTAGAGTGCAATTCAGCGATTCTGTTCCTGCATTCCTCTAACCCAGGTACTTTACAGGTTGCATTTTCTATGATAGGCCGGGCTTCAACACTTTTTCTATCGTTTCAGGAATCTACGGCCGTGGCCATCCATCTCATAGAATCTCCCACCAAGATATGTGCAACTCTTCTACCAAGATGTGCAACTCTTCTTGGAATACCCCTTGTTCGGCCGCGGCCCATCCCTGCAGGCAGATGAAAGTATAGCAAATACGAGTACCGGGAGATTCGCCTGAGATTAATTAATTCGAACAATACAATTATTAGCATTATCCACCGTCTTAGGTTTTACTTGATAACAATAAATATACACTGAGGCTTCAATTAAGTCCTGACAAATCTTGGCAACCACCTCGCAAAACTTCCCAGGGCTTAACTAACACGTAAGTGTCGGGGGATTAAAACAAAAAAGAAATTTGTTCCTAGACTTAAATTGCACAGTTTAGTTAATAATAGCTACTGGCCATGTTACGAAAGCTAGACCCAAGGTATCTGTAGACAGATTTGTTAGCTATATCATGATATCCCATCAGATCTCTGAAGTTTAATCTCGGAGCCCTTTGGCCTATGGCTACATGTAGTATATGTCACGAAAGGTGAATCGTACACATACATACATGCATACGTACCTACTTAAAAAAGTTAACATGTACTTCGGGGGGTGGAAATAAGTGGTGTCTTTCACTTTCCCCCACCCTCGAAGTACATGTGGGTAAATGGTATATACGTTATGAACTTACTTTTAGGCTAGTAAGTCGCTAAGTACATGTACTTACATGCACGGTATAATATACTTGTATGATCGAAAATTGAAGTGAGAACATCGTAACTGACGCGGCAGGCAGGTTCGATTGTGCTTTTGTGATATCCTAGCTCGGGAAGTAGATCTTATCAATCTATTAGAACCACGAATCTACTCTGCCGTATTCGAGTTATTGGTTCGGGTCTCAGGGTGGCTGGCCAATGTCCCTTTCCGCACCCGAGACCCGCCGTAACGGTCCCATTGGGCACTTTTACTGCCAATTAAGGTTGTTGGGGAATTAACCAAACGTTTCCGAACACACTACAGCGCGTGCAGCTGAAACTATGAGTTATGCTATTCCCTATAGCTATATATATTCATGATTAGTTATGGTACCTGTTACGTATCTTAGAGCCCATGGATCAAGGCGGTGGAACATATGTAGCACTAAGGCTTAAGGGTATAGGATTAGATACCTAAGGGACCACTAGGATTTGAGATATATATGTTATACTTAGGGTAAAATTAAGTATTGTCCCAACCGCGCTGGCAACCATGCTATCGCGAGAGACAATACTTAATTTCACCGCAAGTACATACTATCTAATGCTTATGCAAGAATTAAATGCCAATAAAGCGGCATTGGAAGTTTGACAAGGCGAGAGTTGTCAAGAAATACTGAGTATATGGATTTAGTAGCTAGCAATTCCCTAGGAACCTATTGTGACCTATACCCCACAGAAAACAATATATTCATGGAATCTCTTAAATTGTCGCACTGCGTACTCGACACATTGAGCCCACTATTGAAACTCAACGGGTGAGGATGTATAACGCTCAAAAGGGAGTTGAGGTCTGTGAGACAAAGAATCCATTGTGGTGTAGAAAGTAGATGAATTCGAAAGGGGCACATGGGGGGACAAAGGCAAAAAAACTTCTTGCAGGATGAAATTAAACAGGATAGAAGAAAGAGCCGTTTGCCTTTAGGCCCGTACGTGTTAATAAACGTAATAAACGGTGAGATTCATAACGGCTGACATGACTTTGGAGCCATAAAGTTACATTAAACTGCCTAGAGGTGGTGCTTAAATATTTCGGATGCGTCTCGCACTTTGAACAGCGGCGGATATAAAAAGGACCAATCGGCAATTCTGGCCAATATTATATCCTAGAATTTAAATATTAGTTGGGAGATCTTATAATATAAGTTTTATCTTTAATTGGTTTTAGAGATCGAGAGTTTTAAATATATAGACCTTTATTTAGCAAAGGTTTTCATAACACCATAATCTTATCCCAGGAAATTTACCCATAAGATAATATTCCTTAATTAACGATGAACATTCAATTTTATGAATATGGTTCATAGAGGTGTTCCATCGATGTTATTTGCAATTCCATACCTAAGCCACATTAATATGCCTTAGCCTGTCTCACAGACAATATATCATGGGCTGAAATTATCCCAGAGTTAAACTTCAGGCCAAAATCTAATGAATTAGTACAGATATTATACAGCTAGAAGTCTGTGTAGAAATCGATTGATTAAGTCTGTGCAGGTTAAGTTCTTAAGTCCTATTTTCCCTTTGTTTAATTCCATCATTATATGTCTTAAATTCAATTCTAAGGTAGGGATAGGGGTACATTCAGCGATCCGATAAACGGTTAATACTCAGCCCAGCATTGGGGGGGGGGGCGCTTTATCGGCAAACCCTACCAGAAGTCTGCTCTACGCCCCACTTAAGGCTTTCTTGCGTCATTTGGTTAGCTATAGGCTAGTGCGGGGACCTTCTAGGGGGTTTCGATTTTCTACCCTTGAGCTGCCCTATCCTACGAGACTTGTTAAAGACTGCCGAAGTCTAATCGCGTCGTCTATAAGGGTATTGGGCTTACAAGGGCTGGTGTCTCAGGTACGTGTAGGAATTATTCAATTAGTGGGTTAGGTCCTTAAGTGAATGTTAAGAGCAAATGTACCCTAATTAGGATATATATATGTATAGCTACAGTCGGAAAGTCCTGGCACCCTATTATATTGAGTCTGTTAATGAATTGTAGCCCACCAACAATCATTAATGCATTGCTTATGTGCATACTCAACAATTGACAGGTATAGCCGCAATAGCTTTCTCCGGCTATGATCTCGGTTATAGGAGTAGAAAGGGCCCATCAGAGTTTTGCCTAGGGGTGCCAACGTAAGTCTTTTTGAGCGTGGCTGTACATAATATATATATATCTGCTCAAAATCGTCGCATTTTCATATCGTTATAGCAAGATAATACTGTGTACTGAGTTAGCCGTGGAATGATAGGATGATCAAGAAGGTCGTATACTTACTGTGGTGTCATATATTGGATGCATATGTATAGAGGTTAATTGTAGGTTGATTTAAGATGCTGGGGCATTTCCTAGGAGATGCGTTCTTAAATAAACCCTAGGAGGCGTTCTTCTTAGTACACTATAGACTAAAGTTAATTTGGGGGCAACGACGAACCTGCTGGCCATGGGGCAACGACGAAAACACACAGGTTTTAGGATACCAGCCTGAGCAGCTGATTGCTGTTTTTCTGTAGTTAGGTCGGTAGGAGGGTTGGGAACGAGCCTAGTAGGCATAGTTGTAACCTCATTTATTACTGATTGGCTCTCCTTGAACCACTCTGGCCCAATCGACCAATTTTTCTGGTGCCATCACACAAGACTCGAACGAAAAATGAGGGCGCTAAGTTACTCTATGCATCTTGGATCTTACAACCATTAAATACTGGAGCTGTATTGTCAGGTTACAAAAATAACTGCGCACCGCGGCCGGCGTAGCAACCAAAGTTTCATTTTCATACATATACGACAGGGTCTTAAATCAAGCTTTTTCAGATTACAAGTGAAAATAACAATTCCATAGCTTGCTAACGTTATGGGAATAGAGCGATCTTTTCCATATCTATTATACATGTAGTTATATCCTAACTCGTGGAGTCTATGTTGTCGTTAGGTGTGCAGTTATTTTGTAACCCGACAATACTAACAAGTATGCATACATTGCCATATATACGTACGCGGTGGCTGTTTGAAATAGGTTCTGGACACATACTTGTTGTAAATGGGCGTGAACTGTACTACTCTAAAGAATAGACCATAGGGGATCAACTACACAGCGTCAGGAGCCAGGGTATTCATCGTTGATTTGAAGTTTAGTCTCACCTATAGCTGTCTATATCTACATGTAATTATAAGGAACGTTACCCTTATTGCAGGGTTTTATGACCTGGCAACGGTAACCAAGAACTGCACTTCAGGACCAACCCGGGTCGCTCGCCTGCAAATCGGGTCTTTAGATAGCTCTAGGATGATAGCGAAACGTAAGGGCCGATGTTAATATCAAGGCTCCTCGGGCTCTAGATCTAATCATAAGCCGAACAATTAAGATAAGGCAGTCAAACCGACAGACGACTCCAACCCTCACCAGGACGCCTTGCCCGGACAGTTGATATTTATTGGTTGGGAAGGGGGAGGGAAGCCGGTTACAACCAGATCTCCTCTCTATTATGTCAACTGTCCGTGGGGGGTGTCCTAGTGGGTGGTCCATATCGATTGAATCGAGTGATCGTATATGATTCTTAATTTAATTAGGTTGCCTGAGGGGGTCACAAATGAAGCGAACAAGAAGAGTATCATCCTGAAACCTTCAAGTTCGATCTTACGAAACAGACTGCATGTAAACATTTTGGCCTACATGCAGCGAATAACGAATTCGAAGACCTAAGTAGCACAGAATCAACATGCATGTACTCTAGTACAAAACAAAAGGTACGTTCAGTCCCCAGCTCAACCCTTGCTTCAGTACCACACTGTAGCCTAGGATAGGTGCCTGCTGGCTATTTCTGATATTTTATACCGTCTCTTATACGATAAACTAAATAGTGCTTCAATATGACAGATCTACAAAGAGTGCCAAAACCTTTACTGAGAGCACATACCAACTACAACACACCGCCTATCATCCATTAACCTATAGGGTCTTCATTAGGTCGTATATAGTCTAAGGATCGTACGATTCAGATGCACCGTACCACTCTCTAGTTAATAGGTTCCTCAAAACCAACGGGGTCTTTTTCGAAAGAAATTTCCAATTGTTGAAACCTATATTCGTGGGGCCCTTGGAAGGTGGGAGTCTATAGGCAAATACACAACAGAGAACCTGAGTGGCTCGTAGGGAGCATGCGCAAGTACATGCACTTAGCGTGTTTTGAGAAGAGCCCTGGCTACTCGTTTCTGGCGCCATAGATACTGGCTCTTGATGGCGGGGTGGCATCATCTACACTTTGTTAATATTTTCTGGCCCCCGAGGCCCCCTTAGTACGTACTGAATATCTCAGTGCATACGGGGACGCTGCTCCCGATGTGGATGACATGCCCTAGAAGAAGCTCCTATCCCGAGTCTTTGCTCCAAGTTTCTGTCCCTGCGTCGGGGCCTTTGCGGATATCTTAGACTCCTGAGTATAGAGAGCCACCGCATCAGAGCCAGCGCCGAATTCTACTGGCAGCGTACTGCCACTCGCGTGGTGAAGACCTTAAGCTTAGAACTTACAAATTCATTTAATTCATCATGGCGATGTCTAATCAATCTTCTCCAATCAGTCACCTCTTGACCTAATATATAAATGGCCCTTTCTCTGTAACGCTCCAGATTTATACTTCATTCACTCACTGGTATAATCCAGCAGCTGCCGTTATACCTCCAGAGAACCCATTATCATGTCGTTTGGGCCTCAAAATTCTGCAACCGGGAACCAGGATGGTATGAATACTGCCGGGTTGGTAGCTGCCGTAGTTGCAGCTGTTGCTGGTGTTCTTGGTTTGTTTAAGGGCTGGAAGATTTGGAAAAAAAGGAGAGACGCTGTAAGTAAACTGTTTGTTTCTTTTTTTTTTTTTTTACCTGAAATGCCGGAGATGCTGAACTAATTAATTTATCAACGTTAGAGAAGCCTAAGCCTAATGCCCATGGACGCCGAACTCAGCGCCAGGGCCCCTCTCACGGGTCACTCCAGCAGCGTAAATATCGGCGGAACATTCAACACGATAAACATTTATCAAAACCCCCCTCAACCTTGTCCTATGCACCCAATCAACGACCAGGAGTCTGCAGCCATTTTGCCTAGTACATAAATATAACACGGGGAAGGGTTATTTCTCTCCTCCTTTCTTTCCGCTTGATTTCTTTAAACGTTAGCGCAGCGACTGGCGGATCCCGAGTCTTGTAGATTATAAAACATAGTGTGATTACGGCTTCCTTGATTATACGCATCTACGCAAACGAAGCCTATATATAATGCTAGTATAGCAGGCAATGTGAGCGAAGAGGGATAAAAGTACAAGGCTACATGTATGTAACATTATGATAGTTTAGGAATTAAGCTCAAATTGACCAAATTCTCGATAACATGAATAGTATGTTCATGTAAATAGATAGCGTCACGTGCGCCAATATATCAGTCAACATGAATTCTAACAGGACTTAATACTTAAACTGATCAGTTTAGTATTATAACTATGTTAAGAGTGAAATTTCGATAAGAAGAAACAATACAATATGTCGATTTCAAATTTTTCAGCTTAAAATTAACATAAAAGCTCTGTTTTACATAATGAAAAGCTCTCCCCTAGGCCTCCCCTTGGGCCCAGTATACAAATGCAGTAACACACATACATAGATAAGCTGTATATAACCTAGAAGAAATCCGGTTTATCGATGTTGGAATATGGGTACGTTCGTGATCAGTGTATAAATTTTGTGCTTGCTTTTATAATTTATATATATATATAAACAAGGAAGAAATCTAGACTATGAGACAAATGTCTAGTGACTACATGTACATGCATGTATGAATACCTACATGTAAGTACATGTATGTGGCAAAAAAGAATTCTAGAACGCCCCGGGCGCCAAGCTATTACATAGAGAAGAATAGGAAAATCGATACACAATCGTCCTGTCCGTAAAATTGACCATGAATACACGTAGCATCATTTATCCTATCGTTAGCCCCCCGATACAGGTCATACATGTATACACAATAACTGCGTACAGATAATCAAACTTGTTTTCTTTTTTCTCTTACTACACGTATACTGCGGCCAACGCTTGAAATTACATGTAAGTATTGTCCCAACCGCGCTGGCAACTATCGCGAGAGACAATACCTAATTTCACCGCAAGTATACATGTATTATACATGTAATTACAGGCAATATCTAACGGCACATATCTTATCAACTATTGTACTCATGAAACATTCCAAACACTCCAGAATTCCAGTTATGGCATGGGTTTGTGTATAGACTCAAGTACTTACATGTACATGTGAGTTTTAATGTAATTTTGTAACATACTGATACATATACATGTACATGTAGCTATATAAATTACGTGCCACACACACAGCCACACTCAGATGTGAGTAACTACGGCGCCGTTTGTGATAGGGCCTAGATGCATCTCCAAATTTTGGAAGAGGGCCCACCTACCGGCCATGTACCAATAACCAGGCGAGGATGGATCAGAAACACGCCTCTCAGTATTGGCGGAGATCCAATTGGCCAATCGATGCAGAGTCCGAATTCGAAGTCCCATACATGCAGGGTCCAGCAGGCACTGGCCCCTTGGTCATGGGAGGATAATTCCCGGGCCCAAAGACAGCTACAGTCGTTCATGGGGTGAAGACGGACACTGGGTGTTGACGGATTGCAGGCAAAACTTGGCTTGGCTGTCTCTCTTTTGGCTTGTTCCGTCAACACCCAGTGTCCGTCTTCACCCCGTGTACGACTGTACATTTAGGTGCAGAGTAAATATTTACATGCGCAGGTACGTACATGCATCTCCCATGGCGGTTCATTATGGAGCGGCAAATATAAATGTGTCAAAAATTATTTTACCACCGGCCGTGAAAATAATACCATGATTTATACCTATAATGTCACTTTCTATGGTAAAAGCGCAGGCATTTCGGCCGAAAGGGGCTATATAATGCCAACATATGAGCCCTATTAAGTCCACCGGCGGGGAATTTCACCACTGGTGGCAGGCACTTCACCACCAGTGGGAAGGAAACCTTGTAATAATGATAGCGCAGCATAAAGAACTGAAATTCAGCGCCTATATATACCACCGTTGGTAAAATTACATTTACCGCAGCAGGATACACTTATCTAGATGCATTTGTTACATAGATGTTTATGATCTTAATCCGTCGGTGCAGTAAACGGGATGACTGACGTTGGCGAGCGTTGGTCTACTCCCTGACACGATAGGCAGAAACTCAACCAGCAGATACTCGCATAAACAACAAAATTATTGTATAAATATGGGGAGAGTCCTATTGGCCAGGCCGGCCGTTAGAACCCTGTTTTGAGACCCCTGTCAATGTTCCTCAATGATAATACTCTTGTACAGTAACGTTGCAATGCAACCAATTGAAGTTACAGTCACTTTCGAAAAGCTGTACGGGACTATCGCCTGGCAGGTTTCGAATTTGACAATTTTGTCCCCCCATGCGATAGTCCTGTACCCTACGGATAGCCCGTTGCAATAGGCCATTTTACACACTGCCCTGCCTTAATCTACAGGTTTTCGCAAGCGGCTGTAACTGCCCTGGTGAGGGGGATGCCCTGGTGAGCGGAGAATCTTCTCATATGGCCGTATAGGCCCTGTATGTCGTTGATCCATGCACACATGTAGTGCTACCCACTATGCAATCGAACACAAGCTGTTTAGAAGAAGCTGAAGTTATATAAAGCCATATGTCTGATTAGCACGTGCACGTTCATGACCAGCAATGCAAACGCATACATGTACTTACCTACTAGTACATGTAGTACAGCCCCTCTGTATCAGGCTCAGTCGATGTAAAGAGATCTTCAGTAAGCTTAGGAGTACTATGTGTAATGTACTTGTATGTAGTGCGGTTCGAAGACGTCTCTAATGGCATGGGCATCTGCCGTCACTTGCTCGGGGCTAGCGCTATAGGCACTGCCAAACAGCAAATTTGAAGGGAAGGAAAAAAACTGGCTGTCACATAAATTTATATATGCACTTTAATACTGGCTAAGAACTCTTAATCGCAGTAGCTGTTTTCGATCTACAATATTTCGATCACAGATAGAAAGCAAAATTAAATTTAATCTTACAAAGGCTCATATAGCTCCTCTAGATATTTTACCTCTTCCTCACCCAACAATACAATTTCGAACCGGCCTCTAGCCCTTCTAAAACTCTCTCTACGCCCCCTATCCCTATAATCGGCGCTGTCACCCTCCCGTTGATCCACGCTAATGCCACTGTAGCCATGATCCACCCTCCCCCCTTACAATCCCCTCAATAATCTTCACATGCATCTCTTTTCTTCCTAACGAGCGTATTCCCTTATGGGGCTGTGCCCTCTGACTTTGACCTACTCTCCTCTATCGCTCCCTGTACACTGCCACTTCCAGTTCTAACTGGTCGTGTAAGATGGCCACGGGCGAGGGGTGACTAAGGGATAAGGCCTACCCCGGTAGCTCTGTAATATGGTATCATTTCCCTCTCTTCTTTACAGTAGAGAAGACTATAGTGGTTTTGCATAGAGATGGATTTGGTCCACTTGTTGGCAGTGGCAATGTGTTGGTATTCGCTGAATTGCCAGGTCCACATGAAGGAGCCGCCAATATAGCGGGCTCCAATGGGTTGTTAGTGGGTTCAATGAAGGAAAGGCGGAGGGCGCTTGCTTTCCGCTTTTAACGAGATCATGGAGCGCTTCCATTGTTTCTTCGAAAGGGGTACTAGGGTCGCAGCGGTGGATCTGAAAGAGATTGATGTAATCTGTTTCAAGGCGTTTTGATGACGCATCTACGGCGGAGAAGGTAGTTTTTCGAGAGAGTCCTAGATGGTTATTATTAGATCTTAACGTTCTTGAACCGACTTTCTGGTGAATGTATGTAGGTATGGTATACCTTGCTGGTTTATATATTCCTTCGTGTAAGGAGTATTTGGATTGAGCATCTTCTCCATACTACAGCCAGGCTCTGTAAATGAGTGAGGGTTATATCAGCCCAAGTCTCCCTTGTCAATATAGACCAAATGCAAGAATATTGATAAATGACCGAAGCTATGTCTTCAGAACTCGCATCCATTGAGCAAATGCTGTAATAAGAATGGGCTAAAGTTAAGAAATCTGCAATTACCTCCTACTGTTCCACAGCACTTAGTCATGGTGACCAATCTCTCTCTTGGGATATTATAGGTCTTAATAGCCTTCGCAATACTCTGTCCAAGTCGCCACTACTGTAAACATTCACCGTGTCCCAGCTTTTGATGCCATTATCATATGCTGCTTTCAGGATTAGAAGAGCTTTATCCCCACCTAGGACCCATCCTACCAAATTAGGGCGACCAAAGGACATGGCACCGAGAATAGAATTCGAAATCTTAAGCCCGGATTTGCCAAGGTGAGTGCAGGTGATAGTCGGCTTTGCGTCGGAGGACATTTTAAATGCGGGTTTTCTGTAAGTGTATAGCTATAGGTGATAATAGTTGACGTAAACTAGCTCGATACAGGTACAATGTACTTCAATTGTGAAGAGCTCTAGGTTATATATAGAGTTGCGTATGTAATCCCTCGGGAGGGTGATCCCATCCTAGTGCCGCCGATCTACCGGGTTAAATGCGGGGATACTTAATATCCGCAAAGTCTATCTTAGTTCTGAATAGCTCCTTGCCCTCCCCTTATCCTCGGGATCAATGTTGAATATTCTAGCCTTCTAATTCCTGCTTTAGGGCCAGTTTGGGGCCCCAAGATGGAGTTATTGGGGCTTAAAACCCCGTTCTGAGATAATGGGTTGTGTTTGGTGGCCCGTTTTGGGGATCAAGAAAACATGGGCCTACGTTGGAGCGCCGTTTTCTGCTGGGCCAGCCCCCACACAGGCCCATAATTGGTTACAGCACATGTATCAAACCCAACAGGGGTGTCCTCAAAGGCTAGTGTTAACAAAGGAAAACGTTTGTCTAGCTTGTACGACCTTAATTACATGTAGCTACATGTAACTTGGACCTAGCTACATAAGTGTGGTGCTGGCGAGTGAGATTTTATGAATGTTGTATTAGATGTATTAGAAAGTGAGGTACATGTATTTTACGTGGGATGAAATTGTGGTTAATACTACACATGTAATTCGTTCGCTTATTGCTTTTTCCAGCGCCGGCTTCCTAGTTCTTGGGAGAATGCATGAGATCGAGAATTGATTCTGCCCTTAGCCATCACACACTTACATGTAGTTGCCCATGGTAGGCTCGTATTGCAGAATCTACGTGTAGTATGGTAGGGCACCAAGCAAGAGCCTTATCATTGGATATACTACTTAACGGTCAAACCATACTCTTAGGACTTTTTTCTCTAATACTTCACCTAAGACCCACCATACGACGCCTACCTCTTACGTTGCATGCTATAGCAAGTGCTCTACTATAGCTATCTAGTAATTGAGATTTTTATTGGTGATTGTGGCCTACCACGATCCTTCCAGGCTCAGCTGGTCAGGTATCGTTGATACTATCACAGGCATCAAACAACCCCACTAGTCAGGGGGGACTCTGTGCGAGCGGGGTTTAATTATAGCATGATCTTGATTGTTGACCTTGGAAAAACCATTTACACCCCTGTGCTGACGATAAGTTTGACGGGTTTCCTTAATTTGTAGCTATTTTTGGCGGCTAGTATAGTCCCCCTTTGAAATGTTCTAAGTGGCTGCATGCATGTAGGTGCATCTATCCGTTTAAATGTTTTTCACTCCCATAAGGTCATTGTAAATGCAAAATCTAACAAGCTAACAAGTTAAGTACGAGGACTAGCAGCATCAACCATTCAGGGCCCGTCCGTAAGTAAGGGGGGGGGGGACGAGAGATATGCATGGCACGTTTCACTAACTAGTCAGTTCCGCTCTTTGATTAGTATTTCCTTACTGAGACAGAGTTCCCTTACAACAGATTGAGGCAGGATAGACCAACAAAACACTACAAAGCCACATCAGGGAAAGCTATCCTGGAACAACAATATCATAGGTCATATGTTGTAAGCCTTATTTTTATATTTTTACCACGTACGCTTTATTACCGACGTTCCACCTTCAACCAGGAGACAGCGGTGCTGATGGACAAACATTAAACTAACAAAAGACGACCCTCTCTACCTATTCGATCAATAATCAATACCATGTCTTATCATCTTTCCTCTTAATCCTCCTCCTCCTCCTCCTCCTCCTCCTCCTCTTCAATAAGTACTACCCTCGGTCCAACAAAGGTTTCCCTTCCTTCCATCCACCACGCAACCGTTGATACAATGATAACACCCACGAATACTACCGGCGACCAATTTACATCCTCCCACCTTTTTGGTACATTTGGCGGTAACATAAATAGCGCTGTCCCCGTAGCCGCAAATGCCAACCCCACTCCATTCACCGCCCACCCAACCCAACCAGTCATCTTGAAGCCATTTTTCGTTCCAACCAACCTCGACCTACCGGTAAATACATTAATTGCTACAGGAAAACTGTAGGAGAGACTGAGTGAAATCACACTGGCAGAGAGAAATGCGTTTAGGGTGTCTGTAGAGATTAGATACAGCCCACCAAGGAATAGTACCGGGAGTGCTGTGAGGAGGAGTGCATTTACGGGGACGTGGAGCCTAGGATGGATTACTGAGAAGGTTGAGGAGTATGGGAGACCTCGATCCCGTGAGAACGCATAAAGCATGCGGGATGAGGTGGTCATTACTGTGGTTGCCCCAAAGAGAAGGCAGACCAATGGGAAGCTGCGTACCACCGTCAGAAGTAGAACCGGGGAGAGTCAGAAGTAGAACCGGGGAGAGTGTGTGGTAGCACATACATCAAGAGGCATATAGAAAGAGCTTTACTCCTAGTTGAGTGGTAGAATACCGCTAATATAGGCCTACAGGTGTTAGCTAATGATCATCACGGAATCTCACTCGGGAGCTTACCCGCATGGCGCACTAATAACTTCATCGATAGACCCCATACAGAACAACAGTACCAAGAGAAACCCAAACCCTGTTATCATACCAATGAGAACTGCATATATCATAATTTTTGGCCCCTCGCGGGATGCGTGTGGGATCTCTTCAATCATGTGTGCGACAGCATCGTATCCAGTTAACGCTAACGAGCCTTGAAGGAGACCGAGCGACCAGGCTATTCCATTGGGCCAGCCGGTATGATTAACAAATTTGGTAAAGACAAAGCTGGGGCTTTGATACCCAATTCCTGCTGAAGTAAATAGAAGCGTAGCAGAGATTATTGTGACCCCCGAGACGGACCAGATGACTGAAACACTAGTAAGTAAACACAACTTCAAGCCAGAGAAGGGAGGCAGGCTGTACATGCAAATCTGCTAAATATCGGCAGAATACGGTTCCCAAAGACATTTATCACGAAAGCTGTGACCGTGAATGCAACATGCACTGACAACATGTGCCCTGGAGTCGCTACATATTCCTATCAATCTCTATATCAGCATTTACAATATATATACCCTATCACTGGCGCAACCACTACTCTGTCCTAGTTATTACACCAACTGCCGCCCCTTATAACAATTTAATGTTAATACTAACCGGGTCCAACAAATTTGCTATGCCCACAACCATCTGGCTTGCCAAGCTCCCGCCCGTCGCGACCAAAAACACCCAGCCGGAGCAATTAATCCATCCGCACATCCAACTCAACAGTGGCATCCATTCTGCCGGTGATACGACCGCAACCCAGTGATATTGTCCCTGTCACAAAAACCAGAGAATCAGAGTTAAACCTCTCCCTTAAGCTCTCTCCACGTGCAGGGACGCAAGGGGATACTTACACCAGCCCTACATACAACATATCGGATTACACGTCAGTCAACAAGATTACATCATCTAACTTAAATAAACAAAAGAACTCACATAGGATACTCGGCCAAAAATTCAGCTAGCGACGCCGCTAAACACAGGTTACAAACCCCTGATACAACAAGACCCCACACGACAGCTGAGGGTCCACCGGACGGGAGCGCGATTGAGAGCGAGGCTGAGAGTGCGGTCCACGAGTTAAGGATCGCAAATGCGAGACCCAACATTGATAGCTTCGTGTGATTCCGCTCCAGCGCTGGCTTATAGAGTAAAGGTGCATCTTCAGCGGTCGCGGATGGCCTTGAGAAAAAAGAGAGTATGAAGGGCACGAAGGTTTCCATGGCGGGTACTGCGTGTTGTAGACGACAATGTGGTTTGGTTGCGAGAGCGCGTAGTGAGAATACGGGCTATCTACATACATGTATCTCTCGTTGAGATCTACGTATGGAGGTACACGCTGTTTTTTTCTTTTTAAAAAAAGAAACTTTAGGTGCATGTAAGGTGGTCACAGGATTCCACCTCTAGATCTAAAAGCTATTTTAGATCTACTTAACCAACCCGATTCTTAAGTATTTACAGTTTACTATAGACACATCTTGCATGTACCTTGAAACAGGTAACACGGTTATTGGTTAGGCCTTGGCACACATTATGGCATCCAGATCTCCAATCACAGAGCTACTTGGAGCCATGAGAATAACACAATGTTCATTCTTAAAGGTCGCTGCTGTGGTTCAATTAGAGTTTGGCCTATCACGGATCTTACCGAACATCATTGTGACATGGCGGAATAACAATTTCCCGATAAAGATAGTGTGTCACTACCCCACATCAGCTACGTAGATAGTATTATAGCTACTTCTTGTACCCATACCTATACCTTACGCAGCTGTCCTCCAGCAACTTAATCTCGCCCCATAGGATAGCATAGAAGACTCGCCTGCATTAAACTCAATAGTCTCCAGGCCCACTACATCCACCAAGACCATAACAATAATCATGGCCTCAATCTCCGAGAGAGTCTCCATCCGCTGGGTATATACCCCTCCCCTTCTCACTCGATAAGAAGCTAATATCTACTACCCCAGCTCCCAGGCAAGCACCAAGAACCCACCAATACACTTGTTCTCACGACGCCCAAACGCTTCTTCGTTGACATTCGCATCATGAGGAATCCCCCCTACGACCTCTACTGGGGATTCGCTGGGATCTCGCACAAATCCCCCAGCGGCGACGTCGGGCGCTGGGTTCACACCGTCGACTCACGCACCGACAAGTACACTGAGGACACGGGAACCTTTGTTCAGCTTCCCAATGGTGACTGGCTGGAGCGTGGGACAATGCTCGACTTCGACACGGGTCGTGTGGGCGACTATGAGGAGATATGGCACGACACCGAGCCAGAGCCGCGGGCAGCGGCGGTGCTGGTGCTTGGAGAGCATGGACAGAGGAAGGTGGGGCCGGATAGTGACTCGTCAGCGAGGGGGTGTGTTGTGAGGTTGGGGAGGTGGTGTCAGGGTGTGATGAAGGTTAATGGAAGAGTTACGGCGGAAAAGTGGGTATTGGGTGTTGGAGAGAAGGAGTGGAGGAGGGTGTGGAGGTGTGGTGATGGGGTGATGCCGTGTATGGTGGCGTGTGTGGAGCAGGTTCCCAATGGGGAGGAAGTGGTGGGGAAGAAAGTGGTAGAGACGGGAGGCGGGGGGGTGTCTGTGGAGGTGAGGACGAGGATTAATGAGGGAGATGAGATAGAGGTGGCGGATTTTAAGTGGAGGGTTGTGGAGAGCGTGACTTGGTAATGGTACTTGGATTCGTGGCTGGTGGATTTGAGCCTTTTTCGTTTTGTTTTTATAGTCGTGATTGCTTCCCATGATTTCTGTATACCTGTGATTGGTGGGCTTGGACCGTTTTTATACCTTATAGCTGTGATTGGTGGGCTAACTAGTATGCAAAGGCCTCGGTGGGACTATACCCATCGAGTGATAATAGATGAGATTTGCTCGATATCCCCCATCTTTAATTTAACTTTCTCAGAAGCATAAATCCGGGATGATGGATGACAAGATAGAGGCTATGGGCGCCGTATGCAACGCACAGATTCTCTATCCCAGATGTGACTCTACTTTATCCTCCCAGGTGTAGTCTACTAGATGGTAAAGTAGCAGATCTGGGAAATGGCCGTTTAGGGTGTAGGAGTATCCCTACTCGTGATCTGGTTTCATAGTCTGTCAGGCGGGTTGGTATGTAACTACATGTATTGGACCGCTCTGAGCGCTCTATAGCAGCCCTGATGGCTAGTATGGCTTATGGTTAACACCCCGCCGAGTGATAGCGGGCGGACTTTGAAGTGAAGGCATAAGTAGATGTGTTGCGGTGTGATATGTGTGGTAGTAAGGTGGAGCGAGCTAATTATGGGGGGGGGGATGCTTCAGTTAGCTCTCCCTTAATTCTCATGTTACAGTACTAGTGCGGACTTACAGCTAAAAAAATATATGGTGAAGATGTGCCAAGGCTTAGATGAGAACTTTAGATCATAAAATGCGTGTAGCAGAGAGGGCACGCGGGGTGCAGTCACCAGAGGACACCTTGGTCAATACATGTAGCCCTGAGTACATGTAACCCCTCTGTCTTTCATCAATAAACCTACGAATAACTCAGTGTTTGATTTCATGTTTGGCTCCTTGGCCAGCTCATCAATCCGGTTCGTACTTGGCATTCATTCCTCTATATTCAGGACCCAGAATTAATAAGAAGTAAGTACATATACAGCCCTAACAATAGTTTAAGGAATCCCTTCCATTTATCACTGCTCTCGTCTTAGAGTGAAGCTAAGGGCTACGTTTCCACTGTCTTGATCTTTTCGCTAATGTTTTCGGTTCTTAGTCTTGTCGGTTTGGTGATGATCGAAGGGCTTCTCTGGACCTGTAGGTTTAGTCAAACACCCTACTTACATTCGTGCACCTACAAACTACAGGTAATTCTCTTCACAATCCGTCACTCAGCCAAGCCAACCAGGATCCAAAGCAAATGTCTGTAACACAAACTCCCGCATGAACGTTACACACACAGGGGCCCACTGCAACTCTACTTCACGCCACAGCAACAGTTCAACGTAACTCACCTCCAGCACCTCAAGTCCGCCAAATACTTTAACCTCTCCCGCCCCCCCAATTCCGATGTCCACCAAGCCCAAATCCAGATGGGAAGACGATGCGACCGACGCTGCTGCCGAGGCCTCCCGTCGTGCTGAAAAAGAAGCCCGTCGCGCTGCCAAAGCCGCCAAAGTTGCTGCTGCTGCCAAAGTCGCTGCTTCTGCCCCATCCACAAATACCTCCTCCCCCTCCAACACAGCCGCCGCCGGTACATCTCCACCAACGAAGCGCCGGCGAATCGACGAGGTGGATTCTGACGCGCCGCTAAAACTGTTACGCTTTGAGGCGCCCGAGCTAGCACCGTGCGCGCACGTCGACAAGTATGACCCGCTAAACCGGATCGAAGAGGGAAGCTACGGAGTTGTGACGCGGGCACGGGACCGCGCGACGGGTGAGGTTGTGGCGCTGAAGAAGTTGAAGCTCGAGAGGGAGACGGACGGCTTTCCGATTACGAGTCTGAGGGAGATCACGACGCTGCTAGCGAGCAAGCATCCAAATGTCGTGAATATTAGAGAGGTTGTGATGGGGGATACATTGAAGGAGTATGTCACACCCCCCCCCCCCCCCACTCCGTGCTCTATACCTTGAACCACTCCCAGATATGGTGGTGGTGCATTGAGAACAGTATCTAACGAGCCCCCTACGCAGCGTCTTCATAGTCATGGATTTCATTGAGCACGACCTCAAGATCCTTAGCGAAGACATGCAGGAGCCCTTCCTGCAATCTGAAGTCAAAACACTCCTTCAGCAACTCGTTTCTGCCACCGCGCACATGCACTCTCAGTGGATCGTGCACCGCGACCTCAAGACTTCCAACCTGCTCATGAATAACCGTGGTCAGCTCAAGATCGCCGACTTTGGGCTTGCTCGTTATCTCGGCGAGCCTCTGACGCAGCTGGTGGTCACTCTGTGGTACCGTGCGCCGGAGCTCCTTTTGGGAGCGACGAGCTATGGGACGGAGGTCGATATGTGGAGTATTGGGTGTATCTTTGGAGAGCTCCTGCTGAAGGAGCCGTTGCTCCAGGGGAAGAACGAAGTTGATCAGTTGGCGAAAGTATGTGGTTCTGTGCCTTGGGTCGGGAAGAAGTGAAACTAACGGTGGAGTAGATATTCGACCTCTGCGGCGTCCCAACTGAAGAAATCTGGCCCGCTTTCCGGAAGCTCCCAAACGCAAAGGCCCTCAATCTGCCAAAAGGCAAACACGCCCCTGGTCCCCGCCTGCGCACAAAATTCCCCCTGCTGACCGCGGCGGGCGTTGATCTCCTACAACGACTACTAACGCTAGACCCCGCTCAGCGAATTAATGCAGAGGATACGCTCAAACACCCTTACTTCAAGGAAGACCCGAAGCCAAAGAGCGCAGAAATGTTCCCGACGTTCCCGAGCAAGGCCGGGCAGGAGAAGAGGAGGAGGCATTTGAGCCCTAGTGCGCCAGTGAGGGGGGATGCCCCGGTCTTGATGGGTGATTTGGGAGGCTTGTTTGGCGGAAGGGATGAGGAGGAGGTGGGCGCAGGGTTTGTGTTGAGAATGGGGAGGTAGAATGGTCAGTAGGTGGGGGAAACTAAACTTAATTCTTTTTTTTATTTTCTTCTGAATGTTTTTGTAGCGTGCATTTCACGCGACTTGCTTTGTTTTAGGTTTTCGTAGATGCGTGCTTAGCCAAAAGTAATTGCTAGAAGAGTATCGGGAGGGTTTTAACTGGAAGCTTTTGTTTGTGCTTGTATTTCGTGATCATATCCCCTAGGTTCAAAAGAAACTCGGGGAACTGTGCGCTGTGGTTGAGCATTGACCAGATGTGAAAAGAAGAATCCCCACGCTGCACTTCTTGGACGACTTCGTATGGTACAGTCCTCTTGCATATTCAGGAGAATGATGTCTAGTTATTTGGAGTCTCGACCAGCCAGCGCCTGAGGATGTCAGAAAGAGTACTGTCAAGGAAAATTAGCCCCCAACATGTACAAATCACCGATCGTCACTCGGTAATGAACCATTGTAGTACAGGAACCACAACATCCCCCTAAGATGTGATGCTGCATTATTATCCACTCACCCAGTTTCGCGATCTATTCGGGCCTACCTGCCCGCGAGCACTACACGTATTGTTCAGACCAAATCACAAGGCATCACTCGCCATCACGTTAAATAGCCGGGTAACCACCAACCCCCCCACCCGGCACATCAGGACGGCATATAATCCCAGTCCCAAAGATTCTTCCGTGGCGGCGGCCGATGCATATATTGGGGATACGTAACTGCTTTCCCGGGAAACAGATAGATTGGCGCGCATATGTATGTTGTAGCATACACCCAGGCTGCGCTGTGGGTTTGGGTTTGGTTTGGATAAAAGACTTCAATATAGCGCATGCCCAGGTACGTCCGGAGCGGGGAAAATGTTCTTTCTTTTTTGGCTCCCGGGTTCGCTCAACGCTGACCTGGTCGGGTGATGTAGTAAAGCAATGAATTAAGCCAGGGTTATTTGTGCAGATCCTTGGAAGGGTTTTTTATATGAACCACAGTGCCTGGCTTCATTAAACCTCGGCTGCCAGGTACGGCTTGCTTTGCTCTGGTGTGAGTGATTTTGTGTGACGGAGGTTTTCATATATGCCTGGAGAAAAACCGCCGACATGACATCGTGGCCGAGTGGTTAAGGCGACAGATTAGAAATCTGTTTCGTTCGCGAGCGTAGGTTCAAATCCTGCCGATGTCGAAACAAATCGCAGTATTTTTTTTTTTTCCTTTCCCCTCCTAACCGCGTCTAAATTTCGCGACGGCGTGAGACTGGTTTTTATTCTGAATCTGTTTTTAAAATGGCCGGCAACCATCAAGAAAGTCCATAAACATTTCGAGCAGGGGCATCAGATCTACTTGACCCCCCCCAAGGAGGGAAGGTGCACGGATTCCTGGACGAAATTATACTGTGGCCCATTTCTATTCAGGGATTAGTTCTTGGTTCTTACGGATCCCAGTCATGGAGGTTAATGAATATTTATTATATCGGCCCACTGACAGGGTTTGGGGCCGCACTTTATACACGCACATACATCATTGTCCTGGGTTTTGGCCCCATATCCTTTTGGCGGTAGTATCCGTGAGCGGGCTGCAATATAACATTATCCTGACCGTCACAGTCATACATTGTCACTCGTTGGTTGTGCTTCGTGTATGTATCAAAAAGTAGATTGAATGATTCCTATAACCAAGCACTCCTATGTCTAGAACGAATAACTATAAAAAAAAGCCAAGGTATCTAGATAAAAACCCAAATACCAGGCATACATCAAAATCCATGGTGTTGGCATTTATTGTCAAAATAGAATGAGAAAAAATAAAAAAAGAACTCCAACGCTTGCTCATGAACCGGTCAAAGTAAAGGAAAGCATGATTAAAGAAGATGGTATCGTTCGTATATGCAAATGTAACTCGTTTACTCATAAATATACCGTACATGTTTCATACATATAGCTAATATTCCATGGTCTTCTTGATGCTGTCAAAAACCCCTGAAGCACCATATTAGTAAACTATGTTGTAGAGGGTTCGAAAGGGAGACACTCACTTGCTACGTCAGGAACCATGAAGTGCTCAAAAGCCAATGGCATATGCACATCCCACCCAGTAACTCTTTGGACTGGGGCCTCCAGCCTTAAGAAGCTTCTCTCCTGTACCTCTGCAGCTATACTCTCCCCTACACCCCCGGTCCTACTCGCCTCATGAACAACAATGCACCTACCCGTCTTGTTAACACTCTCTTTGATAGTTTGCTTGTCCCAAGGCCTGATTGTTCTTAGATCAATGACCTCCACGCTAACTCCCAACCTCTCCTTCGCCGCTTTTGCGGCAAGCTCGCACACATACATCATGGTTCCCCATGAAATCAGTGTAATATGATCGCCCTTCTGGACAATCTCAGCCTTGCCGATTGGGAGCTCGTATTCACCGAGTGGCACCTCCTCGACTGCAGCACGGTAGAGGATTTTCGGTTCCATAAAAATAACTGGATCGGGGCCCCGAGCAGCTGCAATCAGGAGCCCCTTGGCTTGTATCGGGCCACGTGGAATGACTACTTTAAGACCCTGCGTGCCCATAAAAAATCCCTCTGGGGACTGAGAGTGATAGAGTGCACCATGTCCAACTGCACCCGTGGGCATACGGACGACAAAATGGCCGCTATTGTAAGATTCTGCTCCACCGCTGCGGTATCGAAGCTTAGAAGCTTCGTTGTGTAGCTGGTCGAAACTGGGGAATAGGTAGTCGGCAAATTGGATTTCTGGGAGGGCGGTATGACCTTGTGTGGCCAGGCCAACAGCAAATCCAATAATTCCTTGCTCGGTCAGAGGTGTATTGAAGACTCTCTCACCGCCAAAACGCTCAGAGAGGCCCATTGTGCATCTGAAGACGCCACCGAACGCTACGTCTTCACCAAATATACAAGCCTTCTCATCGGTTTCTAAGATGATCGCAAGGGCATTATTTATTGCTTGAAATAGGTTCATCCGCTTCGTTTTCGAATTTGCGCTTAGGGTGGGTGGAAGCTCGGGATTGGAGAAAGCAGCTTTCGGATTGAGTGCAAGACTGCAGATGATATGTTAAATACTGACCAAGATAGAGAGAAGCTTAAGCTCATACTAAGAGGACGCTGCAAAATCAATTGGAATATTCAGCTTCCGTTTCTCGAGATTGCCCTGAGCATGGTTGCGTCTAGAGGAGGTAGAAAAGGGAAGTGTAGCTCTAAATGCAGGGCGCAGAAATTTTAAAGGAACCACTGATCTCATCATGATGAATTAAAGGGGATACTGAAGTTTTGAGGGGTATAATTCTAGGATTCAGGGGATGTTAAGAGTTGAATGTTTATGGCTCCTGTACTTGGATCGAGTTCGTGACCTTTCCCCGGATTTCAGCTCGCCTATCGTCGGCTGACAACGGCCAGATGCTTGGCATGATCTGCACAAGTAACCTTTTGACAGCCACATCTTGGAGTGGGAGAGAGAGCCACTTCGTCATCCCTGCCACAAGTTACGGGGGAGTGAGGTTAACCGCCACAAGCTTAAGGGCAATACCAGTTCAGGGGTCTCCAATAACCGCCCTGGTCAGCGCCTCCCTGTAGAAACCATCCCCCAAACAAGATTGGTCCCAATCAATCTGAATCAACCGGCTGCAAGGTACCGAGCATTCGCATTCGCGATAAGCCGTGCGACGTGCAACGTGCAACGAGGGGGGCGTGGAAATGCTAAGCCCTGCCTCTGCTTTGCTTCAAGTTGTCTCCTCCCTCATGTATGATACCACATACTTATATGTTTGCTTTTTCAATAATTCAATGCACTTTTTCAGGTGATTCTTCACTTCAAGTTTACCATTCTCTGTGGGGACTGGCCCTCCGTAGGGATTGTCTGTAGACCAATCAAACTGGGAACCAATATAAACAGAGAGGCATCGCTCCCTCCATCTTCTGTAAATTACACTCAATTAGAGTGACCCACTAATATCGTGCTTGGAAGGTGAAGCACACTGCTGTTTGATCAACAGATGTCTACCCCCCAGCAACCCTTACAGCTCTTACGGCTCTCCAGCCTGCACCCTAAGCATCTTATTCGATTTGCTGTCATCTCCCTACCCTTTTACTTGGCTCCTGTCGCCCATGCTATCAACCTTGTAACTGCATATTTCCTCAAAGAGTCGTCATCCTCTCGTCTACTCCTCAGCGGGTCTTGAAACCGCAAGTTATCCAGATGAGCGCGAAACCGTATGTGTATCCCAAAAATACACACTAGCGGATTCCTGCAAAAAGCACTCCTTTTCCCATTTCTTTCCCTCATCCTTCCTTGATAGTTCGCCGCCACGATTCCTGCCGGGTGCAGCACGACTTTTCATAGAACCAAGCCGGCTGGATCTGGCAACCTCGAAAGCAACACGGGCACAGGAGGCCTGCTGGGGAATTTCGATTATCTTCAGACTTTTGACTAAGCGTTTCCTTTGTAGCTTTTTTTTTTCTTTCTTGAGCGATGGGGTTACTTTCTGGGTATAGGAAGAGGAGGTCCGAATTGGCACCAGAGCACAAGTTTGAATACATCGTGGGTTTTCCGCTTTGATTACTTTCGCAACGTATTGCGTACTTCTCTTAAGTCAATGTTTCACTTGCGCCGCATCGGGGGCTAACGAATATCTCAACTACCAAGAACCTTAAAGACTTCCAGGATAAGTCGTTTGTCAACGTCACAGCTTACATCTGGATTTATTTGAGTATCTTGATTTCGCTCGCATGTGTGGCCGCTGATACGTGAGTGCATGTGTTTAAATTTCCACGACTTTTCCTTTCTGATAAATAATAGCTATACGGCCATTACCCTCCTCGTGTACAACAGGTGGTCTAGCCAAATCCAACCGGTTATTCCTTTTGAGACCGCAAAAATCGTCTTCGCCATTTGTATTCTTATTTCATACCTTTTGATCATTTACGATTGGTTTTTTGCGATTAGGGTTATCAAAAGAGGCGGTGTGGCTGATGCGTATATGAACGTTATTGGGCTTCGTTGGAACAGCGTCTGGGGCGGAAGCGGAAGTGACGATACTGGCTGGAAGAGATTCTTGGTATTTGCTCGATTGACAGAGCAAAGAGGGAAGGCAGACTATGTTGCTTTGTTCACCTACTTCTCCTTCAAAGGTTTGTGGGATTTATTCAAAACGCAATTCATTATGCTAATCCTCATATCGCAGGTTGGGTGGGGGTTGTCTTTGCTGAGGGTCCTAGAGTCGTCATCAATACATTTACTCTTGTATCCGTGGTCTCTGCAGATCTTCTACCAGAGAAAGAGACTGAGGCTCTCTCAGCAATTTCTAAGTTTTTCGAGAATATCGATCACCTCTGGAGTGAAAATAAAATTCAAGTCGTAGTGCTATGTTCGATGACCTTCACCACAATTCTCTGGATCCTTTCAATTCTACAACTTCTCATTGCGTGCATCCTGTTCATCACGTTTCTTTGGCACGTTATGAATGGCGATTCACTCCGAAAGTACTGCAAAGAGCGTATTGACAAGCGAATGGGCGAGATTGTACTTGCAAACCACAAGAAAGGTATCCAGAAGGAAAATAAGGAGAAATCACAGGCTGGAATGTTACGTGCACCCACGATTCCTGCTGCAGTATTGATGGAAAAGCCATCATATCCATCGTCAATCATTAGTTCAGGTAGCTCAGCAGGTACTAGGATGCAGCAGCCATCTCGACAACCAACACTGCCTACTATTCCCGGGAGTAGGGGAGGGACGCCCCAGCCGCCTCAGCGTGTGTACACTTCAGGTTCCGTTGCTAGCTCTGGCCGCCCTATGGGCAGAAGTCAGACGATGATGTCTGGTTCGTCCTACGAAGCATCTGCGCCACTAATTTCGTCACAAGCAGGTATGGGATACGGGGGACAGGGATTTCGAAGAGAAAGTAACGAGAGTATGGAGTATGCGGAAAGGAGACAGCAGGCTCAACGTCAATGGGGTACTCCGCCGCCTATGCCCGCTTCTTCCACATATGGGTATACGGGCAATGATGGGGGAAGAAGAAGTGAAGGTAGCAGGACTCCAGCACCGACATACCCTGGAAGCAACAGTGGCAGTAGAACTCCTGCACCGACATACCCCGGAAGCAACAGTAGCAGTAGAACTCCTGCACCGACATACCCTGGAAGCAACAGTGGCAGTAGAACTCCTGCACCGACATACCCAGGAAGCGTAACTAGCAGCAGAACTCCTGCGCCACCATACGCTGGAAGCAGCAGCGGTAGAAGTGAGGGGGGGAGAACTCCAATTCAGCGAGATAGGCCAGGCTACCAAACCCAGGACTATAACTCGCCGTCATCGCAGAGTGCGAGAGGTCCATTCGTTTCGGATAGACTGAACAGGCAACAAACGCAGGATGGATATGCTGATGGATCATCCATGTCTGGACAAGGCCGTTACAAGGGACAGGGTGGGCAATATTCCCAAAGATCACCGCCAAGTAGATCGGGTTCAGGGAGGTCGGGCTATGCGCCAGGACAAGGGAGGTTCCCGATTGCAGTGATGTCTAGAGAGCAGCAACAACAATTAGCTCAGAATAGGTTCCCAATTGCCCTTCCCAGAGAGCAACAGCAGCAACAGCAGCAACAGCAGCAGCAGCAGCAGCAGCAGCAGCAGCAACACCAACAACCACAGTACTTGAATGAATCCCCAATTGAAATGGTGCAATCACCTCAGGAATACTACCCGTCACGTCAGCAGACCCCTGTAAGACAACAGAACCCGTTGGAACGGCTTTCGGACCCACAGCCATATGCGTACGAATATTTCCCAGCACTGAGTGTCCAGCAGCAGGAGCAGCCGCAGCAGCAGGAACAAAGTCACCAGAAAGTACAATTGCGCCCTCAACTACCTCGATTAGACACCCAAACCCCTGGACCAGTGAGCACCAGTGGATATAAGAGGCCAACATATACTCCCGCCTCGGCCGTCGCAAGTAGCCCTTCATCGGCTACTCTAGATTCTCCTAGCCAGCACATTGATGAACTCCCATCGGCCTACTTCCGTGGTAGAGAAGATCCCATTCAGGCACGAAGTACCACGACACCTCCAGTTGTTAGGGAATTTAGACAGCCTCAGAGGAGTGTCACGGTAGGCCCGGATGTTGAGATGAGAGGTCCCAAAGACTATGGTCGATTTCAACCGCCACCAAGAAGTGCAACAACGAGGCCAGAGGATTTCATTAGAAGGAATACCTGAGAGGCGTAGATAGTACTGTTATGAATTCTTTGTTTTTTGCAGTAGAACTGCTCTGTTTCTTGAGCAGGCTTTGGGAGGATTTGTAGACTTAGTCCTTAGAGGACCCGTTAATTATCTTCATTCTTTTATATACTTTTCATTTTCAACTCAAATTTCCCCTTATGATGGAAAGTGTATATACTTCTTTTCTTCCGCAGCTACAAGATAGATTCTTGTTTTATTTTGACGAGCTCTGCGTGAATTTGGCTTTTTATCGGTCAGGTGCGGACGCGGCCTTTATCGAGGAGACTCGTTCGCGTCATAAATTATCACTCGCACAATGCGAACATGTTCTAGACTAATTTGGTTTCCTTGTAAATATGCCAGATCTTTCATTAATATATGGAGACCCGGTACCCCAGTTACGGGGGCACGTATAAACCAAATTGCAAAATAAAAGTGGCAACGCAACCACCAAATCAAAGAAACATTGCCGAGTTTTTTTCCCTAATGGGAAGGACTAGACATGCTGCCGAGTCTTTTTTTGTATGGTATTCCTGATAGGGAAAGACTAGACATGCTGCCGAGTGTTTTTTTGTATGGTATTCCTGATAGGGAAGCTAGTCTTTCTTTATCAGGAGAAAAACTCAACAGCATATTTATTAGGAAACTATACAAAAAAAAACTCGGCACTACATCTAGTCCTTCCCTATCAAGAAAAAAGACTCAACAAAATGTCTTTACCTATTAGGAAAAAAAAGACTCGGTACCATGTCTAGTCCTTCCTTATCAGGTAAAAAAAGACCCAGCAGCATGTCTAGTCCTTCCCTATCAGGAAAAAAAACTCGGCAGCATGTCTAGTCCTTCTCTATCATGAAAAAAACTCAATTATACAAAAAAACTCGGCAGTATATTTATTAGGACACTATAAAAAAAACAAGCACAATATTGGTTGTGGTTGTGTTGCCAAAGTCATTTTGCAATTTGGTTTATACGTGCCCCCGTATCCAGTTAACGGCACTATTTATTCGTGAGGTAAAATCCTCTAGATAGGTGGGAGAGGTAGGCTTTAAGTATAGAGTATAGTTTTCGGTAGAATTAATGCAAATGTAGATTTCGTCTTTTTGGCGTAGGTACTTAAGGAATTTTTGTAGTGAGAATAGAATCAGGGACCCACTCTTTTACTCCGACTTTCGCAATAGCTCTGCCGGAACTTGTACACACCCCCCCGTCAAGTGGGTTCCACGGGATTTTATGACCGTCGTAACGAGTTGGGTATCATTAGAGGGGCTACCCTTATCTTAGCTAGAAGAAGTCTTATAAGAGGTCCAGATCTAGCCTCAGCTTGAAACAGTATCAACGATATCAAGCAAATATCGACCAAGCCCACAGTATTGTGCTTTGGAGGACTGTGAACTCTTGTTTGTGATTCGGCGCCGAGTCGATTTTGTTTCACGGCCTTTGACTGAACGCCTTGTTCTAAGACACCGATGAGCCATGGCGGTTATTTGAACACATCCTTTAATAGCAAATCCCCATTTCCTCTACACACAAGCCAGTGCTTTCTTTCTCCACGAACATGTAGTACAGTCAACGGCCTCTCTGCCATTCCAATACCAATAATAGTAGTCTTAATGGGTTCTGAGAGCAGCCAAATACCTTTCAGCGGCCAGTTCGCATTTGGAGCTGTGTAGATAAGAAGGGCCCGTCGCCCCGCCTTTTTTCGTTCACAGGCGCACTCAGCTGACTCGTAGAGTAACTACATAACCTCAACCCCATATCAAATACGCTGTCTAGTCTTTCCCATGCGAGTTTTAAGACTCCGATTAAAAACTAATATGGGAGCAAGATGTCTTAAAGGATTTCCCCCTTTACCCCTTTGGGGAGCGAGGGCGCTACAGTCGGAGTAATGTATGGCGGCTAGGGTTATGGAAGCTAACCCGAGTCCGATAATATGTATTTAGGAATAAATGAATCAAATAGTCTTCCTTTGTAGATGGAATAGATCAGGTTTCTAGTTCTCAGTTTCATTCCCTAGCTAATAAAATTTGGTGCCAAAATGAAAGAAAGGGGTGCTTATATGTAGGGGTTGATATCTGCTAAGACTTTGTTCAACCTCGAGACAAGCTTGGCTGCCACCGCAGCGGAAGTACGAACCTAGGCTTGGAGGAAGTTAGCAATTCTTATTGGGTATAAATCAATTCGTTTCACCTTAAAGCAAGACAATCAGTCGTTTCTTGAAGAACTGTGTTAGACACCTAACAAACACACTTTATCGTATGGCATTGATAAATCTTGAAAGACAGAAGGCAAGAAGCTAACCCTTACGTCGTTGGTTGCCAACAAAGGAGGGAATTGAAAAGGCATCAGAAATCTGGAAACGGTGGATGGAGTGCAGACGGAAGGAAGAAGGCGAGGTGAGTGAGGAGGAGGGAGAACGAGGAAGGGAATATGGTCGAGGATGGGAAAGAGTGACTGTAAGGCGGGAATTGAAATGGAGCGAGAATGTTACATGAATTTTCTTTGGTTTTTTGGCGGCGGAAGTGGGGTAGTCCTGGGGTAGTGCGATATTGTTATATGAGTTCTCTTTTGTCTCTTCTGTTTTGATGCTAGCGGCGAAAGTGGGGTGGTTCTAGGGTACATGTAGTGTTATATTGCCATAGCCGGAAGGCTGCATACAATTAATGAATTAAAGAAAAAAAAATCGTTGGTTGCCACGTAGGGTCACAGATCATCACTCGACAATCTGGCCTAGCTGTACAATGGTTTTACCGACAGGTACACGAATGTATAATTTGTCACAAATAAGTTTCAGCGACACGACACCACTTTTCCTACGCGTGCTCAAAATAAGTTCAAATCCATCAGAACTACTTAACTGAACTATTTCAATACAGCTACTACATATCAGGATACATCGTGGACCCCTACATATAATCCTTACGAGCATACCTGGAACCAAACTCAAGGTGACTAGAGGACGGCGCATTTCTGGTAACCGGTAAGTCTCCTTTGCAGCGGTGCTAACCTACATGTATCCCCCCCCCCCCCCTCCTCCTCCAGCCACGGTTACAGGCTCCCATCTATCTCAAATCGATCATACACTAGGGCTGCATGGTACTATGGGCTCCTTAAAGGCGGGGATATTTGAACCAATGCCTCTAGCAATGTCGAAAAGGTTGCTACCCCTGGGATTTACTGGGCTCCTCCACTGTTAGGATGAACTATCTTTATGAGTCACTCTCCTGATCCCTAGAAGAACTCTGTTACTAAGGATAACTCTAGTTACCAAAGCGCGAATTCGGCTAATAAATGATAGCCTGGAGAAATAAGACGTTATGATATATTGGCCCGGCCACCTCGGTCTGGTGGAGGATCTTCGCCGGGGTTCTCCGGGAGGGCTTAGTGTGGTAGGTGCCGCTAGTGAGGGTTGGATGACACTGTTTACCGATTAAGAGCTTTGGGATCACAACAAGGTCAATCTAGAGGATTATTGCGTTCAGTGAATTGGTATCTTTATGCAACCTTACAGACCTGTTCCAAACTTCTGCGACGCACCAATATTAAGCAAATTGTAGGAGTTCTACATTAACCTATCAATAGCACGAACCCCCCCCCTCTCCGGGGTCAAGCGTAACACCAAAATGCGCAGTCACACTCAAATGGAAGGATACCATAACCTAAGAGAGCCATCGAGAAAAGCCATACAGGCCAACCCATGTTTCCACAGCCCGAGAGAGGAGAGGATCAAACTACCCGCCTTACGCGGGTTCAGCCTCTCAGAGAATCCAGCCGCCGTATGAACAGCCCCCCGACCTGTAGGCTACGGCGGCAGTTGATAGGTACTACGGAGTTCTTTATAACTACACCCTCAATTCCACGTATTAAAGACACTCAAGGTCGACATATTGCTTGACGTACCCCCCCCCCCCTCTGCATATCTGGGGATTTCCAAACATCAAAGGTGGATGGGCTATATATTTAGGACTTGGTCGCTCCACGCTCAATTATGGATAGTGTGATCCACAAAGCCTCGGATTCCATAATATATCACACAATGGAGTATTTGTATGGTAATTGGACATGTTTGAGAATCTCAAATCACAGCTGGCAGGAATAGTAACGCATGCCTATGTCAGGGCTATACGTGAATCGAGAGACAATAAAGACTGCGACTAGGCTGTGAAGGTGCTAAAGGATATTGGTAATACTGAGACCCAGACTATATCTTGGGGTAATATATCAAGAACGGCCGCAGGTCGTGACGCTCTGAAAGGCTGAAATCGGGGACACCAAAGACCTCTAGATCCAAATCCAGAACAAATCTGTATAGTTTGTAGCGGCGCAGTTTGTTCTGGCAATATGTATATCTTTGGACCCAGACGCTCTCGCCTCCCTTTGGAACTACATGGGCACCATAGGCACCATAGCTCATGCTTGGTCTGTTTTGAAAGTGATGAGTGAGTCACTGCCTACTTAACAGTATTGTCTCGGAGACCTAATGGTTACCTGTTCCATTGATGTAAGTACATGCCCAGTACCAATTGCAATTACGCTGGTTTAGACGATGGTTAACCCAATGAAGAGGTTTACTGTATACTCCAATTCTTGGCCAATGACGGAACGGACTACTTCGGAGAACAGTGGCCCGCCTGGAGGAGTCATTTAATTTTAAACAGGGTATTGAACTGGCGGGGTAGTTAAGTTAGGTATCAACCAGTGATACCTCAAGTATTTAAATAAACCACCACCACCACCCCAACTCCAGGAATCCCCACGCTCAGAACCAACCCAATACCTATACAAAATCACACCAGTAAGCTAACCCTTCTTCCCCCCCTCTTTAATCAAACTAACCAGCTACCAACTCCCCCTCCCTCTCAGTGGCACCCACCCTCGTCACCCTCGTCCGCCACGGCCAAGCCACCCACAATGTCGACTTCCAGCAACACCTACACGACACCTACCTCACGCCCCTCGGCGAATCGCAATGCATCTCTCTACCCTCCCGGTTCCCGCCCGAGCCGCCCGTAACGCTAATAATATCGTCGCCGCTCAAGCGGACGCTGCAGACGACGCTGATTGGCTTTGCGCCGGTGGTGCAGCGTGGCGTGGAGGTTGTGATCGTGCCCGAGTTCCAGGAGGCGTCAGCGCTGCCGTGTGATACTGGGAGCGACAGGGAGGTGCTAGAGGCGGAGGAGATATTTAAGGGCCTGGATTTCAGCAGGTTAGAGAGCGGGTGGAATTCAAAGGTATGTGGTGTTTCTTCCTGCTGGGTTGTGGTGGGTGAAAGTGGAGAAGGCGCTGATAGCAAGGATGCAGAAAGGAAAGTGGGCGCCGGAACCCGCAGCCTTGAAAGAACGTGCGAAGGAAGCTCGGAACTTTCTAAAATCGCTCGACACCCAGCATGTTGTCGCCGTCCTACACGGGGCCGTAAGTCTCTCTCTCCCCATCTCTACAAGCAACCCCTAACATGGGAGTATAGTTCCTACACTACCTGACCGAAGACTGGGCCGGTGATGGATTGTTCCCCGGCACAGGGTGGAGCAACACCGAGTTCCGCTCGTACACGTTTAACGAGGACGAGGAGGGGGACAATGCGACGCTTGTGGAGACGGCCGAGTCGCGGGCGAGGAGGACGGACCATCCGTTGGGTAACACGGAGAAGAGGGAGTTTGAGGCGATAGAGGGGAAGACAGCATAATAATGAGTTGTGGGTGGTGGTGGTGGCCGGACGTCATGTCACGGGCTAGAATATGTAGACTACTATAGCTAGAATAAAGAGTCTATAGATCCGTCAGAGTGGAGTGGAGTAATTTCGACCGATTGTACTTGGATTTAAACGGAAATGATTGGATTGTGGGTTTTTTAGCATCATGTGGGGAGGAAATTAAAGACATGTAGCTAGGATATATATGAACATAACAGGGCTAGCAATATATTGTGCCGGGGTACCAATATTACCGCAGTAATCACTGTTATATTCTACTTATGTACTACATATTTTTTTCCTGCTAGCACTACATACAGTACTGCGTTCTACCAGCTACATACAATATGATGTATGTAGTCCCCTTTGTGACACCCGCCCGTCGGTCGTCCTACCAACCATAGTAATACAATTTAAAGTCTTCTCAACTATTAACCAACCCCGGTCTAAGAGAATGCGCCAAATCACAACTAAACTAGGGTGATATATATAAAAAAAAAAAAAAACACAATAATAGTAATAAAGAAAAAAAACGAAACAAAAACCCCAAGCCAAGAAAAAAAACCATTCAACGCAAAACAAAAAAGAAAAAAAACCCTAAAATGCAATCACCCCCCCCCACCCCCACCCCCACTACTACTTCAACAGCTCCTTCTGCTCCTTCTTCTTCTTCTCATTCTCCCTCTGCATCTTCTTGAAGAAGCTATGGCTCTGCTTGGGCATCTGCATCTTCTTGTTGTACTCTACATATGCCATTCCGTCGCCGCCCGACACGCCCGCAAGCCTTGCCATGTTGCGCTTGTGCTTTGCGCCGCCGCCGCCCCGGCGCCCCTTCATGTTTGCGTTATAGGATAGATTTTTCGCGCCGTCAAAGTCGTCGCCCTCCTCTGCGCCGGCGTCGCTGTTCTGCAGCATGACCTCTGCCAGCAGCTCCTTGCGCTCGGCCAGCGTGCTGTAGGCCAGCCCCGGGAGGTTCTCGATGCCGCTCAGGTGCGTGATGACCTTGAAGGCGTAGCCCTGGTCGACCAGGAAGGCCTGGCGCTTGGAGGAGTAGAACATCTCCTGCGTGTCCTTGCTGACGAGCGAGTAGAAGAATGCGTTGAAGCCTTCGTCGTTTCGGCGCTTTGCGCGCAGGATGCGCCCGAGGCGCTGGGCCTCCTGGCGGCGCGAGCCGTAGTGGGAGCTGATCTGGATGAGGCAGGTTGCCTCGGGGAGGTCGAGGGAGGTGTCGCCGATCTTGGAGAGGAAGATGGTGTTTACCTTTTCGTTGAGCTGGAAGTTTTCGAGGATCTTGAGGCGCTCGGCTTGCGGCGTCTCGCCGAAGATGAAGGCCTTTTGCAGCTTGAGCGCGTAGGCTTTGAGCGCGTAGACGTTGTCGGAGAAGACGATGATCTTGTCGCCGCGCCGCTCGTGGTAGTCGATGAGGAACTGGGCGGCCTGGAACTTGCGCGGGTTCATGATGTAGTGGAGGACCTTCTTGCGCTGGTCGGGTTCGCGCAGGTATTCGGCGTAGAACTCGGGCGTCATGGGGCACCAGACCTCGGCGCATTGCACCTTGGCGATGTGGCCCTGGTCCGCGAGTTCCATCCAGTTGGCTTCGTAGAGTTTGGGGCCGATGAGGAAGTTGAGATCGGTGATCTTGTCGTCCTCACGCAGGAGGGTGGCGGTCAGGCCGAGCTTAGAGTGTGTGGCGATTGAGGTGACGACCTGCCGAAAGATGGAGGCGGGGACGACGTGGACCTCGTCGAGGATCAGGAGACCCCACTCGCGCGACTGTAGAAAGTCCATCATCTTCTTGCTGTCGTGGGAGCGGTTTCGTCCGTTGGTCACCATGCTGTACGTACTGACGATGATTCCGGCGTCGCCGCGGAACTTGTCCTTGTTGTCGGAGGTGAAGATTGCAATCTGCTCTGGGTTGATGTTGGACCACTTGATGAACTCCTGGCGCCACTGGACGACGCTCATGGAGGAGGTTGCGAGCACAACGACAGACTTCTTGATGGTGCAGGCGGCGGTGATGCCGACGAGTGTCTTTCCGGCGCCGCAGGGGAGAACGATGATACCACTTTTGGCACGGCCGTTACCAAACATCTTGGAGAGGGACTTTTCCTGGTAGGACCGGATCTGCGCCTGCGGCTTGAGATCGATGTCGAGGTTAGAGTTCTTGCGGTCGTTGCGGAAGTCGTATTCCTCGAGCACGGGGTAGCCGAGGTCCAGACACTGCTTCTGAACCTTCTCGACCTCGCCCGCGGGTATCTCGAAGCTGTGCACGGCGTCCTCGTCCTCATCCTCGTCGTCTTGGTCGTTATCGCCCAGCCCCGTGACGGACGCAAACACGTCCTCTGCGGCGGTTGGCCCTGCTGGCGCCGCGCCCTCCGCACCTGCGCCGGCAGCAGCAGATGCGCCCAGCTGCGCAGTCCCCGCAGCGTTCCTGGTCCCCGGGATCACGAGCGCACCCATCTTGGGCGCTGACTCCTTGATGACGCCCGAGCCGGCGTCACCGCCCTGGATTCGCGCGGGCCCAATGATGGGGTCGCGCAGCAGCCTCTGCAGCATTGCCGGGTCGTTGGACTCGACAAAGTAGCGATTGTCCTTTAGCACGAGCTTGACCTTCCCATAGGAGCCCGTGCAGTTTGTGATGAACTGGATAATCTTCTCTGGCACTGGGATCTTGCTGAAGCGGTCGATGACGGCGATGATGTCGCGGGGGTCGAGCCCGACCGAGACGGCGGCGTACAGCGAGTGCGGCGTGAGCTTATACTCGTGCAGGAAGGTGGGGCGACTCATAGGCTCCGCGATGGTCGTGAGGAAGTCCTGCGCTTTTGCGGCGAGCGGCGAGAAGGATTCCAGCACAATGGTGCCATTCTCGGGGTTGATCCAAAGAGGGCGCGAGGCGTGGTCGGGCTTCATGTGCAGGTAGGAGAAGTCGTGCCTATTGAAGAGGTGAGAGACGGAGTCGCGGGTGCGTACAACGGGAGCGGCCGCGGCGGGGGCCTCTAGCGAGAAACGATTCACGACAGCATTGACAGTAGCCTCTGGGGGGGGGGGGAGGGGGGGGTGGGGGTTAGCCAGCCAGCTAGACACACACGGGGAGAGAGACACTGCGATGGAGAGACGCACTGTCGAGCGCCTTCTTCATCCGCACGGCACCCTCGGCCGGTACGAGGTCCTCAATCTCGCTGGCAGAATCCGTGGAATAGTCATCCGAGCTATCATCGTCGACGGGGGCGGCTGGCTTTGTACGTTTTGAGCTTACGGTGGCGGCAGAGGGCCCTGCGGGGGGGTGTTGGTTAGCTAGCTATATAGCTAGGGTTTTGGACAGAGGGGAGAAGGGCCAACTAACCTGCGAAACCGGCAACTGGTCCTTTGCGTTTTGGAGGCATTGTTGTGATAGTTGTGGGTGATTTGGGTGGTGGTGGTGGTGAGAGAGAGTGAGTGAGAGAGAGAGAGAGTGAGAGATGTTTGGTGGTTGAGAAGAGAAGAAGCTCTAATGGACGCGGGGCTTGGCGCCAAGGCTTTGAGGCTCAGAAGAGCGTTAAATACCAATGACTCAAAAGAAGATGTTCTGACTGGAAATCCAATCAATTGGTGGTGGTGATGATGATGACGGTGGTGATATTATATGCCAGCGGTGTTAATCCCTCCCTCACGCCCCGGGCCCTGATCGAATGCCAAAGAGCAAAAGAGCTTTACAATCTAGCTAAGGAATAACCTCTATCCAGACCCTCACAGACCATCACTCGACGACCAACCACCATTTCCTCTCCCTCTCTCTCTCCCTCACTCACGCACAACCCACGCCGGTCAATCCCTTCTAATTAACAGGCTGTAAATACAACATATAAATACATACAAGCACAAACACACACTCCCGACCCCTCCTCATCATCCCCTCCTACACCCACCCGTTCCCACCCGCACCCAAACCCCGCGCACCTCCCATCCCACCGCCAAGCCTCGCAACAAATAATGGTCTGACCTCATCCACAAAGAACCCCGAATCAATCCAAAACCCAAATCTCCAATTCCACCACAAACAACCAATTCCACATTCCAGTCCCCAATACAAATAAATAAATAAAATAAATAAATAATGAACACCGTGAGCAAACACCCCCCCCTCCGTCCCCCCTCCACCCACCCACCTGCTAACACCCCCCCCACCTGCACAGGTCAAATCCTTCTGGTCCGTCCACCCCCCCCCCCCCCACCCAGAACCAAACTAACAACCCCATAGGATCGGCTGGGGCTCTCTGGTCCTCGCCGGCGGCGGCGCCTACTACTTCGCCAAGCAACAGATCAACGCCGACCGCCGCGAGAAGCACCTCCGCCGTCTGCAGCAGCAGCAATGTCCTCTTCTCCTCTCCCCCCCTCCCCCCAGTCTAGATTGAACTACCCGCTGATGCTCGGCGCGCTGCAGACAACGACGCCGACTACCTCACGCACGACAACGCAGGGTCGCCCGCCCGCGAGGTCAGCGGCGATCCCGCGCCTACCCGCCACGAGCCGCAGACGGAGGAGCAGGCCCTGCGCGAGAAGGGGAAGTATGAGGCCCGCATTCCGCACCAGAGTCGTAGGGGGGACCGGTTTAGTTAGGTGGGCTTGGGCGCCCCGGGGGGGGGAGGAGGTGTATATATGTGTGGGGTTGCAATGAGGAGCTTTTTTCTTTTTTCTTTTTTTAAAGCTCGTTTTCTTCCTTTTTTTTTTTAAGCTTGCTTTCTTTCTTTCTTTCTCCTCTTGCTTGTTTTAGAATGCATTGCGGGTTTTTTTGGTCTCCACTCAGTCAGTCTGGTCCGGGAGTGGGATGCGCATGGATGAATGATACGGAAAGTTACTTCATGGACATTACCAAACAGCACACCAAAAACACAGACGAGAAGCCCCAACCCTCCAAACAAACAAACAAAACCCATGACCATCCCATTAACCCCCCGAGCACAGCACGCACGCCCCCAAAAAAAACCAACAAAAAAACTCCCAACCAAGAAAAAAAAAAAAAACCAAAAACCAGAAACCAGAAACCAGAAACCAGAAACCGGCCCACCCCTACCGGCAGCAGTGATACAGACTCAACTCCTCCCTTCAGCGCCGTCAGCCAACACCCCATAGTGATAGTAGTAGTGACTGTGAATAACCTACCCCTGCACGCCCGACCTGCTCCTCCTCGCCGCCGCCGCCGGCACCGCGAACGGGAGCGTAAACCCGGCCTTTCCAGACGTTAGCCATATGCACCCATGGAGAGAGCGAGCTGCTACTCACAACTATGTATCCATACACGCCAATGACCCTCTGCCTCGACGACCTCAAGCCGCTGGCGCTGGAGAAGGCGCGGATGTGGTGGTGCATCATGTTTCTTCTTTTGGAAAAGGTTGTTTTTATATTATGTGTATGTATGTATGTATACAAGCACCTCTTAAACTGTCTGCCTGTCCCTCCACCACCACCGCACAGCAGCAGCAGCAGGAGGAGGAGGAAGACGGCCAGCAACTTATACCAGGCGAAAAGACATAACGTGGCCACAAGTGGGCCCATACAAGCGCTGTCTGTATGGGGCAGTGCGTAGAGTATATTGTAGGTACATATGTAGAATCCGTCCGCATATAAACAAAAAACCAATTTACCCTCGAGTCCCGGCCCTCACATATAGTGCACGCGTACCACCCACCCCACCCCCGGACCCGGCCTACAAACCCATGTCCGCCGGCCGGGGCAACAGCAATAGCAATAATAGCGATAATAATAAGGTTAACCCCCCCCTTCCCCCCCCTCCTCGGCGACACTCGGTAATGCACCGATCGGACGATATGGTGCTATGCTATTGTGCCTACTGCGGGCCCTGATATGGTACCTACTCTATCTGTGGGCTGATTCCCGCACGCCAAGCCAGGCAGCGAGTGACCGGCTGTGACCGCCAGCGGACGGATGTACTCTAAGTAGAAGGGAGTACCCGGCCGCTTGAACCCGGGTTGGGTTGGTTACTCGCCGTTGTGGAGGGGGGCTGGATAAGCTTAACATGTATCACCGTAGAGGGGTGGAGCCATACTCGGAGACGAGAGGTGTCAGACAGCTCGCGTGTAGGGGGGGGGGGGGTCTGTTGACAGTGAGAACTGTTGCCGAGCTGCAGAGAAAAAAAAAACTCTTCACTGCAATACACAAGTGGCTATTACCCCAATGGCCAAACCTTCGAGAAGGTGCCTGTCTGTTGAGTCCCGGGCACACCACTTCCTCCCTATCTCCGTTCGGGCTCGCGGGGCCCATAGGTGGATCCGGAGAGGATATGCTGCATGTACTTATATACCTACTTACTTATGCTTACACCTGCAATGCACGCAATGGCGACAGGAAGCCAACATGTACGAGTAGACTAGCCTTCCAGGAACGCCGGCTGGCTGGGTTACCAAAACGCTGCACTTACGGGGCCAGAGACACTTGTATGTACCCCGGGGGTCCTCAAAGTGAGACAAAAACCACTAATTTCGCAGCTATTGGCCGCCATGCCCAAAGTTGGAGATGCGTGCGGTCTGTATAGATTGAAGCTATAGAGTAGCTGGAAACAAAAAATGGGAAACGTTGACTGGGTCTAGCTTTGATGGTGGCCGCGACATCACTTAAGGACCCCCGGGGTATGTATGTACATGCGCCATTTGACAAGCCATTCTATTTTCTAACCCCCAACCCTAAAACGGGACTGTCAATATGTAGTGTTACAGTCTCAATGCCTACTTCGACTACGTCCGTGTTTAGGGAATAGAGATCTGTAGCCGCCAAGAATATTCCTGTTCTCCGATTATTCGTGCTAAGGGATTTTCCAAAATATAGCCTTCCGAAAAAAAGAGGGGGGGAAATGCAGCGTCCCCAGTAGTGAGGACAGCGGATATAAAGGCCATGTCTATAACCCACGGTATGAGGTTCAAATTTAGAGTAGCAGCTCAGGCTATCCTGAGGTTGGAGTTGAGTTGATAGTTGTCTCACATAAATGTCTCAGCAAGTGCCCATAACCATGGTACGCTTCAGTCCAAATCCAAACCTTCGTCTAACATTGTTATCGATAGGTGTGTTACTCAGATAATCATCTGTTCAAAAAAAGAAAGAAAGAAATGACAAAAACCCCAGAATGCTCTTCAGTCTACTAATAAAAAACATAGAAGAATCATCAATAGCAATAAGGGTATAGAAAGATACAAGAAATAGCTTTTAGGAAAAAAAAAATTGCCCCCATTTCCATTCACTCGGTGACATACTTGTCGTCCATTCACATAATAATCTCGTTTGACACATCCTAATACTCTGTTAGTAAGAGATCCCCGGTCTTTAGTAGGATATAGCTGCTTACCCTCTTAAGCTCCTTGTCTGGCAAGCAGATACAGTTCCAGACTCTAACTTCATCCCCAACCTTGCAGTCTCTACTGAGGATACTGACGCTCTGTACCTTGACACCGTTCTTGATGACGGTGGTCGAGTGCTCGGCAACGCCCATAGGGGTTCCTTCAATACGAGCCCAAGCGCCAACCTTACTCTGCCAACCAATGATAGAGTACAGTACACAGGCATCATGCTTGATCTCAGCCTCTTCCAGAACAATACTCTCTTTCACTCTTGCGCCAGCGCCAACAATTGCGCGAGGGCCAATCGATACATTAGGCCCGAGCTTGGCGGTCGGATCAACTTGGGCGGTCGGGTGAATGAACACCGGGGGGACGATAGACGCTGACGGCTTTGCAATTTCAGGGTTGCGGGCTTGGAACGCCTTCTGAAGGTAAAGCGCATTGGCAGGCACAGCAGAGCCAGCAGTCTTGATTTGACGCCAGAAGTCACGTGTCTCGTAGAGGAAGAAGCGGCGCGAATCGGAGAGAGGACCAAGAATATCTTGCTCCAGACGAAGAACAGACGAGGAATCGCCGTCGGAAGGGTCGAGAGTGGGGTCTGAGGCAAGGCGAAGAGCTTTGTTCTCCATTGCGGTACGAATTAACGAGAAGATTGATGAGGAGAAGAGGTAAACTCCGCAATTGATCATGTTGGAGATGTGGGATTCTGGCTTTTCGACATAGTGGCGAACTTGGGAGGTCCTAGGATCGGAAACAATGCCTTAATTGGTTTCGGGTTGTTATTCCCCATGTTTCTAGTTGTCAAGATGTAGGGGTTGGGACTTACAACCAAAGTTCCTCGCCGCATCGTCACCAACCTTAGTTCCCAGAAGGACAGCCTCAGCTTCCTTTTCCTCAAAAACCTCCAGCATCTGTGTCAAGGGAAAAGTACAGCAAACATCGGCGTTCAAAACGAACAGCCTGCTTGGGTTCCCCTTCATGATAGCATCTCTGAAATGGTACAGACCACCAGCTGTGCCCAGGGCAGTGTACTCGCGCAGGTACTTGATAGTCAAATCTGGGAACTCGGTGGACCACTCGCGGATATAAGGTGCAAAAATGGATTCCTCATAGTACCCGATGAGGTAGACCTCCTTGATTGATGGGACCTTGGCGACGGCCGTGAGAGGATGCCAGATCAATGGGTGCCCAGCGATCTCAAAGAGGGGCTGCACGTGGGCAGTGGGGTAAGCTTAATCTCAATTTTGGAGGCGGGGCAATTGGAGTAGTAGTACCTTTGGCAAGTCCAAGGATAAAGGCCTGAACCGAGTGCCTCTAGATGGACCTCCAACCTTTTTTTTTAGCGGGGAAAATGAATGTCAGTCCAGGTATCCCACATCAGACAATTGCAGAGAAGGAAGGGCACCAACAAGGATAAGAGCTTTGTTAGACATTTAGATAAAATATGGGGGTTTTCCTATGCGAGATAATTATATAGAGAAACACTTGGTGAAAGGGGGGAGATGAGACGGTAGTGGTGAAGTGTATTTCGGGGGAGGAGGGAGGAAGCAGGTGAGAGTTCAGTTAGAGGGGCGGTTGCTAGCTTCTTGCAGGTGCTTGTCCTCGTGGCACCTTGCGTCTCTTGCGAATCGCGATAGGCTGCTGTATGGGGCTAGTGCGGGGGTGGTATTGTTTCGTTAAGCGGCCAACTGCAAAAGTTAGCAGAAACTTCCTTTTTTTCCTACACACGATGGTTTTTCGCTTGCCTGAGCTGCGATAAAGAATCAAAGTTGTGATGTTTCGTCTTACACACTTTCTCTACGTCATGATCAGATGGGGGCTAGTCGGCTTCTGAGAGAAGGAACCACCCTCAGGAAATGATTCCCTGACCACTCCCAGAAATCACAAACCTAAACTGATGGCATCTACATGTATGGTTTAAACATGTGGTACCTCCCGAGACATCAAAAAGCTTAAACCCGGAAATTACGCAGCGTACATTCAACTAATCGGTTAGCTAACTGTTACAAGAGAATATACATACATGTACTTATATTTACATGTACTCCCCATAGGTGTTATGTCATCGGCGGACAGTCATCAAATCTCTAGATGCCGCTAGCCCTCATCTCCGGGACTTAATCAACGCACTACATGTATACAGAAAAATGCCAAGACTTTGCTAAATGTTTGGCTAGATGAGGCGTAGATACAAGTAAGGTAGTAGGGTGATTAGAATAATACTGTGCCTACATTACGCCGAGCTAGTGGTGGGCACAAGACAAGGCCTTGTCCTGAGACACAAGACAAAGAAATACATACATACCTGGAGCTAGAGAAAACAAAACAAAAACGGAAGGGACTTTTCGAGGTTTCGAGTGATTGTCTATGATTAAATGTTAGTGTAGGCTCGAGCAGAACCGCATAAACAACAGCAACTACATATAGCGTCAACTTCAGAGGACTGATTTTTGTATGGAAACTAGAGAAAATCAAAATGCCACAGTTATCCTAGGCACTTGCACTGCTATATATAGCTACTACTACATGTATGTAATTGGAGGTTTATACACATGTACCCAGGGTGCTGGAAAGTGATGCACATTTTGACTTAACAACGCCTAAATACACCCAAGTACCTCAACCCAAAATACTTTCTAGGTGGGAGTTTCGAGTATATATTCCCTTTTTTGTGGCATGTAACCATCAAGTGGTTGATAAATCATTGAATGTGCATCATTTTCCGACACCTGAGTACTCCATAGCGCCTTGTCGAGCCATCGACTTGGACTTTGCGCGCCGTGTAGTTTAGTCAGCTTGTACTGCACAAATAGTACTGCCTGAGTTTAGGCTTCATGTTAGGAGTAGCGGCTTACTCATAGCCAAGATTAGAGGCGAGGTATGTAACGGTGCTAAGAGACAAGTACATGTATACATGTAGTTAGGCACTAGGCCACGATGTTATTAGCACAGTATTTTAGGTAGGGCCTCAGTACATGTAGGTACATGTACCTATAAGGCACATCACAGCTTTTATACCAGCCACAGTCACCACCTCATATTTAATTATTAGAAACCTTAGGCCAACCATCACTTTTGGTCAAAATTACTATTTGCAGGGATCTTTTTGCTGGGTGGGCAAATAGCATTTCTCAAAATTGATGCTTGGCCTAAAATCTCTAATAATTCTCCTCTATTATCCTTGGCCTTGTACATACTCCAATCCACCTCCGGGAATAAATTAAGCAACCGTGGAGCCACTACGACAGCAGCCGTACTATCCCCAAGTAACGTCAAGATTAGGGTCCTGGGGCTTTACATCAGGTGTTGGCAATTCTGAAACCTGTTAAGTTAGTAACTGTATGAGACCCCTTAGTAATACACAAGAAAAGGTGAAACACCCCAAGTATCGTCTTGTGCTCATCACTATTCTGGACAGAGCGGTCACCTGAAGTGTTCTAACCCGGGAAACCCCAGTACGTAAGTCCAAACAAAGGTGTACCATGGAAAAGACGCAACTACATGTATCCATCTTAAGAATACATACATGTATGATGCTGCTGACCTATCTGCATGGGTAAATATATACAAGACATATTAATTACTGCGTATCTACAATGCATAAATAGCAGACGCTTAGATCTAGAGCACACCTTCTCACTCGGGCTTATTCTGACCTATAATGCTATTAGTATGGCCGGTATCACCTCCATGTGCGTAGCATAGACTATGCAGTTGTCTTTAGATCCTTTGGATCAGTACCGTTACTTACCCCTTACTATAAATGGCACTCATTAAGTCCTACTCTCGATGCTATAAATCCACCCCAATAGTTTTAATTCTTCCTCACATCCCTGGATCACACAGAACTGTACCCAACGCAACCACGCGCGATAAGGTTGACCCGAGCCATCGTACTGGTTTTAATCAACACCCGTCCCACCTAGGTAGCCCCCCCCCCCCACCTCATATCTGAACGCTATAGAGCATATAATAATCCCAGTGCACATACACCTCTAACTCAAAGAGAGTTTCCAGTGCTAAAAAGATTACACCCTAGATCCAATGGCTAGTTAGTAAAATACAGCCCCTACGTCACGGGAGTCATAATGTGCCGGCCAAAGAGTAACGGTGTATGGTTTTACCGTCGGAGAAATCTGATATCACATCAACTGGGACATAGTAGGCTGAACTGTCTTTTGATGTTACACCGTTGTTGCGGGGTAATTATTGACCGCCGGATAACGGGACGAAATGTTCGGCCGGCGGAGAGAAGATTACAGCGGTCGCCTCGTACCTACACCACTGTGACTCTACCACCCGAGTGATATGCAATGATGCATACATGAGGTTACGTACCGGGGGAAAGGTTGTAGGCACACACAGATGCCAAAGTATCTTTAGAAACACTTCGAACACGTACCTAGATCCAGGGGAAGCTTTAGAAGGCGCTCCAATTAAGAACCTTGAGCTGCTTCCCGGGAAACCTAAGTAATCAGCAACGAATGCGTAACCTAAACTGTCTTGACACGTCCTAAAATTTCATTGTGCCGGTACTCGGCTTGTTTTGAAAAGCGCTAAGACTCTTGGCAGTCTCATATTAAATTCTTATTCGGGTCCGCAAAAGTGATTTCATCTGTACCCTACTGTCAACTATCACATATAGGTACATGTACCTACATGTAGTTGTGGACACCCCCTCTCCCCCACACACTTAATCTTGCCACTATATAAGCTTCCCTCTGGGCGTTGATTATCCCATAACATCTTTCTCGAGCTCGAGCTCTTTCATATATATATATCGAATATTTTGACCACCTCTCTCAGCCTCACCTCACACTGCAGTTATCTATTGCTTACTTCTGTCCCGTACCGTAAGATATTGGTTATATAGAGATAGTTAAGCCTATATCTAGAAACCTTATCATGTCGAAGGGGCTTATTCTTGCATCTGCTGCGGTTGCATCACTGTTGCTGGTTCGACACGATCCGGTTCATTTTTCATCTCCAACCTGGACATTTCTTGGAATATCCACTCTCTTTCTCACTGGACTTGTCGCTTATAATGTCATTATATACCCATTGATGCTTTCGCCGACCAGGCACCTGCCTACTCCAAAAGGTGCCAACTGGCTTCTTGGTCACTTCCTTGATATCCATCGGAACCCGACTGGAACGCCGCAGTTAAAGTGGATGGAGCAGCTTCCCAACAACAAGGGCCTGATTCGGTACCGAGGATTATTCAACGGGGAACGAGTCATGCCTACTTCGGCGAAAACACTGAGTGAAGCGCTCCATCAGAAGAGTTACAGCTTTAACAAGCCAGATTTTATGCGCAATGGAATCGGCAAAATCCTAGGATTGCAGGGGATCCTCTTTAGTGAGGGCGACGAGCACAGACATCAACGAAAGCTCCTTTTACCAGCGTTTTCGCATTCTCACATCAAAAACCTAGTCCCAATTTTCTGGGGTGTTTCCATCGAGCTCACGGAGAAGATCAGCGAAATTGTATCCGCATCAGCTGAAACTCCAGTGATCGACATGTCACATTGGTTCTCTCTTGCAACGCTCGATATCATCGGTCTTGCCGGGTTTGGGCATAACTTTAACGCTATTTCATCCGTCAAAAATGGGGATGCAACTTCTGAGGGTGGCTCCGAACTTGCCCATGCATATAACACAATCTTTAAAACGCCCGCTGTCGCAATAGCTCTGCATCTCGCTCGTCTCATCTTTCCAAACTGGTTCCTCAGACTTCTCCCCCTTAAAAGGACTAAAGAGGTTAAGCAAGCCACGGAGGTAGTTAAGCGTGTTTCTCTTCAAATTATCAATACCAAAAAGCTAGAACTTGCCGAGAAGAAGACAACCATGGACAAAGATATCCTTTCGGTCATGTTGAAAAGCGGTGAATATGATGGCCCAGGCGGTGTCGATGTCATGAGGGATCAAATGATGACCTTCCTTGCGGCCGGTCATGAAACAACCGCTACGGCAATGATCTGGGCGCTTTATGTCCTCTCGCTTAAGGAAAATATTCACATACAGAATCGCCTCCGCGATGAGATACGGAATGCATTCCCTCATGGCATACCGGAGAAGGTCACTTATGAGCAGATCGAGGCCTTGAAGTACCTGCGCAACGTAACCTCTGAGGTTTTGAGGGTTTATCCACCGGTGACTTTGACCGCACGATACGCATCCGAAGATACAACACTCGGTGACCAGTTTATTCCTAAAGGAGCCCATATTGTCATTGTCCCGTATGCAATCAACCGCAGTAAAGAGCTATGGGGTGAGGATGCAGACCAGTTTAGGCCTGACAGGTGGGATGAAGGACAAGGTGAAAGCAACTATGCGTTTTTGACATTCCTTGCCGGACCAAGAGGCTGCATTGGAAATGTCTTTGCAAAGGTGGAGTTTAAGTGTCTATTAGCTGCGATGATTGGTACGTACCGTTTCCCTTTTTTGAAAATAAGGCGCTAATTTTAAATAGGTAAATTTTCTTTCGTAGAAGCAGAGGAAGGGAGAGAGATCGTTGTTAGAGGTGGTATCACGGCCAAGCCTAGTGGTGGCATTCCACTAAAGGTTAGCATAGTTGACGGATGGTAGGTTTTGAGGTAAGGTTGTGGATAAAACGGTGGGATATAAAGTACATGTACTTATAATAGTTTACTATTTATTAATGCATAACATTATGTACTTGGTGTACTTAGTGTATGCTCATGTTAAGGGTGTTTGACTATAGAATCCAACTTTTGCAGACTGGCACTTCGAGAATTTTTATGTGAATCTGAGCTGTCCAGAGCCTATCTATATCTATCAGACCCCAAATCCCCAAGTGTAGGTCATTACCAAGGATGGTTTTTGAGCGGTGATAGCTCCAATCGCTGATCCAGGGTATCGCTGTTGACTAGAAGGATGAGAGCTTTTATGTATACGAGAAAGTTATTTTGACCTTACCTAGCTGTATTCGTAGGGTTCGAGACTAGTCAAAAGACTAAAAGTCTGATTGAGCCAATGTGTTGAAGATGATTCAGCACGGCCACAAGGTGCAAGTAAATATATATGTTATTATGTATTATTATTATTATGTAGCCCACGCAACGTATTATATAACGATTATCGAATTAGGGGACACCTGCATCTTTTACCATGCGTATGAAATTATCGAGTGCGATCCTGTGATAAAAGAAAATGTTATTCATCTCCCCGTGACTAGCACGTAGGTACGTGTGTCGCGATACCTGGTTCTTTGCCTTTGCCATACCCCCCCCCCCCCCCAAGTGAGGTAAGCAGAGCCGGACAAACCACTCCATCACTTCCAATCTCTCCCCCCAACCTTCATTTCAATCTTGCATTTACCCCGCATCGCGATTCACGAATTCACCATCTGATCCATCATTACCAACATGCTCATAATCCCCAGCTATAGCTATCAAGAGGATATTCAACCAAACTAAAAACCAAAGACGAGTACTAGATGTTCCCACTATATTTCCCACCGGTCGCGCTTCAACAAACAGTAAGCATGGATTCCGTTGCGACTATGGCACCTCAGTGTTTTGCGAAGCAGGTGGATTTGCGTGAGGAGGAAGGTTATAACTATGTGTGTAAAACTTATGGACGCGAGGTCTTTCGCAGACCGGGTCCTTGCCGATCTTGTCGTGGTGACGGGAAGACAGATTGCGATTGTTCGAAAGACAAGTTGGACCCAAGCGATGTAGATGTAAGTAACTGCCATACGGAGCGAACGTTCGGGACTTCACATACTTGTAGTTTGTTTGTATGCTCAAAGCTTACGTGTTTTTAGGTTATTGCGTTCCAAATTCAGCTCTATGAGCTAGGTCTCGACCCGGACTGGATCCATCAACAAGTGCAGTACAGGGGGATGGAGTCCCGGGAGCGTCTTCGATATGAGTTGGATAGCACAGAGCGATTTTTCTTCGATGGCATTCCATCAAACCGTACCCTTCCAACCGGGTTTCAAAAGGCCAAACCGCCCCCTGCGCAGCAAGTAAGATCGCCGCCACAGCCGCAGCCACAACGCATAGCACCACCAACCCAACAACAACCCTTTAACAATAGAGGAATAGCCCCTGGGGGGCGCCGTGAATCCAACTTGAGATACGTGGAATCTGCAGAAAAGGAAGATGTTTTGATCAGACTAGGGAAAATGCGTTTAGGGGATCCTGAAAAAGATGTTGTGGAACCTTCAGGGAGAAGGAACAACGGCAGAAGGAGGAGAGGAGGGGGAGGAGGGGGAGGGGGAGGGGGAGGGGGAGGAAGGATTCAGGGCAGAACGTGAACATCAGGATCAACTGACCTCCAAACCAGACATCTCTCATCCGACTCGAGCTTTCGTCGAGAGAGAGGTTAAGAATACACTGGCAAGTGACACGATCACGTTTCGTCGTTTATGCACTTTCGAGTCCTATACGGATTCGCTTTGGAAAGGGTGGAGGTACGACTGGACTGATAACTGTTAAGTCAATTTCCTATTAATAGGATGTGTGACTAAACCTCGGCGCATTTCCTTCACGACTTTCCGTCTGGCATTTGCAGGTTTATCACGCATGTAAACCTCCTTTGTACCTTTGATTTTCCACTTGTTTCCTGTTATTTTCCACTTGAGATCTCTTTTCCCGTTATTTTTTTTGTGGGGGAGGGAGGAGGTTGAGATCAACAAACTAGGGAACTTTCTTTAGCAAACAAAATTCTCTTTTTTACCTTCATGATGTTCACACGAGATTTCCTTAAAAATTCGGAAATTGAATTTGACAGTTATTTTATTGTATTATTCCATTAAAGAAAATTGCGGCTGTTTCATCGTACCTAGTTAGCGAAGGGTCCTCTCACAAAGCTCGTCATTTCTCCATTTTTTCTGTTTTGTTTTCGTGCGTCGTTTCCGAACACTTGTTTATCGTCTTCTGCAGGCATGACAGAAGCATTAAATCTGGCATGGAACGTTTGTAGAAGCTTGGATGAGGCCTCGGGTGACACTAAACACTAAACGGGGCTTGCCGAGGCGATGAGACGCACGGTCCCACCTGCAGATTCCAGGGGCGGACGTTGGAGGTTAGGGGATTGGCAGTTAAGTACTCTTGCAAATTGAAGACATTTCCTGGTTAGGATTTTGATTCGCCTATCACCCGTCCTGGCTTCTCGTGGTTGGGCCCTACCTACGCGCCGTCTGCGGAACGGGTTGAAATAAGTGCACGAGTGAACTGACCTCCAATGTGGAATAGGGCCAAAAATGGATAGATAGCTCTCCGAAATGAGGGGGAAGTGAGCAGGTTGGGATATTTCTCCGGACTCGAGATCTTCCCTTTATGTTTCTGTCCCCCATATCTCAACCAGTCTGTTTCTCAGTCACACGTGTGTGTGTGTGAATGTTCATCGTTTGTGAGCAGGCTCCACCGCCGTCGACGACGACGCATGCATCCATCACGACAGTTTTCAAGTCCCTCCTTTTTTCCATTCCAGTCCTGAAATTTCCTTATTCCTTGTTCGTGTATTGGCGTTTTTTTTTTATTTAAAATCAGCTCAACTGAGCATGCAGCTTAGTCTTTTATCTTCTTACCTCTGGGTAGCTGTGTTTTCTGTGTTTTCTACCCTTGCTGCAGCAGACGGTGTTGAAACAAATGGGGAAAACCCAATTACATATCCACTCCTCGGAGATTTAGTTGATGCAGGAAACCCAGTTACGATAACATGGAAGGTATGTACGTTGATATCTTTATCGCTTGTTAAAATTCAGTCAATTGACTTGTGTACCCCACCAATTATAGCCTACAACATCGGGAACCATCACCCTACGGATTCTCAAGGGTCCTCCAGATAACCTCTCAGATCTTGGCGCTATTGTCGGTTCGTAGTTAATACCTTGATATAAAATTGGAAATTACGCGTTCTTTGTGGATCTAGGTTAACATTGAGAAGCGGCTGCCCCGAATTCGGGTTCCTACACATGGACCGTCCCAAGCGACTATGAGGATTCTTCAAAAATGCCAGCGGGTGACAAGTATGGAGTCCAAATAATAGATGATTTGACAGGGACATTCGAATACAGTCCCCCATTTGATATGTCTGTACCTGCACCAGTTACAAGCTCAGCTTTACCGGAAACTACGACTGCAACATCCCAGCCTGGAGCGACCTCGACAACCTTGCAAGCTACTACTCCTACCCCAGCTGTTCCCGAAGCTACCACTGGCATAAGCAATACGAAGGAGGAAAAAAGCGTCGTAGAAGATGGAGAACCTGCTGCAGTTTCTTCAGTATCCCAATCGACAGCTTCAGCTTCTGCTCTCTTAAGTACCAGTAACAACGACCTTACAGCTGTTCCTGACCTGGGCCTGATCTTTGGGGCGGCTAGCGCCGGTGTCGGTGGCCTTATAATAATAATCATCATTGCAGCTGTATGGGCCCGTGTCCATAGTGATAAAAAGAAGGCGGATTATTACGGAAAATCTTTCCGAGACCGACGATCGGCACTCGACTCGCCATCAACCCGGCACTCCCGGTCATCCTCAAGTTCCTCATTCGGTGACCGTCGGGCGTCGCAATTGTTCAACTATCCCCGCCTTCAGCGTCTTCTATCTTCGCGTACCTTGAATCGCGGTCCATCTACGCGGCCAAGGCGAGGTCTCTCCACGCGCGGTGCTCACAATGGCAGATCTTCACCACCGCCACCAATCCCAATGTTGCCGACAGTTAAACTCAAAAATCCTCCTCCCCCACTTCGGGGTCCGCAAAAAATCACCAATCGTCATACGATGCACTCTATACCAGATTCTCCTCCGCCACCACTAACACCATTGCCAATAGCAATTACCAGGGGCCCTCCAGAGCCTCTAAACTTTGGGCTACAAAGCACAGCCTATCAGCCTTATCAGCCTCGAGTCTATACACCTATACGACCCGGGTTTGAGGATCTTCCATTATAGGAACTTGGGGTGGCCGGTTCGTCAATATCACGCAATACGATGAATGGGTCACCCCCACCACCGGCATATTCAGCGGTTGAGGCTGAGAAAGATCGAAATCTTATGAGGTTTTCCACTGAAAGGAGTATGCGGTTTTCGACTTGGAGCTTAGGAAGCTATTATGGGTACTACTGGGACTAGAAATCGATGGTGGTAAAATAGGTTGCCTGGCCATGGCTAAAGGATTATATGTTGGAATCGGGAATTTTCTTTCTTGTATAGGTAGGTAGGTTGGGCAGTTAAACTAACATTTTTTCCTTGAAATCGTGGGGGAAGGGGCGTTACTCATATACATCATTCGGTTTTTCCTTCTTTTTCATTTATTGCGTGGGGTTTTCTGTTTTCTTTTTCTCTTTTTATATATATATATATATATATATATATGCTTTTTTTTGTGTTTTCTGGGTGGCGCATGCATTTATTTATTTTACATAATTTCTTTGGACATTCTCTTTCTGGTATTTAAATTTTTGCTTTTCTTCTTTTTTCTTCCTCTTGTGAGGGGTACACAGTCGATTGGATATTATTACTCTATCTTGTAAGTAGTCGTAATCACTAATCATGAGGGGGGCAATGATTAACACGAGTTCCCTCTTTATATAATTATGTCAATGATATGATGGGGTTGGTTTCTTCGCTATCTTCAGCTCAATGGATGGTGGTACCAGTGACATGTAAGGCAATTTTGCAATTTCTGATCATGTTGAAAGTCATATGCATCGGAGGGATAGGCCGTGCTGGTAAACCTGGTTAGGTGCATATGTGTGATGTGTTTGCTAAATCAGGAGACCAATGGAGTAGATGTAACTACGAGCGAGTGATGCCGAGTGATCCAGAAATAGTACTTAGTCAGTAGCGATATCTACTACTCCTAATAAACACAAACAAGTCTTGAATTAGTATCATCAAACTGCTCTACATGAATGGATAGATTCATCGACACTAGTCAAAAGTTTGCAGCAAGCATGTACATATTCGACAAAACTCGTTTGTCGAAAACGGCTACATCTGGTTAATAGCTTAATCTGGGCTTTCGATGGGGGATCGGTGGTAATATATATAATTGTTACGGTAATGTCAATCTAAATATCACGTCACTCCAAGAGTTTCAACTTGAACCCTTGACTCTATTAGTTGAAGCTACCCATGAAGATTTATTGCGCACATACAGCACAGTTGCACAAGATTGATTGTAATCGGCGGTTTAAAACCTGCATTTTCTGGACCCACTATGTAAGGATGTGGGGTTGGCTAGCTAGAAGGTAGCATAAACCCCCACGCCATCGGCCGGCCAACTCCTTCGATTCATTATATCCAGTGAGACCCAGCCATAGCCGCCTACATGAAGGGGTAACTGACGCTACTGTATGACCTTTACAGATTTAACTTTAAGAACTTTGTGTCTGTTTTGGGGTCTAGCTGGAAGGGTGTTTCTAGGTAAGACTAAAAGATGAGTTGAATACCGCTATCTAGGTTAAGGTTAACCAATTGCTCATAGGGCTTAGATTATCACCGAGGTTGCCCCTTCCCGCCTTTTCAGGCAGCACTGCAGCCTATAAAGTCAAACATACGATTCTGGGTGGCGTTAGATTACCGCTTTCATCAGTACCAGCATATTCGGGCTCGCCTTACCCACTGACTGAGACCATATCCAAAGCAGTCATTGATCTCCACCGGAGAATATTACTTCTGCGATATGTCAGCTTGAACTTTTTCCGCGTGCACGTACATATATGTGCGCCATCAGCGAGGCATGGGCTATGTTGTGGATAATCCGTGTCACGGTACAAACCATCTAAACATTGTGGATACGTGTCATCGGCTGCGCGTTGACATACAGTCCAAAGTTCAGTGATGTGGGGTCCCTTGCCAAATTTACTAAATAAGGACCCTCGAGAACTCGATTAGGTGTTAGAGTAATTCGCTCATGCCCTGGGTTCAACAGGGGGGAATAATCATGGCATGGCACGTGAAGAGTGACACTCTCCGTGATTCTTGGGATATATGGCAGAGGATTCATATACGGGGAAGGCTAGGTACGCATACAATCACAATTTCATTTCCAAAAGATTCACTTATGATCACTAATGTCCTAGGGTTTTATGGTATACATCAATTAAATACGTTACGGGTCTTGGCCCGATATATTTATATCAACGAGTGATTTACTATGATTTGTTACTATAGCCAACGAACCATAGTGTAGCGTTTGGTGAATGGATTTTGGTATTTATTATCACTAATACTTATTTGCCGCTGTATGCGGTATGTATAGTTCTATTCGGGGAACGAGTACAGAACGTGTACGGAACACTGGGCACCCCCCCCCCCCCCAACTCTGGGTCAGAATTCCCCGCAAAACCGCCGAATGCTGGTTATAGTCTGGTGATCTACTTCAACTCTCAGCGGCTATCACCCCGCCCCCTCCCCCCGGGAAGAAATATTGATAGACATATATCATTTGTTTCACTGCAGACTTTTGGACCAAGAGGGTAAAATTTCGCATTTGTATTTCAACCCAAAACCCAATCCACTCATCATACGCTCACTTCTTAGAGACACTAGTAACACTAATAACTCGGGATGTAACATCAATCTGATGGCTGGCACATGAATCGAGTGGATATCTTTGTGAGAGCACCCAATCAAGAGTAATTGATATTATTGGTTTACCAGAGCGGGATAACCTAAAGTGTTGGTTAAATGGAGCGGCTACTAAAATCCTTGATTGGCCAAAATACTTGATTGGCCAAAATACTTGATTGGCCAAAATAGGCCTTCTCAAAGGAGATAGGAGGAGCTCAAATCACCCGACCGGAAAGACAGTAAAAACCGTAAACCTGGAAAGAGTTTGAACGTTTGTTTCTTAAAGTCCTCTGAATATGCATCTATACATGCATAAAGGTTAATATCAACTCTAGGCTATGTTTTGCCTTGTGAAAAATGGCAAACAAAAGAATCAACACTAATAAGCTAGTGGGTGAAACCAAAGCGCACCTCTTTTACAGAAGGGTTCTGTTCATTTTCCAGAGGAATATGTATCTAAATAAACAGCTATGTCTCACAATGGCTTGTTTTTAAGGAATTGACATATCGTACGTTCGTCCGGCTTAGGCTGGTCCTGTAGCGCTACGTATACTTATCAAAATCAATAGATTGAACAAGCAATATCCGGTTTACTTTGTCATCTTTGTTTGTAGAAGCGATATTTTTAGATTCATTCTTAGAATGTCATGTATGACAACAAGAATATTATCAAAGAAATGCAGATAGTAGAGAGCCCAAACAAGAGGGAGACCAACGTAGAAGGTATGTAGTTACAGGTAATATGATGATGTACGAGGAAGGAGTAGAAGAAAAAGTAAGTAGAAAAGGTATGTTTTCTCAACCTCCACAGTGCAGTCACGGTCATACACAAAACACAACAGGATAATATCCACACATGCCCGCCCGTCCATAATACGACAGATTTAACCATCCTCTTTCAGCCTTAAAACATCATTTTCAGAGAAGAGTTGCTACCCCGCGCTTAAAATCTTGTTCCCTTCTAAAACGTATGATGTTGGTTTGGTAAAAGGTTTAATTGTCGTCAATACGTCGTGAGATTCGCTATTGTCCAGTATGGGAGCCGTCATTCCCTGACTTAAGGGAGCAACTTCCACATAGCTGAAAGGAGCAGGTGTTGCATCTTTTCATGGTTTTCTTATCTCTTTTGTTGCAGACGTCGCACTTGGCAGTAGCTACAGTGATTTGGGTGAAATCTTCGGCAGAGCAGGGATTCTTGGACTTTTCGGTAGGCATTTTGGAAACGTCCCGAGTATTTGCGTACGGAGCTCGAGTGGGAAATTTTGATGCGTTGTTTTCTTCGTGTTTGGAGTATAGTATGAGAGGATATCGCCGTAGGTAAGGTTTAGTGACTGCAGAAAATACCTAGAGATCCAGGCTTGTCGATATAGCAGCAACGAGGAAAAGGCCAGAGAGACCAGGCACGTCAGAGAGCTCGTGTCTGTGCTATGAGAATGAGGTTCGATCTGTATGCTAGACGGTGGTGGAAGAATTCGATTTGGAAAGAAGAACTAAAGGCCTTATATACACGGCCATACCTAGGACGTATCTCTCAATAGAATTAACGTTTGACCATTTGATAACTTTTCCCATACTATGGACATGAATGAACATGACACTAGTCCCAAGACATAGCAAAACTAATTGAGCTCGACTATTGTAATTTTGTCGAGCAAAAATAGAAAGTGATATGTCGTCTCTAGGATGGCGCAGAAAATTGGTTGGCCCAGTCGACATCAAGAGAAATAAGAACCACTTCACCGCTAATACCTCCCGTGGCCTGATAATACCAAAATATTATATGAGTACATTTTCTTCCAATACTATGATCTGATAGTAATGGGGGTCCAGTATGCTCTTGTTCTGCAGGAAGGGACGGATGGCGTTCGAGAGCACGTCAACGTCTCATAATCAAAGATGTCCTTGTAGTTTGACTGCCGAAGCGAAGTATCATCTGGGTCGTAACTTCCAGTTTGCTTGGATCAATCATCCGGGAAAATTCTGGTAGAACACTCGGTTTCCGACAGGGGTTGGTAATTGAACTATCTCCATCGCCGAGCTTAATTCTGGCGGACTCAAGATTAGAAGAGTGTAAACGATACCTGAGTTGGACTAGAGTGTAAGCGGCAGCAGTAAAATCGCAGGAGAAAAGTCGAGGAAATGTGACTTAGTGGTATGCGCAAGTTGGTTGGGTTAGCTAGGTGTTCAAGTACTAGCTTGTGCTGTATGCATGGACATAGACAGGGGGATGCACACAAGACGGGGTATACATACATGTAGACATGAAATCGACTTAGGCCTTACACATAGCATCTTCGGTCTACACACTATCTCTATGGACTGATAACCGCATAGAAGAGCCTCAGTTCGCCTATAACTGTGAGTTAGAAACGGGTTGATGGATATTGACGCTACAGGGGGATACAACAAGAAGGCGGAAATAACATTCAGTTCTACTACTTTTGACACCGGCAACTTAATGTAAAAGTGATGAAACTCTATATTATATTTATCGCCTTTGATTGTTATCCCAGGGCCAGGGGAAATGATTTGTTTGTGTGTTTTCTCCATGCTTAGTCTGAAAGTCATGAGATTAGATTTCGTTAGTTATAACATCTGAAATGGCTGTAGAAGAGATAATTTCATACAAACAAAGCAGCTGATAGGTAGTAAGTGGTACACTTCGTCCACGGATCGCGGCATGGAAAGATTTCTTGTAAAATTCGATACTGCAATACAAACAGAGAGAAACGTAGTGTAACTACAGTCAAGCGAAATCTAGTAGGTGATAGTGAAACGTTGAGGGTCTAAGAAATAGGAGGTAAACCCTCATTTGTGAGGATAATTAAGGGCCAACGACCAGCGAAAATCCTTCAAGGTCAAAACCCAAAGCCTAACCATACAGCCTGATCCTTGAGATACGTATACAAGCCTCTTCATCTGAAAACAATAAACTAAAGATAGAAGTTCAGATGAACTTTAAAGTCTTTATCATACCATTAAAACCCATGCAAACACTCAGGTTCGGAGAACATCAACCCTTCATACCACATGTGCACACTGGCACAACCAAAGGATTAAGGCGGAAAGCTCGGGATACGGACAGCCCATTGTTTGTAGACCGGTTCTGGGATTGCATAGTGGGTATAGTTTTATTGAGAAGTGAGAAGAGTGTGTTAAGGGGAACGAATAGCCAAAGGATAGACACCTCTAAAGGATTACAACTTTGGTGGCACTTTTATTTGCACCGGAGTTCCTCATAAACGTGAACTTGTTTAGTTGACTGGATCAAAGTCTTTGACAGGATACACGGGCACAAGAGAATCATTCTGTGGATCCCTCGGAAAAAGCTGCATTATGGTGAGCTGTGTGCTGTAATTGCGAGCATGAAGGTCATTCTCCTTTTCGACCTAATCCTCGGGTCATCATATAAAGAACTGCCGTGCTCTGAATGAGCTGTTTTTCGCCACGCATGCTTTCGACTCATGTTATGATCCCGCTCTTATCAGTTATTACCGGCGGGCGTGCGCACCACGTACCGTGGCTGTTGAGATTCAATCTTCAAGATGGCTGGTGCAGCATGGATGGCGGCACTGAGTTTGCACTCCTCTTGGGTTTATTCTTCAGGACCGAGGTAGAAAGCCCGAGGTAGAAAATTGTCCCGGCAGATCCGGAAGATTGTTCAAGTAATCCGAAAAGTCTATGAGGATGATTATCTCTCGTTTATCAGTCATGTGCGACAATTGCAACTTCTCGTGATATCCTATAGTAGTTGGATCATTGGTCACGAGGATTAGCGAATTTCCCGACACGCGAGTGATGAGTTGTGAAGTTATCTGAGATGCAACAACTAGCTTGATTGTATGCAGCCCTGTAAATAGCTAGCTAGTGCTTGTGGCTTCATGAATGTTAGACAAAGTGCGTGGACCGGAGAGAAGATCAATATCAAGACACTTAAGACCATGGTTATTGATCAAGTTCGACACTTGCTAAGTACTTGAGTGTGTGTGGTGATGATCCTCGCCATCTTGTCCGAGAAATACTTCTTGAATTTGGTTACAAGAAGTAGAAGTAAATATCAAGAATCCGAAGCTCAGCTCTCAGTTGACTGCTAGAGTATTAGATAATCTCTCCCAACCAACCCCACTCTATTACTACTGAGGTTTTGGTCTCTGTGGCACATGTTATCATGGAGATTGACTAAAATGGAGGTCTTCCGGTGTACACACTGATATATTAATCGTTTGATTCAAGACAATTAAAATCGCCCCTGGAAATGTTCAGTGTTAATTTTATGCCTGTTTTTAGCTTAGCTCTTTTACGTCCAGTTTCAACATGTGTGACATTCGTCAGCGGTTAGGTGATCTCCCAAGATCAGGTAACGGGTTTTTCTGTATTTGTTCGTGCTGAGAACGCAAACTAAGCTATGTAAGCCCAACGACTGCGCGTAGTTTACTCCCCCTGAACCAGGTATTACAACTCAAGCAGTAAAAGGAATATATCTCTTGAAATAGGTTAGTATATAAAATTTCAACAAAGGTAAATGGGTTAATGAAAATATACATTTTTTACCTCTACGATGATTTTGATCCCCTTTAACCGCATCATTGACTGTTGTGCCGCGCGTGCTTTAATCCGAGAGATATCTATAGAAGACTTAGTACATGCATATAGACGGATATAGAGCTTCTATGGTACTCAAGATTGAGAATAGATCCTTGCCAATCAATGCTTTCCAAGTACCCCGAAGGCTGTGGTACTCTATGAAGGATTTCTGTACATTCCATTTATTTCGTCTTCGTTTTCGTTGTTATTCGTGACAGGTAGAGCTGATGATTTCTTCTTTCTCCTGCACCAGAGCTGTGTACTACCTCTATTATATATGACTGTGGCCGCAGCACACCTTCTCTTCTCTCATGAACAGCTCCTCGTTCAAACTTCTGTAAACCCTCTCCATGGCCTTTTCGGGACGGCTGAACATGTGCCGCTGTTGTCACACTTGCCCTAGAGACAGTTCAAAATCACACCAGTAGCGAACGGTATATCTCTACAGGTCAATCAGAAGTTGGACGACACTAATCATGATCCTGTCACATCATCTGGCCAACGGAATTAGATAGAACTGAGGGGAGACCGGCCAGTGGAAGAAAATGCCAAGCCGCTTCTTCGCCTAATGCCATGTGACTCTCTATTCGTTCAGAGCATTGATCCAAGGTTTCAAAGTCTGCATAATCCCGAGAATGATGATAAGATTTTCCTTTATCTGGGAATTATTGGATTCGAAGAGTTGTTGTGATGAACGTGGGCGGAATTGAAAAGCCAGTAGTAAGTTTTAGGCCACCGCCACTCCGTTCCCCCTGTGGAATGCCGAAAGATGTGCCTCTACACCAACTGGAAATAACCATAAGATTGGATACATGCAAAGTTACCTCTATTACCCTTGGATGTCGTTATGGAAGTACCTGAGAGTTAGAATCATAATATATCACTCGATCAGCATGGAACTCACTACATGTAGTAATAGGAATAGACGATATAAGGGTTAGGGTTATTAATAACCTTAGTTTGGATTTATCCCTTCATGGCTTGAAAAATATATATATACTGGTATTTAAGTTGGTACAGTGTTATAATACAATTACAAATACGGGTTAACAGCCGTGAAACTTGAATTGTCTCGACCGTCAGCGTCCATTCCCTGCTGATGCTTTGGGCCTGGATCCAGACCAACTGACACCCGCTTATAAATTATCCTAATATCCGATGTACCGTAGCTAGCGACTATATATCAATTACTCGAGAAGCTTTCTTTATACTCTTGAAATTTTTCTCCTCCCCGCTATTTATTGTTTAAAAGTCGAAGGAATAAAAATAAAGGGGAGTAACCGATTGGGGCTTCCGGACTGGCATTTTCTTTTCATGTTTTATCCGACGAAGGTAAACGTTTCCTTTTTGTTACGGAAGCAAAGAAAACCTATTTTATACCAGCTGCGACAGACCATCATCTCTATTACCTCGGTCATCCACACGCCTTCTCACTGATAGCGCACTCCTTGGATAGCGCCTTCTGCTCCTTTATTAGCCAAGGTCACTACTGTGGGATTATGCGAAAACGAAAGAGTTGGTGATATTCCAAGGATAGTTGAGACTTGGAGATTATCTTTGATGAAACTTGCTGGATTAAGGGGCGCGTGGAGCGTTGGAAGATTTGGAGATCAAAATGCTCGGGGGGATCATCTAATAGATCTAAACCTACCCCAACGAAGGCTTTTTTGCTCAAGGCCCTGTCCCCAGCGGCACGACCCGGAAAATCGAACCGCAATCCCGGAAACCCCCAGAGCCCGCCTTTCGCTTTGTTCCCGACTTCCGAAATAATTTTCGCAACTACACACAACAAACAAATAGGGGACATGGATACAAAATTGTGAGCTATGGATATTTGTGATCTGTTCGTATTCTCCCTCATCCTCGCCCTCCTTTCACTGCCCATCGATCTTCCTCCTCCTCCTCCTCCTCCTATAGTACGACGACCTCCACCCACATCTTGCTTATGACCGGGACACTAATAACGGTCCCGAACCTCTAGGTTATAAAACTGCCACACCAAAAGCAGGCAAAATCATCAGGGCTTGAAGTAATTCTCTATCTGGGATGTGAGATTTGGAGCCATCCAAAAACCTAGATATATCGTACCTGTGCTACCAATACATCAATAAAGCATGAAATTAAGACTGGCGTTACCGCGAAACCCGCCGGTTGAAGATCAATCCTTGTCATCGGCGGAAAATATTCTCCCCGAGTTAGATTGAATTTGATCGTCTCACTTACCTCAATAGCCACTACCCCACACTGGCAAACGAGCTGGATTAGGGGTATAGCCAATAGACACATGGATGAGCTGGAAATGAAGATTCTCAAGATCGACTGTCAGAACTTTAAGAATCAGGCCGATTACTTAACTAAATCGAAATAGGGACGCTGTTGATACTGTTATACTACCGGACGCAACGGGGAATTGTGGATGGGATAGGGTATAAAGCTGTTTTTCTTGCTACTGGAGCGTCTAGCCAGGATAATGAAGGCCTGGAGAGTACGGTTGAGAAGGAAGAGGGGACACAATCCCCAACCCAACTATCACAACCAGGCCCTAGAAATCAACCTCCGGCACTTGAATTGCTGCGGGCCGGCCGTGATTGGTTATTAATCATCCTCGCGGAAAGCTCATCGTTCTTACAAGCAGTTGATTGATTCCCAAGTACCACTTGATTCTACAGATATTGCCTGGATTACAGGGGGCACAGCTATAATAAAATCAGGATGAAAGTTCCTTTGGAGTACCCTTCCTCTGTTTATGTGGGCTGACCTTTCTAAATCCCCCAAGATATGCATTTTTGCAATTTGAGTTTCTCAACTCCTAGATCTGCAGACCTATACTCGAGTACTCTATCAAGGGAAATATCATCAAAATCGCCCGCATAGTGTACCTACATAATTCTAAAAGGCATCCCATTTGTTATATGTAGATCTCTCTATTATCTACATGGATCTCCGGGACGGATCGGACGCGCCTAAGCAGCTTTATTTAAAAACGATCGGGCCAAGAACTCTCCTGTGTAATCCTGTATGTATCCGTACATTACGACATTTTTTGGATTCCGATCAATCTACATTATATTACAGTAAGCGGTCCCCATGACTAGCTTCAGGTGAACCATCACCCAACTACAGTTCATGATCATCAAACCTATATTTACTTGTTGCTACAAAACCAAATTGATGCAAGGACCGTAAACTTGCTATATGTGGACGGATACAAACAGAAACCGCTCAATCTCTGCATGTCTTTGTTTATGATGCCAGATCCAATATGTAACTCTCTTTTCTTTTCTTTTCTTTTTGTTGGGACATACAAGTATTTTGCAACGCTAGACCTTTCTAACAAAGGAAGAAGAAAAAAATGACAGGCTCTTATGAACTAGTATAAAATGCTTCACACACCAATAGCCTGTGGGTTCCAGAATCTCATCTCAGGATCTACACTCCTCTTTATGTTAAGCAGCCTCTGGTATTGAGACCCATAGTATAGATTATGGGCATCACTTGCGCTCAGAGTAGGATCAATGTAGTTGGGGTAAGCCGTGAAATGGGTTTCTGGCTGTGCTGAAATAAGTGAGTGCGCCAGGCCGTTCATGAACGTGATGCCCTCGGCCGGAAAGGGTTGGTCCGTAGTTGTCGCGTAGAGCTGGAAGGTGAAGAGCGAGTTGCGTACAGCGTATGATGCAGAATCAAGAGAGAATGAAGAGATATTCGAGTGAGCACCTCCGTAGAGATCGCCAATAACCCACCAGGGCTTAAAAAAAGGTTTATGTTAGTACTTTGGCTGCTTCCTTTTAATGTTTATAAAAACCTACTACTGGGGCATTCCTGCTATTCTGATGATAGTTGAAGAATGAAGTCAAAGCATTAGATGTCAGTAGCTCCGGAGCCACAATACTTTTCGCAAGCTGTATCGTACGTAAAGACGTTAGCTAAGATTTGATATGTATTAAGACATCCCCACTATCTTTATTGGGGGGGGGGGGCCCTACGAATGTATCATGCTGAGTATAGTCGATCGGCTGAGGGAGAGTAGCTCCATTTGCAAGTGCAACCAATGTGTCAAGCCAGTTGTCCTCCTCGATAACCACAGTAGTTTGAGCAGGCCAGTTCGAAACAAGCGGCGCAATAACTGCGTCAAAGTTTTCCCTGGTACCCCAGTAAACACCGGTGATTTCGAACACATCCGTCAAGGTCCATAACCTCAAAGAAAGTTCTTTCGGAGCGGTAGTTTGAGCATATTCTTGCAGAGCCCGGAAGATCTGGACGTGATATGAGATATTTGAACCAGTTGTGGGAGATCCGAATGAATAGGTAAATCTGACACCATTGGCAGGCGCTTCGAGTGTTTGGAGCTTGAATTTTGTCACAATACCGAAGGAAGAACCGGCACCACGGAGAGCCTAGTCACGTGTGTTAGCTTACTCACGCACACACAAACATAGGCCATATTTCATTAATGAATTAGTATGGATATATATAAGTGCCATACCCAGAATAGATCTTCATTCTCAGTCCTTGAAGTGGTGACAATTGACCCGTCTGCAAGAACGACTTCCATCTCAAGAATTGTATCCAAAGTTGTTCCCCACATGCGAGACGCAAACCCATAGCCTCCATGGAGTGCATGTCCAGAGATGCCAACACTGCCAGTAACACACTCAGTTATCAAGGAACTTTAGAGCCACTGTTCATTTCTACTTACCCTGGACATAAACCATGGGGTAAAGCACGTCCCCCCAGATTGTACAATGAGTAAGACACATCACCGAGACGAGTCCCAGCGCCGATAGTAGCAATTTGAGTCACCGGGTCAAGGTTGACATATTTGAATGTCTTCATATCGATCATCAAAGATCCATCTTGACCGCCAAGTCCAAAGCCAGCATAGGAATGCCCCCCAGACCTCGCGGCGACTTTCAAACCAAATTGTTTGGCGCAAATCACAGCAGAAGACACCTGATCAGCAGTTTCAGGGACGGCAGCAGCGATAGGGAAGAATGGTGTACGAAGGTTATAGGGAATGACCTCGGCAGCGTAGTTGGGAGATGAGTTGGAGATCACAGGGACTGAGGCTGCTTCAAGGCAATCAACAATCGTTGATTGCCTCCTATGCAGCGAATCAGCTGGTGCTGATAGGACAAGATTCGCAAGTCCCAAGATGGTGACGATATCTCCAATACGGAAAACCATGATTTGAGCTATATGTTGGGATTAAACTCAAAATGACTGGCAGGCAAGTCTTAGAAGGCTAGAAAAGCTCCTTGGTGAAGAGAGATAATTCTTGCAGGAAGTGAGGGGGGTTGCTGGCTTTAAACCTCCAACGCACTTGTAGTGGAGGTGAGCTCAAATGTGCCATAGCTGATCATCTCTAAGACAGCAGGAGCTGATGAATTGCATTGCTGATTTCGCACCCCCCCCCCCCCACGGGCACCAAGTGGCACGCGTTCGAGTGGTACATGTCTAGCTACTTTCTTGGCAATGGTCTGTCAGCTGTGTAGGTACTATTTGCACGAATCAATACAAGCCCAAGGGTGCAATATTAGAGAATCTGCAGGAGAAACCAATAGGATCTTTGGACACTGCCCCGACCCCTGCTAACGGACGGTATAGATTTGCACTTGCACTTGTGATCTGTGGTTTATAAATAAAGTAGACATGGAAACGTATCAGACCAATTTTGTTCCAAGACTTTCAAAACTCTTAAAAGCGGGACCCGGACCGGAAAGTTATATCGACAGGGCGAGGTAGAATGAGTTCGATAAAGGGCTAACTACCAAATTGACTAGATGTTCATATTTCTGATGTCTACAATATCGAGATATAGGTAAATAAAATAAAGGGTGAAACTTTATCAAGTCTAGGTGCGTAATGACGTCTAACCAGCGGCTAGTATTATGGTGTATGTCCGGCCGGCTACTACCGAACTGTTCCTGGTACTGAATGCAGGTACTACATGTAGTTGAGATCATGAGGTATTCCTGGAAAGGATTCTAGCTGGCGGAGCGTAAATATTAAGATCCGGTAGCATTAAAAGGTATTATGTGCCTTGGCCTCAGAAACCCTTGTGCCAGGATTGGCTTTGCGGCTGAGACTCCAGAGCATCCCCGCACAGTTAAAATGCTCCTTCCAACCCCACACTCTACCAGTTTCTGGGACTATCTAGCGGTACCCGGCCATCAGTTCAACCATGCCAACTAAAGGTCTTGCATGCATGATTATCACAAGACATACCCTGCTACCTACCAGGTAGTCAACTATTTGTATAAGTTAAGTGGGATATATTTTAGATACCTTATTTAGGATTACGGATAGAACGTCCGTATGTACATATATATGACCTGATATTTCTCCTTGCAGCTAAGGCTGACTGTTATTATGTGCAATGAGGTAAATGATGCATGTAAGGGTACTGCAGTTCCCATGCCTGGAATAAGTATCTCATCGCCGGAATCTTCGCATTTCTTTCCCCGCTTGTCAACCAATTAAGCTCAATACCCCTCGCCACTACCCATCATTACTGCAAATTATATCCGAAACCAATGTGCTGCCAAGATCCTGGGCCAAGGGATTTATGTTGGGTTATCATCTCAAGCTTTATCGTAAGTTTAGCCTACACGCGTAAATTAAACTCCAAGTCAAAAAATATACGTATATAATCTCACTCGTGCACACGCGTGTGCCAGTTTTAGTAGGTAGAAAATACTTAATTGTAATCGAGTCATCAGGAATACACTAATAAGTACGTGCTTGCATAAATGTTTCACGCGGTTTTATTCCCGTTAAAGAAATCGTTTTTTTTTAACATTGAAGGCTATCGAAGTTCCTAGAAAAATAATGCTTAATTAGCACATATCAAAAGTTTAGTAAGGCTCACCAATCACGGATTGTCACTCGTGGTCTCACCATTTGCCATATTAACGTCGTGCTATGTATCTATGACTCTGAATAAAACTATGGTGCCCCTAACCGATCCAAAAGAAGGACTAACGGTGGTACTGAGCCACGTAGCTGAATGTAACCCCCGTATCAAGAAGTGCGCCCAGGTTGGAATGTAGTACAATCCTCCGATAATGTGGGTATTGATCAATAATCGCATGTTCATGCCCCCCGGATTTTTAGCTTTGGGGAATCTGGGGTTGTATATATTAAAGAGTGTCGTGGGGTCCTTAAAGTTGGGGGTCCATGGGGTCCGAATTAATCCTGCATATGCATCACATTATGTACTCGGTAAGACCCAGAGAAATATGCTCAAGCCAACTCCTAGCATAAATCCAAGTAGCTTCTGATAGGAGTTGATATTGGACTCAAAATAAGGATGAATTGCCAGAAATCGGGGTATCTATTAAGATAAGAAGTCAATGCATTGGTATTTGTTGGGTATAAAGTTGGGGTTGAAGAGGGCTCAAGGTGCAGAAGCTGGAGGGTTGACGTTGCTAGAAGTTTATACCACGCTAGCCGATACCTACATCACGTAGCAAGCATGTGCTATAGGTACAATGACCGTGGGGTACATGTACATGTATGTACATGTAGGTACATCATATGTCAAATGAATGATATGATAGATGACGGTGCTTACATGTAGTCTTGCAGTATCATCCCCCCACGTGGCCACTCGCTGAAAACAGCGTCCTGGACAGTACCGCGGTGCCACACAGCACTACCAAATGCCGCTAGACTTAATCCCCATCGCGCATAAACCCTAACCGGCTCGGTGGTATTCTGATCCTTTGCCGAAGTAAATCAACAATCTATAATTTACAGTAACTCTGGAAACCGAGAATCGCATGATAGTGGTACGACTTACAAAGCATAAAGCTGATCGGAAGCTAAGTATATAGGCATACACACTTAAAGTATTCAGGTAATCTTTTGGCGCATGCTCGGCGGCCCAGGCGGGACGTACTTACACCAGATATCATTCGATGGTTTCGGTTAATATTCCGCATGCCTTGAATATTCAAAAGGACTCGCATGTACAGAGAAAAGTATATACCCCTCGCCTGGAATCGTAGACAAGAGGCACAGACACGCATTAAAATATTATTTGAGGCTCTAGTCTTATGACCACTGAGCAGTCATCACATCATCGATATTAAAAGTTTTGTCATCTGGAGATACATGTATGTAGTAGAAGGTGACGCCAAGACATTATTAGGCTCAATTAGCGGCTCACAGGCCATCACTCACATTTGAACTACTGACTACAAGCAATATTCGCCCCATTCAGCTTACTTTCCTTCACCCACTCCCTTCCGAACTCACTCCTCATTTGTCTCGTCCCGCTTATCTGCCCCCCCCCCCCCCCAATTGATTCACTCCCTCTCGTTCATTAGCTTTACTCTAGCTCAAGTAGTAGATGGCCGTGGATGTTGGTTTAGACACAATGCTCCCCGCCTCTATATCTCTCCTTCCTCTACAATCCACCTCCATCTTGTCCCTACCTTTATACACAGAATTCTCATATTTCTTCTTCTCAGCTCGCTGTTACTATATGTTATGCAGAGGTTAATCGATCTTTAGCCATAAACTAGTTGCAAAATCCCGCCGACTAGGCACCGTCACTAGTAGCTCTTCTTACCCTAGACACAACCTATCTTCCAGTTCCTAGTAGCAAGTTTCCACACTTCATGGATTGAGCCATGTCCCCTACAATCTACTCTCGCGGATACTACGCGTAGAGACTGGGATTCGTGAAGCATGTACCATTTGTTTTTGACCTCTAAAGAAACTAAAATAGTGGAGTCGAGTTACTTTAACCGGACGAGAGCAACTCTCTATATCACCCCTCAAAGCCTTGGTGCTTCGAGTGATAGCAAATGTTTTCATATTGACTGGGTTACCCATGATGTCTTACGTAGCCCGGTTTAAACCTCCTATCGTCCCCGTTATTCACCATCTCTTTTGCAATGACTAGTTGCTCCGCTGGACAACATCATTAGCGTAAACCATCACAGCCAATCTGGTCTTTTTCTCTGCTCTAGACTTCTGAAGCTTTAAGCTGGATTGGAGAGGCGCGATGGTTGAAATCTAATTTTTCCGTATACGGTGGAGTGATATAATATAGTGGAACAAGACACACATTCAGCACAACATTCACTTATGTACACCCGCAGGAAAAAAGTGAAGAAACAGCGGGTGCAACCCGTCCGAACTCCAATGCAAAATTGAAAATAAAAATAAAAAGAAGTAATATAACTAAACAACAAAATACAGAGTAGATACTATGGCCCCTAAACTATATCCACCACCTTTAATGATCCCCCTAGTCCTTTACTACTACTTCAATTCTCTTTGGCATGCTGTCAATGATTTTATGTACATTTCCCACAATCCGGCCTTTCCTACTCTTCCCTAGCTTGGGCTTCAATAATTTTTATGTTTTTATTTAGAGTAGCCTCTATCTACCTTCTAGACTTGTCAGGAGGCATGGCTATGAATACTTGTGGGGTTGTATTGCAGGTCTGGGGATGTCAAGTTAGAGGCACCTGTTGTCACGCTTCTCGCTGTTTCCTCACTTTTTTCCTGCGGGTGTACATATCAGATTCCGATCACTTCCCCCCAACACCCACGGCCAGATAGCTAGAATTCCCGGCAGCTAATACATTTTAGCCATGTCACAAAAAAAATCTTTGCATCATCCCAGCCGTTCTGCTCCAGGATCATCCGAGATCGAAGCAAACCACATCAGCGAAACCACTCTTTTTAAAAATAAAAATCACAGAATCTCAGATTAACCCAAAGACGGCGCAGCTCCTAAGATAATAAAAGATTCTAGGGGCATAAATTGAAATATAAGCGCTTATTTATATAGTATATATATGTATTCTTCCAGCCTTAATAAGTTTCATATGGGGCGTGGCACGTTAAAGGAATTGAGAAGCTGTGGGTAAACTCCCCTTTTTGGGATTATTTATTCAAGGGCTGTACATGCATGGGATATCAGCGGGCTTGCTCTCCGCTGGCCGCAAGAAGGGTGGGGGGATCCGAGTAGCGGACGTACGCGGATGGGTAAGGAGTCGAGAAATACTCTGTATAGATGTAGGGCTTTGCTACTCGTGTGCTGCCTGTTCAATGGATTGCCTTCTTATTCTTAGCCATATTCCCGTACGCATATCATGACCAGGCCTAGGAGTATATAGTGGTTTTATTATTGGGACATTCAACTTGCATATCCTATATAATCCACACTCGCCTGATGTTCTTTAATTTAATTGACCCTATTCCACTGCCCCACGGGATTGGCTCCTCAAAAACTACCCAGTGCTTAATTGCTACAACAACGGCACAGTTCACGATACCCATGAACAATTGAACCTAAGTTTTAACCAGACGAGGATCGGTGAATATGTCTTAAGTTAGTATGATCTATTTCTTAATGAGAAAGAAGAGTCTTGCACGGGACAGAATTTGATTATTACCATTCGAGTATGTCGATGATATCACAACCTCTCACTCGACTAATTCCTCATACGACCGGGTTGTACTACATAATAGTTGGTACACCCTACGTATAATCTTTTTGTGCAGACAAAGCAAGAAAGTATTTCCTTCTCCACGGATTATACATATAGCTTCCTTGTGTTAGACCAAGATTATATAGCTATAGACTATCCCCACTACTTCCCTATATTGCATATTGGATCATGACACATCACTCAACCAATCAACCACCCAACAATGTGTTTAAGGTTGAAGCTCGAGTACAAGTACGTACTCGGCGGCATATTCCTGGTATGTGGTGAGTTGGTTGCGGTTTTAGTGTGGACCTAGTAAAAAGATAGATGAATGAATGAACTCCAGGAAGAGATCGCTCACAAAGGATTTCCCAAAAAAGGTCGTCAGCTATCGAGTTCTAGAGACTAGTGGCTACTAGCTGAGTACATATGGGCGTATTGAAACATCTAGACTTATTCCAGAGCTAAGTTAACTGAACCACACATTTTATACAAGCATTCTATAGGGTGCTTGATCTTTCTCTTCTAAGTACAGTCTCTTCCGGGATAACGGCGAAGTTGTTTAAATGGCGGACTCGCACTTAATGGCTAATTAAAGCAAACATTCATTGCCCTCTTTAGCATGACTGCTGATATATGGCGATTCACTATTAACTCAAGCCCACCATTGCCTCGGAGAATACTGTACTCAGTAACATTGCCCTACCGTCAAATACCGGCAAAGACAATCAGACCCAAATATATAGCTTCACCGTTCCATCAAATACACAGCACAAACACATCCACCGTGCCCGCCTAAAACAAAACACGGTCTGACCGGTTAAAACCCAAGCATCATAATTGCCATTATAAGGATCTCCGGTAAGGTCAGTTGTATTCAAGTACTTTTTTTTTTAATACTCCTCCTAGTTAGTTGGCTAGGATGCGCAACTGTAGGTTTATTTACAGATAATTTGAGAGCAGAGAAAAGAGCAAGGCAAAGAAGAGCCAAGGTATGGAAACTACTGTTTGAGAAAGAATGCTAAAAGTGACCAAGTAAAATCCCACGAACACAGAACTCCTTCCAACTAGCACACAAACAAGCAATGTCCTAAATTCTAACGCTTAAATACACATACTGACTGTCTAACTAAGCATTTAGGTCTAAGTCTCCTTTCCCAGCGTTGTACTTAGGTGCACTATACGAGGTGTCCACATCTCTGATCGGCTCAGCACCGGGGTTGTATGAACCCTGTTTGTTTGCATCAAGGTTTCCGGGGTTCTCGGTCAGCTCATAAGAGTGTTTGTTGACCTTCTGGCGAACAGAGGAAGCAAAAACTGTGGATATAAGGTGCATTACCCTTTTTTCCCGGGCCGTTAGTAGAGGCCCAGAAGGAGAAGAAGGGATCAGGGAGCGAATTTACCATCCGAGGAGTACAAAAGCAAACAAGCATTTGTACAAATGGCAGATTGTGATACCAGCCTTACTCCCCCAGTTCGCGATATCGCAAGCCTGGGCTGTAGTTCTCCCCATCGCCCGTGATAGCATGGAGAAAGAAAGGACCCACATTAAGGCTAAAAGCCCGTCGGATACCATCATAACGAGGGGACTGAGCTTGTTGATAAACAGGAGAATAGTAGTAACGATGATGTTGAGGTAGGTCAATCCCGACTGTAGGTCTATTAGCTATTGTAGTAGAAGTGGGCTATGCTAGGTGTTCTTTGGCACTTACAATCGCCTCCACAGTAATGAACTCCCATGGTATCGGATAGCCATCGGCATCGAGATTGTAATTGAAGTAGCCCGCGATTCCAATCACGAAAGTAGCGAATATGAACTGGAGAGCACGCATTCCAAAAAATGAGACCTTTGACCAAGGGGAGGGGTTCTTCTTGAATGTCATTGTGAAAGTGTAATTTTTTTCTCTCTGGTTAACTGATGAATGAAAATCAGGTAGGATGGTAAGAGGTCTAAAGTAAGTGGGAGACGGAACGATATAACTATGTACTTAACGCTTCAGCTTCGGTAGGAGGGGAAAGCCTTAAAGCATAGCCGTTTCTGTACTGCATAACATTCCTAAACCACGTCGACGCACTAAGTATAGAAGATTGTGTAACGTTAGGTGAGGCTGCGCCAATCATTTTACCAAATGGAGTCTTGGCCCTCCAGGGTTTGTTCCTACATGCATGTACCTAATCCTTTAAACCTAACCTCACTTCCACTTTACAAATGCACGTAAAGTAATCTGACATTGCCTACCTTATACACCCTACTATATCCGCCACATAATGCCCAACAAACCAAGAGGAATCAGTTTTCTAGTGAATGAAACATCCAATCATGACTCTAGCTAGGCTTGTAGATGCTCCAGCTCCCATCACCGTGGCCCTCACCGGCCCTCCCTCAAATATCAAACACCAAACACCAACCCCCCTACCGATATCTTCCCTGGGTCTCCGGGGCTCCCTACTTAGGATCTTAGGATTTATGCATCTCACCTACTTGCCGGTGGGCTACCTGCGCCCCCTTGCGCTGTGCCGCTGAGGGTTGCCGATTTGTTCCATGATTGGCATGCCGTGGCCTCACCCCGGCCCCCCCCCCCCCCCACACACACACACAAATGGGCGTTTATTTACACGGAGCCCAAATGTATTGTTAGTACAGGGCCCCAGTCACGTAAAATCACTCGGATGCTCGACCGGGAGCGCTAACTTCTCGGCACACAGAGTCAAGTCTTGGAAATTTATTATTTGAAATTCTTCTCATGGCTAGGGCTCACAATGACCCTTTTGGTACATCGGCTCTACTAAATGATATTTACTTATGCTCAGATATATCTGTTACAATTGAAACTCCCGGGGAAATGGATACATACAGGTTATGGTAACAGGGGCGGGGAAACTCATGTTGTGATCGCCAAAAGCAAAAGTTGAACCAAGCCTGAGGTAGATCCCAAAGTGTCGAAACAATGCCACTACATTATCACGGAGATAAATCAGGCGAGGTTCCACATATTCAAAAACTCCATCCTCTTAAGCATTTGTTCTTCCCCTTTGGTTTCTGCAAGTGCTTTTATCACCTTGCTATCTGCCCCTAGGAGTATCTTATCTTGTGCTGCTGTCCATATGCCCGGATAATCAGGCAGCGCTTCTCCGGTGACATCACACCCCAATATCACCTCTACCAGCAATCTGTTTCCACTAGTTCGCTCAATCGCATCGACGACCTTTTTTTCGGATGTCATAAATTTCTTCTGACAATAATCAAGAAAGGCGCTCAAGTTTTTTACGCTGGCGTCGTTATCGTCAGGTGAAGATGCCCACGCAGACGCAGGAGATTTTGGTAAGAGCTTTGATGATGGGGTGGACTTTTCTTCTGGTAGTAGTGGTGCTAGAGGAGAACTGGGTGAGCTAGAAGGCTCAAGCTGAGGGAATTGCAGGTCTGCAAGCAACTCTCTGTCATCCAACTGGTCATACAACGCCTGTGTGCTCATTTCGCCGTACTTCTTGGCTTTCCTGTCCTTAACAACCGGCGGAGAACTCTTCTGAGAACTGTCCCCAAGCTCTGGAGAGAGCCTACGAGACTGTGTAGTTGATCTGGCCTCAGGCGTAGATTCGATTACATCGTGCAAATTTCTTTTTCTTTTTCTTTGCTCTGGTGTAAGGATAATCTTTTCACGTTTGCGTTTTTGCTTATATTTGTCAAACTCATGCGGGAGAGGGGTGATTTCGGAATCTTTATCCTTGTTGGTTTGAATCTCGTCTTTCTTTCCCTGCGCCTGCTGTGACGGATTTTGTAAAATTTCTGTAGTTATTGTTTCACCAGTGGCTTTTCTATCACCATTCCTTGCGGGTGCTATTTTCCCAATGGAAGAACTAGCTGTACTCCTGTGAGGTTGAAGATCTGCCAATTGTTTATTCCCCTCCTTGCTCCAGGGCCTTGGCGACTCTCTCACACTCATAGTGCGTAACGGTGATTTAGTATTTACGGGGGGTTGTAACTTTTTGCGTTTTGGACCAAGAGAGCCTGATGCTGTCTCTTCATTTCCCTGGCCAGACTTTGGTATAGCCTTCTCCTTCTTATCAGCAAGGTCTATAGGCTTTTCCTTATCTTCAGACTTATTATAGCGATCCTTAGATTTTGAAATGGGCTCGTTTGATGAATTCGCTATACTATCAAGTGTGATTTTAGGAAGAAGTACGTTGGTAAAGTAGGCCTGCAACTCCTCCGGGGTATGGCTTGGGTTCTTTAAATCATTAGTTAGTATAGGTTGATGCTGCGGCGGCAAGGCTACCTACTTCTTTACTCAGGCTTTTATAGACTTCTCCACCACGGTCTTTCAATATTTCAACTGCCACTTTCCGCAACATAGCCTCGTCCTCCTTGGTAAATTTTCCTGTGGAATTCCTAGCTGGAGCAGGTTCCGATTCCGATTCTTCGTCGCTTTGTGTCAGGTCCTCCTCTAGCTCTAGCTCCATTTTCTCTTTTAATTTCTCCAACTTTAACTTTGAATCTTTGATCTTAGAAAAATGGTCAACCCAGCGTCCTCGCCAGCTGTGCATTGTATGATGTGGATACTAGAGTGACTATGTGAATAACTATCAATAAACACTTTGCTGGATGTCTTACTTTATCGTGGAGCTCGTGGTAGATCTTATTGCCATTATGTCCCGAATCAACAGACGCTAGTTTAGCGAAGAGGATATCATCATCTTCTTGGGAAAAATTGCTGCGGCTGCATACCAGGATATTAGTCGAGAAATTTATTGTGGTGTAACGCTAGTATACCTTTTAAGACCACTCGCTTTTGCTTTTTTCTTTTGCGTGGGTACAAGGTGATCGTCCAGGTCTTCCAATTTTTTATTTTGTATCGATTTTTCTATAAATTTGTACGAGAAACTATACGTAGAAATGAGCCAATGTACCAAGTTTGACATTGTAGAAAAGGAAGTCCTACGCTGTATCGGCTGAATGGTCCCTCAGATGGTCCACAATAAGTATCTCGGCGTCCTTTTCAGCGTGGACAACATTTCCACCATTCGCCTGGAAAAAGTCAATGGGGAGTTCATTATGGGGTGGTATAGTGGGGTAGTTAGACTTTTATTTGTTGGATGTAACTGTTGCGTGAAGGAACTCTAGCTGACAACCAGAAATTCTTCCCTTGAAAAAGCCCGCCCTGGAGAGGGGCAGACATCTGACCTTCTTGTATGATCGACGCCATGCGAGATGTTTTCTAACTCTGTTATCGTTGGAGGGATAAGGTTGTTCGTAATAAGGTTGTTCGTAATGGTAGAAGTGATAAGACGCGTGTTGTAAAGTAAGATGACGCGACCCCCAAGACGACGTGTAAAGAAGGGGGGCGGAGCCTCATTAGGTTTTTTGACAGGCATCCCCTGAACCAAGCCTTCACTTGAGGGCTGAACAAAGACAGGCGACGTCAGGATACATAAACTCCGGCCCGCAGCAGCAAATGGCACGCTGTTACATAACGCGGTGAGGAAGGCGTTCTTCATTAAGATCCCAGAATCTCTCGGCACTTGACCTTATTTCTCTTCAAACCTTTGCTTCCCACTTTCGCATTATATACATACAGTATTATAGTGCTCCCAGGGTTTAGGCCCTTTAGCGACAACCCATATTAGGAAATCCTTTTTTGTTCAAGTCCGGCTAGGATATTGGGACTGGAGGAGAGAACACCCAATCATCACTTCCAGGCAGTAAGAGAGACCCGGAGTTGAGAGATGGGGACAGTTCGGGATGTTGCCGTTGTGGTCCTTGGAATATCACTTTTGGTATTTATTGCGTTATTCGGACATGTCCCGGGATTAAGGTGACCTTGAGCCCCACCCTCCCTTGATCAGACCATGATTTGGGGTACCTCTATTTCTGTTGGGCTGCTATTTGGTTGATTCACTCCGCTCCTTTCTAATATCAACCAGTAGTTACTTTGGTGAAAATTCACTTACTAATATGTGTCTTTAAAGGAATACGCCAATCGGGTTTGCGCATCGTTTCCTATGGAAAACTATCCCGAGATGGTTTTTCGCTCTCGATAGGGCGATAACCGGCGGTCGTCTTGGTCCTATTCTTATGGGAACCGCGAACTATCTCATGAATGAGAAACATCCAATTATCATGGTGCGTCCAAATTCCAGTATCATTCGGGAAATTAGCCTTGACGCTCACGATATATAGGCTTTCTACTTGACACTTGTAACCGGCGGCATATATATGTTCACAAAAGATGGCTGGAAGCATCTATCATCCATCCATAGGTGTGTTGTATAGTCCCCGCCCTTTGGCCCCTGCATCAAGCAATTCATGGCTTAATTGTGTCCAAAAACAGAATATGTGTCCCCATAGTTGCAACACTTCCGTATATAACGATGTATCTTGCAGCTACTTCAGACCCAGGCTTCATCACCCCGGAGAATCACCAGTGGTCATTGCAATGTTATCCATACGACCATCTTAATTTCAAGCCTGGAAATATATGTCGAACCTGTCAGCTAGCAAAGCCTGCTCGATCAAAGCACTGTTCGATCTGTAGGTTGAGAAGTCCATACATTCCATATTGTTCAGAGGCTAATGTCAACTTTGAGTGAATTAGGCAAGCATTGCGTAGCAAAGCATGACCATCATTGTGTGAGTTTTGTCGACATATACTACGCGGAATGTGACCTAACCAAATGTTATCCAGGTCTGGATAAATAATTGCGTAGGGCAACTCAACACACGCCACTTTCTCGCATTTCTTGCTGCAACCAATGTCCTTTTAAGCTATGGTTTATATCTCTCGTTCGGCATAATACAGTCTTTCATTCTCCGGGCCCTAATACCATCCAAAATCGCCATCGAAAGCCTCCAATGGTCTGTTTATCTCCATCTTCTTGGTATTTCTATAGTTGAAGAAATATATATCGGCGCTGTATTCTTACTCTGTGCATTGACTGGCATATTATCATATGCATTCACAATTTACCACCTGTAATTCCCTCTTTCCCTAAATTAACTACTTGTCAATAACTAATAACCTTAGCTATCTAATCTGGGCTGGAACAACAACCAACGAAACAATTAAATGGTCCGACTGGCGCGATGACATAAAAAACGGGGATATCTTACTCGCCGACCCGGAGGAAGACGATGACATAACGGAGCTCGACGCAGACGAGATGTGTCGTGACTGGCCACGAGTTACAACACAATTATTCTACCGTATAGACCCCACAAACAGGGGTGATATACCAAGGGAAATAATATGGCGCCGAGTCCAAGGACTTGGAGAAATAGATAATATCTACGATTTAGGGTGGAGAAGGAACTTTAGGGATGCCCTCTGGCCGAGGACATTTAGCCCTAGGTGAAGGTCCATGATCCTCAACTAATTCTAGACATGAAATAAACCATGGGGTGGTTAGTAAATATTATTATTTTTCAGGGGAGTTTATAAACATATTTATTGACGTTGGAATGGCCAATCATACGAAATCACTCGTGCGGAACATTGAGTAGTTCTCGGGGTTATAGTTCGAGCCTGAGAAATAGTGACACATATTAACATGCATGGTGATCTTGTGAAATATATCATATCAAGATATGCTATGCCATTGGAGAAATGACAATTCTATGTTTCCACTGTCTGATATGCCAAGGTTTACTGGTATAAAAAAATGCTGTGAAACCCCTCTGTACTGTATGTACGTATGTACAATATGTAAGCATACAAATTAAGAAAGTCAAAGATCTTCCGCGCATGTTTCATTGCATCTTCCAGTACTGACAGCGTACTTGGCCACACAGTTAATGACTACATAACAGCCAAGTGGACTCTTTCTACACAACTCACTGCGGGCCCAATATATACCAAACTACATGTAGTACCACAAGACCCAATAACCCTATGTAGCGCTGGATAGGGCCCATATAGATACAGTACATGTACCCCCCCGCCCTGAAGCAGCTTAATTAATACTACATGTAGCTACACACGCTCCTTCTAACACCGACGCCCCCTCCCCCACAATTACAAGCCAGCCTACCAGCAGGTAAGTACTTTGATAGCAGTACCATACATACATCCAATGGGGCGCGCTCTGGGAGGATATTGTTGGAGCTCACCTGCCGCAAGCTTTTTCAGACCACTGGGGCCATTACTTTGCCTCGAACCCTTCGATCTCATTACATACATGTGTGATATATACCAGCCAACCAGCCAGTCGGCCGGTACATATAGATACATGTAATATATACATGTATATATTCCAAACCACCATCACCACTTCCCCTCCCCACCTCCCACCCCCCCGAAAAAAAGGAGAAAAAAAAAACCCCATCCCTACGATAAAGAAGAAGAATGACCAGCTATGTATATAGATAGCTACTAGTCCAAATAATTACATTCGTGATGACCCCTCCCGTAACCGTCCAGCAAAATACACCGTCCGTGATGGAAAAAAAAAACTCCGGTACCTCAATAACCACCAGCATAATGATTTACCCCCCCCCCCCCAACCACACCCCGCGCCCCCTTTTGTTTTAGAAAAGAAAGAAAGAATTGTACAACCCAACAGAGAGGAAGCGAGAGAGATATATATCAAAGAAACAGTTGAATGGGGATGACAAGGGCTAAAGAGCCAAGGAGGGGAGATAAAAATATGCAGCTAGCTAGTAGCAATTATTACAAACCGGGGGGGGGGGGGGGGGTAGAGCGGAAAAGCGAAGCGAAGAATAAAAGTAATACTCGATGCTCCAGAGCTACGTAAGTCCAACTTTTGAAAAGAGAAAAAAAAATAAGGAAAAATAAGGAAATGTTTTTTTCTCCTCCCCTAAATCACGGAACGCCAAACCCTTTACCATTCTCCAAGGCTAGCTTCAACTTCTCCTTCAGCTTCTTCCGCCCACTATACTCCGGCAACAGCAGTCTCCCGAAACAAGTCAAACTAGTTGGGACCCTCTAGAGAGATGGCGATTTTTGTCAGTTATAGCCCTCCATTCCCAAGAGAAGGAGAAGAGGGAGAACTTACATCGGTATCCGGCCCGTTTCGTTGGATATAAAACATGATACTTCCGATCCCGTTGACGGGGACTCTATCGCTTGCCGTGACGAATTCCAATAGCTGTCGCTTCTTGACGCTGTTGAAACCTTTGACTATGCTCCAGAAGTCCCTGATTGTCTTGTGTTCAGGCCCGTAGCCGTCGTCGTATCGTGCCGTCTTCTCGAGCTCCTCGACATCAATCTCTTGGATACCCTCAACTAGGCTTTGCAATGACGCTGGCGTAAAGAGCTACAGCCAGTCACTACGTTAGCAAACTCCACATAAGATACGAAAAAAGATAACATACACCCAATGCTTTGCGATCAATCACGGTAAAGAAGCCTTTCTCGAAAGCCTGGTACTGGCGTCGAATCGACCTGTCTGTGAGCCATGAAATGTAATCCTTCACGTACTGCTCGCGATTGCTGTTGGTCACTAATTCCGCTTCCTCCTCATCCTCGATTTCTTCCCAAGTGTCACTGATCATGATTGAACCTTCGGGCGGCGCGTCTTTAGTCTCGGAGGTGCCGGATTTATGCTCCTGATCCAGCGGGCTTCCTTCTTTCTCGTAAGCTGCATCCTTTATCACAGTGTCTTCTGCAGTTAGGGACGTCCCGGGTTCCGCCGGCTCTTCATCTTTATCCTTGGGCTCCTCATCTTTCTCTCTAGGCGTCTCCTCCGTAGTCCCAGGCACGACCTCAATAAGTGATAGTTCGGCGCCGGTCCTTGATGATTCCCCTACTCCATCCCCGACCTCTGCATCCGCCATTATACCATCCACTACACCCACTCTTTCCAGTTCAACTCCGCCTGTCTCTGCACCAACGCTCTGCCTCCTAGCCTCAGCCTCCTCCACATCCTCCCAAGCCCCACTCTCCTCTCCCGGCCACTCGGTGAGGGTGACTTCATACCCTCTCTGCCTCTCCCGGTCCGGGTCTGGAGTCTCGCCTCTATTCAACACATTCAAAACCTCGTCCAGACCGCCCATCCACGGATCCCTATCATCGGGTGCGGTCGCCGGAAACCAGTTCTGCAGATCCAGCAACCCTTCGACTGCATCCGCCTCCGTCTTCTTTTCCTCCTTTTCCTCCTTCTTCCGCTTCTGCTTACTTGATCGCGGGGGCCTGACAATTTTATACTCGAGGAATTCCAAACCGGTTTCCTTGGCCTTGAGCATGTCAATGTTTTTGACTTGCCCAAACGCTTCGTACGAGAACTCGTACGTCCGGAGGAACACATCTCCAACATCGCCCTGATCCCATTCCAGGAGCTCCTTGAGGCCACTTGCAAGACTACTCCAACCGTCTTTGATGTCGTCCAGCGATGTCGCCTCCATCCCCAAAAGCTTCTTGTACAATATCCTCGGGAATGTAACCGGGAGTGTAACACCGTTGAAAACAGCTAACCCAACCAGCAGTCCCAGCAGCTCGAATTTGTGTATTGGCTCCACCGGACACATACTGAACCAGCTCATCCTGCTCCTCTCGTCCGTTGTGAACATTCCGTAATCAGGCCTAAGGGCCTCCCTCATTGAGATGATGAAAAACTCCTGCTGCACACCGCCATGATCAACTCCCTCTTCGCCGCTATTTGAGAAGCGGACCTTGAGCGGCCGTTGGAGTTCGCGGAGTTCACGCCTGAATATCTGGTCTAGGGCATCCTCGAGGACGGTTTCCCGGTTTACCTCAACAAGAAGGTACAGGTTTAGTGCGACACGTATCCTCCGCATGAGACCTTCTTGCCTCTGGCAGTAGGTCAACATTGCTGTTCCTGCCGACATCTGGTGCAACAGACGCACCCATGCCATAGATTTGTCAAATGCCTTTGACATATGCCACAGGTTTACAGCGCGGAAATAGGTTACGATTGCGTGCGGTGGGAACATGAATGGGTAATCAAGAATATGCACAATTTTGGGGTCTAGAGTGGCAGTAAACCATTCCACAGGCACTTCCTTAGCATCATAGCGGTCTGAAAGAACCGGGGTATAGAAATATTCCGGCTCCAATCCATAAGACTTGTGGTCCTCATCTTGGTTGCCATTAATGGTTAGCAACGAGCACACATGAGTAAGGCGGGCGGAGGGGGATTGTAACTTACAGAGGATCCTTAGTAGCACCAAAGATGACGCCACTACGCTTCCTCGTTTCATTGATTCCTGCCCATCCCATGCTTTCAACAATACAGCCCGACACCACTCCAGCGTACACACACTCAAACTCCAGCCGCCTTTCCCTCTATCTAAAAGCCCCGACAGCTCGTCACCTAGCTCCTGCGATAGCTCCTCCCGCCTCTGTTTCTCCTGTGCCTCCCCACACTTCCTCAAATACCCCTTTATCCAGTGCACAACCTGATCGCCACACGAAGCCCTATACGCAACCGCCCTCACCACCTTCCGCATCAGCCTCTCCGCCATCTCGTTTTCAAACTCAATCTCACTCATTACCCCCGCCTCGCTAACCCTCCCACTACCTCTGAGCTTCCTCGCCGCCGCCCACTCCTCGGGCGTGCTCACCGGCAGCATCGCCGCCAGCACATGCAGCGCCACCAAAATCAGTCTCGCAACATCTTTATCCCCCAGCCCGCCACTATTCCGCGCAAACACGGCGTCCAGCCCCATCCACATGCTCCGCAGGATCATAATCCCCCACTCGGTGTTCGCAGCCAGCGTCCGAAGACACCGGTCGGCTGTCTCCAACCCCACGTCTAGGTCTCCTCCCACCCTCGACGTGAACGACCGCAGAAGCGCCTCCGGCGTGCTGAACACGTAGAAGAGGCTCTGCCTGGCAAACGCCGTCACATCCCCCCGGTCATTGTTGCTGCTATTGCGATACATATCCGCCAGCGCCGCGCAGATCTCGCTGTCCAGCCTCACCAGTGACTGTGGCGGCATAACCAGCTCGCTCGCGGGCGGCGGCGCCACAGCCGCAATCTGGACATGTCGCTCCCCGCCCCTTGTCGGCGTGAGCTGCTGCTGCGGAACAAACATCCGCTGTTTGTGTCCGAGTCCGTGGTGGGCGCCAATTGGCGGCGGCACTGGAGTGGCGGGAGTGGTGGGTTTATTGCGGGTACTGGGCTTGGCTTTTGCGCCGGCGCCGGGGGTCACGACGTCGAGGAGGGCTTTGGGGACAGGGTTTGAGGCGCGGCGCTTCTGCGCGGGCGGCTGCTGGAGGATCTCTTGATGCTTGTGTTGCGAGACAGGCTCAGAGTCGCGGTGGAGGCGGCCCGTGTCGATGAGCTCCATGGGGTTTGAGTGGAACTTGTATTTTGGCGGCTGCTCGTGCGGAGACGGCGGTGGTGTAGACCCGGTGCCGGGGGTGCTATTGAGTTCGGAGAGTAGCTTTGGCGGCGCGGGGGTGGTGGGGGCTGGGAGGGAAAACTTGAGTGACGAGGCAGGGGGCGGGAGCCCGATCCATTCAACCATCTTGAGGGACATGGTGTTGAACAGCTGTTGCGGGAAAGACTTTGGGTCCTTGAGTCCCTTGTCAGTCACCATCTCCACCTCGCCTTCACCGTGCTTCTTGCGCTCCTTGTTGACGCTACTGCTGTTGCCACCGCCGGCCGAAACCAAGGTAGAGGTAGAGACAGTGAGCGCAGTAGTGGTGGTGGCAAGGTCCTTGTTCTCCTTCTCGGCCTCGTCATCGTCGTGGATCTCCTCGCGGAAGCTACTGTCTCTGGATGCCCCTTGCTTTGGCTGTGGCTCGGCGTGCAGCGACAGTACGGGTATCACGGGCTTACCAGGACATAGCGCTTTAAATGGGTCTTCTTGCGTCGCGAGGTGGCAGGCGATGATGCGCGCCGAGAGTACCGTCAGCTTGCGGGAGGCGTTTGTGGTGCGCGAGAGAGTGCGGCGGAAGGTGTAGCAGGTTGCGGTGTCGCAGTGCTGGCGCTGGCAGCCGTAGAGGAGCTGGTTCATGTAGCTATGTAGACGACGGCGGATCAGTCAATTCACTGGCTTTTTCCCGCTACTGTATAGGGTTTGGGGGGGGGGGGGGAGAACATACCGCTTCACGAGGCCCTGGAAGCCCCGCCGTCGCTCGGCTTCAACGACGGGCTCGATCTTGTCTAGGGAGCGCACATAGATTGTATTTGCCACGATGACGGCCGGGGCATTGGCGGGGAGAACGGCATACTCGGACAGGCGCGGCGATGGGCGCTCTCGATCCTCTGCCATGGTGGGGTTCGAGAAGGGGAGGGAGAGAGGGGGAGAAGGGGAGAGAGAGGAGGGGGGAGAAGGGGAGAGAGGGGGGGGGGGGGGCAGAACGATATGGTATAGTATATGTGGCCTGTCAGTGGTGTGAGCTGAGGTGGTGGAGAGATTGAGCTGTGGTGGGGTGGATAGCTGGCCTGTAGATTTGTAGAAGATGAGCTATATGTGGGTATTTGAGGAGCTAAGAGGGTGACAGAGACGAACCGTAGAGTCTGAGCAGTAGCAGTAGAGAGAGTAGGATCGTGGGGTAGAGTAGATGTGATGTAGGTGAACAAGTGAGGAAAGTGCAGGAACGGGGGGGGGGGTGGGTGGATGGATGGATGGATGGATGGATGGATGGATGGATAGGATGGGATGAGTGGTGGGGTCGATGATGATGATCCTGATCCTGATGATGGTGATGATGATGCTTCTGATGATGATAATGCTGCTGCTGCACAAACAAGAGAACGAGGGGTGTGTCCTGTCCCTGTTCTTGTTGTGGTGGTTGTGGTTTGGTTGTGGTTGTGGTGTTGTTGGAAGAGCTCTCACTCACACGCAAACTCTCTTCCTCTCTCTCTCTCTCTCTCACTCTGGCGGCTCTTCCTCTCAGCGATCGTCAATCCGTCCGATGTGTGTCACTTTGCGGGGGTCAGTTCAGTTAGTTGGGGCATGCCGTATGCGGTGATGGGCAATATGTCACTGCCTATTAAAACGCTTATATAATCTAGTAGCAGCAGTAGTGGCCAAGCGTACTTGGTCTAACGGTTATGATTTTCGCTTCCCAAGCGGGAGAACGGGGTTCGACTCCCCGAGTACGCATTTTTGAAACAAACAGACTTATTACATGTCTTTTTGTTGAGGTAGTTTCTTTCTTTTTTTTGTGTTGCACAGGGAGAGGGAGAAACATGGCCAAACATTCTGTGTGTGAGCTCATACGGTGAATAAGTCAGTGAGAAGTAGGCGGGTACATGGCTTTTATTGCAGTGGGGTATGATATGTGATTGATGGCCCACGGTAGACGCTCTGCATGTTTCAAACACAGAGTATCTATTACTTACATGTACTCACGGAGGGGTATCAAATATCATAATCCCCAACACATGAGGCCAGCCTGTGGTGATTGGGCGCCCCCCCCCCTCAGGATAAGAGGAGAGGGCTTCAATCACACCACTCTATCAGACCTACATTTATGGTCTGGGGGAAATGGGTTGTAGATTGGGAAGGGGGGGGAGGGGGTATAAAATACCTGCTATTTACCTGTATTTTTGCTTGTTATGTGTGTGTGCGCCGGGCATCGAGTGAGAGCTGGTGACGCCGGTTCTTGGCAGCTGATAGCTAGAGATATCGATATCAGAGTTAATAGAGACACCGCCATAAGGCATTGGAGAGCGGAGAGAGAGGGCCACCAGCACATCTATACATACCTGCCCCCAGTAGACCAAGAAAAGAAGCCCCCAATGCCCACCCCCACGCCCACAATCGTGATCCACGGCGGCGCCGGCTCCATCACGCGCGCGACCCTCCCGCCCACCTCCCCCTCCTACGCATCCTACACCGCCTCCCTCCGCCGCGTCCTAACCGCCGCCTACAGCGACCTAGTGCAGGGGCGCGACGCCCTCAGCGCGGCCACCGTGGCCGTCGCCCAGCTCGAGGACGACCCGCAGTTCAACGCGGGCAAGGGCGCCGTGTTCACCTCCGCGGGGACCAACGAGCTGGAGGCCTCGGTGATGGTGACGCGCGGCCGCGGCCACGCCAAGCGCGGGGTCGGCGTCGCGCTGCTGCGTACCGTCAAGAACCCTGTTCTGCTGGCGCGGGAGCTGCTGCTCCGCGCCGAGGAGGGGGGGGAGGAGGGGACGAGGCATAATTTCGTGTCTGGGGGTGAGGCGGAGCGCTTGGCGGCGCAGTGGGGCCTGGTGATTGTGAACGAGGGGTATTTCTGGACTGAGAGGCGGTGGAGGGAGCATCTGAGGGGGTTGCGGCCGGAGGAGACGGGGGCGGGGACGGGGACGGGCGAGATGGAGTATCTGCCGCAGGGGACGGTCGGGTGCGTCGTCAGAGACGTGTATGGGACGCTGTGCGTCGCCACGTCCACCGGCGGCCTGACCAACAAGATCCCCGGACGGATCGGGGACACGCCGACGCTGGGCGCCGGGTTCTGGGCGGAGGAGTGGGACGTGCCGGCCCCCCCTGCTGCTGGCTCGTGGCTCGGCGGGGTCTTTGGGGGCTGTTTCCCGCGCGGGGAAGAGGAAGCGGCGGACGAGAAGCATCCGCTGCTGGGACACAGCAGCAGGGCGACACGGGCCGTGGCCCTATCCGGGACTGGCAACGGCGACTATTTCTTGCGCCTTGCGGCGGCGCACTCGGTTGCGGCGCGGTGCAGGTTTGCGGGGATGGACCTGGCGGGTGCGGTGGCGGATGTGGTGGGCGTTGGTGGTGAGATGCAGCGGGCGGCGGGGGAGCGGTGGGGCGCCGGCCGGGGGGACGGGGAGGGCGGGTTCATTGGGGTGGATGAGGCGGGGAAGGTATGTTCCCTCTTCTGCGTGTATCTGGAGGGAGGGATGCTAACATGAAGTTAAAAAGGTGGTCATGGATATGAATTGTGGGGGGATGTTTAGAGGGTTTGTGGACGAGGAGGGGAGAGCGAGGGTAGCAGTATTTAGGGACGAGAAGGAGACGTGAGTAGAGTAGAGTAGAGAGAGAGAGAGAATAGAGGGCATCATCATCATCATCATAATCATCAATCAGTAGGGAGTATCTAGAGAATATATCATATAAAGTGCACGCACTGTAGAAGAAACCCCCGAGAGTGCAAGAAACATGCACATTCTATCATTCCCACCCCACAACGCTTTCCCAGAGCCAATTCTCAACACAACACAATGCTTGGACAGCATATAGGTATTTTAGTCATATTCACGATACTAGAATATATCTATAGAGTCTGCATTTCCCCATGGCATGATCATTGACTTGGGGGTTCAACCTTCAAAGGGACAACCTTCGACAAGGGCTAGGGGCAGCAACATATCATGCAGCTCCCACCATATATCTCTACTCCCCAGCTCCAAGGTTTGCCATAGGTTCGCCCTACATTGTGTTGGGTAACTGAGGAGTATGGACTACGCACCAAAAAAGAGGGGGCGGGATCACTACGAGTCTCCCGGTTTAACTCGGTATTCGTCACAGTGATTCCACCCCACTTTCTCATACTGCAGCTACAGATGGAGTTCTAGAACCCGAGCAAATGCCACTACTGACTGGTTCTTTGCATACATACTTCCTCGAGGACCACATGCACCGGGTTGACGGGTAGCCTGTAATGTAATGTATGGACGTTGAATAACAACCTGGACTAGCTAGCAATGTAGGAACGCCCCACCCACAGCAACGGTAATGATGCAGGTGGGGTACTCTGCTCGCATTGGTATAGGTACATGCATGGGTGAGCCCCTCTGGCAATAAAGGAAGCCCTATCCACTGCGCTGCATACGAGATCAGAGATTGATTGGCATGCGTGTAAGAGGGACATAGCCCATAAGCCATCAATTATCCGGGATAATACTAAGGCTGATGTAGCACTTGGTCAATTGGAGGTCGATCTTTCATGGAGCTGACCTACATACATACAACCCCAAAGTCATGACTCTCGTTCATTGACTGTTGTATCTCTCGTTGGAGGTCACAGCTACATGCAATAGTTAATAGCTATTCTCTTGTCCCCTGGGTATATATGTATGTACCTTGTACCTACATCATAGTCCAAAGTCATGACTCTCGCCCACTGACAGTCCATCTCCAGACTCTCCCCACACGCTCGGGTCCTGCGCGAATCGTGAGTGTTTGATACGTATCACATGTTTTACCCACGCAAGGGCGAATTGGAAACACGCGGCTCATCAGTCGTGTAGAGAAGAGTAGGCGACTTCTACACCTCCATTAATTCGTGCATATCTGACTGGCCCCCTCATGACGTCGCACTCGGCCATGTAAATCATTGGCCAGACCCCCTGATTCATCGCCTCCACAGCCACAGCGCGTCAAGCTTCCCCTCCCAAAAAGGCGCCTAGATCCAATGGGCGCTCGCCAGCATTCTCTTCCCACCTAAGTAGGATAGGGTAGGATAGGATGACAGGATAGGACAGGATAGGACAGGATAGGACAGGATAGTGTTGTGCCTACATGTGTATGCAGAACTGACAAGACGTATGTAGCTTTGTCCATCAGGGACGCTCGACGACTCGACTCGGCTCGCTAGTTAGCTGCCTGCATGAATAAACGAGAGGAGGAGAAGGAGGAGGAGGAGAAGGACTGACAGCGTGTCTAGCTAGCTGGGGGGGAGAGAGGGAACCGTTTTAATTCCCGCCCCTCTCGCTCTTCCTCTTCTTCTCCTTCTCCTTCTCCTTCTCTTCTGCTTCTACTTCTACTTCTTCTCTTCCTGGTCTGCCATCATCACTCTGGAAATTCGGTTTATTACCTATCATTACAGCTTCTTCCTATTCGCTCTGTTGACCAGAGAGAGAGAGAAGATAGAATATATATATAATACACCATCTCCACCTCCACCACCACCACCATCCACCTCCAACTAATCGATCGACCAATCACATCGCTTTCTGCTAGCTGCCTACCAACATCTACATACATATACACCTTCCAAATATCTGCTGCTGCTGCCTACCCACGAGTACAGCACACGACTGCCAGGCTACATACAAGGCTCAAACCTCTCCCTTCCACCACCACCCATCCCTCACCCACTCACTCGCTCATCCTCCTTTCCTGGTTCCTGGGTCCGCTTGCATAAGAAGGAGACATCGACCCACCACCACCAGAGAGCAGCAACCACAATAATAATAATATAAAAAAAAATATAATAAAATATATATATATATATATAAAAACAGCAACAGCAACCTATATTTATTTTATATTTATTTTACTTTTTCGAATATAAAATAAAATAAAATAAATAAAAAAGATGGCCGACGCATTGAACCTCCAGAACGCCCTCAACGTTGCGCGAAGCATCCCCGCTCTCTCCGGGTCCGTCACGGTTGTCGATGACGCTGGAAAGGTCGTTACCACGGTATGTTTTTACAATCATCACCGTCATTCGTCCGATCTTCTCCTCATTTCTCATAACACACCCACACTCAAAAATCAATTAAAACTAACAGAAAAAAATCCAAGTCCAAAAACATCTTCTCAGCTTTCAAATCCGCCCGCGAAGCCTACAAAGCCCGCAAGGCCGAGATCGCCTCCGAGCGTATCGGCGAAGCCACCCAGCGCCGCCTCGAAGCTCGTGCTGCCATCGCTGCTGCTGCTGCTGCTGCCCCCTCCTCCTCCTCCTCCACCTCCTCACGCCGCGAACACCGCTCCCACAAGCTCATCACCGCAGCAGAAGATGGCACCGCCGACGAATCCCAGCGTAAGAAGGACAAGAAGCGCTCAAAGTCGCGCAAGCACCGCGATGACCCCGAGGGCTCCTCGCGCAGCGGAGGCCGCCGGGGCTCCGCAGACACAATGCAGACAGAGACCACGCTCATCACACCCGGAGCTGCACAGGCAGCACAGGCAGCACAGGCCCAGTCCGCGCAGCTAGCAATGCTGCACCATAACGCCTCGCTACTAACCCTGGCCCCCGCGGCCATGTTTCTAGGCGACGATCCGCTCGCCGAGACGCTACAGGGCCTGCTAATGACGCTACAAAACACAATCGACGAGATGTCATGCATCACGGCTGGCATCGGCGCGCTCATCGCGGAGCTACAAAAGGTTCCCGACACGCTAGCCGTTGTCGGGCTCACGCTCGCCGAGATCTCGACGCTCGTGGCAAAGATCTCGCCCGCGGCAATCATGGGCATGAAGAGCGCGTTCCCCATCATCTTTGGGCTGCTGAGCTCGCCGCAGTTTGCGGTCGTGGCCGGGGTGGGCATGGCGGCCACGGTCGTGGTCCTGGGAGGACTGAGGATCGTAGCGAATATGGCGGGCGCTGGGGGAGGTGGGGCTGATGAGGAGGAGGAGCGCGATCTGGACTTGGAGTTTGGCGTCACGCAGTTGCCGGACGATATCGAGGAGCCTGTGGTACCCGCGCCTCCGCCGCAGGTCCGCCGCACCATGACCGAGCCCGCCCCCATCAGATCCATCATGCCGGCACCGACACAGCTCGAGAACTCGCTCAACACCCCAATAGACGACAAGGAGCTGCGCAGACGGATGAAGCGCCGCGAGAGCGAGAGCGCCCCCGTGAAGTCGGCACGCTCAGACAAGTCACCCAGGTCCGAGGGCGGACGTGAACGTGAGCGTGAGCGCTCACATAAGGAGCGACCAAAGATGGAGCGCGGAGAGAGTAGTCGCCGCCACGAGAGGGGCGAGAAGAGTGAGCGCCGCGAGAAGCGGGATAAGAGCGAGAGGCACGAGAGGCACGAGAGGAGTGAGAGAAGCGAAAGGGGTGAAAGGCACGAGAGGAGCGAGAGGGGTGAAAGGCACGAGAGGGGCGAGAGGGGCGAAAGGCACGAGAGGAGCGAGAGGGGAGAAAGGAGCGAAAGGCACGAGAGGAGTGAGAGGGGCGAGAGGAGCGACAGACACGAACGAAGTGACAAGAAAAAGAAGGAGAAGGAGCTCCCACCACTCCCCGCGTCAGCACTACCACCGCCGCCGCCGCCAGCACCATCAAAGTTCTCGCTGATGCGGCGCGCGACGGCACCAGCGCTGCCAGCGCCATCAGCGCCACAGACGGATTCCGTGAGGCCCGGATTATCGAAGCGGTCGCCCACGGGACTGAGTATAGCCGAAGAGAAAGGGAAGGCGAAGTCGCCCAAGAAGAAGCTCCTAGGCTTCTTTGAGGGGAGGTCTTGAGCCTTTTCTTAAATGTTTATTTTTTTTTATAGCAGGCGTTCTTTTTTTGTGTGTGCGTTCGGTAATGTGGATTTTTTGAACGCTGTTTGCTTTTTGATTATACAGGTGGATCTCTTTCTTTTGTTGGTGGGGGTACATGTATGTTAAGTAGTTATGGTTATGGTTATGATTGATTGATACAGTTATCTACCTACTCTACTCTGCTCTATGTACCCATCCTTCCCCGATACGATGCTTGATACGTGCAGTATGATCATGAAAAACAGGGTGAGGTCACTATCGACGGGAATACCTTGTACGGTATCTACTCTGATACAGTCCAGGACTACAGGAAACGTGCGTGGCCCAGTTCAAAATACCATGTAACTAGAGTACATAAACTACTTACATGAGTAGAGTACTCGTATTTCGCTGACGTTTGTGGACGCGACTGATATTGCATGCCATACAAAAATACGCCGAGCTCATGATTTTGGGTGTATGCAATAGTGGCCCAGTTCAAAAACGTCAGCGAAAAACGAGTAGGTACTCTGGGTACATACATGTATGTAGCCTATCTTGTAACCCGCTCTGATTGGGCCGTTTAGTTTAGTAGTTCGCACCCACAACCCAGAGTAGAGTATGTAGTGTCTACCGATGCAGCATGTATTACGATCTCCCACCAAGCGCTCAGTCCCATTCCAGCCCGACCTTTAATGTTTGCTCAATACCTGCCTACATGTATGTACCCATATTCTGATATCACAACTCACACACCCAAAAAGCAAAGCAGGTTTGCCCCGTGGAGCCACGTCTGTGTGCTTGGTTGACTGATACATTGTACTCTCTACCTAGAGATGCGTCATGGAGTGTCACTCGGGTCGTTTCCACGAGTTATCTATGTACATGGCTGGGGCATTGTTGTAAACACCGCTTCAGCATGGTCTACTACAGCAGGAGAGACGAGGATCCTCAATGTTTGCTCTCACGAGCCAATGGGGGCGGTGTACTTTACACAGGGCTGTCAAGGTCTCCTACTCTACTGCCTCCGTACTGATGCTGATGGTAGAATCACATGTACCTACATGAAAAAAAAAGATACACATATATCCCCCCGATCGATGCCCCTTCTCAAAGCGCCCTCCCGCGCAGTCATACATACGCCGAGTCATAACCTGCACCCGCACAGACCCTCCACACCAACAGCAGGCCCAGCACCCACCCGCGCACGCCCCGCGTGTACACCCCTCGACCGCATCCCAGCGCTCCCCAGGAACCCGCGGGTGCAGCATTCAAGCTTTGTGGGGCGCGCAGGCACAGCTATAAAGCCCTCGCTCTTGCCGCCCCGGGTTGGGGGGTGCGGGGCGTGAGTGCGCGACGAGTGGAGCGGCCGTGGCCATGGTTGTTGGTGGTTGGAGAGGGGGTGGGTGATGTGTGGTGATGGTGGAGAAAGTTAAATAGTGGGTGTACAGCTTTCGTCGTAGGAAGAGATGGGTAGATTCTCCATCTTATTGTCTTCTGGCTTCTAGATTCTCTTGCTTCTTGAATTCTGGTTGTTCGTAGACCGCCTGCTTCCGTCACCGCCAGCCAGCAGCAGTTAGTCAAGCGGACAAGCGCATCCCCTGCCAGCACAAACCGCAATCGATCATTGACCCTTATTGATCTCCCAACCTCTCATACATGATGTTCACCGCACACACTCCCCAACGCCCCTCCCTCAAGAAGGAGCCCAGCCCCTCCCCTCCCTCCGCCCCCACCGTCCCGCTGCCCATATTCCGGAGCATGACTGCCCCCCAGAACAGCTCCGCGGCCGCCGCCGCCAACAACAGCAACAGCAACAACAGCAGCAGCAGCAGCAGCAGCAGCAGCAACAGCACTCTTACCGACATGGAGAGCCGCGAGCACTCGGCGGCGGTGGTGAAGAGGAGAGATGATGGTGCGAGCATGGGCATGGGCGTAAGGGAAGTATCCGTGGGATTACAGCACGCCGGCGGCGGTGGTGGTGGTGTGGGCGTGGGTGTAGGGGCTGGGGATGAGGATCTGTATTCCGTCCCTCCACCTGCTAGTGCTCCTGATGTCATTCCCGTAAGAGGTTTGTTGGCTTTCTCTCCACTCTGTTGGGTTTTAAGGTGCGGTTGGCACAGGCTGTAGCTTAGCTAGTAGTAGTAGTAGTGTTTGCCTGTAGCATACATACATATATGTGCTAACTCTCCTTTTCCCGCTCTAGAGGTCTATTATCCAGGGTTTGATGCAACCGAAACCCCTATGACCACTACTACTACCACAACTACTACCACCACCACCGACGCCCCCGTAACCAACCGCGAGCCGCCCCCTCCGACTCCGCTCCCCAGTAGCAGTGGGAGCGGGCTTGCCACTCTCGGCGGCGGTATGCGTGGCATGGTTGATCTTGTCAATAGGCTGCGGGCATCCGGGATCGAAGATCTCGGGCTGCCGCTGCCACGCATCGCGGTCGTGGGTAACCAAAGTGCCGGGAAGAGTAGTCTGATCGAGGCCATCAGCGGAGTAAGCTTATCCTTCCCCTCCTTTCCTATGCTTGTTTACGGAGATAGGAGCTAATATAGGCGGTGGGGATTTGTAGATCAAGGTGCCGAGATATACTGGGACCTGTACTAGGGTGTGTAATGATTCTCCCCCCATATCCGATATTTCCTTATGGCCGGGTTTTATGATTGTGGTTTTGGCACTGTTTGTACCATATTACCATATCGGCATACTAGCCAGGACCCCCCATGCCATGGCAAAGCTAATTCTTTCTCCATGGGCTTCTAGTGCCCCCTGGAAATCAACCTCTCAAAGTCAGAAGAACCCTGGCGTTGCAGTGTTTCGCTCCGCTTCAAGAAGCGCTATGATCCTGACGCCGCGTCTAAGAACGCCTCGACAGGCCGCAGGTCCTCGCCTTGGGTCGACCAAAAGGCCGAGCAGGTGGCTTTTCTTGACATTGTCGACAAGAACGAGGTAGAGCGTGCGCTTGTCGCCGCGCAACAGGCCGTTCTCAATCCGAGTAGGAACTGGCGTGAATACGCGCGTGAGACGGTGCCCGTTGCGGCGGTGGGGGTGAAAGGGAGGGTAGGTGGAGGGAGGGGGAGGCGGGGAATGGGGAGGGGGGTTAAGGATAGCGAGGATGCATTCGAGGTCAAATTCAGCCCGAATGTGGTTTGTATGGATGTAAATACTAATCCTCATCCCCTCATAGTTATTTTCTAGGATAGTTATACTAATCTATTTAATGGTGGTTGCGGAAAGATCACGGCGCCCGAATTACCAAATCTAGCTTTTATTGATTTGCCAGGTCTTATCCAAACCACCGAATCGGTAGGGTTGATTTAATTTATTGGCCCCTTTCTTACTATTTTGTACTATTTTAGTTAGTCAGGTACTGATGGGTAATGATCGTTTCTGCAGGAAAGTGAAAACTACCTGATTGATTTGGTAACCGGCTTGGCAAAGGACTACATTGACCAGCCAGATTGCCTCATTCTATTAGCATTGACCATGAAAGGTTTGGACACTGTTTCATAACCTATCACTCGCATATATGTAGTCAGATCAACGTTAATAACTAACTGATCCGCCGCACTGCAGACGACGCAGTAAACCAGTCTGCGGCCCGCATCGCCCACGAATTCGGTGAGGAGAGAACGATAGGTGGGTCTCTATATGCGCCGCACCAGATATTTCCTTAGTCAATTGATCTTGAATAATATATCCCTAACAAACATATCCCATATTCACTACAGGCGCCTTGACCAAACCAGACACGGTTGGCCCTGGGGAGTATGACCAGTGGATTAACATCCTCCGTGGGAATTCTCACCGCCTGAAGCACGGCTACTTTGTCACCAAGCAGCCCAACCAGGAACAGCTCAACCAGAACATCGACCACGCCCAAGCCCGTGCACAGGAGGCCGAATTCTTTACAAAGACTGAGCCCTGGGCAACAGATTTGAAGGACCTTCAGCACCGCTTCGGTACACAGGCGCTACAGAGTTATCTTGCAAAGGAACTCGGAGAACTGATCAAGAAAAGGTACGCCCAGCAGCCTCGCCCAGAGCACTAGTCCTCCACCTCCTAATACTATTGTCTGCTGACTGGCTTGAACCAACCGCATACAGGCTTCCTAATGTTATAACTAAAATAAGAGAACAGCACTTGGAAGTTAAGGAGAAGCTGGTGAACCTCCCGGCGCCACCTACCGGTAACCAACTGTTCGTTGTTTATAACCTGATTCACGGGTTCAACAATGCCCTTAACAAGCACCTTCTCGGTGATAAGGAAAACAATGAGTTCCCGCACGCTCTCCGTCAGTGCACGGACCAATTCATCAAGGCGCTATGCAGCGTGCGCCCCACACTAAAGGTTTTTGAGACCTTCAAGGAGGAGAGTGACTTTGTGCGCCAACTCGAGACCCCCCGAAAGAGTAAGGAGCGGAACAACCTTCAGCAGCAGCGAGAACGCGAGGCATCGCCCTCCTTGAGGAAGACCAAGAAAACCCAACAGAGTCCAGAGGTGCATACCCTCTCGAGTGGCGATGAGGGGACGGTTAGCCATGTCAAGAAGAGAAAGGTCAATAACGAGGCGACGGCCCCGATAACTCCAAAGAAGCTCAAGCGGGTTGATGAACGTAAGTTGGCAACCCCCCCCCCCTCCCCTCTCAAGCCCACAAAGGAGAGAATGACTTACTGAGTCTTTGGCCATATATAGAGCACAAATACAACCTCCCCCAGATCCGCCACATTATTGACTCCACCGCCACCGCCCAAATACCTGGCCAGGTCGACCCCAAAGCGATCGAAAACCTGATCAAGGAAACCATCTATCTTTGGCGCCCAATCCTTGACAAGTTTATCTTTGACTCCTCTGACCTCCTCAACAAGCGTGTCCATAGCTGCTTCGTCGAGAGCTTCATTTCCTATAAAAAAAGCCCTATATTCGATGAAGTCTTTAACATCCTGCTAAGCCAACTCAAGGAATCCTACGAGCGTCTCAAGGAGGCAGGCTCCCGTCTTTGGAACCTCGAGGTCAACCAAATATGCACCCTCAACGAGGAAGACTACAAGAAGCATATTGCAAACCATAGTCGCATCCTCAAAGAGCGGCGGAAGCGTAACCTTATGGATCAGACCGAGGCCCGCGATCAGCAGATGGGCGACTCCACACCCCGAAAGCGAAAGCTTGGCGGAGGAGGGCCACAAATGGGGGGATTGGACCCGGAGAATCCGCTGGATGATCCCTATAGTAAGGAGATTGACGTTCTGGCCGAGGTTAGGGCCTACTCGGAGGTCGCCCAAAAGAGGTTCATTGATAATATATATATGACGGTGAGGTTTGAGATTGCGACGGTCTTTCTGAAGACAGTACAGAAGGTCCTCGATAAGGATTTGGGGCTTCAAAGGCCCGATTGTACGAAATCCATGCCCTGTTTTTTCGTTGTTTGTATGTGATGTTTCTGACTAACAGTGTGTAGCAAGCCAAGTATGTGCGGCGCTCCTGGTGGAAGACCCGGAGAAAGAGAAGGAAAGGAGTATATTACTACAAAGAAGTGAAATGTTGACAAAGGCCATGGAGGAACTGTGTCGCATCACAGACTAATTAGCATTTTCTCCCCCTTCCTTCCTCTTTTGAGTTTATTGATGTAGCTGTTGACCTTTTTCTTTCTATTTACCTTTTCTCTTGCGCATAATGTTTCCCGTTTGTATCAGACCATTGTCCGCAAAGACATGCTGGATGTATGTATGTACTCTATCTGTTTTTCTCTAAGCTTTTATGTAGCCGCTTCAATGGACTAGGATTTCTCTTGACCTGTGCCGTCAATATGGATACCAGCCTCGAATTGAGTGCAGTGAAGTCCAATGATGGACATGCAACCAAACGTCTTGGAACCTACGAGTGACACTAAACGGCGAAAAATATGCTAAAGTAGGATTGAAAAGTATGGCCAAAGCCCACTTGGAGTTTTCTCCTAGTAGCTATTATTATTAGTATTATAGCTTTCTGAATTTGGAAAGAGTGTGAAAGGCTGATGGTTGGTTGGTGAAATTGCAATATTCCAACGATGATCATGTAATGAGGATGGAGAAGGGGATCGCATCTAGGCACATTGTCCCTTCGCTTATGACGTGACACCGCCCTTTTGACATCAGGTTTATGGGGCCTTTAAGGCTGCTGTATGTCAAGATGAAACAATACATAGCTTAGGTTGGTCTCGTATTGTCTCGTGCACTCACAGCATGCGCACATGAATCAATATAGGGAAATTAGAAGCACAGGTGCAAGTATATAACTGTGTGATGCACGCTCCCGAGAATTTGCTATTATCGAGACTCCACTATAGTCAACACACTTGCATATAGCAACCGTACATACTAGATCTGGGGGGATAGAATGCACCATCTAGTTGTCCTCTGGGTATTTAAATCGGAGTACTAAGTAGGGGTATTTAAAAATAGCGAAGAAGGTAAAAAAAAAAAAAAAAAAGACAAGATCGCTACTTAAGTTTAGAATTTAACCACTAACATCAAATCCACAAAATCCAAACGGTAAAGTGAATGAGTAAAACAGAAAATGCTACGATACTGCTACTGGAATCTTGAAAACCCAACATATCAAACGAGTAAATCGACTCCCCAGAAAAAAGAAAAAAGGAAAAGAAAGCAAAGAAAATTGAAAGAGAAAAAATACAAAAGAAAAGCCGGACGACGGCTGTAATCTCGAAAATGCCACAAGGATATTTCACTGTATAACTTGGTTTTAAATATTACAGCTGAAAAAAAAAAGAAAAAAAAAGAATAAAAAAAAGAAGTAAGGAAGAAGAGGGTATGTGAGTATTGTTTGAAAGTTCAGAATTGGAATAGAAGGGGAAAGAACTTGAAGAATTTAACATGACGGTCATATGCAACTTTAAAAAGTCCATTATCAATATTCACCAAACCAGCATCAACTCATGAAGAAACCTCCTCAGAAGAAAGATTTAGAAGAGAAACCACCTAAATCATGCCTGCTGGTGCACCGCCAGATGCCTCCATTCCTTTGGGAAGTTTAGGGACGGTTGGACTTCTCGCCATAGCTTCCTTCCTAGCGCGGGCACTAAGCGCCCCACCATCACTGGTAGACTTCCGGAGCTTGCCCCCAGTCTTCTTTGCCTTTGGTGGTGGATCATCGGTGAAGGATGAACGCTCAACCTCATCATCGGTGTGGTGACGCTGTATCATGGGACCCCCAGTTGGTAGTGCTGGAACCTCCTCGGAGGATTTATTTCTGCCAAAGCCTGAGAATATGCTTCTGGTTTCGGTCATGCGCCGCTTACGGCCGTCCTTTTCTTTTCCAATACCAGGAGAAGGAGTAGGCTGGGCCGGGAGATCAACAGTAGGGATATTGGATGTGGAAGAGATGAGTTTGGGATCACCAATCTTACTCTTATCCACAACCCGCTTCTTCGCCGGAGCAAACCCAGCATTGGAATTTGCAATAGTTTGAATCAAAGCGGCCGGAGGGGATTTTGCTGAGATGGCAGACCCTGGAGTGGTGATACCACTTGTGGGAGTTTGTGTTGTCTGGGAGAATGCTGGTGAATGTTCCATAGTAATCGCAGAGTTTGGTGTAGATGACGCTTGGAGATGCTGACTAGGGGGTGAAAGTGCAGATGTATTTAACGGCGGTAGAGGTGAATTATCGAAAGTTCCTCTCCTTTGTCTCATTGTCGGTCCAGATGAAGCGTTACTGTTTCCTCTGGGACGTCTGAACTCAGATCCATGCGGCTGCCCGTCCCTGTCGAAAGACTGCTTTTTGTTTAGACCGTTACCCATTGGCCCATGATTCATGTGACCATAGCTCATTGCAGGCGATGGGCCTCCACTGCGCCCTGGTTCCTGGTTTCTGTTTTGCTCTTCACCTAACCTATGCATATCTGGACCGCCCATTCGTGGCATACTTGGCTGTTTACGTATGCCATGGTGGCCGTCCCTTTGCGATACTGGGCTGCCAGGCTGGGTGCCAGGAGCTGATCTTGGTTGAATGTAACCATCTCCGTCGTCTCTCCACCCCATCGGCTGTCCTCTCTGGGTGTTATGCTCACCGTTGTTGCGTCCATCATTCCTTTGATCACGGGCCGGCCTTTGCCTGGGTCTTGGAGTAATTATCGGCGAATGGAGGGGATGTGGAAGACCCACAGGTGACCTTGGCTTGGAACGATTGTCATTTAGGTTGGTGTTCAAACGTGCAGGGTTGGGAGGAGGAATATGATGGTGAGAATGCGGAGGGTGTTGCTGTGTCGGATAACCACCGGGAGGAATGTTCTTTGGGCCCCTAACTGTCTCTCTGAGCCTTCTTTCCTCTTCAGTTCTCCTCTCGGCCTCGCTGCTATTCATCCTGCTCCTGCTCCCTTCCTTCCGCATCCCAGGGCCGGGTGAATCACGACCGCTTCTTGAAGGGTCGTTCTTAGACATGACCCCGTTAGACCCCTTCGATCTAAGGACACCAAATCCACCACTAGATCCACCGTTTTTCCCTTGTTGGCCCTTCATGTCAGGTGAAAAGTCCAGTTCATGCTGGCTATTAACCTTTTCGTGGTTCCTAAGATTTTGTTGGATTATTTGGCGTCTAAAAGCCAATTGTTGCTCCCAATCCCTATCGGTGTCATCATCTCCCGTAGGACTATCCCCATCCCGTTCGCTTGCTCTGCTCATAGCCCTATCCCTCTCACTCATCCTACTATCTGCCCTCCCTCTAGATCTTTCCCTTTCTCTGACCATATCTTCGCCATCTCTCCTTTCTTCGGAGCTTGTCCTACGCGGGTCTTTTTGGGGGACTGCAGGCGTAGGTAGATTGTCGCTGATGGTGGATGGGCTTGACCCCATGCGCGAGTGATCTTCTCCAAAGTAACCACCATCCCAGTCATCAAACTCCCAAAGATTACCGCCACTACTTCCTGAAGTAGCGCTAGGCCTTGGTGCATCGGACTCTTTTGAGTTTTTGGTTGTCGCCGTTGATGGACCGTAGTTTGAAACGTGTGACATCCGTGTGTATGTAGACCCTGCATATACTGAAGAATGACCAGAATCAGTGCGGAGATGCTGACGAACAAGCATACTAAGACCCTGGCCTGGTGGAAGAGTAGGGGAGTCGTCATCAGATGATGGGTGCACATCAGCCGAAAACTTGGGCGAAGTGGGTGATATTGCAGGATTCCTGAGCGGTTGATTGGGACGCATGAAGTCATCTGAAACTCTGGTGCTAAAAATCGGCGATATTGGAGATACTGGAGATACTGGAGATACTGGGGAGGGCGGCTCTACTTCTACATGTCCGGAATCTGTTGGATGTACTCCAAAGTTCTTACGCGGATGTAAAGGCGCAATGTTGTCTAAAGAGTTCCGAGAAATAGGACTAGTTCTGCCATCCATTTTATCACTTTCCTCTTGGTCTTCGTAACTCGAATCACTGGCCAAGCTCCGCATAGACAGATATGTTTTTGTATCATTCAACGGTGATTGTGTCCTGGTTTGTAAGTTCAACTTATCAGAGCTTGGATTTCTTTGCGGTTGGTCCCTTGAGAGGATTCCAGGGCTGAAGGGTCCTTGGGTAGGGAATTGAATAGCACTAGCAGACACTGGGGGACTGATCGGTGATTGTGACCTGGGCTCCAACCCAAAATTAAACTGTGCCATGTGCGGTGACAACGATTGCCCGAGTTTCTGCGTCTGTTTTACGGACTCTTCATTATCCTCATCCTCCTCTGGCGTAGACATCGGGGAGTCGGGGCTCTTCTTAACATTGATAGACCATTGGGGAGTCTGCTTCGGAGACACTGGTGATGATGGTGAAGTATTCGACTGTTGAAAGAGCGCTGGAGGACTAAAGCTCCCTTGGTAGCTGTTCGCCGGAGGCGGACTAACAGCTGCCTTTCTCAGGGATGCTAGCCTCTCCAACCTTCCAACCGCTGTTGTTTGTTGGTCTTGCAACTGTTGGTCTAATGCTTGTTCATACAATGCTTTACGGGGCTTTGTTGAAACGGGAGCTACGGGAGGGGGGGAGGTCGACATTGTGCCCGAGGGACTCCTATTCGATGCCACAGATGTCGCGGCAGTCGAAGAACGAGTAATAGTGGTGGGGGTAGAGCCTGTAGAGGAGCTTGTGTTTCTGTTCTTGTTATAATCATCAACCCCATTGGCTTCCTCTGATTCATGCTGGTCTCTCCTATGCTTAGGCATTCCAAACCCATCCGGGACGTCATGGCTTCCAACAGATCTTCCGCCCATAGAGGACCCCGGATTCGAATCATCCATAGAGTCTTTTCCACCAGTATAGGCATTTGGTACTCGGTAAACCTTCTGCCTACCTCCGAAAAGAACATTTCCCTCTCCGCCCCTGGAACGGTTCATAATCCCACCCTCTTCCGAACCCACAGACTCCTCAGACTTTGTAGTCAATCGGTTCTGCTGAGATGATGTTCCCTCAGAGATGGATGATGCCTCGGTAATTTCCCCCATGGGTGTGAATTGCGGTGGATTTGTAAAGACAAATCCGTCCATCCCATCGGTTGCGGTCCCAATAGGCACATTGGGGTTCACTCCTCCATTAGCCGCAGCTGCCGCCGCCGCTGCCGCCGCCGCCGCCGCCATTTCCTGTTGCAAAATACTAAAACGCTGTGCTAGGTTCGGCATCAATAGAGAAGTCCGAAAGTCATCGGAAGCGGGCAGCGCATGTTCAAGGTCAAGCTCGGGCTTTGGTGGAGGCTCGGGGGTCCTTCCCCACTTGAAGAGGTTGTGACCTGTGGTGGGGGTTGGCTGAGGAGCTGGAGGGGCACCCTCCTCATCTTCCTTCTTTTTTCCTTTGCGGAGACGATGCATTATTATTGTAGGTTTATATTTATTGTTGAATGCAGTAAGGCGAGTTTGGTAGTTTTAATGTGTATGCTTTTGAGGAATTATTGAAGTTGATGCAACTAAAGAGTGTAAGAATTCGTGACGGGAAGGGATTCTAAGTAGCAAAATATCAAGTACCTGTTTGACTAAATTTCTACTCCTGCTGAGAGGAATTAGTGAGAATGTTCCTGTCGAGTAATATATTAATGAAAAGAGAGAGGAAGAAATATTTCCCCTTGTGGTTCGCAGGAAAATTCCCTTACCTCGGTACTTAAGATATGTATTATTCTCCGACGATTAAAGGGAGCAGCTGGACCGCTGAACGGAAAGGAGAGTCGGCCGAACTATTCGCGAGAGGCAGAAAAAAATAAACAGTAGATTATCTAAGATCTTCCTGTAATTAGGACATGAATGTGTGCGCGCGCATAGCAATTCCTGTACGAGAAAGGGCCAACAGAGTAGAGCCCTGGTAGCTCTACATCTGAAACGTGAAGGGTATGGGAGAATAAAAAGACAACCCGGGATTAAGGAAAGTTAATGTATGTACTGTACTAACCTTGACAACTTTTGTCCGTCCTGCTGATGGTGCCTGACCTCGATCACTGGCAGGATGCAAGAGAAGAGAAGCAGAAAAAAAATCGAAGAAGTAAAAAGTAAGAGTAGGTGAGGCAAAATGTAGTAGCCCGGATGATCGACAGGGGCACAATTGCACAAAGGAATGATAGGAGGAAATAGAAAGGATCTCGCAACTAGGCGAGTTCAAACAGTAAACAGTGAAGGTTGAAAAGAACGGGAAAGCCCAGGCCAGCAGTAAATTCTGGAGTGAGTAGAAGAAAGGAAGATGAAGGAAGGCAAAGGGGGCAGATATGGAGAGGTGATGTAAACGAGAAGACGACGGGGAAGCGAGTGAAAGAATGAGATCGCGTGCAAGAGATTGCAGCAATCAATAGTTAGAAGCTTCAACGATGAACCGTCAGAGGTGTAAGTTTGTGCGGGATTCACCACTAGGTACGTAGGTGTAGGTAGTTGAAGTAGTAACTACTACAGACAGTCAGTGGTCAAGTCAGTAAGTCTTAACAACGCTAAACTAGTGCTTAGCGCGACGGCGGGGCAAACGACCGATATTAGTGAGGAAGGTCACAAAATAAAGGGATAAAAGGAAGAGAGAGAAACGAAGTGAAAAGAAAAAAGGGTTGATCCAAGTTCCAACTGCGGAAGCTATGATCAGTCAGGAAACTGACTCTAGGATGAAGAAGTATTAGATTCGGTACTATCTCTCTTTCCTCTGTCTAACTAAATGCTATCGACAAATTAGATGCTTGGAACCGAAAAAGCACAACACAAGACAACCAGTGAGTGCAAAAACCACCTTGAGTCCCACCACCCGCAAAAGTCCCATGAGATTGGGAGATTGAAAGATTTGCCGCAAGGACTAGAGGGGCATTCCCCATTTCGGCCAATGGGTAGAAACCCCCCACCTAGGATCTAATCCCGGGGAATAATCTGGTCTCGTTTCATCTACCCCGGCCCGCTCCACTGAACAACCGAGATGCCCATGAGTGAGGAGGACAACTTCAGTCCAATCCGCTCTTGAATTCCTCTCCCCCAGATGCCTTCTTACTTTGCCTGAGCGCTTCAGATCTCATGGCACGCAAGAGCCGCCAAGTCACTGACGACACTTAAGCACTTAGGCAAACAATCGACTAAAGCTAGGGAGATAACGATGAGCAGCGTTATGGCATCAACTGGTCTGCAGCTCATTGTGATTCGCAGCTGGTGGCAACATGGGGATCCGTCGCTCCAAAGAGCCAACCAGGTCATGATGTTGTCTAGGATGGCTCAACGTACGTCCAGACCTTGTGCTTATGTTCATGTGCACAGCTGGGCCCCCAAAACAACGCATAACAGTTCGTCTCCTTTCAACAGAAATTATCTTACCGGGTTAACGTAAGGACCAGCTTCTCGTAAGAGAGAAGGCAATTTTTTTTTTTTAAAACTAGAGTCGAAATTCTAGTACACATGCATGTCACACCTTCGCCCCGCCCCCCGACCCATGAACCCAAAGCTAAAGAAGCGAACATGGTTATGTCGAATGGGGAAAAGAAGAGGAAGAAGGGAAAGGGGAAACCCCCAAGAAGATAAGGCACAGGATCTAATCTCTTGCTGAAGAACATGTTCCTACCCTCTGTGTGAGCTATTGAAACCCTCGTGATACTCCAGGTGTTCACAGAGGCTTCACGTCCGAGCGCAGGCTGTGGCACATCTCTAAATGAGACTCGATGTCATTCAGCGCCGCAAGTACTTTGAAACGAGCTCCTTAGCTAGCCAATTGTCCCCCGTACATAATATGGCATCGCCCCCCAGACAAAATCCAACTAGAGCTGAGGAGGCTCATGCCAAAACCCCGTCAGCACCTTACCAAAAAATCACTGGAGACAAGAGCATCAAGCGGGCGAACCCCTTCAATTTCCTCTTTGGGGTTTAATTGGAGGCTGCAGGGATGGGCCGCATTCATGCAAGGTACGATAGGATGCTTGGCAGTGTTTCCTGCAAGGGGCCTTGAGCCAAGAAAGCCTGACCTCGAGGTTCTTGAAAACGTCCTCTGTCCTTACCAATCAACCCAAGTCGAAACTATCAGCTAGGATTCTTCATTGCGGTAACATATCTATATACATGTATGTTGTACTACGAAATAACGTAGTGTCTTTTTCTTAAAGACAGGTACTACAACATTTCCTGAATGCCATCAATATTTATCTATTGTGCCCCTTTTCGCTAAATGGGGCGCGTATAAGAAAGAGAATCTCACGATCCCTTCACGAAAAAAAAACATGTGGGCAGAGCATACCACCTATTCACGCACATATCGTAACCCATTAACTACATTCCCGCTGCCAAAAAACTGCCTTTCGGCGCGCGAAAAAAAAAAAACCGATCTGGGCGAATTTCCCGTGCTGACATTACGACAATAGCCCACCCGGCCTACGACCCGGAGATTTGGAGATTTCGAAAATTAAAATGAAGGGAAAAAATAATCCTCGTGACCCAATTAAAAGACCAAATGGACCATTATATTTTCTTTGTGCTCTAGCCTTTAAATCATTTTCCCTTGCACATTGCGGGGTCTACTGGACTATAAAGTATTTACAGTGGACCCAAGGAATCTATATCTGTAAGGGTTGATGTGGCCAATATCGGATGAAACAGCATTCACTCCCGTAATAAACCCTTGTAGGAATATCTTGGTGTTTTTCTGTCTCCTCGTAAGTGACTGGCCTTTTCAATTTCCCCAGAAGCCATCGATACTCACAGATTAGTACCTCTTAGCAGATCTCAACCGAGTAAGTATAGCGCACATTGAGAACATATATGTGATGCATGTAGGCATCTATATAATCGCGAGTACCTGCCGTCTAATCGCCAAATTCGCCCCACTAACCGTGGTCGTACATGCACAGTATGTAATACAGCTGATAAGATACACAATCGCGATTAACGGAACGGGATTTTATCTATATGAAACGTTCTTTATGAGTTCTGCCAAGATTCTGGGGGGGTCGTCTACCAAGATCGCTCGCTCCGGGATTCATAACCTACGGCAGGCCGGGTCTGTGCTGGTTTACTGATATGAACATATACACACGCATCTTGCACTGGTCGCGCTGGTGGTTATTAAGGATTGTTTTTCGAATCAAAACAAAATTTTGCATCGCACGCTCTAGAGCTCGGTGGCCTGGCCACAACGGCCACGCAAATCGAGAGAGGAAACTGACGGGTGTGAGACAATCAGCTGACGCAAAATGCAATCCTAAGGAAATTTTTGAAATGCTTATTATAACTACTGCATACCTAGATCCCGATTGACTTATCTTCAAGAATTCTCCGGTCATTACAATTGGTGGGTAATGGGCAGGAATAAAAAAGCGTTCTAGATACAGTGGCCATACAAACCGTCGCCCCCCCACAACCCCTTTTTGATTCGGGACATTTTTTGTTTCCTCCCGTTATAAGGGGAGAGATCGACCCGATCTCTGTATATATAGGCTGTGATCATAGCTTTTTGAAATTGCACTAATATGTTTAATATGGTATGCGTTCAAAGCTTAGTGGTTGTGGCCACAGCGTGCGTGAAACTACTATTACATTGCGCAATTTGTAGATTACCCCATGTGAGTTCAGGTTAGGTCTCAAACACAATTTGAGGGTCAGAGGATCGAGGCGAGCGTTTCCCGTTTCGAATCAAAGAATTGCGGGGTATTAACTACAGTATTGACGGTTTGATGAGACGAAGTAAGTTTGTGTAACATGAAAATAATTGGCCTTGATATTTCGGTGGCTTTCTCAACTGATCAACAGGGGCTCTTGGCAACATGTAGTTGCATTTATTCATAGGATATCACTCGAATACGAGCCACGATGACTGTGAAACTAGCCCGGGTCCAATTGTAAACTACATGTAGTAATAGGTGATCGCAAGTGGCTTACGTTCTCGTCACTAATCTCTTGATTAAATCACGGCCGTGAGTACACTAATATTATCAAATACTATGAGACATCTAACGCTAGTCTATGACTGAGCTATGAGCTCGTGTAGCTTTTAAGAAAGTATTTCATGGGATAGCTACGGTCGACTTCAGTAGGTACCTATGCAAAGTATTTTTTCTCGGACCAGGACCTCAGAGATCCCACTCGCTTATCCGGCTCCTGAAAGATAACCTTGGCTACCTCACGAATTTCATTTAGCGCCGAGACAGAGGTCTTGGGCGGCTCGGTCTTAAAAGTCTCATGCTCAACTTATACAAGGAATACCCCCCCCCCCCGGGATATAGCGCAGAGCTATGGGCCGTGTCCGAATTTATCCTTGAAGTGGATCATGTTGGAACCATCTGGAATAGTCTGATTGACCGTATTTTAGTACAACTACATGTATTGCCAGGCCGGTCCTCGTTCATTCCGAGACTGAGATAGCATCTTGTAATGTTTCGGACGATTTAAGAAAGTTAAGTTTTAGATATCTAGATACATGTACCCCTGGCTCACATCTGGTAGTAATTATAGATTCCACGTTCTCAAACCTATTACAGAGGCTTAATAAACAGACATTAAATTGGACACACCCACCCCACCGTTTAGTTAGTTTCGTAAGTGAGTCGCAAGATAAATGATGATTATAAATCTATAGTAAAGACACAGCTATCTTTGTTTTGCGACACGTTGGCAATACCAATGTTTCATGATCATGAAGAAAGATCTAACATCGGCGTTGGCAGCAGTTATTTGTCCGCTCCAGAGCTGGTCAGAGTAGTAAGCGTTAATTGATTTACCAGGCTTATAATAGAGCTGGCGCCCCCCCCCCCCGGCCCTCAGAGCCGTCAAATCCGAAGCCAACTATGATCCCCTAGCATTAACCAAACCACATATTGCTTTGAAATTTGGCCGGTAAGGGGGTTATCCAAAGTCAAAGCTGTCAAAACTGCTAGCCACAACATCCTGGAGGATATTATATACTTCCAAAGTGCTGTACACTTTAGCTAACGTCATAGAAATTAAGGGGGTATATGGTGATGTACGTTTATGAGAGAAGTGACAGGGGGCGGCCGCTGATTAATACGTTGAGGGTGAGTTGGCGAGAAGCTTTGACAGTAGGTAGCATGGAACACGAGCATGGAAGGATGATGGAACAAATTGAAACCGGCATGAAGGTCAGTGCAGCGTTTGTACAGTTGTCCTTTACCAGGGACATTGTACTTTGACACATCTATAGGGCTGGCTCCGAGTTCAAGACCAGACAAACATATCTGGAGATTGGGTAGTGATCTCTATATTAAAATAGGTGAATCAACTGTTCATGCATGGTAACCCATGGTAGGGCATCGTAGTGGAGAGGTAACCTGTCTCCGGGATCAGGGATCACTGACATGATAAAAAATTTATGGCCAGGTGTTACCAACTAGGTTTTACCACGAAAAATTTCGATTGGGCCCTGGCAATATATATAAAAGCCAACTGGTGGAGCTTTTTACCCTCGCCAACACCAGCCACCTTTGCAGGAATTACATGCAGTATCGACATTGAAGTACAGTATGAAGGTTGCCAAGAGCTATTTAGAAGGAAAGAAACGGAATTTGTACTTTACTATATACTACTTACATGTAGCTACATCATGTAAGAAACGTACCGCGTGTCATCATAGGTTATCACTCGAGCGCCAAGAAACACCACACACAATATTGATTGATTGATTGATACTTCATACATGCATGCAGCCCGACCACACACAATATAATTCCATACACGTATTTACATTGTGCTTTACGTTGACAAAAAAACTAAAAGCCTTTACATGTAACACATACATTAACGCACTACCCCCCCCCCATCTAGGAGCTCTTTCCCAAATAATCGGTAGCCGCTTTTACCTTCGGTAACCTACCGTGATCGCCTACTCGCCAGGAGACAAAAATCTATCGATGATTTGCGGGGCAAGCGCACCAAAAATGCCAACAGACTTTTTTTCAAGCGAGTATACCCAGCCACACCCCTAGCTTGGTACAAAGAATCTTGATGTCAGGTTATTAGGTGTGCCACGCTGCAACATCAGCGAGAAGAAAAAAGCCCCGTCCTCTATCCCCTCTGTGGAGGACGGCTATTTCATATGAGCGGTATGAGACAGCCTCTCCTCCGCGAGCAAACAGATGGGTGTAGCTTTCCTTGATTCGGTACAGCTGCACATAAGAAGCGAGCAGCATCCTACTTGACAGAAGAACCAGTGAGCGACCCTCAGTTTGAACAAGTGAGGACTGACTGGCTGACAAAGTTTATAAGACATCTCTGGTTTATACAGAGCACAAGGGTTTAGTTGGAGTTTGAAAAAACAAATGAACCTGGTATACTACCTTCACTAATAGATCTATAGACGGTATAGCCCTCTTGAGACGATTCATAAGGTACAACCAGGAAACATTATCCCCCCCCTCAACAACCGCCCATGCAAGGAGAAGGATATGCCCATCTGCATCAACTGTTACAGCGGTCAATAGGGTTTGGACAAATTTTGTTTAAAGAAATGTCCCGTCAACGGCAACAAATTTTCGGCACTTCTCAAAAGAAAGGCGGCCCTAATAAGGAGAGATAAACAATCGTTGAAAACGGCTTATAGGTAGGTGCTAATGACTCCTCGTCAAACCAAAGTATAGTCTCGATATAAACCAATGGGCCGTGAACCCTTAACCCCCGTAGGTAAGCAGATAATCTGTGGCAAACTTTTTGTTCATATAACAGGGTGTTGGTCGAGCGAGGAAACTAGCTTTGTATTAAGTACGGAACAAGAAAAACACTACCGAGACCCACAGAACCAAAGGACAACTGAATTTAAACTATATATTGGAAGTAGATAATCCTAAACCAAAAAAAAAAGATTCCTCGGATGTGGCTGTCTCACCTTTGTCTAAAACAACTTGATTGTGGTAAATAAAACCGTAAATGAAACGAAACGAAACAGTAGAACCTAAAACACCGTAGATATACCTATAAGTTATCAGTACTATATTTAAGGTTATAAAACCTATAGCTGCAAAGGAAACCAAACGGACCCAGAAACGAAACGGAACGGAACCATCCCTACAAGCTAGCAGAACAATCAATAGGGCCAAGCTACTTATTCCAAAGCCTATAGGAGCTCTTCTGTTTATGAAACGAAACGAAACGAAACTGGGGGCCTAGGGAGCATAGTAGAGGAAATGCCCAAGCCTATAGGTGGAAGGGCAAACAGAGCGAGCCCCTCTGTGAAGCAAAACGAAACTGTAGATCTCTATAGGCTCAGTAATTGAATAGTAGATACCAGTATCTGTAGCAAGAAACAGTCAGCGAAACGAAACGGGTTTGCGGGACAGAACAGGAGAGGAAACCTGAGGAGCTATGAGCTATTGGCCTGAGTTGGGTTAGTTAGCTTTGCCTGGGGGAGGGTCTAGCTATCAAGTCAATTTTACATTGCGAATAAAAGGTTGTGATTGTGAGAAACTGTGATTGTGAGTTGGGGGGTGTGGTTGTGGTGAATTGGGGCCAGGAGGGTATGCGAGGTAGTATCCGCCAGGTTGTAGGGTATTCCCCAAAATACTTTCTATGTGCTCTCCGGTTTTCACAGGAGTGGGGGTGGAGAATTAGGTCCCATGTATATACATGTATATGTATGCAGCTAGGCGGCCCCCCGAACCCGGCACTCTCATCCCCGTCTCCAGCCATTGATAAAGTGGTGTGGAAAATGTGCAGATCAACCACTCAGAAAATCTTTCGAGCAGCAACCCCTAGTTTAGTGACCAGTAATGGATTGGGACTTCTTTTTTCTCTTAATTCTTTGATACATAAATGGTTGTCAAAATTTCATTTTGGTCTTAGTTTCCAAGTTACCTGTACTTTGTTTTTAGAGAATATATACATGTATGTATATATGTTCTTTCCCTGTACCTCATGTACATGTATATACACTAGAGGAAGCTCTTCCTCTTCCCCTATTCTAGTTTATCCCCCGATATAAAAAGAAAAAAAGAAAAAGAGACCAAGTAATCGCAAATCTTCGTACCTGGCTACAAGGTTTTTGATGCAATTATTCTCACCGCTTCAAAATAGTACCAAATAGTCATTGACACCAACCTTTTCTGACTAACTGCATCACAGCACATTACCCAACGCGTTCAGGGTCCACACTACTAAAAGTGCAGATCTACCTCTACCAGCGGCTTGGCGCCTCCCAACCAAAATTTCTCGGGGGCCCCTTTCTTCAAGACTCTTAAGTCCCCCCATTACCCTTTTTTTTCTTCTCCTCTTATCCGCCCGCCATTTGGCAGAAACTAACCACACAATTCGATTCCATACCCGCGCTGTCGTCACGATGCGCTCCATCTTGGCCTACCTCCCGCTTATGCTCTTCGCGTTCCGGACGCTGGACCCGATGATCTCAAAGTTCTACATCTTCGACCCCACCAAGCTGCAGGAGCTGTCGCAGAACTCCATTGCAAAGTTCGGCGGTCCCGGCGGGAACACCACGCTGCTGCTTGAGGACCTTGTAGATGGTCTGAGGGCCGAGTACGGTGACAAGTACGTCAACAAGCTCAGCAAGGAGGAGTGGTTCTTCAAGTATGTCCCCCAGTTCTCCATTCTATTCTAATTTACCTCTATGAGCAGGCTAGGTGCTGACTCTTCTGGCTGGTAGCAATGCGGGTGGCGCAATGGGTGCAATGATCATCCTCCACGCGTCAATCACTGAGTACCTGATCATCTTTGGTACGCCGCTGGGAACTGAAGGTCACTCGGGGGTGCACCTCGCGCACGACTACTTCACAATCTTGACAGGAGAGCAGCAGTTTGTGAAACCCGGTGAGATCGAGCCGACTGTGTACTCCCCCGGCATGCAGAACCACCTTCCGCGTGGTGAGGGCGGGCAATATATCCTCAAGGGCTGGGCATTGGAACTTGCGCAAGGTTAGTAGTAATAGTAGGAGTAGTAGGAGTAGCAGACTCCCGGTGTATGTGTAGGCGAAAGAGAGGCTAATTGTGTGTGTGTGCGCGCATAGGTTGGATCCCGTCAATGCTGCCGTTTGGGTTCTTGGATACCTTCACATCTACTCTGGACTTTGCCAACATCTGGAAGACGACCTACCTTACTGGTAAGGGGATCATTGGGCAGTTGATGATCGGAAAGATCTAAAAGGTTTTTGGACATCCGCGCAATTTTAATGCGTGTATCAGTTTAATAGAGTTAATAGCGCTCATGATGTTATGTAAATTTGACTTTTAGATTTGATGACCACAATCCAAGGAAATGAATGAATGGGATAAACGTTCGCTCGATATCTTTCTTATTTTTTATTTTGACTTTCGACAAACATTGGATGACAGGGCTGTGTACCCAAATGTTTGATCCACACGGCCCGGCTTATGATATGTGTACGGTATCCTGCGCTGTTTGCAACTCATTATGAGGGCGGTTTGAAGATATTAGAAAAAAGAGCTTGCGTAGAGATATTGTTTATACACCCGTGATGAATTCGGTACATGTAAATATGACGACGCTAAAAACGTGTCCTCAAGACCTGCATAACCGTTGACGTGTCATGCACGATCACTCGCACCTTTGGACAAAAGCGTCTTAGCGCTACACACACACCCAAGTTTTATACACCTTGGTAAAGAAAAAGAAAAAAACTCCTGGAACCTATGATTTGATACTTTGACTCCATATCATTTCTGAGTAGATACATAGTTGCAATATTATTTCTATGTTTCAGGACATGCTGTATAACTAACCTGCTAGATCCTAAAGGTGATGAGTGTATTCTATGGATTCAATTACACAGGATTTAAATCTCAAGCTTCATGATTCAAGTGCATGTGCAACACACGGTTTGAGTAGGTTAGAATGACTCTTCTATGGCATACTATTTGTGTATTTGCTCTTCAGCGCCCACGCCTGACGTCCAGTCCAGTCACGAGAGACAGTCATGCCTCTAATACAAAGTCAAAAGAGTCTCCCAAGCCTCATTAATAGTATCCATGACTGTCGTGGTATAGGCCTTCTGTCGCGGTATAGGCCTTTATAAGGGATCAAATTGAACCCGAACTTCCCTTTTCTCCCTCCTCTCCACTCACCACCAATCACCACCACTCACCTCTAATACTCTTCTGAGGCCTTCCCATAGCCCTTCAACCATTTAAAACCTACTGCCTCCCCCATTCAACATCCATCAAGATCTTCCTACAATGCCTGCATTCTTCATCCCTACTTACCCACCCGCCGCCCCAGCCCCAGCCCCAGCTCCCGAAAAGAGCAAGAAGCCAAAATGGGGCTACAACGAGGCCGGCACCGGGCCATACCCTCCAGGTGCTGTCCCTCCAGCTCCTAAGGAGGAGGAGCAAAAGCCAACAGGTCTGCCGAATATTTTTTACATGCCGGCATTGAACCCGAATGCGCCTCCCCCAGCTCCCCCAGCTCCTCCGGCTCCCCCGGCTCCCCCGGCCCCCGCGGTCGAGGCGCGGCCAAACGTCTTCTTCATGAAGGCTGCCACCCCACCAGCTCCTCCCGTCGCGGTGCCGCTACCTTTTGTGATTCCGCCGCCGCCGCCAAATACTGGTGCCCTTGATAAAGCCGTCTGGGTTGCGGTCCCAACGCCAGGTGGAGTAGTGAGTTCCCCCAGAAGAAGGAGAAGGAAGAAGATGGAGAGTGAGAGTGTATGCTGTGTATGCGTGGTTTGCTGAAGCTAATTGTGGGTGTACCTTTGTTTCTAGTTCTTTTACTTCAAGTGATTGGGGCGGCTATGCTGATTTCATGATGGATAATCAGCATCGGTTAGATTGGCTATTGGGTTAGCCATTGCTTTTATTTCGCTGTTTTTTTTGCTGTTATAGTAGGTCCTGAGTAGGACCTTGAGATTTTTAGATGGAATTTCTTATGTTCATTTCTTGCATGTCCCCGGGCATATATTTGGGATCACATGCTGGTTGTCTATTCCATCTCTGTTTAGTTTGTTCAGGCGATGCTATTAGCATAATGATAACCTTTATGAACTTTGAGTGGAATGTGAGTTCAAAATTTACCTTTGAGTAACAGATAAGAGGTGACCACAAAACACAATTTTCATGAGTTGGATGGCAATTGGACCCAGGTGAGATAGCTGCTTTACTATCCCACAAGGATTATTTCTCTTTAGTCTGTCATAGAGCTTTTATCTTGGGATCTTGTGTACGGCTTGATATACCGTACACGAAACACCTTTTTGTATAAAGTGAAAGTTGTGGATTCCACCCTAAGAGCCGGCTGGGCAATTTTAGTTAGTCTTTAAACTACAAATAAAGTAAGATAAGGTAGGACCTACCTAGCTTAGTGTATATAAGTTATATTCCTAATAGCTAGTACAGAAGATCGATATATCATGAGCCCTTATATTTTTGTGTAATTTGAATATTAAAGCCTGGCAGAGTATCCTGCCAGGCGGTGATGGTATAGTAGTATTTCGTTCATAGACAAGATATCCAGAGATTATGGTTTGATATAGAGTCCGGGCCGGTTCGAGACGGGAATGCCGCTAGGTTCAAACCCTTGGAGTTATGTATAACCAATACCATTAGGACCCACACAGCTGTGCGGGTGATTAAAAAGGTAGAGAGTTTAATTGTATGCCGTGGTTAATCTCTCTCCGCGGGATCAACCTCATCACCATCCGCTGGCTTCTTTGCATCAACCAGTAGTAACTATCGACTAGACGATAGTGTGAACTTTGGTGGTAGGAGTATATATATAATTGGGTGCCAAATTAACCCGGGAAGCGGACAAAACGCTAGCAGCCGTTAGCAAGAAACAAAGCCAACGCCCTGAAAAACCTGGCCCTGATTGACTATTTTTTTTTTTTTTTTTAGTCTTGTTTCCATATTTCCGCTCTTGCCGATCGCGGTCATACCAGCCAGCAGGCGAGCAAGAGAGACAGCGGATCAGAAAAGGAATTGAGGCGGCGATGGCGCAGCAGGAGGTGTGCTCATGGTGGTTACGGGGGAAAGTGGGAATAGGGTCGGTGTCTGCAATGCGGAGATGGTTAGAAGACGATTTGGTGGGGTTAGAGGATGATGAAATAGGGCTTGATGGTGTAAGTGGGTACTCAGTCAGTATTTGAATGGGTATGAAATTAAAAGCATTGGGCTTTGTCAGGTAGTGGGTAAAAAGACTTGATCTACGCGGTAGTGGCTAGGTGGGGAGGAATGTAGGCTAAGCGGCATGGGTGAGTCCCAGCTAGCGCAGCTCGATCTTCTCTATCATTGACTGCATCCTGGAAGTGGTCATAAGAACCTGAGGTAAGCAATATAAAAATCTATATCTTCCTATATCTTGACCACTATGGCTTATTTGGTTACTAACCAACTGCATTAAAGGTATATATTAGATTATACAACACGACTAGATTCGAATTACAAGCCATAAACACGAATCTGTGGAGTTTCCTGGCCGAGCGAATGATATGGGCAGCTGGAGTACTTGCGATTACCAAACATGGTAGGTAGTACTGCTGGTTCCTCCTATTTCTTCAACAAAGGCCCCAGCCTATAGTATAAGGACCGTGATTTCCCGATAATTAGAACGATATTTTTATCCAATCCCTGCACTTATAGCTAGCTGGCTAGAGCTGGAGTTACTTTTTTGATCATGCGCGCGCGCCCGGGTATACCAACCTCCCCCCCCCCAATTACCACACATAACTAACCACAAATCGATAGATACATATACGAGTCCGATTCCAAAGTATCTAATTATATAACCTAGGTAAGTAGCTTACAGGCAGCTAACTGTAGGAGAGATCCCAAGATCTTGGTCGATGATCCGTTGCGCAATTGTGGAACAAAACTCAGGAGTGCAGGACTTCGTATATAGTCAAGTGGAGCCTAATGAGTATATATACCCAGGTATTCATGGATTACCCATACTCTCTAGTCCTGTCTAGAGCCTCAATTTATCCTAGATACTTCACGGCATTAGGGCGATTTGGCCAACAACTTCTGAATCTAAATATTTAGTTCTTGGCGGTAGTTTTCGGTGTGGGAATCCCGCCAAGAGTCCAAAATTTGAAAAACAGGGATTGGCCAAACCGCTCTATTAAGAGTATAGGCGTAGTAGATCAACTCGGAAGTACACATTAACTAACAAGTCCGAGATGTAGCAGCGTTTTCTAGCCACTAGATCTCTCACTTATGGGGGTATGCCGAACATGGGGGAATGCCTCAAACTATTCGACATTCCCCTATGTTCGGCATACCCCCAAGTGAGTCTATAGATCTATTCATCACTTTTCAAAAACTCCGATCTATGGTGCATGTTTTAGATTGGGTGCATGGTTTGGGTCGGGAACAGATGTTGACTCGTATACCTGCACAGTTCTATATAGGATAAATTAATAGGTATCTGACGATTCTATTTTTAGGAAATGTTATTTGATACATACAACTACATATGGCCAATTCCTGAAAACCAATACGAGAATAATGGCGCGGTTGATTACTCGCGGCAACAAAATATCAAATGTTTTTTTTACCTTAGTGCATGCATGGTTGTAGTTACTAGAATCTGATTCGCTAATTGATCGCGATATTTCTCGATTAACAGTATATTCCCCACCTTTATCAACTGAGCTTTAGTGCCGAACCGTAATATATATATATACATGTATATATCTGCACAAACTTCAAGCCGGCAAAGGCTAGGACTAGAGCTAGGCCTATCTAAGCTATGTAGCTGACAACCATTGCATATTACTTGGGCTAAATTGTTGTTTTATATACGCATTTGATTATGTCCTTCCTGATATGACGTATAATTTACAGGACGCCCATATCCATATATGGGCAATGCATAACGGTCTTCGAACGCCTTGAGTATGAAATAATATCCTCTGTGCTAGTGCAAGGCAAGACACCCCCGCAAGGCAAAGCGACCCATGTACAAAATCGCCACATTGATTACGGTTGTAGTTCGGATCGATCGTTCTAAGAACAGATTTTTGAGCCTCATTTTAGTGGCCTATATATTTCTCTTGATAGAAACTTGTGTCAGACATGAGGCAGCCGACGTTTTCTACTTACGGTAACTAATAAACTTGTACTTCTCACACACTTCGGGCTTCGATAGGAGATAGGCGATAGGATATAAAGGACCATATATGGCGATTATCTTGTATTGATAATTTTTTAGGTGTCGTCGAGCGAGTGATCGTGTATGATTAAAAATAGTTAGGTCATATATACCTCCTGTTGGTACTTGCCCCCTGCTTAACAACCCTGGTAGATACGCTTATGAGCACATACATGCCGGGAAAATGGTTCGGATCTCATGCAGGGAGACAATGTACAGTACTGTATGCATGTCTTCTCGCCTCTTCTCGCCGGAACCGTTTTTACCCAGGGCGGTTTTGTTGGAAAGCTTATTGGGCTCAAGTTGGGGGCCAAATGGCAGTTCACGTGACTTGCATCAAAGAACGCCCAAATCCACCCAAATCGGCCCCCAATATCACATGACTGGGGGTGGGGGCCATGTGCGTGCATGGAACCGTTTCCCTTAACAAGCCAGTTGCCCGGTGGAAAGATCGGTGTATGGTCCTTGTCACTCCTTGGTATTTAAATCCTTGTCGACTTTCAAAAAGCGAATTCTGTCCAGTCAACTGGTCCCTTCGTTTAATGGAGTGTGAGTGCTTCTACGTTTTATTGGCTGAAAGAAAAACACCCCTGTGATCCTCGTTAAGAGCCGCTCCCGGCGATGCATTGTAGAGCCATATGCTCGTCGTAATTCTATGAATAGGTAACTCGAAATTCTGGAGACATCTAGCTATCGGGTCGAAAATGGCCAACAACAAACAGAAATCAAACTAACCAACCATCTGGTTTCTTAAGACTGATTCCTAGGCTGAATTTCCGTTTGGTAGAATTGTAGATATCTGCGCTTAATTCAGCTGTTGGGGTAGAGTTCAAAATCTCTCATAGTGTGGGTTTACGGGTTTCTGCACCAAATATAAAAACCCGGATTTCCGAATTACAGATGTTTCTGTGACGTCACTTCATGTAGCTTTCCTCTTCTAATCATTTGAATTATGTATTAAAGTTTATTTTGACTGGGCACGTGCAGAAGGTTGGGGCCTACGTAGCTTATAGATGCGCTTATCTAAGGGCCCGTTTGGATTCGACCTCAACGTCTATAAACATGTTTCGTCAAAAACTGTTTGGCTCCGGCAAAAGACGCTTTTGGGAGCCAAACCATAATTTGGGCGAATTATGATGGTTTCTCAAAACTATACTTCAAAAATAAACTGGTTCGAATTGCAAAGTCCCAAGCAGCAGAGACTTCGGCGGGTTCACCGCTCACGCTACGCATCAACCCTCGCCTCATGGAACATAGAGGGGTACTAATTTAAATTCAAATATTGATGGCGTTACAGTGGCATCTATGATTTTTTTCGCAAATGCCCGAAAAAATGCAGATACCCCTATATATCATGTATGTAGGTACGTACTGTTATACCTAGGAGGATCAAGTATCCAATTGTTATTTTACCTAACAGGGTAAACAGCTAATGAGACTCACCTACCAGAAGCAGCCAGAGGCGGATTCGTAGGAGAAATGCACCGCCCGACAGCGCAGACGTCCCACGCGCACGGGGACGCCTTGCTGAAAGACTACAAAGCCGTCTCAAAGAAATTTTGCTACATACCACCCCAACCCAATCACACACTTACCCACACCGGGAATCTCGGGTAGTCATACTACATAAAAGTACAGGAGCCTCTATCAAGGGGTGATATCGACCCGGTAAGCTACTCGTGGTTGTGATAACATGGTGATGCTACACAGTGCATAAATTCATTTATGCAAATCCGAGGAAGCCGATGTCCCTGTGTGCCGGCTCTCTACGCGAGCTGGACATCAAGTGGTCGCTTTTTGAATATATCCTGAGCTTGGATTCATCAGATATACTGAGAATCAGATGTTCGGCGTCAGTTGATATCAATATGAAGCGAAAAATTGACATCAATTGATCGAACCAGGATCGTTGTGTTTAATGAATCTTAAGAACGGATTGCGAGAATGCACATGTAGTCAATCAGATCTACCCGGGTTAACATGCAGGTACACGTGTTGTCCGGAGAGCAATATCGAACCTGGATATTACAGTTTTATATTGATATTGCAATACAAATAAAACTCTCGGGATACTATTTTTCCATTTTCGACGTCTAAGCCACTGCCCTAGAATAATATCATGCTCACGGCACATATTATATCTGCGTTCTACAAAGATTTGAAACACGCCAAGCCCGCATGAGTGAAAGGTACCAGTTTACGATCAAAGGAGATCAATTTGCAAAGGTATAGAAGTGCCGAGGTACCAACAGTATAGCCAACCTAGCCTTGGTTCGTCTTTAAAGGAGTTCTGCACCTAAAGGGATCGGCTTATTTTGGATGCAAAAAAACCCGAAGAACACTATATTCACCATACGAGTATCTATAATTACTGACTGAACCAGCTTTTTATAGATGTAGAAGCTTTCTGAAGTGGCTATGCATTACCCCTTACTCTTCTTTATGTTGGTGATAAGCTCTACTCAGGATTTTCACGTCTTAGACGAGTCTCACCTCGGGATCGTGGCCGCTCTGTAAACCCTGTGGCTAGTCGGAAGGGCAGCATTTATTTAGTCATGTGATATCCCCCGCACAGGTCTAAGATTTGAATTACCTGCAGCTGTGCGAGCCGATAGGCTAGTCAGATCCGAAGTACGCGTTGGATCGATGGTTCAAAACGATTACTTTGCTAGACGGTCCCGGAAACAGGTTTTCCTTAGAACTCCGTAAAACAATCTAGTATCAATGTCCCCGCTATCCTAGCTGTGCCTGCTGGAAATGGTATTATTAGCAAGGAATAACTTTGGGGGCGTCAGGGAGTGGTTTTCTCCGGCACATGTGTAGTTGTTGTATAGATCATATTAGGATAAGACCGATACATACATGAGGCGCACCAAGGTCATGTGATATCACTCGATAATAGGAGGTGTTCAAAATACATCAAGGAGAAATAACTTAATATATGTACAACTACATTTAACGCTGCAGGGGAGAAGACGAGCACTGATATTCAGAACGCTAACCATGAGATAGAATATATGCAATTTTTAACAGCATAGATTGTTAAAAAGGCAGTATAGCATAAAATAATATGCGCATGTAGATCTACAAGTGTTCGAGCTTTAGTATTATGCTTACCCATACATGTAATTATATAAGATGCGTCGGAAAATTTGCTAACTGCATGCAATGCAAGTCTTAACGTACGTACGTTCAAGAGAACCGCCAGGAGCATATGCACTTATCGAGTATGGATGTGTGTGGCATACTATCGGTATGTTTAATGATTCGTTTGAAATATTATTTGCCTGTTGATCTCATTTGGTGGGATTTTTGACATTCCGGGATAATTAGGAGTCGAGTCCTGTCTACAATTGCATGGATGTGGAGAACCAGCTCCGGAAGCCTGGAAGGAGACGGAAGATTTGCTTTCTTGCCACACCCACTTACATGTACTTTACATAAGGTCTCGTTAACATCTATGTAAATAATTATTGAGCCTTACATTTCGTAATGTCATGATTTCTTAATGTTTACACATGCAGACTATGCAGCCTGACGCACGAGTGAATTCACGAATTACAAAATACATGTAACATAAAAAAACTACATGTACCTACATCATAAGTCTAGACAGCGAAAGGATTATTTTCATTAGAAAACAATCCATACAATATTGTTCTCTAAAGGGTACTGTGTAGGCGTATTAGGTCCCAACAGTACAGGGCAAAGTTGGCTAAACTTGGATTCGGAGGACTCCGCTCAACACACATGCATTTTATCCACACCGTGAACATGTATCCATGTATTTAATGTCTAGCCGGTAGGATGAAGGAGCCTCACAACCTTAAACCTTTTTGTATTGGCGTGTGTTATTTTTGTCCCACATGCGCACACGTCGTTCTAACGGTCTCCAAATGTTGTGAGACAGAGCTAGATCCCTATGAAGTCGTAGCTTCAATTCTAGAGCAGGTGTACCAACCAGTGCTTATTATGTATATATAATACAATGCTGTGTAATCTACGCCTGGTAAGAGCCTCCACCCAGTACTGCATGGGGTACCTTAACACCTATTGGTTCAGTGGTCCTAACCCCTAGTCGCCGAATCAAACCCGCATTTGCCGTAAACCGCGACCCCATATATAATCTGACCTATCTGCAAGGATTTCCCCAAACAGAAACGGTGTCCTGGACAGAGAGTGTTCTACTCTGTATTAACATGAGGCTGTAACTCAAAAGCCAGAGGCTGATCCGATATCTTGGGTACATGGGTAGCTCATGGAGCCTCATGCATGGCAATGAACCGCTACAGCATGGGTGGAGGAAGTGGGGACTTGAGAAACCACCTCTGGAGTCCCAAAGACCCCCTCCCCCCCCTAAGTAAGCCTAATGTATGCAGTATGGTGGGGAGTTCATAGTTCTGTCCTCCCCCACGAGTTTACGTTTAAGCTCCACAGATCCCACCACATTCCCTTGGTTTAGACCTTAAGCCTCAAAGCTTCGTTACTCTCGTTTGAATTTCATCGATTATAATCTTAAGCGAATAGCTTTTTGAACGCTACAACACAACCAACGTGTAGCTTCTGCTCTCTAGCAAGGCAAGTCCACCAATTGCGACCCAAGCTCCACCCTAAAGAATATATACGTGTACTGTGACTAACTTGTGCGTATGCGCACCCCACAGACAAGGAACCCCCAAAAATTGATTTACCAGCTCCTCACAGCGCCGTCTATCCCGCCATCCCAGAGATTTCACATATCGTTTATTACATTCACAACTTACAAATGACGGACCAACATTTAATTGATCCAAGACTACGGGCCAAGGATAGTAACTATGTTTTTCAACATTCATATTACGGTCCTGGCCCTTCAGAGCAGCAGACAATCTCTATCGGACACGAAGAACTTCTGCGCAAAGATGATAATCTGCCGGATTACAATTTTCAGTATGAATCGATGGCATCACCCGAGTTCGAGACATCAGCGCCAAGTAGTCCAGGAATGTACGTATCTACCTCCAGTTCCGACTCCCCATTTCTGCGCATGGTTGCTAACTTCATATAGATCAATATCAAATTCAGAGGACCAAGTGCAACATCCATGCCTCAAACCCGGGTGTAATAAGATATTTACACACTTGCATAAACTACAGCGCCATTACCGGGACGCGCATGGAAAACCGCAATATGATTGCCCATATCCAGGTTGCTCACGGAAGGGCCAGAAAGGCTTTGCGAGGAAAGATAACATGACACAACACCATAGACTAGTTCACAACAAGCAACTGGACCCTGGAATGATCCCTAGGAGGAAGAGAGGAAGCCCGAATGTGAGATTGACATCCTTAATCCCGCGCTGGGGATGTATGCTAATGAGGAACACAGTAGGGGGAAATTTTGTTGGGAGCGATAGAATATTTTTGGGATATGAGCACTTGCGTGTAGATACGATGGTGTATGCCTCGATTTGTGGTTTGGCTAGGACGTAGGGTTACGCGGGCGCTATCCCAAACCTCTCTACTTACTATCACCATATCTATACATGATTATGGTTTAGCACATAGGTACACACATTCTCGGTAGTGATCTAGAGAGAGGGGTCCTATATGTATTTGGGCCTCAATTGATCGACTATTGGGTATTCGGGCCTATGATAGACGAACTGGATTTGGGATAAGGCATTTGCATGATATATAATGGAGTTGTATTTTTTTTTTTTTTAATATACATGTATCTTTAATGAACGAATGTAAAGTACGAGTAAGGTACTTAGCATAATTATAAAAAGGTCAACCATACATACCCAACAAACACACTAGCGCTACTATTTCCTAAAGTATCAGAAAGACCGAAATTTTCCTTTCCAAGAACGACCCAAGTCCGGCGTCCTTTATATTTCTTGTATATCATGTCGTAGTCGGAGAAGCCTGATTGAATTTACGGACTACATGTAGATGTTTCACCCAAGCTCCCTGAAAGCACGTTTATGCGAGTTAGCTGATTATCGCACCATGCACAAGTAAGCAGCAGCTTCCTTTCCTATCATTTTGGAGGCGGCACAGACGCGCGAGATCATGTGTTAATTGGGTGGCTTAGACCGTCAATTTGGGTTCTGTTACCCTGTCCGTTCGTTTCCTTGTGTGAATCCCATCACCAATTATCACTCGCCAAAATATTTATCTGGTTTCAGCCGGGTTTTTTTTGTTTTTTTGTTTTATTTTGTTTTATTTAATTTTTTAGGTTTCCACGGGGCTTATTGATCGGTTGATTCATTGCTTTCCGCTGTGTGATATTTCTATGTGAAACTAGCTCAATTATTCAAAAGCACTCACCTCAATTAAGGTTCACTGTCGATCTTAGGCTTCAGCAAGTTAGATACGTGCAACGGTGTTATTGGTTTGTGGTTCCTCGTGGCCTCATTTGGTATCAGTTCGTCGTACGGATATGGCTACATGTAGTACGTCTGCTTTTACGTTTGGTTTTTGCCTTGATCCCATGTCCGGTAAAAGTAAATTGAGGATTGAACCTTAAGGCCTTCAACCCAGCTGTACATGTGTTATAGTGAAAGTACTATCAGCTATACCAGTGAAATTGATACTGATTCTTCGTTTCTGAACACCTGTATCCTCATGAACGTATGTAGCGACTACGTACGCAAACAATAATTTCATTAGATTGAAAAGGGAGTTAAAAGAGGTAAAAAGGACAGAAACGGAATCTGGAAGGGGGTTATAGGAAAGGAAGATATATACAAAAAGGCAATTAAAAAGGATGCAAATAACACACCAGTAAGAAAAGGCCATGTGAAATGGGTCGGAAAGGGACGTCACAGAGAATAGCACAAATATATACAAGGAGAAGACGGCCTAAACGTACAACACGGGAACGGCACACTAAAGGATAGAAAAACCGGTATTTTGTATGTGAAACGCCCACATTCACCCACTTCCACTCGTCGTAGAGAATTAAGTTATTTTGCATATACACCAAATCTCCTTCGTCAGAATTCGTATTTGGCCTGTATTGGTGAAAATCGTTTGTAACTATCTTCGGTATTCTGTCGCCATAGCCGTGAGGCTGCATGCGTGTATGAATGAAACGAAAAAAATCTTGGGTATTCTAGAAAAAGGGCTAAAAGATGGCCTCGAAGTACCCCAGCCTCAAGACAAAGTAGATGACCCCTTAGCATCGCTAGACATGACTACACACATATATATTGTTATTAGCCCGTATCAAATCTGAAACGGTGATCACTGAGATGTATTCGAATAGGACTAGGAATATATATGCTATCAATATTGTTCATCCAAGAATGCGCAGGTATTGAAAATTGTTGCCTGAGCTGGACACAACTATATATATAGCTAGCCAATATTAAGGTGTTTATTCCTGATGGACCACTGGATTTCATATTACACAGAGTTTTGTGAAAATCGAAGTTCTGGGAGTGCGTGTGTTGGTGGGTTCAATACCGGCTGTATTCAAATATTCCTCAGGCGGCGTGTTTGTAGTTTGATATATCTGGTGTCTCGATCAATCCGGAAGTCGATACATAATGTCCTCTGCTCTAATTGGTAATCCTCACCAATAGTACATACATGTAGTCTAATTGGTCAGGCCCTTCTATGCACAGGAACACATCGTCTCTAGCTGTATGTACGACGACAATTTCTTAAATGCCTTCCCTCGAGCACGAGTGAAACAAATAGGAACTGGAGTGTCAATTGCAAGCATGAGCTAGTTACCGGTAAGGAGTCTTCGAAGAGTGCTAAAGGGTGTGCCATTATGTATTTATCGGTTAAAAAGACTACCAGCCTATGTATATGTCGATATTACATGTAATCACCATTTCCAATGGCGTAGAGGTAGGGTTAGGGTTAAGATGAGGTTGTTAGTTACAAGCAACGGGCACGTGGACTGTGCCGCGGTTGATTTGGTCGGAATTCTGAGGCTAGGGATGTATGATCCGGCATGTGGATGAGAAGGCTTATCGATGGTGAAGGTGGGAGGTTTCGATAAAGATCGAGGGGTAGAGTTGGTCCCTGCGCTAGATCCTTGTCCCTGGACAGATGATGGGTGAGGCTCTGCACTTACCCCAACATCGTCACTCATCGCACACGCCAGCAGTAAGTACTTAAAAAGAAAGAATCCGAAAATAAAATCGTCTAGGAGCTTTATAAAGCGAGTCAAAGAGCGAAATCCCATGTCTTGTTATGATGTTGGTGTTATTGTTATTTGCCCTATTTTGCTGTATCCCGCCTGAAAAATGATGTAAGTGTTTTTTTTTGTTGCGCAACTTCAGGTTCCCACTGCAGCGCAACGTCTAAACAGAGCTGCTCCTATTAACCCCTCCTTACCCGCCCCTCCGCGGGTTGTCATCATCTCTACCTCCATTTATCTTCTTCGCAGTAAAAAACTCTTCTCTACTCAACCTGTCCCGGGTCAAGCTTGATCTAGCTGATGCACTTTCTTGCTGATCATCTCATTAAACGTACAATCACATAAAACTACATAGGTCCATAAAATATCTACGATAAAGTCGCCCTAGTGTATTGTAATTATGCTCCTTCCAAGTAGCTTTGCTTGTTTGCTCTTTACTAACTCTTTGCCCACTTATTAAGTATAAAAAGCGAACGAACACATCTCTAACCTGACGACATGGACAAACTCCCCCCTACTCCCCCAAAGTCACAGCTCCCATCCTCCTCTTCCCTTAGTTCATCACCATCTTCACTCCCCCCACGCCCTCCTCCGTCTCAAATCCGTCCTATAATCTCGATCTTACCGGCCCTTCCAATGGCCCATCATCAGAAACAACTGAGAAAGTTCCCCGCCCAAGGGATTGGCCGTGGGAGCGGGCTTCAAGGACATGCAAGCCTCCCTCCCAAGCCTGGAATTCCTGGAAAACCTCTTCCCAGGGACACAGGACCTATTGTGCTTACTGGGGGTAAGGAAACTGCTGGTTCTGGGAGTTTTTCATACTCTCACGTGGCAAAGAGGGCGTACTCATCTACTACAATGACTAAGGCCGAGTCACCCCCCGCCGCACGCCGCGAACCGGTGATGACTGAACTTGCACCTGCTTCAAAACCTAAAGTGGCGGCATCTCCTGTCCATCACCATCAGCCTCCTGTTACTCCCATCACTCCTCCCGCCGAAGTAATGACTAGACCCTTTGTCGATCAGGCTCCTTCTATGATAAGCTATGGTTTAGATTCGAAAGAAATTAGCGTTCAGTCGGGAGACCAGACCACCTCATCCCAGCAAGCCAAAACAGAGTTGCAATCACAAGATAGTAGCGATTCGGCAACTCTGAAAACTCGTGCGGAACATGCCTATCCTCACGCTATGAGATCAGAGATGGTCCCTCAACCTAATTTCCTATCGTTCCCACACCCAAATTTCTATGAGAACATCCAAGAAAATGGTTTCCATCCTAATAGAAATCTGAATACTACAAATGGCAATGAAACACCAATTCATAATGGCCAATTATCTGATGGATACCCGTCCTACGCTCTTCCACCGCCCCCACCGCCCCACCCCCACCTTCATCACATGCCTTTTCATCAAGGCTTTATTGCCCAGGGCCCCCAAGAAACCTACCCGTTTCAAAGCAGCATGACTCCCCCAAACACAGGTACAATGTTTGCACCACCACCTCCTTTCAGACCGCATGGCGTATTCGATAACTCAAGTCAAACCTCCGAAAGAGGCGGTAGCACAAACCCTCAAACTCCATTTACCCCAACCCACCCATTCCCAGTACACATTGACCTGCAAAATCAGCACCACATGTCTGTTTTCCCACCCCCGCCTCATGAGCATGCAGTGCATTTCCATAATTCAAACGAGCATCATCCTCAAGAAGATCGCACTTTCGAAAATGCATTAATTGCATCACAGGAAAATAAACCTAGGCAAACTAGTATAATTGAGAGTAACCCGCTTCTCCGCAACATTTCGTTTTTTCCACCCGACAGTGATCAGCAGTACAACGGTATGCCAAATGGAAACATGATGCTACCTGCTGAATTATCTAGTCCTGGTTTGAATATGGGTCACCATGGTGGAATGCATTCAGATGGAAATCAAAACAGGGGACCTAACGGTTTTGAGTCTTCAGTGGGGCAGCCTCGCAGATCCAATTTCGAGGCACCTGATGAAGGGTCCGCGGCAGCCCATAGACTACGGTCATATTCTTTGGGCTACTATTTGTGCGACAGGTTGTCAGATGTGAGATTATCAGTGAATCAAACTGGTGGGACATGTGATTGGAACTCCGAAGAATTTAACGCACACTCTTTTATATTGGGAAGATCAACAAAATTGGCCCGCCTTATTGAAGAACAGACCAAGAATAACGAGGAACAGGTCTTAAAGGGTTTGAAGGACACTGGGGTGTCGTGTACTGGTGAGGTGGAAACGGGACGGAAAACGAAAGTCACGTCGAGCCGAAAGATTATTGTTTTATTGGAGACAAACGACATGAACATCACTCGCGATAGCTTTTTGCTTTCACTACGCTGGTTGTACGGAGGCGCAGATTGGGAACTTGACGCGTATTTGGATCCTAGCCACTCGAAGCATAGAACCTTTGAATGGACCAGAGAAAGTACCGAGAAAGCGGATGATTTTGGGAAAGGTCTCCCTCTTGACAGCACCAATCGTTCTGAAAAAGAAAGTATTCACCAAGAGACCAATAAGACAACCGAGCCAATCTCTCTTGGGAGCATCATGCAAAGCAGGAAAAGCGAAGAGGTCCGAATGCTGGATAGAAGTATTGCATTGCTAGCTACTGGTACCTTACTAGGAATTGATGAAATTATAGAGAAAGGTGTATGGGGAATCAGAAGGTGGGGCATGCGTTTGGAAGGGGGCGCGCTAGAGAGGCTTTTAGACTTTGCACTTCACGCGAGTGGGGTTGATAACACTAAGGCATCAGCCAACGATATCAACGAACCAAGTACAGGATATGATGTTTTTGCAAAGAGTTTGCTCGATGAGGCCGTCGCGTTCCTCATCAAAAATTTACCGCAGCCTTTCAAGTTCGATCCCAGAGCATCCACAAGCAAATATCTCATACGCTTTCCCGGCATGCCCAACCACTCTTCAACTGGAATCAGTACTCCAATTTCTCCTTCAGATAGGGGATTTAACGGGCTAGCTGAAATTCGACAGGCTTATTCCACTATCTTGGTGAGCGTACCATTTGGCTTGCTGAGAACCATATTAGAGCATGATGGTTTTGGTGTGAAGGCCAACAATTGGAAAGAATTCGAAAAATACGACATTGCAAAGGCGGTCGTTCATGAAAGAGAAAGGCGGCGAAAGTACAGTTTCAAGGTTGAAAAAAATAGGAGGCTCAGCATTTGTAGCGAAAAAAATGACCTTGGGATCGCTGACGACCACTTATCCGACTTATCTATGTCAGCAGCTCTTTCAGATGACAAGAGTCCCGGTTATGAAACATTGCAATGGGAGGAAAGTGTTCTCCGCACGTTTGGTCATGGTGGGAACGGTCTTGAAATTACCCGCCGAAAGAAAGGTGTGGGCTCTGCAGCTGGAGGGAGAGTTTTGTGGAAGGTTGGTGACTCTGCTGCAAAGGCCTGAGGTGGTTGGAGGACCGTCCGGAAGATTTTAAAAGGCTTACTCTCACATCTCTTGAACCTTCTTTCATGAATTGCAACAATCTCTCTTTATTGTTTCTCAATATCTCGCAAAGGTATTCGTATCCTTTCATTTCATACTAATTTTAATTCATGTATGTATGTCTCAATGCTGGGTGAGTTGATTGGTCGATGTCTTCTTATCTCATGCTTTTAGTCTTATATTGTTATTGTATATCACCCCGCTTGTATTGAGCTAAAAGGCTTGTTCTTGCGTTATCCTTTCGTTTCTGGATCTTTTTCTTTGATTTTCCTTTTAATTCTTGATGTTGAACGATGGCGTATTATTTGGGCGGTAGGTTGCTGGATATCAAAAGTGTTTTCTGGGTATGGTGGTGGGGTTTCTTTTACTGTTCCAATTTTCATATGCTTTCACTTTCCAATTTGTATAATGATATTGAGCGTTTCACTCAGGACTTATGATGTTTTTCCTTTGTATCCTTTGTATCCTTTCGAGACCAGCTTTATTAACCTACCTGAATTTACAGGTAGCCATAGCATATGCATACCTAGATACGCAAGTTTTGCCGATCGAATGAATGCTTTACGGTTACCATTGTGGCTTTCTGCCCAACTATCTACACGCATCCTTGACCTCGGAAGCCCAAAATCGCATGTATGAGTGATGATCGAGTGACAATTAGTGATTACGGGCGCCGAAACTGTCATAGAATTCCCCATCTTTAAACTCATAAGAAATTCACTTCCCATATGGTAATGGTTATGTTTCTAAAACAGCTGTACGGTTAGTTACTACCTGGTAACCGCTATAAACTAGACGGCTCACTAACCTAACTTTGCCTTCAATCGTGGCTCCCAGGAGAAAAAAATGACTACACTTTACTAGGTCTAACAATATAAACTTCTGATTCAACCCCAGTTAGAATTTTTTTTTTTTAACTAGGGTCTTCAGCAAAAACGAATCTTGTTGGCACAACGGGCTTGTAACATGGCTGGTATCATTGAACTCAGGACATCTAATTTGCTACGAGTTTCTCCTGAGATTTCAATGATCATGAGCCACCCCCACCTAGTCCGGATTGACTGCGGTAACAAATGATGCGGCTTTGATATCTGCAATATGTTCTTATCTTAAGGTACTCCTGGTGCCAATGATTATTTTCTCGGTACACATTGAGAGCGAATAACGATGCTGGAACATCAGACCCAAAAGAGAAAAAGAAAAAAAGTCATGGGACTAAGGATTGATGCGGGCGATCAGTCGGTTAAATGCGCCATTTCTATTTGATGGGCTCACCAAACGGCGATCGATTGTGCCGCCTTAAAAATGAAACCTCAAGAGAAGGTTAACCTTTCGCCATACGTCTCAACGTTAAATACTGCTTGTTTGCTGTTGTCTAACGTGACACAGAGTTCAACGGTGATTAAGCAGTTATAAATACGATCTTGTGCTTCCCCAAATTGTCCTGATAGCATGAAGTGGAGAGCATGATCCATGATTGTTCTGGGGAATGCGGCGATTACTGTGGAAACTACGTCTCCGTTTGATTCTTCCGTACGTACTGATGATATCTCATGCCTTGCCACGTAGGGATAGCCCTCCATTGTAATGCTCGGAATATTTCTTTTCCTATATTCCAAATGCTTGACGGCGACGATACCATTGTGGGATTAGTTGTAAAACAGCTATGCATGTCTATCTAAATCATATGATTTTATTGGGTACAACCCGCAGGCCTGAACTACATCCGCCTGGGTCCGGGGAGCTCAATTGAGGTCTTATCTGCCATCTAGGTTCGGGAAGACACGCTCTGATCTCTGGGCTCACCTATGCATACCTGCAGGCGTGTTGTGAACAACATTGTATTGGAATCATTCAAAAGGCCTCTTAACGTACGATATTTAGAAGGTCGCATAGCTGAAAACATGTGGAAAGAAGATATTGGACAGAAATCTTGTGGGTACTCTAGCTCGACCCAATTAATAAGCTATCTTCTCGTTCATTATCTTAAGTGGTTCTAATTAGTGTTTCATGTGTAGCACTCAGTCGAGGTTGTACTACTAACATCAAGCTATTAAGGCATGATCTAGGATCTTGGTAGCTAGGAGATAAAATTTCCGGGAGAAGAAACGTGGCTAAACGTTTTTTTCTTTTGTTTATGGGGGAGGGAAAGAAAAAAACGGTCATAGTTAGCTTAGAAGATATTTCCACGGCTAGGGTTTCACCCGATGCATGATGTGTATATACATGTACTCATTTGCAATATATACCCCTTCAACCCTACCCAATCACTACTGTAGTGATAAAGGGTTGGAACAAATGTTTTCTGTGCAATTGGCTCGAACGGAAAAGACAGGTCCTTTAACACCTCGAATACTTATCACAAGGCGAAAACGTCCCACACTCATGTAATATCACTCGTTCTAATTGTCAGTGTACATGTAATTACATGTTTGGAGTTAACATGTATCACCAGACGTATGATGCCTGTAATCATGGGAATCTTGGTGTATTCTCGTGTACCACAAAATGTATAAATTTTAGAAAAATTTCATTAAATCGGGCACGTGCGTATTCTTCAGGCACAATTTATCAATACCTTTACGGAATTGCTTCTCTTAAATCTCAGCAGGTGACTATCTGTTTACTACGCTTAGAAACTCCCTCTTAAGGACTCACAACAACGTTTCGTCAAGCTTTCTCGACATGAAGTAACCATGGCATGCAGGGCAAAGCGGGGGTTTTCGCGGCTATAAACCACATACACCACTGCATTTGTAGAGACACAAACTAGGGTGAAGCGACTCAGGCATATGTGATATCTTTGCAGGAGGATTTGTGGGAAGAGGTATACATATAGTTATTTTGGTAACACTCTTTCGGGATTCCTGGGGGCCCCACAGATCAGCTCCTACCCCCCCCCCCCAACTTGCGGGCTTCCCTCCCCGTGCTGAAGAATGGACCGTTTCACAAATTTGAGTTCCGACATCCCGGTTTTCATACACTCCCCCTATAATAACCTTCAAATACATAATCAACGCACCTGGTTGGGTGCATATATGTATATAACTTACGGCTTAGGGGTGGTACAATGGGTTTGGTGACATTGATGTTTTGAATAAATCTATGAGCACCAGTGTAGATGTAATAAAGATGATTAGAAGTACTGTTCTACCTACAAGATGTAGGTGTATGTTCTTAAATGTATATCACGCACATACATGTATACTTATGTAGTACTTGCCTGTCTGAGCGCATGTAGTACTACATGTAGCATAGCGTTACGTGTACCAAAAGGCATAGCTGAAAATCAGGTCAAACCTGGGGAAGACACACACATACCTACATGTACACATGTATCATGGACAAGTGGTTTGAGAACACGCTTATCATCGTGTGTATGAGGACATGGTTTTTTCCTTGTATCCAATACACCATCATTATCCTTCTCTGCATATTCTGAGCTGGCTTGTTTCACTCATCAGGACGCACCAAGACCTACTACCTACACCCAGCGGTACATGTAGAACCCCAATGGAGGCATCTTTCAAATCAGGACCTCTGCGAACGCATGCGCCCTTTGCGTGACAATTCTACAAGGTTATCCAGGAAATGGCTCCTCACGGCGGAAGTGGCGCCCTTGAACTGTGTCCCTCAAGTTAACCTTTTTACCATTGCCCCGTCTCGTCAAGACATCAGGAGTGTCTTTATCCGCCGGGCATCTAATAGTACTGAGAGGTCCGGGAACTTGGTTTAAGCGAGAAACGTTCCGCTGCGTCTGTGTCAGTCTTACATTATCTTTACCTGGGGAGCCCCGGGATGCCGCGTTACCTTACATTGAATCGGAACAACTGCCTACAATATAAACCCAGAGTACCTACATGTAAAACATGCACTCTCACCACTGTTTTCCCCCACATACGCAACAGGGTAGAAATGGAATATTTATCATCAGTGCGTGCCCGGTTGTGCTGCAGGAACTCGCGCCAGTCAAACAACGTGAACCGCAATTCCTCTCAAAAAGCACTCTTGCATGTCCCCATATGTGCAATTGGCCATTGAACTGCATAAACCATCTCGATTGTCCAATTGGCTTCCTGTCCCCCTGGACGAACTCATGGGCCACAATTAAAGATACAACAACAAAAAAAAACACTCATTGAGCGTCCCTGAACCCGTACAGTGGATTTACATGAACGCACGCACAGTGTATGATGAATATCTGACTTGCTGAAAACCAAAAGAAATATCTATCTCAAATGTCGTACACAAGTGAATGTTCGCATACTTCGTCGATCCGGGCAGTCGGGCCCCCAACCCGGGCTATTGAATATCGGCCAGAAATAGTCAGCTGCATTAGTTCGCCTCGTCAATAACGTTCCTGTCAGACCCCACCAACCTCTCTTTTACTCCACAGAAGAGGTCCGTTGCATATCACCGGAGTTTCTGATCTTGACATGCAGTAGTGGTATCCCTGCTGCTAAGACATGCAGCTAGCCTGCCTGCCCCGGATGAAGGTGGGTGGGACTTTCATAATTATGTTCAACAGCCCCAGCCCTTTAAAACTAGGAAGCAAGACCCTGCGTACCCTCTTTTAATTCCAGTACACAAATCTCTTCATAAACCTCAGCGTGGATCTGTTTGCTTGGTGCACTATCCGAAATCCTCTAGTAGTTTTTGGTACATATGCTTTCTTTGAAGGCTTCTATTAATCTATGACCGGTAGTAGAGACATCTCCTTCATTTCCTTCTAAGAGCGACCGTCCTCGGATCTCTTTGCTGCTTCTTTGGTTCCTTTGCAAGCTCAAGAATCTCAGCACACCACCCAGAAGCCAGTCAGGCACATTTAAGGAAGTAGCAGCTGATGATTGCAGTATATATAGGCTGGGCAAAGCGGTCGAAGAAACGACCCCAAAGAAAAAGCCCTTCTAGAGGCGGCGACCCTATTGTGGATACTACAGACGTAGGAAGTGGACCTACTTTACAATCCGCGACAGAGTCTTTTGATATTCAAACAGCAACCACTGCCACCGCTCCTGATAGCTACATATTGTCATCTCAGGCAAATAGCGATGCATCTCAACCAAATAATGACATAAGTTGTCCAAGAAACGTCAGCATTCAGAATCCCAAAACCACAAACAGTACATACGCCTCCGTATTAGAGCGATCACGACCAGAGCAGCCCCGTACAGTGGGTCTCCTCTCTAAATTTCATTTTAGAAGAAATTTATTCTGATAAAATTTCAGTTGGTGAACGGGGTATACTACGTGCACGACCCAAACTCTCTTCCACAGCCTTTAGGTGTAAGTGAAATACTCATATGGTTACTGAACTTGGAGGTTGATCACGCTAACTGTAAATAGCAAGGTTACATGGCATGGGCAATGTTGGAGCGTGAAGCAGCAAGCCAATCATCGCCACGGCATCCAGGAGAATCAAGGTGGAACAACAGAACTCTACGCTTTTGGCATCTATCGACAGACTTTAGTCGGTTCCGGGGTGAAGGAGTCGAAAGCGATCTGAGTAAAGGCTGTATGTTGCTTATCACAGGAACGCAAGGTATATTAGAGAAACTACTAATGTTTAATTTCTAATCAATCAAGGTACTCGAGATGGGAAACAGCGGCACAGGGCGGGGGACCGCGCCGGCCCCAACCGTGATCCGGCTTCAACATCGGCTTTGAATAGAGATTTGACCCTTCAGCGGCCATATACTGCGCCTCCTCACCAATTGTGAATATTTATGTGTTGTCTCAGATACACATGACACATGTAGTTAGTGTACGGTCTACTTTTGTATTTACCCTTTTCATATTCTTATGTGTCACTCTCCTTACGAAATGTTCATACATCTCGATATTTGGCCTGGGGAGGAGGGTGAAGAAATATGCAGTAATCGGGATAATTATCTCCTCTGTTCATCTGTACACATCACCCCGACTTCGCCGTACATCAGTAATGATGTAGCTTCGTACTGTTGGCTTTTAGAAATTATCCGAAAAAGACAGCTATCCAATCATCTATGAAAACTATTAGCCGGATTATTTCGAATTTGTTTATCCGCCTTTATCTATTATTTAAATTTTTTTTTTTTTGCGGCTTAGTCGGCAACGGGAAACTCCGGTGTCTTTGGCCTCTGGATCAAGCTAGGTCAAAGTGATCCTTGTGAATATCATTGATCAATTAAACAAATTTCCTTGGGATCTATACCTGCATATAGTCAGGAAAGATGTCTTGAGGGCTAGCTAACATGATTACTCTAGTATGCGAACATCCACTGGGGGGGGCTAGTAATGCGATTACATCTGTTTTCCAGTCCAAAACTTTTCGACCGATTTTACAATTGTCTGGAGCTGAAAGAATACACATGTCCTATACTCTATCTAGGATGGGGTATAGATCTTCATGAGGATGTGCAAGGGGGTGGCCTGGCACTAGGCACGGGAAAGAAGTACAGTAATAGATCTACTTAGGTTAGCAGGACATGTCACTCGGTCAGTACATGTATACATAAAGTGCTAACCCGTTAAAGTACGTACCCATCACCAAGAAGAGTCGATTTTGGGTAGAGTACATACGTACTTACATGTACCTACATGTACTTACCTACGGGTATCATGTGCGTGTCGTTCAGAGTGATGACTACATATATACATTTAGTGTTTTGACAGGCCAGTCATGCCTGCTATATTTGGGGGGCACGGTATAATCCCCACTATTCGCTAGAGAGTGGAACAAAGTTTGGTTTTGAGTAGCTGTTCTGTTCTCGGGCATGTCAGGATATTCTTACACCGTATCCCGTCGACCCTGTGGCACGAGTATATATATTGTAATCTGTCATCAGCGGTGGTGCTGGTGCACTCGGCGAAAAGAACACAGGGTTCAAGTATGAATATCAGTTTCACGATTCGTAGACCCTAAAACCCCAGAAGCACATGTAGCTACATGCTCGTATATAAGTATATATCTGTTTTTTCTTTCTAAGCTCATATACATCCGTGCACATCTCAATATTCGATACCACTTACATATTACACCGGGCTCGAGTGATTAATTGTGACTTGTGCCTGCAACACACCTGCCCCATGTTTAACTAAGAATTATTAATTACGGTGGTCCAAGTCTTGGGTTCGATATATTAACTATAGGGGCCATCATTTCTAGCCTTTGAATAATTATTTCTTGGACGGAGAATTAGCGGGAGGGGTTCAAACATAAAGTAATGTTGGGTTCCACAGCAAGGATATATACCACCATATATTGTCTGACCCGTATAGGAGCCGGATAGTGACGGGAGAGGGCCTTTCCCCCTTGTCTTCTCTCTCCTGGTATTTAATAGGTGAATTTATGTGAGAGATCGTCCTTCTCACATCGGCAGCTAACTCGATTCCGGGTTGGCCGGGGAAACCACGAGCAACCGCCTAACTTGAGGCATCCTACGCACGCATAGAGTAGAGTTGGTTGTAATTTAGATCCCAGCCTATATCCAGATGGATCATTCACCACTTGCGAATGTTACAGGCTTTGGCTAATATAGTAGGTAGGGACTGCCCTTCCATCTGGGTCGGTTAATTTCCCTCGGTTAGCAGGGCTCTCAAAACCTGGGTACATATCTATAATACTCTGATACCTACGAAAAGTACGCACGGAGGGCATACACGTAGAGTGCGCATAATCGGATCTTTTCTCCGGGAGCGGCTTCAGAGATGTCGAGTAATCGGTGGACAGCTTTGCCGATCTTTCGCAATCAACCTTGCTTTACCCTCCCTTTCTGTACGGACTAGGCTCCAGAGATATGAGAATGTTACCGCAGGCTAGCTCAGAGGTACTATAGTCAACTCTTCCTATGGGGTACACCTGGGACCAGAAGTTATATTTTACAGAGTGTGAACCTTTATAATTAGGGAAAACCTTTACCCTTAGAATGGATATCCTTTTGGCGGAGTCGACCATAATCGTATTATAAGCTTCGTAGCTACTCTTTGAATCCTGCGTAGGGCCATAGAGAGATTCTGGTATTGCCAATGACATAATCATTGAATTTCGAGCGGGGCCAAAGACTGAGTTGTCGATGATACGATGTGTAGCATTACAGCTTGCTTTTTTCGAGCAGCCCGTGGATTTGAATGTCGATGGGTCCAAGGACCCTTAGGGCCTATTGAGAATAGCCAATTATAGGATATATTTATGTAGACCTGAAGCTCTTGTCAGTTCATGGTTGTCTAAAGGTCTTTATAAATCGAGAGGTCATACAATCAGGCAAGTTAACCACAGATACTATCAGAGCTAGATTATCGAGTGATATGATATGACTCGTTGCTTTTCCAATAGCTGTTATCTATCAGCTGTCTGGGGCCTCATCAGCTCAAATACTGGAAACGAGATATCGAATCGTAAAGATTTGGAGGAGAGGTACTGTAAGGCGTGTTGTGCTCCAATAGCTGGTACAAGACCAAACTATTGGATGACGTGCGAGATAGAAAGTATTTATGTTGCTTAGGAATATAGGTTGTCACGCCATTTATGCTTCCCCATAGCTATAGTAAGTATACGTCACATAAAGTAACCTAACCAGTATCTACGGCAGGCCTGCAGGACCAGAAGGCTTGGCGAGGATTGACCCCGAGCATCTGGTTGAGAGCTCGTTTTACGAGCAATCAATCCCCCGCCGCTCTAAGAGAGAAAACACTTGCTAACAGCGAGTCGAGTGAGTTTGGAGCTAAGTCCACGGATGATCTATATTACAGGCTTATCTGTTTGAATCAAAAAGAACAACCGTGTAAAGCATGTTCCTACTTCTTATCTGGAGCTACATACAGTACCAAAAAGGGTTTATCTAGTACCTTATCCGCCAGAATACCATGACACTCCGGTACTGCTACAGCATTGCTATGGTATCTATCACATCCCCTTTTCTGGTACTGTATTTTCAAAGTTTAAAAGGATACATGTAAGCAATGTGTACATACATGTATATATATGTAAGCCGATGTACATGTACTTTAAAGAATCTATTAAAACCGGAGACTATTGGGAACATGCAGGCCCATAGCCACCGCGGAGCAAGTGTTCTAAACTACATACATATCCCCCTAAGCTATGAATATTGCTAACCCCCTATAATAGAGGGTTGGAATTTGTATGAGAGGTCAATTATCTGATAAGGGAGATAATAACATCTATTAACAACTTTTGCTTCTTCCTAGGGTCAGTATTTTACTGACAGCTTAGGGGATAGGCAGTACAGGTACTTAGCCTGGAGCCGTTGCAGGTTCAGAGCGCACATCGGAGTTCTGACATCTACATGTACCTTGGCTTACTTATAGGAACATGTATATAACGTGGCGCTCACCAATATCAATTTTCGTCCTTTAGCGATTCTAGGCATCAACAGGCATCGACCTAAAGTGCATGTACGTTTAACCTAAACGTGAGACCAGTATAAATACCGATTTCCAGATGTGAAGTAGGTGGGATGTGTCATAACATACATGTATTTAGTCTCATATACATGTAGCTTCTATAAAATATGGCATACATGTAAGCAGCAGAATTGTACTTAAATCCTGCGACCGAAGTTCACAAAGCCCAATTCAAACAATACATTACCAAAAATAGGGGTGGGATCGCTACGATATTGTCGTCAATACGATAGCAATGCGGTAAGAATACGGTATTGGTACAGTACCCTTCATCCAATGCTGGTTTAATTCAGTATTCATCATTAAATTCCGTAGTGATTTCACCCAGTTTTTCCAGGCTGTAGTTAAGACCGAAAAGCCCCACATGTATGTTTGTGGCTATCAGCGGCCCGAGGCCGCCCGATAAGAACGGGAACAGCTTACATACGCAGTAGCGCTAGTTAGCAGCGGCCGCTTGCGGGCCGCATCCACCTCCACCTTTCCTATTTAGTATTTAAATATTAACCTACGGTGGCGCTAAATCCTCGATACTGCAAGACAACTGCATTTGCCGAGGTGGGGCCAAGTTTATTAGATTTCCACCTCACAGGGTATCACTCGGACATATTTTTAGTCAATGACATCAACAGAGAAACAGGACACGGATAGCTAAAAGGCAACGAAGCCACTCGGGTTAAGCTAACTAGTAACTACGTGTACTAACCGCTCATTACTGTATCCTCCTTCTCCTCAGGCCAAGTGACTGGCTTCAGCTCATCCGGAAGCTCGTTTGGCTTTTCAAACCTGCGAACAAACTCCCCCTTCTTCTGTGCATTGAGACTCATTCTCGCCCTAATGAGCTCCTCTGCGCCCAGCATCTTCAACCGAATGATCTGCTCCATAGAGTCGTCGTTCCAGGTCTTCAAGCGACCCGTCCTTTCCCTAAGACTTTCGATATGAATCTTCATAGACCCGATTTTCGCCTCGAGCTCTGAGATGGAGGGGTCTATATATATTTGGTATGGATCAGTGACCCATTCACCCTAGATTAGATATTAGTCGCAACTTACATCCCATGCCAGCTTTCCAGAAGCCAGGCAACTTGAAGAGGTCGTGCGCGAGAATAGGCTTGATAGAAGTCCCAAGTGCAGCGCGGAAGACTTCGTGGTGTTTATCAAGCCACACACACATGTTGAGTTCGCGGACGAAGTTGAGGTCGGGGTGAGCATCGATATACCAGGTCAGGGTGCCGGGGATTTCTTCGAGAGTGATGAGCTTCGGGAGGACAAGAATGCCAAAACCGGTCCCTATGATGAGGCTGTTAATTTCCCTTTTGATCCTAGAGAGGAGGGAGGAAGGGGCGGATGTACAAAGGTACTTATGAACGAACTCACGGGTCTGAGCGAGCTGGTTGGCCATTTTGTATTGAGATATTTGAGTATAATGAGGCTGATGAATTGTTTTCTCTTTTTAGGAAGGTGTGGTTGTAATTGCCAGTGTGTGAAAGTAGAAAAGGTACTCAGGCAGGGTCCCTACGTTTTAAAAAAGGCTCTAGAAGGACGAGCCCAGATCTAGAGCCAGGAGTCTCAATTACTCGAGAGCCCCCCTCCCCCACATATACACCACATTTCTGCCAAGATTAAGCTGCTGTCCACACTTTCTGTTACCGTTTTTTTTGTTTTGTTTAATTCATTAATTGACTTTCCGTTATCACTCACACCTGCTATTATAAAGACCCCTCAGCTCCCTCATACAAATTCCCTAAATCCCTATCTATAAACATCCAATTTTCTTTCTAGAACCAGCAAATTTCATAAGCCCTCCTTTTTACCCCAAATGGAACCGGAAATTCAAAACAATATGGATCTTTTTATCATTGATCCCCCAGCATATATTGCCAACGCCACAGCAGGTAACACAGACGCGGCTAATAATATGAGGGCAAGCGTTATAGAAGCTGCCTCCAACCTTCCTGGTGTCATTATCGTCTCAGATGATGACGATGATGATGATGACGATGATGATGATGACGGTGATGATGACGATGGTGATAATGGCGAGGAGGAGGAGGGGGAGGAGGGGGAGAATATCAATCTCGGTAGTGGAAGTACTATCACCGATCTCGATATGCACTTTGTGCCCAATGCCCGCACCAACGGCGCTGGTGCCTCCAATGTCGATTTAGATACTACTAAATTCAGCAATTTGGAACAGCCTTCAGAGCGGAATGCCTCGACGCTCGCCAACGATGACGGTGCAGTAATTAACGTTCATGTTCCGAAGATCATTGGTCCAGTCACCACTGGCACCAACCCAAGTACCGCGACCGCAACTGGAGAGCAAACATTTATCGTCCTAATGATCCAAGAATATCTGCGTGCCTCACCCTCTTCCCTCTTTATTATATAGTACTATACTAATAACCAGCCCCCCAGTGAACATGTTCAATATCTTGGTTCCTCTTCCCTACATAACCACCGGCCCTACTGCCGACGTCCCGGGCTTCTATGTTTGGAACACACACCCATCGTGGTACTTCGGGTACTTCAAGTACTTTCACCAGCGTAGCTCTGCCAACTGGACCCCTGAAGAATTGATCTCATTCCCCGCTGCTCTCGGGAGAGAGATTTCAGCTGTGTGGGACCCAAAGGTCGGGCTTCCGAAGGAACTCAATATCGAGCAGTTTCTTAAGCCTTACTACGAGACTGATTCGGGCCTTGAAATCAAGCCTTTGTCCGAGCCTCTTTCGTTCCGTGTTAGTGCATATATCGATATTCCACTCCTATATAAAGTTTTGTTACTGACCATGTACACAGACTTGGTACCGCAAATATACAGGTGAAGATTGGGACTACGATACCCCCTCCCTCCAGGCGCTTCTCAAGATTCCTGGAATAAATTTCGCTGAATTCCCTGCAATCGAAGGTACCTCTTCTCTCCCTCCCGCAGAAATATTATATATTAACATCCACTGCACAGAAACCATAGAGTCAAAATTTTACATGCTCAACCTCGCCCTGCGCGAATGTGATGACGAGGCCAAGCTCCTGTGGGATTCCATCGTCATACGCCTTGCGCTCAAGCGCAAGATTGACTTCCTCCTCACCGGTCTCGATGGCATCGATGTCGGTGAGGCGAGGAGGCAGATGGAAGCGGAGCGCCGTAGTGAGTCTAGTTCTAGGCTAGAGGAAGGAAGGGGTGGTAACCAGGCTTGAGTTACTGTTGAGAATCCGGATAGTATCTCTACCTCATAGTAGCTATAAGCTTGTATGGCGAATAAGTCTTTTTCTCTCTTAGCTTGTTTGGTGTTTACCAGATATCAATGATCATAGTTTGTATCGATAGTGACCCTTAGAGCCTTGCAGGGGAGAGGGGGGGGGGGGGATAAGATAGCAAGATGGGAAACCTTTCAGGTTTAAAGTGTTCCAATAAAGTCTATTTTTGACGCTCGATACTGTTTGTGATGGATTCGATGAAGCCAAAGTTTCATAAGTTAGCCGTATTTAGCTTCGATATATATTATTGTGGCACAGGTTACGTGACAATAAGTTACGTATACCATAAAAGTGACTTTCTGGGAAAACGTTAATTATCATGATAAATCTGTCCCTCAGAACTACATATGTATAAAAGATAGCTCGTCTTGTCAGTTCATTCAATACATTAGTTACCTCTTCTTTGATCATCAGAACACGCGAAGCCCCACAGTATGTAATTCCCATAGGGTTAATTTTGTTCTATCTTATCAAACCTCCACCTTCGACTTAAAAAGGAAAGAAACGCATCAAAAGATGATAGAACCGATCGCGGGAGGACTCGAACCCCCAATCTCTGGTGAAAGACTATGCCGAAAACCAGCGCCTTAACCATTAGGCCACGCAACCATGACTAACTAGCCCAAAACACATTTTAGATTTGTTTACAACTACACCCTGCCAGAAAACTTTCTAGGACGGCCTTCTTCCCAGTATTCTCTCATAGGAGATGATTTTACGTATCCAGACAAAGATTATAAGTTAAGGACGTAGGGGGGCCTGAGTTCATCAACCGAAGTTCTAGTGTGGACAAGCATACATAACATATATATTTCTTGGATCTACCTCGTAAACTACATGTATATAGCTCCAAGAGGAGGAACAATGAGTTGCTGAACTATATGAGTGTTTTATGGGCATATGATTGTGAAGAGCTAGCAATTGACTTAATTTAAAGTGCGTGCACATTATATGCTTGTCAAAGCGTTACCATTTAAAATGCTCTCCGCCATGTATAAAAGGATGATCGAGTGGCGCTAGGAGAGTAAGAATCCGCGTAACAGTCGGGAGGGGAATACATGTATATATCCTAAATTTCAATTTTTTAGATAACGGAATTCTATATATACGGAGGGGATATATATATATATATATATGACTACAATATAGATATAGCAGGGGAAATGGAAACGGCCGACATGTCCTACTTTAAACGAGGGGTGATATTAACCTGTATTGGCTGGGCGGTCAGTAAATGCGGTTTCAGCTCTTTAAGGCGTTTAATCTGTCTCCTGTCAGAAAGCTAATTCTATCTTCTTCTATACATGGTAGCTGGGGACGAAAACAAAAGGTTTATCAAAGAATACATAATTTACAAAGATAAGAGATGTTACCATTGTGTAAGCAATGCTACCGGGACTCTGCCTAAGCATGTTGGTGTAATATCCTAAATCAGGACGTTCCTCACTATGGTTTTTTTTTTTTGCTTTAATGCTGGGCCGCTCCCGCTCGCAAGTGGACTTCGGGGTACGTACATGTATAAGAAATGATAATATCAGCTAATTGCTATAGGGTACCAGCACGTGCGCTGTATGCAAGAGGGGGAGGGATGTGAACAGGAGGAAGTACTACAGGAGTGTAGGTCGCATTATATATACTGCCGTGTGCGTGAATCATAGCGGAACACGTTGCGCTCCGGACCACTAAATATCACTTGATCTATTGATTGTAAATGTATATTTATGTACATCATAGGAACGCTATGGAAGGCTTAAGGATGACAGGGTACAGGGTGTAGATACGTAAATTCCCAAGGATCCCATGAACTATGGTTAGACGCTGGTAGCGCTAGGAGTACTACATAGAGGCCAATATGGTTCCGACCGACCTGCTTCAAGAAGTCTAACTCGAGATATCTTATTTCTCTATCCATGTACGTTGTACTTACATGTAGCTGTCATCATATACTTTTTATACTACATGTACAATGTACCCACAACATTACTTAACATTACAAGTATACGGTATTCTCGTTAATACGCAGCTAACAATGCGGTAGAATACAGTACTCGTCATTAAATTCGGTACACCCATTTTTTTCATTCTTTAGTTTTGTAAGACTAATAGATCGATAGTCCCTCCTCACAAGACCAAGTAAGAAATGTTTCACAGATCAAGGAAGATTTGACACAATACCTAAATGCAGAATTTGTCAGGCCGTACGTGTTTATTACCCGGTTTACATATTGTTACCAATAATCCTAATGATGTCAATAAAAAAAATTTTCATTGACTCTTCTAAGAATATGTTCATCACTATTCCTAGGCCCGTACAAGGTATGATGCGCTGTGTGAGAGTTAGTGGAAATGAGCCAATCACCCATCAAATCACTTGCATGATAGATAAGTAGCGGGCTTTAATTTAGGCACACCAGTTTTCCCCTACCTATACGCACGCCAAGTACTTGGTAGATCACACTTTACCCTTTGTGTAAGCATATCCTATCACCGGAAAGTCGTATTTCTACCTTACCTGCATGTAGTCTTAAGGTCTACCAGCGCCCACAACAACGATTCCACCTCCCGAGCTGTTTCTCCATTACATGAAGCTCCACTCCACCGTGAGCCACAACCACTGTAGCAGTTGAGGTCCCTCCAGCCATGGCCGACGCAAATAACAATCAGTTCAGCGATGATCTGGAATACACATATATCCTCTACCCACCACCACCACCCCCACCTCTTCTCCCACCTTGCTTCTTGTCGTATCCACCTCGCTCAAGTACCCCGCTAGATATCCCTCGCGAATACCGCCCTGTATTTCCTGTGCTACGGGACTTGTCGGATGATGAACTCCTAAACTTAACCGACCTCGTCCTATTCGAACGTCAACGACAGCATGTCGAAACTCTGAGGGAGAAGGTTCGATATGTGGATCGTCTAACATCCTTCCTGGAGCGTGAGGGAAAGTTTGGCGTGGGTGATATCTTCACGGAAGAGCTTAGAGCTAATGATACAGACGAGGAAGCTGAGGTCCCTGAAGCTTCCAAAGAGAGTAACTACAAAGGAAAGGGCAAGGCAAAGGAAATTAATGAACCAGAAACAGGACTTCGAAGTTCCTCCAGTTCCAGTCATTCTTTATTGTCCCACTACATCTCTTCTGAGCTTCCTCCACCACTCCCGTCGTCGTATGGTGTCTTCCCTACCCCGCCACCCTCGATAGTTTCCTTCTACCAGCCTCTATACACACCGCATCAGGCCGGCGGTGCCAAATATTCTCTGCAAGCTTTAAATGATCCAATGAACCAGATATGTGGCCCTCGACATTCGTACAAACAGTCTTCAAAGACTTCAAAAGGCAAGGGAAAGGAAAAGGCCAATAGGGATAACAAGCAAAGGAACAAGAACTCAGACCCAGAAATTGAGAAACGATGGGTGACCTATTGTCAGAGTCGGTTTAGGTACCAATGGGAGATGGCACAAGCAGACTCTGAGATCTTGGTTTTAGAGGCTGCAGTTGAGGCTGTTCTCCAACGAAAGAGGGGGGAGATAACTGGTGGAGGAGGTCTACGCCGGGAAACTTTATCGGAGGTCAACCGCTTACGGAACCTGCGTATGGGGAAGAAGACCAGAAAGGGCGGGCCGTCACATACACAAACCCTCCCAGAACCCTCTGCGGCGAAGGTTGAAGGGACGATTACGAAACTTCCCACCGAGCTTCTTCACCAAATATTCTCTTATTTCCGCCCCGCCCATTTGGCATCCTCACATGCTCTCGTTTGCCGCCGTTGGAACTACATTGCCACCCCCATAATATACAGGAAGATTCCCTTTGGGGATTACATGGAAGATTACTGGGTTGAGGTTGGGCGTCGAAAGAGGCTGTGGAGAAAAAAGCAAGAGAAGAAAGTGAAAACCCTCGGCGCAGAGAACCCTTACGACATACCCAAGATTTATGAGCCTTTGTATGCTCATGGCCATAGAGCCACTCGACCCCCAAGCGCAGCATGGACGATGAGATATGGGCATGGGTTGAGACATGACTGTCACTCCGAGCAAGAGGAAGATGATGACGCCGGTTACAATGACGAGGAAGACTTTTATCCTGATGGAAAACAAGGAGGCTCATTTCCTATCGGTGGACCAGCGCTAGTTGTCATGCCTTGGAGTATGGGTATTATTAGAGCTATTTGGTATTTTTGTCTCATCTCCTTACCACTAAAACAGAATTCCTGACCATGATCTAAACCATAGTAACCCGCATCTTGCGAAACACGTTCGGCACATAGATTACCAAGCCTCCTCCTACACTTCATTCCCTAACCACAATGAAGCCGGTAAAGTCTTTTCTGATCTTACAGACACACGCCCTATGCTAGATCAACGTTTCAGAACTCTTGAAAAACTTGTGCAACTTGTGAGAAAGGCTGTTAGGCAGTGCACACGTGTTGAGGTTCTCAAACTCAATTCAGGTGATGAAAGGATCGCGAATGCCTTACTTGGACTTCTTAAATGGAGCCCCAAGCTCGAGAGTTTGAGTATTATCAACACTAATTTACGACTATTGCAGTTTTCCCGTGGGCTTGGGAAATGCGAGGATGGATTAATAGTGAGAGGAGATGGAAAGGCAAAGGGGGAGGAAAGCCTCAGGGATTTTGTAGCGCGAGCTACCGATGAACAATTAAACCTACGTTTGCTTGACTCGCAGAATTATCCTCCCGAGCCACAGCGACTAGGGTTGAAGATCAGAATACAAGCAAAGGGGCCCCCAAAAGACAATTTTTATCTGCCATCTCTCAAGCGTATTCTCTTTTTCAGATGTGGGTACCACCCTCAGCCTCAGAAAGATTTAGCTAGTATGGAACCTCCTGTCAGAATACCAGCCCCCAGGCCCACAGACAGAGTACAGGCTAGTAGAGATCGCGAACGAAGGAGAAGGCGAAGGTTCAGGTTCAGGGCAAAAATAACTCGGGGTGAGACAAGATCTCTAGAAAAGGTGGTCTTATTCCTCCAACGCTGCAATAACTTGGAAGAGTTGAAGGTGAAGGGGTGTCAATTTTTTCCAGAAGCCCTAGTCGATTCCTCAATCATTTGGGAGGAAACTGGAGACGGTACTGGCTCTGTGGAGGAGTACCCATTAACTCTGAACAAACTTACGAATGTCACAATCCGTTCCTGCGGAACATATCTCCACGATCGCACGCCTGAGATATGGCTCTCTTCAGCCCCATTTGAACGTTTCTTCTTGCGACACAAGGAGATCAAACACCTGGGTTGGAATGGTTGGATCCTCAACCGTCATCTCCCGCTAGAAGACCCTGTATTTTCTCGGGTTGCAACACACCTTGGTCGCACGGTAACTTCTCTTAGTATTGCACATGGATACGACGAGGAGGTCTCAAGAACGGCACCGGACAGTTTGCATCGTGTACGTCTAAGCCTTAAGCGATTTAACTTGCTCTTAAGACATTTGAAACAGCTTGAAACACTTGAATGGAGAATGTTTCATCTTCCTGTGGGCAAGATGATGATGGGTATCCGCAACCTGCGCCGTTGCCCAAAGATGAAGAACCTTCGCATCGAAGGCGTCATAGGTGTTATCTCACAGGACGAGGCGCGTGAGATTGTTACACATGTTCCTCTCCTGGAGAAACTGCGCATCAGATGGCGTCCAAGACCCGTTGGATATCGCAGGGGCAGGGCGGCACCAGGGATGGGACCACTTCCACCAATATGGGGCGATGAGCCGTTTCCAGAATACGAGTCATCACCCTCTCCGCCTCAGATACCACCATCACCTGACCATAACAATTATGCAGTTCCCCCTCCGCCACCTCCAGCGCTCATGGATAGTGATTTCGAAGATAGTGATTGGGGCGGCGAATCGAGGCGGGAACCTGAATGGGTCGCTGCAGAGGAAGTCGCGCGGATATTTGCGGATGCAAAGTACCTTAAAGAACTATATGTTAACATCCTTATCTCAATGCCTTCATCGATAGAGAAACATATTGTTTCTATGGATCTTCGTATAGCAGACGAAATTCTGCGACCCTCCAAAAGAGACCTCTCTGGATCTAGTGGACCGGGCATAGCATACCAATTGCGAAAAGGCTGGCTTGAAAAAATCCGGGAGACAGCTGTTGCGTTCGCAAGAAACCCTCCATGCTCAGTGAGGAAGATAGGAATGGGCTACTTTGTTGGTGTTCAAGGTCTCAGCTCTGTTGTAACTCTAGATAGAAATCTTGAAAATGAAGTTATTGGGTGGTCTGCAGATCTTAAAGGTGGGAGACAGGTGGGCGAGAGATGGGGGGAAGGGGTCGAGGCAGGGCTTGCAAGTAGTGGGGAGTCATGGATGGAGGGTGCATTTAAGGAGGTGGAAGAAAGGGATTGGTCGGAGACTAGGAGCTGGACAAAGCCCAGAATGCCTACAAGACCTTTCCGAAGGTAACCAGAAAACCAATATTAACCAAGGTGGCGGTTACCAGGACAAAAGTATAAAATAGACTTCTGAGATAGAATAGCGTGGATATTTTCTGGGTGGGATTTTGCTTTTTATTGATGTTTTTTTCTCGGGAAAACGGTTTACGATTGAATGTCAGCTAGTCATCGAGTCATGTTCCTTTTTTTCGAGTCTCTAGGTTTCCCCTAACGTATTTTAGCTTGTAAAGTGTAGCAGTTTGTTTGGGATACTTTAGTTTTTTGTATCGCAGCTTCCTTACGAATCCACGGAATATGAAGGAGGAGGTTAATTAACCAGAGGATTTTTCAACAGCCGTGGGTGAAAGTCAGAAACAAAGTTAAATAACTCTACTTGCATGCCTCAAAGGTGTCCACCGAATCATAAGGTGCGAATCCTCCACTGACATAAATTGTTGGAAGTAGATACAAAGATGTCAGAGTAAGAGGGGACTTTGACCTATCGATTGCAGTACAGATACACGTCTTCTATACCCTTAAAACAGACAGTCACATATACCGGACAATACATGTAGTCCTAGGCACTCTGGTTGGCTTCCGGTAATGACCTCGTACCCTCCTAAGCCCGGAAGCCATATTACAAAGATGGTACCGAATAGATGTACACAGAAAAAAAATGTTTCCATATAATCTCAAACATTTACGGAGCTTGTGTTATTTAGTTGATATACATGTTATATAAGATGTGTTTTAAACTCCACACAAGCACAATACACGGAAGATTACCCGGACGCCTGATGCAAGGCGCGCCTCCAACAAAAATAGACAAAACTCCACTACAAGACCGTCGAGCTGAATACCGGTATTAACTAGGCGAGTATTCCTTGCAAAAATTCAGGACTGTTTGTGGCTTATTTTTGGGTTGATAATCCGTAGCATCATGATCATAGCCATTGCATCCGGGTAATTTTGACAAGCCGCAATATCTAGGGCACAGCCCGGTGTTTAGCAATTGGAGCTTGTATTTGGCGTTGGGGAGCCCTAGATTTCAAGAAATAAGCTGGTGGGTATTTGGCAGACTTGGCTCCAGTGCACATCTATCAAGTTTTCTTCAAGCTTTATCTCTTATGGTTAGTTGTGAGAGGATGTTATAATACCTATCTAGAGGGGAGTTTTGTTGAAATATATGTTGCTTCCGTGCCTAGGAGTTAGTCAAAGTGTCCGGGACTGTTGTCTGAGATATTTCATTACCGTAAGGACAGTATGTTTCATTTATTACACAGAGTATATAAGACATATGTGTAGTCTTGTAGTTACGAGCCGTTAATCAATTAGATCTCGTCTTCTTTGTAATTTTCAGTCTGATATATGTCCCTCTCCCCCCCCCCCCCCACAGTTTATGGCGGAGTTTTTAAATTTATTAAATCTTACTTTAATCCTCATATTCTGAGAATTATTACTGGCGCGAAAGAACAGCCAATAGTGTTAAGGCATTGTGATTTGTTGAAATTTTGGTTCTAGCTATATACCACCGGCCAGATATTGGCCAGACTGGTTTCTTAAAAACGCTAGATCCAACTTTTCCCAATATCCGCTGGTGCGCCAGATAATTCTCATCCTTCCCATACAACCATCCCCATGAGGAATATTTCTACACTAGTGGTGTAAGTCCCACATCCCTGGGTGAAATGATTATGCCATCGGACAGGGAAACATACCACCACCTGCCCTATGCAATCATACCCGGCAACGAACTCCAGTAAACAAACAAGCCCTTGGAAGAAAACGGATAGCGAAGCTCCAAGTCCCTAAGCCCTTCGGGAGACCCGTATGATAGTGTGCAACGGCCCACCACACCCTGGAGACATAAGCCCAAGCGCAAACACCAGGTTCGGGGGGGATCGGACTCGCCTCTGCAATTTTCCAAAACCCGTAGACGACGAGCGCTTCATACCCATTCACAAAAACAAAGTCTAAGGCTATTTATCAAGATAGCCATTAACACCAAATATATATCGAGTGATAATGCATGATTACGCACGTGATGTATCATGGAATATCACTCGTTGGGACGAGAATACAACCAAGGTGGTGGCAACTATCAAAGTTGGTTGTATTTTCATCACAAACTTGAAAATTTGGTAAGTACATACGATTTAGAAACAAGGCGTTGACTTCTAGACCCAGGGAACTAATATCCCTACCATGTAATTCTCCCAAAAATAGTTCAGATGTCCGCTAGATTCTCTCCATGACCTAGGCTAATAGCTTTACAGGCTATTTTGACAGTGGATGAGTATAACATTTCTGGGCGTTTCAGACCGCAATATATCGAAGATGTGGATCCACGATCTTTCGCGCGACGTCTTATTTCAAATTGCCCTCGTAGCAACTGGCAAAGTGTGAGGGGATAGGCAACATCCTCTAAATCTCTAGAAAGAAAACTCAAACATGATTACATGTTAGGTCTACCACTTGTTCAAGCTTCATTTAAGAATAGTTTACGCCATAGATCTCATGTCTAAATTGAATGAAGTGCTCTAAAAAGACTGTGCCACGTATACCCAAGTCTCATGTGTCGATTTAGAAGGGATCAAGCCGATAACCCATAACCTTCCTCCCAATACCGTCGTATACTAAGCACCCACTCAAGTAGTCCTCGAAGTCGGTAATCTCTTCACCAAGAGTAATTCTGAGCCTATCCATGCGTGGGGCTGGTGGTGGGGTTGTTTGGATTTTTGGTTTAACTGGTTGGAGTTTATTTACTTTATGACGGCTGCGTAGGTTGTACCCTCTAGCCGAGCTAGGTGCTTGCTTTACTGATCTCATCAACTGTGGATTCCTCAATCAGTCCATGTATATCTCCTTCACAGCGCTGCAACAAAGTATAAAACTTACCTTAAACCCCCCCTTTTTCTTTTGAGACACCAAGGTGTCTCTTCCCTGTTTCTCTCTTCTCTCTTCATTTCCTTCGCCGTCGCCGCCATTCACCCCATTCTTATACCCACCCTGCCGCTGTTGCTCGTCGTCATCTTCATCTGCCAGCCAATGTGTTGTATAATTCTGCGTCTCTAGTTTCCTTTTAAAAAAGGCTGAATTTACATCACTGTTTGCCTGCCTACTTCTGGGGTTGACAGGATTATCGGATTTCTCCAAGGCTTGGGCAATAGGCTTTGGGTAAGTCCTCGAAAAACCCCCCATAAAAGACTTGCTAACCCCACCAAATGATCCCTGCAGAGTCTGGTGTTCGCTGGAAGTTTGAGTACTGTCCATGCTTTCGGGGCTCATTGTGAGCTTGGGATAGCTCCCTGTTGATATTTCCTTAGATCCCAGCGTGTAATGATCCATGTCTTTCATCTCTTCCTCTAATTCACATCCAACATTAGGACTGTTACAGAGGGTGGTTCTCCGCGGTGAGATTCCCACTGCTCCCGCCTCGGTTTCCAGTAGCCCCACTTGATCCCGCAGCAGATTCCCTATTTGCATCCCTTTCCCGAACCCAAACCCAACATTGGTGCTAACACTGAAGGAATCTCCAGGAGAAGAAAACCTCACTAGTTTATCTCCAGCTGCAGCGACTGCGCTAAACTCTCCGAACACAAATCCAACACTAGGGACATCGGATCTGGCCATGACGGTGTAGCTTTCCGGGGCCTGTATCATGGAATCAGCTGTTTCACCCATAGCTTCAATCGACATCAGTGATTGAGAAGCTCTAAAAAGAGGTGTTATATCTATTTCTGATACACGTATAGGATGCGTGGAGGGAGATTCTTCTTGAAGAAAGCGGGCCACTGTGCCTCTAGGGTGGGGTACGGTATATAAAGGCCACGAATTTAAACTTAATTTTATGTACTTGATTACGGACCCACACGCGTGTATGAAGGCAATCTAAGCATTTTTCAGGTTACACTCTGCCTACATGTATGCAGTCTCGTGCTAATCCCTATTTTACATGTGCTTGCTAAGTACATGTACTTTATAATACTTTATTATTATAGCAGTAAAAATTAGGCCTACAAAGATCGCGTGTAAACCGATAAAATTTTTTCTTTCTCCTTAAGTCTCGGTGTTTCACAGCATTACATGCAGCACAGCTCCGAAAATCACAGAAGATCACTCGTGCCAAGAAACACCCATGTATGTACCCACGGAAGATAACACCCAACGCACCAATACCACTAAATCTCTAGATCCTCTGGCTAAAGTTTTCCTCTACCGGGGCATCAATCGCGAGCTATTTGTGTGTTCACCCTAGAGGAGGTACTATCACTACCTAACATGTATCCATCTAATACTGTATTTTGACTATGTACGTGTATCATACAGTTAATTTGATCTTTACTTTACGGTTAGCTCATCTAAAAACAGGTTACATCCAGCTTCCGTATGTTCCAGCATCCGAGATATGCATCCAGTTTATTCACCGCAACAGCCCCCAATTGCAATATAGGCTACGTCCATTAGATTTTCTTTATTAGCGTGAGGCTACATGTACTTTATTAAATATAGAAGAGGAGGATGATGGTTACCTTCTCGGCGATTTTCAGCGATTCGTACTACATGTAGTGATACAGGTTACATGTATTTGTTGGGTATACATGCATACATATATGTAATCTGCATGTTTCAGTGGCTACATTTACCTAAATGTACTTCCCACTAGATCGATGTTGTTGCTGTTTTACATAGATTACTGGTGAACCACACCCCCAAATTCCACATCTCACTCACGCTCCGAACCTATGACATCTCGAGATTTTCTTCGTTTGTACCTAATTGGATTCATGCATATATCCCTTTTAGACAAAGGACTTGTCCAAAGAACGGACGTTCACCAGACAAAGGCCTTGGCAAGGCTTGGCAGCAGCGACAAAACGGGAGCCACGTCTCAGGCGCTCCCAATATCCATGCCAATATTCATAGATGTCGCCGCCAGAACTAGAATCGCATAACAAGCTTCCTCTCTCTACTTTGAGGAGTCTGTATCTCCCATCTACGTCGCTTGTTAATGAGACGCATTCTGTGACATTGGAGACATCTTCGACGTTGTCTGATGTTGCGTTCACAAGATGCTTTGAGCTTCTAAGGGATAACTTGCAAGATATGTATGGTATCCCTCTTTATTGCAAGTAACAATTACCTTACTAATTTGATTTTATCAGGTATAAGAGGAGTAGTATGGGGTGGTCCGCGGTTAAGAAGAAGAAGGAAATGAAGCATCCTGCAATCCGATATCTACTCCTGCGCACCAAGAACGCCGCAACCCTGAATGACGAAGAGCAGAGGCAGGAGCAGAAACAAGAAAAAGGGCATGAAGAAGAAGAAAATCAAGAATCTTGGGAAGACGATGATGAAGATTCCAGTAAAATTGTTGGATTCCTCTCGTTCATGATCACGGAAGAAGCAAAGGAGAGAGTGATATACATTTACGAGCTTCAGCTCGCCCCAGATAGCCAAAATAAGGGACTAGGCAAGTTTCTTATTAATATCTCAGAGGATTATGGGAGAGCTGTTGGGGTGCCGAAGATTATGTTGACTTGTTTCTCTGAAAACGTGGGAGCAAAGCGGTTCTACCACCGCAATAGGTAAAGTACCTGCCTTAAAAGGGGATAGAGGTAAATAAAAAAGCACCGGAGCTAACGCTGTCTGTGCTATCAACAGTTATAAGATTGATGAGATATCCCCTCTTGCGAAGGCAACTCGGAGCGGAGAGGTGAGGGAACCGAGTTACTATATCCTCTCTAAAGTACTTTGAGGGGGGAGCGACAAAGTAAAGATATCAAACACTGTGAAGCTGATATAATATACTCTTATATTAAACATCTAAGTATGCAAGGTGTGATATCTTATCCAGATTGAGCGAACATATATAATAGCATTCCACAACTACAAGGCCCTGGAATTAAATGGGTGAACTACATGTAAATTGGATGCTGACAGGTGAGAATGCGTTTAACTCACCAAATCCCAGACCTTGTAGATACTGGCATTTCTTTAATTATTCACGGCAACCGCCTCAAACATAACGGAAGATCCAAAACCCAAAATTCGTACGACCAATGTTAGAGAGGGGTCCACCCTACCAACATCAATAATAACATTAGTTTTTGGGGCTAGCCGGACTTGTGTTTTGATACACAAATCTGTCACATTGGCCTGAGGTTTCCTACTGCTATTCCTAACCTACTTCATGTTGCATGTGCTAGAAAATAGAGGCTCCTCTGGATCCATCCGGATTGTGGTAACTCAACTGAATTTAGGAAGGGCCTAGTGAAGCTCATTGATTGGTTAATATCTGTTACAAATAACACAGTACATGTGCGACTTTGATATAATTCATAGATGAGCAAACCAGAACTCGATCTATGAGGAATAGAAGCTACCGCAGAAGACAATCTCCCTGGGTCAAGCTCAAGACTATGCGTGGCGATACCACTCGCGCCTATGCCAGGGCGACATCGGGGAGCTCCATGTGCACCATGCAAACGGACAATGACCCAAAAAATGAGAAAGGGGAGTCTGAAATATTAATCCTGAGGGTATAATAGGTACTTTATTGAGTCTGGCGGGGAATTTCGAAATTCTTATACAACAGGCAGTTACCGCTGGCACAGCTTTGCTTACTGACACACACGTCGCTAGGAACGATTGCCGGTGATCGAACATTTTTGATGTACCGTTACACAACACAGTCTTCTCGTCATGAGTTCCATCAGACCATTTCACCCAGGAAGCGCAGTCCAGTGTCCTCATGATCATCAAGAGTATGGGAGAGCAGCATGGTTTTTATTTGAATGCTAAAGTACCACTGAAGAAGATATTGGAAAACATTATGCCTGAGTCCTTCTCTCGTCTGTACTTAAACCTTAACGCAACTACATTATATATAGTAATATAGCACTTCTTGTAGGTTATGTACTACATTGGAATGTATGAGATAAATACTACATTTGAATGCCAAGAAATCCAACCGTCGAGTGACTTTTGATGTCTCGGGTATCTTTTTCGCCTGTTGTTATTAATTGTAGTCTAAGATTAGATGAATATGGATGGTGCTGTAAGTATGGAGAGGTAAATGTGTCAAAAGCAATTCTACCAACGGTGGGTATAAGCACTGAATTCCAGTCCTTGTGCCAGTATAAACGCTGGATTTCAGTCTTTATGCTGGGCAATATCTATCCCTTAGTCTGTCGGTAAAATGCTGACCCCCAGAAGAAGTAAATTTTGTGCGGCTTTACTAACAGACCCCCTTATCAAATGATAGATCTTCCACACAAATTTAATTCCCCTACCATAGCATTGACAGACTAAGGGATACTACTACATTAGTAAATATTCAATCATTAATGCCAACACTTATAAAAGTTTCCCGCCAGTGGTGAAATTCCAAAAAGTCTGTGCCTTTATCATAAAATTGACATTATAAGGTATAAATCAATTGATGATATTATTGTTCATCACCAGTGGTAAAACGACTTACTACAGTTTGTAAAACTACGTTTGATACATTTACCGCCCCATGGGGTGGCTGCACGTACTCAATGGCTATTTCCGCTGGAAATTGGGGGGGGGCGGGGGGGCGGTTTGAGCAAATCTTGATTGAAAACACATGTGCCAATGGTACCTGCCGTTTCACCCGTTGTAGCCCTCGCGCGAGCGAGCTCCCACCATCCTGGCAGCCGTTATTATTTTCATAAATACTTATGTAGCCAGCCGAATTTCATATTATGCTTTTTATCAGCGTGGGAGAAGGTTGAGTCGAAAACCCGGAAGAAAGGCTTAGTCTTTGGCATTACCTACATTTATAATAAATCTCAAAAAAGGTTCTAGGACATTCTGATATTTCCCACTCGATATAGGCCAAATTTCTCAGGGTTTAAATACCGCTGTGATTTCTACCAGCGTATAATTTACAATTAAGTGACAAGGAAACGTAAACAGATAAAATAACACGGCCTGCCTTCCTCCCAAGATGTTTATACCCCCCATATTAGCATTCATGCTTTCTCTGCTCGTTCTTGTTTATTCACAGGCGACAGATTCAACCCAAGATGCGGGTAAGGCTCTCTACGCGCCCATATCCTCTTCCAGAGGCATTGACATGACCCATGATGGGTGGGGTAGATGATCTTCAGAGTGGCTATCTTTCAAACCATAAAATGGACCCTGCAATTGTGGATTCAGCCAACTTCGGTGCGTATGAAACTGAGCTCAGAAGGAAGGAACGCCATTAATCTATCTTAGGCCTCTTGTGGACCACCTTGACAGGCGGATCCGTACCAGGTTCTGCTGTCACGGAGCTGGTAAGCTCAAATCTATAGCATCTTAACTGCCTCATATGCGTATTTATTTATTATTTATTTATTTATTACTTCATACTCCTCATATGCGTAGATTAATCTAAACATTTCTAGTTCCTAGCAAAACCCCTCGTATACACTCTCGCCGGCGGCTCCCAAGTCGTTATTGCCGCCTCTGAGACAAACTGGGTATATGTCCTTGATGCGGCCAACGGCACGACCATAACAAAGCGCCAGGTTCGAGGTTAGTTCCGCGTCCTGTGCTAATGATATTGTTGGTTAATTTGTACTGAAACCCCCGGAAGCCCCTTTCGAGGTTGCAGACCTACCATGCGCGGATATCCGTGGGACAGTAGGCATCACCGGGACCCCGATAATAGACCGCCGGACGAATACTTTATATTTCTGTGCAAAAGGGTACAGAGACCCTGCCAAAGGTTTCATTAACGGAGCGTATGTTATACAGTTATTTGAGACATGGCTGTACGAACTAATACCATATTAGGTACTACATGTATGCAGTAGACCCGTTAACTTTAGTTGATCGCGCCGGGTATCCAGTATTACTCGATGGGCATCCCGCAGATAACGTCATTCACACCAATCATCTTTTTAAATTATAGAGCTAATAATTTCTTCAGGCTTTAGACAAATATTTTCATGGTGGAACTCATCTTCAACGTAAGGGGGCCAGCTTCTGTTATAACTCAGAATTTCTAACGTCCCCTAGGAGCCTCGCTCAGTATTAAGGGAAACACGGTGTATGCGGCCTTCGGTGGTGTCTGTGAACAATACAATTTCACAGGATATATAGTTGGTGTTGACACCAAAACGTCAAACATAAACGCAATCTGGACCACGATCTCGGGACCAGATTCTCCTCCTCAAGATGGAACTTGGTTCGGTGGTGGGGTCAGTATTAGTTGTAGCCCCGGCGGCTCTTTTATCATAAGGCTAACAATATTACATATTTAGGGAGAAGCAGGGGTCTGGCAGTCTGGCCGTCCTATGGCAAGTGATAGGCCAGACCGGTTCTTCTTAGCCACAGGAAATGGCAGATGTCATTACCCCCCTCCTTTGTATAAATATATATACCCTTTTGGCTGACTATTCCAAAAATAATAGTGCTTGGTACTTACAATTCTCCGATAGGAGGATATGCAACGCCCAAAATCTTGGAAGGTTCTGTCGTCAGCATCAAAGTTAATTTGACCACGGGAAAACTTTCTGCCCAAGACTTCTTTCGTGGGTAGCAAATCATCATGGCATATTCGAGTAATGTTGACTTTGTACCTAGGGCCGTACGATTATGTTGATACGCCTGCGGACATGAGAGATATAGGTGCTAGCGGTGTTACAATTTTGGACCCAGCATCTTTCTCAACTGCCACTGTTCCCCTCATCGGCATTTTGGGGGGGAAGACTGGGAAACGTAAATCCCCCCCACCGTCTATATGAGTAATAAAACTAACACGAACGCACTCAGTGTATGTTCTTGATATGAATAATATGGGAGGGTTCAAAAACGGGGTAGGCGGAACCGATGCCGTCCTCCAAACAATCGTAATGCCACCGATAGGATCCTCTCCTGGAAGCCTATATGGCACAGTCGCCTCATATCCCTTACCAGGGTCTCAAGCAGGCGGATACATATACGCAAAGACAATCTCTGCTGCGGGAACAGTATGTAATAACTCAACACCAATCATTTTTGCCTTTGGTAACTAAAAATACCTCCATAGGCGGCCCCGATATGTGTTTATAAGTTCAATTCAGACGGTGACATTCCAATTAAGGGTGAAACAATGATACATGGACTAACCTCAACCCAGGCACATTTACGGATGTAGCTCGATCAGACGATACTGCTAGTAACATTGGTACAGGAATTCCAACTGTGACCAGTTTAGATGGAACTGCAGGGACGGGCATAGTCTGGTTTACAACTCGTGACGGTGATCTCAATGCGTACCGCGCTATTCCAGTCAGTAAGTTGGCATTTATCGCCCTCCAATTCTAGCACCATCAGGAGCTGAGTGGGAAACAGGCGGAGTGCTGCAAAGAATAAACCTACCAACTGGTATCAAAAGCTCTAAGTTTCAACGTCCTGCATTCGGCGACGGCCGTGTATATGTGTCAACTTCCACTGGGCATATCGCATGTTTTGGAAAGAAACCTTAGACATGTGATGTTTCGGGGGTGGTGGATCTGACAAGTTAAAGATGAATTTTATTTCTAGAATATTCAGCGATATAATTATATAATTGAGACACTCAAACCAAAAAAATTGAAGGCACCCAATATCCGTGGCGCGGGAGCAATTGCAATCAGTCGTTGCCAATGTCCTTGTCATTGTCATAGATAGTGTCAAGCCCAGGTGTGCTTATATGTAATTACTAATAGGATAGCCAATCCGAATCTATCATTAGCTCTCTGGTTACGGGCTGAATATCTTATACAAAATCCCCAACCCCATTATTGGTGCCCCAAACACGCAGCACCAGGATATCTCTTCATATGTTATCACTCGCCCTCCTGTGACACTCGTTTGGGACAATATGTCCTTAGGTCCAAATGGTAAACAGTCTAAAAGCCACGATCCGGAGCCCAGAACCCCAAACAATGCTGAGACATCTTCCTTAACCAGAACACCTACGAAGGTAGGTTCTATCCCCCCTCACTCGAACCTGCAAGCACTGCTATGGCGACCCAAACTATATATAACCGATATCCAACCAATCTTTTATTGTGCAAATGTCAAGGCATATAGTCAAAACCGATGTCAAACTGTGTCCAGCACGAGTGATATATTTGGGCACATCTCGCCTTCGTTCGTTTTGCCATCATTGCAAAACTTCCCCACGGAACAACCACGCAAAGTCTAATAGCAAAAAACCTCCACCTCACATCATCATCATCACCATCATTCCGGTTCTACACCACCAAACCACAGCTAAAACAAAAAAAAAAGAGGGGGGGAGAGAAAATGCAAAACCGGCTCTTCCAGCTACGCACAATCGGCAGCGATGATTTCCTGCGCGACAGGGAATCCCCCCGCACGACTCCAGCCTATCCGTGGCCGCAACTGCTCCAGACCCCTTGTGGCGACGACCAGTGCGTGCCACAGCCGTTCTTCGAGATCATCTACTATGCTAGAGTTATGCGGTATAAGCCCATGTACACGCAGATTAAAATCTACGAAGACCCCGAGCCGCCGCAAAAGCCGCAGGCGGATGATGGCTTTATCAAGGGCTTCTTGCGGGAACTATTGACGGTGCTCGTGCGGTTTGTGACGTACCCTGCACGTTCGCTTGCGTCCAGTTATTGTAGTGGGGGGAGAGCCCCGTTGAGGGAAATTGGGCTGTTGGGGGAACAGTAGGTTTTGCCGGTGTGGTACATAATCTGTATAGGTGGGGTTAAGGGCACCTTTTTGGGGAGGACTTGGGCCCCGTTTGGAGATGGATTTGTTTATAGACATTGTGTTGCGTATAGCTTGAAGGAAACAGGGTAGCTTGAAGAATACATGTATCTTACCGAGGAGGGTCAGAAATTCTAGCTGTTCTTTGTACTGTTTCTTTCCTAATTGGCAGCTTATATGAACACTGTGCGATATATACTCTATTCTAGACGCATTAGCAAACTCTCGCCTTGCTATCCCCGGGGCATACCAGGGCAGTTTCACGAGTAAACACCTCAGCCCATTGAATGGTTATGATTTAGTATCAATTCTATCTCTACAACCCAAAGAAAAGAAGCGACGGATATGCTCTGCATTCAAGAAACAAAAAACGAAGAAAACTGGAATAAAGTAGGGAAGAAAAAAAAAAGAAAGGAAGAAAAAGTAAGGAATTTCTATAATTGATATATCCCAGTATATCTACTGGAACTCAATGGTCCCTGGGGGCTTCTGGGTAACTACATCACAAATCAAATTAGTACTATCCCAGAATAAGCCAAGGTTTTTTTTTTTTAAAAAAAAAAACTTACCATCGTAAAGGACTCTACAGACACCATCAACCTCATTCACGATTCTTCCAGCAACCCTCCTCAGGAACTTTCCGTCAAAGTCGTACCAGTCGGCAGTCATGTAGTCTGTGGTCTGAACGGCCCTGAGTGCAATAACCTGATCGTGCACCCTCTTGTCACCCATGACACCGACAGCTTTGACAGGCAATAGCGCAGCATATGCCTGTGAAATCTCACGGTACAGACCAGCGGCCTTGATCTCCTCGATAAAAATGTGGTCTGCCTTTCTGGCAATGGCAACTTGCTCGGGGGTGACCTCACCGATAACACGGATGGCAATACCGGGCCCGGGGAAAGGGTGGCGCCAGACAAGGTCCTCTGGGATTCCGAGGTTTGTCCCAAGGACGCGGACCTCGTCCTTGAAGAGCTCACGGAGCGGCTCAATAAGCTTGAGCTTCATGTTCTCGAGGAGACCTCCAACGTTCTGTGGGGGGTGGTTATTTGTCAACTTTTAAAAGCTCGTTAGCATTGATATGGGAATTCTTACGTGGTGGGTCTTGATGGTAGCACTTGGTCCCTTGAATGAGATACTCTCAATGACATCGGGATACAGAGTGCCTTGCAACAAGAAGTCGACAGCTCCACCGCTCTCCTTAACAACCCTCTCCGCCTCCCTCTGGAAGACCTCAATGAAGGTGTTTCCAATGATTTTCCTCTTAACCTCCGGGTCAGTAACGCCCTTCAGCTTGCCCAAGAACTCCTCGCTCGCATCAACAACAGTCAAATTGATGTTTAACCCCTTGGTCAATGTCTCGTGCACAATTTGGCACTCGTTCAACCTCATGACACCATTGTCAACAAGGATGGCGTGAAAGCGGTCTCCAATGGCCTCGTTCATGAGCTTCGCGGCAACTGTGGAGTCGACGCCGCCTGAAACGGCACCAATGACCTGTCCAGTGGGTCCAACGACAGCCCTGATTCTCTCAATCTCGGTGTCGACGAATTTCTCCATGGTCCAGTTCTGACGGCACTGGCAAAGCTTCACGGCAAAGTTCTCAATGATGGTCTTACCCTTGGCGGTGTGGGTGACCTCGGGGTGAAACTGGATACCAAAGAGCTTCTTGTCCTTATGAGCAATACCAGCGAAAGGAGCATTGGCAGTAGCAGCAACAGTGACAAAGTTAGGTGGGAGCGCCGCAAGCTTATCACCGTGTGACATCCAGACCTCGAGCTCGGTATCGAGATCAGAGAAGAGAACATCAACGTGGGGGGCAACGTCAGTGTGGCGGGTGACGTTCAGAACAGCATGGCCGTACTCCCTACGCTCGCCAGCAGAGACGTTTTTGCCGTGGTTCCAGGCGATTTCCTGGAGACCATAGCAGACACCGAGAATGGGCACCTGTTTGCAAACATTAGCCAACAACTTGGCAGGGAAGCTTATGTAGAGCGTTGAACCATACATCAAGCTCGAAAACAGCAGGGTCGACGTGTGGCGCATCAACGTCATAGACAGAGTAGGGTCCTCCAGAAAGGATAACACCCTTGGGCTTCCATGACAGCTGGTTAAGCTTCTGGGTGCACGGGAGCATCTCAGCATAGACATTGAGCTCACGCAGGCGGCGAGTGATCAAGTGGGAGTACTGAGAACTGTTTTCCGCACCATTAGACCCTTTCCTCTTTTCGTACGATAAGCAATAAGGAAAGGGACCAAACAAACCCGAAATCGAGAACCTAGCAGCCAAACAACGAGAAAAAAAAAGAAGGAACACATTGTAAGTCTAGTTTCCACGACCGTGACAGCTGCTGGAGTTGGAAAGATTTTATACCAGAACGGTATCGAACAACTCAGCGACCTATCGTGGAAGTTTTGTTAGACATAAAACAAAAAGATAACCTTCCTACCAAACAACCCAACTCGATTTTCATTTTCTACGTACCACTTCGGGCCCAGATCCAACATTCTTGACTTCTTCGGCCATTTCTTCTTTGCTGATAGGAGATACGGTTTTTTTCTTATATAAAAAGAAGAGGTGTATAGAAAGGACACGAACTGCTGAAGGCCTGTCGAGAAGGAGAGAAAGAAAGAGATCTGACGAGTGTGGGGTGGGAAATTTAGTACTCGCTCGTTTCTGGTGGGGCAAACCAAAAAAAAGATAGTGAGGAGGGGTTCAAACTTTTTTTTTTTTCCTTTGCTAGTGCGGCTCTGTTGGTTGTTGTACTTGCTGTAAACTACATGTACTCGTGCCTCGTGCCCCTCCCTCATCCCCATCCACCCCCTCCTGTTGGCTGCTACTGCAGGTGCGACATCTCACGAGCCATGGAAATGATAGTATCACCGATAGATACATGTGTTTTTACTGGGCGTTCCAGTTACAGAGAGGGCCGGGGGGGGCAATCGATAAACAGTTTAGATTGTAGATAGATATGTAGCGTCTAGATCAATTGATTCTTCCCCCCTCCCCCCTTGCCCGTTCCCACCTCCCACCTTATCGCACACCGGTGAGAATGGGGGGGAAACATAACCGAAAGAAAAAGAAAAGAAAGAAAACAAACCACACAAAACGCCAATTTTTCTTATACAGAAAACTTTCAACACATAAAAAGGAAAGAACTGTATGGATATGTAAATGTAACCCCCCCCCCCCTTTCTCCGGGTGGGGTGCGCTCCCCTCCCCACGCCCTTTCCTGCCTACCGCATCACATGGAAGATGTCAAGCATCCATCCATCATATACACAACGTCTTAAAAAAGAAAAGCCAAAAGAAGAGAGAACATAGAAGACAGAAGAAACGAAACAAAAACGCCCATCATTTCTATTGTATCTTCTAGAGAGACAAAAGAGTTTTCCCAGAGCTTTTTTGGCTCCCATTGCCAGAGAGCTCAATGGCAAAGGAAGACAGATGGGATGAAGATAGAGTGATGTGCTAAACTACTCACTCGCTCGGGGTATAGCATAGCACCCTCCAAAAAAAGCATAAAAAATAAGAAAAATAAGCGACCTTTAAATAAATAAAAAAATTAAAACGGGAACGGGAGAATTCGGATAAGATATGGAGTATAGTGGAGCACAAGGAATCACTCGACGCCGGCGGGCATCGAGAGCATATGTCCCATTTGCGTAATCTGTACGTCCCAAAGTCAGAACTCCACAATCTACAACCCACAATCCAATTAGACCTCATTCACATACCTTCGTCCTCAGATACTCCCCCACCTCCTTCCCCGTCACTCCGCCCTTCATATTCTTCCACGCCAATGGAATCATCGGCACTCTCTCCACAACCCTACACTCCTTCCCCGGCCCCTCCACCGCTGCAACCTTCTCCGGATTGTTCGTCAGCAGCCTCACATCCGTCAGTCCCAGATCCTTCAGTATCGCAGTCGCGAGCCCGTAGCTCCGCGCGTCGGCTGGGTGCCGAAGTATCAGGTTTGCCTGCACGGTGTCGTTTCCAAGGTCTTGAAGGTTGTAGGCCTTCAGTTTCTCGCCGAGGCCAATGCCGCGCCCTTCTTGGCGGAGGTAGACAACGACGCCGCCGGCAGGGTCGAGCGCCATGAGGCGCGCGGCTTCATCGAGTTGCTCGCCACAGTCGCAGCGCGCGGACCATGCCGTTTCGCCCGTATAGCATTCAGAGTGGATGCGGACGAGGGGGGCCGCGCTGCGCTGTGCGCTGGTAAATGTTGGAGGAGGGTTGTTTGAGGCGGCGGATGCGGGGCGCGAGGAGGCGGGAGAGTCGTCGACGGTGCTGGAGGTGCGGCCGGGGAAGAGCCGTCCGGTATAGGCGCCGCGAATCATGCGGTCCATTTCTGTCTCACCGGGGCGAGGAGCATCGAGTGAGGTGGAGCGGATGGTATTGCCGAAGACGATGGCGAGGTGTTCTTTTGTGTCGATAGAATTCTGGTAGAGATGTAGGAAGATCTCGGTGCCGGTTGTACTATAGTTGGGGTGGGGTGTTAGTAAAATTGAACTTATAGGGCTATCCACATAGTAGTAGTTTGTCTATATATGGAGCTTTTATATAGGTTTGTATAGAACAGGAGACTACTCTAGACTAGACTATTGAAATGGAATTGTTTGCAGAAGGATACATACGTCGGAATCCTCGCCCTCACAATACAACTCACCTCCGGCAGCTCCTTCAGCAACTTTGGTTGCTTCGCCGGCAGGCCCTCCTCAACCGGCACCGCGCGGAGCACTGGCGTACCGGGCGTTGTTGTCGGCGGCGTAAACGCGGGCGATAGGCAGGACGGTGGGACAGATGCGGTGCCGTCCTCGGCGAGCGCGAGAGAGCGCATGGACGATGAGCGCGACATGGGAAAGTAGCCGGAACCGGGGGCGGGAGAGTAGAGGGCGGGAAGAGGGGGTGTGTCGAGAGCGGAAGATAGGAGGAGGTCGTTGGGGTGGCTGGTAGTGGCCGGCGGCGGGGGGGGCGGTGAGGATTGTGACATTGGGAGCGCGGGTAGGAATAGCTAGTTAACTGGTTTTGAAAAAAGCTGTGAGATGAGCGGCGGTCTAAGGTGAGGTGAGATAATGGATTAATCAATGGACCGAATAATGGTAGCGAACAAGTGATATATTGGTAGATGTCCGTCCCAGCAGCAAATAGGGATTAGGTAGCAATAGAGCAATAGATATGTAGAGATAAGTAGCAGCAGACAGAGGCAGTAGTAGTAGTAGTAGTAGCAGGAATATAGCAAGTCCTCGAAGCAAGATCAAGAGCAAGACTTGAAGAAGTAAGGACTCACTTGAAGATGATGAAAGAGAAGATGAACAACGAGGGAGAGGAAGGTGAAGGTGGAGAGGAAGAGGAAGGAAGAGGAGGATCAGGATGAAGAAGAAGAGAAAGTAGAAAGTACAGACCCAGAATACGCATAAAAAAAGAAGTCTCCAGAACCCACCCACCACTCGCTCCCCCAACTACATGTACTTGAATATACTCTATCCTATACCTACATGTACTTACTTGCATACATGTACAATACACAATAAAATAACTTCACTCAGCGCAGAGTAATCGAATGTCAGCATCTGCGCGAGTCCTGACTCAGCAACGGCCAATCCATGGAGGAATCGTTTCCCGAGGCAGCGGCGGTGGGCTGGGGTAATTCCGGATGTGTCTCGGGAAATTACTACCGGTATTGTATTGTCTAAGAAATGCCCAGGCCTGCAGGATCATAATTAGCATGGGGCTATGGTGAAATACATACGAGGCGCGATGAAGAGAGAGAAATTGATACTTGGATTCAATCGTTAGACTTTATAGAGATCAATTGCCCCCCCCCCCCTTTCCGCGCTACAATTGTGTACCTACATGTAAGTACAATACACTTTCATCCCCAAGAACCTTAATTCCCCCCATCCTCAGGTTTCACCCCTCGCCAAGCCCCACCCCACATTACCCCAATCCCCAACCTCAATTGTCTCGCCCTCTGCATCACATGCGAACCACTCCTTCTCGGCATGTATCAACCTAATCTCGGCTCTTATATAAGTTTTAGCGGTCACAGTACTACTGTGGTTATCGCTTACGCGTGGTACAATGGGTACATATGGCGCGAGAAGGCATAGAGGGTGGGTGTGTAAACCTCAGAGGGATCTTTTTTGTATGGAAATTAAACCGTTAGGCTACGCGCTAGTACAGTTATGGGAGTAGATCTCCCAATTTCTATAGACTGATTGGCTGCAAACGCCGAAGTTTACACACCTGCCCTCCATAGCTTCTCGAGCCATATATGGAAGGGTACGGGAAGCATAGCGTATCACTCGATCACGCAGCATCACTGCAAGGCAAGGTGCCAACAATTTGTTGTCTAACCACCATGCCATCGACAGCGGCATAACATGTTTCTCTTGTCATACACGCGGACTCTGGCATACCAAGCCCATGCATATACGCCTCTAAACCTTCTCTTCGCTGCTCATGGCCCATCTATAGAGCCGTTCACGTCCACAGCCAAGAACGTCCAACAAAACGCATTACACAAACACCGTACACCAACTGTTAATCCAAGATTTATCTTCAGTATAGTTATTGCTACATTACTCTCCTCCCCCCCCTCCCCTCCTATTCCCCCTTTCTCTCTCCCTCCTAACTCCCCTCTTCTGTCTCGCCCCCCCTTATCCTGCTATAAAAACCTTTTTTCCCCTCCCTTTTATATGCCCCTCGAAGCACCAACCGACCAGACCAGACAAAAGTCAATCAAAAACCAAGAAAGAAAAGGGAAAATCCAATGAATGGCCAAAAAAATAAATATCGCTAAATCAACTCGACCAAGAAACAGCAATGACAAAGCGTGGATATGTGATAAAAACGAGCTAGCCTCCCACAGAATAAATAAAGAGAAAGAAATGAGTAAAGGAAAGGAAAAAAGATGTAATTGTTGGGACTAACGTTTCGCCAAGGAGATGAGATGAGATATATAAGATGCGATGCTAGCAAAAGTAATAGAAGTAGCAGTAGAGTAATATGTAGTTTACTTACAACCTGGTTAATGGGGGGGATAGAAGTGTATGGCGTTGGGTAATGGGGGGTGGGTGAGTGATGGCGAGAGAAATAGACAAAGAATGGTGATAAACTCAAAACAGAGCCAATCCTGTAGAGGGGTAGTAGAGGTTGTGGCAATAGGGACATGAGACAATGAAAACTCCACCGACAAATACTACGAAAAAAGCGAACCCTCAAAAAAAAAAAAAAAAAAGGAGAGAAAGAAAAAAGAGAGAAAGTAGAAGAAAAAACTCATACTCTTGACTTATTGGCCTAGACAATGAAACGAATATGATTCCCCAGACCCCACCCCCACAGCTACATATCTCCGACCCGCAGGTCATCCACTGAATCCCCTCAGGCTCCGGACTACCTCACCCACCTCAAAGCCGAGCCTTCTCACGATCTTCTCGTCCCACTCTTTCCGCTCCTCCTTGCGCACAAATACGATTCGCCCGCTATCCCGCACCTCCACTGCTTCCTCGCTCCTGACGCCGCCCTCAGGCACGGGATTGACATAAATCGTCATGTCCGGGCCCACGCATCCCCTCCACACCGTCGCGCACCACTGCCAGTGCTGCAACGGCGATAGCCCATCGGGCGCCAACCTAGCTGCAGCAAGATCACTGCGCGAAACCATGTACCGATTGACTAGCACCACACTCGGCGCATCTCCCGCAGAGTCTTCCGGGAAGGTCATCGTCACGGAGGCGGTACCGTCTGCCCCTGGAGGGGAGGTTACGGCCTTCTTGATCTCGACACAGCGCCGCCGCCATGACGCAACGTGGGAGAGGTACCGTGCGGCGGCGGCGTCCTCATTTTCGTGGCGGTCCTTGCCCTTTGTGCTGCTTACGGGGACCAGCGCAGGGCTGGTAGAGTCAAGGCTATTAGGGATGAGCAGTCCTTCTATGTCAGCTGTCTCTTCTACCACTGTGGGCGTGAATATATCTGGCTCGTCAATCACATGTATCGGCTCGGACTTCCGAACGTCCTTTGCAAGGGCGTGGAAGAGCTCTGTCACTGTTTCAATGTCTTCGCCTTCGACTGCGACTATGGGTAGGCGGGCAAAGCCTGGCCCTGACATGGAAGGGAGGGGTTTACAGATTTTGCTGAATGCATTTATCTTCTCGAGGGCAGGGATAGGCTTCACTACATATGTGTCTGGCAGTTGGGGCGTAAAATTGGACAACTGGTGGTAGTGAGCAGTAGCTGTCGGATTACCCTCGTGTTCCAACGTTGTGGTTGTTGTGGGCGACTCGCTTTCAAGTCCACTATGCCGGAGGAATGGATCAATATTAGGATCGCCCGCTGACTGTGGCAGTTGAGTATAGAAACCATGTGATAGTGAATTAGACCCAATTATTCCAGTCATTGGGGAGCCTTCATTCAGTTTCCGCTTCTTGACCGGCGTCTGAAGTTCTGTAACAATGACAGCATTTGACTCATCCTCATTTTGAAGGTGTCCTAGTTGTAGAAGCGCTTCCACGACTCCTACCCCACTAGCTGAACCTGCCCCTGGGCTGGTCTGAGGGGCAGGATCCTCTGAGCTCCCTGTTCGTCTCTTCTTTGCCGGCGGGGGTGCGGTGGAAGGCGGCCTAGAGATATGTGGTGGCGGTGGTAATCTCGGAGTTTTAGGAACCGCAGAAGACGGCGTACCGGGGGTCTGTGGCGTAGAAAGCGTTCCCGTGCGACCACCGCATAGTGAACATATGGTGGTTTCAATTGATGGTGACAGCGCACCACCCGCGCCGGCAGATGAGAAGGCAGCAGCCGCGGCCGCGGCGTTTTTCTTGCCGTTTCTCCGAGGTTGGTATCGATAGTCGGGATATCGAAGAAGATGTTGCTTTTTCTCATCCTATTTCGGGCGCGCCAGAAAGTTGTCAGTGCCAAGGAATTTTTATTCAATATCTCAAATTCCCGCTTTTATAGCAGGTGGGTAGTAAGTGTTCAAACAAACATCCGCATGCTTCTGCCATATTTTTTTGACCTCTTCCGGGCTCGTCCGCCACATCTCCCCGATTATCTTTGATATCTCGGGGTTCGGCTTCCCAGGGTGATGGGCAACGACGGCCGCCTGATTGTGCTGTCGATATAGGATGAAAGCTTTCAATACAAAAGGGTTCCCAGTTAGCTTTGCGACCATGTATGGCTTATAAGCCTGGTGATCCCCATTCTCCCTCTGTAACTCATAAAGAAATAAAAAATAAGAATAAAAAAAAGGACAAAGAAACAATGCCACGCCAGGAGATAGATAGAAATATTGTTCGAAGGTGTCTTACCATTTCGAGGTCTGGGTATACGAGCAGGCTGCTGACATAAACAAATGTTCATGCTGGGCGGTACCGAAGACAATGTCAGGTCTGGAGGGCCAGGTGTCAATGATGTCTCATCTTCCATATCTGTTGTTGCAGAAGGAATTGCAATAGAAGCTGTCTGTGGGGCAGATTCAGCTGGCTGCCTGGGTGAATCCTGTGCAGGAATGGCGGGTGGAGGGGAATTCGCAGCCAGAGTGACTTGATGCTGCTGCTGGAGCTGCGGTGATGTAGGATCTTGGTTATATTGCTGTTGCTGTTGCTGTTGCTGCTGCTGTTGCTGCTGTTGATCTTGATGTTGTCTCTCTTCAGCGGCATCAGCCTGCTCCAATGCAGCTGCTGCCCGGGCCTGGTGAGCTGCGGCATGGTGCTGAGCAACTAGAGTATCGACATCGATTGGAATAGCAACGTTAACAGTAGAGGTAGGAGCAGGAGAGGTAGCCGGAGCGTCTTTGGCCATAATTGAGATATCCACTGCATCACCACCTGGAGGATCTTCTAATAAGCTTCGCAAAGCCCCAGCTTGCACTTCTTCAGCTGTTGTAGCTGGCTCTGCCATTCTTAATAAGAATTTCGATATATAAGCCCTCTATTAGGAAAGTAACCAAGAGTAGTGAAAGGTGCTATTGTCTTTCGTGGAACTGTAAAGGACTGACTTCTTGGAAAGGAAAGGATGTTCCTATTTGATCCCGCCCAGCGAAAACAAAAGAAGAAAGACGCTCTATTCGTTCCAAAATATGCCGTATGGGGTAAGAAAAGAGAAAGTAAATAGTTGAAAAATGTCACGGGTCAGTTAGGGCCTTTTTATATGTTCTCTCCCTCTGTTCCCTTTGTCAGAATGCTTTAGCTTCGTTTCGCCCTTTTTTTTTTTTTTTTTTTTTTTTGGGCGAGCTATTGAGATTTATAATTAATATTGTTCGTGCAGCACCTGTGCCTTCTCTCCGACACGACTGGAAGAAAGGCTCTGTCTGTATGTCCTATCCTGCTTGATTATTATCTCTGTTTCTCTCTGTTTCTCTCTATCTTATCTTTCACTACCTCTCCTAGGCCTTGACACTTCCTGCAACTCTAGATCCTAGAGCTCTCTGCACACTCTCTCACTCACACACAGCAAGCACTTCTTGCAGTGGTGCGCGAACGGATGGTACCGCGAAGAGAGGTCGCGCGGCCCGCGTCGACGAAGCAACAACGATGCCGGATCGCTGGCGGGAAAAAAAAAAATCGCCCGATGAAAGCCAAGCGGACCGGCGTCGTGGGAAGGAGGGAGGGAAGATAATGGCGGGGCGGCGGGGCTAAAATGAGAATAATGGCTGTGTGTTCAGTTGAATTGGCTTGTTCTGCAGCTTCCTGGAGAAAGAGAAAGTGCCTCGTAAAGAATGAATTGTTGCGTCCTAATTGTCCTGACCTTGAGGTTCCTTGCAGGCGATAAAAAAATAAGCTTGGCGCTCTAACCTAGGTGATGCCTAATTCCACGGAGAAGGCAAGTAACACAGCCTTCTTTAACAGAAGCAGAGTGCGAACATGGAGAGTTTCAAAAGACGAACTCTGAAGCAGAGGAAATCATCTAATGCCATGTACAGAAAGTATTTGATACTAACCACTTGTTCTTATCTTTCTTTAATGTTTTTGCTTTTCTTTTTCCCCTTCTTCGCCTTTGCTGGCTGGCATTCTGCGGGAACAGTAACTAAAAGCAAACATAAAGCACATACATGCAATACCACGCTACGTAATATCAATTTCACATAGATGAGAGTACAGACAGTTACATCAATTTCGGAACTGTGTCTGCGAAGTATCAATATTACCGACTTAGATATTAAAAGGCAGTATATATAGTTATTCCCTATCCAAACTTCAAAACAGTATTGCCTCCGAAAACAGAAATCGCAGCCTACAACGCCAAAACTTTATATACAATCTATTAATATCAAACATGCTGATACTTCTATCAACACATAAAGTCTACTCTAAATCTTATAGCGGTCAATTTAAACTCAAAGCCAAGCCCTAATTTTATACATCCGTACCACAGTAACTCGCCCCAACGGACGCTCACATTGGCGCAGAAATTCCTTGATCTGGTCATTTGTCCTGAACACGCCCCCCCCCCCCCACCCCATCTTCCCTCATACGCGCTGTAAAAGGCAACTTCGACGTCTGTGTAACCCCCCGCTGAGACGAACTACTGTGCCTTCCCTAAATTCACAAAAGGTATTGCACAACGGCTTCAGCCAATTTCTCGTGAGCGCGTGGCCCGAGATGTATGTCGTCCCTGAATCTTATTAGGTCTGGCACCCTAAAGCGGGTAGTAATCAAAAACATACCACATGAGAAACTCGTCCGGTCGATCACAGATATGATTTTTGTTCTTTGCACAGCTCTCCTTAACCTCAAACCATCCATCCTTCTCCTCATTTCTGATTGCATCGAGAAACCACTTGTTCATACCCCAAAGAAGGACCCTGCCCTTCTTCCAGTTCCTGGCCCTCAAGTCAAGACCGTGGTTCCACTTCCTAGTTAGGAAGACTGCGTTCTTCAATTGCTCTTGCTTGAAGTCCTTCTTCTCCCTAAACCTTTTCCACCCCGGAAGCATAGTTCTATCACTCGAATTAGCTTACCGTCAAGAAAAAAGCTTAATATCCGAACTCCAGGTGAGATAGGGTACTAACATGTCCAAAACATAAGGTATCAACACTTGGATTGGGTCTGGCCAATTGGCATCCATGACACTCAGCTGCTCAAACATGGAGTCCAAGCTTGCCTCGACGGCTGCAACTCCATCTGCCCTGCTGTAGCTTGAGTACCTCCACACATCGTTGACACCAAAAAATACCGAAAATAGACTCGAGCGCTCCTTGCCCTTTCCGTCGACTGTAGCTTTCTGCTCAGCCGCGATCCAGGCTGCTACTTGTGTTCTTAGATCCGGCACAGTTGAATTTTGGTCGAATATAAGATTATCCACTGCCGCCCCATATTCTCCCTTCTGTATGCGGGTGATCTCATGTTTGTTTATCGGGGCAAAGGAGCTGCAATCGGCGTGTATTTGTGAGCAAAGGAGCTCGGTCCAGACGTGCACGGGTGCAGATGCCTTGTCCCGTTTACGAAGCTTCTCTGGTGGTAAGATGCCACTCCACTCGTCGCCGAAGACCACCAGACGTGAGGGTAATAGTCCAAACGCTATATACAGCGAGAAAAATTAGCAATGGGAACCCGGAGGAATGCTACTAGGCTTAACCTTTTTTTCTCCCTTTGGACGAAAGCTTACTTACCTTTCCGATATCTAATCTTGATGGATTGGTGGAAACATATCACACTAACGAAAAAAATGAAAGAAACGAGCAAGGTAATCAAACGAGCGTGAAGTTTCATGGTTTAAATGCAAAAAGAATGTGATCAGCTTTTATAAAGCTAAGCTATAGCCATAAAGACAGTAATTGAGGCCGAAAGAACACAACTTCGTGGAACGCGGTATCGAACAGATCAAATAATGAAGAAAGGGGTGAGAGAGATCTAAAACCCATCACACATGTACAGCAGGAGGAGAGATCTCATCCCATTCCATCTTATCCCTATCTTCCTTCTCCTAGCATGCATGTCCCTGACCCTGGGAATATGAGGCTTGATGACGCGGCACAGACTTCTTCCTCCAACTGCTTCTATTTCTAGAAGGCGAGAATCCTGCCTTTATGCCCAGCCGTCGCAAATCGATCAATTACGGTGTTCAGAGCATCCAGACAGCTCATGAACGAACCGTGCTGGGGTATTATCCAAATTGGGCAGCGATCAGCAGTCTACTTTTACCAGGGTTTCCCGTCCCGTTACATGAAACAGGTACCTGTCCTTCTGGAAGCCACACTTCTTTTTGTAAGGAAATACATCGCCGCATATGGTAAATTAGGTGTGCGGGATGCGGTTGTTGTTGTCGCACAGGGCGACCAAAGTAGTAAAAAAGCGACAGGCGGCGCGGTGACAGACCTACACATTATCTCCCTAGTGGTAACATAGGTAGTAGACTGCAATGCTGTAAATTACGCATTAATACTCGGGTATATAGCCCAGTTCCACGGTAATTTAAAGTGTAAATGGATTAACACTGTTAACGATGCACACACGACTCTTCACTACTACCACTACATGTAGTCATAACCCATCACTCGAGAGCGGTGATCTCCACCGCGCTTGTAGTTAGATCCAGATCAGGTGTTTTACCCCAGTGGCAAAGGAGCAGAAGTAAGCAGCGCCTATTGACTAGGCCCAGCCGCCCATGCATGGAAAACTGGCCAGACAGGGGGAGCGCTAACCTACTCTACACAACTCGTCACTATGACTTGCATAATGAACAGCCTGGCTAGCCAGCGGCTCCTGCAGTAAAGAATGGAGCTTTGATCCCCGCAATCACTAATACCAACGTCAACCTGCCCCCCGCATCTTGCGGCCTAACTTCACGGAGTATCACTCGAAAACACGTCTCTTGACTCACGGATGAAAGACTCCCCATATGTACTACAATAGCAGCGGTTAAGGCGGAAAATCTAACTACATACTTATATAAGTTAGTCATGAGAGACTGTGGGGCTTGAAGTTAGCAAGGTAAATGTGGCAGGGAGAAGCTGTGCATACGTTCATGACCTCATTTTGGTTTGAATCGGTATTTGAAAACCGACGCATCCAATCATACAGGATAGAACACATTGCCCCCAAATTTCGGTAATAACCCTCAGTCATCTACTTAATCGCCAAGTGAGCTTAACCCAACCACAACTTCTACATCACGATCACGGGATCGCTCAAAGTAACTGATCAACAGCTGTGCGGGTACATGTATTCGCTGAATAAGATATGACAGTTGGAACTGGCCAAAAAAAAAAAAAAAAAAAAAGTCGAACAAGGCTTAGGGGGAGATTTACACAAATCCAGTCGGAAGGTCAGCCGTTATCGTACTGGAAGTTTACGAATATCTATCCACAGCACTCATCGGACACCCACTCGTTATAGCTTACTCTAGTACTACCCGAAACCAAATGCGAGTACCCGTCTTGTGCCTTAAGCCTCACAGGTTCATAGAGTAGAATACCGCCATAACTCGAAAAAATTGGCTGTGCATATGAGGTCAGAGTTACTATTAACAGGCATGATCTACATCGTTCAACCAATCGTTAAGTAGATAATCCCTGGCCGGAGATAGCCAATTTTTCGAGTTTTTTGTAGGTTGTACGGGGGCATGCATTAAACCACAGGAGAGTCTCGGCTCCAAAGACAGTTATGTGGGTGGTTCTGGGTAAGGCAAAGTAGGTAGGTATCTAGATCTCAGATGAGTCTGTCTGACTTTGACTTACCTTTGGGGTGGTTGGGTGTTTTGATAATTGTTGGTTGGCTGGGGTTCATTTCTAAGTTTGCCTCCACCATCGACCGCGGCCGACGTAACGCCGAGATCGCACCAATATTCTGCGTCGGGCATCAGAAAAATGAGTGACTTGTTAACTGGTTCCCGAGGAGGTTCTTTTTCGGTGTTTGTTTTGGCCTTACGGTGCATACACGTGGCCTGAAAAGTAGCTGCTTGTTCAAGAATTCAGCTTGCGTAAAAATAAAATAAAAAGTGCACATATGATTTCTTGGCGGATGGCACTAAATGTAGTGCAACTCAGAACTGTGGGAGTGAGTAATGATTTTTTAAGCCAGAATATACGAGACTTACATGTACATGTATATTTGCAATGACCCAGCTATATACGAGAATCTCAGTGAGCCCGGTACTACGCTTTAAACATGCAAACGGCCCTAAACGGAGGCCCGGCCCGGGAGAAAAGGAAATAGGCTATCGTATGATATCCTTGTCAACAACCCAACTGCATGTATCCAATTGCAAGGGCTAGGGTTTTTTTTTCTTTCTAACTGCGGCGGAAAGAACGCAGACCCATGGCATCGGTGACCTTGCATAAAACACTATCACTATTCGTACCAGGCCACTGGGAAAAAAAGGCGGAGAGCGAATATCTCCTCTAGAGAGGTTAGAGAGGAGGTGTAGGTGTAGACATTGTACTCGTAATCTTATGACACAACTGCTTTTGCATACACAGAAAAACGCTCCCCGAGGCTACTTTTTGTATGGCATACAATATCGGTCGTGTTTGGAAACGCCATGAATTTAGATCAACCCGATGACGATATACCTACATGTACATATGTACATGTAGTTATAGAGCTGGCACATTCATGTACAAGTACCTACGTAGTGGTCTATTCTATTGTAGAGTACATGTATGTAGGGTACTCTACAGGCCGCCATAAGAATAAATATGCCCAGAAACAACCAATATTCTACTTCGACTCAAAGTACATACATACATGTACATTGTACATGTATACATGTATGTACCTGTTATAGGCCCTTTATAACCCGGGCCTGGGGGTATACATATAGAATATCATAAAATCCATACATGAGTGCTTCTGGTGGAACCCCCCACAAATCTATTTAGGAACAGAGATTTATAGCCACTCGAAACTACATACATGTACATATCTCCCTACTGCTCATCGTCTCACTCTAGGTACTGGTACCAAGAGAGCACTCCTGTGATGGCACGATTTCGGCTCCAACCGAAATCTCGATATGTATGAATTACTATATTTCTCCGCCGGTAGTAAAGATATTGCATTGATACATTCGGGTGTTTGTAATTAATATAGCCCGTGGCTTGGACAAAAGCGCGACGGGTGAATAATGTGCCGTCCTGGACAGTCAAATTTTCAACATGCCGAAAAGCATCATCATTCCAAAGTAGAGTACCTGCCAAAGGAAGCGAAATGGTTGCATCTTCAGTGTAACAAGGGTAAAATTTCCGTTGAGAAGCATGAAATGAGTTCTAGCCGCCCTCATCTCTCGAGGAAATCGCGGAGTTGATGTTCCCGTGGTGGTAAACTATGCACCGAGTGATTACACATGAGTCAATTTCTCCATTCACTCTTGACGGCCGGCAACGGATGAATTTCTGTTGCTGCTTGAAATATTCTGCTCAGCGGGTATGTTGTGTTCACTATTTGCGGGCACAGAAGATCACGGGCCAACAAGGATTACGCTATTACGCCCTCACGAAACCAGGATCTTGAAATCCCACTCTTGTGCTCTTTTTCTAGCCCCCCCCCCCCTCTCCAACGTTCATGGTGGTCGAACCGTCTCCTTTCGCCTCAAGGCCCCCGGGCTCCATGGAGTTGGAGTCCAACCCGCCCGTCTCTCTTGTTAAGATCTGATCTGTCTGGGCCGTCTGCTTGTCAGATGTTGGTTTCTTCCGGAATCGGAGATGGGGCAGCTGCCTGGTTTACTGAAATCCATTACGACTTCCCCCCCCCCTCCCCTCCACCTTCTCCCTTTTAGGGTCGTTTTTAGGTCTTTGATGGAACGTCAACTACCCTTCGGCCATGTCTTCCGGTCGGAACTTACGTGTTATTTTGGACATGAGGTCAACAGCAGTACCAATATCACAACTTTGAACGTCCAACATACACCGAGAATATTCACATATCCATTTTCGTTGCTTTATTGAACCACAGGCTTGACTGTCCAGACACGGTGTGCAGACGAATCAACGCACGGTCGCGGCTGCTACGGCAGCAAAGTATCATCGCAAACACGCCCCACCGGAAGACACTGCGGAGAGGTGTACACTCAAATACACAGAATACTCGATAACTTTTTGATATCGTTTCTTTCGTTTCTAACGAGTTGATCGGATGCGCGTTTTATATTTCTATACTTTCTCTATGGACTTTGCTAGTGGCGGTGGCGCATAGCGGTGGGCTAGCTGGAGACGGGTTACGTGTCTTGATTACTCGTCGCCCAGTCACATATGAATGATCCTACTAAGATTCAGACAGACAGGTATTCTCAGTACTAACAGCAGTTTCTTCTATTCTGTGTTCTGATATAAATGCAGTTTGCTGTTGGGGAGAGACAAAAGGACAAAAGGGGAGTGTGGTGGTGGTGATGATGGGGTAGTTATCTGCAGGAGTGAGTGGAATCGACCAATAGCTACCCCCTTGTACAAAACTCCTTCCCGGCGGGGCTAGGGTTTAAATGCAAGATGTCCTTGGCGCTCCTAATCGTCTGCTCGTCTCAGCCAGTGGGGCCGAATACAAAAGGAAGCACTTTCCCACGCAGTCTCTTCTCACACTTTGTTGTCCATTTTGCGGCCTCCTGAAGATTTGCATCTTATCTCCCCATCGCAACACGAAACCCAACACTACGCGCCCGCAGGCATTGGAAGCGGCTCAAAAAAAATATAAAAAATATTAAATAACTTCCTTAAGGGTTATTCACAGATAACAAAATCGATTTATCATCTAATCTTCACTGACTCCTTGTTTTTTTTGCAACATTTTTTTCATTTTTTGTTGCACACAATCTATTCCAAATCGGATAACGCGTGGCGCGACGGGCTAGCAAAAAAAAAAAAAAGCGAAGGCTGAGTCATTAAAAATACTCAAGCTTTAAAGCACACTTACCCTGCCAGATCCCTCTTCCTCTCTTCTCTTTCTCTCTCCTCCGTTGTTGTCAACGCACCACCACACAATTACATTGGTAACCCACCCAACCATTTGCTTCGCCTTCCTCAACCACATCCCCCCCACCAGTATAATATCCCTACTACCCTACCCCTCTTTTTTTTTTTTTTTTTTTTTTTCCGCCCATTCTCTCCACTTCTACAAAGGGCCCACTCGTGGTTGCCTCCTCCCCACTTAAGTGTGTGTGGTGCTTACTACTCGTGGACAGTGCAGGCCTTCCTGCCCCAAACCTTTAATTGTACGACGCTTTGAGGCTCCTTCCACCGTTGCTGCCAACGAAGCCACACTATCAGTAACCACCATTCTATCCACGCTTGTACCCACATCAACCTCTCAACCACACTATCACGCTATTTATCATTCGTGCCCTGTCACCTATCACTTCTTTAACCATCAGCCGTACTTCACACCATCACCGCCCAGCCTTACCCCATCTATCATCCCCCCCCCCCTTCATCCTTTAATAGGCAACCATCCATCATCGCTAGTAATCGCCATCCGCTACTTCAATAATCTCATTGACATCTAGATTTTTTATCGCGCTCCATCCATAGTTGTCGCCTCTGGTGGGTGTCAAGGTGAATTTACTTTCCCTCTTACTTCAGCAAGGTGCTTGGTTCATTTGGGTATTCTATGGCAGTAATGAGTCCACAGCTGTCAGCTAGCACCCATCCACACGACCCAAAGACTGAGACGGTTGCTCCCGCCTTGGCGGATGCAGACAATGCTGTCTCACAGGGGACGATGGCGATGGACTTGGATGTTCATGGGTGAGTTTGCCCTGTTCCTGTCTGCTGTTTGTCGCTTCTCCCCTGTCCCCTCACTGCCCTCCACCTCCCGACATCATATCTCGCCGCGCATCTCCTCGAGATGCGTCTCAGGTGACGGTAATGTGGCTCTGAGATTTGGTGTTCTGGTGGAAATTCCTCTTGTATCCTTTTTTTTTTAATATTATTTATCTCATCTCCATTATCTTTCATTGTATGTTTCTGAAAAAAAAAAAACATTGTATTTACATTATCCTTCCGCTACTTTAGAACGGTCAAGCAATCTACTACATCCTCTTTACCAGAATTTGCCCCATCTTCGCCGAAGGATGAACCCATCGCCAATGATGATCGCGACCCGTTAGTGAATGGCAATAGTACAGCGAAGAAAATAAACGCACCCCCATCGCCGCCAATCCCAACTCCTCCACTACATCAAACAGATAGCTCACAGGAACTTTCTGATTTACATATAACATCTCCAGCAGGCGGCGCTCCATCAATGTCGTTTCACGGGAATGGGCGGCCGGACGTAGAAGGGGGCTCTAGGGTAGAGGAGCCAACCAGGACTGATGTGGTGGGTGCGGGGGAGGTAGGAAAGGTTCTTGAGCGAGCAAATGGGGTTCCTAGCGACCGATCAAAGCCGTCGAGCCATGCTGACCATGCGATGGCTGATGCACCCTCGGTAAAGACTTCAAGAGGGAGGGAGGACGATGACAATGTGGGACCCCCATTGAAACGGGCAAAAACAGAAGAGATGGAAATCTCATCCTCAGTTGACGCGCCACTATATTATTCAACTGATCCAATAACCCAGTTGCAAGTTAAATTCACCCTCGGTGTTATCCGGAGTCTTAGACGGACCAAAGATGCTCGGCCTTTCTCGATGCCAGTTGATGCTGAGAGACTTAATGTGCCCACATATTATGAGATTGTTACGAACCCTATGGATCTCCAAACAATGGAGAAGAAGCTTCAAAACAATGAGTATAAGACCCCGCGAGCAGTCGTGGATGATTTCGATTTGATTCTCTCAAATTGTGTCCTATTCAACAGTAACGAGCACCCCGTTACCGACATGTCGAAGAGCATGCAAGCCTCTTGGGAGAAGCATATGAAAGGATTCCCCGGGGCAAATGCTGTTGAGGTTGTAGAAAAGACTGTTCCCAAGCCAAGCAAGAAGAAGGGTGGATCTTCACGGTCGTCTGCCGCGAAAGCTCCTAAACCCTCTCAGGTCAAGAAGGAGACAAAAACAGTTGCGCAGTCGCCTATAGCAGCTTCACCAACTTTTGGCCTCCAGCCATCTGGTATTCCACAAATTCGTCGCGACTCGACAGCTGGTGATGGCAGACCAAAGAGGGAAATTCATCCACCGGCCCCTAAAGATTTGCCTTATTCCGATGTGAAGCCTAGACGCAAGAAGAATGCTTCCGAGTTGAAGTTCTGCGATATGGTCATTAGAGAGCTTATGAAGAAAATCCATGAGCCCTATGCGTTTCCATTCTACCACCCGGTGGACCCGGTGGCCCTCAATATCCCCGAGTACTTCAAAATCATCAAGAAGCCCATGGATCTTGGCACCATTCAGTCTAAATTGAAAACGAATCAGTACGAGACTGGAAATGATTTTGAGGCGGATATACGCTTGATGTTTAGGAATTGCTACAAATTTAATCCTCCGAACCAAACCGTGCATTTGATGGGCAAACGACTCGAGGGCATCTTTGATGAAAAGTGGGCTGATAGAGCCAAGTATGTCAGGGAGAACCCGGGCAGCCATTCTCCTGCCTCAGCCTCGCCGCCACCTGAAGAACATGACGATGATATGAGCGGGGATGAGGAGGAAAACCAGCCTGATATTAGGGCTTTGGAGCAGCAACTGGAAATGATGAAGGATCAGATTTCTTCTTTAAAGAGACAAAACAAGAAGACGCCGCCGGTATCATCTTCTAAAAAAGGGAAGGCCGGGCCCTCTAGAAAAAACTCGACGGCTACAGCTCCACCACCACCTGCAAAGAAGGTTAAAAGGTCTGGCAGCAAGAAGGATGTACCTTACATTACCCTGGAACAAAAGACAGAATTATCAGAGAGGATTAATTTCTTGCCTTCTGGTAAGATGGCATATGCGCTCAATATGATAAGGCAAAATATGCCTGAGATTGACAAGGTATGAAGATATATATGTGCGGCCATACACCTGGCCATTTTGCTAACATAACAATTCAGGGCCAAAATGACGAAATTGAGCTTGATATCGACGAACTGGACCCACAAACTTTGTACAAGCTTTACGTCTATGTTTCAAAGTATACGCCACCTATGGAAACCAAATATGTTCCGCCACCGCCCCCACCCCGTCCAGTCCAGGAATCTAAGGCCAAGACAAAGGCACCCTCAAAGCCTCGGAAGAACAAGCCCATGTCAGCCAGTGAACAAGAGGCTAAGATCAAAGACCTTACGGCTAGGCTTCACGACTTTGACAACCCAACCCCCCTGCCTTCTGCTCAAGGTTAGTACCTACTACGTTTTACACGTGACAAAGATTACTAATAAATTTGTGTAGCTGCTCCTGAAAATGCGGATAGTGATTCTAGCGACGACGATGAGAGCTCAGGGTCAGAGAGCGAAGAGGAGTAGACGCACCATATCCCCTAGAAATACTGCTGTAAAGGATTGGTGCCTTCCCATCCCTTTCCCAAAATATTGAAGTTCACATTCATCGTATCCATCCATGCCATCGTCACGCGAAGTACCGTCCTCCTCACATTCAAACCCCATAATTAAATCATCCACCTTGTAAGGGGAGAGATTTAAATATGAAATCAACACAGCGCCCTCAATGGTGAAGTGTTTTTACCCGCCTCAGAAGGATACTTAATTAATCCAGTTATCGCCCGGTTCTTCTCATTATTGGGGTATAGTTGGCACTTTGGTGGTTGTTCTAGTTCAGTGATCATTTCCTTTTACCCTTTCTTCATTTCTTGTATCTTTACTTTGGCAATTACCCTTTTCCCCCTTGTCGTTCTAGTTTCCACTGCTCGCCTTTATGAGAACCATTGTCTGTGTCTTGAGTGAAAAACGAGTTTTGTTTTGATGAAGGAAAGAGGATGCATTGTTGACGATTGGGGTGTTTTTTCTTTCCATTTTTCTTTCTTCATTCTCGAAGTCTTTGGGTACGGCAATCAAACTTTTTGTATGATACATTGCATGCTCTTAGTGGGTCTTCTTCTTTATCGCTTATTTCTACGAGGCGATATGATGGCGCAAATCTGATGTGTCCCTTCGGCATCTTCTGGAAATCTCTCCCATATTCTTTTTTTTACCCCTTCATTTTCTTCTCTTCACCCATCATACTCTTTTATAGGAACTACGATCGAGATATAAAAAAAATCCCGGAATTAGAGGAAACGTTCAGAGGTTTGTTTGGCTAGCTGGTTGGGCTCGGGGATCTAGTATTTTTTTTCTTTCTCTTCTTTTTTTTTTTTTTTTTTTTGTCCCTGAGATGCCCTTGATGATTATATTCAGGTTTACCATTTTTTATTTTATTTTGTTTCAATTTTTTCTTTCTTTTCCTTCTTTTGGTAGGGGAGTTTTTCTTTCTTTTATCATTTTTTTTTATCATTTTTTCTTTCTTTTCACGATCAGCTATTTTTGATAACTTTTTTTTTTGAGGTTAAAAGGATGTAAATAGAGATCTAAGACCATTCGCTTTAGGCTTCATGGCGTTGGTTGGGGCTGGCGTCGAGGGTGGGAAGGGTGTGGAACAGAGAGGAGCAGACAAGAGAGTAGGAAGGGGACCCGGGGGGGGAGGGGGAGGAAGGAGGGTGAGGAAGGGAGGTGGGGAGGGAGGAAGGGAGGAAGGGAATTCGTAGGCTGGTATTTTTATGAATAAAATGAATAATTATTACGAGCTCACTAGGCGGGTTTTGGGCGTGCTGTGCTGGTGGAATAGAGTAGTTACTCACAGTACATGTAGTGGTAGTGTTGGGTGAGTGATTACTTGGGGTTGGCAGTGGCAGTGCCAGTGGACCTCTAGACTCGTAGAGTAGGGGACGGACCGTGCCTGCTGGCTGTCAGATAGGTAGATACATGTAATTACATGTAGGTATGCACAGAACCGGGGAGGAGGAGGCCGTCAGGGCGTGGATTTCCCGGATGGGGGGTTTATCCTTTGACTTCCTGACTGGCTGATGTTTTGTTTATTACTTGCGTACCTACAGGTAAGATGGATGATGGATGATGGTATGATGCCATTTCACAAGGAAGGGAGGAAGACGGGTAGAAAGGATGTGGGGGAATGGGTTGCGCCCCCCGAGGTCAACGTTATCTCCACCTCCACCACCACCACCACCTCCTCCTCCTTCTTCTTCGACAGCCTTCTACCTGGCAGAGGTGTATCAACGGGATGCACCGCGAGAATACAATCCTGGTTTTTTCCCACCACGTCTTTTTCCCCAATCACGGTTTGCAGCTTCCATGTAGAAGTACAAGTACAGTTGGGTGTAGGTACATTCGTACATAGCCTAAAAAAACTTTTGCTTCGTGCGTATGTTGTGTGTGTGTGTGTGTGTGTGCCTACAGGCAGAGGAAGAGAGGGCGGGACACATACATACACATACACATACACACTCCTTTCACGCGCGCGCGCACCGGTTTGTTTGTTTATATCCACCGTCAAGAATGCTTCCTTCCCCCCAAAAAGAAAAACAAAAAGGGAGAATAAAAAAATGACGATGGGGAAGAACCGTACCTGCAGGGTGGCCCGTGCGTGCTTTAAAAAGAGAGAGGAGGGGGGGGGGGGGAGCTAAGTTTCACGATCCACAAAATCACCCACTCATTCCTGGCATCGTGAGAAATGTGTGTGTGCGAGCTCAAACGCAAAATGTGGTGAACTGGACTGGACTGCACTGGACTGCACTGGACTCATGATCAGGTCAATCAAGGAAAGGGAATGCAGAGTTACGAGAGAGTGCATGGAGGCAGCAGCAGCAGCAGCAGCAGCAGCAGCATGTAGTGGGAGGTAAGATATTGGATGCCCGCCCTAGCTTAATTTTCATTCCGGGAAGGAAGAGGATGAAGAGGATGAAAGGGAAGCAGCCGGCCAGATGGATTAATTAATTGACACTGCTTCCTCACCCTTCTCTTATATACAGACCTCACACCCTCCCCTCGGTGGTAGTTTCTAACATCTTTTTCTTTTCCTTCTCTCTTTTGTGGTCTGTCTGTAGAGTTACCTACTGAGTGCTTCTTATTCTTCCTCTTGCCTCTCTTTACTTTCCCTTCTCTTCCTCCCTCTCTCTTTCCCCATAGAGTAGTTATCGTCTTCCCATCCGTAACTGTAACTACATATATATACTCATACTTATACTCACCTCGCAATGGACCACACCCCACACCCCATCATCGAGCACCCGCCGCCGCTCCCAAAGGTAGCCATAATCGGCAGCGGTGTCAGTGGCCTCGCCGCCCTGTGGGCACTCACCCACGACCCCACAAAGCGTACGCATGAAGTGCACCTCTTCGAGGCCGCCGACTATCTCGGCGGGCACACGCACACCGTCACGTACAAGCATGGCTCCGAGGTCATAGCCGTAGATACAGGCTTCATTGCCATGAACAAGTCCACCTACCGTTCGTCTCTACCATTGCCATTGATATCAATATAAAAGAAGATGTAAAAAAAAAATGAAAAAAAAAAAGCCCAAGAAAGCTAACCCTGGATTTTCTTTTCCCCCAGCAAACTTCCTCTCCTTCCTCTCGCACCTCCGCATCCCCACAATCCCCACACAAATGAGCTTTGGCGTGACACGCAACCTCGGCGCCTTCGAATGGTCCGGCACAAGCCTCTCCTCCGTCTTTGCCCAGCGCGCAAACATCTTCCGCCCCAGCATGTGGCGCATGCTCTTTGACATCATCCGCTTCAACACCTTTGCACTCGACCTCCTCGAGAGCGAGAGCGAGGGTGGTGACTCTGGCAAGAAGGGGAAGAAGGAGGAGGAGGAGACTCTCGGCGCCTTCCTGGACCGCGAGGGATACTCGCAGGCATTCCGCGACGACTACCTCATCCCATTGACGGCCGCAGTCTGGAGCACCAGCCCGGATAAATGCGCGTTGGAGTTTCCGGCAGTGACGCTGGTGCGCTTCATGTAAGGCCTTCTTCTCCCTGTCCCCTGCATTGCATTGAGTGGAATGTGTATGTGTGTGGTGGTATTGGCTAACAAGTAGATATGGGTGTAGGTGGAATCACCACCTCCTCAATATCGTCTCCTCTCGCCCCCAGTGGCTCACGGTCAAGGGTGGGGCAAGGAACTACGTCGAGGCCGTAACGCGAGTGGTGCCGGCGCACCAGATCCACCTGTGCATGCCTGTGACGTCGGTGCGGTCGAGCCCGGACGGAGGATCATCGTCTGTGCGTGTGTCGGCGAAGCGCGGGAGCGTCGAGTTCGAGTATGAGTACGACCATGTAATCCTGGCAACTCACGGCGATCAGGCACTACGACTTCTCGGGGAAGGCGCGACAGAGCTCGAGAGGGAGATTCTGAATGAATTCCGCACGAGCACGAACACGGCGGTGCTGCATGGCGATAAAAAGGTATGTGTTTATTTTTTTAGTAAAAAAAAGTTCCGTGACCTACGCAACCGCCCCCCTTCTCGCTGGAAAGGAAAGAGGAGAGAAAGAGAGAGAGAAGGATCCAAAAGGTCTTGCTGGGGATCGAACCCAGATTACGGGAATCAAAATCCCGTGTGCTATCCATTACACTACAAAACCCTCGTTGCTACACACTCCCATACTAACACCTACAATTCACCCCCACAGCTCATGCCCGTACGTCCCTCCGCATGGGCCGCATGGAACTATATCACCACCTCGACCCCCACCTCGCAAAACATCGACCAGGTCTCACTGACCTACAACATGAATATCCTCCAATACATCCCTCAGCAGCGCTTCGGCGACGTCCTGGTGACCCTCAACCCGCCGTTCCCGCCCGACCCGGCCACCGTCCAGGGCACCTACGAGTACGCGCACCCACTGTACACGCCCGAGGCCGTCGCTGCGCAGCGGCGTCTGCACGAGATCCAGAACCGGCGCGGTATCACGTTCGCGGGCGCGTGGACGGGGTACGGGTTCCACGAGGACGGGTTCACGTCGGGGCTGCGGGCGGCGGCGGGGAGCTTGGGCGCGGAGGTGCCGTTCGAGGTGCGCGATGCGAGCAGGGTGGGCGGGGAGAGGCCGCCGCCGAAGGGACTGGTGGAGGTGCTGCTGAGGGTTGTGCTCAGGTTTGTGCATTTGCTGATTTTGGTGTTGGAGGCGGTGTTGGGAGGTGGTGGGGGGAGGGCTCCAAAGAGGGGGAGGAAGAAGGAGCTGTGAGATATATATATATATATATACGAGTATTTGCTGTGGGCGGACTTTTTTAGATAGCGTGCATTTGGTTTTTTTTCTTTTTTCTATATGTAGGATAGGCAGATTAATACCCGGGATGATGGATGAATAAAAATGTCTTTGCTTTGGTTGTGTGGTATTTTGGTTGTTTCTTTTGTAAATTTAAGGTTGTGAATTGAGTATTTTGCCCTGGTCAGAGAGCTGAGTTAACGGGATGCCACAAAACACAGGTATTGATACTATACTGGGCCCGGTTGTTTTATAAACCATTATATATTATTATTTCCTATTGGCCAATTGCGATTGACACTCTGATCCAGTCATCGAGTGAGTCCCCATGCTCAATACCGAATTCTTAGAGATGAGAGCCAGAAGCTGTACTCTTACTTAGGCTTTATAGTTTAGAACCAAGGCATAAAACAACCTAGAATCACCATCAGTAATCGAATTAGCTACTTAGCTTAATAGATCCCCGAGTCTATACAGAACACCCCTGCACAGCATACATACACCCACCAGCGGCTCCGCACCCGCCAAGTCTCTAACCAACCTCAACCCAACCCAACCCAACCTCCACCTCCATCTCCAGCTCTCACTCACCACTCACCACGCACACCATGTCAGACAGCACCCGCCTCAAATCCACCATCTTCGTCGGTCCGTCCCCTCCCCTCCCCTCCCTCCCTCCCCATGTCCGCAGCCAACTAACCCCCCCCCCCATCAGGCGGCCTCGACCCATCGATAACGGCGCCAGTCCTACACGCGGCCTTCCTCCCCTTCGGCGCAATCAGCACGGTGCAGCTCCCGCGCGACGAGCGCAGCACGGACCCGCACCGCGGCTTCGGATACGTCGAGTTCGAGGAGCCCGCCGACGCCGCCGCCGCAATCGATAACATGGACCAGGCGCAGCTGGCCGGGCGCGTGCTCAACGTGGCGATGGCGAAGCCGGCGAAGGAGGGCGTTGTCTTGGGGAGTAGGACGGCGGTTTGGGAGCAGGTATGTTTTGTTTGTTTGTTTGTGCGTTTTGGGGGAGAGGGGAGGCTAATGATGGGGTTAGGAGAGTTGGTTGGAGAAGCACGAGGTGAGTGAGGAGGACCGGTTGGCGGCCAAGAACGCGAAGGAGGATGCGATGGCCGGTGGCGGCGGCGGCGGCGGCGGCGGCGGGACCGACCCGATGCAGGGGCTGGAGGGGTTGGATGTTGCGGGGCCGAAGCCGCAGTAGTGGTTTTGTGGCCTTTTTTTTTCTTTTTTTTTTTTTAATAAAAACTCTACTTTTTTGCTCTTGTTTTTTTTTATACAAACTATTAATGCTTTCACTGTTCTGTTCTGGGGGCGTTACGGAGCGGGTTGTTATTGGGGGAGGAGTAGGTCTTTAACTGGGGAATTCAGAGAGGGGGCATTGATACATGTAGTGGGCGATAGTGATAGTGGCAGGGCGGTAATCATGATGGAAAGAGATCAACATCCATTCCCACATTCCTATGCAGTTCGTTCTCTCTACAATATCCACAGTTTCTACAATCACACAAAAGCACAAGCACAAGCACAAGAACCTCACCGAGACCAGTGATATCTCATGCATTGACCGCTACCACTACAACTCACCCCTCCCATTTCAAAGAAAACAAGGAGAAGAAGAATCTAGTGGTCGGACCTGGGGGAGCGCGAAAGCCTCAGCTGCTTATCAGACCACAGCTTACGGCCCATCGAGAAGAGGGCCACTACCGCCGCCACCGTCAGCACCCCGTCCAGAGGGAGGACCAGAGAGAAGGGGAGAGGGAGAGAAAGAAACTCACTTCCGACACCGGCACTGGCGCGCAGAGGACCTGCGTTAGCTACACATACATACACATCATGACGCGGGGCGGAGGGGGGGGGGCAGGTGGGCGTACCCGATAACGACGCCTAGAACCCGTCAGTCACAGAAAAGCACTCGGAGAAGAAGAAGGGGGGGGGGTCATACCGAGAGGGATCAATTCTGGGGGGACCTTCTTGAGCTGTCTGATCCTCTGGGAGATGGTGTGCGCTGCCCGCCCGCCCCAGCCACGAATAAGTCAGCATCCCATCGTATCCTGAAATCCGCACTCATACCCCCCCCCCCCACATCCCGACAAAGTAGCGGGGGGGGGGGTCAACACGCATCGGGTGATCATGATCTCGTACCACTTTGTTCCTGCTTCTGCCGCACCCGCCGTCCGTCCGTTAGCGATACACTTTCACCATTGCATTGCGAAACACTTACGGGCATAGGCATTGTGGAAAGGGTCTATATGAGGGATTGAGGGGAGATTGGTTTCGGGGTTGGTTGGTTGGTTGGTTGGGGGTGGTGGTGGGTGGGTGGTCCGGCGATCGGATGAAACTGGTGATGTTTCAGAGGCTAATTGTTTGGCTGCTTTTGGGTGGGGGGGTGGGGGCGTGAAATGCTTAGAGCGGCGAGAGGGATCTGGTTTTTGGCCCGGGTAACTTTTTATTGACGGCCGACGGCCGGGTGCCTGTTGCGGGCGGAGGGAGGTGCGTATTGTGGTGTATGTAGGGTCTGGATAGGTACTGGAAATATTCTTTTATTTTTTTGTTATAGGGGAGTTTTGCTGGATGGAATATTGATAATTAAATTTGACATTACTCTATTTACATACTCTACTTTATGCTAACTAAAACTTATCTACACTCCTTCACAACCCATCACTCGTGCTCACGGCCTCTCAACAACCACAAACGTCGCCCACCCGCCGCACACAACCTCCACCACCCTCCCCGCCCCCACATGTAGCTCCCTCCACCCCTTCTCAAACCCCACATGCACCCCCCTCACCCCTGCCTGCCCACTCCCCGCCCTCCCCCCAACCCACACCCTCCCATCCTCCGTGACAGCCGCCACATGCCCCGCCCCCACCGACACCCCCACGACATCCACCCCGCCCCCCAAATCCACCAACGCAACCTCGTCCGCGCCCACCCCCTCCAGGTCCTCCAACTCCTCCTCACCGCCCACACGCCCGCCCCACACGTATAGGTCGCGCTCGGCGCTCAGCGCAGCGCACAACCACCCGCCCGAGGCGATCGAGGCGATCTTGATGCCGTCGAGGGCGTCGACGAGGCCTGGGTCAGTGCCAGGTGTGATGGTCAGGTCCCGCCCGAGCAGGCGGTCGTGCCGTGGGTCACCGAGCGTGTGCAGGGCGCCGGAGGCAGTCAGAAGCGTAAAGGATGTTTCGGTGGCCGTGATGTCGGTGACGGGGTCGTCGAGGTGTAGGACCGAGCCTGTGGCTTTGGGGAGGTCGGCGAGGCTTGGGTAGGCGTAGGCTAGTAGAATTGTAAGCTGGGTAGGCCCCCTCTCGCAGGATTTTGAAGGTTGTAGGTATACCGATACCGCCGCGGGCTGTGAGGACTTTCCCGTTCCCGGCAATGGCAATGATATCTGTGCCTTTCTGAAGCCCGTGACACTCTGCCCATTCGTGAGAGTTTCCGGGAACGTGTGCGGCTCTCGAACCATTGGTCAAGATTATCTTGCAGCCCAGGCCGTCGCCGAAAGCTTTGTACGGCGGGGACGACGTGCCAAACCCTTTGATAGTGCTGCTGCTGTACCCGGCCCCTCTGCAGTGGACTTTACCGTCGAGCTCGACTGCACACATTATTATACGAGTAAAAGAAAATAAGAATTTAATTCAAATTGCATACGAATGGTTTCCGCCCAGCCCGCATAGAGAACCCTTGCGGAGACCTCTGCCCGGGCAATTGGCGTGGGCGTAAAGATGTCGTCGGGGATCCCGTTATTATATGTCGAGGCGCCCTCGTCCTCCGGGTTGGGCAGCAGCTGCCCGTGGGCGTTGAAGCCGCATGCGATTATCTCGAAGGGCATGATTGGAGGAATCGAATCTTGCTTGGATTAGATTGGATTGATGGAGGCGGTGATGATCGATGACAATAAGGGATCAAGGGAAGGGGCAGATACAATACAATACAATACAGAACAATATGATATTCACTTGTAATTATGTACGGATAGATAGATACTATGTAGATGTAGATACACTTGTATGGCTGTTTATCATCTTTATGCAATTCATTCAGCCCAATCGACTGATCTTGGGCTCTCGATATCTAATGTGTTGTTATATTCCTCAAACACCTTCCCTTCCTCACAACCATTTACAAAACCCACACAACTATTATCATATTAACCTCAACATCGCAATGCCCTCACCGCGCCGCACCTCGACCTCTCGTCAGACCGTAAAGGTCCCATCTACAGCAGCTCCTCTCCTGCTGCCCTCCGATGACCCAGACACCTTCCTCACCCTCATGGCCGACACTCTCCGCCTCTCCAGCGAGACCCTGACCATGGCCTACGTCTACATTCACCGCTACAAGCGCTGGTCCACCGAACTCTCCTCCTCCTCCCCCACTGCCGACAGCGACGGCGGCGACGGCGGCGATAAAGATGAAGACGGGGACGACGAAGACAGTGCAAGAAATACAAACCCGCACTCAGATATCCTCGACGAACACGTCTCTACCCCCCCCCCCTTTCCTCCCCTCTCAATATATATATTGTATATATAATAATAATAATAAAAAAGAAATACCTAACTGACATATCCCCCATTCCCCCGGCCTCCCCGCCCCTCCCGCCCTTTCTTTCCGCCTACTATAGACCCTATCCCTAGCCTCACTCTCGCTCGCCACCAAAGCCACCGAATCGCCTCGGCGCCTGCGCGAATTCTTGATCCCCGCCTACACGCTCCAGCACCCCACGGCCAGCACGCCGCTCACCTTCCCCTCGCCGCTCTACGACGCCCTGCGCTCGACCCTGGTGGCCGCGGAGCTCCTCCTCCTGCGCGTCCTCCGCTTCGACCTCCGCGTGCCCCTCCCCTACGAGTATCTGCCCCGCCTGCTGGAGCGCGCCCTCACCCTGTCCGACACCCTGGCCGCCGTATCGGTCGAGGAGCGCCTGGAGTCGCGCGTCGTCGACCTCAAGGATACCGCCCTGGGCCGCGCCGTCTGGGTAAAGGTCGGAGAGGCCATGACCAGCTACAGGGTTTGTAATTTCTTCCCCGGAAGGGCCGTCGCCGCCGCGTGTGTCTACTATGTGGCGGTGGTGGAGAGGGGCTTGCGGGCGCCGGGGGAGAGGGAGGTTTGGTTGAGGAAAGTTGCGGGTGAGAGGGTGGAGTATGAGGATTTTGTGGATGCGTTGGATGAGATCAAGGGACTGACTGGCCCGAGAGGGGGACAATTCATGTAGAAGAGCGTTTGGTGAGTTTTATAGAACAGTCCTGTAGTTAAAATTGGAGCACAACTTGATAACTTACCTTTTTGGCTTCGAGTGATACATGTGTAGGGGTTAAGGGCCAGTAATCATACGTCCTGTAAATCGAATCCTTGGTTGTTTTGTTTGATTCATTCTCTTCTCATTGATTGTTAGATATATAGAGTATAGAGTCACATGCTTTCGAAATCCTACAACATTTCCACTGGTAAAAGAAAAAAAGAAAAACAAAAACCAAAACATAAGATATACCCCCCAGGACTTCTTTCTAACATCAACGCCATGTCGTCTCCAACTCATCGTCGCCCTCCGCGCCGAATACGGAGGCATTGCTCTTAACTCGCTGTAACTGCTGGTTTACATATCCCAGGACCTCCTCATCGTCCCTCTCCCTCGCTAGCCTTTCTTCCTCGTCTTCTTCACCACCCCAATCACTCCTTGCATCGATACTTCTCGTTGATTGGCGTCGACCCATGTAGGGTTTCGGCTTGTTAACTCTGGAGAATATATCGTCAAAGTAATGGTTTGCGGCGGTACCGGGTGTACGCGGGGTTTGAGGTACACGGCAGTTGATACCAGAGTCATGGATCAACTTTGCAACCAGTCCGGTCCAACCGGTTTGGTGGGAGGCCCCCAAGCCGCGACCATCATCTGCGTGGAAGAACTCGTGGAACCACAAGTTGTCACGCCAGTGGGGGTTGAAATCAAGGAGATCGCTGCCGGCATTGCATGCCCGGCGGCCATCCTCACCCTGGGCGAAGATGTGTTGCAGGCGATGTTGGATTTCTTCTGCAACATGCCCAAGGTGCATGTATTCACCGGAGCCTGTAGGACATTCAACCTTAAATTCGTCGCCGTAGAACATGTAGAACCTCAGAAGAGACTCGATGAGCAAGAAATTGACACAGAGCCAGATGGGCTAATTAAATGAGTTAGCAGGAAGTACGTCAACATGGTAAAGTAATAAAACTTACTCCTCGCCAGTTACTGTTTCCGCCAAACAGAGAGCTGTTTGAATCACCTGGGACATAGTCCACCTTGAATTCCTGCCCGTTTACGTTCATAGAGTACGGTTTGTCTTTATGGTATTTTGATAGCCTTATATCCCGATACGATTAGTGTTATGCCCCTAAGAAAGACCTCATCGGAGGTAACTCACGATCTGATACCGTAGTCACTCAAAAATTCATCCTCGTCCAGCATCTTTTCCAAGATTCTGACCAATCTGTCCTTGCTTACGAGGGATAGTAGCATCCTGTCTCCTTTCCCTCTCTTGGACATGCTTGCAATATTTCGCTCAGCAACATCATTCCTGTTTTGAACGAACCAATCCACTCGCTTCTTGAAGCTAGGGAATTTGTTCATCAACTCCGGCTCAAGTGTGAGAACGGCATATAGCGGGATAAGTCCAACAAGGGACTTAACAGGCATCTGCTGGGACCAAGGACCTCCCCAAGAAATCGCATCATAATAGAATCTAATGTTTGGTTAACAGGCGGATTCACGTTATAGAAAAGATAAAATAAACGCACCCGTCTTCTTCGTTCCACAAACTTGACTCGCCACCTTCACCGTCACCCTTGTATGTCATTGCATCACTAATGAAGATGAAATGCTCGAAAAACTTGCTTGCAATATCTTCGTAGATACGCCTGTGCTTTGCAAGCTCGAGGGCAATGTTCAGCATGTTCAACGAGTAGAATGCCATCCACCCAGTGGAATCGGCTTGTTCCAGAACACCCCCTGTTGGTAATGGCTCAGAGCGGTTGAAGATTCCGATATTGTCAAGCCCCAAGAAACCACCCTCAAAAACGTTCTTGCCGTCAAAATCCTTGCGGTTGACCCACCTAGGAACAACGTCATGAGAAATCACTCGTTAAGAGAACATCGCTGATTAACATACCATGTGAAATTGAGCAGGAGTTTCTGGAAGACACGCTCCAAGAAGTCGAGGTCCTCCCTACCGTATAGTTTTCTCTCCATTTTGAATGTCCTGAATACGGCCCAGGCATGGACCGGAGGGTTAACATCCCCAAAGTTCCACTCATAGGCTGGGATCTAATCCGAAGACGTCAACCTCCAAAAATAGTTTCTAATGATTAGGTACGAAAATTTACCTGTCCGTTAGGATGCATGTACCATTCCCTGGTCATTACATCTAATTGCTTCTTCGCAAAATCCGGGTCCACCATTGCTAATGGGATTGTGTGGAATGCAGTATCCCATGCTGCAAAAAATGGATATTCCCAACAATCTGGCATACTAAGAATATCATCTAAATGCATATGCCTCCACTGCTGGTTTCTAATCCCTTTTCTTCCCGGTGGTGGTGGCGGCTGCGCAGGGTCGCCGTTCGCCCACTGGTCCCAGATAAAGTGATAGAATTGTTTTGTCCACAACATACCACTCAATGCTTGACGTTGGATGTTCCTGAGATCATCCGCCATAGGAAGAGGCGAAATACGCCAGTAAAATTCATCAGCTTCTGACCGACGGCGCTCGATCATATCATCGAACTCTTCTTCGTCGATCCCGGCTTCATCAATCTCAGAGTTGGGAGCAATGTTATCGTCATTACCCTTATTTATGTTTCTGGTAAACTTGAATCGGACTACCGCACAAGCCCCAGGTGCAATACCATCCCCTTCTTCAAAGGCGTACCACGCCGCTGCCTTTGTCCCCCTCTGTGCTGGATTAATAGCTTCTTTTTCCTCGTCTACAATGTAACGATGGAAAGCATCCTTCACGTATGGTTGCTCATTCTCTCCGCCGTACAGGACCTCGTAATTAGTATCGTTCTCGGTAAAGAGAAGTTGTGGCATCACATCCTCAGAGTCTGGGGTGACACCCGGAGATGGCGAAAGCTGCAAGTACCTAGGTCCCAAAGACCAATGCCTTGACTCCGCAAGGAAAGGGGAGATCTGAGAGATCTCGGGCTTTTTATCTGGTGTTTCGTGGCCCCAAGACCAAGTGTTGCGGAACCACACATGGGGGATGATGTGAAGGGGTGCTGGCTCTGGACCGCGGTTCCAGGCAGTAATACGGAAGAGAAGTTCTTCCTCATCTTCAGTGTCTTTGGCAGTTTCAATAATAATATCCCAGTAGCGATCATCCCTAGAAATATGATTATGATTAGAAAAAAGTATCTTTGCCCAGACGATGCAAAATTCAAAGGAAAGCATACTTAAAGATGTTAGTGTCGAGAAGTGTGTATTCCGGGACATCTCTGCTGCGCTTTGCGTTCTCCTCAACAAGGGCCTTGTAAGGGAACTTCCTCTGGGGGTATTTGTAAAGATACTTCATGTACGAGTGAGTTGGTGTATTGTCAAGATGGAAATGGGCCTCCTTGAGGGACTCTCCATGGTTTCCCTGGGGATTCGAGAGCCCAAACAAACGTTCTTTCAAGAAATCACTGTTTAATCATTCAGAAAAGCTGCCTCCGGGAAAGTGAGGAAGAAGTTCATACTCCTGTTCGTTCCAGAAGACAAAAGAAATGTTCTGAAGACCATGTGAATCGGAAACACCGGCAATACCATCCTCACCCCAACGGTAGGTACGTGATCTTGCGTGATCATGAGGAAAGTCTGGCATAAGCAGCAAATCAATATCATCGACAAAAATGTACAAAGAGGAAGTCAGAAAAATAAAAGGAACTTGAAGACATACGGGTCCATGCATCACCGTTCTCACTGATAAACGGCAACGAATTATTTAATTAGCATTCAGTTTAATTGAGCTCCAACCTAAATAATTATTCTGAAAAAATGATCACGGTAAACTTACGAGTAATCCTCACGGACTGTCCCCCATTGACGCCTGTAGTCAAGTCAGCAGAGTTTTTCGCTACTTCCTCATAATAAGTTTGACCTACTCGCTAAGATAAGGTCCCCACTTCTTCCAATACTTTGTTCTCTCCCTATCTTCCTTCAATCGCCGTTCCTCCGCACAAAGGTATGAATGAGATCCGTGCTTCACCATCTTCAAAGGATGCTATTGAAATTTTTGGATGAGAATCACTGATGAGATACGATGATAGCAGAGATGGAGAGGATGATAAAGGGAGGAGGTGGGCGAGGATGAAGAGGGGTTCGGTGGGGCAAGCATAACAGCTCAGCCAGTGATATCAAGAACCTGCGCAGGAAACGACGTAACAGAGGTGGACCACGAAACGAACCAGTCCCGCTTCTGGGAAGGTACTTCTTTAGCTCTTCTGCACTGTAAAATGCAGCCAAGTTCTAGTTCTAACCTTTGGTCCAACTAATGGCAGAAACCGCGCCGCCAACGGGAAAGCTCCTGTGTATCTGAGAACGGGGGTAACGGGGATTTACGCCGTCACCATTCCAGGAACTGCATCTCCAGGCGCTCCTATTGCTCGCTAAAGAAAGCATACACAAGAAAACGGCAAGGACCGGGACGATACCGGTATTTTGATTTCAAGAGCAGCATGTCGATTGGTATCTATTTTATCCCATTTGTGAATCAAAGGGTGAGGGGAAACATCATGAGTGTGATAGAGTTATATCCGCATAAATTCATGTATGTACTTCTTATGTACTTATGCACACAGACTACAGCCTACACCTCTACAGACCCCTATCGCACCCCTACAATTAGAGCTCTCCGAACCGTCGGCAGCCAGATCTTTACTTACGGTGATAAGCCGGGTGCCCAGCTTCGACGTCATTAGTTTCTTTTAGCCGTTGTTGTTTTCAGTTATCTTACAGGGATACAGCCGCTTTAATGATCCACGGCCCGTGCGTCAACGGTTCCTTGGTCAACGAAAAGCTTCTTGCAACTGCAGCATTTGAATTTCCAAGATGCTGGTTGTTTGTGCATAAAATTGGAGTATTGCTCAGGTAATTTAGCCAATTATATCTAACTGTCATTGGGCATCTAATTTACTTGCCGCCGAGAAAGCCGGTGGTGAAATTCTTGATCTAGGGCAGGTAATGGGATACTTCAACCACATACATTATACAATACCAAGTATTTGGCAGGCAAAAAAAAAGAATCAGATGGATATCGTCCCGGTTCATTTTACCAAGAGGTGTGGATATGTATTGTACACTGAAAATCCTCTCTGAGTCTTGAAGTGCTTCCTTGCTTTCGGGATCACAAAGGAGCACTCGACTGCGACCCCTACATCTAGTTTACCCACTAAAATGGTAAGCTAGCGATAAACACACATGAAGCAGTGCACCCTACCTTCGCAAAAAAAAAAACTTATTACTATTATTACATGTATGTACTTGAATCCCACAAGGAGCGTGTAATTAGGTGTGTATGTTCACGTGCACTGTGTATTTTAATATCTTGGATAGTTGCTCGACTCGTTGAAGTGACACGGACTTCAAGGAAGGGTTAATTGGACAACGAATAACGAGCAAAAAGGTAGGCCGACGTGGCATAGTCCTCTATGCATAGTAATTTAGCAGTATATATAGACGCGGGAAAGTTGATAACGCCTGTGCGCCTTGACTAAAATTATTTTTAGGTACCAGTACAGTGCGCATGTTTTGACGTGACCATGAGAAATCACTGACCCCTAACTACATACATGTATTACTGCTTAATTATTATCTTCCTATGAAGGAGTTTAATCTCAAAGGTCTTCTTAATGGTATCTTGAGTTTGGTTAATTCTGGACTGACTAGGTACTTAGTTAAAACGTGCTACTTTTTTTGTTTTTACTAGTCTACATGTATCTGTACACAGCTAAAGCATTGGCTGATATATGATTGGCATTCAGCCCTATGCACGAAACGCTCCATGCATTGGCGATCCAACTACCCATGTTGATGCCATTAATCTGCTGGGTTCGCCCACCCAATTAATCGCCTGGAGATTATAACTATAACATGGCGTTTTCGGAGGATTGATTACCAAGAGCGAATAGTAAGCTGACCTAGCGCACAGGATCCCCCTTCTTCAAGACAATTGAACAAGGCGGAATGATATAAATTGAGGCACTGCCCACATCGATATTCTTAGGTGAGATTGATTACAGCACTAGAGTGATCCATTAGACTTTCTGACACAACGGCTAGGGCGAACGCAAACCACGAATTTAAGTATCGACATTTCCCTCTAATATTTACAATTTGAAAGCGGGAAGACATCATCGTTGACCGTGACATATTATATAGGCGACTTGATCAGGGGATCTCAAGCTGCCTACGGTGTGACTTGTATTGCTAATAATACTAAATACATTGGTAGTTTCTGTGAGTACGTAGTAGTTTGGTTGATGAATTGGGTTGGGCTATGGGTCCGGGGCTCGGGCTGGCGCGGACTCGAGCTTGTGGCCAAACAGCCGGAGAACTCTTGGTAATACACCTTTTCAATGGGTCCAAGGCTTGGGGTAGCTCGATCACCTCATAAACCAGGGTCAAGACCGGGAGGAGGTGGTATCAAAAGCTAACATAATGAGCCCCTACGGATTTTATTTCTGCAGTAAGCTGTGTAAGATGTGGTCTAGTCTCTCCTTCCTGAGACTTTGAGGCCTTCTTTATTCGGTTTTAAGAAGATTCACTTTTGCCTGATTATAGATAGACATGAGCTGAGCGGTTCAGATATTTTAAACGTTAAACCTTGTTTCTAGAGTCTACTGATGGCAGCGTAGAACTTCAACTTTTAATATAATTTTCTCACGGTAGGTAGAGTGGTTGAGGGTACGTGGTAAAGAAGAAGAAAACGCCCATGGATTTAGCTTTCTCCACGGGCTAGTTTAGCTCTTGTCTCTTGGATATTAATTTAGATATTCGTTAAAACTAAGTGGATGTTAGTAAATGATTTTGCTATTGCTATTATATACGTATTTTTTTTTTATTTTTATATCAGTTGTATTAATTTGTACATATATGTACATACATGTATATGTTGCATTCGCGATAATGTATGTGTATACATATGCGCATGCGAGCTGACTGTTATCCTGATCAGAGAACGCCTCCTCGTGAGAACTATTACGTCTCTGCCACTGGCAAGATTTCCCCCCTTTTCTCGTATAGATCTAGAGGGCCTTAAAACGGGCGTAGGGGGCGGGGGGAATGACCATCGACGGGGTCTGGTATAGAGTAAACAGTGTGTGGTTACACATACATCGAATATAATTCCTGGGGGTACGGCCCTGAAGTCACCGATACATCAGACATCGATCCAAAGTACAACTTGATCAGCATAAACATCGTAAAGTGATCTCACGCTCAATCCTCATCGCCGGAGATTTCTGGTATTGATTTCAAGCCCATATATATTATATATTCAGGGCCCGATTGAGGCTTGAGACACAATTTGTGGTCGCACAACCAGTTGGTTGTGCAAGAATTCATCGATCATCTGAACGCATATTCTAATCGTAATATTCGAATTCCTAGCTCGGTTATCCAGGTCACACCATAAATTTGGACATAACTTGTAACCCGGGTTTGCCGTTCCCCCGTAAGCTCCTCTAGGCCGAACCCTTCGGGGCAAGGGGTCGTGGAACCTCGTGCGTGTACTTGCTAAATTTTCAAGTTTAGGGTGAGGATACAATTAGTACTGACGATTACTAGTATTCTTGTCCTAAACTTAAAAATCTGGCAAGTAGTCGCATAGTCTATATATGATGTATTCATGTGGATGGATATTGCCCGATATAGCTTATCCCTAACACCCCGTTATATTATAAGTCTCGTTCATCGGCCATATCCACATACTGAGGGCCGAGGCACATCCTCCATGGCAACCTCGGGCTTGAGTGAAGCATTATCTCGATACTATGCCTACAGATAGTTAATTAAAAGTTGAGGGTTATTGAAGATTTAAGTGGCACTTGTTTAAGTGACCATATATATCCTATGTGTGCACCTCAACCTTAACCTTAACTAATGTATTTATGCAGTTAGAATGCTTAGATTCAGAGATAACTGATGTAATAGCACTCTGGTTCTAAAAACGATATATCTGAGTATTGGGTTTCAGAAAGCCAACTGGAGACTAACTATGTATATATATATGTACCTACATGTACTTGTATGTACATGTATACAGGCTGTGGCTATTGTACCTCCTGGTCCTGACTCCTGCCCTTAATGGCGCCGCCCCCGGAGAGCTGAAACCTCTTCAGCCGGATGTTTTGGTGTGTAATTCTGGCGTGATACTTGTTATGGTAACCAAGTTTGGGGGTAGTGCATTTCTTGCTAAAAATCTCAATAGATAAAGACATAACGGATACTGTTTCCATATATACCTACATGTAGTACATGTAGGAGCGGCAGTTGTTGCAGAAGCTCTTAGGAAGGTTCAACCATAACATGTTCTATTAGCCTAATCGCAATCAAATAAGAATACTGTGGGGAAAGCCTGGCGGTCCTGGCCCCAACCACGGAGTGTCGAAACCGTCAGGGTGACAGCAATTCAATGTCAAAGAGGGCATCTGAGTGAGACTCGGGTAGTGCGACACAGCGTGTACCTATAGAGATGTAAACCTGGTTCTGAGAGGTACTTTAACACTGACAAATCAGGGCATCAATATTCTACTGCATGTAGTATGTACAGTCCCTACCCAGATGTCTTCGTGATTTGCTCGGCAGCAACGCTGACGCCCATGCCCACGCCCATGCCCACGCCTACGTCCACGATCTACATTCGTCAACGAACGAACACCCCAACACCACGAACTCCTCAACACCATAAATTGAAAGTGAATTAAATACATATTAATATTTAGTTTGCCATCCTCCTGCTGCAATTACTGCAGCAACTCTATCAGGCATTGATCTCCATAATTTCTCAAAGAATTCCTCAGGAATAGTGTCCCAAACCAAAGGCAAGACTTCAGCTAGCCGTGCCTTCACCCTACTAGGTCCCCCAGGAGTGTTTTTTATATTAGGATACTGGCTTTGAAGGCGCTTTTTGAGCTCTACCCATACATGTTCAATTGGGTTTAAATCAGGTGAATAAGGTGGGTGATTTTCAACCACAATATTAGCCTCTTCAAACCACCTAGTGACAACATGAGCCTTATAGATAGGTGCGTTGTCTTGCATAAACCTAGCGTTATCCCCTATTCGGTTAGAAGCAGGTCTGAGGAGATCTTGTGGACGGAGTAGTCTGAGCGAAGAAAGCGACAATGATGATGGCCTTGAAGAACCCAGGAGAACAGCCGACAACGAGAATGGCGAAGACAGAGGCTTGCGGGCGGGCACAAGCAGGCACCGGCCAAGGCAGGCAGAGCAAAGCCGGACGAAGCGGGGCGAGGGCGAGAGTGAGTGAGATCGGATGGGCGCCAGCGAAGCGATGATGATATCGATGATGGATCGGCCAGGGTTCTGGGATCTCAGAAACTATGATTCAGAAAATAGGAGTATATTCGCATATATCGAGAAGACAGAAAGACGAGACGGAGAGAAAGAAAGAAAGAAGCCCAAAGAAAGAATCTAGATTCTATTTAACGTTCATTCACATTCATTTATTTCGCCTCCATAAGTAGAAAGCGCTGTAACCACGCCGTATTCCTCCCCACCATCTCCTCTGATTTCATTCTACAAATCCATCACGCCACAGAACCTCAGAATCAGGTGGCGTCGCGTCTCGCCACTCCGTCATCGCCGACAACCATATCTTCCGTCATTCGCACTTTCCCCTACCGAACTGTGGCCGTCTGCCAAGGCAGCGGGACAGATCAGGTCCTCCTGCACTCACGATAAGTAGTTTGAGATCTTGATCGTGAAAAGCTCTCCGGCTGGGACTGTGTTCAAGTCGTCGAGGGTTCTTAAAGTGTTCGCCATAACCAAGCGTATTTCACTAAATATTCATCCGTCGGCCTCTCTTGAGTCAGAATTTCTGCAACCTCCACGCTCAATTTCTCCTCAACTTCGCGGTGAGGCGGTTCCACAATTTGTCGCAGGATAGGATCGTTGACTGCCGATCTGAAGTGAAACATGAAATACGGATGTATTTTCATGGATGAGGCAGTTCAACTCGTAGCGTGGACTCGCGATTCGTTTGGTAGGTATGGTCCCTGTTTCAGTCGAGTTTTTGGAAGGGCGTTTAGTTTCTATATTTAGTCGAGAGAATGAAATCGCCGACCATATAGCGAGTCTTTGGGATTCGATGTAGATTGGCCATTTCTTCAGTATCTTACGGGCTCAGGCATCTCACTCTTGAAGTCGAAAACCGGGGCATTTCTCTTGCCAGTCAATTCGGCGATCGCCGTTTGTTGTTTGTCCGTATTTGTAAGGCGAAATGTCGTTCGAGGATGTCTAGTTCGCGCGAAGGGACGTATTAGTTGTTTGGAGATATGATTGTTAGTAAGCGAATTCAGTAGGAGAAAGTTAGTCCAATTATGCTTGCGATAGGATCATGCATTGCGTAGATATTGTTCGTAATTGCGTTAGTCAGTTCGGTTTGACCATCGGTTTGAGGATGAAATGCAGTAGAATATCGAGGAAGCAATCTCTAGTCGATCGCGAGTGTTTTCAAAATTCAGCCGTGAACTGTATGTCCCGATCTGAAACAACGATGGTCTCCGACAGCGTGAAGCTTCCATACCTGCTCAGGGTATAGGCGGGACAAGTCGCGGCGTTAACGTTTTCTGTAGTAGGAATAAGATGTTTCGTTTTGGTCAGCCGGTCGCATATTCTGAGTATAGCGCATTCTGGCGTTCTTTCTCCGGAGCGATCGCGAAGTCGTAACGTCTGTCGAGTCGGCTGGAGGTATCGAGTGGTCGCAGAACTCGCTGCAGAGGGTTATGATTACGACTTTCTCCGTAAACAAATATGATTTGAGCATGCGATCATATATCTTGGCGTGGTGTGAGTAGTAGTTTCGACTAGAAGTTCAGCGTCTTTGATCTCGGGATCTTGCGTGGAAGGTTTGTCGTGATATTAAAGTAGAAGATAAAGTTTAAGTTAAATCCTTGATCGGGAGCATGAGAGTGTTTCGATCTGATAAGCTTCTTTGTCGCTTTCGGTAGGTGAAATTTCTTTCGATTGTCGAGCGTCTCGAGCGTGGTCAGAATCTTGTTGGGAAAACTATCGAACTTGGTAAGGCTTTCTTTAAATAAGCTCTTGTATGGGAGGCGATCATTGGGTTCGTTTGATGAAAAGTACATTATGGCTATCTTTTAAATAAATTTCCTTTTCAACGCTATCCTCTTTCTGTTGTTCGTCGTTCGTAAATCCATTTGGTAAGTCGTAGATCTCGCCGTCGAAATATCACTTTTCTCACTTGCTTTCGGCGCGTATTGAATAACAAAATTAAATCGAGACAAAATTCCAGCGAGTTTGGTGACGATTTAACAATTTGGTGGGCGTAAAATATTAAATTACGATGATCGTCAAAACCAACTTGAAAGCGGGCCGTCTCTAAATGAGGTCTCGATTCTTGGCTTGTCGGATGACCAGTAAACAAGCTCGCATCGTAGATCTCGTAATTACGTTCCGGCGAGTGTGTTTTGGAAAAGCGACTGGATGTAAAACTTGTTCATCGTCCGTTGTGATAGAATCGGCCGACACATAGTCGGAGCGTCTGTTCGACAATAAAGCTCTCTTTCGGGATCGGGATGCATCAAAATCGGGGCCGTGATAATTTGTTTTAAGTTTTTGAAAAGCGCAGTCGCGCTAAGGTCATTCAAATCGTCGTCTTCTTTGTGAGAGTAGTTAATGGTAGAATGCTCGAGAATAGGCGTAGATAAAGCGCCAGATAGAAGTTGTGGCGCAGAAATTCCTGAGCACCTCATTGTCGCCGGTCTTGTCTATGATTGTTTGTCTTTGGCGGAGTCAGTTTTCGTTCTCAGGGGTTAAAATCATTCAAGTATTTGGTTTCCTGTCTGGCTTCGACCTCAGGTTTCAGATGAAGCGCTGGCCTCTAGAGCCATCGTAGCGTCACATGTTCTTTCCGAGTTCAAGTGATTAATATATCGTCCAGATAAGCGGTGGCGTGATCAGAAAAGGGCGTAAGATATCGTTGATCGCGTTGAAAGGTAGCGGGCGCGTTTGTTAAACCAAAAGGCATTACCAAGTATTCCCAACGCCATATCGTGTCACGCTTTTCCACTCATCCCCTTGATTCGAATTTGGTTATAAGCGTAAGTCTAACTTGGTAAAAAAATTCGCTCTTGCTAGATTGGCCATGGTTTACGGTGTGAGGGTAGAGGGTATCTGTCTTTGGCCGTGATGGCATTCAATTTCCGATAGTCAGCACAGCGTGACGCGAGGCCATCTGCCTTTTTAACAAACAACAGGGGCTCCTGGAGAGTTGCTGGGCGAAGAAATCCTTTGCAAATTCGGCCAGATAGTCTCTCAGGGCCTTCAATTCTTCCTGACATACTGTCGTGGGTCAGAAAGGTGGTGTTGTTCCTTCCGTAGCTTGATCTCATGATCGTAGGGACGATGTGGTGGCAACTTAGATGCGTTCCTTCGTCAAACAATTGTCGAAACCGTTGATAGTCGATGGGAATCGTTCCATCGCGGGTTTGGTGTTTCAGAATTTTGTTAACAGCGTATAATGTAGTGGAGTGAACCGTAGGATCTTGTGAAAGTTTCTTGAAGGAAGCGAGGTGATGGCTGAAATATGATGGAAGTGCTTTCGGTGGTGAAGTAGAAATCCCCGAGCTACAATTGCCTGTCCATTAGTTGAGCAGTGTTGCAAAGACTGGACCTGAATTGAATCTCATTTTTCCACTGTCGATAATAACCTCATCCATCGCGGTATTCAACAAGTGGGTAATGTCACAATTTTGTAACAAAGAATGGGCGTTCTCCTCCACATGAATTTTCCAGCTCGCGTCACCTTCCTGGTTACCTTTCCTGATTCAATGGGTCTTCCGTCAATGACATCAATCTCCTCTCAGTCCTCAACTTCTTCATTTTTAACTCGTGGCGTAGAAAGTCTTCGTCTATGGCGTATCCGACGCTATCGATCGGCGTAGGTGGGTACAATAGATTTTTATTTTGTGAAATAGAACAAACTACAATCAACTGATTCCCATCCATTTCCCTTCCGATCGAGAGCGTAGAAATAGAACCTTAGAAAGACGCGAAGGTCGCGGACTATGCGCAGGGGGCGAATCTTTTAACTCCTCCTCTTCTGACAAAACATCCTCCTCTTTTTCCTTCTTTTCCTTTTTTGCTTCCCATGATCTTTCCTCATCCTAGGTGGTGCCCCGGCGACAAAGTACAATCCCTAACCAAATGTCAACTCACAATAATAAGCGATTCTCATCCGACGAGCTTCCTCTCGCAGGGTCCGGACGGCGTCATTATTAGACAGATCCACGGAACAGCTCACGAGGGTATAGGAAGGATGTCTTTGCCGGTGGGTTCGTAGTGGTAGTGATGCGGGTGGTCTCGTCGGTGGGGCCGTTGTCGGCGCCGTGGCGAAGCAAAGGGCGAGGCGGCACTAGGAATCTGAAATCTGAACCTCCCATCCTGGCCTGTAATGCCTTTGCTTTATTATCCAACCGTTGTAGTAGTAGACCATTCGCCCGATGGTGTCGGGAGTTTCATTCTGTATCGTAACGCCGTAGTCTTGATTAAGAACACTCAATCTTGGCGCCGTTAAACTCGAGTCCATGACGCGTGGAACTCGCGAAATATTCGAAAGGCGTTGGCGTTGTCGATTTCCCTCAAGTTCTGACGGCGGTGGCAGACGATCCGTCTCCAGCGTTGTTCAAAATTTCAAAAAACTCCGACATTGAATCAGAGCAATTCGCCATCCGAGATATAAGCAAGAAACTGATCGCGGGTCCTTCCAACCGAGAAATAGAATAGGCAATTTGTTGAGACGAGGTGAAATCGATCGAGATTAGGTGAGTTTGATCTGTATGTCTGCAAACATCCTCGCTTTTCTTGTCGTGATATTTCTGCAGGTCAGGTAGCTTTCCGACTTAGGTGACTTGGTTAGGTCGTCATGGAGCTCCCGATGTCTTGCTTGATTCCTTGCAGCTTTTTGATCTTGTTCGTAGTCGCAGGTTTCTTTATGGGCTGGGCTTGTTCGGTTCGCTGTGGTGGGCTTTGGTCGATGGCGTATTGGACCCTCCGTGGCGGAGGAGCGCGTATGCCTGTGTCGCTCTTCCGTTGCTGCGGGTCGCGTGGCGACAGAAAGCCGCGAGGTCGTCGTGGAGCTTTTGATAGTCGCTCCGGGTGCGGGAGGTCGTGACAAACTATGGTGCGAAGCTCGTCTTGTGTTGGTCGAAGTAAGGATGGTCGTCTTAGTGTGGCGAGTAGTCTGAAGCGAAAGACGACAATGATGACGCAGAACCCGAGGAGCCGGACAACGACGGCGAAGACAGAGGGCTTGCCGGCGGCAAGCCGGCGCGGCCAAGCGCAGGCGAAAAGGACAGACGGGGCAGACAGGGGAGAGTGAGGATCGGATGGGCGCCAGCGAGCGATGATATCGATGATGGATCCCGGCCGGGGTTCTGGGATCTCAGAAACTATGATTCAGAAAATAGGAGATATTCGCATATATCGAGAAAGACGAGGCAGAGAGAAAAGAAAGAAAGAAGTAAAGAAAGAATCTACCATTTGCTTCATTTAACACATTCACTCATTCCCTACACTTCCTCCGTAGACCCCATGAAACCCGCTGTAACCACACCTCGTATTCCTCCCCACCATCTCCTCGATTTCATTACAAATCCATCACGCCACGTAACCTGCTAGAATCAGGTGGCGTCGCGTCTCACCTCCGTCCATCCTCGCTAACCATCCTCTTCCGTCTACCTTTTCCCCTACCGAACTGTCGGGCCAATGCCAAGACGGGACAATACTGTAGCGTCTGTAGATAGGCGTGTTTGTTGACAGATTTGGCGATCAAAAGTGTAAATGTCGCGGTTCCTACACACCCATACCATTAGGAAACACACGCATTTTTTTAGGATCTATCTGGCTCGTATACCCACCTGCGGAAGTGTACGGAAAACCCATAGTTGATTGGGGTTACGTGACTTCTCCACACTGCACTCATCACTCCAGACAACATCTTCAAAATCATCGGCAGTCCAGTGCTGTCTTTCTAACGCCCAAGCCAATCTCCTTCTTGCGTCTGATGCCGTTAATGCTGGTCTCTTTTTTGCTCTCCATTTTTTAATTCCTTCCTTTCTTAGAACTCTATCGACCGTGTGGAGGGATACATCAGGGGCATGACCATCACGTAGTTCTCTCCTGGACATTGTGCGAGTATCACAAGCAGCTCGAATTAATTGTCTTTGTTGTTCCTCATTTAATTTTTCTGGTCTTCCAGGACGTGATAGGTTGTGTATATTGCCTCGTTCGTTTGTACGATCCAGAAAACTTTTGATTGTTGACCATGGTCGCTGCATAATTTCTGCAACTTCTGAGATCTTCCCGGTTGTATGGTAAAGAGCAATAATCATGCCTTTCTCTAGTCGGCCTAGTTGCCTTCTAGTGGTTCTAGGCTGCTTGCTAGGAGGGAGTGGTTTTCTTGGAGTGGCATCGGCTGGGTTAAACAAGGGGGGCATGGTTGCTGCAGAAAAGGAATGGTGGATCATTCATTCTTCATGGGGGGGTTGTTGTGGTTGCTGCCGAGCCAAACCCCCAAATCACGAAGACATCTGGGTAGGGACTGTATGTATATGGGGTCCGTGGTCTACTGACAACAAATGAGACAGTTTTGCCTGGTAATAAGTAAGGATACATGTATTGTATCAGCACTTTACTGGTCCATATTCACATGAATGTACTCTAGGTACCTACATATCTCTTCACGCGTGTAGAGTAACAGCTCCTCGTGAGCGGAGTGTCACAGGGACAACTCGTACGCATGCATGGAAAAACATCTGATAAGTTCCAGAAGTCCGAAAATTTGGGACTGGAGGTTGGTGGAACTAGAGACCGTTGCGATGAAAGAACCAGGGTCTCTGCGTAACATTTGCGGGAGCGGCTGTTTCTACACATGCTGAGAAACCTTCTTCCTTTAGAGGGCTTAGACACAGGCCAATTCCTCGGCCCGGAAAATTATAATCACGCATGGGGTTACGCTAATAATTATAAGAGCCTGAATATCAAAGCTCCTCCCCCGCCTTCTTTAGCTTCTTCCTAGCAAGTTGCATCCTCAACCCTCGTCCCACGCCTCAAATCCTGCAGCGAACTAAGATAGTCGAACTGAGTACGTAAAGCACGGCACAGTCACTCACTCACTGCACTTAGGGTATACTTATCTTGCTCCAGCTATCTACACCTTACCGCTCCCTCTTCAATGTCATCGCATTTCTCTTCATCCAAAGACCGTTTGGCCTCCATTACCGCTCACATCTCTGCCCCACCCCCGACACCGATGGCCTCTTCTTTCGACGCGGTGCCTTTGGCACCTACTGACCCACTTTTTGGGCTCATGGCCGCTTACAAAGCGGATACATTCGATAGAAAGGTTGATTTGGGTGTTGGGGCTTACAGAGATGATAACGCAAAACCATGGATTTTACCAGTTGTCAAGAAAGTTTGTCTGCCATATTTAGAATGAGTCTTCGAAGTAATCCCTAACAAAGACGTATATAGGCGGAATCCATTTTAGCAAACGACCCAGACTTGAATCACGAATATCTTCCTATTGCTGGGCTTCCAACCTTCACATCCGCGGCAGCACGGCTGATCCTTGGCTCCGATAGTCCTGCTATTGTGGAGAAACGTGTATGTTCTTCCCTTTTCTTTCAATAGGAAGGAAAGTTTAGTAGTACTTTAAAGTTTATTCTAAGAACCAATTTTGAATTAGGTAACTTCCGTGCAAACTATTTCCGGTACAGGAGCAGTCCACCTTGGTGCCCTTTTCCTTGCCAAATTCTTTCCTCGTCCTCAAAACCAAAAAGTCCTCATCTCCAACCCTACCTGGGCCAACCACCCCCAAATCTTCTCTAATGTCGGCCTGGATTCAGCAACATACCCATATTTCTCCCCTGCCACCAAGGGGCTAGACTTCGACGGTCTATGTAACAGCTTGGAGTCATCCCCAGACGGTTCGATCGTTCTTCTTCATGCCTGTGCCCACAATCCTACTGGTGTAGACCCCACCAAAGAACAATGGAAAAAGATCGCCGAGGTAATACGACAGAAGAAACACTTCCCTTTTTTCGATTGTGCTTATCAAGGTTTCGCCTCTGGTGATCTGGACAACGATTCATGGGCTATCCGTTACTTTGTGGAGGAAGGATTTGAACTTTGTGTGGCCCAATCCTTTGCAAAGAATCTTGGTCTTTATGGTGAACGTGCTGGATGCTTCCATTTCGTTTCACCCCCATCTCCAAATGCACAGGAAGGGATCAAAAAGATTGCAAGTCAGTTAGCAATTCTACAGAGGAGTGAAATCAGTAACCCTCCTGCATACGGCGCAAGAATTGCGAACCTAGTCTTAAATGATGAGAAGCTATTCGCCGAGTGGTGTGAGAATTTGTCTGAGATGAGTGGGAGGATCAAGAGCATGAGGACTGCTCTACACGACAAACTAGTTGAACTCGGCACACCAGGTGATTGGTCTCACATTTTAAAACAGATTGGGATGTTCTCCTTGTAAGTTTTCTATCGGGCTCGTACACCATAAATCTTGATTTATGATATTAATTTGGTTCTTTTTAGCACTGGTTTGAGCGAGAAGCAGGTTTTGAAGCTTAGGGAAGAGTCACACATTTACCTTACCAAGAACGGCAGAATTTCAATGGTATATCTTTCATGTCCTTCTAGTTCCTTTGTACAGCTACTAACGTTTGCCTTCAATCAATAGGCCGGGCTAAACACTCACAATGTTGAATACTTTGCAACTGCCGTTGATAAAGTAGTCAGGGAGATTCAATAGTTTGGATCCAAAATTTTATGTCCGGCGGTGTACTGTATGACTATGGTGGGGAGAGTGCTACTGTTTCCAAACCGTTGTTTCAAAGGGTTCAATAGGCTGTAGAGTAAATTCATTGTTCGAGTCATTAATAAGATCAATCATGGAGTCTAATGTCGGTAACGTTTTGCGAGTGAGTACTTACATGCTTCTGCCTACTTGCGGCGAGAATAATTCCCCGCCAAGTTTGTGTGAGAAAACGCTGTTGCAAAGGGTGGTGACAGGAACTTATTCTCGAGGCAAGTACATGTAAGTATAATTTACATCAGTCGCTGTCATATTGGTCCCAACCGTTGCCATCACCAAAAATGGTTACTGGACCTGACTCTGACTGAGTGCATCATCTTGCATGGATAACCCTAACCCTTAACTGCCATATTACCATCCAAGCGGTAGCAGACAACAATGCAACACCTTCATCTTTGACGCGACACAAAGAACACCAAATCTTCAATAACGATATAGATGTCGCTTGTTGATTATGCTTCCAGCGATGATGAGGGGGCAGGACCCTCTACTTCTACTACTGGTGTGCCTCAATTTACCGCTACCACTAGAGTTGTAGCCGCCCCTGATGTCTCTTTAGAGGTTGAGTCTACGCACCCCATAATTCTATCAAACCTTTTCAGCTAGCTAATACCCTCACAGGACCCTATGCAGCTCCGCCAATCTCTTATAAAGCAGACAGATAAACAAATTATGACCAACATGACATATGAACAACTGTCCGCGCCCATAGTTGGGCCATCGAACCCATTTATGTCTGCCGACAGCGCCTCTAGGAAGCGAAAGAACGTACTCACAGGCTATGCGGAAGAGTCCGCGATTTCTGAGTCAACGTTCCGGACACAGCAGCGGACCTTCATTTCTTTGGGATATGCACAGGACCCTTCATTGTCGGCAGGTGATAATACCTATGTCGGGAACCAGGATAGTGTTGCGCTGCACGGTGGGAAGGATGTGGTTCAACTGCGGCCTTCAAGAGAAGAGACAAATGCGATAAAGAAGAAGCGAACAGGAAAGGGAGATCCTTCAGTGATTGATGGGGAAAACGCGTATGTGGGGCCATGGGCAAAGTACAATATGCCACCAACAACTCTTTCAGAATCAGAAGGGGAAGAGGAAGAGGAGGGCGAGGAGGAATACGTAGCGCCGGCGTCGAATCCGATTATTGATAAGGCTGGAAAGGAGTACTTGGATGTGAACACTGGAGGAGTAGGAAAGGAGACTACAGAATTCCATGGCTCGCAGCAGTACGATTACCAAGGAAGGACCTATATGCATGTGCCACAGGACTTGGATCTGGATCTAAAGAAAGAACCTGGCAGCTGGACGAATTACATACCCAAGAAGTTGGTGCATACCTGGGTTGGGCATACAAAGCCTATCACAGCCCTCAGATTCTTCCCAGGAGCAGGTCACCTATTACTGTCTAGCAGTAGTGATGCAAAAGTCAAGGTATGCCGTTCGTCTATACAGGGTGGTACTCAATGCTTGAATAATACTAATTACCGTTTTGCAGATTTGGGATGTTTATCATGATCGTGAGTTACTTCGTACCTACAACGGCCATTCAAAGGCGGTCACAGACATAACTTTCAACAACGACGGCACCCAATTTCTCACTGCCTCTTATGATCGCTACATGAAGCTCTGGGATACCGAAACTGGAAAATGTGTCCACCGATACACTACCGGGAAGATCCCACATGTCATCAGATTCAACCCGGAACCTAGCCTACACCACGAGTTCTTGGCAGGTATGAGCGACAAAAAGATCATTCAGTTCGATACACGTACAGAAGAGGTTTCCCAAGAATATGACCACCATCTCGGGCCTGTTAATACTATTACTTTCGTTGATGAAAACCGCCGTTTCATTACCACATCTGACGATAAGTCTCTTCGTGCTTGGGAATATGGCATCCCGGTACCAATCAAGTTCATTGCAGAGCCGTACATGTACTCGATGGTCCGTGCATCGCTACATCCCAGCGGGAAATACGTTGCCTACCAGTCTGGCGACAACCAGGTTGTTGTTTATGCTGCAACTGATAAGTTCCGCCAAAACCGGAAGAAGGTGTTCCGAGGCCACAACAACGCCGGTTATGCCATCGATGTAGATATCTCTCCTGACGGCCAGTTTTTGATGAGCGGTGACTCCGGTGGGTTTTTATGCTTCTGGGATTGGAAGACTTGCAAGATGTACCATAAATTCCAGGCCAGTGATGGACCAGTCGTGGCGGCACAGTGGCATCCACAAGAGACCAGTAAGGTGGCAAGTGCGGGGTTGGATAATGTTATTAAGTATTGGGATTAGGCGAGTTTCAGCGAATCGGAAACCGCTTCTTGTACACTGGTGGCTGTGGTGGGTAGGATAAAAATTGCATGAATTAATGAATGTGACAGCTTGTAATAGTAGTGGGATCTAAACACACTGAATGACTACATATATTAGATACGTTTGAGATGCTTTAAGCTACAGAAAAATACTGTTACCGGTTCGTGCATGGTGCTGTCTCCTCCAGCTTTAGATGTGATCTAGCATGATCATACGTTATCACTCGATGGGTCATAACGATCAGTCTTGATCTCACTACAAGTATTACTGGGGAGCGATGAAGAGCATACTTCTAGAGTAGCCGAATTTAGATCTAGGTATAGAAATCGTTTAATCATCGAGTTCTAGGACTATGGGATGTTTCCGCATTCTCAGTAGTTGGGGAAAATGTGGGTTGCCAAGACAGCGAGGAGCATACTCTAATCGACCGAAGCTCTACAAACGTAGGTAACCACTTCAACGCACAAGCTCCCCCACCACGCAACCACAACTACCATCAGAACCATCCCCCATCACCACTTATCTCCAAATTCCATCTTGTAACCATGTCCGTAATTACCCCGCATCTAAAGTCGTGGGTTTAATTGGCTGACATCGTCGTCTTTACATGTTTACAGGGAAGTACTTCTAGGCATCACCGGGAAAGACTACGTCCTCATCGCGGCGTCTAAAGCTGCTATGCGCGGCGTAACCGTCCTTAAAGAAGAAGACGATAAAACCCGCGCTTTAAATCCGCATACATTGATGGCATTTTCCGGGGAGGCTGGAGATACTGGTTAGCCCCACCTTTTTACCCCTCCACCCACTGGATGGGTTTTCTGCACCGTGGTATTCCGGGTTGCAAAGAAGCAAGCTGACGCAGGGAGGAAATGACAGTCCAGTTTGCGGAGTATATCCAGGCGAATGTTCAGCTATATGGAATGAGGAACAACTCGAAATGGCAGCTCTCGCCAAGTGCAGTTGCGAGCTTTGTTCGAAGAGAACTGGCGAAAAGTCTAAGAAGCAGGGTATGTGAGCTCTCTATCATTTATGAAATCCACACCGAAATATCATCATATCCTAGACTTTTTATCACTTGCCTACTTCTTTAATACTGACTCGCGTTTGGTAGAAACCATACTACGTCAATCTTCTTATCGGCGGTTTTGACACAAATACCAATGAACCGCACCTTTACTGGCTGGATTACTTGGCGGCATCAGCGCGCACACCCTACTCAGCCCATGGGTATGCGCAGTACTACTGTCTTTCTATTCTCGACAAGCACCACAACCCGAACATTTCGCTCGAAGAAGGACTGAAGTTGATGAAAATGTGTCACGAAGAGGTTCGTTAACTACAATCACTAGCTACTTATGGTGATTGTACCCTTTTAAATCAACTAACGAATGTTTGAATCATCTAGTTGGTCAAGAGATTGCCGGTAGACTACAAGGGATTGCTGGTTAAAGTTGTAACGGCTGACGGCATAAGAGAGATTGAGATTTAAGGCCCGCATAAGTTGTGACCGCGGGAAGTTCTATATCTCGTTCTTGAGTGTAAAAAACCGCAATACAATAAAGAGGTCGCGTGACCGTCACTAGGTCTTCAAGACTATGAAAAAATCAAGTTCTTTAGCTAAAAGTCTTCGAATTATGTTTTAAGCCCCGGTGACTTTAGCAATCAATCCCGCCGCCGAGAAGCTCAATACGATTTCTTGAATACCCACCAAAAAGCTGTGCACGGTATATATTTCTCGAGAATAACTACAAGAAGTGGTAAAGCAAAAGAGAAACTAGGAAATGGATCAAAAATAAGGCAGGGGGAAGTTGATAATATCACCTCTATATCACGCATGAAACACTCTAGACTACACAGATCACAAAAGATCACGCTTTACAAACTGTTCATATAGGGCCTTTCCGAGCCTTGCGGGGCTTCTCTCAACGATAGCACCAGCGTTCTCGAGCGCAGAGATCTTGGACTCGGCGCCACCCTTCCCGCCACTGACGATGGCACCAGCGTGACCCATACGTCTTCCTGGAGGCGCAGTAATACCGGCAATGAAGGACACAATTGGCTTGTTTTTAGGATTGTTGGTGGTGATATACTCAGCTGCATCCTCCTCGGCAGAACCACCAATTTCACCGATCATGATGATACCTGCATTAGTGTTAGCAGTCTAGTTCTCGTATCAAAGAAGAATTTTATAGATTTACCGTCAGTTCCATCATCGTTCAAAAACACAGAGAGAGCGTCGATGAAGGAAGTTCCGGAGAATGGGTCTCCTCCAATACCAATGACAAGGCTTTGGCCGAGTCCAACTTGAGTAGTCTGGTTGACAGCCTCATAGGTGAGGGTGCCAGAACGGGAGACGATTCCAATTCTTCCACGCTTGTGAATGAAACCAGGCATAATGCCGATTTTGCATTGGCCAGGTGACTATTTGGGAGTTAGCTGGATGGTTTATATATATTAGGTTCGGTTTGTGATGCTTACAATAATACCGGGGCAGTTAGGTCCGACCAGTCTGGTCTTATTTTGGGTCTTGAGAATATCTACAACGCGGACCATATCATTCTGGGGAATTCCCTCAGTGATGCAAACGACGAGACCAATCTCAGCCGCGATGGCCTCCTCAATAGACGCAGCGGCGACAGAAGGGGGGACGAAAATAGCACTGTGTAGTTTATCTAGTATCAGCTATCCGCACCTAAGCCCTTGCCCTCCAATCATGACCATATCCTCCCATAGGATTTTTATGATTGTTTCCTTTGTATTTGGGTTGAGGCAGTACCTGGCATCCGCTAGAGAGTAAAACATATCAATTTAGCCACATTCGCACTACACAAAGTTAGATTCGAATTCTACTCGCCTCCAACTTGTTTAACTGCTTCGTTCACAGACCCAAACACTGGGCGATCCAAATGAGTGGTCCCCGCCTTCTTGGGATTGATGCCACCGACAACATTTGTGCCATATTCGATAGCTTGTCGGGCATGGAAACTGTATCCATATATCAATATGCGTAGTTTCCCTACCTTTCGCTGCGATAAAACTTACGTTCCCTGCTTTCCGGTGAATCCTATATGAAAATGTTAGAATCAAAATTCAACCGCACACACACGCATATATACATATATATATATCGAGAAACAAACCCTGGAAAATGACTTTGGTGTCGGCATTGATACGGAGATTCTTTGCGGTGGAGGCGTACCCTGAGGTAGAGTAAGCGCGGGCACCAAGAGTCGAGAGGCGCTTCAAGGCGAACATCTTGGAGTTATTAGTATGAGCGGAGATAGGGAGGGTACGGCGGGGGTGGGTGTTTTACTGTGATCTACTATGCGGTTGCTGAGGCCCCGAGGTCAGGATGTTTGAAGACTGTTCTTGGCGCTTGGAGTATGCTCAGTGCCGACATTGGCCGAAAGGGGAAAAATTGGATAATCATATATCCGACTGAGATCACCGAAATTGCCAAGTGTAACATCCTACCTATATAGGGGGACATACATAGAAGATAATCCCTAATGCTTAATTATTTGTTTCACGATTAATATGGGGATGTGGTCCCTTCAGCGCAGTACCGTGAAACTTATGTTGACTTTAGTAGTTACAGTAAGATTAGACCGATAGCCGTTATGAGCTCGGTGAAAACTACATCTTACATACTGTGATAAACTGGGGTATGTGCGATTCTTACTCCTGGGAGTTTCACCCTGTTGATATCGTGGATGATTGATTACCACGATAGACGTCCGGGTAACAGTCTAGACTGGGAGGCGACATTTCGAATCCTGTGCTTGTTGGAGCCGCTGCTAGAACATAGAAATCAACCCGCTCCTCCACCTCTACGCCCCCCACTCGAATAGTCAGCGGTATCGGCGTATGAAAAGCTCCCGCTCAATCTCCCTTTACTGTTCCTTTACTCTTTAATTTTTTTTTACTCTCAAGGTCTTTACCATGGCTGACTGTAGGTTGCCCCCATTCCCCTTTAACGCGATGTTGCTAATCAGATTCCTCTTTGCCAGCGGATTTTGAGGAAATCCGCCGCCTCCAAGCGGAGCGCAATGCGGCAAAGGCCGGGAAGCCTGGCTCGAAAACTTTCGATCCCGCCTCGCAGCGTGAATCCTCAAAACAATCTTTGACAGACACATTCGATACGACCCTTTACGACCGCGCTGGTGGTGACAAGTTTGCTGGATATAATACTTCCATTCCTATTAATGAAGAGGATGATGACGATGACGTGGATATGGCTGGCGGTGACGGTACACGCAGGTTGGTTGGCCAGTATACAGCCTCTAAAGAGCTATTAAACGAGTTTGCCGGCGCCGGTGATGACGACACCGATCTTATGACTTCAAAGGCAAAGAGTGCACAAATTGCCGATAGGGAGACCGATTACCAAAAGCGAAGGTTTCAAAGGCAGTTGACACCGACACGAAAAGACGCGTTTAAGGAAGATGGCGAGGGCCGGAGCTATAGAGAGGTCATGCAGGAGAAAGAAATTGAAAGGGAGGAGGAAAGAGTTAGAAGGAAGATAGAAGAATCAATGAAGAAAGAGGGAAACGGAGCTGACCGGATGGAAGGTGTCGAGTACAAAGCGAGCCTGAAAGACGAATCAGACCGAGAAAGCTCTGCAACCGATGGTACTAGGAAGAGGGTGTGTGTCACTGTCCAAATCCTATCCTTAAAATATACTAATAAGTTTACAGAAGAAGCGGTGGGATGTAGCAGGCGACGAAGGCGCCGCGGTGATTAAAGACGAAGATTCTAAGAAGCCACGTGCAAGCAGATGGGACATTGCAGCTGCCCCAGACGCAACACCAGTGGTAAAGCGCTCTCGATGGGATCAAGCTCCATCTCTTACTGCTGCTACACCTGTTGGAAATCAGGGACTTGTGACTCCCATGCACCCATCTGTTTCTGCTACCCCTGTCCCTCACATGCCTCTTACTTTTGGACATGGAGACAGGAATGCCCCGCTATCGGATGAAGAGCTCGACGAGATGTTACCTAGCGAAGGCTACAAAATTCTCGAGCCCCCGCCGGGATACGCTCCGATCCGTACACCAGCAAGGAAACTTATGTCCACACCGGCACCAATGAACTCAACAGGCATCGGAGGCTTCATGATGCAGGAACCTGAGAATGCCAGGATCCTCGGAAAGCAGATGCCTGCGGATATTCCGGGAGTCGGCGATCTTCAATTCTTTAAGCCAGAAGATATGGCCTACTTTGGGAAGCTTGTCGACGGTGGTGACGAGAACGCGATGACCGTTGAAGAGCTAAAGGAGAGAAAGATCATGCGTCTTCTTCTTAAGGTCAAGAATGGAACACCACCCATGCGAAAGACGGCGTTGCGTCAACTCACTGATAATGCCCGTCAATTTGGTGCAGGCCCGCTTTTTAACCAAATTCTACCCTTACTTATGGAAAAGACACTCGAGGACCAGGAGCGTCATTTGTTGGTGAAAGTCATTGATCGTATCCTTTACAAACTTGATGATCTTGTCAGGCCGTATGTGCATAAAATTCTGGTCGTCATAGAGCCACTTCTGATTGATCAGGATTACTACGCGCGTGTTGAAGGTCGCGAGATTATTAGCAACTTGTCAAAGGCTGCCGGTTTAGCGCACATGATCTCTACTATGCGACCTGATATTGACCATGTCGACGAGTATGTACGAAACACCACCGCGAGAGCGTTCGCCGTCGTCGCATCCGCGCTTGGTATACCCGCCTTATTGCCGTTTTTGAGGGCTGTTTGCCGCAGTAAGAAAAGTTGGCAGGCGAGGCATACCGGTGTTAAAATTGTGCAACAGATTCCTATCCTCATGGGTTGTGCTATTTTACCTCACTTGAAGGGCTTAGTAGAGTGTATTGGCCCGAACTTGGAAGATGAGCAGGCCAAGGTCCGTACTGTGACCAGTCTGGCCATTGCAGCGTTGGCAGAAGCAGCCAGTCCATACGGTATTGAGAGCTTTGATACCATTCTTAACCCTCTGTGGACCGGTGCGAAAAAGCAGCGCGGGAAGGGTTTAGCTGGGTTCTTGAAGGCAGTTGGATACATCATACCCCTTATGGATGAGGAGTATGCAAATTACTACACATCTGAAGTGATGGAGATTCTTTTGCGGGAGTTCCAAAGTCCCGACGAAGAGATGAAAAAGGTTGTTTTAAAGGTTGTCAGTCAGTGTGCGGGAACTGAGGGTGTGACTGCGGCATACCTAAAGGAGAACGTACTCCCCGAATTTTTCAAGGCGTTCTGGGTACGAAGAATGGCCCTTGATAAACGGAATTACCGTCAGGTGGTAGAGACAACAGTTGATTTAGCCCAAAAAGTTGGATGTGGAGAGATCATCGAACGTATCGTTGATCATCTCAAGGACGAAAGCGAACCATACCGTAAAATGACCTTGGAGAGTGTTGAAAAGGTTATTGCCTCTCTAGGGGCTGCAGATATTGGTGAGCGTCTAGAGGAAAGACTGGTGGATGGTGTATTGTTCGCATTCCAGGAACAGACTATGGAGGATATTGTTATGCTTAACGGATTTGGAACGGTTGTCAACGCTTTGGGTACGCGGTGTAAGCCGTATCTCCCGCAAATTGTCAGTACAATTTTGTGGAGATTGAACAATAAAAGTTCAGCTGTCAGACAGCAGAGTGCAGATCTGATTTCAAGGATTGCTGTTGTCATGGTATGTCAGCTTTTTAATATTTTTTGAAACGAAACAATAGCTAACCTGTAGTTAGAAACAATGCGGAGAAGATGCTTTAATGGGTAAATTGGGTGTTGTGCTTTATGAGTACCTTGGAGAAGAGTATCCCGAAGTTTTGGGTTCCATTCTAGGCGCACTCAGGTCTATTGTTACTGTTGTTGGTATCAATAGCATGCAGCCGCCAATTAAGGATCTCCTTCCTCGGTTGACCCCTATCCTTAGGAACAGGCACGAAAAGGTCCAGGAGAACACTATCGATCTGGTGGGTAGAATTGCGGATCGAGGTGCTGAGTTCGTAAGCGCGAGAGAATGGATGAGAATCTGCTTCGAACTGTTAGATATGTTGAAGGCACATAAGAAGGGAATCAGACGAGCAGCAAACAACACATTCGGTAGGTTTACTTTCCCCTACATCCTTTCATGTGTACCGATCTTATGCAGCGGCTTTTAGGATTTATTGCCAAAGCCATTGGTCCCCAGGACGTCCTAGCTACCTTGCTCAACAATCTAAGGGTTCAAGAACGTCAATCTCGTGTTTGTACAGCAGTCGCCATTGGTATTGTCGCGGAAACCTGTGCGCCTTTCACTGTACTTCCCGCGCTCATGAACGAATATCGTGTTCCCGAACTCAACGTCCAGAATGGTGTCTTAAAGTCACTTTCTTTCCTCTTTGAGTACATTGGCGAAATGGCTAAAGACTATGTCTATGCCGTCACTCCTCTCCTTGAGGATGCCCTGATTGACCGTGACCAAGTCCACAGACAGACCGCTGCGTCAGTTGTCAAACATGTTGCGCTTGGTGTCGTTGGTCTCGGTTGTGAGGATGCTATGATGCATCTACTAAATTTGCTTTACCCAAATATGTTCGAAACGTCACCTCACGTTATTGATAGGATAATTGAGGCCATCGACGCAATCAGGATGGCGATCGGACCTGGATTGGTCATGAACTATGTCTGGGCGGGATTGTTCCACCCTGCAAGAAAAGTGAGGACACCCTATTGGAGGCTTTATAACAATGCATATGTCCAGAGTGCAGACTGTCTAGTGCCTTTCTACCCAAATCTGGATGAGGAGCATTTGCTGAGGCATGAGCTCTCTATCGTTATCTAAAACAAAATGTCTGGAAGCGGATTCATGTGTCATGAACGTGGTGTTTCTCTTATTTTTCATTATTTCACTAGCTTTGCTTTTTCGCTTTCTCACATTTTTTTTGATCTGTTTTGGAAAGGGGAATTTAATTTGGCAGGTTGTAAGGAGGTTACGGCGGGGCATCACCGTTACTGTTGTAGGATAGATTGTGTACGTAGGCAGTGAGTGTGCAAGAGAACAAGGGTGGGATGGTTCCTTCTTTAGTAACTTGTAACAAAAGCTTGGAATACACGTTGATTTGGTCCCTCGTTCTTCACCCCCCCCCCCCCAAACTGTTCTCTAGTATAAGAAGCTATGGGGGCAGGTGCTAATGTGCTAATTCCGGACCCTTTTTTTTTTTTTGAAAATCATTTCCACTAACCCAGGTGCTAACATTAATTTAGTAGAAACCTAATGAAATTTACCCATCGTTTAAAGTTGACCCCCTTCCCTCCGTAGTGGGCTATCCATGGACGGAGGTGCGCGTTTTCCGAACCACATTTATGTAATTAGAATAACCTAGACATTTGTGAGTCCGGCAATTTAGCCCTCGCCATCCCTCGGTCTTGGCATAGCCTATTGCCAAGACACACTCGAGTATAGACGAGTGATAGGTTATGATTGATCCCTCCACCCCGGGTTTACTTATCACGCCAGAATATAAAGGAGAGTTAAAACCAAACCCCGGAAAAAGCAACGTATGGGTTACACGATAGGGTCTGCGGACTTTTCCGGGCCCAGAAAAGGGCAGTACATATGTATGGATTTCACATTCACAACTTAATATCAGACATGTTTATTCTTTATTTTAAATCACAGCACTCCGAGCTAGAAGGCAATGAACAAAGGAATAGAGGCTACCCTTATGGTATAATAGAATTGGTCGCATGTAAGGCAATTCTCGGACTCCAACTCAGAAGCAAGAAATACAAAAAATGCCAGTTATACAAAGAAGAGAACTCCCAGCAGTTAAAACCCATGAACTCAGTGGGAAAATTTCGGCAATTAAAAACTTCAAATGCTAACAAAGAAACCTTTCTCGCCTTTCTCGGGCTTCACATAACTCCTCTTAATAATATCATCTACACACGAGAGTCTTATTCGTTCAGGAGTGGCTGGTGAGATCAAACTCAGAACTTCCGTACACCCATGATCAGCTCTAGCTGACTTAAGAGCATCTCTGATAGCGAAGAATACAGAGCTCCCCATAAATAGAGGCGGTTCACCAACGCCCTATAATCGTTAGAGGGGGTTGAGATTATGAACCGGGGGGAGGGCTCTTACCTTGCTCCTTTGAATTGTTTGTAAATGCTTCCACTCAACATCCTTCAACATACTAACGTTAAAGTTTTGTGGGATATCCCTAAATCCGGGGATCTTATAATTTCCAGGCCCCCTTGTTGCCAATTGCCCGTTATTCATCCACAATGATTCTTCAGTTGTAAAAAGCCCCTGTCCCTGCACAAAGGCACCCTCAATCTGGCCATAATCTATGGCAGGGTTGATGCTCCTTCCGATATCCATCTTAACATCCGCTCTTAGACAGGTCCAATCCCCTGTGAGTGTGTCGATTTCTACCTCTGCGAGCGCTGCACCTTGTGTATAATAGAAATACATTTGCCCAGTGTTTGGCCCCCAGACGTATCCAATATCAGGCGTTTTGTAGAAACCATTTGCGCTCAAATTTACCCGATCAAAGTACGCTGCATGTGCAAGATCCTTCATAGTTGCGTTCGGTCCAAGTTTCTCACGATATGGCTTGAGACGTTCGTTGAGCTGCTGGCAGGCATTATAAACAGCATAGCCATTCAAGTCACTAGACGCCGATGCCGCTGTAGCTGACGTATTCGCCACGGTATTTGTTGCTGTTTCTGAGATGAAAACAGCATCCATAGGAACGCCTAGTGCCTCCGCTGCAACCATGACCATTTTCGTATGAAGACCTTGCCCCATTTCAGTACCCCCGTGAGCAACGAGAATGGAACCGTCGTGGTATATATGGACCAAAGCACCAGCCTGATTAAGAAATATTGCCGTAAAAGAGATACCGAACTTTGTAGGGATCAAGGATAACCCCCTCTTCTTCCATTTATGGGTCTTATTGAATTCATCGACGTCCCGACGGCGCTTTTCAAAACCTGCCTCTGTCTTGAGGGAATCAACAATCATTGGAACATGCCAATCCTTCAGTTCTTGGTTATAATGTGTCGTTTGGCCTTCTTTGTACATGTTGATTTCCTAGATGTATATTAGAACGAGCCTAGGTTATCGAATGGAGTCGAAAACCTTACCCGAAGCTTGTCTACTGGAATTCCTAGCTTATCCGAAATCTCCTCCATGTACGATTCAGCGATAAACATCCCTTGAGGACCACCAAAGCCTCTGAAGGCGGTATTTGACATCGTATTTGTCTTGCATAGCCTTCCTCGGACATCTACGCTTGGGATTTTGTAACAATTATCGATATGCGACAATGATCGATCACACACAGCTCCGGAAAGATCCTGCGACCACCCAGCATTACAGAAAACATCAGCATCAAGGGCTACGAGTTTTCCGTCCTTGTTGACGCCAACTTTCCAACGTGCCATGAATGGGTGCCGTTGGCCGGATGTCATCATATCCTCATCGCGATTCAGCATACACCGAACCGCCCGCTTAGTCTTCTTTGCTGCAACAGCGCATATCGCAGAGAGCTGCACTGATCTTGTCTCTTTACCACCAAAACCACCTCCAAGACGTTTCACCTTTGCAACAACGCGATTTGCTGGAACTCCAGTTACTTGCGCGACATATGTTTGACTATAAGACAATGTCAATAATAGGCGTCATAAGATCGAGCCGTTATAGAGGGTAGATATGACGTACGTTTCTGTAGGATTTTGAGTACTACTGTAAACTTCAATCTCCCCATCTTCTAACTTGGGCACTACTACACATGCATTTGTCTCGAGATAGAAATGCTCCTGTCCTCCCATCCTCGTCACCCCCGTAAACACATGATCTGCAGTCTTCATAGCTTTTTCAATAGGATCTCCTTGTTTGATGTACCTGTAGTGCTCGAAGAAGCTTTCCTTCTCGATAGCCTCCTCAATAGTAAGGATTGCCGGAAGGTCTTCATATTCTACTTTTACAGATCTTGCAGCGAGAGAGGCTTGTTGCTGAGAATCCGCTAGGATCATCCCAATAGGCTGCCCGTGTGTGTGAACCTCATCGACCGCGAAGAATACTTCATCGCACATGGGAGCACCCCACCAATTTAACTCTGGACTTTCCAGGTCCCGGTGATCTACCCACGCGCGTACACCAGGAATATCAAACGCTGGCTCACTATCAACACTCAAAATCTTTGCATGCGCCCTTGTGCTGAGAACCAAACACCCATATAGCTCGTTGGTGTGTTTTGGCATATCATCCGTATACTGAGCCTCTCCAGTGACCTGCTTCATTGCAGCCACATGAGGTACACCTTTCCCAAGCACTTTTTGCTCATATGCCAGAGTACTATCCTGATCCCTCTCTCCGGTAGAAATATTTCTGGTGATCTCGTCCACCAATTCTCCCTCGACATCTCCAGTCAGCATGCCAACAGTTTCATGCCAAAACCTGTAAAAAAAACCAAGCGCCAATGATTTTCTATAAACCGCCATTCCACCCGGCACTCCAAATCTCAAATTGAAGTCTTGCTCAAGAGCGTGCATTGTCCCTTCTAACACCTCCTTCTCGCCCCATGTCTTTCCAATAAGATAAGACATTGCTTTCTTCGCTTCGGTTGTCGTTGGCGCCATACCACCATATACTAGGTTCACGGACTCCACAACATTTTCATCATCGAGGGTAACACGAAGAGCAGCGTTAACAATCGCTATATCATCATCTTTTCGCTTAGACTGCTTATATGCCCTAATGAATTCGCCTTTCTCGCCCGCAATGGGTATCCGAATACTCTTAAGCACTGCGTTCGCCGGTAAAGCTGTGGTTCGGTACGCCTTAAAGAACTCAGACATTGGCAGCTCCATCTCACCATCCTCCTGAGACTGTGCTATTAAAGTACTCCTTGTGGCGACAAACACGGGGTTAAGATCTGATATTGGTGACGCAGTAGCTAGGTTACCCGCCGGAGTCCCTACATTTCTGATTTGGCGGCCAGCAAAATACTCCAACTGTTTCAGCATAGCATTAAATGGCTGAGATTTTGAAGGGCCATATTTTTCAATAGCCTTCTTGAGAACGCCCTCAAGATCTGTTAGTGTGATATTCGCACCGATATGGAGGTGATCATCCTCGAATGAGAAATTCCGGAGCTCTGGAATATCGCCGACATAGACAGAAACGGTGTACTGGATGGCCTTGAATTTGATCTCGATCTGAGTTTCTGTGGATCCACCAATAATCTTTGCAGACGGTAAAGCATGTTTGATCTCAAGCAGCTGTTCTAAGGTAGCTGGCCTAAGCCATCTCTTACGCTTGTTCCCAAAAGCCAAGGCCTTGAATTCATGTTTCCTTAAAGCCGGTGGGAAAATTAATTCAGTGTCGGGCCTATATTCGATGAGGCCCGGTGGCGTGAACCTCTTTACTGGGGCGTCATCAAGTCCAGCCGTTGATTTATTCTTACAGCACCCAGCTGGGAGTGTCCCATCTGGGAGTGTCCCATCTGTACCCTGCATACAGCAACCACCCGGAGTTGAGTTCAATTTATTTGAAGCTTTCGAGCACCCAGCTTCTATGCTAAATGTTTGGGCAGCGTCAAGAATAGGCCTATATCCTGTGCATCGACAGAGGTTTCCATCAAAGGCTTCTTCGACATCATGGGCTGTAGGTTCTGGATTATTCCGGACAAGTGCATAGAGGCTCTAGAAACTGATGTTAGAAGCTATTATTAAGCGGGAGGTGGGGTATGGTTAATACCATGACAATTCCCGGTGTACAGAAACCACATTGTGACCCATGAAACCTTGCAATACGTTCCTGAACCGGATGTGGCTTCGTGCTGTCACCAATTCCTTCCACCGTGATAACGTGTTTTCCATCTACGCTGACCAAGGGTGCAAGACAGGCGTTAACAGAGGCATGATAAATTTTGTTTGTAGTTGGGTTGTATTGCGAAACGACCTTTTAAATTGTTATCTAAAACCCTAGCTTGTTAGGTAGAAATTCTTTAAATACTTACAACTGTACAGGCTCCACAGCCTCCCTCAGCACATCCAAGCTTCGTACCAGTAAGACCGATGCCTCGAAGATACTCAAGTAAAGTAATTTCAGGGTCAATCGAGTCGACGACTACTTTTGTGCCATTAAGGTAAAATCGAATAGAATCGTCCCAGTTAGAAACAACAGCAGAAAGTGATGCAAGCTCACTTCCTGGAAGAGCTGGGGCTGGAGTGCTCAAAAGTCCCGGTGCCATTATGAGTACATGTAGTGATATGGTTACTATGTATTCTTGGGGGGGGGGGGGGGGCTGCTCAGCTATATAAGTATGTATGCTCTGGAGTGGCGAGTGTAGGTACAGCCCGGCTATCAGTGCCTCAGTTGCTGGATAGAATGCCAGTCAGGGTTAAGGGCCCCAATGCTTATCGATAGGGTGATTAGTAGGTACCCCGCACTAGCGAGATGGCAACGAGTCCAGAGACACCAGTCCTACTCAAGCTTTTAAAGATGGTAGGTAGCACTGAGCAGAGACACTGCTATTATGAGACATCTTGTACCTTAATCCTCTGCAGCCGACCCATTGATATCTTATCAACCCCGGTCTGTGCCTTAATATTCCACTTCGTCTAGCCTTATAAAAATCTTAAATCGATATTTTTGATAGGGATATTGTTTTTCCATAGGTGTATCCCTCCACCTTCCTTCTATGTAGCTAGTCGGAGATAACCGCTTCGGGAGAGAGCGACCTGCAAGGAAAGGGGGTTAGCTTTCGGAGCACATGAGTGCGGGGGAGATTTGAACCCTAACTCACCACAGCAATGCTCAGTCTAATGATTATTATCGGACTCGGTGCTTGGGATTCCCGTACTATGTACCTGGACAGTGTAAGTACTTGTATGTACAAAGAACTAGTCTTACAGCGGCGGTGAGCGCTCCTTCGTTCGGCTCCCCCCTTCCTAGTTTTCGGAATTCGGAGGGAACGTTACCGGTAACTTGGTCTTAGACATGTCTCCGCTTATCCAACACATCGGAGACCGCCGCTGCGGCCGCTTGTTCCAATACTTAGTCAGATTTCCAATCCTTATTTTCACGGCCATCGTTATGTTGCTTTTTTATATGCCCGCCCCTAGGCCTACCTATGCACAGCTGTCTGGTTTGTGGCCTCCTGCCAGCTCAATTGTCAGACTACGCACATATCATTGGACTACATAAGTTGGTGAATGACTACTTGTACATGTATGGTACTTACAACGCATCTCCCGTTTAAAAAAGAAAAACGCAGAACCACATGCACACACCGTCATTGCATCTCAATGCGGTTTTCCGCAACCCCATCTTCTAGAGTGTTCAAAAGTAATACTTGTGACTGTGCTGCAGACTCTATATCTATCGCCTCGATCACTCACAGCCTGATCCAGTCCCAGAAAGTTAAGACCGAGCCTTAAACTTATATGAAGCACCTTGCACCACATCCCCACTATGTACCACTTCAGGGACGCCAAGGGAAAACCACCACAAACAAAACCATCAAGCAGGATCCACCATCAATAGGTGAGCGATTGTACCTATCAGATCGTGCGACCCTCAGCAACTCCTAATCTGCAGGCACGTGGATTCTCACCTCGTCAGGGAAAAGTAAAGCCAACTTCGCTGACATTCTGGACAAGACTAGGTACATACATGTACTTAATAGATTACAACCGTTTTATGTCTCGAGCCCGAGTTAAATAATGTGTGTATATATAAAATGTACCAAGTGTATCTACGACAAGATCTCTCTCCGCTTCTAGGGTCCGCGGCTATTAAAATTTAAATTACGTTTACCGGCTAGCTGTCACGACGTCAGAAACGTTCCTGACAGCTACAGGTGAAGACGGGTTTCAACGAATCAGAACCAGCTCCGAGGCTTGGCCGTTTCTTCACCCGTGAACGACCACTTGGTGTTGCGAATCAAAACATCCCGTCCCACTCACACGGATCATGCGTAATTACATCAGCTAAGGAGGGGATCGTGGCAGCGGCAGCTTATCGCATGTTATCGTATTGCATCACAAAAGGGCCCATTAATGATTAAGCCACACTTTCAGAGTAATACTACATGTAGGTACATAGTCCTCAAACTCAATGATTGAAACGCGCAATAGACTTTGCGGGTATCCAAATCCTTAGGAATAAAGTGTTATACGAAAAATATTCCACACACACACACACTGCTGGGTTATCAAAGGGGTGATTGCTACCCTATATATGTCCTTGGAGGTAAACAGATGAACATACAGCCTCAAGCGCTGCTTTCATGCAGGAGGGGGGAGGGGGGCAAAAGCGGCAAGGGTTCTCCAGACACTTCAAGCCAGGAAAACATAAAACCAGCCCCGAAAATAACATGATAGGATTCATATAAAGCCACCAAAAACACCAGATTTAGAAAGCGACACATGCTCGAGTAAAAAGAACAAAGAAAAGGAAAGATATATAAAGAGGGGAGTATGAACAACACCCCAACAAGAAACAGTATTGGGTCAAAACAAAGCCATGTAGCCTCTCGTCGTTACAAGCCATGCAAGGCTTGTTCAGAGTGAGAAGCTGCTACAAACCCAATTTCCAATTTTTGTCCTTCCCCAATGTGCGTACTGGTACGAAATAGACAGGACCTTTCGAGAACTCAGAACTTAAAGCCCAGAAAAAACCTCACCCAAAAACAAAGGGAAAATAGTAACACGACCATGAAATCCCAGTTTCAAGGCGAATCATAGAACCTCACGAGACACTCTTTCGCCTGTTTGTAATCTTTCTTCATCTTATCCAAGGTCACTTTAATTTTGTCCAGGCATTCAACCTCGTTTGGCAGGTCGTGTGTACCACTCTCATCCTTCTTGACTCCGAAATGCTGTATCTTTTCACATGCATCTTGCACTTTCCTGAGACCCAAGGTCGCTGAGGAGCCTTTCAGGAAATGGCCGAGAGAAGAGAGAGCAGGGAGATCCTTTGACATTCTGGGGTGCACAACATACATAATGTTAGTGTGTGTATGGTTGCCACAAAAAGTTTTGGGAGACATACATATTTTCCTCCATTTCATCGAATGTACTCTCGGCTTGTTCGAAGAAGCCAAACACGATTGCCGTGCTAAATTCACGTTCTTCATCATCATCCATTTCTAGAATCTGACCGAATGTAGCGTTATCAACTATATGATCGGGGATATCAGAGATATCTTTAACGTGCCCCTCCTCCTCCTCCTCCTGCTCGACAGGGACGGGGACGGGGGCGGGGACGGGGGCGGGGACGGGGTTTGTGGGTGGCTTTGCTGTAATCAGTACCCCGCCCTTTCTTCAAGTTGTAATGGCGGTTCAGAATACTTACCCTATCCCTATCCCTATCTCTATTCTCAACCACGGTTACCGTCTCTTTAGCTTCGTTTGAAGGCATCTCGAGTTTACCTCCGGAAACAGGTATTGGAAGATGTGAGGTGTAAGGATATTGTCACGCTGTAGTAATAGGTGTAGAATGTATCAGAGGAAGGAAGACTCCAAAGTGAAGAGAGGTTCTCAAATTAACCCCTGGAACGGAGTGATGCTTGGACGGGATGAAGAGATGTCACTCACTCTGTTGGGGCGGGTGGGCAATGGAAGCCACCGTCAAATAAAGTGATTGTGGTCCGGGTGGGGCTACCTTGGCAAAAGGCACACTACTCTGGTAGACGGGTGCTTTTATTGACGTCGAGGGACTTTGAATAATTTTTCTTTCTTGGGGGTTTTCTTTTTTCCTTAAATGAAAGAGGAAGGGAAAACCAGAGGATAGGGGTTAAGGATGGAAAAAGAAAACAGAGACAACGTAGGGACTCGGTTTATAGGGTGTCGAATTTCTCAGGAGCTTATTACTTCTTGCCGACGGATTATCAAGGGAGAGTGAGAGCAAGAGATGAGGGATGCGGTGGGCTGAGGAGGGGTTGTGTTGTAAGAGGCGCTCTCAGAAGAGGGGTGACAAAGGTGGGGCTCTTGAACTCTCTCTGTTTGTCGTCTGTATGGTATGGTAGAGTAGAGATGGTCCGAGCAGCGCCCAAGCGTCAAACAAATGGTAGGACTTGTGAAACAAAATATTTTTATGTACAGCAGGAGTAATTTAGGAATTGTACCTTTAGTACTATCGGGTTTGTCGGACCTTTGGAGTATTCTGCGGGCTGGGTTGGGTCTGGGAATAATTGATAGTACTCTGCCTTAAATAGGTTGGCCCAAAAGTCTCCGGCAGAGGTGGTGGTAACTAGAGTAGCTCAAAGCGAGCACGGGAACAACAGGGGATGAGCGGGCAAGAGGAGGGGAGTAAAAAGGGAGAGGGCGGGGAGGAGGCGACAACAAAATGTGGGCGCGTGCTTTTCTTTCTTGTTTAGATCTAGAGAGGTCGAGAACTAGATCGAACGCACCCTAGTGGTTTTGGAGATAAGAGCAAGACGTCAGTGAGAGACTACATGTACCTACATACTTTTCTTGGTCCAGTAGGAGTTGGATAGGTACATGATACATATACATCGGAGCACGCTATCAGATAGGTACTTAAGTACATGTACTTTAGAAAACCTACTTACATATAGTTCCTGTGCCCCACCACGATCTTTGGGACTTGGTTGATGCTGCGTTCTTTTGCCGAATATCAAGAACTACGTTCTCCGCACGTTGTGCGCCACCGTGCACATGCAAGGGTCGTTGACAGTTGCGTCATTCTTCAAGGTAGAATATGATCAAGTAGTAGTAAAATAAATACCTCCGAGCCTCTTCTGCGACAGTATTAGTCAAATCGGCTAAATTTCACTGTGGTTCCCACGTAGTCAACCAAAAGGAGAAACGCAGAGCACTTAATTCTCATTGGGTAAAATCCTGTGAATGTTGTTTTCCGCCTGTGGACCGTCCTCTAATGCAGCCCATGTCCTAATATCATTAGATAAGTGTACCTACTACATATATACACGTACAACCCTAGCTAAGAACTTCCAGAAGAATCTCTTCTTTTTCTCGATGCAGGGCAAACGTTAGCCTACCCAAATCCCTCTAATTTTGGAATCAATGATCAACACTTAAAAAACCTAAAGGGACGAAGACCAAGTCTTCTTACAGACATCAAGTTCACTAATCATAACTTATCACTCGAAAGGGTAGATGTGCACAAAGGGACCCCAGCAAGTACTATGGCCAAGACTAGGCCTTATAATTGGGCAGGAATATGGAGTGCGGTATTCAAAGACCATTTCATATTCACCAATCTCTAAAAATAGCATATGTACTAGTATCAACACGCGCAGTAAGAATCTCATAACTAGATTTAAATAGCGTTTCTGGGCTTAACTGCTATTGCATACAGAAAAAACTCGCTAAAGCTACCTTCTTATATGGAGGAACTTTACTAAGAGCTCAGGCTCGGCAGAGGGTGCGTCCCTATGGATAGGCCCTAAGTACATGTACCTGTAGGTATACGTAGATGACCTCCCTTTCTTAATGTTTAGGGTATCGGGTTCAGTAACTGTGCGGCCCGCAGAGCGTCGGGATCAATGATCTGGTCCTTGAAAAATCCCGGCCCGCCGTACTTATGTACTTCTACAGAGCGATAGACGATCATGGTGCGAGACAATCACGCAAAGCAACCAATCGGACAGCTTAAGTTTAGCTTGAGAGCTACAAGTATCTAACGTAAACTGGACTGCGGCTTACGCTATTAAAGGCGACTCAACGTCTCACAACTACATATACCCACACTCCCGCAGTTATGGCTATTCGTGGAGCTGCAAAACGGAAGCATCTGGGTACGTTGCTGCTAATCTGTCTCGACCTGGATAGTTCTCCGATAGATAATGAACAAAGATCAGGAAATCAACAAACCAAAATCGAAGAAACTAAAGGCTAAATCGACCACTATTGGTAAGTTTTGATGAAAGTTCAAGTAAGACAGCATAGCTTGTTAACCTAACGCCCAAGTAGACGAGGAAGAAGACGAAGTGGATGTGGATGCAGACAAGGATCACCATGAGAGAGGAGCAGATGATGAATACAATGATTGCGAGGATAGTCGTTCCCAGCAGTATAGTGTCCCGAGATTGAACCTCATTTATCCGTGACAATTATGCTAACAGTCACTGTGCATGATCGATTAAGAGAGATGATGCTATTTGAAAGAAAATGTTGGAAAGATCCTTGCCTGTCCTCATCAACCAGGTGTTCTATTTACTAATTAAGAGCTATAGTGAAAGAAATGAAAAAGCATAAGAAGACCAAGTCCGACAACAGCACTCTCAAGTTCAAAAAGAAAGTGAAGGACAATGAGGAAACCCTCATTAGGTTTTTAAATCAGCAGAGACTTGAAGTGTATGCTTTCTTTAGAAGCTACCCATTGATATTAATGGCGGCTCTGACTGGTTTCTAGTAAATACGATGCCATTTCCTTCTCCGATAACCTTAGTATACTTCTAGGAAAGGCTTTGAACTCTTCTTTCTCCGAGCTTTTGATGGATCCTTCACTCAATCTAGCCCAGCACGGTCAGCAGCTTCACACTTCTCAGATATTAGCCACAGATCTTCCGAGAAACCTTATCGCATCTGCCCGATCCCTCCAGAATACACTTAGAATTGCTGACGGAGATCTCATCATTGGGGAAGGGTGGACGCAGGATGGGGATCTGTCTATCGGTGCTTTGCGTGAGGCCCAGCAAGCAGCCTTGTTGAAACTCACGGAGGTGATATCTAGAGATGAAGACTGCGCTGATGAAGGAAGAAGGGAAGAAATCTCAGAAATGAATTGGGGGAGTGCTGTTAAAAGGACTGAAAAGGGAATTAAAAGGCTATTGAGGAACGTGCCAATATCTGCTGATAATATTGACGGGGAGTAAGTCTAAAACAAAATCGCTGGCGGCATAGGCCAAAAACCACCAAACAGCCACATTCAAAAGATACATATCACAGTATGTATATTAAAGAACGGAAAACAATTGTGCTGCAGAAGTAGGCATCACGATCAACAGGCGCGCGTTATAAAGGCAAACCGGCATTTCACAATTAACTGCGCCAGGAGAAAAAACCACGGAAAAAAAGTACGGTTCCTGGATTTCCTTCCCTGGTCCTAAAAGTATCGTGATTAATGAATCATTACCTTTGGTTGATACCTTCGCAGTGTGCCTACTGGTTCTATTTCAAGCACTCCCGCCTCTCTAGTGAAGGTTTAAAAACCAAATATGATGACTTCAAGCAGTAACATTGCATTTTTCAGCAAAGGCTTTTTTTTTTTTTTACAATTTCATAACCGGCCGGGTGAGTTTATGATCTTTCCTAGTCAAAAGAAATTCTGGGGTTGTTCGGGCGAAATCGAAGGTAGAAGATCTGCATGGTGGTCATCTTCCTTACCCCTTTTCTCAGGAGCCGTGAGGAGGTGGGATCGCGATCTCGTGTGTTAATAACAGCCAAATATCCTTTTTTGTTTCTCTGGCTACGTATCAGGGATCCTGCCATATTTGAAAGCTCATGATAGAGCCTCACGATATATGTATACCCCGAGTTCGTTTCCCCACCCGATTTAACGCTAGTTACGTCTTTATTCCCTACTTTTGATTTCAACATGGCCAAACTTTGAGTGAGCTTTAACGAGGACAGTTGCAGAGGATATCGTGCATACATCATTATATATTGGATACTCTCTATTAGTTATAATAGAACATACATGTAATTTCGGGTATGGTCCAGGGTTCGTTCCATGGCCAAGAGGAGAACTGACATCCTCTGCTGCCTAGATTGTAGGCTCACCAACATACCTTAGACCTCGTAAAAGATACATGCCTTAGACCCCGTAAAAGATACACAACTTAGACCTTATAAGTGATATATATCCTTTGATCCCGAAATTAGAAGCGCCTTTCTTATAAGGAAGTGCCCTGCTTAACTCGCGGCCACTCAATCTAACGTGTCATCGGACCTATAATTGAGGGGGAACATCTATTTTATCGCACCCCCTTCTTCTATTAGATACAGCACGCTATAACGGATACGCATGCGCTCCTGTTTGCCTCCCCCGGGGGGGGGGGTCGGAGCCAGTACGTACCAGAAGTCAAAAACCAGTTAATTCTGCCGGTACTCTCGATAATCTAAGGCACACCAAAGAAGCGGTGAGGGTCGATTAAGAACATCCAACAGCTCGGTAGTGATTGGGTAGGTGGTTTAGATCTCAAACTGCCCACCAATATGCGTGGGGCAGCATACCTACCATGTCAGATAACCTTAACTAGAACGCGGGGTTACTCCCGAGTACTCTCCACCATTCGGCACTCAGCAACTACAGTTTCCTACTCTCAACACTCCATGCTCTCGCAAATAGATCTTACTGCAGCTTCGCGTCCCCTATTACTACCAGATGAGACGCTACTTTTTGTACAGAACGCTGTCGGCCTCTACGAAGGGTATAACTGTGCTTCTCTTTCTTTGCTTTCTTGGGAAGTCATGACGTAGATAGCTCATACAGTAATAGTAAATACAAGATACCAAACTACCAGAATGGCTGCGCGTACCTCACCTCGCACCGTGCTTGTTATGTCGATAACGATGACCCACGTAAATACTCGGTCGCAGTAGACCTGAAAGACGTCGACCGGGTCGAGTTCTACGTCTGTAGTCTCCCTTTGTAACTATTACACCACATATTGATGTTTTCCAATAGGCAGGCTTCCTCAAGTCTTCTCCAAAGATCACACTATATCTAAAATCCGCCGTCTCTTCTGGCTCTTCAGGGGGCCCCTCTGCTTCATCCACCCCTAGAAATGGAACGCCCCTCATAAGGCCTACATCCCCCCTGCCAGTGCCGACTGGTATCTGGATTTGCCCTATATGCTCATTTTCGAACCCAGCGCCATCAAACTACACGCCAGTAGTCACGGCATCGGGATCTATCCCGCCTTGTCTAGCATGCGGTATACGCCCCCCCGCAACGGTGCTTGATAACTCGTTCCAGCAGCCACCTCGATCTCCAACACCACTCTCATCACTATCCACGCTATATCCCCCCTCTTCTGCCTCCGGGGGTGTGGAACCAGGTATATACTCCGATACAGCCTTAGATTCACCAGCGGCGCCGCAAGGCGAGGCAACGTTCGCCTGCCCCCGCTGTACATTCTTAAACCACCCATCTCTCCCGTCCTGTGAGATCTGTGGTGAACGTCTGGTCTCTCCTAACCTCCCTAATGATATCTCCCGCGTCGAATCCCCTGCCCCTATATCATCTGCCCATCGTGGCGGCCTTGTGGGCGAGACAGTTGAGCTCGTTAAGTTCTCATTTCGCGCCGGCGGCGATAGAACATTCCATGAGAAACTCAAAGGTGCACTCGTGCAGCGAAAATGGCTACTCCACAACGCTCCACCGGTTCCAGTACCAAGTAGCGGCCATATAGGAAGCGATGTCAATGGACGTACGACAACAAGTACGGGCACAAATGGCGGAATGGAACGGGTAGTCGGTATTGCAGGGCTTGAGAGGCAGGGTATGAATATACGAAAGAAAAACCAGGCCGTTATCGAAGACGCGTTTGAGGACCTAGAGGCGCTTATGGGACGTGCGAAGGAGATGGTTGCACTTGCGGAGAGCTTCGCTGTGAGGCTGGCTTCTACGCCTGCATTTGCGAATGGGGAAGCCAAAGCTGCCCTTGCGAGTTCAACCCAGGCCCTTGGATTGGTCACTAGGGATATGCTTGGTGCTGGCGGAAGCGGGGATTCAGATCTATACTTATCAGAGCTCGCTCGCCAGGTTGCTGAGTTCTTGGCCGATGATAAAAGGAGTATCCTGAAGAAAGAGGGCGGCGTTATCACGCTTGTGGACTTGTGGGCAATTTATAACCGTGCCAGAGGGATCGATCTGATATCACCTACTGATCTAGAGAAGGCTGCACAACTATTTGAGAAATTGAGGTTACCAGTGCGGTTAAGAAGATTTAAAAGTGGATTGTTGGTTGTACAGGAGGCAAGAAGCACGGATGCAGAAACAATCAGGCGCATAATGGAATGGATTAATGCAGATGCTGAGAGCAAGTGGGGAAGAGGTGTCACAGCTAGTGAGGCGGCTGAGAGATTTGGGTGGAGCGTTGGGGTTGCAAGTGAAGAGTTGGAAATGGCAGAAGAGAAAGGAGTGTTGTGCAGAGATGTGGGTATTGAGGGTGTTAGGTTTTGGGGTAATGCATTTCTAAAGAGTGAGAACAAGGCATAATCTAGATACCTTCTTTTTATTTACCTTTTTTTCCCTTCCTTATTCCTTCCCTTATTCCTTCCTTTTTATTACTACATCCCAGGGCATGATGTTAGTTGGGTGATCTAGTTTTGATCGCCTTACCACGGAAACATACATTGTACAATAGCTTGGTACTTAGTTAGATTATGCCATGAAAATATATTGTTTGAGTTAGAGTTGTTTGGAGTTCGTGTTCATAATGACTGCATTCAAGAGTTTCAGTGCTGGCTCTTTTGTAAGGCTCATAGTATACTTTGCAGTTCTGTATTTATTGGTGCATGTGAACGTACACTAACATAAACTGCCTATAGTACTAGGTTGGAGGTTTCAAGTTGTTAGGATTATGAAAGAAAGGTTCTATGTAATTATATGTGGGCGTCGGGAAGTGATGCACATTCGGTGATTTATCAACCACCTCCCACATGAAACTGTTCCCAGGCAAATATGAGCACTCGGATTCTCCTTGTGACCAGGAAACTAAAAGAAAAAGAAAAGGGAAGAAGAGTCCGCTACCAATACTTTTCCGGGGCCGTATTGATTAATAGCAGTCATTCATCGTCATATCACTCGATATTTTTATAAACTGCATCACTCATCGGGTCAGTGATAGGAATAAGTAGTATGTAGCCCAAGTAATTAATCCAGCTCCAGTATTGGAGCCAATTTTCTTTCTTTCTTTTTTATTCAAGTGATGAATGCACCAGAATTTAAAACTCCTCGATGGCCCGTAGTCTATACACAACCCAACCAATATACACATTTCATCTCTTGAGCCCTCATATTGATTCACCTGAAACCTTATTTCTTCCCTTTCTTGCCCTTTCCCTTCGGCGCCGCGGCCACCTGCACAGGCTTTGGGGGCTCCTCCCTGATTGACGAAAACAGATCCATCAAATTCTCGTCCTCCTCAGTTCCTTCCTCATCGATATCGAATCCGCGCCCATATCTCAACCTGAAAGCCTTCAATTTTCCAGCTTCATCCTCTTCCATTCCAGCCAGCAGCGCATCACTCGCATTCCAGATCGGATGGTTGCGTACGTCTTTTGTGGTACGGATGACGCCCCTGGGACTGGTGGTCAGTTGCTTGTATGATGAGCCATCAGAGAGGATCACGATCTGGTCGAGGAGGTGAGGACGCTTGGGGCGCTGGAGGAGACGAGCATTGCGGGACTGTGTGGGGAGAAGGCGAAGCGCTTGGAAGCGAGTTGATGTAGGTACTCGAAGAAGTGGTTTGAGAGCGACGGTCGACATTGCGGTAGGTTTGCGCGCCTGTGCAGATAAACTTTTTTAGAGGGTGGTGATATGAGAATTTGAAGGTTTTGGTGTGGCGTTCGAGGTTGTGGCAGGTGTGTGGCGGCATCACACTCACAGGGTGTCACTCGTGGGTTCTAGTCTGGCCGCTTTTATAATCTGACTGTAGAGAGGACTGAACAGTACGAGACTTAGTTGATTGACTGATTACATGACTATAGAGTTCTTATATACTAATAAATGAAATATACTGTGCCCTTATGGTAGTGGAGAATAGGCCTAAGCACACTGTTGTCTCCTACAACAGTTGTTAAGCATTTATTGCAACGCAACCTCTGCTACCCACACGACTCATCAAACAAAACTAGGTAATCCGTGTGTATTGTAAATCAGTTAATCGCCTCAAGCTTGTACAATCGGGACCATGAAAGGGATCGAGTTTTCCCTATCGCTACATGTAGTCCCGTGAATACAAATGTTGAAAGCAAAGATTAGTCTCCTCAACTTGAATATCACAAATCACTATAGGTAGTTGTGACATAGCTTAGGAAATGTGTAGTGATATATAAGACGATCGATAGCTTTGCGAAAAATTAGATAACCTGTTTCTATACAGTTAGTGAGTTGTGGGGGGGGGGGGGAGATTATTACTTATTCTCACGGCAAGAAACAAGGTATATGATACTTCATGTAAGATCACTCGATGTTTGACCTCACATGACAAGTCTTCGGGGTTCTCGATCTCATGCAAGGAATAGTTCTTTAATTCAGTGGCTTGTCTCCGAAGTAGTTTTTCTATTTCGCGAGGAGGGCGCCGCAGCAATGTTGCTTCGCCAGTAAGTTTACATGCTCAGAGAGCTCATATAACACAATTACAATTAACCACCCATGAAGTCACCTTGTGAATCATGAAGCTAAAATACCTGTCATAGGTATTTTAAAGATTTTTCTGGTCTTGTTATCTACGGTAACCCATTAGTAATACATCTGTATAGCTCAATAATAGCCATACCCCCTATCCAACATATCTACTCCCTATCGACAGAAAGACCTCATGTTCATGCTTGGGAACATTGGCCTCGTTCACTATTATTGGGCAACTATTAATTTAAATCTTCGAAGCTTATTCGCCAATCATGCCCCATTAACGGAGGATAAGCCTGCTGGAAAGGCGCTCCAACTCGGGTACCCTCTTCACAGAGTAAGAATTTCGTCGGCCGGGCGGGACACATGAAAATTCCCAGAAAAACATGTGTACAGCATATAGTATTAGATCATCTTACAAACGACGCCTGTCACTCCATTTTCAACTAAAATCTATACCTTCAGCCATAGGTTCAATACACCCTTGGCATACTCGACTATCTCATCGCCGCCCAACTTACTATCTCCATAAATACGATCCACGAAGCTAATCGGTACTTCCGCGACTGAGTACCCAAGCGCCCTTGCACTAAACCGACAATCGATTAGAAAATACTCATTAAATTTTGGGTAGTAATAGATTTAAACTTACCGGACCATCATTTCCATTTGAAATGTGTATCCCTTACTCTCCGTGGTTTGGATTACCTTCTCTAAAACATGCTTTTTATATAACCTAAAGCTCCCAGTAAGATCGCTAACATTGGGTCGTAGTACTACAGATGCCAACAAGTTTGCACCCCGCGAAACAAGCTTGCGCTTGAAGTCCCAGCCGTAGACGCCACCGTCGCCTGCATAGCGCGTCCCGGTCACGATGTCGTAGTTCTTTGTCTTTTGTTTTTCAATAAACTCAGCGATAAACTTGGGCTGTTTTTTATACCCGCATTAGTAAGAGATCACTGTATAAATCACTGAAGTATCATAAAAGGGGGGGGGGGGGCATTACATGGTGGGAGAAATCGGCGTCCATGATGATTACGAAGTTGCCAGTCACAAACTTCAGGCCATGGACATATGCAGTTCCGAGACCGAGCTTTCCAGCGCGCGGTTTGAGGACGATGCGGTTGGAGCCATAAGCAGTGATAAGTTGTTTAGCGACCTCCTGGGTTCCGTCGGGGGAGCCGTCGTCAACGATGATGAGTTCCCAGTCGAGCTTACTGTAGGTAGAGGAGTAAATGTTAATGTCTGTGCTTTTTTTTTTTTTTTTTTGGCGCTAGGTGAGGTAGGGTATTACTGCTCGGTAAATGTTTTCTCCAAGAGCCATGTTATGACGGGGAGGTTCTTGCGCTCATTGTAAGTTGGGAGGATGACGGAATATTTGTCTTTTATTGTTGGAGCCATCGCGGGGGTTTTTTGGGGACCAAAGTCAAAGCTATAATATAAATCTAAAAAAAACGAGAGGTAAATTGCGAAAGGAGTGTGAGAATCTTTGGGTGCTGGTGGAGTGTGTGCAAGAATAGAGGAAGAGACGTGTCGTTAATCGTAATAGGAGAGAGAGCTCCGGAAACATCGTATAACCTAACCCCAATTAATCTGTATCATAACTACATATAGTTAGTTGAAGGGCCGGGTAACTACCCCCTGCAACATCATTCTCTACATATGAATAATACGTCGCGAAACCTCACCCGCCTCCAACAATATTTCGGCCCAACTAAGTCAAGCACACCATCACAACCTGTCACTCTTTCAGACAACCGCCAGCTCCGAAAATATCGCCTGTATTCTTTCTCTCAGTAAGATAGCCCGGCATGGTCGCCGCTACGGAACCACTTTCCTCCCCCCAGGCGACTCCATCTGACGCGAAAACCGCCGTTGTTGTTAACGGCACAGAAAAACCCACCGTGAGTAGCAACAACACCTCTACAACCACAGCCAGCACCGGTAAGGCTTTAAAAAAGGGGAAGAATCAGCTCCGGCGCGAGAAGCGGAAGCAAAGGAAGGCTCAAGAGCGGGAAGGGAGTGTAGTCACAGAATCCGAGAGCGAATCTGTATGTATAAATCAATGAGGTGTTGCTTGCAACTCTTGTCCCATGCGTTTACCTTTTACTTTACTTTAATTGGCTAAGCACTCCCTTAGGAATCGGTTGCAGCCTCTTCGAATGTGCGGCTTAATCTTGTCCCGGAGAGCACTCCTGACTTCAAGAGCAGCGATCTGGAATTAGACGAGAACGACCCAAACTTCGCCGAGTATCAAAGGATTCTCCAGAGATTTAATGCCGTCGATGTTTGTGCCCCTCCATCCGTAACTGGTATCTATCTCTAGGCTAATTTGCACCACAGGATGCCAAAGCGATTGAGGACAAGGGCGAGATTATGGGTCTCGAGGACGATATGATACCTGACGAACCTGAAGAGAACCCCGACGTCCCGAAGCTCTCGAAAAAGGCGCGAAAGGCCAGAGACAAGCTCAGTGTTGCCGAGCTCAAGGTGCGTTGCCTTATCCCTTTCCTACCCTCTACATATCTCTCGAAAATGCGCAGACTCTTAAACTCCGCCTCCCCCAAAGTCATGAAATCCTCTCTGGCTTTGGCTAGGAAGAGCTCTGTCTGTGTAACGCACGGTGATATCTCTGCTTGACGAGTTGAGATGCTGCGGATGTCTATAAAGCAAGCGGAAGCAAGATCCAGCGTTTTTGATGGCGAATTCAGCGTTTGCATCACATTGCGTTTTGAGCCAACGAGAATAAGAAAGGGAAGGGGACAGAACCTAAACAGTACTGACACATGTTCCCAGGCACTCGTTAAGCGCCCCGAAACAGTCGAATGGACCGATACATCGGCTCAAGACCCCCGCCTCCTTGTCCATCTCAAATCATATCGCAATTGCGTGCCCGTGCCTAATCATTGGTCGCTCAAACGCGAATATCTTTCTTCCAAGCGAGGGATGGAGAAACCCCCCTTTGAACTGCCAAAATTCATTAGGGATACAGGTATCATGGAGATGCGTGACTCGGTAAAAGAAAAAGAAGAAGCTCAAACACTAAAATCCAAGATTCGGGAACGTGTTCAACCAAAGATGGGGAAATTAGATATCGATTACCAGAAGCTTCACGATGCGTTCTTTAGGTTCCAGACAAAACCGCCATTGACGATGTATGGGGAGATTTATTACGAGGGGAAGGAATATGAGACCAACCTCAAGGATAGACGGCCCGGCGAACTAAGTGAGGAATTGAAGGAGGCGCTTAATATACCCCCAGGAGCTCCGCCACCATGGCTTATCAACATGCAGCGGTTTGGACCCCCGCCTAGTTACCCTAGCTTGAAAATACCAGGTCTGAACGCGCCAATTCCGGCAGGCGCACAATGGGGCTTCCACCCAGGAGGTTATGGGAAACCGCCCACGGATGAGTATAACCGACCGCTCTATGGAGATGTGTTTGGTGTCCTACAGGCACAAGCCCCTACGCAGACCGGTGAACCTGTAGAAAAGACATTGTGGGGTGAATTGGTACCGGAGGAAGATGGCTCCTCTTCAGAGGAGGAGGAGGAGGAGGAGGAGGAGGAGGAGGGTGATGAGGAGTTCACAGAGGGCCTTACAACACCGAGTGGAATGGATACACCCTCCGGTATGGTCTCAGCCGTACCAAGTGAGTTTGAGCCTGTTGATGGGGGATTTGAGCTGCGAAAGAGGAGGGATGGAACAGAGACAGAGGAAGACACGGTTCAGAGGAGTCTTTACACTGTGCTTCCCGAACAGAATATACGTGCCAAGGGCTTTTTCGGAGGAGAGCGCGCTTATGATATTTCTAAAGCGACTCGCACGGACCTTCCCGTGTTAGGACAAGAGGACCGAAAGGTTTGTTTCTCGACACTCGCCCACACTAAAATCATTTACTGACAAATTTTACAGCGCAAAAAGCCCGGTGACATTGAGGTAACGCTGGATCCCACTGAGCTCGAAAACTCGGACGGCTTGAGCAGTGAAGCCGTCAAGGCGCAGTATGAGGCACAACAAGAAGCAGCGAGAAGAGAAAGCCAAGGGTTCCAAGAGGACTTGAGTGACATGATTGCAGCCGAGAGTAGGAAGAGGCAGAAGAGAGACGAAGAGAACGCGAAGAGGAAGAAGGACAAATACAGGTTTTAAGGACGAAAAAAAATGTAGTGGTGTGTATTTTTTAAAACTTGTGGTTTTGGTTTCCTTCTCTTCTCTTCTCTTCTGCTCTCTTCTCTTCTCTTCACTTCTCTTCACTTCCTCTCCTTCTGATCTGCTTCCTTTCCCTTCCATTAGGATGTTTGTGCTGTTTTCTTTCTTCATGTTCTATTATTAATACGGGTTGGCTGTCTGATCATCTACCCACATACTGAGTGCTTTCAATAAGGGAAGAATCCTTTAACCTTAGTTATGGGTGATTTTTTTATGTGTTGTGGGGTAGAGGTGAATGGAGTTGATGAGTATGAATGAAGGCTTTCCTTTTTTACCCCCCCAAACCCCGTTTTTTTTTCCTCGTTGTAAAGTAGACCTAGTGTCGGTGTTCTTATTTTCTTTGCAATGCCGGAATTTGGAGACATGATGGTATCAGATATCGGTTCTAGCCTACAGCTGGTATGGCAGACAGAGGGAGTGTGGAGCTATCTATCTAGATTCAATCAAGCCAAGGTAAAAAACTACATGTATGTGGTTATGTTTTATGAAAGCTAGGCCTTTGGTGGTCGGTCCTCACGTACCTAAAGCCTGGCAAATGATAGTAGCCAAAAAGGGCCCCAAAGTTGAAAATGAGTCTTCACTTAGCTTAACGCAAAGGGTTACTACAAAAACATTTCTCATCGGTTTTCGGCGTGCTTATTAATGTTTAAAGTGTTTTAATAAACCTGGGCTTTAATAAACGCCACGCTTTACCATAACCTACGAAGTATAAATAAATAAACGCCACGCTATAACAAGTGTGACTTCAAGCTTGGGTAGGTACTAAGGGGGGTGAGCCCTATAGGTAGTTCATTTCTATAACACCGCCCCAGAATGTACGCATGAAGCCACAGGCGAACCCCTAACCCTTGACACCCAGGTAGAGGTGTCATCCGATGTAATAAACAAACACGGTGTTCGATTGTCTGATTGACACCCTGTCTGTTACTGATTGTGGTATGGCGTCATTAGAGTGATTTGGCCAACAACCTCTGAATCTAAATATTTAGTTGTTGGCGATAGTTTTTGGTGTGAAAATCCCAGCCCTTAGACTTGCATCTTCATTAGAGGCTTTTAGTTGATCCATGCAGCCAAGGGTCTGCCCTCAGCACATTTAACTACAAACGTAGTAGCAGACTGAAAAATACTCGAGGACGGAATATTTAGCATTGAGTATCTATCAGAAAGTGACATGTCAGCTGCAGAAGCGGACTGCATGAGTTTCCCTTTCGCACTTTTAAGCCAGGAGAACAGAACATCACACATTCAAGCACTAGATTGATCACCCAGCCCACCCCCCGCCTTCTTTTCCATCTCTTCGACACCAGACAAACTACAACGGTATTCGAATCAGTATGATCCGTCTACTTATGCAACGCGGAGCCCACCCGCAGACTGCTACTCATATGCTCATCGGATACTTTGGACGCAAGCCGATGCAACGAAGGATGATTAGCTTGGACAGCGAGCCAGAACAACAGGAGCGTCCAGCGGGGCGATTCCGCTCTGTAGGTTATTCATAATTACTACCGGCTCAAACTAACAAACTATCGTGATAGCTCAGTGATCGTGTAGCGCATCTCACTAAAGTATCTTCCACATATGCATGATTCAATGTGGAAACTGCTTACACTAGTTATAGGATCTCGGGAACCCTAAAGCCGATGTCAATAAGTCAGTCGGTGTTCTTACGACCAAAGTGGATGCTGGTTTCTCCCAAGTGGAGACTGGCTTCGCCGATGTCAATAAGTCAGTCGGTGTTCTTACGACCAAAGTGGATGCTGGTTTCTCCCAAGTGGAGACTGGTTTCGCCGATGTCAATAAGTCAGTCGGTGTTCTTACGACCAAAGTGGATGCTGGTTTCTCCCAAGTGGAGACTGGTTTCCCCGATGTGAATAAGTCAGTCGGTGTTCTTACGACCAAAGTGGATGCTGGTTTCTCCCAAGTGGAGACTGGTTTCGCCGATGTCAATAAGTCAGTCGGTGTTCTTGCGACCAAAGTGGATGTTGGTTTCTCCCAAGTGGAGACTGGTTTCGCCAAAGTGGAGACTCGTTTCGCCGCTGTAGAACGCAAGCTAGTTTTTCTGCAGTGGCAGCTTGGCCTTGTTCTTTCGGCAATCTTTGCCTTTTGTGGCGTAAGTTCTAAATGGGATTGACTTCCCTTAGTTACTTGGTTACTTACAATACGTCCTAGTTTGCAGGGTATACAATGAAAAGAGTCGCCGACGCATACATCCCGCTGGTTGCCGCCGCGGCTAGCCTCGAGCCCGCTGCAGTAAGATGCACCCAGAAAATGTTCGGTCATACCGCTGATACATTATCCACAGGGGCGCAAAGAATCGGGTGGAGGCGAGGTCGGCAATGCTAGAAACGATTGAATTTTATGTTTCTTAGGGGTTCTTTTTATCTCTTTTGCTAGTGGAGCTACCAACATTTAAGGAGGCCGCATAGTGCACCGTGCACCCGGGGGTTCCCTCAGGAGTACGCTCTGTACTAATGAGGGCTGGTTCATGGTTGTCCTTAAATGGCAGATACGGTGGGTTGCATAAAGGCGTTGTGATGGGTTGCTTTTTTTCGCTTTTTTTTGTTTAGGACGAGATAACCAAAAGTTGTGTGGCAACCGTTGTCTAAACTTATTCGGCAAGTACATTGCACAAACTATTAATAACAACCTATAGTTGGAGCACACACTACTTAAGGCAAGAGTAGCTAACTGGTTGCAACGTCGAGTGTAATTCGGCATTCCCCCATCTTCGGCATACCCATAAGTGAGTCTACATGTATGTAGACGGTTTCTCTGGCCACCCGGGCACCATCAACAATTTAAGTGGCTTCTCTATCTCTTCTCTACTAATCATCATTGACTGTCCGAGTGAGGGGGGGCGTCCGAGTGGCCAGGGAAGTCGTCTATGTCTTAGGATGCAGAATCGGATGCGAACTTAAGTCCAAGTAGATCTATTGATAACTAGGCAGATACATGTAACAATGCACTCCTATGTAGATAATTTCACGTAAAAAGAGAGCCTTCATAAAGAATGTATACTAAGTGATATCTTTACACCTTAAGGCAAATATTATGCGTCATCGATTCATATAACTTAAATAAGCCGACCCTAGGAGAATAAGCCCAGGCTTTGACTAACTGTCGTAATACACTAAGGACAAATTTACAATAAGACATTCGGTCAATCCAATGGTATACTAAGCCACAATGCTTCCGTCACATATTGTCACTCGGTTTACGGCTTCTTCCCCGATGTACTCCTAGGCCTTAACGATATAGTAATAATTTGATAGTTCTTGACCCTTACGTTCCGTTTCCTATTATGTTCTCTTATATAGGCGATACCTTAAATGCCAACGGGTACCTGCAAAGAGTTAACAGACACGGGAGGATTGACTCAAATCTAACTGACTAGCATGAAGCGCTGCCTGACCTTATGCAGTTATCTTGGGATCTGGGAAAAAAAGTGCATTAATGGTGCATGCACATGCGACACGGAGCCAAAAACGTGATGCATAAGTGCATGTTCGTATCGAACTCTATACACAACACAGAAAAACAACTTATGGGTCGTAAAGTGCATTTTTCCTTCTGACTCTCAATCTCGTTGATACCATACTCCACTTAATTGCAGCTAGGGAACCGCTCAAACAACATACGTTTACAATCGATGCCGATCGTTTATCACAAAGCAATGATCATCTCCTTTGCAACTTCTATCCCAACCGTAGCCACAGTCTCCTTTAGGAGCGAACGTATAACGTTATCCTCTTCGAACCCAACCAGATCCTATTTGTTTCCAATTAGATTTGATTCTCTACATTCCTGGTATTGTACGCTTCATTACCTTTGCTTGTGCCCTGATACCCCTAACCTCAATTTTGACATTCCCAATATCGAATTCTTTAAGTTGGCGCTCCGTCAATATACCGGGCATTTTGGTCTCGAAAATATAACCGGGATCTTGAAGCTCGTCATCGTCATCGCCATCGTCATCTTCGTTTGTACCATCTACTTCACCGTCCCCTTCCTCTCCTGGTACTCTGACGTCCTGGGACTTCTTTGCCTCGCCATCTGCCACTAGTTTATCGTTTTGGTTTTTGGCTCTGATATCTGATGGGCAAACATATTTGTTTTTGTTCAAGAGATTTTTCAGTTCATCGTTGAGAGGATTCCACTCGTATGTCTCAGGGTCTAAGAGATCAGATGGGCCATATTGCATTTTGTACAGCATTTTTGGACAAGATTGGATGTAATAGCCTACAAAACATTAATATATATCATGTGACGGGTAGCCTTTGATGATTCGATGAAAAAGTGGCATATTAACATACCCATATTGTAATATCGGTAACCTCCTTCCTTCGCCAAAGCGGCTTCCCTACATGCGCTTAACTTCCCGAAACTCCACTTGGTGTAGTCTTCGTGATATATGAAGTACACACCGCTCACAGAGTTTGGTAACAGGTCCAATACAGACATTGCTATCAACCGTCCATCAAGGCGGTAGCATTGGTGAAACGAACCGAGTTTCTTGTCAGAACCTACAGGAACTTTTAACGGGGATGCGCACAAAAATCGTTTGAAACCCGGCCGAGTGATGGCTTCAGGGCCTTCTTTATGAACATTTCTTTGATAGTTTTCAAACAACGCATACCTGGGCATAAATTAGGATTTGAGGACTTGACGATGATAATGCATCCGCTTTTTACAGGAAAGGAACGAAATGAGAAATCAAAGTCATACTTTTCTTCAGAAAAATCAGCAGCCTCAAGGATGACCTCTAGTTTGTGCGCAGGCTCTGGGGGTGTATGGTGCTGTATTTTAAGGTATTCAGGGGCATGAACACTCCCAATAATGTCGAATTCGCCCTTCTTCTTCTTTTCTCTGTTGAGTACCGCGCTAGTTATTAGCTATGCAACATGCCAAGAAATAGGTAGGTGCGAAGCCTCTTGAGCGCAAACATACTCCTTGGATTTGGGAAACTTTTTTGCCACTTCGTGTATATATTCATCCCCAAGAACATATCGAGACCACCTATGCAAGCACTGGCGCTGATCTCTTGAAGGTTTAAATCTATGGGAATCTAATCTGTAACAAGCATTCCCATTTTTTTTTTTTGAGCACTGAAACCTGGTACGAGCAATAAAATGCCTTGGCAGGAACTTACCTGATGGTGTACTGAGGACAGCAAGTGATCCTCATATGGGGTTTGTACAGCAAAGAGCCGCTTCTACAGTAGTAACATGATTTTGGATCAGCCCGGCTCTTAACATGGGAGGAAAAGAGCGTTATAAACAAATTAAAAGAATGTTCTTACCGCCTCCAACCACGGTTAATAAGTAGTTCATAGTGGTGGACAGACAGTTTTTGTGCCCTGAGGTAGAAAGAGCAACCTAAGGCAGGGTTGCTGTCAGTCTAGTCCTGGTTACCACCAATGTGTGCTGCAGCATATAAGAGAAATCAGACCGCAACAGCATCGAGTCGAGCTAATTGGGCAGGGTTACTGTGCAGGGTAAGGAATTGGCAGATTTACTTCCGAAGGATGTCTTGCAGTAACCGCATCTATTACCCGATGATGAACCTGTATTGCTCCCCGCCCCAGGGGGGGGGGGGTGTAAGCTGGGATGTTTCTAGTGGACAATGAAGAGCACGGGGTTGAACGATTCGACGAGAAAAGAGATGTAAACGTACCCACGTAGGAGATGAGAGTGACAGGATCGTGTGCGTCGTTTGACATTGCATACATGTAGATAGGTTGGTTCTCGCGAGTGGGGGGCTAGCTTCCGATTTGTTGCGCTTTATGGAATAAATCAATTGGAGGGGGGAACGGGTAAGAGTGGGCTCGAGGGCTCTTGGGAAAGGGAAAGGCCCTTGAGGAAGAGGAAGAGGAGTAATAACACGAGAGTTGAGGCTACAACGTCAATAGTGGATCGAGAAATGGAGGATGTCGGTGAGAAGAGGTTGGATGCTGCTTTGAATTTCCGATAGAGGGGTGAGGATCGAGGAAACTCGGGATAGAAGTGGCGGTAAGGCACAATATGTATGCCTCATTCAACTGCCTGTAGCTAATGAGTGGGGAAGAACGCCCATGATGTGACTCTAAAGGCTATCAGACAATATTGTAGACGGCCTGCAAACACCTGACAATGAGTTCAAAATGCTACCTGTAAACTCCAGTTGTTCCTACTGAGCTTTATTTTATTTTATTTTTCCCACATGTGCTCAATCTCCATCTTTATTGTAGATCTAAGGTAGATCGAACATTGATTTAACTCTCCAATTCAAGTCCTCGATGTACAATGTTATACGAACAAGAAGCAAGACACAATGGTAAGGGGCCCTGACGACATACATGTAGTTATCGTGGCGGAGAATATCCCACCCAATCCCCCGGAGGATTTATTTTGCTTGTGCTCTGGTAACACGCTTGCGGGAGGGAACTCAACAGTAGGTGTCAAGTAAACCCACACGCCGTTGCACATGAGAGGAATTCTTTCTTTCCCCAGATAAGAACCTACCAAGATACTGTGCCAAGACTAACAGCAGAGGAGTTGAAATAAGAAACGGAAAAAAAAAAAAAACCAAGATAGTAGTTTCGTCTACTTACCGACATATATGTAGTACGCATGTTGTTGTTTTCATCGCGTGGTTCTTACCGAATGGTAGCGAAAAAAAGAATCAAACTCGGATGACCCTGTGGTATATTCATCCTTGCTGAGAGTAGAACTGCCCCTCTTTGCTGTTGAATCCGAACCTCAAGTCCGAGGCCGTTTCGTTTTCAACACACCCATAACCCATATGAATCTTACCATTGGGCTTTTGTGAGGCCGCTCTTTCCAGATCTCCAAACCCTGCTTGCATTACTGCCCAGCCAATTCCTCCATCTCGTTCCCATCGCCAGAGTAGCTTGATTGGGGCCGACCCTACGTACATAGTACCATCATGCTTAGCGGGTACATACGAGCGGCGGCGGCGCAAAGGCAAGACAGTTCGATCTCACTTTTTTAACCTACAGCCTACTACGGCAGAAGGTAATCCAACCCACGTCCGACGAGGTTCTTCCCTTCCCGTTCGAACGAAATTGAGGACACACTCAGTTACTCCCCATGTTAGGCAGTGTCAGACAGCACCAGACTGCTTCTGTTTGCTGTCAATCATCTCACTGGCCGTGCTGTTCCTAAAGGGGAGTGAGGGGGGGTTGCAGGAGTGGAGGGGAAGAAAAATCAAACCAAGGACAATGCGAGGGCGAGGGGTGTGAGGATATTGATAGAGCACGAGAGGGTAGAAGTCAGAGCAAGAGATCGAATGGAACAGATTCTGTCCATCATGCTGCACAAAGATTAAAGTTGCACTTCCTTCTTCCTCCTTCTCCGTATAAAGCATGAAGGTACCTTTCCGTTCCCCTTCATGGCCATCTCCACAGACCCGCCCTCCACGCAGTATGATGTCTCCGGATCCGTAGTTCCATCAGCGAAACTTTCTCTTCTCTACGACAAAATTTCGCTATATAGAGAATCCCATCTATCCTCTTAGTCTTTTGTCGTCTCGACCGGTTCGTCTCGTCCACAACATATCTCTCCGCCGCGCCGGGAACCATCCGGCTCTCAAGCTCCCCCCTCGTCTTGAAACAAAAGAGCATTGTTCTCAGCCCCACCTGCCAATTTATTGCGCGGCGACCTGAATAGGGTTGAGTCCTGCTTTATAAACCCTCATCAACAATCCATCAAAGAAGAAAGGCCACGCCACTGAAACCGGCTTGCCGTATCTCTCTACCCTACCTAGTAGTAAAAGCCAAGTCAACTTTAGATGGCTCACAGTCGATCCATGGAGGTCGGTTCTTACTCAAGAATTTACTGCTATATGTGCATATACTGAGATATAGTTTTTCAGGCCCGCGTTGGGAGAGTCAAGCAAAGTATGTATCCTATTCGCCAATATAAAAATCCAGCACAAACTCAGAGTCCTTCGATTTATTGTTTTATCCCAAATTGCATAAGAGCTTGTTGCTCACGTTATGATATTTCCAGGATATGCACCCGACGGATCACGTCTCGTTGCGGGTGTTGTAGCGGTTTCGCCAGATAAGAAAAAAGTTCTTGTCGTTGAATCAACAAACCGTAAGAACCACTGGGTCTTGCCCAAAGGCGGCTACGAGACGGATGAAGCCGATCCGGAAGACGCTGCAACTCGTACGAAAGCCCTTTCTTTTCTTTTTCTTCATATCCTGCCTAAGCAGCCTAACCCCTGGGGCGGCGTTAGCCGGATTTTGTTGTTCTGTGCTGCTGCTTTATGATCTCCCCACATACAGTATCTAAAGAGCAATATGCTAATTCGATGCGCCTTTTCATTGTAGGTGAAGCTTGGGAAGAGGCTGGCATTACTGGAAAGGTCACGAGATCACTCGGTGAAATAAAGGATCCCCGCCCAATAGTACCCGAAAAGCGAGTACAGCGCTCGTTATATTACTTCTTTGAGTTCAAGGTAGATAAGGAGGAATCGGAATGGCCGGAGATGCACAAGCGGAGGCGCACCTGGTTGACCTACGAGGAGGCTACCAAATGTTTCAAGGTTATGGGTAGGCCAGAGCTACAAGAGGCAGTCGACCGCAGCAGCGTCAGCCGGTAGTCGAGTTAATGCGCGCGCAATACAGGGCCATATGGGACATATTCTAAGCCTACCAGAAGAAGAAAGAGCTTGACAATACCCAACTCTACTGAAGGCTATGTTTTGTTTCTGTTTTATGTGGGGCGTTTTTCATTTCGTGTTTTTTCTTTCAGAGTTCCTAGATTCAACAGCATGCGGCACTCGAGTTCCACTCCGACAAGTACACTTGAGTCAGCACAGGATATTGGAAGACGTGTGGTGTTCTCAACCCCATTTTGTTCAATGTTGGCTTCCTATGATGTTTTTGTTTTTGTTTTTGTTTTACAATATAAAAGTTTGCAGCGAACATATATAACAGGCATGGTACTGGGGCCAGGCCTGAGAAAGGTGCGTACAAGTTATCATTATATAAGTTTCAATGTTCTTAATGTCTCTCTTTCATCTACCATCGAGCCGGGGGGTCGGTGGTATTAGAGGTAGGAATAACTATGAAGTTAAGATTGATGGTTAGAAGTTGGTGAAACTAACACGAGCTCAGCCATTTTTCCTGTATTGATTAAGCTAGCTATCTTCTCGAGGCTGTACAGGGCGTTTGTAAACCTAAGCAGTCCAGAGCTTTGCCTGGTTTTCTGATCGGGGGCTTGTTCATGGCCCCTGCTGTTAATTTGAAAGCGTTGGGTCCGAAAGGTCTTCTAATTGGTCTGTCCCTATCACCCCTATTTTTGACAGGTCCAGGACAATTAGCAGAGATCATTCGAGATCAATAATCACAGATAGGTGCGTGCAAGCAGCATTTAAGCCATCTGTAGTTATTTCTTTAGAAGAACTGTCACCCCAGTAGGTAAATATGTTGTGGGGTACACCGGCAGCTGTGCTCGCAATTATTACTTATCTAAACAAAGCCAATACCTGATGTAAGGTTATGGAGATTTGTGTGTTTCTAACGTACCAAGGGTGAGACAAATCATGTTACTTAGCCACGTGCGCAGTTACCAGGGCCGCATAAAATGGCTGTTGAACTATAACGGCGTTTGACAACTAACAGTTTTCGTTACTTCGTTAAACAACGAAATCCTCGTCAAGTTACACTTCTCTCTACAGTTTGGTACTTGGTCTGATCATCCGACCAACTCGCATACCCCCCAACGCTAAGTTACGTACATCTAACTACATGTATTAACCAGCGTTCCCGTTGTTGCTAGAAGTGTATTTGTGGTAGGGTCCTCCACTATACACAAAAATAATACCCCCGGAGAAAGTATATCTGGTGACTATATGTGTATGTACATCATAGAGAACCGTAACGCATAACGGTTTTGAATCATGAATCATCACTCGGCACTTTCTAACCATCTTCAAATAGCGTTGTTTGAGGCGGAAACTGCCAGTATCTTGTCTTGTCTACCTGAAATCTACTGAGAATTGTGATCAGAGGTAGTCTCGTGTTTAGTCCCTTCCACCTCTGCTGGCCTGTTGAAATGACAACACCCACACCACACCTCAGCTGTGCAAGCATTTAAACGTATTTCCCAGATGGGGTTAGGTATTGAGAACTCTGTGAACCCTCGAACCTTTCTTTCCCTACTAACTGAGAGCCGAAGGTAGGATACGCCGTAGGATCTGTTTGTTACGGCACCTGCCGTTTTTACTTTAGCAGCGCCCTTACCGGCGACAAAGGATTCAGTCAAAATAGCATACCAAGCTTTGAAGAGTTGTTCTGCATTGTTCGCGGGCCAGGGGCTGGCGCCTGGTGACCAATGAGCAGACGTCTGCCTGTTTATATCTATTCGGGCTATTCCTACCAGTACCTACATACAGTAGATATGTAATAATAAACCCTGGTTGGCGTCATCGTACAGAGAAATTCCTTGGCCCGAATCTAAATCACCACCATGGATCTTGGGATGATAGACGTTAAACGATCTATATATCACCAGCTCGAGCATGAAGCACGGGTTTGTGAGTTACACAACGTAACCAGATATATTTTTTGTTTGGCACGTTTTGAGGGAGAAAACCCTTTCTAGATCCCTCCCGTCCGACCGGGGTTTGCTGCCGAGCGGGGACATGTCTCCTCGGCCTCGGAACCCAGGTCTTGACAATTCAATACTTCCGGAGTGACCAAGCTGTTAATGATGAACAGGGTATATATATGTAGAAATACTTAAAACGTTAGATTGATGGAAATTCTTTGCAAGCAGGTGGCGCAAAAAAAAAAAAAAAAGGAAAAAAAAAGAAGGGGAAAAAAAATCGATTTTCTAGCTCGATCTGCAAAAGCCCGGCCAATTAGCACCGGGTATATTAGACATTATGCAAAATACCACCCTTTCTCATGGTGCCTGGATACGGTCAATGGGAGTGCAGTTTTTGTTACTAAACGGAAGAGGAAAAAAGAAATAAAGTTTAAGACACTGCATGTAGTTTGCAATTAATAACACTTTCCTCTATGGCTAACGTCGTCAGCAAAAACTGGCCGGCCAGTTCATAGTTTTACTTTGATTGGCTCGCCGTCCCCCTCTTTAGTCTCCTCAATCGCTGTCATCATCCACTGAGACTGTCCATTGCCAGGTTTGCTTGCAAGCTCACCCACGCCCAAGCTCAATTGGGTGCACGTGCCACGGAAAATAGGTCTAGGGCGTAGAAGAACTATCCATAGAGTCAATGCGGGGAGAGCTACATGTATCTATATCTGGACTGGATCCTACCGGGGTAGCAGTTTGTACAGTACAGTACTCTACAGCTAGGCAAGTTCGTCTCAATACTCAGCTGTGAAATTCCCTGCGCATAATCGCCATGCCAGGCCAGAGATCCTGAAATTCTCAAGGTATGTAATTGATAAAACAAACAACAAACACATTGAAAACGCCCCTCAGGTTTCGACCTATAAGGCCAGCCAAAGCCGAGAGACGTATTTAGGTGTACTCATTATACCATGGGCGGTATTCGAAGGACCGGCGTTCCCAGTGGATACGGTGGCACTCCGAGCTCTCAGTCTCTGAATCACGCTTCATATTCGGAGGCCTCATAGATGTGTATCCACCCTGATAAGGAGCCTAAATATTATTACCGATTATACCCCCGTCTAAGGCTAGGAATTAGAAATAGAGGGGGGTGGGGTTCACCTACTACCAATGATCTTCCGGCCCTATCTACGAGCCCACCGCCAAGAGCGTCTTAGACACCTCAGTGGTGACTAAGCCGCTATACTCAATTCCAGCCCTTCCCCAGCTTGAGGTTTCAGTTCAGCAGCCGCCCGGTGCCTACTCTGGTCCGACTCTAAGTAGAGTATCCGAAAGGCACATCTATCATCTATAGACCTCCCCCCCCCCCCTGAACCGAACATGCAAAAGAGGCCCACTTCTGCTGCCATCCGAATAATGTTTGCATCACGCCGCATCACTCGCTTACAAGTCGCCCCCCGAGTCCAGCTCTGACCAATGCCTTGGGCAGAAAGTTCATGCAACTCGATCATTGGTCGCTCACTAAGCTGGGTTCATAAGGTGACGGGAGCCTGGGTCTGACCCGATGACGCAATGTTTGTGGCAACTGCGCATTGGATGGGATAGCAAACATGAAAATGGCTTCTCTTGTGCATTCTATGAGTTTACGAGGTTTCAGGATATATAGCTCTTAAATTCAAGTATGAAGCCTTAGCTGATCAATAACAGACTTAGGAAAGAAAGAAAACAAGCTCCTCCCAAAGATGGAAATAATAAAAAGGAAAAAAAGCTTTTAAACTAGTATTTACAGACAGTATTCAAGCAGAAGAAGAAAAGGAAATGATGAGCAAAAAAAGAAGGAAAAAAAAGACTCAAAAACTCCTCTGATTAACCCTTCAAACAAAGAATTCCTAGTGATTATCCGAATACCGCGCCGTACCCCTGTATGAAGAAGGAAAAAGAAACAATGCTAGAAAAGAAAGAAGGGCGATATTCTAAGCGTCGTTAATAAGCTCAACTGGAGGCCTCTGAGTGTGGAAAGTAGTAGGTGCAACAATTTCAACGGGTGATCTCTCGTCGCCCGAATCCGTGTAGTCATCTACCGAGATGGCTGGCATTGACTTCCCATCCTCCTGTTCCTCAGGTTCGAACAATACTACCGAGCTCGCGCTTCTCGGCCTCCTGAAACCCCCGGGGCTAGTTCCGACCTCATCGCTATCCTTGTTGTAAGGCTTGGTGTTGCAGCTCAATTTCGCAAGTGCGTGAGCCAAGTCCTCCGCAACAATGGTGGCATTTGGGGGTTCCTCGTTCTTGATCTCCCATCCATGTGGCGGGGAAGGTGGCGGGGAGATGAAGAAGAGCTTCTTGCTCTCCGGTGCCTGGAGGTGCTGGTCAACGGGTTGGACAGGTGTGTGTTCCCCGAAGTAGACACGGGTACGATCGCCCATGATTGCTTCGCCATCGAGAGCTTGACGAACGGTGATTGCATCCTCGGTACTGGAGAAGGAGCAAACAACACGGCGGAAGGACTTGAGGGGTGACCAGGAGACGACGGGGGCGGAGGCGTCAATGATTGTGCGAAGTTGTTGGAGGTGAGCGGGGTTGAAGATTTCGGGGTTCATTAGGTTCTAAATTTGGGGTTAGTTTAAATTCTATCTCGTTGATCGAGTTGGAGATGAGGGTCGAGTGACTTACGGTGATGAGGAGAGTGTTGGTGGGGACGGCTGGCTGGGTGAGTGGGGGAATGTTGGAAAGATCCAAAGTAAGTTGGGAGCCTCTGGACGAGGGCCTTGATCTTGTAGGACTAGTAGGAGCAAGCTGGGGTGATTGCTGAGGAGACTCCATTGCGAAAATTGAATCTAGGATGAGGTTAAGGTTGTTTAGTGGAGAAGGTTTGTTGTGTTGTGGTGGTGTTGGTAGTGGTTTGTGGTTTGGTTTATGTAGTGAGAGATGGAGGGGGGTGGTGTTGGGTTAAGTGTTTAGCTTAGCGCTGCAAGAACTTTCTTGAGTTTGATGTCTGGAGGGTTATCTGGACGGGGGAGACAAGTTTTATAAGCTGTCAAGAAGCTTCAGAACGGACTACGAGTCCGAAACCTCCCCGATAGCTCAGCCAACGAACAGAGTCTAACCAACTGTCACTTGCTTGCGCAGCAAAATGTCTCTCGCTCCGCTCTCTCATCGGGGTTTCGCAAGCAAGTGAGTGTGAGACCTTGGTGGAGGGGCGCAGCAGTAACAACGCCGGAAAAGCGAAAGCTGCAGGAGAACGCATGCCAAGCCCGCCTCTGTTTGTCTTCTTGGGTTCTTTTTCCCCAAATTAACGGCACCTTGCTCCGCCCGGGGGGGGGGGGGAGATTTGTAGGTTCGAGATGGAAGGCTTTTTTTTTTTTTTTTTTTTTCTATCTTTCACTTTTGGCTTTTTTACTCTAGATTTAATAGGCTGTGGTTTATTACTTTTTGTTGTAGGCGCTGCACGAAGGAAAAGTGCTGTTTGGTTATGATCCGAGCTCTCCGATCCTGCTGTGTATGCTCCCGATACCGAGAAAAAGAAGGCTCTGCTCTGTAATCGCTCCCTTTTTTTCTTTTTTTCTTTCTTCCTCTCTTTTCTTTTTTGTAAAAGTAGCGAGCGACCTTTCCCCTTATTGATTATTATTATTACTGTGTCCCAACACTTCTTAATTATACATAAAGTAGGTCCCTGTCTAGCCTATGCTTCCATGGAGGTGGCCATGGAAGTGCATCTCCTCCACCCACCGGGAACTCCCACTCTAACACTACAACCACTACTACCAACTCAAATGCAATGCCAGCGCTGTAAGGGTATGAAATGGGACATTTGCAGTCCCTTTGTAAATTAGGGTGGTGAGGGGCCCGGCCTGAGTGAGGGTGGCAGTAGAATACACAGATCTAGCCTAGAATACTTTTAATTGGTAGAGTATGTACGACAAAGACAAACAAACAAACAAAATACATCCCCCCCATTCCTCATCCTCTCCTCCACCGGCGTCGTCGTCGGCGGCGGCGGCGGCGGAGATTTCGAGAAGGCTTTGACATGTCGGCCGAAGACGAAGAAGCTAAGACTTCCAGGGTAGGGGTAGTCCGGTCGGATGGACCCTGTTGGACAAGCAAGCCCTGTGGGTTGGGCTGGGTTTGGGGGGGGGGGGGGGTTGGCCGGCCGGATTCGGGGCGGTGATTGACATCATGTTTTGCCTCCCTTTACGGTGTTACGGTTTACCTACATCCTGTGTCACTACGAGTCAGTTGTGCGCCACAATCTGGGATGGGATGGGGGGATGGGATGATCGATGATCATTGATGGGGCTTGTGTGGATGGGGTTAGGGGTTGAGTTTGGGGGTGGCTGTGAACGCGTTCATATATTATTAATCTTGGTTAACAGGCCTTGCCTTGTACTTTACGCGTTGCCCCGTGACAGGCGCGACGACGACTTGGCCCTGGATTAAAATTTTTGAACCTGAACCTGAACCTGAACTGAACCTGAACATCGGGAACGAACAGAACAGAACAGAGCCTCCACCCCTTCCCCTGTTGAGTGCTATACGTTGCAAGTTGTAACCTTGACCACCACTTTTTTTTTCTTTTCACCTTACTTATGACCACGAATACAATCACGACAAACGACAAACGACAAGACAAACGAACGCGCCTCACAGATCTTGATTAAAAGCCAATATTAACAAGACCGCCTCCTCCTTTCCCTCCCTCCGGCTGCAGCATACAGCACCCAGCACTATCCCCTACAAGTTAGGATTATCTCGTTTCTAGTACCTGGGGAAAATTCTGACAGCCAGCATCACGGTATATTAAAAAAACAAATAAAAACGAGTAAATAAAAGGCTTATATCCCTGCTCTGCCTTGCACAGAATGCTATACGTGGATAAACACAGACCACGGTCCCTCGAGGCTTTACATGTGAGTGCAAGAAAACCTAATTGATCTTGCTGGCCAGCCTACCGGGCTGGAGTGAGTGGATCAATGAATCAATGAATGGATGAATTGAGCCCATGCGCGCTCGGCAGTGGGGAGCAGTAATCAATTCCTACAGAACCCCTCCCAGCTGACAGCATCGGCCTAACAATAGTACCACGAAGGCCTCTCCACAAGGCTCAAAGCACTCGTAGCCCCCCCCCCCCCCCCTTTTACTATGCCCTCCCACTAACTCTCCCCAGGCACAATCCGGAGACTTCCCCCACCTCCTCGTCTACGGCCCCTCGGGTGCGGGCAAAAAGACACGCATCGTTGCAACCCTCAAGGAGCTGTACGGCCCCTCTGTCGAAAGGATCCGCGTCGATAGCCGTCAATTCCAGACAACTACAAACCGCAAGGTCGAGTTCACTGTTGTTTCGTCAAACTACCACCTCGAGATCACTCCTAGCGACGTTGGTAACTACGACCGTGTCGTTGTGCAGTCGCTGCTCAAGGAGGTTGCGCAGACGCAGCAGGTGGACATTAGCGCGAAGCAGCGCTTCAAGGTTGTGGTCATCAACGAGGCTGATGCGCTCACCCGCGATGCCCAGGCGGCGCTGAGGCGCACAATGGAGAAGTACTCACCGAACTTGAGGCTGGTGCTAGTGGCCAACAGTACGGCGGGGATTATTGCGCCGATCCGCAGTAGGACGCTTCTGGTGAGGGTTGCGGCACCGAGCGCGGAGGAGATGGTGAAGGTTATGAAGTATGTGGCGGGCGTGGAGAAGTTGAAGTGGGAGGAGGCGCTGGCGGTTAGGATCGCGGAGGAGAGCGGGAGGAACCTGAGGAGGGCGCTGTTGATGTTTGAGGCGGTGTATGCACAGAAGTGAGTCCACCTTTATCATACCACTCTGACCACCCCCCATCCTACCATGACCCATCCCTCCCCTAAATCCCGAGTACCGGTACCAGAACATGATCACTAACAAACCCTTCCCCCCATAGTGAAACTGTCACCCCGCGCACCCCCATCCCACCCCCAGACTATGAAGTCCTCATCCACCAAATCGCCGATGAGCTCCTTGCCGATCACACGCCGCAACGCATCCTCGCCGTCCGTGCAAAGTTCTACGACCTGCTGACGCACTGCATCCCCGCCACGGTGATCCTCAAGATATTGACGTTCCGCCTGATCTCGCGCATCGATGACGCGCTCAAGGCCGAAGTTATCAAATGGAGTGCCTTCTACGAGCATAGGATACACATTGGCAGCAAGGTTATTTTCCACCTTGAGGCGTTTGTGGCGAAGTTTTTGAGGATTTTGGAGGGATATTTGATGGGCATGGAGCTGGAGTTCTAGTTTTAATGGGAGGGTAATGAGCGGTGTGGCGTGGCGGGAAGGCGGGAGGGCGGAGTGGGTACTACATGTAGTAATGGGTAATGGGGTTAGAGGGCCGTGGGTGCTATTTTCTTGTCTGTGGTGCATGTAATCATAGAATATATATAGACCCCCAAGATTTGGCTGGATTGCATCCCTCCCCCCAAAAAAGAAAGAAAGAAAGTGGGGCCTAATCTAGTCCCGAAAGGCGGAAAAAAGCAGAATAAGGTTGAGTGAACGGCAGACAGGGTACCCTACCCCAAGGGTGAATGCATGGGATAGGAGAGGATAAGATAGGATACAGTTCCCTCCTTAAGCTTTCCCACGATCAGATTTTCGGGGGGGGAGGCTGGGTATGGGAATCGATTTGCAATGTGCAGTTTATTGTTTTTCTGCTTTTTGTTTACCCGATTCTCCCCCGAGGAAAAGGGGGGGGGCGGTGGGAGGGTATGTGTATATTGTATAGTACATGATCATATAGGTACACAACGTGTAGTAATCCCAAGAGATGGGATACGGGGGGGACAAGGCTGTGCTGTGTGAATCCGGAGAGATGCTACGGTGGTAAGTGGGGAGTTGTCGTATTGTGTAAGGTAATTGGTAATGGGGATAATTACGACAGGTCATTTACGTTATATTACGTTTGGTATGGTGGTTCATATTATAATTATTATCCATAGCCCATAGGACGAGGTAGAGAGGGAGTTTTACGTAGGTAGCAGTAGAAAGCAAGCACAGCCTTCAGTCCAATCCATGGAATGTCACTCGGCCTCACTATTAGGAGATCAACGAACAGGGCTATGGGGAAATACGACTCATCACATCTCAGATTTCACATCTGACCGGGTGCCAATGATCGCCACCGCCACATATACATGCATCAGCCATACATACCCAAACACAGCCACTCAAACCTCAACCTCTCGTTCTCTCAAAACGACAAACCTTGAACGTCAACGACGCACCCGCACCCGCACCCGCCGCACGATGCAGTCACTAACCCGCTCGCTCGCCTCGCTGGCGCTGAAACCCGCCTTCCCCCGTACCCGTATGCTCAACCTCCCCCCAAATTCCAATTCTAATTCCTGCCCATTGAGTGCGTGCGCTGACCCCACCTATGGCCGGATAGTAGCCCCCGCTGTCGCCGCCGTTGCGTTCGCAGGTGTTTCGCAGTATCGCCCGTTCTCCTCGTCACAGGCCGCACTGGACTGGCTGCGTAAGAAAGCTCTCCGCGACTCACCCACCCACTCCGAAATCAAGTAGACGGGAGGAGAAGAGAGGAAACAAAGACTAACGTACCACACCACCAGGCCCCAAAGGTGATCCCAAGCCCGCGCAGAAGGGGCGCCCGCGTGTACCCACCGGCGGCAGCGTGCGTGGGACCACAGTGGAGTGGGGCGACTACGGCATGCGGTTAAAGGACCACCACCGACGGCTGTCGGCCATGCATCTCAAGAATGCAGAGGAGGCCATCAAGAAGAAGCTGCGTGGGATGAAGTACAAGCTCTACAAGCGTGTGGCGTGCAACATCCCCGTGTACACAAAGGGAAACGAGGTGCGTATGGGTACGGGAAAGGGTAGTCATGACTTTTGGGCCACGAGGGTTGCGGTCAGCAAGATCATCTTTGAGCTCAAGGGGGAGGTGCACGAGCAGATTGTTAGGGAGGCATTTAGGTTAGCGGGTGATAAGATGCCGGGTTTGTGATCCCCCCTATTCTAGTATGTGGTTCTGCGGGGGGTTGGAGGGGACTAATAGGTGTATAGGGATCTATGAGTTTGTGAAAAAGGGCGACTACCCGGTTATGGGCGTGACCAAGTTGACGCCCGAGGTTGTCGAGAAGATGAATGCGAAGAAGTTCTTGTTCTATAACAACAAGCCCACGCCCGCCAACCCAATGCCGGAGATCCTACCATAGAAGGATAGGACGTAAATACAAAACAAGTTCTCCCCCGAAAGTGTATAATACTTTTATTTTCCCTTCCTTTCCTTTTTTTTTTTTCTGCTGTGAATATCCCAAAACAAAAAATGTGCTCTCCTTTTCTCTGATAGCCTTTAGGTTTCCTATCTTTTCTTAGGCTCTTTGGTTTTTAGGCTTTAGTCTTTCTTTGTGTGTGTTTATGTTTGGTTTGAGTATCCTACTAATCCCGTCGCCTAATTTACCTATCCGCTGTGGTTTGTATCTGTATCTGTCGGGCCTCGGCCCTGGCGCCGATAATGGTGAATGATCAGTTCCTCAGCTCCCGCCAAGCCTGCTGCAAAGGCGCGGAAGAAGGCCCGCACCCCGCAACCGCAGCCACCAACATCCCACCCCGCGCGGTAGCGATGTTTTATGTCTCCAACCGGGCCATATATATATATGCGGGGGGTTCGGGTAAGCGTTTACACGATCGATTAACCGAGTGCTTGCATATTCCAATAAGCCACACCCGATGTAAGAATGATCGTTTTTCCGGGGGTGCAGGTGGAGCAAGGGGTGATCGAGCCATTGAGAGTTCTTATTCAAGAGCCGTACATACTCTAACCAGGCCAGCCCACTGCACCGGGAGCGTGCGTGCAGGGGGGGGCTGTGGGGGGCTGTCGCCCCTCTTGTAGCTCTCACTGTATTGTTTTCCCTTAGGCTGTTAAGACTGGTGTCCCGGTGGGCCTTGACCAAAGACTATTTCAGACAGTAGGCTTAAACAGAGCCCAACCTATGAAGTAATAAATAAATAAATAAATAAATAAATAAACAGAGCCCAACCAGACGGATCTACTTCCGAGTGATATTCCATGACCCGCGCCTTTCCGTGTTTATCTATTCGTCCATGCCGGGGTTTGACCACAATCTGGGCCTTGGACAGTCTGGTGATAGACAGAGCCTTAGAAGCGGGCGGCTAAGCCAACCGTTCTTCTCTTATGCGTGGTGGATAGGCCAGAATTGCACCTCTGGACTGGTTAGGATGGGTTGGCTGACACTTTTGGGCTTTGGATGTTTCGGTTCGTAGGTTAGATCTGCTTTTCTCGGTATTTATAGGTGTTTTAAGAGGCACGTTGCAGTATAAGATTATCGATACGTGGCTCGGAGTTATGTGCCCTAGCGCCGGGGTTGCGCCTTGTGAAAGTCCAGCCCCGGGGCAGCAGTTGTGGCTTTATTTAACCAAACGGAGGATTATATTGTATGATCTGGTGCCCCAAGAGACGAAAAAGAGTGACAAAACAGCGTGGGGTAGATTACATATGTACGTATCGCATGCCCAACACTGACGCCGCCCTGGGTGCAGTAAAGAGTGCAAAAAGGCAGCAGCATCCTTCCCCAAGCCTTGTCTGCCCGATAATCCCATCAAGGCGGGGGTGTTCCAACCAAGAAAGAAAAATTACGGTAATACCAGTTCTCGTTGCTGAGCTGCCGAGCTTATGTCCTCTGCCCATCGTAGCCCAGAATTGCGCCCCTTCGATTCTCGTACTCGTTGGGCATCGTCAGAACACTCACCCATGATCTTCACCCCCCGGGGCCAGTGAGTGCTGGACGCAAGGCGAGACAAGACCACGATACTTGGTCTAATCCCCCCCCCCAAAGCCTCGAGACCATCGATCACGCGGCCACATACTATGGCTGCCAATATGGAAAGGGTTAGGGTTTGCGTGGAAGAGCTGAGATATTGCGTCCGCCGGCTGCAAAACCGCTTCTCCAATATCGGTCCCCGAGGACTTGCTCAAGGCAATAGCTGGGCCCACGAGGCGGACACACTAGCTCGGGGTTTAGTACTACATGTGGTAATGCTATACTATTCCATCCAGGAGGTATATGTGCTCTTTGCTAGATATCGAGACTGGATAACCAAGGAGGTCACTAGTAAGTAGTTCAAAGCTAAATATTGTAATCATCTGTCTCACGCATCCCAAGTATAAATCTCAAGCTGCCTCAAGGCATTAACCCACGCACACCACCGAAGCAGGATCCGGACAAGACCCTTCTCACGGGGCGGCGGCGGGGGCCTTCCTGTCCCCCCCTCCCCCCCCCCGCCCACACTAAAACCATCAAACAGCCTTGGGTTGGGGCTAGCCGTCCAGCCCTGTCTCCGAACATTCGAAGGAGAAAACCCCGCCGCCTGCGCTGCTGAAGTCGAGGCCTACAAACAAAACGCAGATGCCTCCGCCAACGTGTGCATGTATACTAGTATATATATACAACCCCCACCATAACGGACTGCCAGTCTCCGTAGACCTCTGTAGCTGGTGGTGTTACCACGCACTATCAACGCCCCCCCCACGCGTACGTCCTCTGGGAAATGGTACTGGATATGTGATAGGCCCTTACTTCCAATACTTCCTCGAGGATAGCTGAGTGTGCCAGCACTACATGTAACTAACTCCTACCAGGGGGGCTCACCAAGTGGTTTGTGCCTGTAGGTGGGTGCTCGCCATATATAGCCAGGGATAGGGTGGTACTTTTCCGGGCAGACAGACCACGGCGCTTCGAGCCGTGAGCCCAGCCTTCGGGGCCGTGGGGAGATGTTATATTCCAAGAGGCTGAGAGGGACGGCCAGCCGGGTGCATGTGGATCATGCGGCCCCCTCCAGTGGGGTATGCGAGTGATGGGCTGTGATGCAGGCTCACTCTGGCCTGATTGATTGATACTTCATACATGTATGCTCTCCCTCCCTACTTGCTAGAGAAGATGTTGTTTATTACATGCAGGTAATGAGGACACTATAGGAAGTAGCACTTATACCAGTTAGGGATGGGTCTGGGTCAATGACCGATAGCGGATAATGGGTAGAGAGGTTACGGTAGAAACTTTACCAGCTATGTATGTTCTTTAATCTACTGACTTACTTTATCACCTAGATAATATATTGGTAAAAACATCAATGAAAGCGAGATTTTTTAAATTCAATACTTTATAGTTAAGTATACACCACCAAGCCCCCCTCACAAAAGGCCCACAAGCTTAGACACTTGTATTCTTCAGCGTGTGGCCCTTCTCCTTCATCACACTCTCCAGATACTTACTCCTCATCCTGACCACCGGCTCCTCATCCATCGGCAGCCCAAACCTAATCTTCCCCGCATGCACCACCTCGTCATCGACCTTATCCAGCCCGGCCAGACACCTCCTCACATAACTCGTGATGACCGCCAGCAGCTCCACATCCACGTCCGGATCCGCATCAAACATGTTCCTCCAGACGGCGGCCGCCAGCACCGCATCGCCCTTAACCAGCCCCTCATCGAACCCGGCAATCATGCCGCGGTACTGCGCAAACAGGTCCTTGAGGTACTTCTTGCGCTGGCCGCCCGCGGTGAGCTTATAGTCCTGCACCATCTTGCCCTCGCTGTCGTAGAAGAAGTGGTCGACAAAGTGCTGCTGCCACGTCTGGACGCTCTCGGGCTCGAAGGCGCGGAAGCGCACCACGAGCATCCACATGTGCAGCACCGTGACCTGCGCCCAGGCGTTGAAGGTGGGCTTGCGCCCGCACGTCTCGTACCAGAAGCGGGCGGAGGCGGAGAGCTCGGTGTCGGCGACGTAGGCGCCCTGCGCTACGCACTCGTTGTAGAGCTCCTGCGTCACGCCGTAGGCGACGTATGTCTCGGTGGTGCTGGGCATCAGGTTGCGGACGGACTGCGTGAGGCGGGTGATGAGGCCCGTGGTGTCTGGTGGGGGTGGCTTGGCGGCTTGGGGGTCTTTGGCGGCGTTGAGCGTTTTCGAGGGAGTTGGGGGGGCGGCGGCGGCGGCGGCGGCGGCGGAGGAGGAGGAGGCATGGCGCACGGTGAGGGGTGGGATTGTGCGGAGGGAGAGGGGGAGAGGAGTAGACTTTGTAAGAGCTCGAGGTGCCTAGATTGGGGGGGGTTGTTAACCAGTGCTGGAATTGAGATTGATAGAGAATGGGGGTGGACATACTGCCGACCTAGTGAGCAGTCTCAGACAGTTCTTTGAGGCCATTGTAGGTTTTAATTATATTTTAAATTAAGAGTATCCCAGTCTATGAATTTTGTGTCTGTATCTGTATCTGTAGAGCGTAGACAGCCAGACGCAGAGCAAAAACGTGAACGAAGATGGGAGAGATCTGAGGTTGGTTGTCGATATCTCAACTCGATGAAGAAATGTTTTGGCACACACCTCGTCATCCCACCACCATCACACACCCACCCCCCCCACCCCACACCTGCGCCAACCCCAAAACGACCTAACCTCTGACATCGTCGCTCGCTCGCTTCTCCACGGGCGGCCAGCCGAAAAGCTTACATAGAATTACACACATGCGTGCCTACCGTACCGTACTCTGCCTACACACAGCATATCATAGGTCCACTGACTGACCCCGTGAAGTGATGAAGTAACCAGGCGGCACACCAAATCGCTGCCAAACCGATCATTGACCCCTCCATCATCGTTACGGGGGGCTCCTTCTCTCTTCACTGAGACAGGCGCTGGCCAACTTAGGATACGACTAATATGTACCTGCCTGCACGTGACGCACATACTTACGTGCGTGCGGCTCTTCATGCAAGGGCTCATCCACCAGAGAGAGTGCACAGACATTATCTTAGCTCAGTTAAATATCGATATCGAGCTCTTATAACCATAAAAAAGGGCTTACAAGCTCAACAGGCTTGGGAATTTACAACAAGAAAAAAAAGACCAGCAAAGAAAAAATAATATGAAAAAAAAAAAAGGGGGGAAACCGAAACGCCTCGTCAATTCATTAACTGATTATCGGGAGTAGTGTGGTAAGCCAGAAAGACAATCGCAAACCTACCCTACCATACCCTACCCGCTCCCAGAAGCAGGGGCAGGGGCAGGAGTAGGACCGCCGATAGTCGCCTTCTCCCTGATGGTCTCTACCACGGGTGTCAACTCGCACACGAACTGCGGGTCTCTCATGAGCCCCGGAATCTCCTCCGGCGAGCGCCCGTACATTTTCTATCATCCACACAGGTCAGCCACTACTCCCAGCCCCAGCCCCAGCCCCAACCCCAACCCCAACCCACCCAATTATCACAACCAAGAGAAACAAGAGAGAAAGCTTACATTTCTAACACTCTTATAAGTGTCCTCCCTGGCCTGATACTCCCTGATGACCTCTCCCGTGGAAAACTCCACAAACACCCTCGTATCCCTCACCCTAATCAGGACCCCATCCAGCCTGAGGTAGAACCTGGCCAGCACAAACAGCCTCTCCGGGTGCACCCTAATCTTGACGCTCAAGATCGCAATCCCGTTATCCGCGAGCTCGTCCTCATACAGCACGACATCGTCGAACAGCAAGATAGGATCCGGGCGCTTCAACCTCTCAAACGGGATCCCCTCCTCCGTCCCCTCGAACCTTGGTACCCCCTCCACCTCCTACATCCATCAATTAGCCCAGCCCAGCCCAGCCCAGCCCTCCACCACACCATATCCCAAACAACAAACCAAACAGCTCAGAAAGAAGAGGTTGGGGGGGGGGGTACATACCGCAACACTCCCCCGATAGTCCGTACTATACGTCCAATCGAACGGCCTGACCACCTCACGAATATCCTCGTGCACGCGCTCACGCATCTTTGTCCAGCTCTCGCTGTATGCGACCTTGAGCAGGCCCTCGCCGGTCTTGTCAACGCCGCGGAGGGCGTCGAGGGCGTTGAAGGTGACGGCAAAGCCGCTGGCGGCGTGCGCGACGGATACGAGGTTGTGGCCAAAGATCATCTCGGGGGGCGCGATGCCCAGTGTCGTGGTCATGGCCTCGATTTCGTGCGATTTGAGGATTGGGTGCTTTTGCGTTGTGATAGTCCAGCCGGAGATGGTCTTGGTTTGGCTGGTGGACATGGTGGCGGTGTTGGCTAGGTTGATGAGGGGCGAAGGGGACGACCACAGTGGTGAATACAGTGGTGAATCTACGAGGATTTGAGTTGTGGTGGTGGTGGTGGTGGTGGTGGTAAAGTTGTAGATGGAGATGATTGTGGTGATGGTGGGGGAGGCTCTGTGAGGGGTTGAGATACTGATGATGGATGCAGCAGCACAGATGTAACATGTAACCCTGTACCTTTCAGGCACCGCAGCCCGGACGCGTCGTGACAACGCGACCTAAAGTGGTTTTTTTTTTTTTTTTTTCCTCTTCACGCACCTCCATACGCAATAACGAGGCGCTGCCTCTTCCCCCGCGGGTTAATTATTGCACCTCGCCCACTCGGGTCGGGCTTTTGTGGGGCAATTGTTTATTGTATGTACGTGCGTATATGCGTACGTACATGCGGGCATTATGTAACTATGTAGTACTTGAGTTGTGTAATAACAGCAGCGTTCTAACCCAATGTCATGACACCACCACAAACACCACCACCACCATGCAGTAAAGCCAAGGGAAGAGAGTTAAAAGAAAGAGATGCGTATGAAGAAAAGAAACGACAGGTTTGCCAACCTGGAAGGAAGGGTCTGGCAGGCCGGAGATGAAGTGAAGAAACTCCTGGCTGGCCAGGCTTGCCTTGCTTTGTCTCCCCCATCGTCACCGCCAACTATTAATGATAGGGGCCCAAGGAAGAAGATGAATTAAAAGACATGATGACCTAAGAAAGATGGAAGGGGGGGAAATTTATAATACAGTTAAGAAAAGAAAAAAAAAGAGGGGGGGGGGGGGTCTGAAGAACCCCCATAAGGGCACAGTCTGGCTGCTCGGGAGTGGGTACGATAAAAGGCGGCTAAGCTGGCTATCAGCTACACAGTAGCCCGCCCACAAAACCGCAGTCTCTCTCCCCCATACCACACAAGCCCTGTGCACATACACAGCGGACCATTTTTATAAGTATACAATCCCGCCCCAGAAGCAGGAAGAAAAAAGTCGTGGGGAAGGACGGGGAGGGGTAGGAAGACAAAGGTCACCCAAATGGCAAAAAACGAAAGAAAGAAAGAAAGAAAGTACAAAAGAAAGAATGTAGAAGCGAGAGACTAAAAAAGGAATTTTTTTTTAAAAAAAAAAAAAAAAAAAAACCGGACCCCAACACCGATCAAGACATTAAACACACCATTCGGAAAGAAAGAAAAAACTAAACTACCTGATAACTTCTTCCAATTTGCTTCGTTTACCGCCCCGTCTCTTCAATGCGTCGAATACACCATCAATGTCCTCCATCTCGTCCTCCACATACTTTCTCTTTTTTCTACCGGACTCTGACGGGGCAGGGTTATATGTTCCTCTTCTCTTGGCCTTCACGGCATCTGCTGCAGCAGTTTCCTCCATCTTGCGTAGTTCTTTCCTGTGTTCAGAAGCTGTTACATAGCGCTGGATGAGACGGTGGTCATCGATTTGCTCCTGGTGATATGTTAGCCACTGGTCGAAAGACCATGCGAGGAGAGGGAATGTTACCTCAGAATCATTCTTCCGCTTTACAGTTTTTGGCCATACCAATCCGTAGATCTTGCTGTGCCTTTCACAACGCTTGCATGCTCTCGGCACGTACCACTTATCGTCGTGTACAAAAGCTTTCTTACAGTCGCTGCATACACACTTGGTGCCTTCAGTGTTGAGCTGCCAGGATAGGTAGTCCCCTGGAATACGGTTGAGTGGCGGTTCTATGACTGCCGGTGGAGCTGCAGGAAGCGAAGTACGCCGAGGCGCAGGAAGCGAGGAACGCCGGGGCTTTGGTGTGCTGGTCGGCGGTCTCGGCTTCTTGGCCTTTTTTGCTGATTTGGACCTTATCAGTCTCGACTTTTTCTTTGGCCTTCTAGTAGAATGTGGGGCTGATATTGAGAGAATCGAATCGTCGATTTCAGAGTCGGCAATATCGGTGAATTCCGACAACTCTGAGTCTGATTCGTAAATTGTGGGCCCTTTCGGTGGTGCTACTGTCATCGCGGATAGTGGGGCTGAGAGTCCAAAACTGAGAGTAAAATCCGGAGAGGTCGATTTAACGATAGCAGACTCGGGAACTTCGTCGTCGGGAATGGTGGACTCTATTGACCCTTCCCTTTCAGTACCGGTCCTTTCAAATGCGGCCATATATTCCTCATTTTTAATAGGGACATCTCCGTCCAAGTCCTTTGCTACACCCCCATCTACCACTCCCGGCAGAGCCAGTAACGATTCCGCAACCTTTTCGGCTACTTCAACTTGCGCCTCCACCTCCTTTGCCACCTCCACCTCAGCTGGGGTGGCGGTTTCTGTTTTTGGTGGAGTAGCAGGACCTTCCTCGGGTCCAGGACTATGACTTCCGCCTGGCGTCCCTAGCCCCCCTGCTACGCTCGGTGCCTCACTCGCAGACACAGACGTCCCGCGGTCACTATCCGGTGGGCTCAATACGCCCCCCTTGCTCTTCCTTCTCCTCCGATCCGGAACCTCAAGACTCGTCATGGACGCACGTTGCTTTCTCGAAGATTGTCGAGTCACAATTGCACCGGGCACCAGGCTGTCAATATCAATCTCCTCCTCCTCTTCCCCGCCATGCAAACTCGAAGCCCACCCATTCCTCATCTGCACTTCACATGTCCGGCATAGGCACTCCCTATTCCCAACGCCAAAATAATCATCTGCATAATTTACCGTGATTTCCTCGCCCAATTCAATATCCCTTTCAACAATGAGTGTGACGTTCTCCTTATTTGTCGTGACAAACTTTGCGTTCGGCTCGCAGTCGTGGTTTACAAAACGGGCCGGTCCCAGAAGAAGTGACATGCCCCCTACACGGGAAGAATATATAATGCTAAAATCGGCTTGCGAACCTGCAAACTCATCTTCCTCGCTAGGGGTCATGGGGACCATAGCACCGGTAAGATATTTTATTGTGTCGCCGCGGTGGAATATACGTCTAGCAATGATACAAGCTTCCGGAGCGAGTGGATTGTAGCGATTTGTGGAGCCAACTTCAAAAGGTGAGTCGGAGGCATACATGGAGAGGTACCGCCGGGCATGTCTATGTAGCAATATTTTGTCAATTGGACTGTCATAACAGCCCCCAATATGGGGGCAAAGGCATAGTAGAAGCGTACTTCATAAAATCGGCCTCTGCGTTAGGATTCTTGTAGAGCACTTTGTTTAAAAACTGCTTCACTCCATTAAGCCTATTTTCACGATTCCTCCCTGTCAGTCCCGTCAGTCTTCGCCGCCCAAGATACGACTTACTCCATGAGCTTGTTCAGCGCCCCCGATGTATTCTTATTCCGCACGACCTCGCACACGATAATATTGACCACGTCATCCGTCTTTATACCTCTATTCGGATGGTAGCTCTGCTTCATTTTACGGATCTTTGTCCAGTAGTAAACCTATGAAATACGAGGCGAGTTAGTGTCATGTCAACAAACCTAGATTTTTCCTCTCGAAGCATACCCCCACAAGCGCAAAAAGTGAGGGTTAAAGGGAAATATATACTTACGCGATCAACAAGCGCATCTGTTAATAAATCGTCAAACTCGGCGAGCTGACTGAGAGTTAACTGAAACTTTGCGGGGCGCGCCATTTGAGCAGACGGCGCTCTTTGACAGGAGGGGTATGAAGTTGGTGTATGTGCGTGTATGTACGTATGTATGTGAATGTGTTTATCTGGTATATACGATATTGTGTATGCGACGTGTGAGGTGGAATGGAAATAAGAAAGAGTGGTCGTAAGTAAGAGAGGGTGGGATTCAGGAGTAAAAAAGAAAGGGAGATATGATACAGGAACAGGTTTGGCCAGTTGAGGAGGGTGGGAGGGATGTAAGGAAGGAGGGATGGATACAGTATGGATGGATGGACGGATGGAGAGCCAGGACCGCACACCGCTATGCAGCAGCATGTATCGTATTTGCCTCCCTTCACTTAATCACTCGCTTGCTCGCTTCACTTCCTCACGATCTCACGATCTCACTCTTCCAATCTCGCTCGTTCTCACTCCCACCCACTTAACCTACAGAAAATGGAGTGCAAGAAGTGTACAAGCGAGACAGAAACCAGAGACAGAGACCAAAAGTTAGAGAACGAGACACGCGCCGACAGAAACCAAAGCCAAAAACCACGCTCCACCTGAGCCACTGAGCCAAGTAGAGCAACGCGGTGGAAGGCCGGAAGAACAAAAAATATAAATGCATGCATGACAGGGGCCCCGCGGATGGAATGAATGGGGAACGGTAATCGAGATCTACAGATTGGACAAGAGGAGCAGCAGGAAGAGAGAGCGCAAAGCAAGGCCCCAAGAGAGACCTAGATTCTGGATTGCGCAAAGAAAAGAAAAGAAAGAAGGTGATATCCAATCTACATATCACTCTTCTTCACACAGAAAAACCAGCCAGATGCTCACCCTCTTACTCAGTTGGAATCCGTGCCTGTCAGGATGCACGATGGTTGTTGCTACACCCTTGATCTACATGACGACTTCCCCCCCCCCCACCACCACCTCCACAGGTAACCATCACTTCAACCAACCCAGTGAACCACCGCATCGCAAAAAATAAGGCGGCTATGGCGTGGTACAAGGCCCATTTGTGGCTGTTGAAATGGAATCGCATGATTATCTGTCCATGTGTTTTATTTGCCGAAACCCTTTCATTTATCCTGGATAACTGCTCGACGGTCCGGCGATCGAATTCCCGAGAGAAAGTGTGTCCTGCGCCTTTCTCTCAACCTTGTATATATATACATGTATCTTTCCTATGTCTTTTGTCGCGTTGGTCATAACCATACAGACGACCCCTTAGCCGCGGGTCTCATCCTAATACCGACTGTTTCCCCCTACGGCTCTTTCCGGTGGCGTCCTCACGGTCCAATTCATCATTTGCGGGTACGGTTGCCCTAGTTTTGGGAGACAGAGCCGGTAAAGGGCTCGGTAGCTCTGTGGGTGGTATATTGAGGGGTTTAAGGGAGAGTTTCGACGGTGGGTACGCGTACTACGGATCCCCGTAGAAATGAAAACATCGTACTATATCGTGTAGATGCAGCACTGCGTTCACCCGTACATCTTTCGACCAGATCTGTTCTTAAAAGGGCGGGGAGAACCTCAGCGTATTCTACGGTTGATAAGGCGATCTCAGCCCCAAGACACCTGAAGTCTCGCCCGTCGCTAGCCCCACAAAGAACAAAAACTCCTCAAATAACCACAAAATCGCTTCATCTTAGTGAAAATAAATCCCCCGCGCCGTGCTCTATTCAGTAGAGACTAAAATCGGAAAATTTCAATTTCCGAGTGACAGACTGTGATCCGAGTGCTACCTCATGATTCCGAAACCCCCGTCACCTATGGCACCCTAACCGCATCCGGTAACGTCATACAGAAACTTTGAATCTCCACCATCATCTCTCGCAAGGTTCCGCCCGAACTACGCTCCAACGAAATCCTCAAGCACAGCTGTTGAAGATGTTCGCAACTAGACCCTTGGGCATGATCCAATTGAAGGCATGTGTTACCCCCCCAGTTCGAATACAAGATCTAACCTTGTCTTCGCAGTCGATGCTCACATGCATCGACAATTCCGGTGCCGCAATCGTCGAGTGCGCACAAGTGCTGAAGCGGAAGAAGCCTGCTGGCATTGGTATCTCTTTTCGCGCCGCGTCTTCAGCTACGTTACCTAACAGAGGGCAGGTGACAAGATTGTTGTGGTTATCCAAAAGCAGAGGTCCCTCGGCCACGACTTGTCTGCAGCTGCACAGGCGGCTGTCAAGGTTAGGCGTGGAGATGTGTGCCATGCAGTTGTTGTGAGAACAAAGAAAAAGTACAGGAGACCGGATGGAAGTTACATTCGCTTTGACGACAATGCGTGTGTGTTGGTCAACAAGAGCGGAGATCCTTTGGGGACAAGGCTGAACAGTGGGTTTATCAACCTTTCTTTTCTTTTCGGAGTTGGATACTCAGTAGTGGAAGTTTGAGTGGGAGCTGATTAGTCACGTGGCGCATAGGTGTTGTCGGAGAGGAGCTTAGACGTAAGAAGTGGTCAAAGATCTTGTCTTTGGCTCCAATGAACGTATAGATTACTTTTCTACTATTCTTAGACTCCCCCATTGTACAGCACGGGTCTCAGAAAAAAATGAATACCGATAATTTTGCATTGCGATCTATTATAAAGTCTGTTTTCATTTTACCACAAGTTTCCCATACGCCGCCCTTGTATTAAATTCATAAATCCATCAACCCCAATCAAGTCCAGTAAAGGAAATAACAACGTCCAGCTCGACCGCTCCCTCACCCGGCCACAATATATGCAAGCACTCATCCTGCAAGCGAAATAAAATAAAACAATAATAATAGTAAAAAAAAAAAGGGCCTATTTCCCGTAATTCTCATGAATCTGTCCACAGGTGCAGCACACATGGAATAGCCTCTATAAGGTCATCATTAGTATATTACTCTACGACATTACAGCATACACCACCATAAAACGTACCATCTTCGTGTCCTCTGTCCTCTGCTGACTCTGGAAGAATACCGCCTCGGTCTCATTACAGTAAGGACAGGCCTTATTTGCTCTCGGCAATGTCGGGTCACTTCCGACATCAGTTGTGACACCAGCAGTCTCACCAGCTGATCCTCCAAGAACATTACGGAAGACACAATAGTTGGACGCGGCCTCAGTCGCCTGGCAAGTACGGCAACGGTAAAGGAGTGTGTTATTTAGGCGGTCCTCGTGCGGGTAGAGCATGTTGCTACTATATAGGAGTCAATAGGGAGCACCTGGGCGTGTATGCAAGGAAGTATATATACCATTCGCGACAGAAACGGAAGGCGACCTTCTCGTGACGCGCTTTGCGAGTCTCAGGAGCGGGAGTTCCAGTTTCAGACATAGTTGTGAAAGAATGAAAATAGGTTGTGAAGCTTCAAAGCGAGTGGTGTAAGCAGTGGTTGGCTGAGAAACGAGGGTGCACGAGTAAGAGTTCACGACTTGAGATGGAGTGATAGAAAATGATGGACGATCGATGAGGGAGATCAATGACCAGCAGACTCAAAAGCTTAAGCCTCACCATCCACTCCATATGGCTTGGCGAAGAGCAACTCACAGTGTGGCTTAGTCACCGTCATTAGCCTCACCACGAAAAGTTTCAACGGCGTCTTCACGATACGATCTCAACTCTTCCCGACCCACGTCAATTCCACTATCCACACATACCCTGGTCCGTCTCCTGCGCAAAAGGGAACATCATCATAAACAATGGCTCTCGCATCTAGGTGCTGTGCACGTCTCGCCCGTTCCACCGCCGCCTCCCCATCTCTCAAACTCGTACCATTCGTTGCGGCGCCTCGGCGATGGAACTCTACTGCCTCTGCTGATCCTAAGATCGCTAGCATTGTAGACCAGATCTCCGGTCTTACACTGCTGGAGACCGCTGACTTGGTTTCCTTGTTGAAGGTGTGCACTTTCGCTGTCAATTGAGACCTGCGAGGCCCTTTTCGATATCCCCCCACATTATATATATGCCCCACCTCCCACCCACCCCGCCAAGGTTGTTCCGAATTGTTGCTGTTATTGACACAACCTCCACCACTACAGACCCGCCTCAATATCCCCGACGTTGCGCTTCAGTCTTTCGCACCAGCGGCTGGTGCTGCGGCTGCTCCCGCCGCCGCGCCAGAGGAGGCTGCCGAGGAGCCTGTTCAGGAGAAGACTATGTTCAACCTAAAGCTCCAGTCTTTCGACGCCGCGGCTAAGCCCAAGATCATCAAGGAGGTCAAGTCTCTCCTCGGATTGTCACTGGTCGAGTCGAAGAAGTTCGTCGAGTCCGTACCAAAGATGCTGAAGGAGGGACTTGTGAAGGAGGAGGCAGAAAAGATAGCGAAGACTTTGAAGGATCTTGGTGCTGTTGCGGTTTTGGAGTAAGAGGGTGGGAGGGATCTGTATTGACAGGATTTGGGTGTAAATAAGCATTTTTAGAAACAGCAAACTCCATGATCAAGAGTCGGGTATACCATCCTTGGGCCTCGTTGTACAAAGTATTTCCCCCCAAAGTTTTCCTAATGCCCAGTGTTCATTCTCTCCACTGAGTTCGATTCTATTGTACAGGCAGTTACAGAATTTAGAAGATGTGAAAGAAGTAAGAGATGTAGAATTACAAACTACCCTAGCCTAGAACGCCACACAAACCAAAGGTCCCTCTATACATGTAGTTACATGTATATTGAATAGCAGTTAGGAACATAAGAAAAAAGAAAAACCAAAATAACAAACTAGACATCACCATCATCAAATGTTTCTTCAAGGCGTCCCAAGGACATGACGTATTCCCTCGATGAGTGGTAAGTTGTAGGTCTTTGTTTGTTTAGGCGATCGAAGAGGCCAATGTCTGATTCTCTTCGCGCATGATTTCATAGTCGTCTGGGCCTAGATCGCTCGTTTGATCCCACGCTTTTTCGAATTCCGGATTGTGGCCATCCCACTCTGGGTACCCGACTGCCCAGATGTTTTCACGCAGCCGTTTATGCTGCATCATGTCAGCCAATTATCAATAATAACTCATACATAATCTTTCGCTCAAAAAAGAAACCTACACGCTCTCTATCTTCTTCCATTCGCTGTTGGATGATCGCATCATCGAACTTCCTCTTCGTGGCCGGACCCCTGCCCTCACCGCCGGGTTCCTCGTCGTCGTCATCGTAAATACTTCCAGCCGGTGATGCGATCGCAGCCCTATCATTTCTCAACTGCTTAGCAAATTCCAACATTTTAAAATAACAAGAAAGTAAGAGACATACTTATGTTCAACTTCCCTTTCCGACAACATATTTCCAACTTCCTGCATCATGCCTTCCTCAACAACTCCTTTGTCCCCTAGACTTTGAAGAATCTGCCGACCCTGTCAGTCCACCTCCTTGCGCAGTTATCGTAATTAAACAAACCTTCCTAACAGTTCCCACGTTGGCAGCACCCTCTGGATCGTTTGGGACAACCGTGTCCACAATCTGCATGAGATCCCTCTGAATCATTTTCACATAGCCCCGGTACTCGGTCTTCATGCTCATGTCGCAAAGAACCTCGATGAAGTAAAGCATGTTTACGCGGGTATTCATAGTGCATTCGTCCTAACTCCTGATTAGTTCTCACCTGCCTCATAACTCGCGAGAAGTTGGTGAAAAACAACATACAGATTGGAGCTGCTCTAAAATGACGCTGAATAGGTCCTCGTCGAGCTCTCGGTTTCGCAGTGCGAATTGCGCGCATTGTTTGGACGCGCCGGCAGAGGCGTTAAGCCGTGAGAGGAGGCGCGTAAATGTTAAACGGCAGTTGAAGGGGTCGTCGGTGGACGCCATAGTAAGGTCTGAGCTACTACTACCAGTTGTTTCGTTGTAGAGCTGCAGACTCCTGTAATGTTCGGGATCTTCAGACATCCTGCACTAAGGGTTAGGGTATGGCTTATCCGATAACGGCCTATGAATATTGTTAAGAAGTCGTATTTCGTTCAAGACCTAGGTGAACCTCGTGAGAATTTCGGTAAAGATTCTTTTGAGGGCTTTATGATACGTCTCTTAGGGGTGGGAGGGGGGGCTGATCTATTAGGGCACGGGATGGTTGGTGTTAAGAACTGCATTCCGTGGCCTTGCAATACCATGGAATGTAGGAGTTAAACGTTACATGGACAAATGTTTTTTTGTTTGATCTAAAGGGCTGGAGCACTACATACTTGGGTAAGCGTTCAAAACAAATAATAAAGGTAAGCGGCAATTTACTGGTTGCTGCTGATATGACTATCTTAAGAGGAGCGTATCTACATAAGAGTTTTTGACGCATTTATACCGTCCCTTGCAGATCAAACACATGCAGCCATGTATGTTCTAGATCTGGTGGCTTTGAAATTTTATCAATGATTATGACTGCATCCATAAGGGTAAGGTACATCCTGCAAGCATTCCGGGCAGTTACAGGGGAAAAAAAACCATAAAGAGTGCAAAAGTGCGCTATAAATGCTTGGGGTAGGATCTGTAGGTCTCGTAGGTTTGTATGTACTACATGTGTGTCGTTTGACCAAAGACCTTTCGTCTGGAGGAAGGTAAATCATAAACAAAGAGGACAACAAACCACACGCATTAATGATGCCTAAACCTTAACTCTAAGTCATTTCATTGCTTAATCAGAGGTCTCCCAATGTGTCCTCGTTCGGAATTTGAGTATCTACATCATTCGCTTCTATATATTAAAAGTCCTTTCCGTTTGTTCAACATACTTTAACGAGTGATAGTCTGTGAATTCAATATCTCCACTATAATTTCGGAGGGGGGGGTTGTTGTGCATGTCTTTTGTTAGTGGCCATCCTGTAGAAAATGATTGGGGATGTAATCATTGGCAGGCGATGTAATCATTGGCTGAAGAGATGATCATTGGTTGGAGGTATGAAAATCGGTTCGAGGTTGCGAATTCAATTACAATCATAAATCTCACAATATTGATATATTCAGGTTTTATGGTCATGAGATATACATGTACCTATGTAAAGTACTTGGATACTTTTTTTTATGTTAATTAAAGAGATCTCGGGGGGGAGAGATTATTCGATACATGTAGGATGTTGGGTCTTTGAAGGTAGGGCTGAAGAGTACGTACCCTTCGTAGATTTGATTAGGCGGCTATATCCAACCACACGCGCCTTTGGGGAGGCGCTTTAGGCCTATTAAAGTAGCAATTACATGTACATGTAGTAAGATTAAATCATAGGGTGCATCTGTTACGCAAGGCTAACCTGCATATTCCTCACATTTAAACCTTAACCCATGGGCGCCCTTTAGTCGATAAAACGACGTGAGAAAGCTTGTATTCAATACATGTATACAAGACTTAATGGATGACTTCCCGTAGAAAACTTAGAAACTAGACTTTCTGGCAAGGCTCACGAGCAACCAATCATATTACTACTTTCCAGGTTTCTGAAGTTTGGAAATCTGAACCGACCCCTCTGTTCAGATTCAGATTGTGGAATCTAAATTTCCACGGGAAATCATCCAATATTACTCTGTTTAGTATTCAACCGTTGTGCAGGGTTGAGATTGCATGTAGAAAGCCATGTAAACTATGAGGATATAAGTCCTTGGATAATGGACTTAGCTGCTGCTAGTTTTTAGTGAGAGAGTAAAGGGGGTTTATTTACCATGACGAGTAATTGGGCTGAGATTACGAGATATATACACAGGGAGGATTCCTTTCCTTTGGAATCACACCCAGAATTTTTTCAGTTTAAGCTTACTGTTCCATAAATTTGTGCATACATATGTTAAGGCCTGCCCCAATCACCCCTGGTATCAAGAGCTAACCTTGGAGTAACCTCAATGCTTGTGAAAGTATGGCTGTAACGTCATCATCGCCAGGAAAAGAAAGAAGAAGATAAAAGAAATATGTACTCCCTTCTCGAAAAGAAAAGAAAAAAAAGGAAAAACCATCCATCCAGAAAACAAACAAACAAAACTTTTCGTGCTGTATATACATACAGACCCAGTTTTCTAGACATCTTCATCACTGACACTCTCGTCTTCATCACCGCTGACTTCCAGGTTCTCCCTCTCCTTCTTGTCCATCAAAGCCTGCAACTCAGCGTCATCATTCTCAGTGACTGCCTTTGGTGCCATTCGCACGACACAGCTTCCCCCGGCGGCGCTGATGCTCTTCTCTATTTCAACGATGGCCTCCTCGAGGACCTGGATTCCAGTGTTCTTGTCCAAACATTGCGAGGTCAAGACGTATAGCGGGGGTGAGACCAATTTGACCTTAACTGGAGTCTCGGGTGTGTTCTTGGCCTCCGCTCTTCGGAGAGCTTCCTTGACGGCGTCGATTCCCTCATACCCGAAGCATGTAACCTCAACATCGGCACGGACCTTGGTGGGCTGAGGTGTAAGGCGCTTTGAGATGTATAGGGTAAGCTCATCGCGGACAGCGTCAGATGGGAACTCAATGCCTTCCCAAACGTCAGGGTTACTGTCACGGATGTGTTAGAGTAATTTCGAATGTATGTCAACAAAGAGTTCTCACGTAATAGAAAACTTAAAGGCATCAACGGCATGCCCGTATTTTTTCATCAATGGCCAGCCGATGCTCTCGTAGAGCTGCTCGATGGGCTCCTTGGTCTTTTCAGCGACATGTCTCAGGATGGAGTGAACCATCTTTGATTTATTGAACCGCTCCTCGCACTTGACGACATCTTCAGCAGAGACACGACGCTTGGAAAGATCGATGTAACCTGCATAACATTTCATGTCAGTTATCCTTTGCCGCGTTTGAAATCAAAGGAAAAATTTGATCGCATACCCTTCTCTTTGTCAACACGCAAAACAACAACAACTTCGTTCCGGCCGACACGAATAAGCTTCTGGATGGACCTGATACGTCTTCGGGAAAGCTCGCTGAGAAGAATCATCCCGTCGATGTTGTCGTACTCAAGGAGCTTGACATAGGCACCCATCTCGGCGATCTATAGCACATGAGCCCTATACGCTACACAACAGACGCTGCCCAGTGAGAATAAAACTTACCTGCTTCACGTTGACCATGACATAGCTATCGACTTCTGGATACTTCTCAGGGTAGTAGCGGGAGTTTGTGAGCGACATGATTTTCAGGTGAGAAAGGCGGATATGCGGGAGATTTTTTCTTTTGCGCTTTCTAGTTTTTAGGAAACGTTGACCACAGTATTTCAACTAAGATGGTCGGGGGTGGTTGAGTTTAATGTAGGACTTGGAGGGGATGCTCTGACGTTGGATGGGGAGGGGCTCGGTGGGGGGTGGGGTGTGGTCGTTGTTAAGAGGGAGTCATCCCACCATTGAATTTTCTTTTGGAGAGCCTCACTGTCATGATTGCTAGCGTTGAACACAAACAGCTGAAAAATGATAAAATACGTCACTGAGGGCTGGAATTGCACTTTTTCAAAACACTTCATTTATGCGGTTTGAAGTTTGATGGCGAAGTCAGGAAGCACACTGTCGCAATACATGTGTTCAACCCAGCCTATTTCTCGCATCCTACGCTGTGAAGTAAGACATGACCACCTAATTTCAGTGTGTGCCCAATGTACATGTAGTTGTATAAAGTTTTGGACTGTATCGTACCTACATGTATGTTATGTTTATTGACCATATTACTTGAATTAGACATTGTTCCCGCAGCCAGTAACCTTGCCGAACATCTTACTGTCCCAAAAGAACGACAGGTACTGCAGTCTATACACATGTAGGTACATGTGTTACATGTAGGGCTGTCGCTCATATATGATTGATTATTCCATTAAACCTCAAGGACGTCTAGCCTCAAGTGTATACATACTCAAGTTGGGACCGTATAAAAAACGAAAGGGAAAAAGAAACGATGTGTTAAGATTACAACTTATCCTAACTTAACGCTTTGCTAACCTCCTAACCTTAATTTCTGTATTCCCAATCAATAATCAATAAAATAGCTCTCAGTTTCAGAATAACAGAACATACCAAGCTCTCCTGTCCATTCCTCGAGTTCTTTCACAACAGCTTCCAAATCGCCGACTCTCTCATCAAGCACATCGACTTGACTCTTATACTTTTCGATATCCGTGTCTACAAACCCCTCATCAGATCCCCTCCTTCCCCGTGAGCAGGTTTAGTTACATTTCTGGGTCAAATACTCGCTATCAGTTTGTAGCCCCTCAGCCGCATTCGCCATAGCCTGGTACCGCTCCTTCGCGTGGAGGTTGATACGGTTCAGGAGGTCCAGATCTCCTATAGTTGCTTCTGTATCTGCGCGTATCACATTCTCCAGACTCTACTGAAAGTCAGCCAGGAGCTGTATACTGAAAAAGAAATTAGTAGCATACGGCCAACACATCATTCACACTGTTTTCGGTCTTTTGAGAAGCCATGGAGGTATTATTGTTTATTGTTTGTGAGTAGCAGAGCACGCCCGAGGCTCGTAGCCCCTGTCATGGCAGCCCCCACATCCTTCTATCCATGTGCCAAGTCTCCCGTTGTGTGCCAAAATTTTGCGGACCCAAGACGACTAGAAATTTTGAGTATCCATCTAAACCCCCACCGCCCACCACCACCCCTCTCTAAATCCCACACCACCGCCCTTAAATAACCTCTAGTTTCAGAAGAAAGGTCTAAGATCACAATGTTCCGCCGTGCTCTCATTCAGCAATCCCGCCAGTTCTCATCTAGGTCATTCGCCGCCGCGGCGAAGCCTTCATCCTCACTCCTCCTTCCATCTATCCGACAATGCGCCCCTAAACTATCCCGGGCCCGTTTTATGTCTACAGAGGCGGCACCAGAGAAGACGCCTGAGGAGCCAAAACCTGAAGCTACCGCTGCCTCAAATGGCAATGGAAACGGAGATTTAAAGGCTGAATTGGAGGCTTTAAAGAAGGAGCTGGAAAAGAAGACTGAAGAGGCAAAGGATTTCAAAGTAATTTCGCCCAGGAGCACTATTCTCGATTGGACCAGCACTGAGTTAATCGAAAACAGGATAAATTCACACGCACCGTCGCCGACTTCCGCAACCTCCAGGACCGTACTGAGCGTGACAAGAAGGCTGCCAAAGACTACGCTATCCAAAAGTTCGCCAAAGACCTTGTTGACAGTGTTGACAATCTCGACCGTGCCCTCTCTGCTGTTCCTGAAGAGAGCCGAGCTGACGCCGAGAATAAGAAGGAGCTTGTGGATCTCTACAATGGGTTGAAGATGACAGAGAGTATCCTGTTGAACACGCTGAAGAAGCACGGATTGGAGAAGGTCGACCCCATCGGTGAGGCGTTCGACCCCAACAAGCATGAGGCCATGTTCCAGGTACCGATGGCAGACAAAGAGCCTGGTTTGGTATTCCACGTGCAGCAAACCGGCTTCACATTGAATGGGCGAACTATTAGGGTACGTAGATAGGTTAATCGCTTCAAATTAGAATATGAACTAATGGTTTTTTTTATATAGGCTGCCAAGGTCGGCGTTGTAGCAACCCCGTAAGGTTCTGTTGAAGTAGTTTGCCTGCTTCTGGGGCGTATCTGATAGGTTGTGGGGCCAAAAAAAAAATAATACCGGGTTTCTTTCCTTTTTTCATTTGTATTTCTATTACGGTTTCCTTTTTCGCTTCTCCACTTCTGGTGTCTATATTGATGTAAAGTATAGTGTTCACATCTCCCTCCTCCTAGCTATTTATATTGGGTAAAAGGTACATGTATTTTCTCAGCTGTAAATATAAAACAGGGTAACATCGGTCAACTACAAAAAACATTCACGTTTGCTAGGGAATGCAGTATGCAAAAAAAAAAAAGAACATCGCTGAAACTCTTCAGCCGAACGATTTGGTTTGAACGACCAATGGACTGAGTATGAGAGGAAATTAAGTAGTTGGGTGAACCGGGTTTTAGAGACTATATGTATTATGGCTTGTATATGTGCTCTAATTCTGGCTGCACTGGAGTGATGCACCGAACGACAATCCCGCAAGCGTGCAAGAAAATATATGCATTTCTCGTCATGAGATATCACTCTGCACCTCTACCAACCCTTTACTACGTACCCATCCACCTAACACCCGACCAGTTCTTCCCATTGGGCTTTATATGTTATTTCTTGCATTTCCAGGCTTTCATTACTGCTATTCCGTGTGTATAGCCGTAGTAGTGGGGCCATAAACTGACCAGAGGAACCCAAGCCTAGCCAAAACTGGCCTCCACCGCGGAGATCAAGAATTTAAGATTCTCTAAAAACCATATTCCTAAACTTACTTCAGACTTAAAAATAAGCTCTAGGCGGGGTTCGAGAGTATTCATAGTCGGTGGAATGAGCCTTGGAATTCGAGGGTATTTTAGTTGTGATTGTAAAACTCCTTACTATAGCGGGTATATTATAACCTTCGATCACTACAGTATGAAAAAAACGGGTGAAATCACTACCATAGGACTAGACGCACTCCTGGGGGTATGGTTATCCTGGGGGTACGACTAACTCCTCATAAATTTGGGAACCAAGTTCAACAAAACAATGCTCTTGGTGGGTCCTGACAATTAAAAAAACGTTCTCCATATTCTTACAAAGAGTACCATCTGTTCTTACTGAATTTGGGTGGTATTAGTCATACCCCCCGTTTAACCATACCCCCAGGAGTTCGTCTACCCTACGGAATTTAGTGACAAATACCGAATTAAACAGGCATTGGAGGAAGAGTACTGTACCAATACTATATCCTTACCGCGTTACTAGCCTATTGGTTAGGATACAGTAGTGATCCCACCCTCTTTTTGGTACTGTAAGTTTCATAGATTTGGAGCAAACGTTCTCCATGCAATGTAATTGTAAGGCCCATGCTCTGGTCTCTCCCGCCTTGATCTAGTCAGTGGAGAGTGAATAAATATTTTTGATTACCCATATTCATGAGGAAAAGCTAGAAGACTATACGGTTGATACATTCTGAGGTAATATAAAACACTCTGCCTCACTATCCCTTGAGAGAAGGTATAGAGAGAGGCACTTCACATATAGGTTAGAACAAGGCTGCAGCTAGTAACCCTGGATCATGGAAAGCACTCGCTGTTGGTAGAAAGTAGTGCATGATTTATGTATATGGCTACAGTGTATGGTGGTTACATATCAGACGGGATGAAGAGCATGTATTACGCTCTGCGTGTACATGCGTGTGCTCGAGTACATGTAGATTTCGACATGACTTATCTATCCAAACACTCAATATGAGGTACGCATACCCGAAATAGCGAGCTAAAATAGGCCCTTTCCCATTAAGCCTTTGACTATCACTATTGCCCCTTTATATCGTATTTTTAATGTCGGGGCTCTTTCTCGTGGATCTGTGTACTATCTACTAGTACCTGACATCTCCAAAATCAACATATCTACTCTAAGCATCAATCCAAATGTGTTTCTGAAGGGAAGGGAGCCGCACCTCTTAGGCTCAGTATAGTAAATCGTCCGCTCCAGCAGTAGCTTTAACGGCCCATTGGCTAACTAAGACACAAACAATAGATGGCCATCTGCCTACGATTATGCAATTCTAGGGCATATTCGCAACCCATTTATTTCCATAGTCATGCATGGGAATAGACGCAAGGCTAGATTAGAGCACTCAACACCAGACCCAGCGCAAGGGAGGTGGCGCATTACAAGACATGTAACTACTGCATCGCATATATAAGCATCCCTTGATCAATTGATTAAATGCTGGGCATGCCTCTTAAAGCCGCTCAACGGAGGTGAAAATAAAGTTTCGGACGTTTTTGTGTCTCGGGTTTCGTACATACATGCAACCCATAAAACCAGGCGCTGTGTCGGGTGATTATGCATGATACAGCCAATGATTTACGCCAATGGAGGGTTAGGGTTGGCTAGATGCAACAGAGCCGCTAACTTCAACTCCAACCAGGTGCTGTCCCGGTGGTCCGTCCAAACCCCGACCCAGGAACGAAAATTCGAGATGCGGTTGTATTCGTCAAAAATACTATATGAGGCCTCAGTTTGGGGAGGAGTAGGGGGCACACAGTCAACTTTTCGTATTCGTCAAGTCTCTGCGATTGGACAATGGCATAGGAGGAGAAATTTGTCTTCAAGTTCGTCTCTGTCTACTGTTACCAAAATATACATATAAATAAAAAAAAAGGTTACATGCGCTGATACTCACAGCCTGGCATTCTTATAGAGTCTACAATTGAGCTCGGGAACCAACAATTTACCACTGACAGTTGGACAAATCTCCCGCCCCATATAGCCTCCGCGCTTCCTCGAAAGCTGCACCTGCAACCTTCGCACCCGATTGCAATAACCCGCAAGCTCATCGAGTCCCGTTTCCCCGCTACCACCTACAAGCCTTACAATGACCTCTCCCCCATTGTGTCTGTTTATCAAAACTTCGACTCCCTCGGCTTCCCACTTGAACACCCTGGACGAAGCAAAACCGACACCTACTATATCAACGCTTCCACCGTGCTACGCACCCATACGAGCGCTCACCAAGCTGACACCTTCCGCGCGCAGGAAAGCGATGGTTTTCTCATATCAGCGGATGTCTACCGCCGCGATGCGATCGATAGAAGCCACTACCCGGTGTTCCATCAGATGGAGGGCGCGCGCATGTGGTCACGGGATGAGCATGGTGGGAATGTAGCTGCTGCTGTCTGGGCTGACTTTGAGAAGCTTCCGAAACACGATATGGTTATTGAGGACCCTAATCCTACCATACACCCTGAGCGGAACCCCCTGCAGGCTTCACATACAGTAGAGGAAGCCGAAGCTATCGCAGCACATCTCAAGCGGAGTCTGGAAAACGTTGTGGTAGAAGTCTTTGGGCAGGCCAAGAAGGCTGCCGTTGCAGCGGGAGAGGCAAAGGGTGACGAAGAGCCATTAAGAGTGAGGTGGATTGAGGCCTACTTCCCGTTCACGAGCCCTTCATGGGAACTTGAAGTGTTCTGGCAGGGGGACTGGCTAGAGCTCTTAGGGTGCGGCGTGGTACAGCAGCACCTTCCCACAAACGCTGGTATGCAGCATTACAGCACTAAATTACCCCAACAAAGGAAATTAGCTGACGTTGTTTAGGTGTTCCCTCAAAGTTAGGCTGGGCTTTTGGAGTTGGTCTTGAGCGTGTTGCGATGCTACTCTTTGGCATCCCCGACATTAGACTATTCTGGAGCCGTGACCCCCGCTTCTTGGAACAGTTCTCAGAGGCTAAGATTGACCGCTTTGTGCCCTTCTCAAAATACCCACCTTGCTTCAAGGATATCGCATTCTGGCTCAAGAGTTCCAGCAGTGCTGCTGGTGGAGGTATTGGTGCAGGCTTCCATGAGAACGACATGATGGAATGCGTACGCGGGGTTGCGGGAGATCTTGTAGAGGACGTTAGGCTGGTATGCACTTCCCCCTCTCCCTTCCCCGCTTATGATAAAGTGATGAATTGGCGACTTACGTGAGCGACGGGTGGGTAGGTGGATGAGTTCACACACCCTAAAACGGGTAGGAAGAGTGTGTGCTTTAGGATCAACTACAGAAGTCTAGAGAGAACCCTGACGAACGAGGAGATCAACAAGCTGCAGGAAGACGTGAGGACCGCCGTTGTTGAGAAGCTGGGTGTAGAACTCCGGTAAGCACTCTATGGAGGGTATTACCTAGATTTCTTTTTTATTATCTTCTACTGCTGCCACGAGGGATGAGAATCTCAAAATAAAGATCTAGCGTGAACCATCACCGAGTGACAAGCCATGACTATGCTCCCCCACCACCCACCCACCCTATCCCAAACCTAAGCTTAAAACAAGAGCTATGTAGTTACCTGGTGAGTTGTCAACTCACCCACTGAGACTTTTTTTTTTTAAAAGCCCCATATGACGTGATGACAAACCCAACAAACTAAGCGGCGCTCAAGCCTCCCCGCGTATAATTGTGTGGGGGGCCAGGGGTTTGCGTATGGTTCCAGACCTCGGAACTCAGATCGCGCGCAGGGAGGGTGTCTGTGTCTGTGTCTGTGTTGTGTTACATGTTCATCACCACTACCTTGTAGTCTGCCTCGTTAGATCTGTCTTAATTTTAACCTGCATACATATATTTCGAGGTAAATAAGAATAGGGTGAGGTGATGCGATTGATAAGATGACGGCCAAGAGAGATCGGATGGGGGGGTTCTACTCTAGCTACATGCACTCCAGGTATTGGCCCTGCATACATACATTTAGTACATGTACCAACTCTAGTAAAATCCACACTAACCAGGAACAATTTGAATGTTTATCCCTTCCCAATTAACTGAGATAGCTTTTTTGTTTTGAGCATACATGATGTGGTTGGGCAGGGAAGAAAAAAAAAAAAAAAAGGTAGAGCATACAGCCACTAACTACTGTGACAATTGTATCTCTGATATCGATATCGATCGAGGGTCGTGACAATGTTGCAATCCAATCCAATGGTCCATTCCACCTAAGAGAAAAGAAATGAAAACGAACGCCAGAGAGAAAAGAAAAAAAGAAGAGAGGGGGAAAAAAGAAAGAAATAATAGGTGATGTCCAAAATACACATATTCCCAAATGGCCAAAGGACTCACCTGCCCTCGGGCTTCCCACAAGGGAACAGTAGTAACGAGAAAAAAAGTAAATATATCACTCAGAAGAAAATAAAAAAAAATAATGATAAGAAGGAGAAAGAAAAGAAAAGAAAAACAGAAAAACAGAAACGAATGGGAGAAAGAAACATTAAAAGTCACTAATACCCATCCAAGCTCTTTGGCTTCAGCGCAACCAAGATCCACTCCTCCCACTTCCTTTTCACAAACATGACCGCGCGATACTCGGCGCCCCTCCCATCGTTCTTCTCCCCTAGCAGCACCTCTGTATATATCCATACAAAGACCAGTACCCACCCTGCGGCCGCCGCCACGCCCGCCAGGAACGGCCCAAACAGGTGCACCAGCACCAGGCGGATGGGGTCAAAGTCGTCGGGCGACGGTAGTGTCGACGTTGGCTGTGGGTATATCATGCGCATGTGCAGTATCAGTAATTGTGGTAGGTATAGGGTCGAAGGATATGTAGGTGACGTCTTGGGGAGGAAGAAACTCCGAAGGGGGTAGGTGATGAGTATAGCGAAGAGAACGAGGAGGGCGTAGAGGGAGCAGACGAGGCAGAGGAATGGATTGATGAAGGCGAGGTAGACCTGGGGTGGGTGAGGTGAGTGAGGTTAGCTATATATACTACTACATATGATCAATTCCTCCCCCCCAATTCTTTCTCCCCCTCCCCCTCTTTTTATTTTGTTCCAGCATGCTAATGTAGGTTTTAGGGGAGGTATATATATATGACATGGGCTGGTTAGCTAGCTAGCTGAGAGGGAGGCAGTGCAGAGTGATTCCCCATGATGGGGAGTCGTGGGGCACGGTCAAAAGATCACCATGACCACCAACCACCAAACCACCAACTAGCGCTGGGAATATATGGGGATATAAAAAAACCATGACGCTTCTAGAAAGCCTTACCAGAATGCGCCAGACATACGAAGATGTCTCTCTTGTCGCCCCAGAAACCCCAGCATTCTCTATGCCCCCCAGAGACTCAATTGAGCGTGGCCTCTGATGTCCATGCTGGGGCGGTATCGGCGTCGCGGTGACAGGAGGAGATGCAATACGATCTACCATTGACCTTGAACCGCCATCGACACATTGTTGCTGCTGCTCCTGTGTCCTGTCCACTGAGAAAGTGACGGCCAGGTTGTTGGGCACCACCGCTACGACCACCCCACCACCACTTCTCCCACAACCTTCAACATTACAACAACCTTTTTCTCGTCCACCACCACCACCACCACCACAACTACCACAACTACACTTCCCAGCACCACCACACTTAGCTCCGCAACTATAGCTTCCACCACTACCCCCACTACCACCACCACTACCACCACCACTACCACCACCCCCAAGTCCCGACTGAGCCTGGACCAATCCCTCAGATCGCGCCGCTTCAGCCGAGCTCTGGATCTCGTGCGACCGCCCGTCGATATCGACGTCAGGGCTCCGGTTCGGGTGGGCCGCCAGTCCTGGCGGCGACTGAGAATTAGGCGTCATGCAGGGAGCGGCAGGATGGGGTGGTGAGTGGGTGAGTGGGTGTGGGTATGTAGGATATGGCTATGCTAGGTACAAGCAAGCAAAACGCGACCGACGGGGGGGGGGGGGGTGCGGACGAAACAGACAATACGATATGAGCTACGATCAAAGGCTCCAGAAACCGATCAACCCTGGGAACAAGAACGCAGCGGGCGGGAGGGAGGGATGAGGATGGGGGGGCAAGGGACCATTTCCTTCCTTCCAGAGTGCGGAAGGGGGATTTGGGGGGGGGGGGGAAGGTAAGTCCTCAAGTATTTTTTTTTTTTCCTTTTCTCTTTCCTAACAATCAAAAAGGGAAGAGATAAAAGAAAAGAAAAGGTAATGGTCAGAGGTTTTTTTTTTTTTTTAAAAAAAAAAAAAAAAAAAAGGGTTCAAAGAGGAAAATGGGAGAGGAAGAGAAGATGGGGACCAAAAAAAAACTCTCCCTCCCTCCCCCCCCCCTTCCTTTCCTCCCTTTGCCATGTCTGGTATGTGTGGGAAGCACACACAGCGCCGAGAGAAACCAAGAGATCCATACAACCCAACAGCGCCGTGGCCAAGGCGGTGGTGAGAATTTCCGCCATATGCCAAACCTCTGGGCGCTGGGCAGCCTGGGCGTTGCGGCAACCAGACCGCATGCGAACAACAAACTCGGAGCTTGCGGCTGCTGTCTTAACTATGCTGGGCATCTACCACCGCAACACCCCCCCACAACCACCACTACAACCACCACCGCAACAAACCGAACTCAGTGCCTACCAAAAGTAATAATGACATTACAGAATAGGTAAATTGTGGCAATATTAGCAGTTGCAATATTAGCAGTTACAATTAAATAACAATTACAACAAGTAAGTCGTAACAGGGTATCTGCTCTTTCTATCCAAGTAGTTATTTTTATTACTATCCTGGTGTTGTGGTCTTGATTTTTTAAGTGATCGTGATTCTTTTTTTTCTTTTCCCTTCAATAGTTGTACATACACGCCTCAGCCCAATCTTTCAACGGAAAGAGCACACTCGCACCCTCACAAAAGTAAGTAATAGTTAACAAAAAATGAAACGAATATTGAGAAAGTAAAGATAAAGAAATAATGACTCCCCAAGCGCCATGCGGACATTTGAAACAACGAGATAGCATTCTCCGAAGAACCCTCCTATACCGAGTTCCATTCGCCTCAATGCTTTCCTAACAAGTTTGAAGAAACTCAAATACCCTCCCCCTTACCGGTTTCGTTAATTTCCGTCATCAATCTTTACGGTACCCAGTTATTTTTAGGCTCGCTGCTGCTGTGCCCACTACTAATCTACCTAAATCCAACCAGTTCTTCGACTCAAAAAAAAAAAGTTCCGAAAAATTACATGAACACCAAAAAAAGAAAGAAAAAAAGAGGATAAAAAGAAAACACACGAAGACAAAGTAGACTAACACAAAGTGTGGATCAAATATAACAAATGGAAGAAAGAATTTTAGGGCAGTAAAGTACGATAATAACGGGGGAGCTTGTCATAAACCACGCATGCCCCCCAATAACTACCGCAAAAAAAAATATTTTTATTATTGGGGAAGCAGACGCAACTTTAAGTGCCGCCTTGCCTGAAACCGTAGATACCGAGAAATTTCGAAAACACCCCAGCCCATATCCAAAACTTTGATCTTGAAGATCACAGCCTTTCAGTCCAAAAAAAAAAAGAGTCTCAGTTGTCACCTGAGGGTCCACTAGTAACACCATTTGGACCTTCAGTGGTTTGTCCCTTGCCTGAAGGATCCCTTTCTGCATCGCCCATCTCCTCGTTATCATAATCCTCGTCTAGTTCGACCTTCCTGGCAGGTGGCTCTATAATTTCCTTTCGGTCCTCTCGTGGAGTTTCCGACATTCTTAGTGCTTCTGTTCTTGAACTGTTTTCTGCCATAGGAGGAAGTGGCTGGTGGTTAATCGGAGGGAGGGAATTTGATGGGTGGTGATCTCGCTGGATATTTATCTGAGAGGGAAGCGACGGTTGGCCATGATGATATTCTGGTCTTTCTGAGGAACTTCGCCTTCTAGACTCTTGTTGATGTGGAGAGGGGATACGGGGTGATGGCCGATGATGATGGATATCATCCAGCCTAGCTTTGTTCTCGTCTGATGCCGGCTTCTTTATATGCTGCGGATCTTCCTCGTCCCAATCCCTTTGTCTTTTATTGAAAAGAGTTTTCTCGTCCCGCTCACTACCCCGCTCACCCCGTTCGCGAGCCGCTGCTTCCGCTGCCATTGTGGCCGAGGCCGGTGGTGGTGCGCCGCCAGCGATGCCACCCTGTGAAGATGAATGGTGAGGATAACCTGTGTTTGGTGAGGGGAGGTGCTCGTCAACAATGGCCTTAACCTCCACTGGTGGAGGGCTGTTGTGAGCACCATACGGTGGAAGAGTCATTGGATTACCATTCGATGCAGGTGGCAATATAACTTGTGAACCATGATGGGGATTTAGAATGCGATTTGGGGGCGGCTGCTGCTGTTGCTGACTTTGCTGAGAAGGCTGGAACGGACCTGACTGGGGTGGGTGACTCGGAAACTTTGGCGAGGGCGAGAGTGGTCTTCTAAGGTGGTGCCTGTTGTCATCAACTCGTCCCCGCATGAGGTCAGGACTATGATCCATGTGTCGCTGTGGCGGAGGTGGCGGAGGTGGCGGCGGGCCAGACTGATCCACAGGACGATATGGTTGCTGCTGGGGCTGCTGCAATTGCTGCTGGTGCTGAGGAAGCTGGGGAAGTGGAGGGGGGGGGTGTTGCTGCGCACGAGCTTGTGGGGGGGCTTGAGGCGCCTGTGAACCCCATTGTGGCCCTGGAGGACCGCCAACCCCTGCGGCCTGATAGGCCTGAGGATGCACATCCTGTGGAGGCGGTGCAGTTGCTTGATGTGCTACACCAGAAGACTGGCCGTTTCTCAATAGCTGAAGGCGAGCTTTAATATGTTGGTTTTTAGGGTCTAGCTCAGCTGCACGTTGATAGGCATCGAGCGCATCGTTTGTTTGATTGTTACACGACTCATACTAAGGTAACATGTTAGTCACGCTCAGCCCGGGGCGGGGATAGATTGTTTCGTACCAATGTCCCTAAATCATACCAAACTTCGGATATGTAGGGGTTCAGCCTGATTGCCCGGGAGTACGCATCTAAGGCGTCACGGTACTGGTTGATCTGGTAGTATAGAACGCCAATAGAGCACCAGAACGTTGGGTTGCGACCATCGCGATAAACAGCCTGTTGATAAGCTTCATACGCCTTGGGGTATTTCTGTTGGGACATGTAGCATCGTCCAAGGAGGTACCAGCTTTGGGCATCCGAGTTATCTTTTTTTGCATGGTCAGCTCTATTTTATTACCCGAGGAACAAGTTCTAGCAAAAATACATACCAGCACTAACTGATTTCTCAAGGTACTCAATGGCAAGCTGTTGGCTATCAAAGTTGTTGCTCTGCTGGTGATGAAGCCACCCAAGCTGCTGGAGGACCTTGGCATGATTTGGGTCAGATTCAAGGACACGCATGTATGCGTCTTTCGCGGCATTATACTATGATGACAACTGTCAGCTTCAAATACGCAATCAATCTTGTCAATTGGAGCGGCTAACGTCTTTCTGCTGTTCATATACATGTCCAATCTGAAACCAGATATCCTCCTCAGTCAATGGGCGGGGTGGGTCGTTGACAATGTAGCGGAAGCACTAAGTCTTAGATTAACACATTTGTATGCCAAGATTTATGGGTTTTAATGTTGGTGGACTCACCTCAAGACTCTGCTGATATTTACGTTGTTGCTTATAAATTATACCCAGCCTGAAATAGATTTCATTGGCCTTCTCAAAGTTTGGTTCCATGCGCATAACCTGCGAAAACGCCTCCTCAGCATGTTCAAGAGACCCATAGCGATCGTATAGAATGCCAATTCCGTACCAAAGTTTCGGTTCCTAGAATAGGGGTTAATATTTTTGAGCGCAGTTACAACATTAACGAGTATATAATTACTTTTGGATCGCGAAGATGGTACAAGGCCTGCTGATAGGCCGAATAAGCTTTTTGGAGATCATCCATCATCAAGTAACAATGTCCTAGAGAACCCCAGATATCGCCATTATTTCCGTCCAAATTCAATATGCTCTGGAGATATTCTACTGCTTTCGAGAACTGTTCTTTCGTGCGAAGAATACACGAGATTGAATTCATCGCCGGGATTGAGTAGGGATTTTGGCGAAGCGCGTTCTCGTATGCGGCCATTGCACGGTCCAAGTCACCCATCAACTCTGTCAGACTACCTACGTAGGGGGTAAGTCGAGGATCACAAAGAAGGATGATCATTTTCGGAGGAAGGCTTACCAATTTGAAGCCATACTGACTCGTTCACATGTTGTAGATTTTGAAATGCTGTTGGTCGTGCCTGTTGTTGTTGCTGCTGCTGAATCGGCTGAGGAGGGTGACCGTTTGCTTGATGTAGCGGCTGGGATTGCCCATGACCAGGCGAGGTGGTATGGCTCGCCATCCTTGACGAATTTACGAGTAGCGGTAACTTATGTTTGTAATGAACCGGTAGAGTTGTTGACGGGGGGGGGGGTTATCGTGAAGGCGACGTTATGTTTGGTCGTAAACAATGCAGGGTAGGGGGCAAAAGATGTATACTTGACGAAAGTATATTACAAAGAATTTTGATCAATAAAATTTTATTTCCGGATACACGGGTGGTGGTGATGGTGGTGGTGGTAGTGATGGTGGTGGTGGTGGTGGTGGTGGTGCGATCACTTTCAACTCTGACGGGGGGGGGGGAGGAGATCGGCCGGGTAGAACTATTTAATATTAGTGTCAGGGGCGGTTGTAAGCTTCACGGGGAATGTAGGGCGAAAGACGGGAAGCCACGACTACGCAGGACCAAACTCCTAATATGATGAGTGGGAGATGAGAGTTGCGGGGGAAGAGATGGGACGATGATGGATGGAAGTAGTGGTAATGGTAATGGTAATGGTAATGGGGGGAGTGGAAATGGCAAAGATGATTCTGATGGGGGGGGGGGTATGATGATGATGATGGGGCTCAACCGTACCACAGAGCAACGCAACGGGCTATAGCGTATGCGTGTATTTCTTCTTCTTTCTCTCTCGGATCCTCCCTTCTGTCCTTCACCCTGTTCGGACGGAATAACAGAACCAGGCTTCTCTCGAAGAATCAGGTGCGTTAAGGGACGTTACAGATAATCGCGACGCGACGACTATAGTATAGTTGAGGGAAGGGCGACGATATCGACAGGATACTAGTATGGCGAGAAGGAGAGCGATGAATAGAGATTGGGAAGTGGAGGGGGAGGGGGGGGGGATGGTGGGAGAGTGTTGGGGTAGTAGTGAAGTCACCACTTGCTGACAACTGGTGTAGTGGTGGTAGTAGAAGAAAGTAGTAGTAGTGGTGGTGGTAGGGGAAGTTAATAGTAGTATGGTATAGTATGGTGATGATGGTAGTAAGTAAGGCAGCGGAGACTTAGAAACCCCAAGCAACAGACAGACAGACACACACACACACACACACTTACACTCAAGATACGAGGGAAGAGAAGAGAGTTAGAGGAGAGGGAAAAAAAAGAGAGTTGAGTGGGAGGGAGAGAGAGGAAGCGGAGCAGCAGAAGCAAGCAAGCAAGCAAGCAACAAGCAAGCAACAAGCAGCAGCAGCAGCATCAGCAGCAGCAGCAGCAGACTGCAGCAACGACAGGACGCACAGCGGTGAGGTTGGCAGAAGAGTGGTATCGAAAAGAAAAAAAAAAAAAAAAAAAAAAGGCTCGGGGAGGGTGGTAGCACAGAACGGCAGTACTGCAGGCGGCAGGGAAGAGCGAAAGGGCGGAGAGAGACAGAGGCAGCAGCCACCCTCCCACTTCTTCCCTCCCACACCGCATCCTGCTCGTCTGGGTGAAACTCACACAGCTTGCTTGGCATGCATGCTTTCTTAGCGCAGACTTCAGGGATTTACAGAAGAAGGGGGTGCGGTGTGCTGCACCAGATTTTCTGTTTTTTTTGTCTGCATATCTGTCGCTGTATGTATGTCCTGCACCACACACACACACACACACTAAAAAAAAAGATACCCACTCTATCATAGCGCAACCTCTTGATGGATGCCCCACATTGGGTTTTCCCACCCACGAGGGTATCGAACAGCCAGAAACAAAACGTCGAAGAATCATCCACCCTACCTAACCCACACCCACACTGTTACACACACCCTTTATCTTATTTTCCCAATATACATCACCACCACCCACCCACCCTATGGATACTCACCCCTGCCCTACCGATTCTACCCTACACTTCCTACATGCCCTAAATACCCTACATACCATACTCTCACTTCCACACATCCCCCCCCCCCCCTTCCCAACAGTACCCATCGAAGATCTTCCTTCACTTCAGGCAAGAGCACCCCTAGACCCAATGGCATAGGTCTTCCTCCCACACTCTCACCCCCTTCCCCCTTCCCACCCCCCCCATGTAACATATGTAGTCGGCACCCACTCTTTGGCGTTCTATGAGCGCTCTCAGCGCTTTGATCACATTCGGGGATTATTGTTTTTCTGGGAGTAGGTACATGTAGCTCCTGCAAGTCGCAAGACTGCAACATTCGGATGCTTACTTTTTATATCTGCCGCCACCCGCTTCCATCTAAAAGGACCGATCGTAGTCACGTGTAGATATCCCATATTAGACTTTACTACTATGATGCACATACATTTCGGATACAGGCGATTCGTGGTGTTGCTAAAGTATGTGTCGCAGAACACGGTTGTGGTGGTTAATCCTTTGGTGAGCTGAAAATAACCAAACGGGAGACTGCAGAGACACAAACAAATCTCTTGGGGAGGGAGGGAAGGGGGGGCGAGGGTGTGGTGGTGGGTGCTGAGGATGCAGTGTTCGGATCGACTCGCCGCCTGATGGATGTTGTCGCGAGGCCGGGGTGGTGGCGCCGGGCGCTCAAACTCTTGGCATCTCGTGTAAACCCTAACCCAAAGGCTAGTGCGCAACCGGGTCGGGCAGAAGCAAGGGATGAGGCTCTGCCGGGTATCCTTGCGCTGACGACACACGAGTGGTCGCTTCCGCTCCGCTGCGAGTCTGTGACAAAGCACACGTCAACATCATCTCTTGGGTGCGCTAAAAACAACATCGGGAGGCCCCCCCTTCTTTGCGCGTTCCTTCAGGTTCTTTCTCCACCATGGGAAAAATCCCAACACACCCTCGCTAATTTTATTTTTAAAGTGTTTTTCCTTTCTTCCTTTAAAAATATTAACACTCTGATTCCCTCGATTCTTTCCCCCCTTCTATCTTTTTCTTCCAAAAAACCCAGTGTCTAACAATTACAAAGATGTCGAATTAAGGTTTCGTTGTTGCCAAGGTCATCTGAAACTTTCTATTCGCTATCCCAATGTCCAAACATGAACCGTTTTTTACTTTTCCCTTCTTCTCCTACTTTGATTGAATTTTTCCGAAATCTCTGTGAACCTTAATAGTTTAAACTGAAGTCCCCTCCTTGGGCTTCATCTCAGTGGTGCTGTTAATCCTCTATGACGTAAGCCACGTGAGGAAATAGGTGAGACGGTGATGACTGCAAGATATCTCCCTCGGTTGCCAGGGTTCACAACAAAAATAATCTTTGGGCTTTGGGTTAACCTAACACAGAGTCATGGAAACAAGCTCGTTCCACCACCACAAGCACCTCTTTGCCGGGGGTGGGGGGACGTCGTTTTTGTGTGCGGACTTACGGAGATCAAGTTGGCCCTATCGGCACCACCCATGATTTGACTCTTATTCCCCCCTTTGTGGATGAATCTTACCCTTGCTGGCACCAACAGGCGACATTGCTACTCCGTGGTAGAATACCCATCTCTTCATGCTCGTTCTCTAATCAAGAGAAGGGGAAGGGGAGGATGGCGTTCATAGGCATATACCCCCTTCTAAGTACTGGGAGCGACCACAGGAACAGGGTTAAAAACCATTCTCTGTAATCGATACATGTGTTTTCCAATCTGAGCCTACACTTTTCCTCCTTGGAGCCAAGGCTCTAACGTTTTGCCATAGAACACCGTGTATCAACACCATCATCTCCTGGGTAAAATCTCACTGGCGCCAACAATTCTACACCTCGCGTGGCAGTTATCGTAAATCAATCACGAGGTTGATTGTATGTAGTAAGAAAAAAATTGTCTAGGCAGAAATGCCTGCCTAAGGAAGGATCCGAAATGGGTGCTCTTAAAAAAAAATGTCCTGTGCTCTATCTCAGGAGGCGTATGCACGTGTATTCTTACATCTCCCGTGGAATTGGGGGAGGAGGGAAGAGGTCCGCCTTGCCTTGCCTACTTGACGCAGCGAGCCATTCGAGTAAAGGCAGAGCATGATTATTTAATCCCCCGCCTGCCTGCATACATGAGAGAAAGATGTACCGTATCCTCAACACCCCCTTCCAATTTTGGGTGGTTATTTTCGCTTCAAAGTCTGGGCTACCCTTTCGATCGGGAATCGAATTGAATCGATACCCGAGAACGGCCTAGCTAGTCACCATGCCTACCTTGCCCTGGCTAAGGCTTGTTATTTTCTGAGTTACTGGGCAAGTTCCGGGGTTCGCGTGCTCCCGGTAACCACAGCTCCTCCATTGTCGGTTGCATCGTGGGGAAAGAAAAAAGGGGACAAGAAAAAAAAAAGCCAAACCATGGAGAGAAGAATAAATATCGGTGGGTTTTAGGGTAGAGATACACAACGGTATATATCCATCCACCCCACGGATTTTACGCAATGCGAATCTTGGACACAAGCCGACCGAGTCCCGTCTGTCTGTGATCTGTCTGTCTGTGTCTGTTCTATCTGTGGGCTCCACTTACAACGCCCCCCCCCCCCTGAAGCGGGGTACCTATCATAGCCGCCTCCTGTAATGCACAAGGAAAACAACGCAGAATGATGGAAGGGTCCAATGGTAGCGGCTCCCTAGGAAATTAGCCACTTTTGTCGCCCTGGTACCTCCTAGGCAGGTGAGATCTAATCCGTATCGCACCCAAGGACCCGGCCAAAATAAGATTATCCCATTTCCACATATGAACGAAGCGAAATAGGATTTCTCCTTGGGATCATAACAGATCACTCGGGGGTTTACGTAAGTTGGGAATGATCTAGATTTCGTTCAGCCCCATCAAGTGACAGACCCGGGTCTGCGTCCGTCAATGACGCACAAGAAGACTCCATGCCGTGATTGGTTCGGAAGGGAGTGGGGTTTTACATTGTACGGAATCTTCAATTTGGAGCAGCCTCCCCTCCCTCTAGCTCTCCCCTTTTCTGTCGAGGGACTGACTGCTTTGACCTCAGCATTCTACAGAGCCTCTAACGCCACTAATCTTGGACGGCGCCGGAGTGTTTGCACGTCGTTTGCACACCCCGATCTGGGAGTATGTAGGGATCGTTGCTGTTGGTTGTTTTGGAGACGTTGCCAAGCATTTGCACATCACAAACCTCGTAACTCCAAGCAGTACCTACATGTAACCATATAATGTGTAGTAACTAGTATCATAAGATCAGTGGGGTGCATTTATAAAAGGCTTCTTCCTTTTCGGAGGCGAGGACAGACAAAGTTTAATGCAACCTCACTCCCCGGTTTCATCTCCGGGAAGCCTATGCTGGTGGGAGGAGCGAAACAAGTTGCAGAACTCAAATATATCTCAAGCTTGAGTACCACAAGTGCTGAAGGAGGCTCCGTGTAGCACCGAAATACGTCCGACCAGCGGCCATGTACCACCCCATATTTAGTAGCCTGGAGGCAATAATTTTACAAGATATTACTACAACAACCTTGATCTGCATAAATCAGTGCCTGCCAGATTCAAAACATCGTCTCACGCCCCGTCCGTCCGTCCGTCCGTAGGCACATATCCTATGTACAACCTATATATCACGGGAGGGGAGCTGAAAACCCTTTTCTGTGTCTAGTGGGCATAAACACGTGGTAGATGGACTAAGGCCTTTTTTCACCTTGCTTTCTTCCTTCCTTCTTTCTGCTGCGCGGTGTGTCTGAGGCAGGGAAAATAGGGAGTTGAACGATTATATGCATGATGGAGCCACTTCTGGGGTGTTTGCGGATGAGTGCAGTTGGGGGGAGGGGGAGGGGGAGGGGGAGGCACGTCCTTTTCTTTCTTGGGGGATAGTATCAAGGGAGGGGTGTTAAGATCTTCCTTTGAGCGAGGGCTGGGGGGGGGGGGTCACTATTGTGGTACACTATCAGGCTCACATGGAGTTGGTGCATGATATGGTATCGATTGTGGACGTCTAGATACAGTAGATGTCAGGGATGGAAGAGGCGAGCTAACAGCTAAGGCACATGGAGTAGAAATTTTAATTCTACCATGATATCCCGGATGCAGGTGTCTGTATTTAGTTTTAGCTTTCAGCAAACAGAGCGGGCCGCTCGATCTCATTTTCTATATTTTGGAGTACATAGGTACTTGTACCTACTTGTATTGTACCTACATACGTACAATACCGGTATTGTATACTTGTATGTACATACAGTACCATGGTAACAAAGATTGTATCCTTGGCCCCAAACACTATCTTCATGTATGCACCAGAAAGCCATCCATAATAGATAAAGCAGCATTATGAGAATTCCCGACTCTGGATTACACGTAGGTACAAGTCCGTACCCGTGCATGGGTGGGTTGGATGGATAGGATCGTCGAACCCACATGTCTTTATCCTGCGAATCGCGCAGTCAAGTTTAGTGCACCGGGGGGGGTTTCCAGGCTCTATCGGCGTGAGAAGTGTCCTCTCTTCTTTATCCCCCCTTCCCTTCCCTTCCCTTCCCTCTCGTTTAAGATGGCGATGCGAGTGTGACATGTCCTCTCTCTCACGTGAGAGGTCCGGGGAGGGAAGGACCTTTTCGAGTGAGAGATAGCTATAGAGAGAGAGAGAGAGAGAGTCCCCCTTTAGAGTTCAGCCTCAAAAGCTGATCTTGTTGAGGAATGGGTTAAAAGATATCCTGGGCGTGATACCAGGTAGAGAACATGTACCTACTAGGCATGTATGTACCTACATACCTACATGTACATAAAGATCTTACCCCCGTCCCCGTCCAGCCTTGCAAACCCTCCGCTCCGAGCCGATAGAGGAGTGCGTAGATTCTAGAGTATGTAATGTAGGCACCTACTCTCTAAAGTGGATATGTATTGAATGTGTGATGATTATTTCCCGTCAAAAGTGCATCAAATCATCACTTCCAGAGGTGTCTTGGCAAAGAGATCTTGAAGAGAAGCCTCTTTCTCTGTTCTGTCTGTCCTGTCGTTGGTTATTGCAGTATTGCAGGCTAGGTTGTTCCCTGTTCCTAATCTAAACCCAATCCATACCTACCTTAGGCTCAACAGCGCCCCCCCATCACAACAACCCTCGGCCACCCGCTCCCACCTCTCCCAGAATTCAAACCCACCCCCCCCGCCCAGTCTCCCTTGTCCTGTCTAAGGTTCCCGCTGTCTGTCGTCACTTAGAACCAGCAACCTTCAGCAGCTCAGGAAAAGCACACGGACGTTGACCAGCAATGCCGCGGCCAGCAACAGGCGCTGTGATACCTGCTGGCCAGTAACTAATTCGAACCCTACATCATACCTCTTCCGAACGAAAAGAACAATTACAGTACCTACAGTACATTACAATCTACAAGACGAAAAAAAGTCAGCAATACGACTCCCTCAATCCTCATTTCCTCCCTTGACCAATAAATTCAGTACCAAAGAAAAAAGAAAAGAAAATTTAAAAAAAATAACGAAATTAAAGAAAAGAACAGGTGTGTGATTTATATTACATACTATAATACCCTTACCATGAGCGACATTAGGGTGTTCGTTACGTTCCCCGAAACGTCAACCGTCTTTGCTGGGGAAAAGCTCGAGTGCAAAATCACCTTCAAGAACGTCTCGTCTGTGCCCGGATCTAGCCGAGGGGGTGTGGGAATAGGAGCTCCACCATTACATCTACAGAAGCCGACAGGAAACATCTATGGCCTACCAGCAACGAACGGGAGCTTGACATCGGGTGGAGCAGCAGCAGCAGCAGCAGCAGCAGTAGTAGTAGCAGGAGGTCGACCAAGTAGCAAAGCTGGACCATCACAACTCCCGGCACCACCAGCAGCGCGCTCGGGTGCCGTGAGTCCGAGGCTGCCTGCAGGGACTGGCCGGCCGCCTTCGGCGCATAAACCGTCACTCTCGTTGAGTGTGCCTGCGGGTAAAGTTCCGCCTACATCTCCGGTGTCTGCCTCGGCTTCCAATGGCGGGACTGGGCATAAGCACAAGAGATCGATATCCATCGTTTCGATAGGGTCTGAGGCCGGGATAGAGGCTGGGGGTCGCGAAGATTCAAGATCACCAAATGCGCAGGGGAGGGCGAGGAGTCATGGGAGATCTGCTTCGCTACATACATTGCCCAGAAGATCACCCATGCTGAATGGGTACACCCCAACCTCAGGTACGCATTCCGCGAACATGGTTCCGCCACTATCGCGAAAATCGCTGACAATGATCATAGCTATAACCCCCCAATCACCATTTAGGCCCTCACAGTCTAGTACTCCGATAGCAGAGGCACAAGGACCGGGTGCCTTTTCCTTTCTTCCTCGGACACCCAGCACGCCCATAACCCCGAAAACACCTAGTAACTTCAAACCTGCACATTCGCAGTCAAAATCGATACACAAGTTCCCACCAGGGCCTGCACCGACCCCACTCCTCATTACTACGGAAAGCTTGTCCTCGGAAGAGTCTACGGAAAGCCAGCCACAACCTGCGCGGAAAGTTTCACATATCGCTCTTCGGAGCCCTACGGACGAGACAGATCCCGACCGTGCACAAACCCGAGTGGTATCTGCGCACAGTGTAGGCGGTGAAACACCGCGGTCAAGCGGGGAGTTTTATTCTCTCTCGAATAGCACGACAGAGACACTAGTCTCAGAATATGACCCTCGGGCAGCAGCTGCGCGCACCGTTAAGCAGACACATAGTCGGCGGCACAGCCTATTGGCTATAGGCCCGCGATCATCGGAGTCGCTGATGATGGGCTATGCACAGGTATCTGGGACCTTCACGTTGGACGGGTCATTAATACAAACTAGCATATTTGATGATGTAAAGCGGCGAGGAGTGGTTGGGCAGATGGGGGGTGGGGTAATAGGGTTAGAGACCAATAAGAATGACGGTGGCTTCTTGAGTGGGTTTGGGTGGAGCAGCTTTGGTGGCGGGTTTAGTGGGCTTTTAGGGGGAAATAATATGAGCTCCATCGCCGAGATGAAGACAATAGCCAGTGAATAGTCCCTATCCCGACCCATTATCGGGAACACAGATATTGACCAATGGTAGGCTCAAGATCGATTCCCATACTATCAACACCGCAATCTATCCTTTTTGTCGATTTGCGGTTGGCAGCGGGTGAAAGTAGAACATATACATACAGCTTTACGCTGCCAAAAGCGATCCCACCCTCTCACAGAGGAAAGGCTATTAAAGTGACCTATAACCTGGTAATTGGAACACAAAGGCCTGGGAAAGGAGTTCAGCAACCGAAAGTCGTTGAGATCCCTTTCCGGGTCATTCCTCATGTTGAGCGTAAGTTTGGTATACCACGATCTAATATTGATATCCGTCTAATGTATGACAGCGGGTGGCTATTTACATACTCACGACCTCATGTCCCCCATCATTCTTCTCCGCGATGAAGCCACCATATCCTGTGTCGAGGAGCAAAAGGCTCTAACACCTCCAGACCCATCCGCCCCCAAGAAACCGGCCAAGCAAGAGTCTTCATTAGACGACTTCCTTGCATATGTTGATAGTCTACTATCACATCAAGAACATAATAACTTTTCAAACAATCCTCTTGGTATATTATCACCGTCAGTACCTGTGATGTCGAAACGCATGTCGATGTGGGAGGAAATGCCAACGAGCTCCAAAGACGCAATTGAATTTGCGATTCTACGGGGCGCAGGAGGATCCACGGATGGTACACTATTCGAGATTGCGAGGAACGGGAGAAAAGTGGCCAGTTTGACGTTAGCCCGGCCAGCTTATAAGCTTGGAGAGACCATAACTGCTGTTATCGATTTCTCGAAAGCCAAGATACCTTGTTACCATGTAAGTCCACCTGCCCAGCCAGGACCTACGACTATTGTTACTAACAGCCCATTAGATCAACGTATCTCTCGAGACCTCCGAAACAGTTGCCCCCTCCATCGCTCTCCGATCTCCCTCTAGTATCCACCGTGCTACCCGTAAAATCCACTCTCAACACTCCGAATCAACCCTTTTCGCAAAGCGTGTTGTCTTTACCCCCACTATCCCCCCCAGCGCAACCCCCGAGTTTAGCACATCCGGCGTATCCAACAACTGGACTCTCCGCCTCGAGTTCGTTACCCCAGTGCTCTCGGCGCGACTCAACCCCAACGGTGGGGAAGAGGCTGTACCCGACGATCTACTGGAGCAGACCCACGCAGATGATCGAGGAGAGCTTTTTGAGGCCCGCCAGGGGCTGCTGGTCGAGAGCTTCGACGCGAGTATCCCTGTGAAAGTATATCCTAATGCGGCAGAGAATGCTTGCGGGGGGAGTGTGGGCGCGCAGACAATCGCGGCCGCAAAGGTCGGGTATGTAGTATGAAATTTGATTATTAATTTCCTCTTCTTAGAAACCAACTCCCCTTTTCCTTTATCCTCGTCCTTTTATGCTGTTTTCATGTTTGTCTTTATATATTTACTTCTTTTTTCTGCTGTGATTTTTGTTGCTTCTTTGGGTTATTTGGTCTTTGGGGCTGAGGGCTGGCGGGAATTGGGGGTGGATGGGGATGGTGATGGGGCAGGGTGGGTTGAGAGGGGGCTGCGGGAAGCTTCTTCTTATGGCGAATTTTACTTTTATGGGCTCTTTTTTTTTTTTTTTTTGCATGTTTGCATGTTTTGCATTTTACTACATTTTTCTTCTTCCTCTTCTTTTTTGTTTTTTTCCTCTTTGCCACATCCTTCCTTTTCAAATCGATGGACCACTTTTATGTATGGATAATCTAGTGGATTCATGGATGGGGAAAAACAGCAACAACAAATTTCTGACTGGGTGAGTGTGATATTGGGATTTCTCTTTTTGCTTCTCCTTCTTCTATCGTCATCTTACTATTATATTGTACTGCTGTGATTGTGGTTATGGTAGAGGTAGTAGCTGTGGTGGTGGTAGTTACTGGGCCTAACAGCCCTTTTGTATGATGAGGCGTGGTGGTTGTGCGAGATTGAGGGGACACACATTGTTGGAGTTTTTTAGTCTTTCCGGTTTGGTTTTGATGGGATGCATATCATATAAATGCCATGTTGCTTAGAGAAGTGCTACACAGTAACATACATCTAGTTCTAGAGTACTCAAATCTCAGCTCTGTTACCCTTGAGCTGCTTGTGCGGCAGTGCCCCTTCTAGGTTGACCCTCGAGCTCTCTGGGCCCTGCACCGCTCTCGCGGACAGCGCGTGTGGTGGTGGTGGTGGTGATGATGGTGGTTGGTGAGTAAGATGATGGACCCTGAGTCTACTCTATCTGGAGCACAACCACAACTCACCTACATCATACATGCCGACATGTATATATATATATATATATACAAGCACACACACCCACACAACAAATCCCATCATGATCTGCAAGAAGTACGGTAGAGTGCTCCATGCAGATATATATGTAGGTTGTGCAGCGTGCAATATATTACCTGTGCAGAATGTAGGAAGAAAAGGAAGGAAAAAAAAGAAAAGAGCCCTACCCTAACCGTTGGTAACCTGATCTTATCAGCAGCCTCGTATCTATATTGGCTATCGGCTTTTTTTTTGGTTTTGGTTTTGGCTTCGTTTCGTTTCACATTGTGCTGCTTGGTCCTGGGCTGGGCTGGGTTGGTTGGCTGTAGGGCTACCATCCATATATGAAAGATGATACTCCTGTAGAGTACCATACCATACTTGCATTGCATCATCATCATAAGCAGCAGAAGCAGCAGCAGCAGACAAATCAAGACTCTGTGCGTTTTCGGGTTTTCGGGAAACCCGTCGTCGTCGTCGTTTGTCGGTCGTTCGTTCGTTCGTTCGGTCGTATGCGCACGCTCACTGCACACACACACTACCTATTATAAACCTACTTCTGCTGCTGCTGCTCTCCCCCCCTCTCCCACCGTTGTTACCAGTGTTCAACAGGTCTGGGGGGGCTACTGCTGTTGGTCTGTCTGGCTGTCGTCTGGTGGTACTCCCCTCTGAGCTGTAGTCGTGTTTGCAACTGGGCTCCCCCGGGTCGGTTGTGTTGTAAGTTGTAGCCCCAAGCTGTCGAGTCACGTTTTGGAGCACTCCCTTCCCTTTCCCTTACCCGCTCTGCCTAGTGCGCTTGCTTGGCCCTCTACTCTCACACTCCCTCTCCCGATGCACCGCATGGTATGTAGCCCGTCCGTAGAATAAATATCCCCCTCCCCACCTCCCCCCCGGTCATCGGTGGGAAATCGACAGCGTACCGGCCCTGGATGGAATCTGGTATGGGGGATGATTTGCATGCTTAAATTGCAGTCTGTTTTGCTACTCTGACTGACTGACTCTGTAATTCCTATGTATGTGGGGCTAGACAGGGCTGGGCAGCGCAGGGCAGGAGGGCAGATAACGACTGCGACTGACTGATCAGTATATGTACATGTATGTACCTATTCTATGTAGGGGTAGTGATGGTGATGGTGGAACCCGATGGAAGGGTGGCTGCGAGTGATTGCTGGTGAAGCTTAATTGCGGCTCCGATGGCGTTCGGAACCGGGCCGGTGGTGGGTTGGTGGTGGGCCAGGGGAATGGAATAGAATAGAATACGGCCCCCCCTCCCCTCTCTCTACCCCTAGCCCACGGCCCACCCCACCCCACCACACACACTCACACACCCCTGGCACGTTATGTTTGCAGTTAGTAATCTAAAGGGCTCTAAACTACATGTAAATGCTCCACTTGGACCCCTCATCTCGACCCCACCATTGCTTTGCTTGCGGTACGAGACGACTTCAATTGAGAGAAAATGTCTGCATCAAAGGTTCTGTTGCTGGGGAGCGGGTTCGTGGCGAGGCCCACTTTGGAGATTTTGGCAAAGGCGGGCATTCAGGTTACTGTTGGTGAGTTTTTTTTTCTCTCGATTTTTTTTTTTTTTTTTTTTTTTTTTTTTTTCCCTCCTTCTTCCCCCCCCCCCCCCTCAAAAAGAGTATGGCTGCTGGGAGGTTGAGGTTGGAATGGGATGGACGGACGGACGGATGGATGGATGAATTAATGGGATGCTGACCGCATTGGTGGTGCAATTGCAGCTTGCAGGACCCTCAAGAAGGCTCAGGAGTTTGCCAAGGGCGTTGAAAACACACTCCCCATCTCTCTCGATGTTTCAAACACCAGTGCCCTCGACGCCGAGGTTGCTAAGCACGATCTTGTCATCAGGTACCTACCTCTCTTCCAATTCTCTACTCCCTTTAAAAAGACACCCCCAGTAGCTAACATACAGTCCAGCTTGATCCCCTACACCCACCACGTACAGGTCATCAACTCCGCCATCAAGAGCAAGAGGCATGTCGTCACCACCTCCTACGTCTCCCCAGCCATGGCCGAGCTCGACGCCGCCGCCAAAGACGCCGGCATCACCGTCATGAACGAGATTGGCCTCGACCCCGGCATCGACCACCTCTACGCCGTCAAGATGATTGACGAGGTGCACAAGGCCGGCGGCAAGATCCTCTCCTTCCTCTCCTACTGCGGTGGCCTGCCCGCCCCAGAGGTCTCGGGCAACCCGCTCGGATACAAGTTCTCGTGGTCGTCGCGCGGCGTGCTGCTCGCCCTCCGCAACAGCGCAAAGTACTACAAGGACGGCAAGATCGAGGAGATTGCCGGCGAGAAGCTCATGGAGGCCGCAAAGCCGTACCACATCTACCCCGGCTTCGCGTTCGTGGCCTACCCCAACAGGGACTCGTCGCCGTACAAGGAGCGCTATGGGATCCCGGAGGCGGAGACAATCATCAGAGGCACCCTGCGCTATGCAGGATTCCCAGAGTTTGTGAGGACGCTCGTGGATATCGGCTTCTTGTCGGACGAGCCTGCGGACTTTTTGAAGGAGTCTACTCCCTGGAAGACGGCCGTTGCAAAGATCCTCGGGTCCAGCTCGGAGAAGGAGGAGGACCTGGTCTGGGCCATTGGCAGCAAGACAAAGTTTTCCGACAACGAGGAGAAGAACAGGATCATTGCGGGGATGAAGTGGCTGGGTCTGTTCAGCGAGGACAAGACCATCCCGCGTGGAAACCCGCTGGATACGCTCTGTGCCACGTTGGAGCAGAAGATGGAGTATGGGCCGGGAGAGAGGGACATGGTTATGCTCCAGCACAAGTTTGTCATTGAGCTTGCTGATGGAAAGAAGGTATGAGTTCCCCCCCCCCCCCATGTGACGAGCTCTGGGTGGGATGTGATTTCTGACGGGAGGTGTATACAGGAAACTCGCACCTCTACCCTCATCGAGTACGGTGATCCCAAGGGCTACAGCGCCATGGCCCGCTTGGTCGGTGTTCCTTGTGCCGTCGCTGTCAAGCAGGTCCTCAACGGAACCATCTCCGAGAGGGGTGTTCTGGCACCTATAAACGCCAAGATCAACGAGCCGTTGATCAAGGAGCTCAAGGAGGAGTATGGCATCGAGTGCATTGAGGCTACTGTTGCTTAGACGGGGATTATTGTTATATCCTCCAACTGTATTTAGAAATTGGAAGAAAAAAAAGCTGTTATTCTTTTCGTGACTTCTATGTAATGCGATGTGATGCGATGTGATGCGGACTGTGGCATTGGGTCGTGCAGACTCACAAAAGATCACTCGACAGCAGACAACAATCATCAAGATCTAATCAGATTGATCTATTGATAGCGATAAGATCCACCACTCACAATCCCTGCCGTCACTTCTTCAATTCACAAAATATTTCAACTCAACCACAAACCACAAACCACAAACCACCACAACCCACACACAATGGCAAAGAAACGCAGATCAGCCACCACCACGTCCAAGGCCCCAGGCCCCCGCGAGCTCAACCCCGAAGACGCAAAGATTGCCGCCTTCAGTACGTCCCTCTTCCTGCTCCTGCTCCCCGTTCAATTGAAGCTAATCTTATTTTTCTGTGTGGAACATAGATACATGGGAGGACATCCCCGACGAGGAGGACGAGTTCCACATTTCGCGCGACAAGGTCCTCCTCGAGAGCGAGAACAGGGCGCGCCGCGGCGGCCGCAGGAACGACGAGTATGGCGAGGTCAGCGACGAGGAGGTCCTGGCGCTCGATGACTATGCGGACGAGGACTCTGATAACTCGGAGGAAGAAGAGGAGGAGGCGCCGAGAGGTAGTCGGGGTAGTAAGGGGAAGGGTAAAGAGGACGAGGACGAGGACGACGACGCCCCACCAACCGACGACGAGGACCCAGACGCCGAGGGCTGGGGAACGTCAAAGAAGGACTACTACGGCGGCGGCGACGACGCCATCGCCACAGAGCAGGACGCAGCCCTGGAGGCGGCCGAGGCCCTCCGTCTACAAGCCAAGCAGGCCGCCGCCCTGCACGAGGCCGACTATGGCTTCGACGAGGCCGAGTGGGCCGCCGAGGCGCCCAGCACCAAGCCGCAGCCGCTAGTCGTGGGACAAAGCCTCACCGGGGCACTACCAACCACCACCACCACCACCACCACCGCCGCCGCCGCCGCCGTGCTGGAGGACCTCAGCGCCGAGGAGCGCGGCAAGATCCTGGAGGCGCGGCACCCAGAGTTCCGGCTGCTGGCGGACGAGTTTGCGGAGCTGCAGGCGCTCCATGCGCCGTTGGGGCTGAGCGCCGCGGCGGCCGAGGCCGTCGGCGAGACCGTGAGGAGCTCGGTGGCGGTGGTAAAGTTCCGGGCGCTGAGCGCGTATCTGGGCGTGCTGAGCATGTATTTTGCCGTGCTGAGCAGCCCGGAGACGGTGCTGGGCCAGGGGGCGAGGGTCAGGGAGCATGGCGTCATGGAGGGGCTGGTCAAGTGTAGGAAGATGTGGGAGGCCGTCAAGGGGCTCGAGGTCGAGGAGATTAGGAGCGAGGGCGCGGAGAAGAAGGGGAAGAAGAGGGGGGGGGCGGCCGCTGCTGCTGCTGCTGCTGCAACATCATCCGTGGCGCTGGCTGCGGATGGGAAGGCGCCGCTGATGCACAAGAAGGCGAAGGAGCCAAAGAGGAAGCGCGTGAAGCTCTCACCCGCATTCTCCGACTCGGACTCTGCCCCCGCCACAAAGGGCACAAAGAAGCCCAAGAAGAAGTCTTTCCCCACCACCGATCTCTCCGACCTCGCCGACCTCGCCACCTCCTTCCGCCCCACCATACTCAAGAAACCCGCCAAAACGACCCCCGAAACCACCACCACCACCACAGGTACCCACGACACCACAGACTTTGGCGACGACAGCACGCTCGCCGCCCTGGACGCCGAGCAGAAGGCCGCCCGCCGCCGAAACCTCCGCTTCTACACCTCCCAGATCGTGTCCAAGTCTGCCAAGCGCGAAGCAGCCGGCCAGTCCGCCGGCGGCGACACCGACCTGCCGCACCGCGAGCGGCGCAAGGAGAAGGAGCTGCGGCTGGCCGCCGAGGCCGCGCGGCTCCGGCAGCAGGACGACGACACAGGGCTGGGCGACAGCGACCCGGACGAGGAGGACGTGCGCGTGGCGAGCCGGATGCGCGAGGACGCCGGAAACGAGTATTACGAGCTGGTGGCGGGGAAGCTGCGGCTGCAGAAGGAGCGCAGGAAGGCCGAGCACGAGGCGCTGAGGGTCGGTGGGGTGGTGAGGGCCGTGGAGCAGGACGATGCGGCCGGCGGCGGCGGCGGCAAGAGGGCCGTCGGCTATGTCATTGACAAGAATAAGGGGCTGACGCCGCACAGGAAGAAGGACGTGCGCAACCCGAGGGTCAAGAAGAGGAAGAAGTACGAGGCGGCCAAGAAGAAGCTGGGCAGCAGGAAGGCCGTGTTTAAGGGCGGCTTGCAGGGCAGCTATGGCGGCGAGACGACGGGGATCAAGAAGAACTTGGTCAAGAGTGTCAAGTTCAAGTAATGTGTGTGTGTCTGTCTGTATGTGTATATAGAGATTACTTTACTTGTTAGTAGGTAGAATAAAAGTTCTTTGTGAATGTGTTGATCAGCCTTTATGGAAGATAGAAAACATGCTTGGGGGTCTCACCTGCCGATATATCTCCCCGCGCACGTCACCCAGCCCACCCAGCCCACCCAGCCAGAGTAGCGTAGAGTGACAGCTCACAGCCCATCACTCGGCCCCCCACCACACCACACCACACCCTGCGTCCCGCCCCGGCCCCACGCAAACTAAAGCCTACACACGGCGTGGTGTGGAGTGTACATACCCTGCTTGACCCGCGCCCGCGCCGCGTCTACCCTCCGCCAGCACCTTATATACTTAATTACTAACCGCACCCCCCGGGCGAGTGTCTCGGAAGCAAAACTATGTACAAAAGCCCGTGGGGTGGGTCATGGGTCATCACTCGACGGGCCCGCCCGCTGTTGATGATTGATTGATTGATAGATACGCCCGCTGTTGATGGCTAACCAGGCCCCCCGCCTACTATTTATTTGTACTTCATGCATGCAGCCATGGCAACCGCCCCCCCTCTCTTCCGGGGTTGACAAGCCCCTCCTCCGCCGCCATCATCCACAGGGGACAGAGAACAAAACCCCCAAAGTAGAAATCAAATCACCTTCTCATTTCCCGACGCGCCCACCATCCCGAGACTCACCACTCAGACCCTCACCCGCCTCACCCCCCTATAAGTACATACATATACACCGACACCCACCGGGCCATACGTACGTCGCTTTATAAATAGATAGATAGGCAGGTACACATGGAGGGCGTAGGGTCGCTGCGCCTGGGTGTGCTCCTTTGTAATGTGCTCTGTCCCAACAACATGTAACTTACACCTATTGCGCCGGCAGCCGTCCAGCCCTGCTCTGCTTAGTCCGGGTGTAGTAAAGCTCTTTTCTGCAGTTGTCATCGTGGTGGGGTCGGTTGCTATCGTGGGCGGGGGGTAATGCTTGATTTCACCTCGCAGGTACTTTGAATCAATGAACGAATGTAGGGATGAATGGACGTAAGAATGAAGAATGAATAACTTTTTGGGGAGGAAAGACTACAATATATACAATACAGCACCATTACCCACTAAGCCACATGTGCGAAGAAAGAAAGGAAGAAAAAAAGTGGGAAAAAAAATATATATATATATATAAAAAAACAGAAAGGACAACACCCCCCCTAATCCTCAATCCCCATAAACTCCTCCTCCTCCTCCTCCTCCTCCCCCCCACTCCCCTCCCCTCCACTCCCCTCCCCGCCAGCCTGAGCCCTCCTCCTCCTACTCGCCTCCACCGCGCCCCTCCTCCTCTCCGCCCTCCTCCTCTCATACCCACTCTTCGTACTGATCCTCCCCGCCGCCCCCTTCCTCTCCGGCACCCCCCGCCTCTTCACCTCCCTCCTCTCCCTCCTGCCCGTCCTCGGCAACACATCCAGCAACCAGCTTCCCACCTGCCCCGCCGCGGTCCCGTCCGCCCCCTGCGCCACCCTAATCACGTTCGCAATGCCCTTGACATAGCCGACGTCGGCCTCGGTGTAGTACGTGACTGCCTCCCCGCCGGGCCTCCCCGCGCGGCCCGTGCGCCCAACGCGGTGGATGTAGGCGCCAACGCTGGTCGGGATGTCGTAGTTGACGACCAAGCGGACGCCGGCAAAGTCGACGCCGCGGGCCAGCAGGTCCGTCGTGATGAGGGCCCAGACGTCGCCGCGCCGGAACCGCGCCATCACGTCCTCGCGCGCCGTGTCCGTGAGGGATGCGTGCAGCACGGCGATGCGCCCGGGCGTTGGGAGGTCGTACTGGATCTCGTTGTAGAGCGCCTGCGCGCGCGGGATGCTCTGCACGAAGAGGAGCGCGGGCGGCGTGAACCGCGTGGTGAGGAGCTGGCGCAGGGCGAGTAGCTTTCCGGGTTCTGTGGCGGTGTAGAGGAGGGTTTGCTTTACGGTTGGGAGCGAGGTGTCTTTGATTCCGACTATGAGGCGGAGGATCGTTGCGGTTGGTGGCGGCGCGGTCTCGGGGGTGGTGGTGGGTTTCTTTGTCTTTTTGGGGTTCGGGGAGGCGGGCTCGTCGAGTATAGTAGTGGTGGCAGCAGCGGGGAGCATCATCTTCCGGGCAATCTCCTCAGTCCCGCTACTGATGGTAGCGCTCCACAACGTAGTCCTCAGCCCGCCATCCTTCTCCGCAGCCTCCTTGAGCGCCCTCCAGATACCCAGCGTCTGGTCCCTAAACAGCTCATCCAGGAGCACATCGGCCTCATCCAGCACCAGCCTCCTGACCGCCGCAAACTCGGCCCTCCCGCCCGCCTCGACAGCATGCAGCAGCAGCAGCGGCGTCGACACGAGGATATCGCTCTTGACATGGATGCCCGCCTCCTCGCCCTTCACCGACGTCCCCGCCATCCCCTTGCGCATCAGCGACACGCGCACCCCCGTGCCCACGGCCAGCTTGCGCACCTCATTCACAATCTGCGCCGCCAGCTCCCGCGTCGGCGCCAGCACCACGGCCCTGATCCCGCCCCCGCCCCCGCCTCCGCTGCTGCGTGCCTCCCCCCGGGAGGCGAGAATCCAGTCAAGCAGCGGAACAACGTACGCCAGCGTCTTGCCCGACCCCGTCGGCGCACACGTCAGCAGGTCCACCCCCTCCCCCACCCCCCCCTTCTTCCCCATCAGCACGGGCAGCGCGCCCATCTGCACCTCCGTCGGCGCCGTGTGCCCCTGCGCAAGGATGTTCCCGTACACGCGCCTCGAAAGCGCATACCCGTGTGCCGCGGAGCGCAGCTGCGCGAACGACGTCAGCGGCGGGACCAGCAGCTGCGCGTGCCTCTTCCCCTTCTTCTTCTTGTCCCTGCCCCCCTCGGCGGGGTCCGTGAGGATTGTGAACTTGAGCTTGTGGTCGCGCAGGAGCTTCCGGACCGTGTCGTCGTCTGGCGTGGCCTCTTCTTCTTCCTCTTCTTCTGCCTCTTCCGGCTCGTTGCTGGCCTCTTCCTCGATGATGTCCTCGTCGTCCATGGAGAGGTCGCCGTCCTCGTCAGCAGCTCTACCCTTACCCTTATCCCTCCCGGCCCCCACAGCGGCGCCGAAAAAGTCCAACTCCCTCGGCAGAGCGCCATCGCCAGTCCTCTTCTGCCTCGTTGGGGGTGCAGCGGCGGCGGCGGTGTGTGCGGTGGTGATGTGGGACCCGCCAGTAGCGCCCTTGGCCAGCGACGTGCCGCGCGAGAGGAGGCGGAATATATCTGCCATTGCCTGTGTCTGTCTGTGTCTGTGTCTGTGTCTGTGGTGGTCTGTGTCTGTGTCTGTATCTGGTTGTGGGTTGTGGGTTGTGGTGGTGAAGATGAAAAAGAAAAAAAGATGTAGATTTTCCGCCAAGGTGGAAAGTTCCGCGATAACGAGTGATTTGTCATGACGTTGCAAGAGTCACGGGGCGTCACTCGGGATTGATCGCAACCCGACAGACAGGCTGGACTGCAGTATGGAGAGACGGGGAGTTTAATGGTGAATACCGAGTTGAGCCGGCATTGGAGGAAGAGTGCCGCATTGGTAGTGGTCCCACGCCTCTTTTTGGTCCTGAGTGTGTGTGCGTCTCTCCTCCCGGCCCCGCATTGTCTCGTCTTATCCTGTCTACTGCACATGTGTACCGAACCCCCAACAACACCCCAGAGAAGATGCACCCTCTCCTCTCCTCCAGCCAGAAACACAACAGCCAAGAGTATGCCGCCAAACAAACCAAGAGCCACCACTACACGTTAAAACACCCGGGTCAACGGTGGGCAGTCGTGGCTCATGCTCTGATACCCAGAGCGTTGCGGTGTTCCAGTGCGCGATACCTCCAACGACCCAAGAACACCTACTCATTGCTCTACTAGATAGACATGTGTGGGAACGCTAAATGAACCAACCACTGAACCTTGCTTTCTTTTTGAATTTTTTTTCTATTTTTTTTAAATGTAAACATGCGAGTGTTTAAGAAAAAAAGTATACTCAATAATAATGATAGCCAAGTATTGGATATCCAAGACTTTAGGGGCGGGAGTGGAGTGCCCTGACTGGGCTAGTGGTAATAATGGGCTACATTGGTAGATTGAGGGGAAAAGTAATGATGGGTCCGTCATGCTTTACAAAAGGAACGCGGAGAGAACAAAAGAAAAGGAAAGAAAAACCCACACCTTCCGCCGTCGCCGTCGACATAAAGGGCTTGCCACACTAGAGTCACCATCATCAGAAGAACCACGACACCGCGCACAGGCATCGAGAAGGGCAAAGGCACAAGCGCCCCCTTCTCCAGCCAACTCACGCTGCCGCCACCGCCACCGCCTCCTCCTTCTTCTTCTTCGGCCTCCCAGCCTTCTTCCTACCCGGGTCCCCTCCCCCATCCCGCCCGCTGCTATACCCACACTCCGGATGCCTCCTCAGGAACCGGTAGAACCAGTCCCTGCCCACCTTCCTGTCCGGGTCCCTCTTGTGCAGTATCTCGTGCGCGAGCTCGTAGCATCTGCTGCGGTCTGCGGGTACCGCTGGGTCCTGTAGTGCGCGCACAAGCGCCGCCTCCTCCTCGGGGGTAAAGAGCTGCTTCTGCCGGTTGGCCTCGGCCGTCGAGCGGTGGCCGGGCGTCTTTATGTGGCGTCGGAGCGTCGATTCGGGGATACCATAGCTCTTGGCGAGCTGTAGAACAATGGGTTTCGGGTATGTGCTGGGTGAGTTGGTGTGAGCGGCGAGTGTGTCGTGGTAATGCGCTAATGCGAGGGCAATGCGTTCGGAACGGGGTTGGGAAGCATGATATGCAGGGACGGGGGTGGATGTGGGCGGAGGTGGAGGTTTGGGGGTCGTAGTGGTGGTAGTAGCTGCAGTGGTAGTGGGCTTGGGTTTGGTAGTGGAGGAGGAGGAGGAGGAGGTGGAGGTGGTGGTGGGAGTAGTGGTGGTGATGGTGGCGCGTGGAGTTGGTTTGGGTTTGGGGGCGAGTTTAGGGGCAACAGGTTTTGGCTTGGGGGCTAATCTGCGAACGGTTGGTACTGGTAGAGGAGGAGGGGGAGGTGGTGGTGGTGGTGGTGGTGCAGCGGTGGCTGCAGGTGTGGGTGCGATTGAGGTTTGGGGTGCGGCCGTGGTGGTGGTGGTGGTAGAGGTGGTGGTAGTGGTGGTTACGTCGGGGTCGGGCATGGTGCGGCTACTAGGTAGGCAGCTAGACAGCTAGACAGACAGCTAGCTAGCTACCACGACAGGCGATATGTGCTGAGATAGGAAGAGAGATGGAGAGGGAAGGAGAGTACGTAGAGCTGTCGCAGTGTGTTGCTGGTTAGTTATGGGGGGGAGAAATGAATAAAAGGTAAAGAAAGGAAGAGCAGCCTGCCTTTATCAGTCCACACGACAGTGACAGTGACACCTTGCTCCGTGGCGACAACACCGAGTGAAACTATTGGTCAGAGCTTGGTCATGGGATACAACCAGCTCTGCGTCTCTGGCGAGGCAACAAGGAGTCAAAAAAAAAAAAAGAATAAGAGGATGGGGAAGGGGGGGGCTGGCGAGACTCCCGTCAGTTGACTTATATAATTGGCTCTGCGCGCACGCCTGACTGATTTCGCCATGGAACCAGGGTCAGTGCGCGTTTGCAGCAAACTGAAACTGATTCGCCATAATGCCGGGGATGGGTGTATGCTCGGACCGAATTCATTCCCAGCCTTGGGGTGGGTTGTTTGTCTCAAGCCACAGTAGCTTCTCGCTCGCCAGCCGAGTCTCGCCTGGACCCCCTGGTAGGGTAAGGTAGGAGGTATTTATGTAGCCTTGGGACGAATCGAACCAGAGGGAGCCTGAGTGCTTTTTTTTTTTTTTTTTTTCCCTTTCTTTTCTTAACCCCTCCTAGGCATTCTCGGTAAACAGATATGCCAGGCGAGGTTCGATTCTATTCTGCTCGTGTTGGAGAGTCGAAGCCTAATGTTACTTATGTATGACACACCTGTATAGGTCTGCAAACAAAAAAACTGTTGTTCCTGATAATCAGTTGGGAGGCTTCGGGTCCTGTGTATAGAGAACTGGTACGCTATGCCTTTGAAGAGCCAAGATTCGTAATCGACAGTGTGCGATTAGTAGCCAAATATATAAGGCTTACAGTGGCTGGCGCTCAACAACAATCTCTTAGCCTTGGTAAAAAGAAAAGCACCACGCCGAGTATAACCCGGCCTTGGTATTTGCCTCTATGGTACCGGTATCACATCGGTCAATGGTCCGCGGGAGTGGGGCGGACTTGTCAGATACGGCCAGATGGCGCTGCATGCATACACTAAATTCCAACTACATGTATGTTTATTGGTCTGTACTTTAGATCTCTCCTGTACTATGGATTAACGAACTGAGCAATTAAGAAGGGGGAGGAACAGAAGGTGTTAAACTATGTAAATGGATACGTCCATGGTACATTGGCAACATGTAGAGTCAACTCAATGTCAATCCTATGTAGGCCTGACAATCCTGACAACAATCTCAGCCGCCGCTTGGTTCGTTCCTGCTGTCCCACAAAGCTTATTTCAGTGCCAAGGCGAGGGGCTGCAGAAACAACCAGCCACCGCTCTATCAATTCGGACACCTGTAAGGGGGGGATTCCATCTGTGGATAGTCGCAAGTTAGCTACATGTATGCACCAGCCCAAGACTTGGGGGGGGGGATAATTATACCGAGTGATACCTCATGACGGCAACCAAACCACCGAACAATGAAATCCCACGTTGATTTTGCTAATCAAACAACAAAGCAACAATCTCCTTCCTCTTCCTAGGTCTTGTTATGTTTGAGCCTCACTTCTGACAGTTGCTCGGGTAGCGGTCAGATGCTTGACTGTCATGTCATGTCAGCAACAGATACGGAGGGGGGGGGAGGAACACGCAAACATGTAAGCTCGACTGTTTCGCGATTCGTGGCCTGACATGACTCAGTTAGTCATTGCCATCGAGAGGGGGGGAAAGAGAGAGAGCGAGACTGAGGGCTCGTAATCTGTAGCCATCATTCGGAGTAGTCCCCGCGATCAAGGTGAGTGGGGGCGAGAGAGAGAGAGATGAGAGAGAGAGTCAGGGTTTGATCGTATTGGATGATTTGTAAATTATAACCGTACAGATATGAGTAGTTTTCATCCAGAAACAAAGAGATCCGTTAAACGAGTGAGTGGGTGTACCGTGACAAGGTACTACATGTAGATACAGGCAAGTAGGGAACGCCACGCTAGCTTCGGATTCGTCAATCCTTATCCCCGAAGGGGGACAGAGTATTTTGTACCTCTACATAAGTACGTATGATGTACGTATTCGAGGAAGGAAGGTGAATGGTAGATCAAACAACAAGAGGAGAAGGAGGAAGAAGAAGAAGAAGAAGGAGGAGAAGAGGAGAAGGAGGGAGGAGGCGGTGCACAATGTGAAAATGTATATTCACAACCGGTATCACGGAGCCGAATTACCCCGTCTGCGCAAGGTAGAGTCCATGATCCATACATGTACCCAATGAACGGATTAACAAACGTACGGGGGACCGATCATGGGATCGGATCGGATATACTTAGGTACAGCATAAAACACCCAACCTCTGCTTCCTAAGAAGAAGTACGTATGCTTTTCTTTTCTTTTGGAGGGATCAGTGACACTTGGTTGGCTGGTATGTAGGAAGGTGTTGAGATGTTTTTTTTTTTTTTTTTTTTTGATATAAGGTTTATTTTAAGGTTTCTCGTATTTAATCGTATACTAGAATCAATGGTACATGTACTCAGGTACCTACTACCAGACTAGTCGTGGGCATGTACCTAACTCCACCAACCACAGGCCTCCGCAACATGGCTCCCCCCCCCCCCCACGTACTCTATATCTACGTCTATGTATCTACATGCACTTTCGATACTTTGCTGCTTGGTTATATCACCAGCTTTTAAGTACATGTACATGTAGGTATATACACCCTGGTCCATACCCTACCCTACCCCAAGCCCCAGGTGCACCCTGCAGGAACAAACCCTCCCCTAGCCGTCCGCCTACCCGCCCACCTGCCCGCCAAGCTGCGCCAATGTGGCCGGTGGGCTTGGCAGAATCATAGCACACGAGTGCTTGGTATACATATTTACTTGTAAGGGCTTGCCTGGGTGTTGTAGGGATCATCCTAGAGCTATACTGGCTTGGTATCGGTGATGGATTGGCTACATGTATCTACAACAGCAGTGCCGTAGATACCAAGAGACCAAGGCAAAACATACCAGTACGATGATCATTGGTCTAGCACACGTACTCCTCAGTCTCGCAACTGATGTCTCTTCCCGGATATCTGCTGGACGGACGGGTGGGCCGGTGGGGGCTGTTCTACCATAAAGCTCTAGTATAGAGCGTCGGCCGTGTTCTTGGTGAAGTTGGCATGGCACCATCTTGGCTCGCGGAGGCCTCGTAGGCACTATATTTTTTGCTTGAAATCATCTCGAAATATTCCTGGTAAGGCAGGTGAGGTAGAGTACGTATGTGTGTATGTAGACTATACCATCGGCGTTTCATCAGACGGACGTCCAGCTGGGCGCCGAGACTGCCAACTCTGGACGCCGAGATGTGGGCCGTAATGTCCGGGGCACAGTTGAGAGAATTAGTCGGCACGGGGGCGGGTATTCAGGGTATTACTGGCCCAGGCCGGGTTCGTTTGCGAGGAGGAGGAAGAGAGGAGGCAGCTGGTCTAGGTTAGTTGCAGTGAGGGGGTGTGCGAGATTTGGAATCAAGGCCTAGAGAACTAGTAGAGTCATCTTCAGCTAGCTCTGATCACAACAACTCACTCACTCAACCAGTCACATCTACCACCACCACCCAACCCCCCCACAAAAGCACCAATCACCAGCCATCACTCGCACCCAAGAAAACCCTACCTGCAACCCTAGCCACCATAACTACAAACAACAACGTCCCTACCTATGTATACTTCCCGATGGTACCCCCCGATCGCTACCCGCCTGCTATATGTTTATATTTTATGCTTCATTTCCCCTTCCCGACACCCGGCAAACCTTACATATCCAAAACACGGATGGACCACCAGCGGTGCCGTAACTCCGGCAGGCAAGTGCAAGTGCAATTATCCTTTTATCCCAGAAGGGGTTCAGGCTAGCGAAGCATTTTGAATTGGACTGGACGGACGAGAACTGGTCGGCATGGCCGTATGAGTATGGTTATGATTGTGATCTCGGTGGTGGGCACGAATGGCGTAGGTAGGCAGGTGTTCGGATCAGAAGCAGCAAGTGAAGGTCTGTATATATAAAGCGCACCGTGCTATTGGACTATGGTGCAGGTAGTGGGTACTGTGTTTAAAGAGGAAGGGGGAAGTTGGCCAGTCGGTCATTTCCCTCCTCCAACCCTCCCCCCACCCCCCAACCCTGGTCCGGCCCCTAGATAGCGCCGAGACCCGTGAGATGCGTGATTACAGCACCCTAAGTGAATAAGCTCAGGTATGCAAAAAGAAAAAATCTCTTTATGGTTATTTTGTATCTGCATTTGAGTCCTCTGTCGACGTAATGTATAATCTATAGCCCGAGGCAGTGTTTTTTCCTTTTTTTTTTTTTTTTCTTTCTTTCTCCCTCCCTGTTTTTTTGATTGTTTGCTGCTGGTTTGGTATTTGGATTTATGATCATTGCTTTGAAATCCCCGTTGCCCGCCTTCGAGTCAGGTAGGAATTAGGTTCACCATCATGCCTTGGCCCCAAGAGAAACACCAAGAGTTGCGTCGTAATGTTCATGCCAAAGTGCGCAGACTCAACGGAGTTAACGATATCGATCTTACGAACGCATGAACGTTTTCTGACATGTCTTTCCAAGTCCTCCTCTTCACATGGCCAATCTTTGGAATCATGTCAGGAAGAGGGTAGAAAGGAAAAAATAAGAAAAAAAAAATAATATAATATAGTATTGATTTTTGATTCGGTTGGGGCCCAGAGTGTTTTTTTTTTTTTTTTTTTTGTATCTATATGTATGTGTTTGTAAGGAGGGTTGGGTTGGGGTTCGGAAAGTGGCCGAGTAGCCGGGTTGGTGCAGAAGGAGACGCGTCAGCGAACGCTGTGACCAAGCATAGGCTAAGAGCCTCCCTCCTCATAATGCAAGCTCAACGAAGAGAGGTGAGGGGTGGGGGAGGACAGGCAGGACAAGACAAGACAGGACAGTTAGCGTAAGGATTATATAGGGTATGGTACGTGATATCTATCTCTCTCTCTGCCATATGGGGAAGAGGATGAGACGATGGTGACGGTGGTGGTGTGTGATAGATGATGGTGTAGCAACCTGAAAGAACATTATAGCTGACGAGAGGGGAAAAAGGGCCAAGCTGTGAATGAGTGATCGGAAATACAGCAGGTACTGCAATGTACTCTACTCTATCGCACTATTTTTACCATTTGGATTGCCCTATGAAGAGGAAGAAGGTCGAGATACAGTTCATAGGTCTCCATGTAGTTGTAACCTCTGTCTCTGGTCCCTCTGTCTCTTGCTACAAAAGCAAAAAGAACTAAGTTTGGCATCTGTCTGTCAGTTATTCCTCCAGATCTCTGGGCACACAGCACAGGGCAGAGAGAAGAAAGCAGGGGTTCTTTTCTCCATGATGGACGCGTGTTTCGACCGAGACAGGGCGCCTCCCTTTTCCTGTTTAAGGCTTTTAGACGATCTTGTCCTTCCTCCCTTGACCTTCCATCCACTACCACCACCACCACCCCCCCCAGTATGCCCATGCCCCAGTGTGTGTGTGTGCCCTGTCTACCCTGCCTGAAGTCTGCTTGTGTTTCTCTTTTTCTTCAATTACGATAACCTTGCAACTGCTGCTGCACTGCTGCTGCAATCCGATTTTCCGCAGCTGCATACTGATTCGCTTGCTCGTTTCGTTTGAAGTGAGAGAGTGAGGGAGTGTAGGAGTAAGAGAGTGAGTTAGAGAGGAAAAAGGCATAACCAACCTTTTTTTAATTGATTACTTTCTTTCGCCGCCACTTTCCTCTCTTTCTCTTTACATTCACGCTCGTTTTTTTCTCCTCTCTTCCTCTTCCTCACCGCTCGTTCTCTCGTCTCTTCCTTCCCCTTCAACTCTAATATTTCCCTATTTCCCCTCCACCCCCCAATCATTCCATCATCCCATCCCATACCCCCACCATTAAACTCTATCCCCCTACCCCTCTTAGGCTGCCTGTCTTTCGGGATTTAGTTTTTTTGGGGAAAAGAGAGAGGGATTTGGATGAGAGCGAGTGAGACGAAAGATCTGACTTGTACCCATATTCTTTAATTGATTGTGTTTTATTTCACGTCTTCCACAACCTTTTTTTCTTCTTCCCTTGATATTTATTTATTCTTGTTTATTTTACGGAAAAGGAAAAGGTTGTTATTAACCTATACCTGCCTACCATTCATTACCACCTTGCTACCTCTACTACTACTTCAACTACTTTTACTTAGACATACTACCTTACGGGTCAGCCAGTCAGCCAGTCAGTCCGTCAGCATCCCTAATAAAATTTACCCCGGGTACCGATAATCGCCATATCACCATTTATCCCTCTACCCCCACGGAGGAATAGAAGGGAAGGATCACCACCGCCAGGGAGAAGGACTAGAGAGAGGCTTTGTTGTTTGTTTCGTAACAACGTCGACGGCACTTTCTACAAACAGATAATATAATATACAGCCACCACCCACCCACCCACACACACACACACCAACTACACCACCCACTCACTACTGCAGTTACCGTCATCCTCCCTCAGAATTGATCAGTCAATCGATCTTTACTTAGCCTTCCCGTCGTCGCTCACTGCTGCTGCTCGGCTACAGCCAGCTGCCTGCGTCCGACTGGAAGCCTAATCCCTACTGGATCTACCACCTGCTGCCTGCAGCATCTACTCAAAGGGTAATAATAAAATAATAACGGCCACTCCTTTCCTCTCCTACTTAATATACCACCATCACCATCACAACCCCACACCCGTAAATAATCTCTTATATATCTGCCCAATCTACCATTACCTTCACGAAAGCATTGTTCGGGGTTTGAGTTAAGAAGAGATAGACAGAAATAGAATAGAATATGCGCCTACCACCACGGTTATGCTGGGCCCTCGCAGGTCTCCAGCTCCTAGCATCCACAGTCTTAGGTGCCACCTAACCCCCTCACCCCCACACCCACACTCCCCGCGGAGACTAATCATCCACTTCTAGGTCATTCACAACACCGAAATCCCGTAACGTACATAACCTACATTGACAGCGCCGAGATTCAGACTCCTTCGCAGCGCATCCACTCGCACAGCTCCTTCTCACTAATATTCCAGCTGCACGCCGGCGAGCAAGACGTCAAATTCACCCTCGAGCCCAACCACGACATCCTCTCCAGTAATGCTCAAGTCGAGTACCACAACCCCGACGGCACCATCCGCCATACCGAACCAATCCTCGCGCGCGACTACAAGGTCTACAAAGGTGACTCGTGGCTGCGCGATGCCGATGGCTGGTACCACAGCGGCTGGGCGCGCATCATGGTCCGCCGTGACGGCGAAAGCCCTCTCTTTGAGGGCGCATTCACGCTCGGCCACGACGCGCACCATGTCCAACTGGCCGAGAGCTACATGCGCACGCGGCATGCGTTGGACCCGGTGGTGGAAGTGGAGGATGGTCAAGGGCTCGAGGAGCGCATGGTGGTTTTTAGGGACTCGGATGTGTTGAGCGGATTTCAGCATCAGGGATTGGTAGGACGTGATGTGGAGGGGATTGTGGGAAGAGGGTTTGGTGTGCAGGATGGAGAGCTGGATGTGATGTGCCCGTCGGATCGCTTGGTGTTCAATGTGCAGCCGGGAAACCCGATCAATAAGATGATCCTTGACCCGCCTAGCATGATCCCGAGGGCCGGGTGGGGTGGTTTTGGGCTGGAGAGCATGTTTAAGGGTGGGCTGACGAAACGACAGAGCGTGGATGGTGGAGATGGGTATTATGGTGGATCGGGAAACTCGGCGGGGGTTAATTTGAGGACTACTATTGGGAGTACGGATGGGTGTCCCACGACTCGGCAGGTGGCGCTGATCGGCGTTGCCACCGATTGTACGTATACTGCAGAGTTTTCAACGACGGAGCTGGCGAGGGCCAATATCATCTCGCAGATTAACTCGGCGTGAGTATTTTTTTGTTTCTTATCTTTTTGGGGGAGGAATGTGTTGGGTTGTGGGGGTTGTGTTTTGGGGGTGTCAATGACTGACTTGCAGGTAGTTCAAATTTGTTCGAGAGGACGTTTAACATCACGCTTGGTCTATCCTCACTTGTGATTACGGATGCAAACTGTCCTGGCACTGCGCCGTCAACGGCGGAATGGAATGTTCCCTGCTCCAGTAACGTCACGATTGAAGACCGCCTGAACCTTTTCTCGGCCTGGCGCGGTAGCCGCTCTGATCAGAATGCGCTGTGGACGCTGCTGACCACTTGCGAGACTAATGCTTCTGTGGGCTTGGCGTGGCTGGGGCAGTTGTGTGTGCAGGGTTCGCAGACGCAGGATTCGCAGACCGTTAGTGGGGCCAATGTCATTGCGAGGACGTCGACCGAGTGGAAGGTCATTGCACATGAAATCGGACATACTATGGGTGCAGTGCATGATTGTACGAGTACTACGTGCGCGGCGAGTAGTACGGTCTCGGCGTCGCAGTGCTGCCCACTAAGTGCTACTACCTGTGATGCTGGTGGGAGGTATATGATGAATCCCTCAACGAGTGATCAGATCGAACAATTTAGCCCGTAAGTATATATATATATATATATTTGTGTCTTTTTAGTGGGATTTGCTTACATGTTCTGTTAGATGTTCCGTGGGAAATATATGTTCGGCCTTCAGGCGCCGCAGTGTTAACACAACCTGTCTGACGTCCAACAAGGACGTCCAAATCATCACCGAGAATGAGTGTGGTAATGGGATTGTCGAGGCTGGCGAGGACTGTGATTGTGGTGGTGTTGATGGCTGTGGGAATAATGCCTGCTGCAACCCTACTACCTGCAGGTTTGTCGACACTGCCGTGTGCGAGTATGTTCCCCCCCCCATCCACTACGTACCTATATGACCTTTATTTACTAACTACCCCCCTCCACAGCGACGCCAATGAAGACTGCTGCCGCGGCTGCCAATATGCCCCCGTGAATACCGTCTGCCGTGCCAGTAATGGTGCCTGTGATCCCGCAGAAACATGCTCCGGCAACTCCTCCACCTGCCCCACTGACGTGATCGCCGATGATGGCACAACCTGTGGTACCAACCTCCGCTGCGCCAGTGGCCAATGCACCTCCCGCGACCAGCAGTGCCAAACTATCATGGGCCAGTACTCCAACGCCAACGACACCTCATCCTGTGACAACACCAACTGCCAGTTGACCTGCCGCTCGCCCGAGTTCGGCGCCAACACTTGCTTCGGTATGCAGCAGAATTTCCTCGACGGCACGCCGTGCGCCGGCGACGGCGCCTGCAGGAATGGCGTGTGCACGGGAGCCAGCGCCCTCGGGGAGGTGCGCAGCTGGATCAACAGGCACAGGAACGTTGTTATCGGCGTTGGGAGTGCCATCGGCGCAGTGATACTTTTCTCGCTACTAAGCTGTTGCTACTCGAGGTGTAGGAGGCGGCCGCAGAAGAAGGTTCCGGCGCAGAGCGGGTTTGTGCCTGCGCATGATCCGAGGTGGGGGCAGCGCCAGCAGCTACCACCGGTGTATCCGATGCCTCCCCCACTGTCGGGGAGGAGGCCAAGTAATACAAGGAGCGCAAGCAGTAATACGAGGAGTGGAAGTAGTAATAGAGGGTATCCAGGGCAGCAGCAGGGGCAGGGGATCCCGCCGGTGCCACCGCCGAGTTATACCCAAGGTCAGAGTGTGAGGTATGCATAGACAGCGAGCGCTCTGTTTGTTGCTTTTGACTTTTTTTTTTTTTTTTTTTTTTTTTTTCTCATAGGGCAGAGCACGCCCCCGTCAAATACTACTTGTTACACTTGCTGCTCTTATTTCCTTCCTTCCTCACCACCTATTTATTTTGTATATCGGGCCCAGATTTTTTTTTCTTCTTTCCTTTGTGTCTTTTGGATGGTATAAAGGGTTATTAGTCGCGGGAAAGGGTTGGAAAGGGAAAGGGGCAAGGGGTAAAGGAACCATTTATCCATTTTATTTTTTTCTATTTACACTTGACGAAGAGAGATGGGGGGGCTTTTATTCTTTTTCCTTCCTTCCTTCTTTCTTTCTTTTTTTTTTTTTTTAGTAAATATTCTAGGGTCGAGCATGAGAATAACCGGGTTTCCTTTTTTTTTCTTTTTTTTTTTGTTATGCGGCGGAAGGGGGGGCTGTTACGAATTTCCTTTCTTGTTTGGGGGGGATGGGTGGACCTTTTTTTTTTTTCTTGTGCGAAAAGATGGGAGGATATAAGGGATGATATAGGGAGGATAGGACGGAATATAAACACCCATGGTTGCAGCACTAGCTTGCATGTATGTACCTACCTACTGTTACCTTTGTACATCTGGAATAGACCTAGGGATGGCGTGGGTTTTTTTTTTGCAGTGTGTGCGGTGCTGGTGTGTGTAGTGTATGTGAATAGTAGATGGGCCCCCCCGGGGGGGGGGATGTAAAGGGTGTTTGTGAGTACTTAGTATGTCAGTATATATTATTTGTGGTGCAGAGGGGGGCCGGGGGGGAGTAGTATAGATTATATATACAGCCCATCGAATCCTCTCAAGCTAATGTCTAATGTGGTGTAGTGTAGTGTAGTGTATAGCATTATATAACTGAAGCCATGGGCAGTTGAGCCAGCCAACGGAAAGAACAAATGAGCATCACGCCGTCTCAAGGAACACTGGGTATTCCATCCTTTATACCTCTGAAGGGGTCCCCCCCCCCCCACCCCCGTCTGTCTACCAGGATGGCTGCCCGTGAGAGTACGGGTGATGGAGTGGATCATAGGTTGTCACTCGCATAGCCATACAGGGGCTCCAGCCGTGGGGGCGGGGGAGGGGAAGCGAAGTTCGGCTCAGTACCTAGGCCTAAACTGTGGTGATGGTTATCGGGGGGGGGGGGGTTAGTTCGTGTGTCCTGTATGTGCTCTTAGGCCCTTAACCCCGGATTGAGGTTTCGCCGTAGCCTTCGGGTTGCGTGCGTGTCGTGTGGAGGATAAATAAAACAAATAAATGAATAACTACCCTAGATCTTGGTACAATACCGTCTCGAGTTGACATTGGGCTGGAAAGTAATGACTCAGGGGACTTGGAGGAGGTATAATTTCAACGAAATCCCCTATTCCACAATACACATTTTTTGCATACACAAATTACCATCAACAACCGCAATTAGTTTGAGCTATTTGGCCCACCAGATCATGACTTGAGCAGGTTGTGATTTCCGCCTCCTTCATATAATTTAGTTGGGTTGCATTTTACCGCGCTGACGTTCGCCCAAACGTACCCTAAATCCCCCCCCCCCCCTGTACCCCGCAAACCTAAGCCTCGCGCTGTGGTTCTGGGGTTGGACTTACAATGGCGCTAGGGGGGGACAGCTAGCTAGCTACATATAGTCGTGTCATCACCCCACAGCCGCTGCGCCTCTCTAGGCAGACTCCTTCCCAGGTAAGGGCGTTTCCCGGTTTGCTTTGTGACCAGGATAAGGAAACAAGAGTAGCAAGCTCGTTAGAGGTAAAGTGGCGGTTGTTATACCAGAGCTGCCATGAGCATGCCTCTGGAGTTCGTGGTATATGTTAGGCGCACATGCTAGCGCATCTTTTAGGACGGGTTTGCGCTTGGAAACCTCATGATCAGGTTGTGGAGTTGCGCCATAGGCAGGGTGTTGAGTGAGCTTTGTTTGGACTCCCCCGGGTTTTGGAACGCGGTCTTCTAGCATGGGATAATTAACAAGATCTACTAGCAAAAGCAATCAATCTTTGCTTTTTGCTGGGGTTAGTATTTACTGACAGCTTAAGGGGTACAACGGTATGTCGAATAACAGGTGTCTTATCTACCCGTGGACTCACGACGTCCTGAACACACGACTGCTATTGCATGTTATACAAAAAAGTAAGTCTTGGCGGGTTTTTTTATGCGCATGTAATATTAGTAGCGGCCTAGCGTTCTGGTTTGGTAGGCTTGGCGTGGCGTGGTGGGCTTCGGAGGAACGGGTATTGTACCAGCTCCATCAATTTTCAGGTGGGATAAGGGGGTTTAAGAGGTGTTATTATCTAGATCTATATTTTAAATATTATATTCCCGTGCTATAGCTTTATATACCAACCGCGTGGTTGTGGTTGAGGAATCATTCTTGTGGGGTGGTTGCTAGGGAAGTGGAAATGATTGGAGTGCAACATTATTGCCCTCCACTTTATGCGCCATAACTCCATGGGTTTCGGGATATCAACAACAAGCTCTTTTCAGGGCAGCTAGCTGGCCAATGTTGCTTGAGATATATGGCTCCGTTGATGCGGTAGCCATGTAATCCTACGTTCCAACTCTCTACTTTCTAAACAGCCGTGTTACTCGCCATGCATTGCCCTTTTGAGCCAGTTTATTGCTAGGCGGCGGCTGTCGGTGGGAAGGTTGGGACTCACTCTTCCCCTACGTAGATATTATTCCCTAAACTCTATTCCAGCGCCCCAGGCGGGGTAGGGGGGGTTATGTGGGGGTTTCGCCTCACCTCCCCCCCCCCCTCCTTGGACCGTCCTAATTCTAGAGCGAATTAAGTGGCTTCCCCTTCAACTCTTGCTGCTTTTCTTAAACCTAAAGTCAATAGTTCGCTGTTGCCTCGTTTACCTTGTATTACGTTAGGGGGGTGACGGAATATAGCTAGAGATATACCCCGGAGCTAGTGCTGCCAATGCGTCTCTGACTTTTTCCGCGCCGTTCAGAATCAAGGGGGGGGGGGTGTTCATATGACCCTTCTAGGAACTAGAGTAGGGCAGAGAGAGGGGAGGGGCAGGGTAGCAAGATAAGGAATCCGAAGCCATGAGCCGGTTTCTTCATCGGATATCACTCGAACCATTAGTAAATAGCGATCATCCCCCCCTATATACCTAGATAGAGGAAAGGCGTTGATCTCATTCGAAGATCTCTGGGTGTGCTTTATGGGGATCCCGATAAATACGACGTGTTGCAGCGGCCCAATAACAATAATCGACCTGGAGACAAGACTGTGTTGCCGCAGTGCTTGGCAATCAGATGGACCGAAATCAGGATTTACTACAAAGCTACTCATAGGATGGGATTGACTTCCTGGCAAGTGATGCATACATGTGCTCAAGAGCTCTCAATGAGCTCCCGTAACCTTCACAAGATGGACGTGCGGTATGTGATGTGACCCCCTTCTAAAAGTTTGGGAGAAGACCCTTCAGTATTTACCCATCCTACAATAGCCCATGACCTAGAAAATCTGAACAACGCAAAAAAAATATATGATATATCCACAAAAAAAGGAAGAGAACGCTTTTGAAGTACTCCCCTCAATCACCTGTTCATGAAAAAGATTCACATCAATTTTTTTTAATTATTTTTTAATAATTTTTTTTCACAAGCTTGGGGGAAAAAGAAAGGAAGAAAAGCCCGAGAAATTGCGTTTAACCGACAAGTTCTACAACGCCGCCAGCCTCCTTGATCTTTTTCTCGGCAAGGGCAGAGACGTATCTGGCCTTGACGATGACGGGAGCGTTAGGGAGCCTTCCCTTTCCGAGGATCTTTGAGTATCCGAGAGCGAGGAGGTCGATAACGGGGGCGGCGGAAGAAGTACCCTTGAGGTACTTCTCGCGGGACTCGGCAGGGACGAGGGACCACAGCTGTCATATTTCAGCACTTTATCGGTATACGAGGGAAGGGAGAAACTGACCTTGTCAAGATTGATGACAGGCTTCCAGAAGTGGTTCTGCTGCTTGTGGAAGTACCTCATACCGACCTTACCGAAGTAACCAGGATGGTACTTGTCCAAGTTGGTTCTGTGGTGGTGCTGACCACCAGCCATACCACGACCTCCGGGATCTATCAAAGTTCATTCATCAGCCACTTGGTCGGAAAACTTGTTGTAACTCGAGGTATGCGTAGAGTAGAAGGTTCGGCAAAGATCGTATCTCGGGCGGGTGCAAAAAACTCACGTTTTCTGTGCTTCCCTACACGACCGTGACCGGCGCTGACGTGCCCACGGTGTTTTCTGGTCTTGGTCAATCTTGTCTATACCCACAACCAAATTGCCTTCGTTAGCCTTCAATTCGCATCATTTCCTTAGCCCATTTCCCCGCCTCCTCGCCCGGTTTCGCTCCCACCCCCCCGAAATTTCCGCGAAAACCTCCCCACAAACAACGAGAAAACAGTGGGTTGGAGTTTAATGCGTACCGGCATGTTTATTTCTGTCCTCGGAGTCGATGAGGCTGTTGATGGTTGCCGAAATTCTGTGTTGTCGTAGTCGATGATTGAGAGCCAGATCCAATGTTCACACAGCAACCAGTGTGTGGGTGCAAGGGCTTGAGAGTGGGCCTTGGCGCCCACGGCCCCGTTATGGAGAGCAGTCACAGGCTCTTACATAACTGTTTCCGTCACGTGCATACATGTATTTAACCAGAAATGATCGCCCCACAATACCTACAATAGGTTGATACTAGCGACAGACCGAGTGATATTTGAGGCATGTGGTTTTACCAGGAGCAAGGTGGATAAGGTGCTTCAAATGGGTAGAACCCGATGAGTACACATGTGTGTAAAAGTTTCACAACTTCAACATCATAGCCATGTGTTGCTACGTTTACCGCACCAACTGTCCTAGAGGTCATTAGGGTTTGAAAACGGCCTTTCATAGGAGACCACACTTCAGACCTTCAGAATTCTGGTACCGCAATCACGTGGAAAAAGTTACCCAGGAATTATTTGCATTGGCTCAGCGCCTTCAAGTCCAAAAGAGATACAAAGACACCAATAAGAATTCGAGACCGCAAAGAAAAGTAGAAAAGAGCACTGGTTGCTCCTGCTAGTAGATACCATAAAATGTCCTGACAAACCAAATGAATAGACAAAGGAAAAACCCGGCAATGTTCCCTCCGTGAAATTCCCTCACGCAGTTTTGACCCCACACTTCTGGTACTTTCATTTATTTCGACCCGCGACTATTTAATTTGTAATTAGCATCCTATCAAAAGCTTAAAGGAGTTAGGGTAACCTACGTTTCATGAACGTTCTTGATGATGGCGTTTACAACGCTAGGATCGCTCAGTGTTGATGTGTCGCCGAGCTGGTCCTCCTCGCCACTGAGAATCTTCCTCAAGATTCTTCGCATGATCTTCCCTGATCGTGTCTTGGGTAGATCGTCAACAACATATACTGCCTTGGGTGCGGCGAAAGGTCCGATGGATTTTCGGACTTGGATAGTCAGGCTTTTGCGCATTTCGGGCGAGTTTGAGAACGCGCCCTTGAGCGATACAAAGGCATTGACAGTCTGGCCAGTCAGCTCATCAGCAATACCGACGACGGCAGCTTCGGCAACGGCTTCGTGATGAATGAGAGCGGCCTCAATCTCGGCTGTGGAGAGACGGTGACCAGAGACGTTGACGACATCATCAACACGGCCACGAATCCAATAATAGCCCTCGTGGTCACGTCCAGCACCGTCTCCAGTGAAATAGTAACCCTTGTAAACATTAAGGTAGGTCTCCATGTATCTCTGGTGGGATGCCCAGACGGTTCTGGCCATTGAGGGCCATGGCTGCTTGATAGCCAAGACACCCTCAACATCGTTTCCGTGAAGCTCTTCACCAGAGACAGGGTCAATGATGGCAGGCTCAATACCGAAGAATGGTAGTGAGGCGGATCCGGGCTTGGTTGGTGTAACACCGCCAAGAGGGGTAATGATATGTGAACCAGTCTCGGTTTGCCAGTATGTCTAAATACAGTTAGTGCGAGTAAATGTCATCAAGGGTAAAGGGAAACATACGTCGACAATATGGCACTCCTCATGTCCAACCTTCTCGTGGTACCATTTCCATACATCCTCAGCAATGGGCTCACCGACTGATCCCAAAACCCTCAAGGACTTCATCTGCCTGTTTATGTGGTGGTCACCAGCGCGCTTCAACAGTCTAAGGGCTGTTGGAGCGACATAGAACTGGGTAATTCCATGCTTCTCGATGATATCCCAGTATCTTGAGAAGTTCGGGTAGGCTGGAGTTCCCTCAAAGACGAGGGTGGAAACACCGAGGAGCAAAGGCGCGTAGACTGCGTATGTGTGTCCGGTAATCCAGCCGACGTCTCCCGCAGTTCCCATCTTGTCTCCAGGATGAAGATCGAAAACGTACTTTCCAGTCATTGCTGCTCCCAAAAGGTAACCAGCGGTAGTGTGCATAACACCCTTTGGCTTGCCAGTGGAGCCAGAAGTGTACAACAAGAATAGTGGGTCCTCTGCATCCATGAGGGCAGGAGCACAGTATCCGGGGTACTTGTTGACCTCCTCGTGCCACCAAGAATCACGGCCCGCTTGCATAGGGACCTCAGCACCGGTACGGCGGTAGACAATGACGTTTCGAACCTCAGGGCACTGCTTCAAGGCGTCGTCGACAATGCGCTTGGTTCCGATGACCTTACCGCCACGCTTTCCCTCATCAGAGGTAATAACGACCTTTGATCCGGCATCTTTAACACGATCGCGGAGAGATTCCGCCGAGAAACCCGCGAATACTACTGAGTGAACAGCACCAATTCTGACAATGGCCATGAAGGCAATGAGCGCCTCTGGAATCATGGGAAGGTAAATCGCAACAGTGTCCCCCTTCTTCACACCCATCTGCTTGAGAACAAAAGCCAGCTTGCAAACCTCGCGGAGAAGCTCGCCGTAGGTAATGATACGGCCTTCTGAGGGCTCATCCGCCTCGTAGATGATGGCGGGCCGATTGGGGTCCTTGAATGCCCATCGGTCGACACAGTTGTAACAAGCGTTCAAACGGCCCTCAAGGAACCAGGAAACATCGCCATGTTCGAAAGATCCGTTTCGGACGGTCTGGAACGGAATGTCCCAGTGGAGGAGCTCCCGTGCCTTTTCACCCCAGAACTTGTCAGGGTTCCGGATAGACTCTTTGTATTGTGTTTGGTACTCTTCAAGTGTCAAATGAGGCTTTGCGGGGTGTTTTCTTAATGGAAAAGAGTATTAATGATAGACCTCTCTGATGTGTTATTTGATGGGCTACTTACTGGTAGTATTTCTCCGGTACTTGGTAAGTCTGGACATTGTGGGCCTCGATGACCACCGGTTGGGGTATAGCGTTTCCTTCAGACATCTCTAGTTCCCTTTTTCTTTCAATTGAGGAGTTTTCGTTAGGGGATCGGGTCTTTCTTATTATTGTTCAACTTCTTTGTTGGGGAGATGTTGGAGAAGATGGAACTTGAAAGGAAAGGAAAACCGTAGATCACAGTCCTCTTGTTATACTCGTGGGCACGGGCGAACGGATAATGTGGATTCAGGTCCCCAGTTATAAGTAAGAAAGTAAGAAGGGGAGAGGGCCCAAGACCATTCCCAAAAACCACCCCGCGGCATTATCCAAAAGCCTTAAGCTCGGCAAACAATCTCGGGGCCCGATAACTACAGTACTAACTTACACTACACATAGCCCGCCAATCATAACCAGAGTAACTATACTTGATTTCAAAGGTAGACAGGGCAGCAAACTACAGACTGTGGGGGGAAAGCTCGCTCATCCCCATATGCATCGATTCTCAAGTTGTGTTAGTCAAGAAAAAAAACAACTCGCTGAAATAAATGACGATTGGCGGGGTTTTGGTAAAGGTGCGGGGGAGGCGCGCTAAGCATCCCATTGCTCTATCTCAACCCTCCCACCTCTCGGACCAAAGGTAGGAACCCTCCACATCCCACACCGGGGGAAAGGAACCCTTTTGTGTTTGTGCAGAATTTCAGCATTATCTTGCATTCGATGAGGCGGCGGAGGTGAGAGATACATAGGTTATGCCTTTTTCAGGGAACTTTTGTGTAACAAACCTTCCCCAAGAGCCTCAGCAATATGTGCGATATTTGAGCCGGCTCAGTGGAATAGAGTGCATGCAAGCTTCATGTGCTCGTGATTGCAAAGCCCCAAACATGGTACTTATGCAAGATTTGGCCTTTATGTGGACCCATTCCAACCCGCAAATAGAGCAGGTACTTGTATGTAGGTACGCATGTAGGTACCCCACGAGCAACTATTTAAAGCCTTGGCTACGGGTTGTAAAGTATTCCGAGCTTTCGGGGATCAGAATCGCAAAATTACACCCGCACATAGCACGTAGGCACTCTAATTGGAGATATTACGAAATATTTGAGGCATGTGTATCCAAGTAGGCACCTAAGATAATAGGGACTTGAGCTGATAAATTTAGGGGCATGTACATAGATATTACAGTAATATAATAATTCTATGGACACGGCCGGACTGCTTTATGTTTCGTCTCGGGTCATGTTTCGGACATCATAAATTCTCCGGATGCGTGTAAACTGGTCTGCCCTGCGGCTGTGTTAGGGTTCTGGCTATGGTATGAACAGGAACAAGCAAATAGGTTGTAGGAGGCAGCCGATTGCGAGCGCCAGTAGCCACTGAAAACGCGTCCCCAAACCGCCTCGGTCCAAACTCGGAAAGCTTGCGGGAAGATGACGATAACGGCCCCCCCCCCCCCCCCTTTGCCAAGTAACCCCGGACATCCGGGGAGTGATATTCTGGGGAAATGGAAGCTAAGGAAACCGATATGGGGAAGCGGGATAAGAGAAGTCTAGACAAGACTAAACGGCTCCTGATAACGAAAAAGCGCCGGCTGTTTTTAATGTTGTCGTCCCTGAGCCAGTCAATCTCACGATACCATATCAACTTCGAGGGCGTTGTGTTACATAACGTCGGTTTGGAAAGGCAATGAGCATCTCATCTTGAATTCTGCATGGGTTACCCGGACAAGCTCCTGCTAGACGTTCCTCGTCAAACAAGTAGCGTCTGCACTCGATAGATTCTGGGTCGTAGTGACTCTGTCTAGGAAGACACATTGCAATACCTCTATCTCTCTCTCGGTGAGTTGATTCACAATCACTAATCATTCCGATCTCCATAGGGCCTGCTCTCGGTCACGTACGTCTCCGGAAGAATTGCCAGTGCCGCTCAAGAACAATATCCGGGACTGCTTCCCAAAACTCGGCTATATGGAGATGTTATATAACCATGGCCTGTGTCCCAACAAAACCATCGAAATGAGGGGCAAGAGCCCTTGTGCTGAGAAAAGAAAGATTGAGCGCTCGATCGATATTCGGCTCACAGAGAATGCTAGCTTGGTATAATACCGCCCTATTTGACATATTAATATTCACTCTCGAGAGATAAAGAGGACAAATCATTAGATTGATTGTCTAATAGCCTTGGTTGGCAGGCTTGGCGCATGAGACGGACCATACATAGACGACAGCCAAAGGCGAACCTCAATGGCTGTATAGTAGGTTTGTCTGACTCTCAGACAAGCTCAACTAATACAAGATAGATCGACAACTAACTGTTAATCATGATAATTCAAGGGGTAAGGTATCGCCGGACAATGACTACAGTTTTATCCTCTAACGGCTGCTCCCCCAAACCTATCTCTAATCCGATATGCTTTAGTGCGGCGTTCCCTATCGTCGTTCATAGTTTATAAGAGTGCGGTTATATATGGTCAAAAATACTTCAATTTATTGCCATACCATCAATCAATCTGCAACAGCGGATATATTATAACCCGTTGGCCGAAATCACCCCGGAAAATATTTTAGGACCGTGTAATTTCACACCGACTAGATAAATGAAGGAAAAGTCAGCAATAGGTGGAAAAAAAAGAAAAAGAATGAAAGAAAAAGAAAGGAAAAGGGGTACTATGAAAGAGAAAAACACCTCTCAAGCGAAACGCAGTATCTCCTCCCGTCTAAGGTAAAACCCGCGATAGCCATTGGAAATGAGAGGATGTACTCCCAAAAGGAAAATGGAACATGCCGCTATTGATATGAAGTAAGAGGCAAGGACCAGGTAACATGCAGACCCAAGCCATACATCCTTCTCTAGATAGGACCCTAGCCAAGCATTGTGGGGAAAACGTGGCCGGACATGAGACAAACTTGGGATTTATGCAGAAGCCATAGTTTTCCTTGCTGAAAATCACACGTGCTTGACTAGCCGAACGAAGTATTTGAGCAAATGATGTGATGTAGAACAGAGAGAGCTCCAACTATTAGTGCGTTAGCGCTAGTATTCCTGGCACCTGAAAGTACGGGAAGGTCACCGAGCACATGCACTGCTTACTGGTTGTCGTTGTACCAACGCTCCTGGATTCAATAACAGGGCCCCGGTGAGCCCGGCGGAGCCAGTACTGTAAGTCTGAATTTTTGAGCTAACAATTTGTGGGATGAAATATGAAGATTATATAGACACTGAAACTCACATCACCCGATTTCAGCCGGAAGTGGCGCGACAGTATACAGATGCTATGGGCTGTATATCTTCCGCTGGCTAGCATTGAAAACAGTTAGTGGATGAAACGGGTTTATAATTCAATCTCAAGGGTCTTTACAAAGAGCAAAGTGAATTGCAAAGGGTAAACTGATCAAAGCCCCTTTGGTCTGGTTCTGCACCTAACGTCGGGCGTCAATAACTGGACTGAGAGCGAGGCAACCAAGAAGGACTGAGGGTGTCAAGTAGGATAAGTATTTGTAGTGAGTCTTCTCCCTGCTGACAAAAGGGAACAACAGTAGTGAACGAGGGTATTAGTTTTTGGTGACATTGCCAGGGCTCAAAGCCCTATCTGTAGCCATAGGTAAGTAATATGTATACCTTACAAGTTGCCACCTACACTCACAAACGCTTGCGAAGCGAGCACTCCCCATTAATACCTTAATTGATACCTTAATTGATACCTTAATTGTAGGTTCACTGATTATATTTACTCATATCATAATCTGGCGGTGATGAATGTAGTAACGACAACGAGAACAAATAACTAACGTCATCACCCGATTTCCTTTAAAACTAGTGGTATAAATCTTACCATTGATGTTCCGCCGGTACGAATGGCCAATTGCCTGAATCACCACACAGGCTTTGGACCTCAACATGAGAGCATGAAGGCCCCGAAAAACTTTACACACCCCACTCGTATTACTTCAGCACTCTAGGGAGTTGATATCTCATTAAATTGACTCGTGGAATGCTACATGTAGGGCCCCACGGGGTAGTGACATGAGGTTGACCCCCCGAGACAACGGGGGAGGGGTGGCTATCCTATTTAATCACCCGAAGCGACAGCGTCGAAGGGCAGTATCAAGGAAGGTGGTAAAATGGGTAAACTACGATAGTTTCACTGGGATAGTCTAGATTCTACCAGCATGGATGAAGGAGCTCTCAGCTCAATATTTCACATTACGTATAGGGGAAATCAAGTATTCTTTACGCATATTAGTGTGACATGGGGTTTGTCTCTTCCTGGTATAGTAATACATCACGATTGACACGGCAGCTACTACCACTCTATTCTATCCCTAGCTGCGAATATATGGCGGGATGTATCCGGTTCCAGGGGACGGGGTCGATATCAAGGCCGGCTCATTATAAGCTGTGTTTCAGGCCAAACACACAAGTAATAGCCACAGTACCTTTTATCGACTGGAACCTTTTAATCAGGGGGTGGGTCCTGGGCTTACATGAAGGCACGTAGCCTGTACTAGTCTAAAAGAAGAGATAAAGGTTATATCAGTCCGTACTATTAATGATATTGAAGCCGCTGCCGCTACTGGTAATGCGAGTTCGAACTAGACGAAAATATCGTTTTCAACCACAGCTACAGCTCACATATAGGGTATATCCGATACAATCATATATATTAAAAGTCAGCTCAACCTAGGGTATTAGGGTAAAGTCATGGAGGGACCATATAGCTATAGGTAGCTACATGTATTTATGACGGGTGGTATTACGGACCTGTAACATGTAGCACACCTTCTGTAGTATAGGGGAAAGATCTTCGGATATATATATGTTCTAAGAGTTAATATCAAAATCTCCAATACCAGGTCTCCTATATTAATGAAACCTGTAGGGTAAATGCATGATATCAAAAAAAAATCAGTGCACCATCAAGGTCTAATATCTCGGAATTGACCAACTCACGATAGGCCCAAACCAAGGTTTTCAAACTCAATACTCACCGCTAAACCACCTTAACCATTTTTCTGTCCCACGAGGGCTGCAACTACCGCCCGCTCGGGTCCCTTCCGGCGTCCCTTCCGGCGTCCCAGTAGGCCTGTATTATATGGCGCACCCTAACTAGGCCCAGTCTCAAGAAAGGATGCGATGAAATAAATGACTGCCGCTGTCACATACCTAGCTCCGCGTGCTTGGTAGGATCAGTGTACTCATGTTATACTAGCTACCACTGGAACTAATGATCCTTCTCGGAAAGCAGGAAGGTTCAGTCTAGCAGTCACCAAATTATAAAGGCTTATATACACTACCAGATATAACTACATGTAGCTATTGAGGAATTTCATCTACGAGACCCGTGTATATTCTGCTATTATCCTTAGCTATCAGTAGTAATACAGTACTGATTATGATTCTATTGCAACATCAATGATTACAGACAAGACACACTCTAGAAACAAAATCCCGCTAGTTGCCCGATAGAGCTGACATACGTGGTGATTTAACCATAATTATAAATTATCCTCCCTAGATTCGGTGCACATTAATCACATGGAGCCTTAAGTACAAGATTAGCTATGGTTTAGTGAATCTGATAGTTTATTCAGATGACTTTTTATTTATGTACAAGTTTCCACGCTACGAAGGTAAAGTATCTCAAGTCTCAGTATTACAGTACTTAGTACTAACTAAAGTACATACATGTAAGTACATATGTACATACATATACTTCTTGTATCAATAAGATTGACGAGTCATTGGGAGCAAGGCTATGTGTTTTATATAGAGACTGAAATACTCGATGGTACTTAATTATATTGAAGACCACGACGCTAATAAATCCTAGAAGTTTGGCCAATCACCAAAAGGGTATCTAGTAGACCCTGGAATGCCCACCATATGTATATGCGCTAATAACCCTCTTCTGAGGTTTGTGTCGGAAATCAACTCAGCTTGTTATTGGCAGGCTATAGACGCAATCACCCTATGTGGGTTAACCACCCCTAGCTGGTCGCTCGAACTGAGGGCGCGTAAACGTAATTAAACTATTTAAATGACTACATGTACATAGTATATATAAGTATCTATACATCTATTTGGTTGTACGCCTCTCGTTGATCTTTTTAATCATTTTGTGCAGATATTAATTGCGGATCTGGCCATAGACGTTACAATATACTCGAGTTGAGGCATTACACACACGCGCTACCCCCTACATGTAGCAGCCGAATCCCGAGTCTTTAGGTTCTCACGCAACTTAAACATGGATATATAACTGGCCCAGATTCCATACGCACGCTATCATGTACTACACTACCATATGGTGTATCCCCCATCCCCATGCATAAGTACATGTACTTACTACATGTACGTATATGTCCACAACTGTTTATTTATTATCCAACCGAGAACAGTTGCGCATGCATGAAATGATATGCCAAGCCAGCACAACTCTGCTATTGGCTAGTTCACAAAGTTGCTTAATAAATATAATATTTACCCGTGAGTGATCCCCCATGATCGCGCTCTACATTCCGACCGAACAAGGTTAATTGGACCGGGGGGTATATACGGGATGTATCGATAACGGAGAAATTTAAATGTTTACAATATCATGATATGAAACCGAATAAGTTTTTCCTCATAAAAAATCGCCGGCTGGGTCGTACGTAGGGGGGGGGGGGGTATTAATAGTTTACCGGTTCGTTGTGGTCAAGCCTTCGATCGGCCGGAAATTTATAAGATATGCGACATTCTCTGGGAAACTCTTATACTGGCTACATGTATGTAACTACATGTAGCAGGGTTAATGGTCTGCATACTGCATATTGTTACGCACATATCCCGAGCGCGAGTATCAGAAGAACTTGGAGTGGAGTATGCAGTACTGCAGCCCGAATCACGTCGTTTCGATTAATTGTTATGAACGTGCATAGTCACCTCAAATTGAGAGATTAAACCGGTTGAAGATCTCAATTGAGAAGATAAAGACCGATGCAATTTCCATTTCCAGCCTCAGAAGCCGTTTACAATCCCAATACGGCCTCCCTCTTTAATTGTTGGATTTAAAATTTGTATGCTCTGGATTTTTAATATGCCAAAAGGTGTAGATCCGGCTGTGCTGTAGGAGCGGCCACTTGACCGAAAATGTTCGTCAGTTGCACAACATATTTGTAGCTACTCTAACTCTCGTCTCATGTTTTGGAGAATGGCAAGGGTTAAGTCTCGTGTCTAGTTTTTATCTGTGCGCGGTATGCCGTACTACACACGTCTGAAATAAGCACATGTAACTACATCCCTCATGCTCGCTCATCATATGGGACTGGACCTTCGCCATCCCATCATAATATCACGATCTCCTTTACATGTCGCGAGAGTAAATAGGTAGGCTTTTTCTATTCTTTTCTCCCCCACTGATTACTTATATACGTCCATTGTCAGTTCCGTTCCGGCAGCGAAATAATATCTTGTAGGTACATACTTATATTCGACCCCAAAGCCAGATATATCAAGATATCAACTTCGATCTCCCACAGACACTCCCCCATGATCCATGATCCAAGTACCCCCACGAATATACCGACCCCCCAAATCCCCCCATCCACATGCATCACATCCAATTTAGAAGCCCCATCCCTAAAGCCTTACTACCTAGAACCCTGATCCCGATAAAGTACCGAACCTCATGACCAATACTATTCCCAGATATATTGACCCTTACCTCCTACCGCCGTTCCCAAACAAAACAAGTTCCAACGGTGATTTGCAACGTGCCTGGACATGGTTTGGCGCCCATGATCATCGGCACTTACCAGCCTTAAAGTAGTATATCCTCTCAGACACAGACGCTCACTCGAATAAAGTGATGCGCGATACTAGCTTCAATACAGCACTTTTGCCCCCCCCCCCCCCAAGCGTAAGGGGGGGGGGGGAGGGAGGAAAGATGATATACCATGCCGGTAGACCCGTTTTCATCACAGCTACCCCTTGTCTATATATCATTGCCTACCGCCCATCCGCCATCTGGTAGTACCAGGGTAGTCCGATTCTGGGGCATCAGCTCATAATTCAATAACTATCCATTTATTGCTTTTGATATATCTCGCGGTAACTGGTACTAGATATCGGAGAATTATGGTTCCATCGAGACATGATGCTGCCGATCATAGCTTCCATCTCGTATTCTTTTTTTTTATTAATGAGCTAAGTAATAAATCATTACCCTAATAATATCTCCCCACCCACCCGCCCCCTCTTCTAGCTCCCCCGCACAATCTTCACTCCTTAAACTTCCTGTAGGTAGCCACAACAGCTAGCTAGCTGCTGGCCCTTAACCTGCCTGCCTCCCCCCATTTCAAACAGCAAACAGCAAGAAAAATGACCCAATGTTTTACGGTCTGCATGCAAGGATCCTCGCTTGTCAAAAGTGTCAAGACAAGCTTCCAGGCTGCCGGGGCTGCGCGGGAAAAGTTTCCCTACATACAGTTGCACTTCCCCGTGCATGTACATTATATTCCGAAAGTCTCCACGGCCACAACAGCAGATAGGCCGGACAACAGCCGGCATCAAGAGGCTTTGGGGTCGGGCAAGTTGCCCAAAGGAATGGGCAATGTCTGCTCTGGGGGGAGGGGTGGGGTGGTGCTTCACACGTACATATCAAGAGGCCCTGTACTCTAGGGAATCTAGAGGAGTAGGTAAAAAATGCGACTCGGAGTATGCCTATCAACCTATGTAGGTACATGTAGGTACTAAGTAGGTACATAATATGTAGAGCCCTCTCACCATGTATCCGGCCGTACCGCCATCACGGGAAATTTACCAGGTTCCTATCCCTTAAGATGTCAATGCTAGCTGCCACCCCTATATAATATAGAGGACCGGAATCCCGATAATAAACCTGCTCGAGCAAGCCACATTCTTGGCGTGGGTCTGGGGGGCAGTGCTAGCTGACATCCTAAAGGCGAAATAAAGCCGCGGCCGCCGCCACAGTGCTCTTCTAGTCCATTGGCTAATAAGTAATTGATCTATAACCCCCATCCCATGTTCCCCTGCGTAAGACATTGTTTCTTTTTGCCAAGGCAGACAAGCAATCAGTTGCGATAACCCTAATTGTACGGCCAACCCGTCAGATACAACAAATTACTAGGGGGGTACTTGTAATTCACACTCTATTATGCATCTGTTGTGGCCCAGCTACTGATCTAAGGAGCTGCACATGTTTGTGATTCACTCCGTTGGAAAACCTCTTAGGCAAGATCGTGTAGGTACATGTATGTATATAGCACGAGTCATTAGAGAGTACAATATAGCTGGGCTATGTGGGTACACATGCCTCGAACACTCACTCACTTTCCCTAATTCGCCCAGATATAGACACTCATCTATGTGGACGTAGCAGGGAGTCAATCATTAAGAGTCGAGTTCATCATCCATCCCTTTACCAATGTTACACCCGTCGGGATGGAATAGCTTGCGCCCCCCGGCCGCCCCATGGTGCCCGTATTCCGTAGCTGGCATGCTGCTACTGGTAGGTAGGACTGTTACTCCTGCTAGCGAAAGCGTTTCGGTAGGGAACGGGCTATCCGAAAAATCTATTCCCCGCTCTTTTGGCCTTGCTAATTTCACCTAGATCCACCATTTCCCCATTCCCCCCCCCCCCCCACCCTCGTGGTATGCATGGAGAAGCCTGTATAGGCGAGAATATACCCTTCGCCTCGCATGCATCCGTCTTTTGAACTCGGGGAATAAAATGGGTAGGCTGTTGTAGAAGAGGGGGGGGGGGGAGTATCTACATATCAGCTTGATTCTATATTACCTGATCCCTAGCTCGATCCTATTGCTTAACCGACTCTGTCTCATCTCCCCATCACCTGGTAAACACTTTGTAACAAGTTTTCGGCTCCCAATACGTTTCCCTAACCGTGGAACAATGCCCATGTTCTGCGAAAATAAACTTTATCGTTTAATCTTTCTGTTAGCCACAGGTAGATTAAAGCTGCTGCTGAGACAAGGAAATCTGAATTGCGTGCGGGGCCGGAAGTATGTAGGTACTGCGAATCATTCGCATCCATCGGATGATACTGACGCAACAGTGGGACACGTGAAGTTAGTATCAATAGTATCAAAAAAAGCATGGACCTCTCTCTCCTCCCCACAAGGAAGGTATTGTAGTTGATTTCTATCGTAATTCATGATATCTCCCCCCCTATATAGCTAGTCATAAGTCTCTAGCATCTACGCATCCGGAGTGCTGTTATTGTCCGGAGCCAGTCCGGTTGAGGTAAATAAACACAGAAGAGCCTCCATATATCCATCGTCAGGAGGTCCAAACAAAACATTGGCCCAAGGGTGCCCAGCCGTTTGACAGGAATGGGGTTAGGTAAGAAAGCAGCAGAATGTTTCACCCCATGTTTTGTAAAATCCTACCCTACCCTATCCATCCATCCAGTGATATTCAGCTAGAGTGTGAGTTGGATTGTGCACTGCCTACACAGTCTCACTTTGCCTGAGCGCGCACATACAAGAGAGCGGACTCTGGAAGATGTAAATTGATCACACATAACTTTCACACCCTAATGCTCCTTCATGCATAGCTACTTCCTCGAAGAAGGTCTCGATTCATTCACCCCGCAACTACAGGTAAACAGTATACAAGGAAGATGCTGTCTCGTGCAGCTAAGCATTCCCGCAACTAGGACCAGGGTCACTGCTTCTGCACCTGTCTGTTCCTGCCTACGTACCTGTGTATGTACCTACGCTACAATTGTTATCGCGATGGAGCACGTAGAAGGAGTCATAAACTGAGAAAAAGCAAAGAGAAAAATAACGGCTTATGCAGTTGATCCAGTGATCTCCGACCCGTGCTAAGCTATCACGTCCCAGCGGTAGTTGGTGCAGCAACCGCCGTAATACTACTTCGCTTCCGGCCATATAGTTGACTATGATATCCCCGATAGGGGACAGATGCTAGTGTACTGACCTGAAATTGTTCGAAACATGCAGTCGCAAGGGTATCTGCCTCCCACATGGTACCAAGCGACCTCCGAGGGAATTGAGAGCCTAGACTAGCTAGACGGAAAATCTCTAGTATATATCTGTAAGAAGCTCCGGATCAGTTATCATTTTCCAACGTCCGCCCGCCTTTCACTGATCAATTACTCACTGTGGATTATCAGGAGCAACTGTTAGTGAGGAAAGAACAGAGGAAAAGGACCCATAAATAGTTAGAGGCTGGCCTCAACATTATCGAAGGCTATTTTTTCTTCGATTGCTGTGATTTCTAGCGCTCTCTTTTTATTTATTCTTTTTTTCGGCCCTCCCTGGAGTCTGGAGTTTAGTCGAATATTTAATTTTCCTGGAAAATACTCAGACAGTAATGAGTCTATTCCCATTCCCAGCGCGCAGTGGTAGTCTCGATATACCACCACCAGTACCGCCAAAGCACATTTCTTCCTGTGCAACCGCCTTCAAGACTCCAGTAAGCCTTTTCCCAATTAGAAGTTTTTATCTGCCTAAGGTGGGAAAGAAATTGAGACATATGGACCAAAACCCTAATGCCAATTACTTATCGATTTTCTGCCGACCCGCGCGCCCAGATCGTTCTGCTCTAAAATACCGGGGAACAATCACTGACCTTAACTCCAGAAACACAGGAAACCCTCCGCCCCCCTCCACAAGTCTTCACTAGAAAGCCTCGTCAACCTTTATACCTCCCGTAACACCCCACCCACCAAGCAGGCTTCCCTTGGTGCCACCACCGCACCGTCTGCCGTTTCTCCTCCTAGCTCCCCCGATATCCCCAAGGTTTCCACAAATACCCGTGCAAAAGGTGTCTTCGTCTCTCGCCGTAAAGGCAGCGGCTCCCCCGATCTTGATACTCTTTCCACCGTCCAGGAGAATCTTATGGACTCCCCTACCATTCCTGGCCGTCCTGCCCTAGCCCTTAGCGGGCGTAACGCATCCCAACCCTTCTCCACACCCCCTCTAACCTCTAAGCCTACTGGGGCCTCGCCGGTAGAGCGGCCCATATCGCCTCTGTGCCTCCCCGACACACCCTGGCCTGGCGTCAATCTTGCCTCAAAAAACATCAGTGACAAGCTCCACGAGTACTATGACACTCCACCACCACCGGGGCAACCACCGACAGTCCCGCCAAAAGCGGCCCTGCAAAGAGTCCCGGCTTTCCTTGATCGAGAAAAAGCCCCAGTCGAGAAGTCAGTGTCATTTGAGCGCGAGCGGCCCGCCGATGTCCGTGCGGTTGTGAAGTACATGGAGCGGCCACTCTCACCGCCACACCCCCGTCCCCGTGCGGACTCAGCACCCACACCCACCACAACCACAAGGCACCACCGCAAGAAAAGTAGTAGTTCTGAACCTTTGCCACAAGGGGTGAAGCCAGCGAAGGCCACAGCTCATTACAACTATAGCCAACTACAAGCACTGCAGCTCGCAGCGCGGCAGCGGAGCGAGAGGTTCGGAGTGTTAGGGGCGCGAGATGTAGAGGTGTTGAGTCGTGAGCTTGGAGGGCTAGAGACACGGTGCCAGTATCTAAGGGAGACCTATCGGAGTCTGCGAAGTGGGAGGAAGGCACTGCGAGGGAGGATGTTAGGGTATTTGAGGAGTGTGGTGGGTGAAGGTGTGAGGCGGGAGTGTCTGCTAAGGCAGGAGGAGGCACTGGCAGAGTTGGATATAGCAATTGAGAATTGGGAGGGCAAGTTGGAGAAGGTACTGTTCCCTTCCTATTCCAACCCATGACTATGAGTGTGTACTGATGTAATATAGGCAGAAGAGAGGAGGTCGCTGGTGAAGCAGAAGCTGCTGGAGCATGTAGCTGCTGCACTATGTGTAGAGAATTGTGAGCACCCTCCGCTGGAGAGGGGGATGGCGACGCCGCCGGCGACCCCAGAAAGGAGGAAGAGGGGCGGCAAAGAGTATGACATGGAAAGCATCACCATATATGCCTTGTTAGCAGATGTCCAGCAGGAAATTGATAGGCCGTCCAGGCCGAATTAGTGTTCGTGATCAAGAGATCTGCGTCAAGGTAGGCTGCATATTCGGTTTAAACTATACATAACATGCTTGCTAATTTCTTACTAGTAACACTTAATCAGTTGATGAGTAGTCGGCGAAATCATGTAAAGCGATCATTAACGACATAACCAAACCTCCTCATGTACCTTATGCACAGTCACTCACTTACCTAGGCCCACCCCAGCAAATTAGCTTATTACTTTATATGTCCACTATCTTCTTTTCTCTGTCTATTCTTTCCTTCTCTTACTATATATCTCGTGTATTCCTTCAGGCCTAGCAGCGTTTTAGAACCTATAAAAAGCTACTGGGAAATGTTTTTTCCTGTGTTATTTTGTTACTCTTTTCATATTATGAGTAGTGTATTGTAGCTGGCGGTGAGACGTAATCTCCTGTATACTGTTTCTTTATCTTTTGCGGCCTATATCCTCGGACCGGCGTCGGTAGAACTAGTGGGCGGCTGCTGTTGTTCGGGCTGGTGATATGCTCCGAAGAAAGTATTATGCCTATGCCGGGAATGTTGACAATAAGTCCAGCTGAGCTGGTGTTGTGGGCAAATCCTTTGCTAGGTTGATTTTTATAAAGCCTAATTGTCTACCAATTTGTTCTTTTGGTTTCGATCGTTTCCTTTCTGGCTTGCGTAGTTGCTCGCTCAAGAGTCTATAGACTTTGAGCTAATTCCTCATAAAATTAAACTCCATGGGTCCAGGAATTGCCTTTAGCAGTCGTACTGAATTTTTACGAATATAGTTCGCGAGCCGTCTTACCCAGGCAACACAACTCCAAGAACCAGTCCTCTCCCACCTCCTGGTAAGTAGGGCAAACACCATTGCGGAGCCTTATCCATGGGTTAGCCGCCCCGGCCCTTCACCAGGTTATCCGTCCGCCGCCCAAACACAGCCCCGGGCAAATTCCTTAACTTGGTTGTTGTGATTGCTGTCTCTATCAAACATCCGGACTCCCCTAACCCTTCTGGCTCGTAAAGTATTCACGGTTTCACACTGATACACCCCGCCTCCTTTACCAGGCCTAGGATGCAGGTAAACATATTAAAGTTGAGGAGCGTGAAGAGAATGTCTCATGTGTTATGAGTGTATTGTGTTTGGGCCAAGGACACCCACGGTGCTACTCGTAGTCCATGGTGGTAGTAGGGTTGTGAAGGTGGGGGGTTCTTTAGGGCCAGCATGTGTGTGTGTTACTTTTGTGGTCATAGATCCTTGCACAGGATCTGACTCTGGTTGGTCTTCTTTTGAGATGGACTAAGGTGGAGTAGATCTGCCGTTCTCATGTAGAAGAGCTAATTAGATAGTTGGGGTGTAAACTGCTATGTAGTTGGTGACAGGTCAATATGGTGTTGCTTTTTAGTTGTGAAGGAAAGAGGCGTGTTGCTTTTAAGGTTGGTTGTGGGGGGGTGTGAGTGGGTATTTGAGCCTGTTTCGTGTCGGGGAATGTTTTGTTTCTGAACGTCAAATAGGTAGGCCAGTTTCTAAACTAGCACTTTAGATATCGGGGAACAATATTCTCCGAAAGGCCGATAACGACCGACACCGAAGTGACCCAATGCCAGGGTATTTGGGGACACAGCATGATCCTCATTTGCACAATGGGAATCTTCAAGATTGCCATTAAGGTGTTCTATATTTAGGAACTACACATACGTGAGGATATCGATGGATTATTAATTACTTGTCAGCCCCTCGAAAGCAAGCAATACCCCAGGCAGAAAACCCAGGCAATCTCTAAAGAACATACGAATCAAGCTTTTCCGTTTTCAGAATGAGTGAGAGCTGCGTGCGGATCAAGCCGAGCCTCCCAAGATTCAGGAGACCTGTCAAATTCAACCTCATACACTTGACTTCAGCTCTTACACCCTCCCCTCCAACCACATCATGAATTAACCCCCCCCCCCCCCCCACCTCCTTTCACAACCTCTACAACTTCAACCTCACCACTATTACCACAATAGCAATCAACTTCTGATATTCAGATCTATTGCAGATCACAGAATCTTATACTCGCTTCCTTCGCTTCTCGGCAGAAGTATGCACTTCGCACTCCCAACTCGGAACCACCGTTCCTCCCCGTTCCTCGCAGCCTCTTCAGTCCCACGCGCATACTTCTCCCGACGACGGCCCATATATGCCCTTATCGCGCTCGTAGTAATATTGATTCTTGTCTTTGGCCGAAGCTCTGGCCCGTCACGGCCGTCAGGTGCGCCAGACACCGTAATAGTCCTACTCATAGACCGGAAACAACACTCGGGGGAGCACGTAGAGCGAGTAATTGAGAACCGTCGCACGTATGCCGAGGCCCATGGTATGCACACCCACCACCTACGGGACCTCGCTCGACAAAACTAACTACCAACAGGCTATGGTCTCTTTGTTAAGTCCACCAGCGACTATCCTATCGGGCCTGTCTCTAGCGGCTGGTCCCGAATTCCCGCTCTCCGGCACGCCATGTCCACCTTCCCCTACACCGACACCTTTTTCTTCCTCGACTCGAATAGTATTATTATGAACCCCACGCTCTCTATTGAATCCCATATCATGACCCCCGAGCGCCTCGGGAAGCTCATGCGCCGAGATGTACCCGTCGTCCCGCCTGACAGCGTTATCAAGACATACCGCCACGTGCCTGTGGAGCGCATTCAGTTTGTATTAACGCAGGACAAAGATGGGCTGGATCCAAGCGCGATGCTGGTTAAGAGAGGACAGTGGGCACATTATCTGTTCGATGCATGGTTTGATCCGATTTTCAGGCTGTATGGGTTCCAGAAGGCAGAGAAGCATGCACTGGTTAGTAGCGTTCACCCTGAAAAGCTTTCGGTTGGACCAAAACTTATAATGGCATTCTATAGGAGCATATTGTCCAATGGCACCCCACAATCCTCACAAAACTCGCGCTTGTCCCACAAAACATTATGAACAGCCACCCCAGCACTGGCAACAACGATGAAGGCGCATACACGGACGGTGATTTCGTTCTCAATCTTGGCAACTGCGAGGCGCATGGGCGTGACTGCGAGAAAGAGTGGAAGAAATGGGTTGCAAAAACGGCCGTTTTGGAAGAGTAGGGTCTAATTAACTTGGCAGCAGTCGAGTGATATTTGAGTGCTTTTTTTTATATACCTTTATTCCTTTCTGTGCGGTGCGGTTTCTCTTTATTCTGTTCTTTTTTTTGAGGGTTGCTTTATAGACTGGTTTTCGAGTTGGAATAATTCTTTGTAGTGTCTTTTTTCATGCCCACACCCCCCTTCATCTATCTAAGAACCTGTTTTTACTTTTTTAGCTATCGTTCTGTTCGAGGGATCATGCATTCCTGTACTCTATTGTATACATACTCCGCTGGCGGACCATGCCAGGTGGGGGCGTAAGAAAGGAGGGATGCTGGGATTGGAATTGGATTGGGGATGAGGAGAATAAAAGAACGTGACCATGATTTCTCACTCGGTCGAGTGCTCAGTGATGTGGAAGGACGGTACTCGGTGCGGGTCATGAACCGTGATTGGATTTGCGAGTAAGTGGTGGTGATGGGACTCAGACGAACAGCCTCCCAATTCTATTGTGCCCATGTCCAAGAATAGATATTAACTTTAGAAAGGATATAGCCAGGCCGAATGTAGTAGCAATTAGTAGCGAATGCCGAGCTAGCACCCTATGTAACGTGAGTGTATCATCGAACCCATAGAATTTATAGTACCAAAATGTAACATGTACTCTAGTAATAACAGTAGTAGTAATAGTAGTAGTAACTAGTAGTAGTAAACAATCTCGAGGGGACTGGCATGGGACAAGACCCGTCAAGATAACAAAAGAGACAAACATGGTATACGAAGGCTGGGAAAGGGGGGAATAGAAAAGAGAGTATAGAAAAACACTAAATAAAAATAAAAAATAAAAAATAAAAAATAAAACATGAAAAAGAAGAAAAGGAACCATGCTATCTTTTGTTTATCAAACCAAATTCCAAAATGCCAATAAAACTCACAAAGAAAACAATTCCTATCGCCATCCCCAAGGTAAAAGTCCCCATCAAAAAGTCCTGCAAACTGATGGTCAACAAGAAGCAATTGCAAATGAATAGAAATCATCAACCATCGAACCACTCACAACTCACCCAACACCCCTAACCCCAACCCCACATTCATACTCAACTAACCTCCTCCAATTTGAAACACAATCATATATAATGTAAATGAAACGAAATGAAATGACGTCCACTTTTTCCAAAATAAACCACCACGCCAGATGAAAGAGATAAACGGAAAGGAAAAGCGAGTACTCCAACAAGTCAAAATGGTAAGAGTACTTTACTAGTATACAGGCAGTGCAATCGAACGGTAAGGAAAAAGAAGAAGAAAAACTATTGAAAAGAAAATTGTCTCCTGATAAGTTAGAGGTCAGTGGGTTGTCGAACCGAACCTTATTCTCTCCAGCCCGTTATTGTAGTCCCCTTTCGTCATAGGCTCTTGAGAACATCCCGTATCATCCGGAACCCAGACACTCCAACCAATGTCAAAAACATACATCAACATCGAAAACCCCGAATACAATAAAACAAACACCGTGATAAACTCCCAATGACAAGACAAAGACTAAAGGAACTCCAGTATCCCCACCACGTCGCTTCTGCATCCAAAATATTTCATTAGTAACACATGCGACGTACCTACCTCATCTACAACCTTTCTAGTCTTATTGGAGTCCCAATTTTCCGAACTACAGACAGTGTGGTGAAACGGATATCTGTACCCCTCTATCGGGGCGTGTGATGTCAGGGTGATGGTTTTAGACGTATCACCGAGCACTTCACATTTATCAGCAATCCTTACTTTTCAGTACTTAGTACATAACTCACCTTTAACTCCCCTCCTCCTACCGCAACCCTAACCCCCCCTTCATCCCAGCTAATTTGATTGATTCCATCATCATCTACTGAAGAGATCTTGCCGTTTTTCCTCCTAGCCTTTGTTCCATCATACACATGTGTCATTGCACCCGTCTCTGTCTTCCATACAATCAACTTTCCATTTGCGCTTGATGCTAGCCGCGAACCGTCAGGTGAAAAGGAAATGCTTTCTATAGGGTCAACATGGCCTTTTAGCTCATGAATAAGTGTCCTTGAGACTGTGTTCCAGATGCGAATAGTGCAGTCGTCAGACGCAGACGCGAGGATGCGGCAGGTAGTAGAAGGTGAGCTAGTTGTCACGGGTTGCCAAACAAGAGACACAACGGATTTAGAATGTCCTGTCAGCTTAGCCTCACAAGTTTTCGTGGTTTTGTTCCAAATCTAGACACATACTGTCAGTACTACGGCGTCAAGCTTCAACCCTGTAGAACTTTGCTAACCATAACAGCACTATCCAGCGCCCCTCCAGTGGCGAAACGGTCCGATACTTCATCCCAACTTATACAGTTCACTTCCCCCTCGTGTCCTAAATACACAAAGGATTCGTCACTGTTCAAGTCGTATTTGAAAATGCCCCCTTTGTCGCCACACACAACAAACTGGTCATCCTCCACCCAGTCCATGTCACCCGCTACCTCCTTGTTTGCTAATTCGTAACTTTTTCGAAGGTCCCCTGTGACAGCATCCCATGCAATGATTTTTCCATCGCACGACAATGAAAGCAATGTACTTGCCGATTTGTTCCACTTCAGGTTAGTAACCGGGAATTTATGCAGTGAGTGTGAGAAGCGCAACAATCCATCAGTTGTCCATATTCTGGTTTGTCCATCAAAAGAGCCTGTGGCTAACAAATCTCCCTGTGGACTCCAACGCAATGCCGTTACATCTCCATGCCTTGAAACCATCGGATCGTCTATTTTTTGAACCAAAGGCTCATGTGATATAATTTTATTTTGAATCATATCCGATTGTGTCGCCTCTAGCGGCACATTCCATATTCGTGCGATCGAGTCCGGACTTGCTGTAACAAGTACCGTCGAGTGTACTGGGTTCCATGCGCATGTTATTACGCTTTTATCGTCTTGCCCAAGCAGTATTGTATCCGCCGCTGTCAACTCCACAACCTCCTCGTCAACCTGGGTACCGATGCTGTTGAGTTCGACAGGTACTGGTGTTTCCGGAAACCCATCTGTCATTGGCGTATCACCATCTAACCCAGGCAATACCTTTTTCCTTCGCTTGTGGCCTGTTACGCCATTCCCATTTACCACATCATCCCGCCCATGCTTTCTCGAACTCGTTGTCTGGGTGGTTGTGGCGGAAGTTGGGGAATTTGATCCTTCCATTGGATCATCATCGTCTTCCTGAGCGTGGACATTTTCCTCTCCAACACCTTCGTCTTCCACGTCGACTGCGGAATTGTTGTTTGGGAAGAAACAGAAAGGCTCGGCAGACTTTTTTCTCAACCCACCATCCTGTTGTGGTTGGATACCCTTAGTCAGCGACGTATCCTGCAACCATCGAAATCGCGAGACATAGCACCAGCCTCCCGGACGCTAACGAAGTGAACGTGCCTTATTGACGAGCGCGGCGCACTCAAGGTACTGAAGACCTCGCTGGATCAGATTTATCAATGTGCCAGTCCTAATCCTTGGTCCGAAGCCATTTTTGTCCACCTTACTCTCAACCTGAAATTTGCAGGCTGATTCCCGGAACCCTGTCGCACAGATAGTTTAAGCAATGGGGGTACAGGAGCAAAAGAGATGAAAGTCAAAAGAAAAAATTAGGGGATCTGGTCGAGAATATGAGAATCAGGAAGGGCGCACAAACCTGACTCTTGAAGATACCTATGTATAGGAATAGGTGTAAGCAGTTTTACTTGAAGAATTACTTCAGGGCCTTATGAAGCTCGGACTGGAGGGGTTTATTGATGAGAGTGGGGGGACTGTTGAATAGAGTGAGGAAAGATTGAAGGGGTTTGGGGGGGGGGGGGGGAAGGGGGTATGAGGGTGTGAGATGTATGCAGGTAATGTAGGTAGGATAGGTGTATATATTATCAAGAACCAGAAACCCACCTCCAAACGAGGTAATTCACTTGATCAGACGTCAGTGAGCTTGACATAGGTGCTCACAAAGACGCACGCGACGGGGGCTAACTGCCTTGACAGTTAGTATAACAACGAATTAGAAAACAGGGTTGGGTGGATAGAGATGGGGTTGTGATGGTTGAAGGGAGAATCTGAGATCGGGGGGGGGGGGGTCTACCAAAGTTGGGGACTAAGGAAGAGTTGGTTGAGTGAATAGATGCGTGAGACGAAAAGGGTTGGAATCAAAAAAGGATGGGTGGTTGAGAGAAAGAATTGAAGTTAGGATCTGAAAGGGAAGGGGAAAGAGATTATAGATTGGGGGAAAAGACACAAAAGAAAGCACGAGACGAACAGTTATTGCAGATTGTTGGAGCAGGAGTGAGTGGATGATTGGGAGGGCAGACTGATTGATGGATGGTGGAGAGACCAAGCCAACTTTGACAAGCGCAGCCGCGGATGGGCGCTGGGGGAAGCGAGAGAAGGGTTGTGGGCCCTTTCTTTTGTTCTTCTTTCTTTCCTTTCTTTCTTTCTTTCTTCCCTACAACTTTCTTTGGGGGGTAATATCAATCAATCAATAGAACGGAGAAGTAGGTAAGTAAGCAGCCAGGCAGGATGTGGGTAGGCAAGTACGATGGGTGCGTGGCTCTAAGTGATGCCGAGAAGCACAGGATACAGGATGTATGCGTGTATGCAGTGAAAAGCGGCCAGGCAATAGGCTGCCTGGGGGGGGGGGGGTGGGAGACGGATGGGCGGACACGGAAAGATGAATGGTGAAGAATGGTTGATTACATGAACTGTGTCTCCCTTGACCTCGAGAAGAAGAACGACTGGAGTTAGAGGGAAGAAAAAGAGACGAGCAACACGTTGTAGATATTGTGTGTGTGCGTGTCTGTACGATGTACCTATGTGGATGAATGAATGTACATACTATGTAGTATGTAGTAGAGAAGAAGTTCCTATGTATGTGTGGATAGGACAAGTATGGGCAAATGTTGTGTATGTTGGGGAAGAGGAGAGACTTGGAGACTCGGAGATTTGAAGATTACAATTGATTGACGGATCGATTCGAGATTGACAGGTCCCCAGTTGATGGTTGGCCGAGTCGCGACTGAGCAAGATAAAATTCAAAGATGGAGATTGACTGGCTGCTGACTGGGCTGGGACTGGTTCGGGTCTGCTGGAAATTGAAGAGTGACTGGGGTGGCCTCCGTCCGTGTGGGTGCGTTATGGTGTGGATGGATGCTCACACAGACCGAATGAGGTGTTAAAACAGCCACCTTTAGCGGTTCGATGTTGGGCAGCAGAGAGTGAGAGAGATCCGGGGACCAGGGGCATTTTTGTTGACCAGGGGGGGGGGATAGACTCTTTCAGACTCTCGAGGCTTTCTTGATCGTTGCGTGTTTTCGGTTGCACGTTGCTTATGTCGTCTTGGCTACTTTATCTAGGGGGATAGGGTCTTCTTCCAAGGGATGGGATCAAGTTCGATGGCGAACATCGAATCTCTAAACCTAAAGACTTCTCTTTTCATTTCAGTGAAGGAGGGATAATGAAAAAAAAAAAAAAAAAAAATGTGCCCTCTGTGCAGCACACGCTGCACCTCCTTGAGGATAACTGTATCTATATCAAGTTACGCAACAAAGAGCCACAGAAGATCACCACCTGGAACCGTTGCAGCATGGTGGTGGCATGGCACTGTACTGAGTGAGACTCGAACATCCACCAGAATCCCATCTTCAATGCGTCATCCCTTTTGGGCCTAGCAGCGGAAGGCAATTCGCTAGCCTGGTCACCATCTCAAACCTTTCCCTTTCAGCTGCATATCGCATCACACCAAAACTTCGATCTGTGGCTGCCTGCTGCCCTTAAAGCCACTTTAACGGTTGGCCTTTGCGCCACTTCCCTGCTTCACGCGTTACCCTCTCCCCCCGTTTTGTTTTTTCTCTTTGTGGAAACGTGGAGTACCTAAGCAACCAGCTCCGTCACCGTGCCTCACCCACCTAACGTCACGTCACTTCCCCTCGTAACTCTTCATCAAATTTCTTCTATCAGTGGTCCATACCCACCGTTATCCATCTTGCAATGCCCCCTCGAGTCAACATCCCCCCCCTGACACGGGCATCTCTTCTCCTCACAATATCCTTATCCATCATCACAGCAACGCTTCGATACAGGGACTTTCTCTCACGTCAAACTCCCGATTCGGAAACTTCCTCGGATCCACCAGCATCTGAGGGCGCAATATCCGAGGAGTACTTCACCATACCCTACCTTACTGTGGTCCCTGCAGAGTCTCTCCCTTTCCCGTGGACCTTCTTAACGGCGGCATTCATCGAGTCCAACATTTTTACACTTATCATCACACTCACAACTCTTTTCTACGGCGGGAAATACCTTGAGCGTGCGTGGGGTAGCTCGGAGTACGGGAAATTTATTCTCGTTGTGGGAATCATACCAAACTTCCTGGCGTTCGTCATTTACCTTATCACATTTGCTGTTACTGGGGATCCATCCGCCAGTTTTGTCACCATCTGTGGTGGGGTAGCATTGCAAGCAGGGTTTTTGGTGGCGTTCAAACAACTAGTCCCCGAACACACGGTTGACGTGTTTCGCGGCATCATTAAGATCCGGGTGAAACACTTCCCAGCGTTGTTTCTCCTTGTCAACACACTCTCGGGACCACTTTTTGGGACGGATGTGGCTGCGATACTCGCTTGGTTAGGGTTTGGCGCGGGATGGTGCTATCTGCGCTTTTATAAGCGCTCATTCCCAGATCTAGGGAGCAATCAGGCGCCTAGTCTTAAGGGAGACGCAAGTGAGACCTTTGCAATTGCTTACTTCTTTCCGGAACCACTAAGCCGGCCTATTGCGGTTGTCTCGGAGGTTGTGTACAATTCCCTGGTTGCAATCAGGGTTTGTACGCCATTCTCTGCAGCAGATATATCAGCGGGAAATAGTAGGGCAGAGGCGCGTGGTGACGCAAGGCTAGATAATTTGTTTGGCGGTGGTCACGGGGGGCATTCAAGGAATGGTAGCACGAGTGGGGCACCAATCCCAGGTAGTGCAAGAGCTGAGGCAGAGAGAAGAAGAGCTCTAGCGCTAAAGGCGCTGGATCAAAGGCTACATGCAGCGGCTAGTAAGCCCCAGGAAACTGATAACGGCGGGGAGGGAAGCTCAACTCAAAACTCTTAATTGGTATATAATGGAAGGCGGTATTAACCTGATGGTGTGAATATGGTGATAACTGTGAAAAGATGGTGTTTGTCTATCTTAATTTCTTGTTTTAGCGGGGGTGGAGTTTTTATTGACCTGTTCTCTTTCTCCTTAGTCTTTGGCGTATTGAAGCTAAGACCGGGCCGTTCTTGTAGATATATCGATACCCTTATGTTTTGTCTCGGTTTTTCCCCCCTTCGTTCGACGATGTGATGTTTACTAAAAAGGAAAAAGAACGGATTATGGGCGGCGTCAAGTGATTAGATATGGTTATTTAGTTTATGTATGGTAGGCTTCAAAGGCAGAAATTCGATTACTCAAATACCATCCTGCAGGTCTAACATACTTTATGGCTACATTTATGCGTGTGCCTGATTGAAGGAAACTTAGTTTAGGTCTCTAGCGTACAGGAAGTTAACGACTTTACACAAAACTAAACAACACGTGTACTGGTCCCATTCTTGTTCTGATAGGTTAGTAAGGTTGACTGAGTTCTCAGGGGTATCGGGTTTTCAATTGACGTCATGAGATATCACTCGAATATTATTACTAGCTCTGCATGTCTCTAAACTCGAGATTGTTACCAGGGGATTCGTAGATATTAGCAATTAAAATATAATGCCCTTTGTGCAAAAGACTCCCGAGTCTTTTTCTCCTTGTAGGGTCGGCTGACGGGAGGATAGGTACCAATAAGGTTACCTGGAAAAGGCTCCGGAGTCTTTTGCGCGGAGGGCCTAATATGAATTGTTTGAGGTACAAATGTTACCACTCCTTCCCAAAGATGTGAGAAAAAAAAGAAGAAGTGCCGCGCCACCTTTCAACTTATAACCCGGGTTCCGAGAGACTGAGCTAGTTAGATACAGATTCCCCGACTACACTCTCCCAAGACGGGCCCTAAGTTCGGGGGTAATATATATACCAATATACCCTATAGTTCCCCAATTCCTTTTGTATTGGCTTTGTTTCCAAAAGTATAAAACTGAATCGGGTGGCAGCAATATCTCCGATTATCCAAGTTAGGCTGCTTGCAACACCGTGTAGCACTCGCCCACTTACAAAAACTATACTAACCTCCCCCAGTTTCAAGACTGACGGAACCGTGCTAACTTGCGAAACATCTGCGGGTGTGTTGCATTCTTCCCCTCCCAAGAGCCATGAGCGAGAATTTGCTAATTATCTCTTCGTAGTCGGTGCTTTGTCATGTCAAACCACAGGAATGAACATCCGCGTTTGCCTAGTACGGTATCTTGAGGAGGTGTTTCGAGCAAAAAGGCATGATTTATCGTCCCTTCTAGGTTATTCTTTTTGGGTGCTGCTATATGTACCTACATGTACATATATACATGTATCTTACCCCCTCCCCCCTTGGCCAAGTATGTACTAAAAGAGATCAGCCATGCAGGGTCGATCGGCAGCCAGGATCTACATCATTAATCCTAGGAACAATCCGCACCATAGCCAGATATATATATCCTTCAGTATTGATGCTTTTAAGATCATGTATTTTTCAGGGATGAAACCGTGAGCCCTCAGTCCTGGTGGGGTGAATTTGGCTGCTGCAACAAAATGTAGCAAGTACTACCAGGCAGAAACCCAGGGGCACGCGTTTATGTGGATACATCAGCGACCTACTATAATTCAAATTTCAATTATGACACAACTACATGTACACGTACATGTAAATCACTACTTTTAGGGCGCTTTCATCTTAGTATACCCAACTCACATCAACAAGTGAGATGAAAAGTCAAACTTTCAAGTTTCCCAAACACAGTTTAGAGATTCAATGCTGCCTTGCCTAGGGAGCTGCCGTCGTCTCCGCTTTCAAGAATATCGTTTTAAATGGCTATAGAAATACTCACCTTCACAGCCTTTCCTACCACCACTCACCGCCACTCACTCTTCATCCACATCTATAATCACTAGTAAAAATGAGCAACAGATATACACCACCCTATGTTCGCCCCCAGAATCAACCCAATAAAAGACACAGATTGCAAGACAAGCCATTCGAACGTACCTACGGTATTGGAGATACGGCCCTCGAGTATAGGTGGGGTAGAAAGCCGGGCAATGATGGGATGCCTGATCTTAATTATGATGAAGAGCTACTGGGATCTACGGAGTTGACATCCAGGGCTGAAGATTGGTGGAAGCGAAGAATATGCTGGGGGAGAAGTTGCACAAACAGTGGTAGCTCTCAGTGCTTTGACTGTGATGAGGAGTTTCAAAGTCTTTGCAATTTGCAGTTGTTGAATCCTTCGTAGACTGCCTGGAAACTTGTGCTTATTTCTGGCTTGATTTGAATCTGACCGAGTGAGGATTTGTGGTTCGATGCCTGTATTTTCTTAGGCCTAGGTCCTAGTAGCTAGTACAATAGAAGGAGTTGCATGTGATGCGAAAGATTCACTTGCCCTATTTTTAATGAGTCTCTTATGTTTCTAGTCTTTACATGAAAGCCTTCGTTCCCGATCTAGATACCTGATCTAGATACCCGATCTGCAAAACCGTAGGAGTAGAAGGCTGGGTCGTCGTAAGAATTATATACTCAAGATGCGAAATCAGTGACATATAATATTCTAATAGTCGCCGAACACGCCCCAAAAAGCCAGGAGGCGGGAATTTCGTTCGCCGCTTGGACTGTGCGCGCTTAAATTGTCGACTGGGTTTACGATGATAACTTTCCAAAAAACAACTCAGTCCGGTTGCTTAATGCGAAATTATAGTATCATGTAGTATACTGTTCCTCTAGATCGATTCGACGTTGTGTGTCAACGGCAAACATGAGGGGGTAAGACTTATTATTGCCTTGCAGCGATTGATTGAGTAATAAATTATTGGTGAAAATGCCATTGTGTAATTGAGCTCCCATCTCCCAATTAAAATTTCGGTAAAATTTATATGTAATATTGCTGATTCCCAAATAGCTCGGTGGTACAATCTCCGTCTGACATTGGGTGCGATCGGGTTGTCTATAAACTTGTTTGTTTTCGCATCCACATATCGATAGATAGGTGTCCTTAATGCTAGTCCCCTCAGTGACATTTCAACAACATGTTAAGTACCTATTCTAGAGACTTAAGCACAACCCAAATGAAGCGCACCCAAGCGAAGCGAAGAACTCCATCCGTACTCTAATACACCATGACCGCCCACTCTGTGCTGTCAAGATCGTCAGGGGCTAGACCTAATGTTGATAGAATAAAATATTACCCAACCTAGCTTTTTTTGATGTAATCATGCTTTACCATTTTCCAGTGCCTGGCGCGCAGCGATTTTTCGGTACTGGGCGGAGTGGTGCTGGTGAATGCTAAATATAAAGCAGATGTCAATGATAAATAACCGCGCGCCACTATAGCAGTAACTCAGGTTGGTGGTTGTGGTGGCCTTGCCGTCCATAGACAGGAAGAAGCGCTGGGAGATAAAGTGTAGCTTAGTAAAAAGGCTTGTAGCTTACGGATATGATCAAAATAGGTAAGGGTTTATCTGGAATAAGATGAAAGTTATGTTTCCCCCACTCACCGGGTCTCTTCCCGGTGTTATTCATATCTTATGTCGGAATCCGTGCCGAATAGTTCAATAATCGGCATTGTCGGCCACAGGGAGGCCTCGATACCAAGCCCGAAACCCAACTTCAATATCCAACTTGCTATGGCCTGCGCCTGAATCTGAGTACATGTAGTGTACAAGGGTCAATTGTCAGCTCCCCTCTTTTCCTGTACCTCGCCAGCTTCGGTCCAACATGTGTTTGGTACATGCGATATAAACATTTCGCCCTTTCCAAATAGCCTGCGATCGCAGAGGCGGGAAACATTTTTCTTCCTTTCAAACATCGATCGATATCGATTTTACAGATTACGGGGAAATGTACTCGCTCGATGGGTAACGCAAGGGTATTAGAATAACCGACTCGTCATCTTGGGGGGTAATTTGGATCTTACCAATCGGGCTCGTTTATCGTAGATTATGCCTGCCTGCCTGTTCGCCCGCTTTCTAGCATGGTTCCCTAGGCACCACCTGTAACCATGGTCTTGTTTCTCAGCCTTATTCCGCCGTCAGCGGGATCACCCACTCCAGGATCTGGTGAGAGGAATCGGTTTCTTAGTGAGCTGAAGGTGTAATCATCACTCGATCGCGGAGACCCGGATAAATAAACTTTTTTAGGTGGGTTGCATATATCTAGGTAAAGAACTCTGCGTATATGCACATAGGTATGTGCCTCTTCTCGTGCTCCAGATGGGAAGATGGAGCTCTTCTCATAAGCTGTACCACTTAATATATAATATATACCTACCGTAGGTAATCAATTGCGATAACCCTACCATGTAGAGCAGTACATACCTAGCAGATTTGCACGTTGTGCGTTATGAAAAGTCGAAGATTTGAACTAAGGAGTGCATTTGCCCCCTCTTCCCCTCTCAGATGCTCCTCCCTACGGAGCATAACGTGGAGTCATGGGTTGGTGATGTTACAGTTGGTTTCTGTTTGGCTCCTGTTTAATCTCATTTCTGGGTGCACAGGTGATTTGGGGGGAATTTGATTGCCAAGAGATGCCATATAACACTCCGGATTAACCTCCCAGAGCCGCGCCAAACGGAAGGATTGAGGGGCGTTTACGGTATCTCCGCGCATATGTTCCAGGTCTAGAGTGGAGCCTGGCGCCTTCAAGAGCAGGTGTAAAAATATATTCACATGTACTCATTACCAATTCAGTCACTTACAGAAGAGACAGCAAGTTTGGACGAGAGATATTTTGGTCACTGTTGTTCGATCGGCCGCATCTGCGTGACGGGGGGCAGCCAGGTTTTCGGATTTGCTGTTATTGCTGGGTCAAGATGACCCCTGTGTAGTTAAGAGAAATGAGCCAACCAGAAGCAATCCAAGGCAGGACCCGAAGCCAAGCATCATTCCACGATACCGGAAGAAGCTAGCGAGCACGGACACCCCACCCCCAAAACTGCTTAAGGTCAAGAACTTTGGATTGTTGCTTTTTTGACCCTTCCCCTTCTCGCGCACACGCCGCTCAAGGGCTGCTGCTGTGCTTGATTTCTCTTTGCCTGGTTACCCTTTGGTTTGCTGCTTGTCTGTCTGTTTGTCTGCCTTTGCCTTTGCCTTGCCTTTGCTTCTAATTGCTGCCTATCCTGTGTCTGTGGGGTGGTACTACAGCTTTTTTGGTCCCTTTGTATGCATTCACTCACTCTATCCGCTCTTTTTTTCCCTTTGCTGCACTCTGTTTCGTCGTCCTCCCTGTCAACTTCCACCGGGCTGTCGGTTTCTGCTGCAATCGAGGACTAGCGGACCCGGCCTACAAAACAATTACACGTCTTTTATCGACGCAGGTCTACATCACTGAACATTATACACGTACTTCATACATCCTCCTACAGCTTCCCCTCACTTTTATTTTTTCTTAGAAAGGGAAGAGCCAGAAAAAAAAAAAAAAGAGGAAGATCATCCGGGATCAAACCACCGAATAGCCGCTAAGGGTTCTTTAGCTCACCAGTCTCGTGCTTCTGCAGGACTGCTCTGACTGCTTATTCTACCCCGGAGTAGTTACTTAAGTTCAACTACACACGTTGTCTATCGGTGCGAAAGTGAAAAGCGAGACGGAAAAACGTGTAAAGAGAAGAGAAGAGTGAAGAGGCAGAAGAATACTGAGGAAGGGTTGGCCCACAATCCTAGGGACGGAGAGACGGAGATACTGAAAAAGACTTTGCATCATCATCGATCACACACTAGACCCTAGCCATAAACCTCCTACCACCCCCTCCCTCCAATTCTATTTAGAATTGTCCATCTTCACTTTATTGTGCGTCGTGCATGACAGTCGGCATTCATACAAGACTGTTTGGTTTCCCTTCCAGATGCAGAGTTGAGGCCTTTCCATCTTTGTCACCCCATTTCTTGTCCTCAGTCCTCCTACCTCTCCCCTTCATTTCAACCCTCACCTGGTCCCCTCCCATTGACGTCTCGGAACTTCATAGTGATGAGGGACAGAATGTCAGGCTTCTTCACTCCTATTTCCAAAAATTCTGGAGGTATTCCCAACCTCAAACTCACTCCTACTGCGACCTCAAACAATAATTCCCCTGTGTTCCTCTCATCTCGCCCAAGCAACCGTTCACAAAGCAAATCCAGACAGAATTCTTCTTCAGCCTCATCAGCCTCACCATTCTCCGATTGCGGCCTCTCCTTAAGACGAGTGATAGGCTGCTCTACAACTGCGTTCGATAGCCACCCTCCATCACGATCCTTTGCCTACACTGCAGGTGCCGCTGCTGTAGTCGTTCACCTTGATGACGACTTTCAGATTACCCAGCGGTTTTTTAGAGCCCGGCCTAATGCCCCTACTCTTGCTTCTACCGGAGCATCATTTGCACCCTCTACACCGACTAGCTACATCCAAGAGACTAGGAACAGGACAGCAGCTTCGTTACGGGAATCTGGAGTCGGCTATCAATATACTAACTCTGCATCACCATTCGCCCAGGATGATTCACCAAGCTCAAAGACGTGGTCTGCTCGTGAGCGAATAAAAGCTGCAACTTGCTTATCGTTTAGTCCTGATGGGAAATGGCTTGCGGTCGGAGAGGTATATACCAATGATTTTCGTTGTGACCGAGTGATTACCCATGCTAAAGTTTAAAATTCCATTTCGGCAGACCGGTTACAACCCTAGGATTTTGATTTTTTCAATGTCCAAGGATGTACCTAGCGATATCCCTGCTGCGGCCATGTCCGAACATACCTTTGGGGTGCGCGACGTGGCTTTCAGCGCATGCTCACGATACCTGGCTAGTATAGGTACTATGAACGAGTAAGCAGTAGCAATCGCAATCCGAGCAGGACCTGACCAGAGCTAATCAATGGGGATCTATAGCGGATTTGTCTACGTCTGGTCATTGAACACAAACAGAAGCGGATTGGTTCGCCTTCACGCAACTAACAAATGTACAAGCTTTGTACGGCAGATCGCATGGATGGGGAAAAGCCTTGTTACGTCCGTAATCCATATATCCCGAGCGACTTCCAGATGGTTATTGACAATTGGATAGTGTGGGAACAAGACATGTCAAAATCTGGAGAACTGAAGAAGATGTGAGAAAATCTCTGTCCATCAGTCGCAAACAACTGAGGCTGACAGCCAGAAAGCAAAAGCCCGTTAACCCAGGACCGAAGGTCCTGCATGGCCGAAATGCGCTGTTGGGTAGTATGTCGGATTCAACAATGAGCTGCGTTGTCGGTATATCGGACGACAAAGCCTTGGTCTGCACGGAGAAGGGTGATATCTGTTTGCTTGATGAGAGCGGGCTTAGATTCACTAGAGTCGCGAGCGCCGAGTTTGGTGTCAGTTCGATTACCGTGGATGCGGATTCAAAGTTTGCATGGGTAGCAGGCAGGCATGGAAGCATTCGGTCGGTAGCGCTCTAGCCGAGTTCAAGGAACGCACACTGATGGTTTTCAGGGCTCTTGTTTTGAAGGAAATTGTACCCTCGACACCACCAGAATCGCCATCATCCTCACGTTCTAGTTCTCCAGTCCTTCCGTTTGGATCTCGACCCGCCCATGTACTCGCAATGGCGAGCATGCTCGGCCATCTGTTCACCTTAGATTCTAACAAGTCGCTCAAAATGATCAACATGTCTACTGTAGATGGCGTTCCTGTTCCTAATACACTAGTGCGCGAATTACCAGCTCATCATGACCCTTGTCTCGGTGTTCGACTTCTTCCACTAGGCCGCTTCTCCGACGCTCTTTTCTTTACTTGGTCCTCCGGAGGCACTGTATTATTCTGGAATTTGGACGGCGTAACTAGAGGAGAGTTCCAGGTTGAGCTTGAGCAACCTATGGAGAGCGAAGATGATGTGGCAAATGAGCTTAAAGTTGTTAGAGTTTCAGAAGATGGTGACATGTTCGTTACTGGTGATAAATATGGTGTTTTACGGTATTTACATGGCCACGAACATTTTGGTATCTTGGGCTGACGCTTTGACTAGGGTAATTGACGGTAAAGACCAGGATTGCCTCTATGCCGTTAAAGCTCATGCTGGGGAGATTATGGATATCGCGATAAGTGGAGATACTATCACTAGCTGTTCGAGAGATCGTACAGCACAAGTTTTTCACAAAGATTCGGAGGGATGGACCTTGACACAGACGTTGGATGATCATACGGCAAGCGTGAATAGGGTTTTACTACTGGATAACGGAAATAAACTTTTGACTTGCTCAGCGGATAGGACAATTGTCATTAGGGAACTTTGTCGCCGAGAGGCCATCAATGGCTCCGTCACTATGGCTTATGTGCCCGTCAGGACTCTTACCACAAAAGCATCACCAGTACATATGACGCCACTTTCAGATTCAACGCTTATCGTCTCAACCATGGATAGACAGATTCAAAAATTCGACTTGAGTACCGGGAAAGGCTTTGGCTGTTTTAAGGCGACAGACGAGTCGGGTGACGCGGTTGTGATGGATTCTGTTACAGTCAGCAAGGATAGAGGGTTTCCACGGGCTAGAATCCTAGCAGGGATTTCAACAACGGATAAGAGCATAAGACTTTATGATTTGTCGGGGAATCTGATTGATAAGGAGTGGGGACATACTGAAGGAGTTAGTGATGTGGTTTTGTTGGAACGGGAGCCGCAGAATGGGGAGGAGACGGGGCAAACAATTGTGATAAGCACAGGGTCAGATGGAACAATAATGATCTGGGGATTTACACCAAAAAATTCTGAGCCCGAGTCAGCAACAGTTGTGGATACAGATGGTACCGCAAATGTTACCTCTCAAAAGAAGGAAATGACCGCAACCAGGCCACCACTTCGGCGTGTATTGAGCAGGACTGAACTGATGGACTTTACTCCAAAAACTGGCGGTTCAGCACAATCTAGTAGGCCTGCGTCCTCTCACACTGGAAACACATCTCCTCCGCGAACTCTCAGGCGAAAGACTTCAGCATACGGGATGAACCGGACAACAAGTGCCAAAGGAGTACCTACGTTACCAGCTGTACTACCTGGCACAGTTTCAACAGCATCATCCGCAACACCAACACCCTCAACGACCTCTGATGATTCAACATCCCCATCAACTCCTCTCTTTGGTCCAGAGGTCACCAAACGGACAAGTGTTGGACGAAAAAGCATTTCCCCTCCAGCTAGTATAAGGGAAGGCCGGAAAAGCATTTCCCCTCCAGCTAGTATACGGGAAGGCCGGAAAACTAGAAATCGAACGCCAAGCCCAACCACAACAAAAAAGGCCCCAACAGCCCTAACCCCTCTACGTAGAGGAAACTCTACCACAAGAACACGGGTACGGGGACATAGCGCGGGAAGTGTTGATGCACCTATTCTCGGGACTGGTGTAGGAAATATGAACGGGCTTGCTGAGAGTCTTTCGCGAAGCTTAAGAAACTTCCGAAAGAAAATCGACGCAGGTGCTAAAGAAGGCGTTAACCCGGAGGTGCTGAAAGAGTTGCAGAGGGAGTTAGGGTTGACTGCAAAGGAGTTGGGCGCGAGTGGGGACAGAGAGGGCAAGACCAACCGCGGACGATCAAACGCATCCACCCGCAGCCTTGGACCGCAAGATGCGGTGATGACGCAACTACTGGATACATATTCAGAGCGCTTAGTTTCAATTGTAAGCGAAAGGCTTGAAACAAAAGCCCCACTTACACGAGAAAGGAAAAAGAAGATGGTAGAGACCTCAGGAGAAGGTTAAGAAATAATAATTAATTCCAAATACCCTCAGCTCGATTTCATTTGTCATGCGTTTTTGTATCTGATCAGTCTTTATTCGGTTGGGTTCTTCTATGTTATTCTTAAACGGGGTGTTCCGTGTGCTTCAATTTTGTTTCATTCTTACTTGTTTTACAGTTCGTTGGGTTGGTTTTTTGAGTTAATTTTCTCTTTTCTTGACCTGCTTTGGAGATACCTTCGTTTTAAATCGTTTCATAGGGTTTTAATGTACACTAGTTTTCTTTGCGTCTTTTGCATGGGCAGGGCTTCTTTTCTTTTTTTTTTTTTTCACCTTTCAATTCTCCTAGCTTCTGGGTTGCTTTTTTTTTCTTTTTTTTGGTCGGGGGCGGGGATTTTCTTTTTACAGGATTTATTTACTTTCCGGAGCAGATTTTTTTCCTTTGTTTTTTTCTTGAAGACTTCAGTCAATGGGATTTTCATATAGGGGTGGGAGACAGGTGTACAAAGTGTAAAGTTTACAATATCTGGATGTGGGGTGACCATGGGGGCGTGGAGTTTTGTCGTCTGAAATTTGGGAATATTGGGGGGGGGGGGGGGGTTGGATGCGATTGGAGCTGAATGTACGCGAGGGACAGGCGCGGCTAATACTACTAGAGACATTTGGGGTGGGAGGAGGGGGCTGTGATGATGGTAGTTTTTCGCCTACTACTTCATGCCCGTGTGAGAATCGGATTACTATTATAGGGTGTGCATGATTATATACATTCTCTCAAGGTGCCCCTCTCGTATGATACGTTCAAGTATGATCATGGAAAGTGATTCGGTGGTCTAGAACCGACCAGCCAAGAGCATTTATTGGGATCAAGCTTATGACATGATGCAACGGCTGGCTGGTTTCCAACCCCGGTGTGCCCCGCTATCAGAAGAGGTGATTCCGGGTTCAATAAATCAACCACAAAGATTACCGAGAGAGGGACGCTCAGTACTATCCCGTGTGAGGCGCACATAAGTGATCTTCACACGCGCAAAGTAAGGTGCTGGCGACAAGCGCCGCTACTACCGTAAAAACCTATTGGAAGATGCAGTACGTACATAGTATGGAATGGTGTGGGAGAGGACAAATTGACTTGGGTAAGGTAAATCACATGTACACACATACAATACTAAAGATGAGAGTAAATTAGAACACGAACTTTTCAACGAATAAATTCCCAACCCCTCAGCTTGGTGCCAACATATCGATTTCTCTCTATCCCTTAAACTCCCCACCCTTTAAGAAAAAGCCCTCGCCCATTTGAAAGGAAGAAAACCTATACCACCTAGAATATAACGATCCTCCTCTCAAACCCCCACCAAGAGCTATGAGCTGGATCCACAGAATTACAGCTGGCTTCAGCAGCGGCGAGAAGCCGGTGGTCTACGAGAATTTCGGCTGGAAATATACATGGTCACCACTTCACCCGAGCCACGATGAGGCAACGGCCCTGCGGGGCTGTTGGGATAAACTTTCGGACGAAGCACTGGCTAGGCTATTGGCGGTCAAGGGAGAGAGGGACCTGTACACTACATTGAAGGAGGAGCATCAGAACGACGACGTGTTGGACCAACTGTGGACAGAGGTTAATACGATACCGGAATGGGTCGATTGGGAGCAGATTCAGAGGGGTCAAGATGTGAGTTTTTTTTTTTTTTTGTAATACTATAACCGGGAGAGTGGGATGTTGGTGGTGTGCTAGAGATGTAAACGGTGTAGAGGAGGATAGGTGGGATTGGTTACTGATAGTGGTGGGGTGGTTTAGGTATATTATCGATATGCAATAGCTATTAGTGCTGGGTTGACATATTCAAGTCTGCTAGGAGGGATGGTATGTTCACATACGTCTAGTTTTCTTGTGCTTTGTGATAGGATACTTTTGTCCAACGGCTGCTATGCAGGATTGACAAATAGAAATGCAGGGCGCGCATAAGATCGCAGAGGTGCTGGCTCGTACAGGTGGCTTCTCGAAGTCGGTTGCGAAACGGAGGATGTTTGAGACTACGCAGTACGTTATTTGTTTCTCGTTTAACCTACCAGTGTTGTACGTGTTGCGGTTTAGATGTATTATTTGCTAATTCTATATCAAGACATATCTTACAGGTAGGGTAGATTGGACGAAAGGCCCCTGTAACACGGGATCGACGTCATGACTAGGCCGGTTGTTAACTTTGGGATGGAAATGGTAGTGTACTAGGTCCCTTGAATCGATAAAGCCCGGTGGGGATGGCCACATATCGTCTATCAAGGTCCGGTTGCTTCACTCGGCGGTTCGTAAGAGGATATTGAAGCTTCGGGAGAAAAATCCAGAGTATTACGATCTTGAGGAATTTGGGATACCAATCAATCACTTGGACTCAATTGCTACGATATTGTCATTTAGCTTGTCGATGGTAATGTTTGCGTTACCCAGGCAAGGGATTTTCCCGACGAGGCAAGAGTGAGTTTTTCTTTGAGTTATCTATATTATAGGTTTATATTGATTTTCTATCTCTGGCGAGTAGGGTTGTGGATTACACGGCGTTTTGGAGATTGGTTGCGCATTATGTTGGCTGCCCTACAGAGTAAAACCTCCCCCGCACTTTGAAACGAGCTTACATGTCACTAAGTCAATCAACAGCGTGCTTGCAACCCCTGAGCTAGCAAGGGTCTACCTGGAATATATTTTCATCAATGAAGTGAAGCCCTCGCCAACCTCAAAGATCCTGTCCCAAAATATTATTGCTTCCATTGCCAACACACCGCCGTCATATCCATCTGCCGACTTTTTGGTCGCCACAGCCAGATGGATCAACGGAAACGAACTATGTGACGAGCTTGGCCTCCCGCAGGCACCCTTCCTCAGTAAAGTGTTGGTGTTCTCACAATGCTTATTCGCTTGCTATATCGGTTATTCATCCAGAATATTCCCCGGATTCGACAAGCGCAAGATCGAGGCCACAAAGCGGATCATGTTCAATATCCTCGTTAGCAACGACGGCCTGGGGGGGTTAACAAATTTTGATTTCCAGTTTGTGCCACAATTGACAACAAAGACGGAGGCGGGCAGCATCGAGGCGATGGACCTGAAGTGGAAGGAGATGAGGGGATTGTCGGAGAAGAGGGGCGCAACAGTCCTACTAGTTTTTTTTGTGCTCCTAGGGATCATAACCGTGATTGGTATGTGGCTTTTTATGAAAATGGTGCAGTTTGTGGGCCCTAGTCTGCTTGGACCCGCAGCAGTTGAGTTCACTATTGCTACTCAGGGCGGTGTCTCTATCTAAGACACCACTTTGGGGATACTAGAGGGGCGTGTGATTGTCGGGGTAACCTTAGACTGAAGTCACTACTACTTACTTACAGAGTTTTAACCATATTCGCTTGTTATTATACCACTATATTTGAACAGTTTGAACAAATCTAGCTATGGACTACATGTAGCTACCACATGGTCAATGATTAACGATCCTGTTGCACTACAGCCCCATGCAGGTCCAGCAAAAGAAATGGACAAAAAGCCCGCTATGACTTTATGGTACCAGAATGCCTTGTACCTACTTATATGTAAATAATAAATGCCGGAAAGGGTCAATTATTACCAGGTATTCGCACGGCACCACCCGTGTGGCTTTAAAGCTTATCCATCCTTGGCACCTATACCAGCCACATGAGGGGAAAAGCGCGTAGCTGAGCCTTGCTGGGGTAATGATAGACTAAGCCTGAAAACCGTAAATCTCCAAGTGACGTCGGCTTCGAACACTGACCAGCCATTTGATAAGTCGTTTGAGAACTCATATATGTACTGCTGTTATTATCTACTGTGGGTGGTTGAACCTTTTGCAGATATATAAGGTACATATCACCAACGTTAATAATATATATTATAGAAAAAAAAGAATCTTTGGCCCTGTCACAAACCAGCTTACAGCTACACATACCCCGCCTCCTACATCCCCGCTCCTGCCTTATCTAACCAGGGCTACCTACCTACCTACCATGTCCATCCCCGCCCCCGCGCCCGCGCCCCTAATAGTCGGGCTCTCAGGCCTCTCCAACAGCGGCAAAACGACGCTGTCACGGCTCCTACGGGGCCTCTTCCCCTCGAGCTTCATCCTGCACGAAGACGACTTCTTTGTGGCGGAAGCGGACCTCCCCGTGGTGGACGGGGAGGTGGACTACGACTGCGTCGAGGCCATCGATTTCGCGGCGCTCAAGAAGGCGCTGAAGCATGTGCGGGAGCGCGGGCGCCTGCCGGAGGACCTGGTGAGCAAGGAGGATAAGAACGCGCTTGGGGAGAGCGGGGTGCGGGAGGAGGTGGTGGCGGGGTGCAGGGCGAGGGTGGGGGAGGCGTTGGGTGGTGGGGTGGGGGGAGGGGTGAGACTGGCGGTTGTGGATGGCTTTTTGCTGTTCCATGATGAGGAGGTGCTGGAGGCGCTGGATTTGGCGGTGTTTTTGAGGGCGCCGTATGAGAAGGTGGGCTTGTGGTCTGGATGGATTTGGGGGTGAAGGTTTGGGACTGAGTGTGCTAATAGGGATGTTTTATATATATATAGGCAAAACAGAGGAGAGAGGCTAGGGCCGGATATGTCACCATCGAGGGTAGCCCCAATTCTTTATATTTTGTTCTGTTCTATACTATACACATATATATATACACCTAGCTAACTAACTCTAGGCTTCTGGGAGGACCCCCCTGGGTACTTTGATAGGATCGTCTGGCCAAACTATGTTTGCCCCCTCTTCCCCCCCAGCCGGTCTTGATTGATGTTTGGATCTAACAAGTTGCAGGTGAAAGCGCACAGGCACCTCTTCGTTGGTGGGGATGTCAATGGCAACCTGGACCCCGAGGTCATAAAGAGGAAGGGTATTGTGGCGCCGTTGGAGGCGGATATGCATATGAATGAGATCCTGCCGTGGGCGGTGGAGATCATTATCGATGCGGTGGAGCGGAGGAGGGCGTTGGAAAATTAGATTTTTCTTTCCCTCCTCTATTCTGTTGTAGAGAGTTGACGACGTAGGCTGGGTGGATAAGTGCTTCCCTCGTGGGGTTTTTATAATATATAAATGAGAACCCCCACCACCTTATAATTAGTAGGATTAAAAAAAAAAAAAAAGAACTCCATTCCATTAATTGAGTGCATAAATAATTTTTTTTTGTTTCGCATTTTGTGCGTTTCTCTCCGGAGGTTAGGCCCTGGGTTTAATATAACAAGGTCCCCTATCCCTCTCTTTCTCTCTCGCTCTGTCAGATAACCCTCCTCTCATCCCATAACTCACCCTCTCCTACGCCAACACCTCGCCCTCATCCTCGAATCCCAGCGCCCGCAGCTTCTTCCTATGCACCTTGTCCCTCTGCTTCTTCTCCGCATCCGCCTGTCTCTGCGCCGCAAACACCTCCTCGACTGACGCCTGCCGGAAGGGTATGTCGTCCTCGCGATCAAGGTCCTATCCGCCCCGTAATGTCAGAATTTGACCCTCCCATACTCTACACAAGGGAGGGGGGTGGTGGGGAGTACAATCTCGCCAAGCAACAAGACGTTCTCGCCACGGACAATGAAGACGCCGCGCGGGATGTCGCAGTACGAGTCGTTCACATACAGACGTTCGACGGTGCTCTGGAGAACGAGGTTTGCTGCGCGGGGAGGGCGAGAATGTGTTAGCTGGGCTTCTTCCCCACAATCTATCTATCGCATCCAACCACCCGACCTAGCACAGAAGTGAAAGTTGAGACAAACCGTACTATATCGCGCACACAGATCCACTCAGTCAACACTCCCTCCTCTTGTACAGAAAGCGGAGAAGAAGCAGCAGCAACATACCTGGTCCCACGACCGCAACACACCAATCAGCTTGCGCCCATCTCGGAGCGCAACCAGCAGCTTCTCTGTACCCGTCAGTTCACTTTGGTTCGGGCGAGTATGAGGGTGGTGTGCGCACTATCGGTCAGATCGAGGAGCTGCGCAGATGTCGTGAACATTTGCGGTGGGAGCGTTGGGGGTTCGGCGCCTTCCATCTTTTCACTTTTTCGTGCTGTTTTGGTGGCGAAGGTGACGGAGGTGACGGGGGGTGAGGCGAGGTGAGGGTGACGGGGTGGGTTTCTTTAAAGGATGGTTAATGGTGGTGATGTCGAGGCCGGCAGGAAAATGGTGGTTGGTGGGTGTTGCGCATGCACAGTGACCGGCCCCGCTACTAGGCATCCCGCAGCCGAGAACAACCACTACAATACATTGGAGCCTTGCGTAGTAACACTTAGGGTCTACGAAGGAGTGTCTTTTTTACTTGGGAACTTCTAATAGCGAGAGTGCGCAGTGTTTGCAATTCGGACCCCGCGGTTTCGTTTTTTTTGTTTGCATCAGTAATTGCATTCGGACCCCGCGGTGTTAATATGGAGGGTGGAGGGGGGTAACCCTAGCCCCAGCGTCATGAGTTCTCGCTCGGTGGAGGGTTGGAAATCAGATCAGTTGTCGGGGTGGGTCGGCAGTGTTTTATTTGCACTTCAACAGCTGGTTGGTGGCAGTGTAGATATATAGTGAAATTCCTAAACCCGTATTACAGTATACTGTCGCAGGTTTTGAAAAAAAAAAAAAAAAAAAAAAAAAAAAACACCTTCCCAAGGCTAACAGCGAGACTGAATAAGGTCACGCAACCCGAACCATGTCCCTCAAATATGTGACATACATTCTCACCACAACAACCACGACAACCATCACCACTCCCACTGTGACACAACCACCACTCCGAAACAACTGGCCGGCTGTTTTAGACATTGTTCCGGGTATATATGTACTTGTGTACCTACTTCCCAATCACGTTCCACCGTTCTTGGGGTACCTCCGGCCCGTCTGATGTATGTATCTCTCTCTCTCTTCTACCCTACCTAAGCGCCCAAATATAGAGCTGCTTGATCCAGAAGGTTGGGCGTGTTTATGTAGGTAGAGCATGTCTGTGAACGCCACCACCACCACCCCGGTTCCTGCGCGCATTCCCGGACTGCAGGTGGTTAGAGAGTAGATGTCTCTGTATGGTTTGATTACTCCGTCCCCACGGGTCGAGCCCATGTCGGCGTTCGTGGAGGGTATGGGCACGTACATGTGTGGAGGTACATGGGTTTGCATGCATGCAACTCTACTAGCACTTCCCTGACGTTTAGAAAATGGATCACTATTGCACATCATACCAAGTTTTAGACTTAGCGCGTAGGTATTTATATGGCATGTAATAACGACCATCCCCCCAGACGTCAGGGTACATGTAGCAAAGCACATAACGTCGTATGGGTTTCACCTTTTATCTGTCCTGCCAGCAGCAACCATCAACTATGCCGCCGATTAGGGGTGGGGGGGCCTTAGTTTCTTGGACGGATTGGTCTCCGAGGAGGTGTCGAGTCCCACCTACCTACCAACCCAAGCCAGCAGTTGGCCAACGTTGTACCAAGGTCTGGCAGCTGTAAATGTCTCTCTCAATAGTTGGACTATACCATTAGGAGATATTAGAATAATTAACAACAGGATTAGAGTTGGGGGAGAGAGGGGTGTATGAAAGACCAAAACTAGATCGACCAGAACTAGGGAAATAGGGTCCACATCCAAGAGAACTTTAGCCACAACCAGTCACTCAACACCCAAACACACGTACATCCCCCGTCTATCTTGTGAACAAAGGCTAACAAAGAATGGGAATATGTATTTAATGCGAGAACTTTAGGGGGTAATCATGATAACCATGGATGACTGACTGGGTTCGCTATATGTAATTACACCGACACCCATTAAAACAACAACAAATTAAACCAAGGAACAATGTTTAGATTTGCGAAATTTCATAAATAGACTATCAACATAACATTGGACTCATAGATGCTCACTCGGAGTTCTCATCATGAGATCTCACTCGGCAGGTTTCCGCAGGGTAAACGGATAAAATTAGTCTAAAATCAAGAGGGATATAATGTTGAGAAAGAAAAGAAATGGAAAGAGGTATCTATTTAGAAAGACAAATACCCTTAACTAGTTGACGCCTACACAGACCCCCACAACCCCACATCCACCCCACCCCTAATATTCCAACTCGTAACACCATTCAGAAGCCCAACAAAGAGAATTCGAGGTACTTATATACTCATCTTGCTCCCTCCCCCCAGTATTGCTTCGAAACTGCCCCCTCTGGCGCTATTGCCCACTGCGGCCCCATCATATCCCTCATACTCGTGCCAAACCTCTCTGACAGAGGCCCCAAGTACGGCTCACCGGCCCCTCGCGCTGCTCCTGCTTCTCTTCTCGGCCTCGCAAAGTCGGGGATATGCAGTGGCTGTGCCATCGCTGGCCGCGGTGTCGTCGGCATGTCTACGCGGAGCGGGTTCGGGGGCGCTGGACGCTGCTTCTGTGGCTTGATGTTGAGTCGAGGGACGGCGGGTTTGCCGGGAGCTGAGGGTTGGGTGCGTATTTTCTTGAAGGATGGTAAAGGTAAGGATTCAAGATCGACGACTTCTATGATATCTGAGCTGCGGGGGCGCTTGTTTGTACCCGTCTTTGCTGGTGAGGGTAAGTCGTCCGCGTGTGTGTTCTTGTTGATATCTGAGGTGCGGTTAAGCTTGATGTTTTTGATAAGAACTTTGTTGGAGGCCTTGTTATTGGTAATAGTGGCTATTGAGGTGGTGGTGTTTTTGGCGGCAGTTGTGGTGGCAGTGAGTGAGCTAGAGGATTTTTTGGCCTTGTTTGTGATGCCCGTGGCAGAAACAGCGACAGTGGCTGTGGGCGAATTATCGCTGGTAGTGAGCTTTTTCGCCTTGGTATTGATATCTGTGGCAGTGGCAGTGGCAATGACATTTGGTGATCTGCTACTGCTAGCGGACTTTTTGGTTTTGATATCGTTATTTGGAGTGGTAGCAGCGGTAGTAGTGGTGGTAGATGTAGTTATGGGTGAGCTTTCATTGCTAGTGTATTTTCTTGCCTTGATGTTGGTTTTGATAGCAGCTGTAGTAGCGGGAACAGCTTTGATAGCAGTAGCAGCAGCTTTGATAGCAGTAGCAGCAGTCTTGGTGGCAGAGGAGGAAATGGCAGTAGCAGTAGAATTGTTGCAACCGCTACCGTCGGTCTTCTTTTTGGCTATTGTTGGGGTGGTGGTAGTAAGACTTTTCGCCTTACTGACCTTAATAATCTTACTCTTGCCGATTTTTGCAGCCGCCTCTCCCAATGATCTTTTTAAGACGAGTGGTGGGGTTTTTGCAGTAGCAGGCCTCAACGTCGTTTTATCTCGGGGAGAACTGAGGGGGCCCTTTGGTGTTGTTCTGTCGTTACTGCTCGGAGGACTCAGAGGACCAACATTGGGTTTTGGTGCTGTTTTGGGAGGGACTTTATTCTCAATCCCAGATATGAGGGATGTGAAAGAGAAGCGGGGCACCGCTGGGCGCGGCTGCTCTTTTTCAACTGCCGGGGTTGCCTTCGTAGATGCAGGGGGAGGGGGAGGGGGAGGGGGGCTAGGGGCCATTACAGGAGGGTGATTTTTTTCTTTGCTGGTGGCGGTGACAGGATTGTTGCTAACACGGTTCACCACATACTTGTATCTGCGGGGAGCCTTTATCTTAGGCATTTTGATTGAGAGAAGAAAAGGAGGGGTTGAAAAGGTAGGCCTGAGCCTAGATCTTGAATTTTGAAAGTTGAAAATTGACCGAGTGGAGGCTGTCTTGAAAATTGTAAACAAAAGCGTTGCTAGGCAGCGTTGTGTGTTGGAGGTATCAAAGCGGGAAGGCTTGGTTGGGTGTGGGGATGGGAATTGTGGTGATGAGGATGAGGGTGATGATGGAAATCGGAGTGGGGTAGCGGTGATACAGTATTAATTGATTGTTAACACTGTGGTGTTGATGTTATGAGATGGTAATGGGCGTTGGGCGTTGGGCAATTATGGTGTAGAATGGTAGAGTGTCTTGTGATGCCTACTGATGGATAAGTGTAGTTTAGTTGAGAGTAGTGCTATATAGTCGACGTCAATAGCAAAAGTTGAGCGGCCAATGGATGGTTGGTCACCACCATTGAATGGCGCTGATACCATTGAAATTGAGATGGACTAACTTCAAGCGGAACTTAGTACTAGTCGCTCGGTTAGCCGCAGCATATAAACTGTATCTATATAGCCTAGCCCATCAATTATTCTGAGGTTTGTCTAGGCATGGTAAGTCATGTATTTCCACGGACATACATGTAACCCAGAATGGGTATGTAAATATACAATGTATACACATGAGTTGGCCTTTCAAATTGGAAGGCGTAGATACATGTAGTCTTCTTTCTGTCTGTAAATGTTCGTAGTGCTGCACTTCTGGCTATGCATTGGGGTAGTAAATACTTATGTTGAGATTCTAAAGCACTGAACCGGACCCGCGGAAACCTTAGGCGACCACTCCCTCGGGTCATTCAAAAGCCTAGGTCCGGCAGTCATTCACGATCGATATATTGTCATCTTCTTGACCCGAATGCACGTGATGGACATATATATCATGATTTCAAAAAAAAAAAAAAAAACCAATGAATACGTGAGAGTGACCATACGCAATCGAACAAGAGTGATAGTTTGAGATGCAGATTAAATCATAGCCATCGAAGGACATGTTAGTTTATGGAAGATAAAACACTGGCTATATATAGTTTGGCCCCCGTTTGACCAAGGTGTCATCTAGTATTTCTGTGACGTTGTCCTTTAGTGACTTTGTCCGCTTACTTCTGTGACTTATACCTTTTTCTATAACAAATACGTCACAGTACCTCGACATCGTGAAGTACGTAATCAGAAATTATGCCGTGTTTGCAAACAATACATTTCAGTGCGAGCTGTATCTACTTCGATAGACTGACTCTCCGCTCCCAGAGCAACCTACATACATATATACAGTGTCGATACGAATACCATGCCGCCAATTATCTTATCCAAAGAATATCCTGTGTTCAATTCTAAAATCAAAACCGTCTAATTGGTTGCTCTGCGCCTCGCTACCGCCTATCGCCCTATACCTCTGCATCAGACTTGGGCTTTTATTATCGACTTCTAAGCTACATACCTGTACAATGCATCTAAAGTCAACCCTAAAGGTTGACTAGCAATTAGAGGCCCTTAAAGTAAGGGGGGAAAAGTTATTCCTTCGCGGGTGGGGGATCGGACCCCCCATGCGTGGCTGGGGAACCTCCACCCCATATCTAGCCTAGCCTATATACAGCCTCTCAACGCATGATATATGATGGTGGCCTTCTTTGCTTCTTTAAACCTAATTTGCGTACTTGGGGGGAAATAAATCCATAAGTACGTAGTGATACCCTTATACAGTTTCTTACTCTTTAAAGGAATTTTTTACTGTAAGCATGGACCATGCAATAGGGCTATTGGGTCACGCAAGACCCACCTCTGCAATAATTCTACTAGACCCTGTACTAGCGATGAGGGTGTGACCACTCTGGGCCGTACCCACCACCTGCGGGAGCCCCTAGCAATGGCAAGCTTTATATATGGGCTCATATCACGAGAACGTTGTAACCATCTTAGTATACGCCGAGTTTGGGACTAGAGTGGTAAAAGGTACGTATGTATGTACTATGCGCACCGAGTAATTGAAATTAAGAAATTGGTAGAAAAAGCTTTCTAGTTGACCTCATCATCGTGCTGGGTGGTCTTGCAGAGGATAAAAGAGGATAACAGGATCCTGTTAGCTAATCAAGGGTTCTCGCCCACTTATTCCTAAACTCTACTGGTATAGCCTCGCCTATAATTTCTCATTAGGTGTTTTCGTCCAACAGAAAGTTAACGACTCGAGTCCTACACTTATTCGAGTTCGTCCTCCTAGCTGCTTCAAACTCTCCAACAAACCTGAGCTACCATTCATTGCCGTTTCTTCACCAACGTCGCCCGCACTACTGGTCCCTAACCCCACTTAGTGAATTGTATAGTCAATCAACCAATCAAACTAGCACCCAATTTAAAGACTTGCTCTACTGATTCCACAACAATAATAACATCAGACTTGCTCCGAGTGAGTAGTTGTGAGTCAAGCCAAGAATGAGATCTTGGCACATGGAACTTTTTTACCCCACGGTTTCACACACCATCCTCTGTCCTGGACCCGATTGTCCAGAGCGGGCCCATAGCTGGGCATGTCCAAGCTCTTACAAGGTCTCGCAGCTTTAGTTGCAGTTAGTGCCTCTTTCTTGTGGTAACCGGGCTTACTGCTGTCCTAGACGGAGTTTCTCGAGTTCACCCGTTGATTGTGTAAGGTAGCACTACATACTGCAAATGTGGCTCAAGAGGGATTACCCTCGAGGTATCTTGGGAACAGATGAGAATGCTAGAGTCAAACCCTCGTCCTGAGATGGCGAGGCTTATATGGTCATACAACCACGTACCCGAAAGAAAAAAGGTATGTATTGTGGCCTACTAGGCCATGCATATAATTACATAGGGACACCCAAGCCAAGGCTTATCAGTTATAATAGGGCGTATTGGCTACCTATATTTTGGATTTTGAGTTTAAATTCTTAAATGTTAGACTCAGAAGTTGGCGCGCTAATATAATATTGCGCGAGGGGCAAGGATTATTTGACAAGACCTAAGCCCCGTGGGCCCAGGGCGCGGGGACTCCGTTCTTTTAAGGTTACTCAAGATCCCCTGTTTTGCAGTATTGGGGGTGCCCCGAAGGCTTGGGCTTGGGGCCACGGGGTGGGCGATACGAAACTTTACTTTGACCCTTGGCTGACTCGCAGGTAGGTATACCGTATACGAACGGTTGCCAAGCAAAAAGGTGATCTTGGCAACCGTCCAAACAAACTGAGCGGTAGTGTTCACCACTCACCCACCGAGTGTAGCACCTAAATATCTTGGCTAAATGAAGCTTTAGCGGCCATTTTTTGCGTGAAAGGACCTCACACTCGGTAGGTGGTGAACTCGCTTGGTGGGGAACGGGAGTACTCGTTCCCAGCCCATACTATGGTTGTGGTTGTGGTTGTGACAGATAGCGTTCCACAGCGGGGAAAGTCGGTTTCTAGACTAGAAACCGGACTTTTAATTCAGGCATAGCAAACCGGACTAGTACAAACTTTGGGTAAGCACCCTTCCGGTTTGTGAAAATACTGCCCCTGTATTTTCAACCACAAACCAGTTAGGTCTGGGAACGAGACTACATAAGTGCTCCAGTGGTGGGCACAAGACAGTGCAGACATGCATGTCTTGTCTACCGGCCATTGGACCGAGCCCTGAAAAGCTTGAGTCAATTGACTAGTCTCAAGGCTTGTTGAATTGAATACATGCTATTTTGGTGCTAAAACTATTCCAGCTCAATTCGCACCCAATGATCAAATACATCTATCTGGCCGGGCGTGAAAAAAGGAAGAGGCTCGAGTCCGAGACATGTCTTACCCTGCTTCGCCGCTGTTTAGATCGATCTCGTCTTGGTCCCAAAACAACGTAATTCTCACCGTTAGTGATCGGGAAATGACTAGCTTAAAACTACTACCATGAACCCCTAAACCCATGGCTTATCTTTGGAGAGGCAATATATCAATCGGTATTTTCAAGGTCATTACTGTACTCCTTTAAACACTCTGGTAAGTTTATCTCTGCTTGCCCCGGGCTGTATCTCATCACTTGGTCAAAATACGAGAGTTAGGGTTACAGCAAAAGTCAAAAACACAGACCTCTTGTCTAACAAGCGGTTTCTTCACGATAATATCTTCCAAAACTACGTATTGGACCGCTAGACCAGTGCACTGTGGCTGAAAATGGCAAGTGACAACTTCCGTAAGCCCAATAAGATTGTAAGCCCTCAAGGCCCTCCTCTCCTTTCAAACTATATACATACCCTAAATAATCGATGCTATTTGAGTTCCTTTCTATATTTGACGCTGGGGTCAAGTAGCAGATTAGCAATATAAGGAAGCCTTAACATGTATAGTAAAGTAAGTGATATGGAATCTACCTTGTGTTTTTATTCATCCCAAACTTGGGTCGGCTCATGAACCAAACTGCGTGGGGATACTGAGTCCGACGAACTTCGAATAGCTTATCATTGCCGCCACGCGTACGGGGCGGACGTTCCTGGGATTGAAGGAATCGATGGAGTATATTTACCTGTCCCAAAACAGTCTTTGGTATATTCTAACTACATACATATAGGTACCTTGTATCAGTCATAAGCCATCACTCGAGACACTACAATTTATGTACGAGTGATGTCTACGATATTGGGGCACATATCGAAAGGGTCCCAACAAAATGCTTCTGGTTTTGGGCGTCAGCCTGTTACATCAGGCGAGCCTAGCAATTCTAGAGCAAGGGGCTCTTGCCCTTTAACATCAGTTCGTGTGTCACATGCGGAATGAGTATCTATTTTGTTACACATTAGGTAAGAAACCCCATGTCGGTATGTACTGAATTGCTGAGATAGATAAGCCACCATCTGAATCACATACCCAATACCAAATGGATCTTTGGTTCGTAGAATTTATATATTGTTTCAGAGCACATGCATACTAGTAGGACCTCGCTCACACTTCCTTGTTTTAGGCTTTGACGCGTCGTACGCAACTGATAGCCAGTTCGGAACACCCAAACCACCACGGTTCTAGAAAATTGTTGCCTTAAGTCAGCTAACCACAAAAAGTTTTAGCTACCTTTTTTTTTTTTTTTAATTGTTAGTTTTTAATTTGCTTGCGGGCCCCGGCGCCTAAACTATAGCTATGGGGTTTATGTCTGGACTACCAGCCATATGCATATAGTTCTAGAAGCACATCATATTAAAGGCCTAATCCCTGTGGCAACTGGGGAGATCTTATTTCCTATTAAATTGTATGCATATGTCGTATATATGTCTTGATCCGCAACTAGGAGATAATGAGTCTAGAATCAGTCTTGCGCTTGTCGGGGCTACCGTCAGTTCTCAAAAGAATAGTCTAGGTTCAAAGGCCAAATCTAAGCTGTCTGATTGGTTGCTTTATGTCTGTCTTCCCACCATCTTTTGCTCTATTTTTTTTTTTTTTTTTTTTTTTGCATTAAACCCGAGCTCTTATTCCGGTACTTAAAACCAGCAATAAGTGTCTGTTAACGGAAACTTCGATCGTCCACACCAATAGACACGCATATATACTTGAATATAGCACCTAATGAAAAACAGTACATGCCATGTTCAATTCTTATTCTCTGCCCCGAGTATATATGTGTGTATCCCCATATGGCTCACATATAGGGGTATACTGACAATTAGCACTCTAACCAAACCAATCCATATTTATATATATGTAGGTTAAATCATGCAATGTAGTAAATCCATATGTTCTGGAAGGGAGCTACACGTGTATGCTTATTTCCACGGAGAAACTGCTTGCCACCATTGACCGCTGTAGTGGATTACCTACATGTACATGAAATTCTCCAGAGAGGGATTCCAATCTAGGGTGGCTGTATAGACAAATGATTGGCATTATCTTGAGGTGCAGTCACCCCCAACTTTGATCACTACCTATATAGTATCAGTTTTTACGAGGATTCATATAAGACATTCTTGCTTTGCACGTACAGCCGCGTCCGCAAAGTTTTAGCACCCCTAGTCTCGAAGCTCGTGAGTTCAAATCGTGGTATAAACAACCGGATAAGAACGACTACAAAGAGAAATCGATAGTTACATATTTCTATACTACTGTCTATCACAATACTTTGTGATGTTACCTTTCGAGGAATGGGATCGAAATATTCTATTTGTTGTAATCGCGGATGTTTTTATAGGGTGCCAAAACTTTGCAGACGCGGCTGTACATGTACTACGCGTACCGGGTAAATCTACAGTGATCGTGGTTGCATCAACCGTCACTGACTACAGGCATACCCCCTAGGTATATAACGGTAGCACCCAGTACATGTCGGCGCAAAACTTTGGGGTCTATCCTTGTTTACCCTTTAGGTGCCTGCCAACAGTTGGCTCTGCAGCACCTGGCAAGTAGAGCACACAAAGTCCTGTCATCCTTCCTCGGGACACTAGGGGATGTGAATGGTTACCAAACCGGGGTTAGGTATATCCTAATTTCTTTTTCTACAGCACAGCAATAGTACGTACATGACAGGATGTACCTAGTATTCCCCCCCCTTTACCTACTAAGTAACCCGGGGGGTTGCCAAGAGGGCATAATCGCCTCTCACTATTTCCACCTTCAGCCTTTTGCCTTGGCAACCCCCCGAGTTTCGAGATTTGGTACTAGACAATGTTGATTGACTTCCCTAGCTGGAAAGATCATCACAGGGCTTTTTTTAAATTATAAGTAGCTATCGATGTACCTAACAGCATATGTCGGACACGGCCTCACCGTGATCAACAACAAGCCTCAAAACGTATATAAGATTATTCGCACATAATAGATCCTTGTAAATAACTATATCCCTAGATCTGACGACCGACCAACAGTGCTCAGTATGCCATTATCCCTTGGACGGCCGCGGATGAAGTCCCCAAATTCGCGACATGGACCGTGCACGCACTTACTAAGGTAACTGTTTTGGTTTTTATGTGTGGTAATACTGATAGAGCCAATGAGAAGTTAGCATCAGTTACCACGAATGGCTAGGAATAGCTGAAAGAGGGATGTCGCGAATTTTAGGATTTCATCCGTCCAATTGCAAGGGATACAAAAGATTTCCTTGTCATATTTCGACCTCGCTCCTTGAATGGCACTTATTCGACATTAAATACCGTTCATTTTCCCGGCTTCAAGATCGATGAAACTACATCTCGGGCTCCGGCTGGTGCAATACATACTAAATATCAACTACCTTCATGAATTTGCCATTACACCCTCACCCGTACACGAGTTCTATGCCACCTCTTACAACAAATGGGGATCATGAACGTCCACCACCAGATCATCATGTGCTGGGGATCATCGGATTGATTGCGGCAACTATTTCTGCTGTTACTGGCGTTCTCGCCCTATTCAAGGGCTGGAAAATGTGGAGGAAGGGGAAGAAGAAGAATGTAAGTACTGGGTTACGTTTTGCAAATGGTCTCTGGTTAATTCCTCCAAAGCTAACACCTCCTACGGGTCCACAAGCGCACTTGTTGGGAAGAGTTAGATTGCAGCAGTACTCGCTCTGGCCAAACTTATCCCTGTTATGCAATGTGTGTGAATAGTACCAGTACGACTACAACCGTCACGACTATGAATTATACTGTCCACTTTCTCCCACGCAATATGCGTAGTGGGAATATCTATTCTAGATGGCTTTTTGTGGATAATGGGCGTGAGATCCTCGATATAGAATGAATATCAGGAGCACAGCTGGGGTGAGGGTGTGGGTATAGAGTGTATTATATCAGTGGTTGCTGTTTGTAAGGGTTTTCTTTTGGGTTATCACATAAAATGTTGACTATCAGATGGAGTATATTGAATAGAGGATGGTCGGTACTTTGCATGGAGGGCCCTCTCGCGCAGGACGCATGAGGGCCGATGGGGATAATGTTGTTAGGAGCCTATCAATGCGTCTAAGTAAATAATGCAATTAGTAGGGAAAATATTTACTTACATACAGTGCCCCAGAAGTGGGTGTATCTAGTACCTTATTTGCCAGAATATCATGAGACCGCGGCATTGTTACAGCACTGCATGCTACGGTATAATGGCTGAAATTCCGAAGTTTTTAGCGATACCGTATTGCTATGGTATCTATTATATCCCCCATTTTGGTACTGTAAAGTGCATACATGCATACATGTATATATGCACACCTGATCGATCTTTTAAGAAAAGAGGTAGGAATAACCCGCAATGTCCTTGGGATTGTTATTACATGCAATTGGTATGTGAACGGTTCCCGGTTCGGTGCGTGTAGTAATCTCTAGAAGGTCAACAGTGTTTACATTAAGAGGCTTTGGCTCGTGTGTGTAGTCACGGAATACATGTAACTGCGTGCATGTATGTTTGCGGGTTCGAATGCATGAATGTATGCATATAGAAGGAAAAGGGGAGGGGAGGGGAGAAAAAAACAAAAAGTACATAAGTCACATGTACATAAGCACTAGGATAAAAAGAAGTTAAAACAAATGCATACTATTTCAAATTGACTTAAATACACAAACACTTCGCATCGTATACCATCTACAGTCAAAACTGCAAATTCCACCAATCAAATGCATTCCAATAAAACGACTGGCTGGGTATATATATAACCCAACAAAATTGACTGCCCCAAAAACAATCCCATAACCAGTACAATGACTAGTAACATCTAGACTATGCCCTGCCTTCTAGGGAGGCATAGATATGACCATCGCTTCATGATATCAAAAGAAGATAACCCCAAATCCACAGACCTGCGAAATGCACTAAAATGTATAGAATAATAATACCGGAGCAGAAGGAGCGTTCTTGCAAAGGGAATAGAAACGCCACAAAATTCATAATAAAACCGCCAATTCATAATCAAATCAATATGCATAAAAGTGGACGCACAGCCCTAGTAAAGTAGTAACCTCCTAGAGCTCGGCATCAGAGTTTGTAGAACTCCACTTAACACACCATCCGAGTCCACCAAGCGACCTCTTAATGCAGTTTTGGGCCTCTCCATTCTTGCCAGTCTGTGTAGGCAGAGCTTTGGTCTTGGTCTGCGTGCCGGTTTCAACAGGATCAACAGGATCAACACATTTTCCGAAAAAATTGTATTTCTTGCAGGTCTCGACTGGAGCTGTAGCTGTGGCGCTAGTTGTGCTTGATGTAGTGGAATCCAAACATTTTCCAAAGAATCCATAGTGAGAGCATGTTTCTGTGGCAGTTGATGTGGTAGATGTCGAAGTGGTTGTGATAGTCATGAAGGCAGTGGATGTGGTTGTCGCTGTCGTTGGCGAGGGGTCAAGGCAATTTCCAAACCAGCCATAGCGTGTGCAAGTGGTAGTTGGCTTTGTTTTAGTGGTAGTTGTAATTGTCTTCGAAACGGTAGTCGTCGTGATGGTTGTTGTTGGATCTAGGCACCCCCACCATCCGGGTGATGTACACGTGGTTGTGCTAGTGCTTGTAGGCACACTAGTTGTACGTGTGGTAGTAGGTTTGGTAGCGTTTCCTTCGACGAATTTCCAATTGAAACAGTCGACACACCCATCATCAAAAATACATTCCGGAACCGTTTCATAGGCCTCGATAACATCTCTAATGACAGGTTGGATTCTGTGGTATCCTAAACCCATCCTCCAACCTAAGTCGGTCACAACATCATAGACACATTCAAACCCGCCGTGGCATCTTGTCTCTAAGGCATATCCCCCAATAGAGCAACCGGAAGTTGGGCCGTTACAGACACCCATAAAGATTGGATCTGCTGTATGTCCAAAATGGAATACTGACATTCCACTTAACCCCTTAGGGTCACCAGGAGGTTTAGGAAGGCCTATGCGCTGGGCAGCCAATGCTTCACCTGGAGCTTCAAAAGTTACAACAGGAAGCCCGTACGTCTGGCCTAAGAGAGACGAGACAGAACCGCCGAGGGAATGACCAGCAAGCCAGACGTTTGAGTCGGGATACATTTGAGTCACGTTGTTGTACAGGTTAAGAGAAGCACGATAGTACCGGTTCTCTGCTGTGACGGCGTCCTTCAGACATATATTATCACAAGTATACGCCGTGCCGGAGAAGCAGTCGCAAACTGTCTTCCACCACATTGAGACCCTCGCGCAGCAGCACGAGAAAAGGAGATTATCGTTGATCTTGTCATTCGTGGTAGTTTCCGGACCATCAAAAACAGCAGGACTTGTACCTTTAAGTCCAATGATAATTGTTGAATTGGTTTCATCAGCGAAAATGTGCCCTCTTAAACCATCGCCCTCCCAACCAAAGTCATCCGTGACATTATAATTGTTCCCAACATCCATCCAGCCATCCCCACCCTCGACTTCAACATAGGCAGCTTGCGCGATACGTGCCAAGCTCAAAACCGTTGCCTTGTCGGTTATGTTGGGTTGTGGGATTTCCTCGCTTGTCCAAGCATCAGCAGAAAAGGTTGTCGGGATATGAGCGCGCTGTGCCCATAGATATTTCTCAATAGTATCTTTTGAACGATCAATAAGTCGTGTTATTTTACGGGAATGCGAGGTTGCGTGTAATCTTGGGGGCGGCCTAAGCCGGGGGTCTTCCTCGGTAGCAACCAGGGTATTCGCATTAATATCAAGCCTCCGAAGCTGATAGGGGTACCTAGAGATTCACGCGTCAGATATTTCCTGAAAAAAGGCTTGAAAAAAAAAACCCCCTTACAGTTCAGCACCATGGTGTAGAATGTGGCGCAAAGTCTATGTCACAGTAAGTATTGAGCTTTCGGGAGCTTCAAGCTACGCGATAGAGCTCTAGGAAACTCACAAAAGTATGAGCCCCGTCCCCCCTAACTGCTCCACCGTCCCCAGAGCCCCCACCGATAAACGGTCCAGGGCCCAGTATATTATCAGGAATATCTGTAACTCGTAACGGATCTGGAGACGCTGCTAAAGCGGATAACGGAGATAGTGCAAGGAACGATAACAAGAGGCTGACTGTAATCCTGCCAGCCGACGAGTGAGAGCGTACGGATTCCTTAGAAAGCGACGACATCCTATCAGAGTTTGTAAAATGAACAGCAAAGTGGAAAGATGTCAAGGAGAGAAGAAGAAGCTTAAGAGCAGGTGCTCGGGGCGACCTCAAAGGACATGGTCTAGTGATTGGATTCGTCATAACCATAAGGGCTCGCCTTGGCGAATTACATAAGGAGCAGGATAGTGTTCTTGGCGAAGACACCACAACACAACGGTTCCTGGCCCTGGTAGTATTGTTCCATAATCCATCTCGTGGGATGAATAATGATAGGGTAGACGTTAAAGGCTACATGTATCCCCTTGCTTTTGTCAAAACGGGATTTGTATGGGCGCGTGACTGAGATTATCATCCCAACAGTCAGACAAGCCTTTTGTTATATTTAGCCTTATCGACGCCTGCTTAATAGGATGTAAACAGGTTTTAAAGGTTAATTAAACAGCGAAACCAAATGCTTACTAAAATTCACAGCAGAACTCCGATAGTGGCATACTCGATAGTAGCATATTCTCGATAGTGGCATGTTGTTGGCCCAATCACGAACGAATTGGCACAGGCAACTCTGTTCTCGATACAAGCATATTCGCGATAGTGACATAGGAATTTCCATTCCGAACCATATGCCACTATAGGGTTGCACTGTAACGACTAAGTAGTACTGACCTGGTTAGTTGTAACGTCTTTGATTTATGACTACATCATCTAACAAAGCACCGCGGCTTTAGGAAAAGTTCAAGCACTTACTGTGCCCAACCTAATAATAATACGTAGACATGAACACATTCTAGACCCCACCTTTTTTATACCCATATATAAATTAACCCGTGTAGTCGTTTTTATTCTCTTTCCTTTTTTCTTTCCCTCCACTTAGATTCCTTTCTTTAAAAAAGTACGATACTTTCAAACCTCGCAATTTACTGCACCGTCTTCCTGAATACCAGTCTTTGCAAGCAAAAATCTGAAGATGAAGTTCGCAATACTTTTATTTGCCTTTTTCCAAATGATGGTTCTTTTGCCAACTGCAAAAACTGCCCCAATTTTCGGCCTTTGGGGCTCTAGCAAACCTGATGCCCAAACAATGGCCATGCAAGCCATGGGAGCTGATTATGCTACTTTCACCCTTGCCGGTATTTCCCCTTTCTCTCCTATGTATATATGCCCCCGCTAACAAAGATATAACAGAAGCACCAAAGCCTCCAGAACAGGGTGCCAGCTCTTTACTATCTCGACTCCCGATATTTGACATACTACTCCCCTGGGGAATCACCAAAACAGAGATGCCTCAAGACATCGGGAGCACGTATAACGCACTTTCAGAACCTGGTATGCTCCTCTTCTATTTTTCTCCTTTTCTACCTTCCCTCACTCGTCTTCCCCAAATCAAGTTTGCATGGAAAGTATTGACATGACTTCATTTCAGAAAGGGAGGCCTTCACCGAGATAATCCAGGATGGGATCGTAGGCTCTGGCGACCTGAACCCCACCAAGATTAAGGGATACAATTGGAAGGGCATTTTTGGTCGTTTGTGGGATTGGGCAAGGAGCCTGGTCAAGGGTTTCAGGAGAAATAAAAATAACGGCAATTCGTAGTTCCGATTATTCTTCTAGCTAATACATGTAATACATGAGGGAATGGGTTTATGCGAATATCTTCTGAGACTTCTCCTGGGCCTACTTTACAGAACGTCGCTTAAAACCAAAATTTATATGATATTTTATGTCGTAATGATTACATGTAAGACAGTACGTATAGTCTGTAAAATTTGATTTTCATAGGACTATGTGTAGTATCAGGTAGCATCACCAAGGAGAAGCTTCCTAAATTTAATTACATGTAGGTACTACATGTACATACATAGAGTCCGGGTTAGTACTAGCTTAGTACATGTACCTCATGGAATATGACTCGGAACTCTTAGAGCTAGAGCTGACTCGGTTAGCAAATCAGAGATACATGTACTACAAGTACGTAGCTTTGGGAAAATACATTGCCCTATGAATTATCAACCCGAGTCTGACTTGGTACTCAACGGACTCAGTCGAATTCAGGGTTAGGGGATAATATGTACCTGCGAAGCTCCCATATCTGCAACAGGGACCAAGGGTATCGAACAGATTACTCTAAAGCTTGTGGGCCAATTCAGTGCTCTTTCTTTCTGTGAATCGGGTTGGCGCGCATACATGTATATTTACTTTTTTTTTTGATTTTGCGGCCACTCACTGTGAATTATAAACCGTCATCCTGATGCCTTAATTCGCCGAAGATGTTAGAATATAGATACACTAATTATAATTATAGCATATGGTTGGAACCTAACCTTGCGATATTCTTCGATATCCAAACAGCATGACATAACTCAACCACAAAACGTAAATAAATTGTTTTTCCGGTACCAGGTAAGTGTGGTAAGCCAATCGATAGGCCTCGGTTGTTTTGCACAGTAACGTTTCTACCCCTCATCTCAGCATTTACCATCACGCTTAGTCGATAAGGACTGGATAAGCATGAGCATTACCGGCGGCACAACATCACGACAGCCTCCTCGAGCTGGCCGGAAACCCTGAGCCGCCTGAATACGTAGAAACTCTCACCGTTAGCATCAGTCACTACACACCATGTCTGTACGAGGTATTTGCTCATTTATATACTTTTAATTCTCTCCGCGCGTCCTTACCCTTCTATTCATACATACCCCTTCCGTATATCCTTTAGTTCCTGCAGTGTTGTTATTGGGACCACTTGATTCCCCGCCATTATGATTGTTGCTCACAGAATGTTATTTACATCAGTTCCTGAACAACAATCTGCCTCGGCTACCTCTTCTATACGATCCTCTTCCCCAGATCGACCCATGTTGCGTGGTGCTCGCTCGTTCTCTCGCCTAGAGCCGTCGACAACTAACCCTCTCTCCCGGCTCGGAGGTGAACTTACAATTCCCGAGATTTCAAAAATAGCTTCTGAGAGTCCGTCTCCCATTGAAGAACATGATGAGGAGGAATCCGGGAAAGAGCCGTTATCTACCACTTTTCCTGAAGGGTTTGATGAGCTCCCTGTCGAATTACTTAGCTTGACAGACCGGTTTGTACCTCTTTACCATTTTTAGGAAGCAATTTCAAGTCTGATAAAAATACCAGCTTCATCGAATCTTTATCTGCTAAAGTCCACCCCACCCCATTATCGGTAGGGCAGCTCATAGAGCTCTTTCAGCAATTCTATATCAATGCATTCCAGCAAGTCGATACTCATGTTTCGCATTCATACTTATCACTTGCGTCTAAAAAACCTCGGCCCTCCCCATCATCCTCGAAAAACCCGACGCAAATGCTTTCAAGGGAAGAAATAGCCCAGAAGAAGCGGGACAGAAAAATGCTTGACATAAAGCGGCTAGCTCTGGAAGAAGCTGTGGAGAAGCGTATTACGGAAGGTGTCTATGATCGTTTGTGGAGACACAAAAGCACAGACGATGAAGAAAGAGATGAGAGTCTGAGGAGCAAGATGGCGGCTTTGAATGTTGTTGGCGTTAAGTTGGGACATCTAGGAGTTGAGCTAGAGGGGGTGCAGGGCGATATTGAGGAGGAGCTTCGTCCAGCTGTAGAGTCACTAGTTGGGATGAATGACCAAAGAAACCCTCTAGGGAAGCTGCAATCATTGAAGCAAGCACACAAAGCGATCGTTGGTATGTTTAAGGGCTTTTATGGTTTTAGTAGATTCTACTGACTCGAATTATTCAGACTGGCTGTCAACGCATAATTCCTCCTCTTCCGCTGATTTCATACTCCCCACTCTGATATACACACTCATAATATCACCTCCTACACAAAACTTCAACATCATTTCAAATCTCTTCTTTATTCAACGTTTTCGGGCCAAAAAAGCAATTGACGGGGAGGCTGCTTACTGTCTGACAAATCTCGAAGCTGCAATCTCCTTCCTTGAGACCGTCGACCTAGCCACTCTCAAAGTAGAAGACCCAGATGAAGGCCGTCCGAGAAGTAGGAGCAGAAGTCCTCTAGCGAAAGCAGAGTCAGGCTCAGGGACCCCTGAAATTCCTTGGGCACCCGTTAGTGATCCTTTAAGTAATCTCACTGATAAACTTGCGGCAGTTCATGCTACCGCCGAAGCTGCAACAGCTGAAGATGTGAGCAAATCAAATGTGAAGACCACCGGGGCAAACCCGACCGCACTACTATCTACACTATCTCTCCAACTTCCTCCTGCTACTAATAATGCAATCAGCGCGGGCTCCGGAATGCCAAGGAGACTTTCGTATCTCACCCCAATCGATATTGCTTCTGGTGCTATTTCTACTGCGGACCAAGGAATCCGTGGTATTGGTAGCACCTTAGAAAGTAGCTATAAATTTCTTTTTGGGAAAATGGAAAAGCGCGGAGAAGAGCTTCCTAAAACGCTCGAGGAGGCTCGTAAACTAGTGGACTCTCCAATAGTAGGATCTTTTGATGACGAAAAGTTCCCGGAGAACGACGGAGGCCTAAAAAGGGTCGCAAGTGAAGTTAGTATCAAAAGCACACAGAGCCACAAGGCCGAAAAAGAGCCCACATTTGGCACACCCCCGAGATCATCAACGACACCTGCAGCAGTGGCAGCAGAGAAGTTGGGGCACTTGGGAACCTCACTAGGTCGGTTTGCAGTACGGGGGTTTACTAGGAGTACTACACCTGCTGCGTCAGCGTCGACTGTGTCACAGACGGATGTTCTTGCGGGAGCTGCGAAGGGATTGGGGATCGCCGGTGTAGATAAAGGACACTCCCATAAACGAGAAGATAGTGCACCTGTTGTGGACTTATTATCTGTATGTCGTCCCCCTCAGTTTCTAGCCAGTGCCTTGAGAAGTTACTAACTTGGAGCACTAGACATTTCCTGACCTTGTAAATTCCCTGCCCAAGGTAAAAATGGGAGTTCCGCCAATTGCGAGGTTCCTTGAGGTTGAAGATCCTGGGGAGTTGCGAATTTCTGAGGTGGGCGAGTTGCTAAAGGATTATAAACGACTTGTTGAAGAGCTCAGAGTTAGAGGTGCGTTAGATTAGTTTCTGCGCAGGATAAACAATTATGGGTTTTAGTTCGGCGTAAGAGTGTTTTCTTGTTTTCCCAGGCCTTAGAGGAGTTTTTTTGGGGTTTTTTTTTTTTTAAGTTCTTACTTCCTTAGCTTAAATGTTGTAGTGTGTATTCTTTATGCGAGTGATTCCCCTTTATTTCTTATCGTTTTGAAATATACATTGTGGAGAAGAGGTAAAAATCCACTGTACTACATGTCTATACAGAGGATTTTCCAACACATATGAGGTGGGCGTGAAAAAGTGACGAAACAAGTACGCCTGCATTCACTTACACCGAACCCAATAAAAAAAAATGACGAGACGTATATCATTCATCCTCCGAGTCATCCAGAGAAATCCAGAGAAATCCAAAATATCTCATATTACACCACCTCCGCATAAACTCCCATAACCATAAAAAAATCTTGAGAAATAATTAATAAAACACAAATATTTCGATTAATCTTTTAGGGCCGAAAACCCGTGCCATGCTATTAGTACATGTACTTAATCGTGTAATCTTTATTTGCTGTGACTGCCCCCCCCCCCCCCCCATGAGAACATGTCCCTCGTTCCCCTCCTATGAAAAAAGAATTTGTAACCAAGCTAGCTCTATCGGTATTAACATATCCCCTTTCCACTATCGTGCAGGTATTTTATGTCATTTATAGAAAACGATTATCATAGTCTCGATTCCGGCTGTTACTATTAACACAGTGACTGCCAGCATAGCATATCAGATAATCAAGATTGAAGTATCCCTTAGGCTGGCAATGCTGACCCCCCTATAATAGAGAGCCGGAATTTATATGAAAGATCAATTATTTGATAAGGGGGTAAGAAGATCGGTGAGCAAACGCCACCAATCTTTGCTTCTTTCTGGCCATGGGGGTCAGCATTTTACTGCCAGCTTAAGGGATAGGCACTCACCACACCTTGAATCAAGCAAGCGCCCATTGGTCAGGCATTGACCCCCCCCCCTCCCTAAGCTCCGTGATAAACCTCCCCAATAGATTCTCTAATGACTTAATACGCCTGTCAATACGCTCCATGTTCTCCTATTTTATCCACCTTCTCCGACAAACCGTACAGCGTTCCGGCAAGCAAGCCAGCTTGCTGCTCAAGAGGCACACCAGTGACACGGGCAATAAAAGAAAGTCTCTCTTATTAAGGTAGGATCAATGACCGAGAAAAGCCCGCTGGCATGGCTCTGTTGTTGCAGAAGCGTGCGTAACTCCTAATAAGATCGCTACTAGCGGACTTACCTGACAACTCTTCGTGTATGAAGTTACACCAAAGGTTAAGTACAATTTCCTAATAGCCAGCTATACAACCAGTTCCTTCCCACCTATAGTGATTAATAGTACATATCCCTTAATGACATCTTAATGTGGATTACACAGTCCCTAGGGTACATCGATTTGTATGGTGACACGGTAATCTATCCTGGGTACAGGGATAAGAAATGATAATTCTGCATGTTTTGGGGTCAAAAAGTGAAGTTATCTTTCGTACTGGATATAGACCGATATATATCCTCCTATCAGGATAGGTGTTTCTCGAGAGCATGGATATCCTGACAGGACGATATCCTGATAAGACGATATATATATCCTGATAGGATGATATATCGTGGCTAGCTGCCGCGCTCTGCCGAGCCATCACGAAGTTTTTCAGCTTCATCACCCGATCATCACTAAACTACTATATGCATCACCGCCCACATCAATAGCACCTTCAGATCATCTCATCTATCATTGGGCTTGCCAAAGTTAGGGAACACAATAACTACAAGAAGGATTTGCACATGAATCTGAGCAAAACAGGTTGGGGCTTATCTACTACTGTTCTAATGATTTTCGTAGTTGGTATTCATGATGGTGAAGATGAGAAGCTGATGGTGATAGTGATGGCGATCATGATGATGATGATGATGATGATGATGATAGATGTTAGTGGTTTAGCTTGCTGCCCTGTCATCCTGCCATTCTGCTGTCCTGCCGTCCCGATGTCCTGCTCCTGCCGTCCCCGCTGCCCTGCCGTTCCCGCCGCCCTGCCGTTCCCGCCGCCATGCTGTTCCCGCCGCCCTGCCGTCCTCGCCGCCCTGCCGTCCTTGCCGCCCTGCCGTCCTTGCCGCTACGCCACTCTGCCGCCTACATGATAGCTTATACCCCCCTATATGATAGCTTACCATACAGCGATGATAGAAGAGCTCTAGATATCGGGGAGTGGAGATATGCCTATCCCGAAAACTCGTGAAAGTGCACGAGTTACGCAACTGGAGGTATAAAGCATCCTTGGTTTTAGGATACATTAGTATGGGAGATTTTCATCCTCTATAGACAATAAGTTATCTTTTCGACTCGTGTACCACAGGGAGTGTAGATAACCGTTCGTGCAGTGTGGGTAGCTGTGGTAACTGCCATAAGCTTGGTGCCAACTTGTTGAGATAGATACATGTAACCATACCGTTGGAAACGCCCGTTCTGTCCCTTTGGGTGTTGTCGTATGTCTGCCGACAAGATATTGGACAGTCTCCATGGCTAGGGCCACTGTTAGGATGAGAGACACCCGAGGGTAACTATCGGAAAAAAGATCGGCTAACAGTACAACGCGAGTGATACCTTGTGACTGAACCATCAAACCGTCTTTTATGCCCCCACGAGCAGTCACAGCACTAAACAAAAGATCACAGCGACCCGATAATTTTCAGAGTATCAAACTCTCTAGTTATATAATTATAGCTACATATAAACAAAAAAAAAATTCCAAAATACTTTTCTCTTATGAACAACCCAGGCGCTAGCTAGCCCCTGAGTAACACCTTCAGCGAGCCCATTGCAACGCATCTCATTCTCTACCCAGAGTAGACATCAGGGCCGGGAGGGGTGTAGCTGGTGAGAACTGGGTAGTAGATGTTGATGGTGATTCCGGGGTCAGATCCGACATAGGCACCCGGGAACGAGACGCCCGCAGGGGTAGCACTCCCGCCGCCAGTAACATTGATTTGCACACAGGACCTTTCACGCCAAAATTGTCAGTCTCATTACCCACTATTAGTACGGATCCGGGGGGGGGGGGCTTACATGTAGAACTGGGCACCCGGATATGTGCTCGCCACATGGAGCCCAATAGTCTCTCCCCTAAGGAGGTACTGCCCGCTCGTAATACTCGCCGGAATATTAAACTCCAGCAGGCCGCCGGCGTTATTAACATCGGCAGACGCCCAGTGGAGGTCGCTTCCGACGAGGCCAGCCTGGTAGATCTTGAACCAAGAGAGGCCGGTGATGGTGCTGGGCCCTGGTGGGCACCAGTATCCCAGGTAACGGTCACGTTGGAGCCAGCAACGACATCGAGAACTGAGGCGGCTGGGGTTGCACCGTCGACATTACAGATCCGGTTTCAGAAGGAAGGTTAATATATGTAGGATTGGTGAGGTCTTGGCTTGGTTTTGGGGGTAGGGATAATTCTCTGGGTAGATAGATGGATAGGTGGAATAATAGGGACTTACAATATCGTCTGAGGTCACATCGGTGACGGGGCTGTTGTTTGGGGGAAGACGGACACACGAGGTGTCGCCATTAAGTGCGGTCAGGCGGACGTGGGCCTGGACGGAGCCTGCGAGAATCGCGGCGGAGGCAATGAGTGAGAGAAAATGCATCTTTTTTGAAGTTGAATAGTGTAGAATGTATGTGAAGGAGTGTGTGTAGTAAATTAAATTGTTCTTTTGGAGAAAGGAATGAAGGGCTGTTTGGCTGGCTGATGAGAATAAAAGAGCCCACGAACGAGGAACTCACGGCAGCTTTATATACACCCATCAGCAGAAGGGCTAGCTAGCTACATAGCTGCTTTGACCATCCCTGATTATCGATGATGATCATCAACTTCTATTCACAGTATCTAGCTGTCTAACAAAACTAACTGCCTACTACTAGGAAGGAAATTTAGAAGGGGGGAGGTAGCCAGGGCGGACACACAGGTTGATTGTTTCCCCGAGTCTACCTGCAGGATCAAAACCCATGATCGATGGCGCGAAGGCATGAGCGAGAGAGCTAGAGTGCTGTCGTAAGTCAATATAACCTACGACACAATCTACATGCAGCCGTGGAAGCTACTGAAGACGTTAATCATCGAAGGAAAGAGAAGAGAAGAAGAAAAAACGCCAGTTAGTTGGAAAGTTAGAAAATTAGAAACCAATATATTGACCCATACAGCCTCCATCCTTGGTACTATAACAGGGTATCGGTATCACAATGTGGTCGAGCTCGAGCGCCAGTGGAAACGCCCAGACAGTGTACGGGGCACGCTCGTGGAGGTGGCTCTCAGTCCCCAGTGCACTGTAGATGTCTACACTTGCACTGTAGAATACTTTATGTTTGTATGTAGAAGGCATGATGCATCTCAGGACATGTCTCAGGAAGCCTCTCCCGTCGGACCCAAAGCTCGGCAGACCCGGGTCGGAGATTTAGCCCCGCATTCCGACCGTTGATGGACTATCACTGCTCCCTGTGCAGCAGCCCTCCTCTGCTGCCAGTGTCCCCTTGATATGTAGAGTGACATATAGAGTAACGTTGTATACAAAGTACATGCAGAGTATGTATAAGCTTCTACTTGAAGCGCGCTAATGTAAAATATATAGAGTAACGGCCGGGATGTCTTGACGCTTTGATGGCACGGACTTAGCCAGGTGTGGACTGGGGCCGGTGATCTACAAGGAAATAAAAAAAAGGATTTAATTAGGGGGAAAACGTTAAGAACAAGCTTCATTGGACTACATACTATTATTTCCTTCTTGAGTGTTTCCTGTTGTCGGAGATGCGGAGCGCTTTGGTTGTGGATGTGGAAATGTACGTCCTGCTTTATGGAGATGGGTAGGGGGTGAACATCGTGCTGTTCTCCGGCGGTCTCTCATTTCGAAGGCTTGGTTTTTCCAGAATCCACCCGTTGGTAGAGCCCCAGATAGATGTTAAAGAGAGTGGAGACTGCAGAGAAGAAAAAGAAGAGGAAGGAAGGCAAACGCCATGCACGACTCCGGATATCGGATGTGGATATTAGGGCCTATAACTATAGCTTTTTATTTCCATAATCATGAAAATATCAGAACAAAAAGCTTCATGGAAAAAACTATTTACAGCTAAACAAAATTTCATGCAAAGCACACATGAAGTAATAAAATAAAAAATAAAAATGCAAAGCACACAGAAAACTTCGAGTGAGATGCCGTGATTAGAACCACAATTGGCCTCAATTACGAAGACTTATAAGCGGTTACTACACTGGGGGACAAAGCTATAAGCTGTAGTAACAGTATAGGGAGACCAAAATATATAGAATTAGAAAGACATTAAACTTTAGATCCATGGTCTCATAGTCTCATTTCAGGCTCAATACATTCCCTGAATGCCGAGACAGCCATGCGGCCAGAACTTCCGTTGAATGATCAGTCTGGCGATATTGAGAAACTCACCTTGCCATATATATGCTACATTAATACGCATCCCGCCGCACTAGCAACCACAATAGCCGGCCCCGCCCTCTTCAACCCAAGACCAATACTCTTTCCAACACTCGCTGCCGTCCGCGGTTGTTTCTTCAGCGCGTATTGAGGCGATCCATATTCAGCGATTGCCCCGTTCCAATGTGCTGGCACCTGAAAGTGTGTGTTGCCATCACTATACTCAATCCACCAGCAATCTGGATGTATTGTTGAGAGTCTGACATTCTACACAATATAAATAGGTCAATACTTCCCCCCAAAACACTCTCACCAGGAGAGGACGAAACAAACGGACCGTAGCGCTGACGCCCTCGTTCACCTCCTGAAGTGCTGCCAAGAGTCCAGGATCTATCCCTTCTGACCAAATCCATCCTTTACATTCCAAGATCCATGAGTTATCCTTCCCCAATGCTAAGAACCCAATGTCCGAGTAATCAGAGAGCAACCCTTGATTATCAAGCTCCGTGATTTGATTAATCAACCCCGGGGGTAAATTATTGTAGTGAATACTCTGGCACAACTCCTGGCCCTCTCCTTCTTCAACCCAGCTATAAGTACTCCAGTATGTCTGTAGTTGACCAAACTCAAGTCGATGAATCGTCGGTCCCGTGTTGTCGTCGCAGTTTAAATACTTCCAAAGGCCCGGCGCGGTTGCTATAATAAAATAAACATGAGCTGTTTGGGGTGCTCTAACCTTCGAAATCGTTGCAGCTCCTACACACCTGTGGATATTTGACTGTTTTCGTCTATATACTGGAACCAGTAAAGACCGTTGGGGCCGAGCGCATAGGCCTCCACGGCTTCTGCCATGCCTTCTAAGCTCACTAGCTCAAGCAAAGACGGAGGCAGGTTGTCCCTAGTATATACAAAGTGCTACAGTTAGACGTAAATTTCAAAGTAACCGGCAGGGGGACAAGGCCCGGTTAAACATACCAGGAGAGGCCTTTCTTAGACCGCATAAGATAATTTGGCCTCCCTCTAAAGGAGCCGATATCGAATTCGAACGATGTTGTCATTTTCGGGCAGTACTAATCAAATAGATAGGCGATCTACGAGGAAGATCTCTTGGAACCTTGTGAGATGAAGATCAGGGGGGAGTCCGACGTTGGCTGAAAAATTATCCCCTGGGCTGTTGAAACTTGCAGAATCCAGGACTTCCTATTTCAGTAATAATAGTCCCACTTTTTGCTAACAAACGCCAACAATCTCTGGCAAACACCCACAGGAAGTGACGGGCTCAGTGACTTTGCCACAGCCCGAACAGGAAGTCCTGGATTCCGCGAGTCTCACCAGCCCAGGGGATAATGGAAGTTGTGGCGCTTTTAAGAGGCTACGACTCGTGGACTACATTTATCTGGGGTGACACTGAGTCCTGTGTTGATATGCACTCGTGTAGGACAAGATTCTGTGACCTACCGTGGACCCATGATACTCGTGACCAGGCATATCAGTGCTGTTAAACGGCCATCCAGGTAGGGTAAAATCGGCTCACAGTAGGTCACAACAGCCGCCGACAGTACTACAAGAAAGTAATTGACCATATATACAGTGCGTAGAAAGCATTGAATCTTTTATAATTATCTGAACGCCAACTCATGTAAATAGCATATACCGGCGCTGCTCTTTCCACTTTTGCACTCAAAATCCGAATATGAGGTGGGTGTGTGGAGGGGGGGTTAATTATACACCACCCATCACAGTACACATTATATATTTGCCTGGCGTGTTCTTGATCCGCCCTCAAATTTGTAGGTTCATGACGTTTCCGAACATGACCGCTATCCCATGCAACCCCATTCTAAAAGCCTAGCCTAATTGCCTCCCTTCCCGGGAATTGACTTTCCGATGATTTGGCCTCTTGGCATATTACTCGCTTGCGCCTTGAACCCCCACCATACTTATCTAAATGACCAACCATGTGCCTTCTCTACGAAGAGAAGGGATTGGGTTGGGGAGGTTTGACTGGAATGACTGAAGTCATTCATGAGGATTTGAGTCATAAACAATCACTCACCCACTAGAGAGCTTTCGGATGCCGAGCCTCAGCTCTACGAGTGATGGGGAATGATTCGATTCCCCCACATAGGAATACGGTCGTTCCGTATTATTATATAAGGTTATTCACCATCTGGCCTACTTATAAACATGCTAATTAGTTCCTTTAAGAGACCAGGGCCAGAAACGGCAGTAGTAACCGGTTGTTTGCAAACAACCCCTGAAGATTGTTGGATAAACCTCAACAATTGCGGGCCTCTGGGAAGCTTAAGGCCAGTTCAAAGGTGCCTAGGCCTGGGCTCGAGCTCAGCAAACGCCGATACCGAATCCCTAAGATGCAAAATTTCTAGACATTAACAAACTTTGATCAAGTGGAGGTAGAATTTTCCAAGTATGTGTGTTTTACTACTTGATTTACTGCAATGAAGTGGGCCTCGACTGATCCCGGAGATCAATCCTCCCGGCGGACCCCCCACCTCATCGAATATGCTCTAGCCAGATTACATCCTCGAAGACAGTCCATACGATCATGCCAAACTGCTAGTACAACGGACTACTAGATCAATACTGGGCCTCCTTAAATTACACAGGCCTTACTTGGTATGTCAAATCAATAAAACAGGAGAGGGAAGTGCGTGATCGGGCCACTCATACTTAACCTTCTATCCCTGGGCATCAAATAACGTGCAGAGCTCGGGCTGAAAAAACGGAACATAGTGCGCATCAGATCACCTGGGCGCAAGAACTGGTCGCCTTGAGATCTTGGCATAATTATAATACATACGGTCATCTACCCTGGAATTCAGGATACCTGCGGATAGTGATCCGATGATAACGCAATTCTGCGCGCAAGCTTTTGGCTGGGCAGGGCCTGCCTTGAATTTGGTGTCTATTATTTCCAATGCCAATACGAACAAAGGGCCAAGCCAGTGCTCACTTCAAGAGCCAAGAAGCATGGCAACTCTACTATTCAGGGCCCTATCGGAGCTCAATTGCCCTTTCCGCAAGGCAAAACACCCCTTATGGCACTTTTCTCCGGCCCCCATTACCCACATACATTATAATTCGCCCCTTATGGATTGCGATTATTATCACTACTACTTATGATTGCGATTATTAGGGTATTAGAAGGTGTGTGTGGCTGCTCTATATTGGGCGTGCGATTCAACCAGTCGGTGATACTCCGGGCTAAATAGCCCACCTGCTATCCTCTTGAGGAAGCCCCGCCTTCTTGGCCCACTATGTATCTCTATAGACTGTCCGCGTGAATCTCACCATATCCAGGATAAAAAGCCAGGCTGGACTTTTCGGCAATGCTTGTTTGACCCTCCGCCTAGGTGTGTGTTGCAAAGATAAAAAAAAAAAATGAGACGATGTCTCCATGATCCATTAATTCTAGATAATAATATAACAGTATACTACGGCCACGGCACCCCAAAGCCGACGGAATCCGGCGGCTGCGGCCATAGGCCAATAGATATAGGCTCATTTATTTTGCAACGGGTATAAATCAAGTATTAGTCTAATAAACTAGCCAGAGGCTCAAAGAGGAGGTGGGGGGGTCTTGTCCTCCCAACGGCTCCTACTCAGGCCAGACAACCAATGAGGCCAGATAGATAGATAGGCGCCTGTGCATGATCACCTCATCAAAGAATCGAGAGGGAAATCATATGTAGCCTTGAAGTTGTTGCTGCTACTCCAACAGCTACAACGTACTACATGCGTGCGATCAATCGCGGGGGGAGGCGGGGAGTTTGCAGCTGGCAGGGTCGCGTCACTGACCACGTGCCCGGCCTATTCGTACGATGCATAGTCTTATGTCTCGTCGTCTGGCGCTGTCTGCAAAACTGTCTCGACCCAGCCCGACTGGTCTCTAAGGGAAACAATGTTGTTAAGTACCACCATGTCACGGCCTTCCAAGATGGATCTTGCGGCACAGCTAGATTGGCGGTAGGATTCATATCCCATCTATCGGTACCTACCATGCATGTGTCGCTGGCTGCCCGTGACGTAAAAGCAAGCCATCTTACTCTGCAAAGTGTAAAAAAACCTGCAAGATTATCATCCCAGCTACCGTGTCCCATCTGGCTTAGACGACAGCGCTCAACAATTTTTTTGTTTCAAAGGGTAATCGATAGATAGATAAGGAAATCATATTACAACCACCCCAGCGTGGGATAACGAAGCCTGCTGATTTGGTGGTAGAATGGTGGTGGTACACTACGCCGGCCGCTCTGTCGGAGAGATTCCGATCTTCTCGATTCATTAATAACAGCCACACTAAACGAACCTGTTTCGTGGAACAAACAAAAATTTCCGACCTGGCTGGGCATCATTTATTGGGGTTTGACAACCCAAATGCCGGTAGGTACATAGAGTTACAAACTTGGTGGGGTTGTCTTGGTGCACTTCCAAATTGCGGGGTGTGTGCATGACGGCCGTCGCCGCTGTACTCTGGGAATCAGACTCCTTGGTGCGTTGATCGTTCACTTTTTTGTTTACTTTACGCCTTCATTGTTTACGAACCCCGCATTTCCTTTCTTTTTTCTCCCATTCAGTGGAAATGATAGGGTAGCTACGTAGATAAAATAGAAATATGTAGGTACGCGGGTCTCACACCCACCGCCGCCGCCATAACATATCTCGATTTCATAAAGCTTGGCACATCTGTGCGTGCGATTTCCTGAAATCGATGAGGCGGACGACAGCTAGATAGGCTAACTAGTCTAAATGGAGATAGGAGGGTTCAGACGCAGGGTGAGCTCACTTGCCTTGGGACATGTTGAACTCCGGTTAAACACCCGAGAGGTTTGAGATAAGGGCGTTGGGTTGGTTAACTAACTGTAAGGGCTTACGAAACGTGAACTCTAAACCCTTATTTTTTTTTGTTGGCGAGGGTGTGAGTTTTTCTTTTCTTTACTAACTAGAATAGCTAGGCACACTATTATTTTCGATCTACACCATGTAGAGTGCCGTAACTTAAAAGTACCGGTCCCAGGGAGTGGGCACTGATAGTGACAAGAATCTTGGGCGTAATAAAATATAATAGATCCAGGTCAGATATATTGGGCCCTCTCCCGCCCCTCCCTCACAGAGAAAAAGAGTAAGGATAAGAAGAGAAGAGAATAAGAAGAAGGATCTGTCCTATCTACCTACTGCCCATTGATTGCCCTTGATACTCGAGATTCCAATCCTAATATAAAAACACCCAATTGGTTATCTATAGCTATCGACACCAAACTACTCATATAATGACCACTCATCACCCCACTACACTCCTCACGATCCTCACCAACCAGCTCCTCCTGCTCTCAACAACCCCTTATCTTTCTGCGTGCGACATCTACGCCCTTACTCTCACCTCCCGTGCCCTCCGCAACTCCATCACCTCCTCCCCCAGCGTCCATCGCCACCTCGACCTCTCCACCGCCGCCCGCTCTAAAGTTCTCCCGCGCCTCCTCACAGACACCCCTCACCACCGCATACTCCATGCAACTCGAACCCTCATCCTCGATAACCTCCCCGTAACAATAGCGCACCTCAATGCACTCATCTCGCCGCCAAACTACAAGAGCAATATACAGATCCTCAGCATCCGCGGATGCAGAGAAATTGTTGAGCGCGAGCTCATGACGTTCCTGACAGGCCTCGTCTCGTCGGCCGACGAACTGAGCTTGAAGGGCGTCTACTGGTTCAGCGACCACGAGGCCGCCGAAAAGCCAACAGGACGCTTTATAAGGAACGCACGGATGCGCCTAGGATCCGAGTGGGTGCCGGTGTTGCAGGCCTGTGCAGGGCGCATCACATTCGACACGGTCGTCTGCGAGGGGCACATGCACGAGAGTGTAACTCCGACAATTGCAAATATCCGCCTCGGCGGCAGCAGGGGATGCTCTGGGTGCGGGCAATCTCAGCGTAGCAACAAGGCGCTGGTTGCGCCGGCACCTTTGTTTGGCGGGATTGCGGCGGCATGTCGTGGGGGCGCGGAGGACGGTATGCTGAGGTGCGAAGGTTGCGTGAAGGAGCGGTGGTGCGAGTGCTGCGGCGAGTGGTGGTGTACGGACTGTGCGGTGGCGGCGGCGAAGGTGAAGAGAACGTGTTTCGAGTGCGGGAGCCAGTGTTCCGATTGCACGGCGAAACACAGCCGTACGTGTCTCTCGTGCTCTGGCGGGTATTGCATAACCCAGTATGTCCTTCCTTAACCCCCCATCACAATTGATCATTGGTTCTGACGAAATTATAGTAATGAGGGCGCCGACGAATCATACTGCGAATGGTGCATCGCTGCCTCAGTTCCCCGCCGGGGAAGCGCCCCAATGACCTCAAATTCGTTCCTGACATCCCCCGCACGATCATACTTCCTCTCTCTCGGTCTATCACAGCCCAGTGCCGCGAGCAAGCCAAGGACCGTTTCGTCCGGAACGCCGTTCAAGGCCGCTACGAAGATACCAATCGGCGGGCGACAGTTCCAAAAAGAAATCGGCGGGCGGCAGTTCCCAAAAGAAATCGGCGGGCGGCAGTTCCAAAAAGAAATTGTGACATCGAGAAGGGTCAGCCTGCTCTAGTCTGTCGATGCGGCGGCAGCGGCCGCGATCACACGTCCTACTATATCACGGCGTTCCAGTACTGTCTTCAATTGCGTTTCTTTTATTATTATTATTTTTTATTATTATTTTCCTCATCTTTTTATTTTGTCTTGGGTACGGTGTTTGGGTCAGGTTGGGTTGAATTGAATTGATACGCGGGAATGGTTGTGGGCGTATTTCATTTTCTTCTTTTTTCTCTTTTGGGTGTTTCATGGTTCATCAATGTCATCGTCGTCACACCTCTCTCTTATCTACCAATATTGCATTAGTCTTCTGTATATATACCCAGCTACACAGCACCTGAGCTGCATGTGTTTAGCTACAAAGAAAAACCTCAAACAAATTAAGGTCCAGATTAGAGTTCTTAAGCGCGGGGCGGGGGAGGAGTGAACACAGAAGCTAAGTTGTTATGTAGTACATGTATGCAGATGCAATGTTCAGTAATCCTCTCTCACCTTCCTGGTAGAGGAAAGAAGAAGCTGAAGGAGAGGCAGCATGTTTGTACATGTAGTTACTTACAGCCGTGTCCACAAAGTTTTGGCACCCCAGTCTCGAAGCTCATGAGTTCAAACCGTGATATAAACAACCAGATAAGAGTAACTGCGATGAGAATTTATAGTTACATATCCCTATAGTACTGCCGTCTATCACAACCCTTCGTAACCCTACCTTTCGATGAAGGGACCGAAATATTTTGTTTGTTGTAATCGCAGATGTTTTTATAAGGTGCCAAAACTTTGCGGACGCGGCTGTACTTTTAAACAACAACCTTTTCTGCCCAATCGGTCGACAACATCAACAATTGCAAGCTTGATCAACCCATACGAATACGGGAGGGTCTTCAATTAAAACCTACAAATATTTCTACTCTTCATCTTCACCCTCCCCCTCCTCTAGCTCTTCTTCTTCTTCTCTGAGCTCTGTAACCATCATCTTCATCCCTCCCTCGCCTGCCCCTGTCCAGCCATCATCATCGCACTCCTGTCACAACCAACCATCACAAGCTATTCTACAACCCCGGATCTTGGCAACCCTCCTCCTCCTCCTCGATAACAACAACGCACGCACCATGCCCGCCCCCCTCCCCCACCTCCTACTGCTACTACTACAAGTCCTCCTCCTCCTCCCGCTCCCCGCCTCCGCAACAACAACCTCAATATCCCTCCTCTGCAAATGCACATGCCTCACCAACTCGACGCTGATCCCCATCCCCGCCTGCACAGACTGCAACCGCTCCTTCTGCCGCGACTACAACCTCCCCTTCTGTAAGGGTGTCGAGGACGACGACATCGTGACCACATGCTACCGTACGTGAAACACCCGAACCCCCCCCCCCCCCGGGGGTCCAACAGACAGACAGACAGACAGTGCTAACGGGCGGGGCAACAGAGCGCGACTCGGCAAAGGACCAGGCCGTGGTGCTGATCTTTATCGTGGCGACGGTGGGGCTGCTGGTGTATGCGCTGGTGAGACCGTGGGTCATGGGCTGGATCGAGGTGAGTCTTCTGGTTCCCCACACACCCTCGACGGGGGGTTTTCTTTTTTGGGGAGGGGAGGGGAGGCGCTGATGGGGAGGCGGGGCGTAGGCGGCGAGGACGCGGAGATCCTATACGCAGCTGTAGGCGCGCGCCCACCACGAATACGACGAGTGACGAGACGAAGCTGTGGCCGCGGTTTGCGCTTCTTGTAATGCTGCGTGCGCGCGCTTTGGTATATATATATATATATATATACATGTATATATCTACCCTGGACACTGTGCTGACTGCCCCCCACCAAACCGGGTGTCCGCGGCGGGGGGCGGCGGGGCCGGGGGGGTTGGATAATATGTAATCTCTCTCTCTCTTTTTTTTCTTTCTTTTCCCTTTTCTATTTCTCCTTTGGCGGCGATCCTGTACCTATAGCTGTATCTGTGGCTAGCTGTCCGGCCGGCCGGGGGTTATATATATATATATGCCTGTCTGTCCGGCAGGCCTAGTTTTTTCGTAGTAGGGTACATACAGGAATCCCATGTGCGGCTTTCTACGAGGGCTACAAACATGTAACCACCGGTCATTTACCCCACCCCCCCCCCCCCCCCCAAGCCGCGAGTGACGGTGTGTGAAGGCGGAAACCAAGGGCGGGCTGTCTTTTGCCTTGGGTCTCGATCCGCCAGTGCATTGATATCTGGATACGATACGGCTAGCTGTTAGAACCTACCTATAAACAGCCACGATAAACGGCCACAATGAGCACCGGCCTGTGGGTGCCAAATGTAACTACTACTACTACATATTTAGGAGGCTGCCCAGTGGAAATGATTGCTCTCACCAGTAACTGTAGTTGCAGCCCGCTGGATGTAGTTTAGTAGTGGGTCTTGGCAACGCTACAGTACATTTGCACTACGAGCGGATACTAACATGTGTTTTTATGTGCTTGGTCCTGTCCTGGCTGTGGAGTAGAGAGTGCGTGGGAGTATCTAGCCAGTGGATATATATATCACAGAGTCTCTTATGTTCAGAGTCTCTGGCCTTGATTGTGACACATGCTTTTGCTTTTTTTCCTTTTGCAAGGGCAAGCGCAAGGCTGAACTTGAACTGTATGAGCAATGTATGGTTGCGGACACACCCCAACACTTGGGCTTTCCAACCACAATACCTACAACCATTTTCTCTCCGCTCTACACCGTGACAGAGTCCAATTAATTTTATGTGGGGTTGGGTTTCTGGTAAGAGACCAAATCAAATGAAAGTTGCCTATTTAGGCAATAGTTCTAGAGCGTTGGGAATTTCAATACCCGGTTAGGAAATTATCGGACTACCGCTATTGATAGGTCTTGGCATAGAAGAGCATATATCGGCCAAGTCATTACTTGATTAGGAAAGTGATAGCCAATGTCGCGCCTTAGACTCTGGTGTCCGCAACCATACATTCGGGTACTCCAGTAGCCCGCGTGATCCATGGGGCAAGTGTAGAAATGGTTATGATTTCCATGGCCAGACAGACAGCAGGGGTACGTTTATATACAATATGTATGTAGGTCAATCCAGAGCTCACCCCCTACTCTAGTAGGCAAGCTACATCAGCCTTGGTTTGCTGCAGCGAAACGATCCTCCAGGCTTCAAGGCACAGTTTTGTGTGTTTTTGTAACATACGTATACGTAATGGGGGATTCTTTTCATTAATAGAAACATTAGGCCAACCATCGCTTTTGGTCACTTAGTTACAGGGATCCTTTTGAACAGCACCCCCCAAAATTCATTCTTGCTAATAATTACATATCTTTGGGGGGGGGGGTGATATAAAGTGCATTAGTACTGATTTATCTGAAAGAACTACATGCAATGTAGAAGCGTCGCGCGATTACCATATATATCCATCGTACATCCACGAACCTACGCCTACGTCTATACTCATGTTACTGAATTCGAGAGCTAGAGCTCTATCCCATGGACGGATGAAACTCCCAAATTCGCAGCTTGCCCTTTTGAGATAATATTAGCTTAAGCAGGCAGCTAATATTTATTTTTGATTGGCTCTATGGTTGTTATTAACCATTAAGAGCAACGAATATACCCAACTCAGTACGTGCACGGTCCAGGCTGCGGATCTAACGATTTCATCCAAGGGATAGTGCTCTGGGAAAAAATGGATATCACTTTATTTATATAAGCGTAACGCCCAAATACCCCCCATTCGGGATTCATTAGAAAAGCGGTCCCTACAGCTAGTAGATTTGACGTTTCTATTACCAATAATCAAGGGTATGTAAATACAAACTTGTAGATGATACCCTTTTGACATTTCAGTTGCATGCCTGCAGATATAATAGGCCTTAATATAGACTCAAAAAGGCTACCGGCAGAGATAGCATCCCGAAAAGAGCAGTTCTTAAAGTGTTGATTTGGATGCCTGAAAACATGCAGGAAGGCTCCAGTCAACTCGTATGCAGTAACAAAAAGTATGACAGAGAAGGAATAGAATCACGAGCTATTCTTGTATTCCAATAAGTATTTCCACTCGCCATTCTCCCCTCTCCCTCTTACCTCCCTCAAACCCACCATTCTGAGAGCTCCTACACCAACTCTAACATGTCGTGGTTCCAAAACTTCGCCCGTGGGACTCGCCCCCAAAGAGCCCAAACAAACCCTACATCTCCCGCACAACCGCCGGTTGATCTGCACAAACTTGACGCCCTAAATGAGTCCTTCACCTCAATCTCCGCGGTAACCGCGCCAACCTTACGCCTAGGCCGCATAGATAAAACCCTTTCCCTAGCCGCCGCCCTCCTCTCCGACCGCACGCTCAATGCAAACCAACGTCTTTCCACAAACATCACCATCTCCAAGGCTACTCGGATTGCAGTGACAACCATAATCGCCCACTCCGGAATCTTTTCCCAGCAATGGCAGCTCCAACAGTATCTTCAGCGCTGCGTCGATGCCGATGAAGCTATTTACGCTCCTAACGGGTCTCCCAAAGCCTCTCTTGCTACCACTCAACTCCGTTCTGCTGGTGCAACGTCCGAGATTGTAGACCTGTTTCATACAGATTGGCAAAAGACGCGGAACATGCGGTGGGATATATGGCTTGAGCGTGCTACCGGACGTACACCGTTGCGCCAGTTTGCCGGCTTCCGCAAGCCGCGCTATGAAATATACTGCTCCCTGGCATTACAGCACCATAATGATGCACTGCGTGCGAGTGAGAGTGGAGACTATAAGGGAGCGCTGTCGATGCTTGCTGATGGTGATGGGGTATGTCGGATGGCGGTCGAGCTAGAAGAGACCATGAATGCCGATCGCCTAGCTGGGCAGGATCCTCTTGAAGAAGCTATGGATCTCGCTGGTAGCTATGAGGTACTGGTATCGACGTGTACGGCGACCCGGTCCTTAGAGTCTGGACATGGATATTTCACGGCATCGGTTTCAGATAATGCGGAGAAGCTAATGGATTATGCACTGCTCGCACTGGACAACTACCGACTTGCTCTGTCGTGTGCGACGGGCAAAGATATCGAGCTGGAAGCGGAGTCGGTTTATTACTTGGCCAAGACCTATCAACTCCTGCTCAAAGACGAGCCGAAGGCTCACGAGCTTTATATCCGCGCCATATCGCTCGTTACAACACTCTCCCCAAAGCTTCCTGGCGGTACATGGTTTACGGAGGCCAAGAAGGCGGTTGAGGCCCGCCGAGCAAAGTTGAGGGCCCAGGAGGACAGCGAGTGGCATAAAAGACGCGAGCCAATCTATGAAAAAATCAAGGACAAGGTGGATGAGATCCACAGCAAGAGCGAGCAAGATGCTAGGGAGCTAGTTCAGTGGATCATGAAGACGTATCCGCCAAAGACAGAGGGAGACGCACCGGATCTGACGAAAAGCAAGGCCGACCTCCCAGACAAGCGGGCGGTTCTTGAAGCGGTGAGAAGATATCACCCAGACAAGAACATGGGATTTGGAGACGAGTGGCATGTGTTTGCGGAGGAGATAACAAAATGCTTGAATAACTGTTTTGCTAGGTTAAAGTGCATGTAACCTTGATTTGGTTCTGTTACTGGTAATGTGATTTGATTGTAGCATAGTCGGCAATTTATTCGGCTTACTTTATCTATTCGACTGGCTGATGGTCTTTAATTTCCTGTTTCTGTTTTGTGCAGTGAGCTATAAAAAAACCGAAATGCAACCCGCCCAAGTCATATATCTCCAACCTGAAACCTGAACATTATCTAAGAGTGTGTCCCAGTTCTCTTTAGAAGATAATGAATGGTTGGGATGGCGGTGAAGGCTCGACCAGATTAGAGATGGGTGAAGCAAAAGAATTGAACACACTCCTCGACACTCCAGCCTAATAAGTAACTGGCTACACATATGAACATGCTCCACCTAGAGACACATATACCAGAGACTCTTTGTAACAAATTGGCCTTAAGTTTAAGGGTACATGTATTTAGAGTATGGGAATGCATGTAGTCACTTGAACAAACTCTGTCAGAAAATACCGGGCTCACATGTCTTTCTAGTCCTCCACAGTAACCTTTTTTTTATTCAGCTTGGTATCTGAATTGTAAGATGTTCAGGTCGTTCATTCTTGTGTAACCGTTTGGATCACAGTATATCACTCGATGTTTCTTGCCAAGCATTATTGATTTTTGCTTCCAAAGCTGTCCGGTGAAATATAATGAGATCGGTATTGTTAATTGCCCCTGGGTTGCACGTGATGCCAAATATGCGAAGGGCATACAGCTGTATTTTAGCCGTCAAGTAAGATCTATATTCGGCACCTTTATCGATATCCTCAAGGAGTTAATTATTCATTCACTCAAGTAACCCGAAGGTCAGCTCGTGCAACAAGTCAGGTGTTTAATGCTTTCTCCATTCCCTAACTCTCATGAATAATTTGAGTGTATACTTTGACTATAAAGCCATGATCATCTGTAAAGACCTTCAGGGAGTAACGAAGTATCGGAAATAATAATTTAAACATAAAATGCCACATTATCTATGCAGTGTGGAATCTCGAAATTTAGAATCATATGTAATTCTTAAACTCCTAAAAATTAGGGGCTATGTATGGTATTGCGTTAGCACATGATCTAGGAGCACCCATGTTACCCCCGGGCCTTATGTCCCTCTTTTGCTCCACTTTCCGCCTAGGCCCTTGTGACTTCTTTATCTGTTTTTTCTTTATCACCGCGTGTGCAGTAATAACAGCGCCGCTGTGGCTCAAAATTTTCAAACCTTCCCCTCTTTGCCATAATTATCAGTGATAATATGACACCCACGCCTCTGCCCTGCGAAATTTATTTACAAATCAAAGAACCGCATCTACAGTGATATCATCAGCCATTGCTCTAGTAGTCAGGCGACGCATCTAACATACATAATGAATCCAACTTACACATCCGACAACTACAAAGCGATTACTGAGATTAATGACAGTTATCCAATGATTTATTTCTCGTCGTTGCTTGTGATAGTGTCGATATCCATTGGCATAATATAATCCTTATATAGAACTCTCAAAGTGACGCGTTCGTCCGCAACACATCAGGTATCACAACCCCAAAAGCCGCCAGATCCTTTGGCCAACGGTAAGCTTCGGCCCCGACTTTCCTGAGCGGCAGTAACCTGAGATCTCCCAACATCGAAATCGCCATCAACATAAGTAAGCACCAATTCCAATTTTCCAGGGATATCCTCTGTCTTGGTCCACACTGGCATCGATCTCAAACGATACCCCTTATGATAGTACCATATAGTCTGCCTTTTCTGTGAAGGATCCAGTATCACAATGGCAGAATTCCTGTGTCGATATAGTCGAACATACTGTGGTAAAAGGTACAGGCTGTAAGAGAAAGGACTGCAAGGGCTATAGGCCTATCGACGTAACGTAAGATACAAATATATTTGTCCGCTTGTATGAACTAGAAATGCTGTGGAAACAAGCTAAGCTTCCATGGGCGGCTATCTGGGGGGATCTCAGGACATGGCCCTTATCTATGTCTCCATTGTGGGGTTTATGCTGACTATATCGTGGCACAAAGCTTATCTGGTGCGGGTCGTTTGAAAGAGGAAATAGTATCGTATACTTCTTGTGTATAGATGGATTTGGTGTTTTGTGGGGATAATGTCAAGGATCTAATATTGAGAAAACAGGTCATGTTAAGGTTTGTATTGACGAGGTCAAAGAGGCTCCGTTTTACCCCGCTCTCTCTTGTATATACGTTATGTAGGTTATACGCCCAAGGGTGAGATTATCGATGACTTTGGTTTAGGAAGCGGCCCCGAAATGTTTAATGCCATATCGCCCATTGCGGATCCGGATCAGCAATCGAAAGCTAGCCTTTAGAAGCATTGAGCTTTGTATTATAGTGAAGACCAATGAGGAGATCTCCCTCAACTATTTTTCTGTGTACATGTGGTTGATTATTCCTGAATAACCGTTTGATTCAAACACTGGGGATCGATCTCTCACGATGCGATCCGCCTGGCCTTGTCCTTCAACAGCAGTGGTAGGTACCCGTATTGGCGGGTGGTCCCCAACCCGGGATATTGAATTCTATATAGTATTCAGTGAACACAAGATATATATGAAAGAGGGATTATAAAGTACTTGTAGTTAGGCGAACACACAATATGTGCGTTCCCCCTGACACAAGATACTTAACTGAAACGATACCGGTCTGATAAGTAGGGTAAGCTGATAGTGCCGAGAAATGGGCATCTCAGTGTGTTTTCTCGTCTCCATTGATTTATGTTAAGAATCCGGATGCCATGGTAGTTCGTGACTTTAAATATTGACAATTGCAAAGAAACTTCCTATAACTTCAGGCGCGTTTACGCACCACACAAACGCCAGCCGCGGTCCAATCAACGCGCCATCACGTGTCTCAACCCTGCACAAATTACACACACCACCAGCCGTCCAATTGAGAGGATCAAGATGACCAAACCTCCACTCACCACTCGATCACTCAGGCGGCGTGTACATATGTGTATGATCGAGGGGGTAGAAGGTGCTAAAACCAAAAGATACAGGAACAGCCTCCAAGGATCTAATTCTTCAGCCTTCCTCCTAGACCCTTAACTTTTGAGGCCTTCATGCGCAGCTAGACACCCTGACACCTTGGGTCCTTAGTGCGTCTCTAATTCACCTTCTTGCATCCGTGACGTCGTCGGTTGAATATACAATTCGAAACCACTTTTTTCTCTACCAACTCCCATGTTTTGCCCACGGCTCTCACAGCACAACATGCTCGCCGGTCCAAATAATATCAACGCAGGACGTTTCTTCCCAGGCCCCTCGCCCCCGCTTCAAGCATCGCTCAAGCGACGCCGCTGCTCAGGGCCCAACACAGAAGACCCCTCGTACACAGGGAGTCAACAGCAGATTGCTATAACCGAGGCCAGTTCTACTACGAAGGTATGAGGTGGAGAAAGGGGCGTGATGAGGTAAAGATATTGACTAGATGTTGCAGAGACCAAGACGAGATCTACAGCCTACATTCCAGCTCTCCTTTGTCCCCCCACAGCACTTACAAGGCCCCTGCAACACCTACCAGCCGACACCGCCCACCGCCGACAGTGACAGCGACTCTTCAACTGATCGGTTTGCAGCACATTTCGGTGATGAAGATATCGTGATGATTGAACATGAGCAGCAAAAGGCGATGCCAAGATCGGTTGCAAACCCTCTAACGGGGGTGATGCAGCGGTTGGAGGTGAGTCGAGATGTCGATATGAACCAGGAAACTGCGAAGAAGAAGGTGAGCGGGTTTAGAATGGGATACAGGGGGGATTGTGAGAAGTGCAGGCTGAGAGTTCCGGGGCATTATAGTCATTACTGAGGATTCTCTTCTTTTTTCTTCTTTTCTTTTATTGTTTATTTGCTGGAATAGGGGGGGTTGTGGCTATTATTAGACTACTATGTTTTCTTCTCTTTGTTGTGGTGCTGCATCCTTCATCACTCGTTTTATCTCTTTTTTCCCTTTCTTTATACCCCGGTACACTATCGCTGCATTATACCCCGGAGTCATTGGATTTGTCAACAACCACAATTAATGCTTGTAGAATTAAATATAGTTAGTAATTGTGTAATTACTAGCTACAGTATCATTATTATTAGTGTTATTACTATTAGATTTATTATTATTACCAATACTGTTCCTTGGGGCGGTTCTGTTGCGAGTTACCCCGGCTAAACATTTATCCGCAACACCCTACTACAAGACCACACCGACAGTACCCGACACCCGGCACCTACCCCACGGCCGCCACCAGGCGAGGGCCCTTTCCCTCTTGTCCTCCGTCCCCACAATTCGTAACAGACTCCCGCCGACAATGCATTACCATATAAGAGTCCCTGGGTCCCTAGGGAGGGGAGAGGGTGTCCTGGCCGTTGAACGAGAGAAGAGACAGAATTGATATATCCACACCGCTTCTTCACGCCTAACCACCGCCTAACCATCACCTAATATCACCCGCAAAAATGTCACTCCTCCAGAGAGGCCTTAAGAACATCTTGAAGAAGTCTGCCAACGATGTCGTCTTTGTGTCAGCTCTTCGCACACCTGTCACACGAGCGCACAAGGGAGGCTTTAAAGACACACATCCTGAAGAACTCCTTGCCCACGTTAGTCTCCACGTTTTCTCTGTCTTGTCTTGTACTCATAACTAACATTCACATCCCCAGGTCCTGAGATCAACCCTCGACCGCACAAAGATTGATCCCCGCCTTGTTGAGGATGTCACTATCGGTTCCGTCCTCCAGGAACTTGGTGGTGCTAAAGCCGGCCGCATGTCAATGATCCATGCTGGCTACCCATACACTACAACCTTTAACACTGTAAACCGGCAATGCTCTTCAGGACTGCAGGCCATCACCAACACCGCCTATGCCATCCAAGCTGGTGCCATTAACATTGGTATCGGTGGAGGTATGGAGAGTATGACCCGGAACTACGGTTCCCGAGCCATCCCTGTAGATCTTTCCCCCGAGCTCCGTGACAGCCCCAGCCAGGATGCAAAGGATTGTATCATGCCTATGGGTATCACTGCCGAGAACGTAAGTGCACGGTACGGCGTGAACAGAGCCGATATGGATGCATTTGCAGCGGAGAGTCACAAGAAGGCGAGTGCCGCGCAGGCAGCGGGGAAGTTCGATGAGGAAATTGTTCCAATGGTAACCAGGTGGATTGATGCCAGTGATCCGGCGAGTCCGATTACAACACAAAAGACGGTGTCTCAGGATGATGGTATCAGACACAATGCGAGTCTGGAGATGATGGCAAAGTTGAAGCCGGCGTTCAAGGCAGATGGACTGAGCACAGCAGGAAACTCGTCGCAGGTGTCGGATGGAGCGGCAGCGGCGCTGATGATGAGGAGAGATATGGCCGAGAAGTTGGGATATGAGGTTATCGGGAAGTTTGTGGCGACGAAGACGGCGGGATGTAGACCTGATGAGATGGGTATTGGGCCGGCTGTGGCGATCCCAAAGTTGTTGGAGGATACGGGAGTCAGTGTGGATGAGGTCGATGTGTGGGAGCTTAACGAAGGTTTGTTAAGTATCCTCTCCCGGTGGGTTCTACTGAGTACTGATAAAGTTTTAGCATTCGCTTCACAAGCATTGTACTGCATCCGAAAGCTCGGCCTTGATATGGCAAAGGTGAACCCTAACGGAGGAGCCATTGCGCTGGGACACCCGTTGGGTGCTACTGGAGCTAGACAGCTTGCAACCCTTCTGCCAGAGTTGAGAAGAAGTGGAAAGGATGTTGGTGTTATCAGCATGTGCATTGGAACCGGCCAAGGTTTGGCTAGTTTGATTGTCAGGGAATAGACAGTGGATTTGGGGAGTTCTTTTCTTTTCTTTTAGTTTTTTTATTTATTTACGGGTCTGGACTTTTTTGTAAAAAAATATTTAGAAGTGAATGGGCACGGTAATGAATTTTCATGTTTACCATGATCATGATATGCTGGGCTAAGGGGGAGGGGTTGTGATGTGTAGCTCAAGCCTCTAAGCTCACTCGGGACACCAGGTTTCGTGTTTTTAGTCCCATACCGAGCCCCTACAATGATCTGCAAATAGGATAGGGCTAGACAGCGTGGCTACTCTACTCATATCCCATGTTCGGGTGATATTCTGTGATGGAGCCGCATAAGCTTATCAAGTGAACATGCACCACAATCATTGACCTGACTGCATGCATCATGAGTGCACTCTACATCTACATATACCGCATTAATTCGCCTCAGCGGACGGTCAAAATGAGGTTGGATTTGGGTGTGGTGGCGCCAGCCATTTGAAACATGGTGTGACTAGGGGTCCAAATAGGTATGAGCAATCTTGGCTTCTTGGCTACTACCCCTCAATCTTCTTAACCATCGACACCTTCAACCATGAGTACCTTTAATAAACAACACTTCAAATCACCAGTCCACCCCTTAGCGACAAAAGTTTTAGACTGGCAGGTCTTCAACTTTGAACTTTTAACCATAAGCCGGGAGGTTTTTGGTAATAGTTCACCTGTTCCTAATATTTTTTAAACTTTTGACAATAAGCTACGAGGTTTTTTGTAATGTTTCGCTTATTTTTAGTGTTATTTTCTAGTAAATAAGATGTCCAGTAAGTAATCCTAGATCTAATTATACAAATTCATGCCTAGGAAGTTCTGCTTCAAAATCATCTTTAATATCGTGTCTCTCTTACGTGATTTCTTTACCGATTAAATCTCGCGTGATATCGCTGATTCGCCGATTCTTTAGTCTATCAACTAAAGTCGATGTCTTATTCGCTTTAATAGAAATTTCAGTATCAGCTTAGTGATAGGTAGTGCTAGCCTCTGTGAAATGATCTAATAATTACGTGTTTTTTAAGACAAAATTTTCCGCTTGCTCTGGTAAGTAGTAGCAATCGTTTTCTGCGTCGACTACTTCTAAAGGCTTTTTATTCTTATCTCAATCTTATCTAGCTTTTAAATAAAATCTCGAAAGATATCTTTAAAAGGGCGGTTAATGGATCGTGAGAAATTTGAATCAAGCGATACGTCAGGAATAACTAAAGCAGTAATATCGTGAGCTAAAAATGTATCTAGCGTCTTGGTTCGATGTCAGCGAATAAATCAGCTAATAAAGTTGGTTGTGAATCAATCTGTATCGATTCTTTCGTGATCCAATTTGTAAAATATTTTCTGAATTAAGCATGCGGATGGGATTGAATTTTACAACAATTTCTACAGGATCGTAATGTTTTTTTAATAATATGATGGAAGTCATTTCGAAGCGGAAAAAATAAGAGGTTATGCGTGAAATCTCTAAAACAGTAAGTTGAAAGGTAGGCATCGTTTATGCAGTCATTTGTTTTGATGATTTTTAACATTGTTTAAATCGCTTTGGTTGTATAGGTTTGGCCATTTAGGAACTCGAATGGTATTGGTGTTTGATCCATATTGCAGATATTCCTAAATCGATAGCGTCCAACTGCCTCAACTGTATCGCCCAATCCTTTCTCATTATCTGGTCGAATTTGTGAATTCCGCCGGTTATAACAAACCCAAGTAGCAATCGTATCGAAATAGTCGATCGGAAGTTGACTAGCTTTATTTGTAGCGAATCGGAGAGATATTGTCTTGTGAAAAGCAGAAACTGCAGGCGGGTTCGGGATTATAGCGAGGCTTGAGTAGGGCGAGAGAGTCGCGAGAATCTCGATCGGGGCGTGAAAGCGGAGATCTGAGTAGATGGCTCTAACTTGATGCATGGATTCTGAGGACGAGGCAGTCGGTGATCTTCTGTGAGGCGAGCGGTCAAAGCTCAGAGTTCGAGTTCGGGTTGAGTTGGGTTGAGTTGAACAGAAGGGCGAAGCAAATCTTAGATTGCTTAACAGAAAGAAAGCGTTGCAGAGAGGCAGAAAGCATGGGAAAGAAGGCATATATATCTGAATCTTTCACGCGATGGCTCATCTGTAGAATCAGAAACTACTACGCCCGTCTGTCTGGCGGGTTGGGGTTTATAACTGAAGCGAGTAGAGGCGAGAAGTCGCGAGTCTCTGATCGAGCGTGAGCGAGGCAGTAGATGGGCTCTAACAGCGGACGTAGAATGCGAGCAAGGGGCGGGGTCGGCTCAGACTGAAGTCGGAGCAGGTTCAGGTTCGGGATCGAGATCGAGTTTCAAGAGTGAAGCGAGCAGAAGAGCGAAGCCGAAGATACTAGATTGCTTAACAGGAAGAAGGCGTTGCGAGGAGGCAGCGTAGGAAAAACGAGCAACTATATATCTATTATTCGCCGCGATGGCTACATCTGTAGAATCATGAGCACTCTGTCGTATCGCATACTATTACGATACTCAATTCCATCCGTTCTTCGTCCCACCGTGACTTACGTTCTATTTAAGAACTCGCCTGCCGTCGCCTGCGTCGGCGTGATGCTATCCAACAACTGTTCGGCGCTGCTGGCAAGCGAGTGCGGGAGGCGGGGCTGTGACAGTTCTGCCTCTCTTTAGGTTCGAGCTCGCGAGCTCCGTCGAGTCTCGAGCAGTGGGATATGCGTATGAGCGAGCGATGGGCGAGGGCGTTGGTAAGATTCTCGGCATCTTTCAGGGTTGGTGCGTCATGGCCCTTCCAGTTTGACTAGATCTGCGGCGCGAATAGCGAGGCGAGTCAGAAGTTAAATCAACATTCTTAAATCGCGTCGACAATTACGGAGGTGCGGTGGGAGGAATGTGTGTGCAGCAAAGTCGATGGTACTCAGCTTTGAGGCATGGAAGACAGGATGTATCTTCGTTGTGGAAGGAAGTTCGAGTTCGTGGCGTAGGGGACTAATGGCCAACTTAATCTTGAACCTCTTGTCGTTTAGTCGAGCAGAGGCGCAGTGGTTTGAATATATGCGGCGTTAAAGCGTACTTAAATCGCCCGGCCTTGTATAAGGAGGCGAGGCTGAGTATTAGCGTTTGTCTCGCTGTCGATCTTGGCGTGGCGTATCTCGAACTATGGCGGTCGTGAATCTCGGTCTTTCGAACAAACGTTAGTGTCACGAAAGCGATCGTGGCGGGGGCAATGTCAGATTCTCCGTGAAGCGAAGATCAAAACCATAGTTGGTAATAAAGGAGAGGCGCGTGTCGTGTTCGAGGTTGATTGTTTGAAGCAAATTCAGCGGCGCAGTCCGATCGTCGTCTGTTGATAGGAGGCATGCTCCTCGGATATTCTTCGTCGCGCGTTAATCCGCTCCGTCTGGCCATCCGTTTGGGGTGAAAGTGAAGGCAATCGTGACATCGATCTTAAGAGAACTGCGAGATTTCCAAAGCCGGATGTAAGCGAGTACGCGATCGGAGACAATCTTGGTAGGAAGACCATGAAGTTTAGGAACGTGTTGATAAGCAGGCGTGCAGATCATCATTTCCGGTGGTAGTGTTACTGGTATGTAGTGCGCGTTTTTGATAATCGATCGACAAGCTACAAGAATCGCATCTTTTCGCCTTTCCGGCGGTCCGTGAAGTCGTGGAAATATGTGTCAGTCGTGAGGAATCGATAGAGGGCGAAGAAGCTCCGTAGGGAGGCGTGGCGAGAGCGCTTACTCCATTTGCGACGTGTGATTCTCCATGCGATCGTATGCTGCGCGTGCTTGGGCCAATAATGTCTGTGGCGAAGTTGAAAAGTTTTAAACTTTCGGGATGGCGTGGCGAACGTCGTGATGTTCTTTGAAGCAAATGCAGTTCTGAGTCGTGTCGTCCGGTCTGAAAGCTTTCGCGATAGGTCGAAAAGCGCTTTTCGTCGGCGTTCTAAGTAATTTACCGAGTCTTGCGCGCGTCTCGAAGGAATCGCAGAATCTTGGTTGGAAAGGGATCGATGGCGTAAGCGCTGTTCAAAAAAGTTTTTAGGGTGGTCGCCGGACAGCGGAAAACTATGGCCAGGTCAGGACTTCAATGTCGACTTTCTTGCGTCAGGCGTTCATCCCTCTTTAGGCGGATCTCACGATCTCTGGTCGATCGTCATCGGTTTCCCCCTTGCTTTCGTCGATGTTGATCGCGTAATTGAATCGCGATAGGAGCTACGGGCGTCTTTGTCGACGATTCAGATCATAACTTGGTCGTGAAATCTCTAAATTCGATGATCATTTCCGGGGCGCCGATGGGTTGTGCGACCCCATCAATTCAGCTCTCCGTTCGCCAAAACGTTTAATAATAATTAGCATTTCCTTATCGTAGATCTCGTAGTTGACTCAGGTGAGTGAGTTCAGAAAAATCTGCTACGGGATGCAGAATATTACCATATTTATCTTGAGAGAAATCTGCGTCATAATCCGATGCATCGGTTTCACAATAAGCCGTGATCAAAATCGAAATAATGAAGAATTGGTGCGGTGGTGAAAGCGACTAAGGCGGCGAAGGAACCGCCAGACAGGAGGCCGAATAAAGGAGCATTTCGCTAGTAAGCGTGGTAAGAGGGCGAGCGATTACGAATAGTTCTTGATAAAGCCCGGTGAAGTTGGCGTTAAACACTGTATGTCACTGCGTTTAGAGGGCGGCGTTTGTGATGGTTTCAATTTTTTGGGATCGAGCAAGGCCTTGATCGTAACAATTATCTTGAAATCTTGGCTTCCGACCGCAAACTCACACCGGGAGAAGCGGTAAAGGTCGTCGGTCGAGCGAAGAGCACGATTAGCGTGATCGCGATGTGATTAAATCGCCATGTAGATAAGAATATGCGTCGAGATAAGCGTGCAAAGCTTGATCAAAAAGGCCGAAGTGTATCGTTAATGAAATGCTGAAGCAGCGGTAGGGCGTTGGTCAATCAGAAGGCGTTACTTTATCTTGAAAGTGGCTCTTCTAGTGCGCAGCGGTTTTAATTCATCTCGGCTGCGGCTGAAGCCAGGATTATAGGCGTTAACAAATTAACGGTGTACCATTTGGCGCTTGCAGAGTTGATTAAATGTTTCGCGGTACGGCAGCGGATGGCGATTCTTAATAGTGACGGCGCTCAGTCCCTGTAATCAACACAAAATCAAGCACGCCGCGCTTTCTTCACAAAGAGACGTGAACCAAAGAGGAGAGGAGCTAGACTCGATGAAACCTTTCTTTAACATCTCATCTATGTATTCAATCAGTGCAGCTAGTTCATCTCTCGACACGCTATACAATGACCAAATGGAGGTTCTTTCCCTTCACGTAAGATTGATTCGAATGTCAGAGGCGGTGAGTGGAAGTTTCGGCGACCTTCCTTTCCGAACCGCTGCAGAAGCTGATGATGGGAACCAGAGCTGCGATCTCGACAGATAGATTCGCGAGCCTCCCAGGAATAGAGCAGAACGGTAAGCACTCTGGATTCGGCGAAGAAGACCGACAATTTCGCTCACGACAGGAAGCGACGGCGAGATCCTTCGACGACGTAACGCGATTGTCATTGCAACGCTTGAAGACAGCGAGGGACCGGTCAACGGTAGCTTATCCGCGGTTGATGGTAACATTACGCCGACGGCTGCGAACGCCAAGACCACGATAACGCCTGCACGAAGAACGCAGGCAGATCTTCTCAACGCGACCCTGAATGCGAAGAGAACGAACAATGCGAGTGATGCCATCGGAGGAGATTTCTTCCATCAATAACATGAAGAGCTGGCAGGATTGGGAAACAGAGTAGTAGATGGCCTCGCGCATAAACGATTCATCATCAATGCAAAGTCGAAGCCCACAACAAGTGAAAGAGGTTTTAACAGCTTTATTCTTATCGACACGATACATGATACAACAAGATGATCGTTATCCAAAACCTTCTCACCAGAGACACCAGAGACAGCGAAAGCATACAAAGAAAGAGAAGGGATCTGGCCTAAGCCACCTAAGACAGGTCCTCGTGAAAACCCGACTGATCCAAGAATACCTAATTCGCAAGAACCCAAACCCAAAGAACCAGAACTGACGAAGTTAAGAACCAAAAGGAAATCCAAAAGCATAGGAGAAAGAGCGAAGCGTTGTTGGTAACAGGGGCGCGCGGCAGACATGTAGGAATGCGCCGACCTCAAGTAGCAGCAATCTGAGCGGAGCAGTAGCGGACGAGCGGAACGTTCAGCAAAGTCTTGGGCGCCACTGTCATCAGAGTCGCAGGCGGCGCGAACCGTTCGGCCGGGGTGATAGGTCGCGCGCTGAGGCGGCGAGAAAGATCGTGGGTACCGCACCGCAGGGAATAGGAGGATGAGGCGGAAGCAGTCGAGGCGAAGCGAAGCGCGGCGATGGCGAGAACAAGGGTTGTGGCGGCGAAGAGGCGAGCGTCCTGGCAGCGTCCGGGCGCTGTTATCGAACACGAAGCGAAACGTATTCAGAGGTGGCGGCGGAGCGTCGTGGTGAATCATGCGGGCGGAGGCTCGCGAGAAGCGCAGGTTAGCGTGTTTCTTGGCCTCGTCGTTCGGCAGCGCCAGCAGCCAAGCGTTGAAATTCAGCAAAATAGGTGGAGAAGTCCCGGCCTCCCTGAGTAAGGCGCTCGAGTTCTCGTTCAGCAGTGGCGATGCGATCCGGATCTCCGAAGGCAGTCTCTAGAATAGTGATGAGAGCGATATCATACAGATCGATCGTCCTCCAACGAGGCGTCGCGCTGGGCAAGAGCGCGGCCAGAGAAGATTGATAGCGTATGCGAGGCGAGCAGGCAGCAGCCGATCGTGATTGGCGGCGTCTTAAGGCGAAGTTGCGTGATAAAGGGCGAAGGCTCGCCCTTTTGCCGTCAAACTTGGGTGGGTCAGGAGCTTCTCGGCGAGAAACAGATGCGGTATGGAGTGCGGCTGGAGAAGTATAGGAGGAAGCGGGAGAACAGCCGGAGGTGGGGAGCGAAGTGTGCAGAGGAGGAGCGTGAAGGCGTCGGGAAGCGAGTTGGCGGCGAGCGTTTAGTTGGCGTAGTTCCGTCGATTGTTGTTGCAGTTATGTGTTCTCAAGTTCGGGGATAGCGGAGGCTTGGTTTTCGGCAGCTTGTCGGGCGACAGCGGATATCACTCTCGATCGTTAGATTTCTTCTTTGTCTTGCGAGCTTGATCTCTGTTGGCGCGATTAGCTCTTAGGTGAGAGGCGTTGAAACAGAAGAGTAGAGTCTTACGTCGTATTGATCGGTGAATTGAGCTTCCGTCAAAGGGGGAGTCCATGAGGGATCGGGATTGGAGGTCGTGATGTATAGTGAGAGCCGAAGGTAGAGCGGCGTGGTCTAACGAGGCGGGTTGGGGTTATAACAGAAGCGAGTAGGGCGAGAGAGTCGCGAGTCTCCGATCGAGCGTGAAGCGGAGACACCAGTAGATGGCTCTAACGGACGTAGAATGCGAGCGGGGCGGGGTCGGCTCAGGTCTGAAGTCGGAGCAGGTTCAGGTTCGGGATCGAGATCGAGTTTCAGAGTGAAAGACGAAGAAGTGGCCAGAAGATCTTAGATTGCTAACAGGAAGAAGGCGTTGCCTGAGGAGGCAGAGCATGGAAAGAACGAACACTATATATCTATTATTGCGCGATGTTTCATCATCATGCCCTCTGTCGCTCGCATACTATTCCCGATACTCAATTCCATCCGTTCTTCATCCACCTGACATTCTATTTTCGAACTCATTCTGCGTCATGCCTGCGTCGGCCGTCTATCATCCGCTGTTCGAAGCGCTTCTTGTGGCGAGTGGGCGGGGCTGTGACACACCCATACTATTCGATAACACTATTCTGTCCGTTCTTCGTCCTTTCTGGCCGTTCTATCTCGAGCCGCAATCCGTTCTACTTGACGTGGTACTCTTAGCTGTTCGGAGGCGCGGAAGGCGAGTGCGGGAGGCGAAGGCTAGTTGCACTCTCATTAGGTTCGAGCTCCGCGAAAACTCCGTCAGTCTCGAGCAGTGGGATCTGTTGTGTGGCGAAGCGAGGCGAGCGTTGGTAAGATTACCGGCATCTTTGGCGCGTCATATCGCTTCAAACCAAATCTGCGGTAGCGAATAAGCGGCGAAGTCAAGAGTTCCTCCAGTTCTTGTCGTCAGCGATCGCGGGGTGCGGGAGCGATGTCGCAGTAGAGGATCGATAAGCGCGAGTTAGAACGAAGCATGGAAGGCAGGATGTATCTTACGTCGTGGAAGGAAGATCTAGTTCGTGGCGTAAGGACTAATAATTGAGCTTGATTTTAAATCGGCCAAAGGCGTTTGTCGAGCAGAGGCGGCGCAGTGGTGCAGTATATTTCTGGCGTTCAATAATGCATCGCCTCACGCAGTAAGCGGGCGGGGCTGGTGGGCGTTCGCGTTAGTTCCTGTCGGTCGCATGCGTGCGCATCTCGAACGTGCGTTGATCGTATATGTCTCGGCGAGGCGTTGATATCGCGAGGCTATTGACGGAGGCGGGCGAGATTTTCCGTAAAGCGGTCGAGCATGATTTCGTAAAAGGAGATACCTGCGTAGTTTAGGGATGATTATTTGATGCAAACTCGGCGGTGAAAATCTCAGATCGTCCTGGCGATAGGACCGCATGCTCGAAGATCTTCTTTAACCATGTCGCGTTGGCTCGTTCCGTCGACCGTGATCTCTGCGGGTGGAAAGCCGATGACATCGCTACGTTGATTCTCAGTACCTTGCATAAGGATTTCCAAAACCGAGATGTAAATTAGTACGATCGGAGCAATGCTAGTGGGAAGGTAGAGTTTTCCATCGTAGTCGATAAAGAGCGAGCTAGGTCGCCGGATCCGGTGGTAGTATGTGACAAGAAATATAGTGTCTCATCTTGGAAAGGCGATCAACCACAACTAAAATCGCGTCCTTTCCTTTGCTCTCAGGCAGTCCAGTAACAAAGTCATAGAGATATGAGTCAGGTCTCTGTGGAATTGGCAGAGCGAAGAAACGTAGGGAGCATGATGAGGCGTCTTCTGACTGCAGGTATGACAATTTCTAACATAGCGATTCCATTTTGTGTTGCGCATCGCAGCGATAGTAAAACGGCGAGAAGCTGAAAGGTTTTGCTTTCCCGAGTGGCCTGCAGGCGGGGCATCGTGATGTTCTTTAACAGATGTAAGTCTGGTAGCGTCGTGCGGGGCGAAACCGCGATAGGTAAGAGGCGCTTTCGCAGTCGAACGTTCTCTTTAGGGTAATCTACCGGGAATCTGCGCCGTCTCGAAGAAGTCACAAGATTTTATTTGGAAATGGGTCGATGATATAAGCATTCGAAAAGTTTCTCTAGGGGTGACCGTCGCCGGACAGCGGAATGGCTGTCAAGCTCCAAATTATGGGACTTCCATGTTTGTCACTTTCTTTGCGTCGGCGTTCGTCCTCCACTCATGCAGATCTCGATCTCTGAGTCAATCGTCAAACTTTCATCGCGCTTTCGGTCGGTATTTAATCGCGTAATTAAATCGAGAGGAATTACGACCATCAGCGCATCGCGATTCAAATCACTCTTGGTCGTGAAATATTCAGATTCGGTGATCGGCAAGACGATAGGTTGGCGGCGTAAGTTCAATTCTCAATTCGCCAAGCTTAATGATGGCCAAGTGATTCGCTTATAAATCTAGTAATTACGTTCAGCGGGAATGAGTTAGGAGAAATAAGCGGCGGGATGCAGAATATTACCGTCATTTTATCTTTGTGAGCGTCTGCGGCTTAGTCGATCGTCGTTTCGCGATATTCGGCGATCGAAATCAAAATGGCGAGGAATCGGGGCGTAATGTAAGCGGTTTTAAGTCGTGAACTTCTTGAGCGGGGCCAGGACAAGCATAACGTTCGCTGGTAAGCGTAGTAAGAGGGCGAACAATTAGAATAGTTTTTAATAAATCGCAGATGAAATTGCATTTGAGCAACGTATATCACTGCGTTTAGGGGGCGGCGCTGCGATGGTTTCAATCTTTTTGGGGTCGAGCTTTGAAGCGCCGGTGGTGACAATCGTTCCCAGATCTTGACTTCCCGGCGCGAAATTGACACCGGGGAAGCGATAAAGATCGTCGGTGAGAGAACTGCAGCACGATTAGCGTGATCGCGATGTGACTCCAAATCCTGCTGTAAATGAGAATATCGTCAAGATAGGCGTGCAGAAATGATCGAAGGGGCGAAGAGTGTCGTTAATAAAGTCTTTGAAAAGGCGGCGGGAAGCGTTGGTCAATCAAAGGCGTCGCTTTGTGCGAAAATGGCCTCTGGTGCGGAATGCAGTTTCCATTCATCTCAGCTGGCTCGGACCAGGTTGTGGCGTTTTCAAATCAACTGGTATCTGGTTTGGCGCGAAAGTTGATTAAGCGTTCGCAGGTAATGGCGATGGATAGCGATTAACTTGTGCGGTAATAGCGTTCAGACGCCGATGTCGCGCGAATCGCAGTCCACCAGAACTAACTTTACAAAGCAGGACGGGGATCCGGCGGGAGAGGCTAGATTCAATGAATCGCTTTTTAACGTATCGTCGATGTATTCAATCAATCACGGTAAATCGTACAAAGACATCTTGTATAGAGAGGGCCAGAAGGGGTTCTTTCACTCATGAAGATTGATCCAGAATATCGTAGGGGCGGTGCGAGGCGCACGAGGCGCTTCGCCCGAGCCGTTGCCAAAGTGATGATGTTGGGAGGGACCAAAGTGGCAATTTACGAAGGTATCGATTCCGTGGAACCAGCGAAAGCGAGGCGTAGACGAGTTAGTCGCAGGTGATTTGAAAGGTAACAGTGGCGATCTCAAAATCACGATTAGCGAGAAGCGGTGAGGTAATTCTTAACGTAAGCGGGAAGCTTGATAAATCGTTCTGGCGTTGAAGACAGCGAGGGGCCGAAGGTCAGCGAGTTATCGGTGAAGTCGATAGCAACGTTATGTCGGCGCGGTAGGGGATTCTCAGCGGTGGATAATGTCTGCAAGCGGGTAACGTAGGCGGAGATTTTTCGATATGGCGGCGAATGCGAAGAAAAGTGAGCAATATGAGTAATCTTCTGGGAGGAGATTTCTCTTCCATCGATAACGTGAAGCGCGAGGATTGGGTAGAAGAGTAGTGGGAATTTCCTTGTGGTGTCTGAGCGATTAAATCGATGAATGCAAATCCGGAAGCTCCGGTGTCAACAAGCGAGTAGGTTTTAACAGTTTATTTTTATCGAATCTTATCGCGTCTGCGAGATTCTGAGGAAGGGAGGATATGCAGGAATGAAGTTTCTGTGCGGGTTTAGTCTTGAGGTTAACCTTGGGTTTCTAATGGTTTCTGTTCTGCGGAGGATGAGTGCATAACGGAATGAGGGTCGCGGAGTAATATATATAAGTCGTGGGTTCCTGTGCCGTCTTCTTCTTTCTCTTTTATAACCCTTATTCTCATTCTGGCCTCTACTAGGGTTTCTTATGCTCTATTGTCTTTGTCTTGTCTATACCGGAGAATCGGAATACATCTGTTCTCATTATCACGAGCTTAACCAACGCCGAAAACCGCGTGACCGGCCGCGACCTGCGACGGCAGTCTCTTGTCTGCGTCAAAAGTCTGCGTCGCATGCAAATGCAGATGCCGTTGCGTCTCACAGCGCCGTGCTTTCGTCGCAAATGCCGTCTGTTTCGTGCCATCTTCCTCGTCTCGCGTACTTATGCGCACCGTCACCGTCGCCTGCGGTTCTTCGTCTTCGCGCGGTTGTTACTTGGCCGGCGCTGATTCTTGTCTTAGCGTATTTCCGTATGTATTTAAAGGCGAAGTCGAAAACTCATCGCCGCTTAGCCATGACAATTACTGTCTTGTCGTCGTCCGCAATCATGGTCGATCTCCGGTGGGATGTCGTGGGGATACTGCACGGCGTCTCTTACTGCCGCAGTCTCGATTCTTTACTTGGAAAGGAAGGGCTTACGTAAATGCTTTGCGACATCGCGATGCATTTGGTTTGATCTTGGCTGTCGTAGTGGTTGGACCTCATCGCGTTCTTGATCATCTGCTACGGCGCGAGCTCAAAGCGCGATACCGGCTCAGAGGCGAAAACGCGTTCGCTCAACCGTCTGGAAAAGCGTTGGGCCACGCGTCAGCGACTCCTCGCCAGCGCATTCGGAAAGCGTCATTAGGGCTCAGAGGCCACCTCATCATCTGGCCGGCGCGCGAAAACCTCGCTCCCCACCTCCGCGTCTGCTGTGGAGAGAACTTCGCTCTTGGAAACGCTGGCGGTTGAGAGGACGCGGATATGAAAGGCTCATGAAGCCTGCATAACCGCCATCCTTGAAGCCCTCGCATGCTGACGTATCTGTTGACGTCGTCCCGCGGAAGCTCTGGCGTGCAAATTTCATGGAGTGGTCGTTGAGAATCTGGAACTGGGCCCAGGCTGAAGCGCGAAAGCCAGGCGCTACGATCTTTGGCAGCGTCTGTCATGCGAAGCCGTGAGAATGAACAGCGCCGAAGGAGGTTGAGAATCTGAGCTGAAAATGAACAAGCTAGAATTACAGCCTCATTCTGCGTAAGGAAGCCTCCAGCACGCCAGCCATTGAACTTGTCAGCTCTTGGGAAGAAGCCTTGGATCATCGTATTGTCCTTGAGCGATAGAATCCAAAGCCAACGCGGTCATTCTTGTGTCGCTTCGTCGTCGTCTCTCTCTGTAGCGTCAGCAATGACTCAAAAGCGCCATTCGCCGTCCGTCAAATCAAAAGCGCGACATCGAAAAGCCCCGGAGAGATGTGGGCGTGTAATCATAAGCCGGCGTTAAAAGGTCGGCGCTGGTAAATACAGAAATCCAAGCCGAAAGAAATTTAGTCCATCCGTGCGGCCTTCGTCTTCTAAATCTATCGCGGTATCAGAGGACAGGATGTCGAGGATAATCTCGTCATGTTATCGTCTTGGCGTTCTGAATCAGGAAAGACAATCACATGCGCTGTAATAGGCAGGCGGCTTGACGGGTATCGCTTTGCTCAATGAAATTCATGGCTGGCGTAAGATGGAGTATTCAGGTTAAAAACCGGCATGCTTGGAAGTGATCGATGGCGAGGATGGTCAGTCGGAAAAATCGCCTTGTATGTCCACGCCTTTGGGCGTCGATGGGCGTCGAGAAGTTCTTGCAGCCTTATTCTGAAGCTGGGGCCTTATCACTCTGTCGTAGAATTCGCTTAGATGCGGCGTCGTAGCGCCATGCGTTCGTCACGTCTATGATATCTTGATTCGGACTTTGCATTCAAATATCGTCAAATGCGTCACTGATCATTTATTAAAGGAATCATTATCTCGTTCAAACCTTGTATCATGGTCTGTATAATCCAATTTTGTACTGAATTCGTAAGCAGGCTCAGCGGCGAAAGCAGAATCAATTTTTGTCTGCATTGAAGAAAGGCCGTCGGCGGCAGCCCTGAAGGCAAGGATGATTCGATGTCGCGCGTCTGCGCGGGGCGTTCAGAGTTTATGTCACTGTTATGTGGTAGGCCTTGGTACCGCGCGTCGTACTCCGAGGCGCGAAGATAATCTTTCAAAGGGACGGAAAAACCATGCACGTTCGGTCATTTCTGGAATGTCGGGCGAGCTGGGCGCCGGGAGTGCATTCTGGAGAATCTGCCGAAGGGTTCATTCGTTCTTCTGAATCTCCGGCCAGTATGCGATTCTTGTCGAAAGCGATGGATTCTCTTGACGTGTGTCGACTGAAGGCTCAGCGAGATTACCGTCAGAATCGACGTCAATTCGCTTTGATCCGGAAAGCATATGCCGTCTGTAGCAAATCTTATCTTATTGAACTGCGTTGGGGCTATCGTCAGGTCCGGATACAGGAGGCGGCGAATGGAAAGCGGCGTTAGGGAACGTCACGGTCGTTCGAGTCTGATGTGATGCCTTCCGGGTTAACCAGCTCCTGCTTTGCGTTTCAATTTGGATCGATGATCTTTTCTGGCCATGCTTGGATCGACCAGCGCATCTACCGGCGATGTTACAATATCTCAGAATCGCAAAAGAGCATAAACAACGTATCGGGAGATTCTTAAGGTGTTTCAGATCGCGGCGTGCGTCTCAAGCGGAGAAATCACGAGTTCTACGTCACAATGAATAAGTATCTGGTTCATCATCCTTTTTGGCGTTCAGATGGGCGTGAGTTTCAACGATCGAGAATGGAAGGCTCAACAAAGCTCAGGAAGTTCAGGAGTTCTTAGCCGATTTCTATCGAAGATTCGTATATGCATCTTTCGTCGTCTCATTTCTTAGATTAGCAAGAAGAATGTCTTTGAGTGGTCATGAGCGGAGAAACCTTTCAGAAACTCAAGGATCGTTCACTTCAGCTCCCATTCTGGCGGCCGACGAAAAAAAAAAGGTTATAGTGGAAACCGATGCCTCCGACTCGTCTCCGCGAATTATGTCTCAGTATGGGGATGACGGAATCCTCTGGCATTCGTTAACCTGCAAGAAAGCTCACGCTGAGTGCAACTGAGATCTATGATAAGGAATTCGCGGTCATCGCGGCGAAGAATGGCGTCCGAATCTGGAAGCTCGATTTCCAATAGCGGTCTTCCGCGATCATAGAAACTTGGAATGCCATGTATCAGCCTATTAAATCGTCGTCAGCTCATTTGGGCGAATTCTTATCGGCTTGACCGTGATCAGTTCAGACCAGGAAAGCAAGGAGGAAAACCGGATGCACTTACAGGAGATCGAGACTCCTGGGAGGATGAAAGGCTCATCAGCGCGGCTGTTCTGAAACGAAACTTGGATCTGCAGGGATTAAAGTAAGTTTGTTGGCGGGTTCTTTGGCAAATGAAGCCATTGAAGGAATCTTCGCGTAAGAGATTTGTTGGCTCAGGAACTACCGAATCGATAGTTTTTAGCAAGTTCTTGTTATCTTGCGCGGCGTCAAACACTCCAAGAAAATCTCATTTGGCAGAATCTTGGCGAGACGGAGGGCTTCTTCTGTATAGGAGCATAATTTATGTCTGAATCGAGCGAACTCCGATTATTGTTACGAGAACATCGCGACAAACCCTCCGGCGTCAGGGGCCTTAAAACTCTCGAACTTCTTTGCCGCAACTACTCTGGCCAAATATGAGAAAATCGTCGATCGTATGTTCAGAACTGCAGCGCGTGTACTTTCGCGGCAAGAACACCAATCTTTCTTGAGGGTTCTTAAGCGCCGCGGTCCCTAAAGGCGCGGACCGATGTGTCGATGGACTTTGTAACCGGGCTTCCAAATAGCAATGGCGATGCAATCACGGTGATAGTGGATCGTTTATGTTGCGAACAGGAGACAGCGAGCAAGAGAGTGCATAGAGAGGAGCGAGGCGAGGGCGAGGGTGCGGACGAAGAGTCTAGCAGAAGCGAGTTGTAGGGCGGAGGTCCAGATGGCGCTCTGGCGAAGTTGTGAAGCGAAGTGCCAGGTAGATGATCGTATCTGCGTGGACTATGAGCGAAGCGAGGTGAGGCGTGGCGAGGCGAGCGAGGCGAGGCGAGGCGAGGCGAGGCGAGGCGAGGCGAGGCAGGCGAGGCGAGGCGAGGAAGCGAAGCGAGGCGAGATCTTATGAGGCCGAGAAGTCTTGGCGAAGCTATGGTTATGATGTAATGTATTGAAGCTAAAGACGAGCGAAACCAAAGCAGTAGAGTTGATAACGGGAAGAAACGCGTAGGAAAAGAAAGAAAGAAAAGAACGAAAGGAGAGATCGTAGCGGCGTATATATCACTCCTGTCGCATGTACAGTCGTGACTCATAACGTCGTGTAGCGAAACCCGTAGAAACTCATCCTAATCATGTACAGTCGTGACTCATGCGTCGTATGCAAAACCGTAAACTCAAAGCAGAGAAACGCGCAATCAAAGCCGTTCGCCGTTATCCTCCCCGTAGTCAAGTGATGCCGTGATAGTTTAAGCCAAGATCGTCGGCTTTGTCAGTCTGTAGGAAGCCCGTCTGGGGGCGTTGCCAATATGTATCTCGGCTCGGTCTGGAAACTCCGGATTTCGGAAAGCGGTAATATCGGATCGCGGAGCTCAATTCACGGAGTTTTGGAAAACACTTTGCGATCGTCAGAAATCGCTCCTCGCATTCTGATCTGCTTTCCACGCCAGACGGACGGACAAAGCGGAAAGAATCAGCGCGATCGTAGACGATATCTTGGCCTCGTCTCATGTCAACAGGATGGCTGGATCAATACTATCATGGTGAGTTCGCAATAATGTCAGCGTGTCGGAAGCCAAGATGTCGCGATTCAGGGCAGCTACGGACGGAAGGCGCCGGATGTCTTTTGCGCTACTGGCGTGGGAAAACCACTAATGAGGATCGGCTAATGGGATGGCGGAATGATGGCGGATCTGACTTCGCCAGCGGCGAGATGGCGGCGAAAAATCTGAAGAGCTGCGAACAAAAATCGAATGCCATGCGCCGTGGGGATGAAGTTTTCTTTCACTAAAACATCGAGAATAAGCGGCCTCCGAAGAAAGCTCGACTGAAGCGTATCGGTCGCCGTTATCAGCGCGTAGTATTTTCTGTTTCTGACTCGATCTTAGCGCCGATGAAAATTCATCCCGTCTTTCATGTTTAGTTACTATCTCTCAAACAATGCAGTTCTGGACAACAACAAACTCACATTCTGGATTGAAATCGAAGGAGAAACGAGGAATGGGAGGTAGAAACAGTTATGAATTTCGGCAGTATGGGCGTGGAATCTTGGTAAAGTATGTAAGTGCGATGAACCCTCATGCAACCCTTTTGGACCTTAATCACGCTCGATCTTGTTCGGAGTTTTCATCTGCGATATCAGGCCTGGCTGCTCGGGAGTTAGGCGCGGAGAGGGCTGTCTATCTATCATCTGCGATTCTGAGGAAGGGAGGATATCCCAGGAATGAAATTTCTGCAGGTTTGGTCTTGAGTTCTTGGGTTTCTAATGGTTTCTGTTCTGCGGAGGATGAGTCATAACGGACAAGGAGTGCGGAGTATTATATATATGGGGTCATGGGTTCTTACGTCTTCTTCTTTCTCTTTCTCTTGACCGTCTTATTCTGCATACTCATATAGGGTTTCTTGTCTCTATTGTCTTTAGTCTTGTCTATCGGAGAATCAGAATCATACACTATCATCTCTCAAGCGACGACATGTAAAACCGTGGCCTCGGCCGACACCGGCGACTTAGTCTCTTGTCTCGTCCCGTCATATGCAAATGCAGTGCCGTTGCATCTCGCAAATCGTCTCGCCTCGTCCTGTCTCGTCTGGTTTCGTCTCATCTTACCTCGTCTCGCCTTGTCTTTGCAAATGCGTCTCTCTGGTTCTTACGGTTCTTTGCGCAGTTGTTAGCGCTTGGCGCTTTGATTCTTGTCTTGGCGTATTTCCGTAACGAATCGATCGTAAACAACAAGATGATCGTTATCTGAAACCTTCCATGGAGATACCAGAAGCGGCAGAAGCAGACAAAGAAAGAGGAGGGCGCAGCCTAAAGCCCTAAGACAGTCGCCGTGGCGGTGATCAGGGCAAGAAATCGAGCCGGAAGCTGGCCGGCCAAAGGCAGAAGAAGAAGAAGAAGCGCAAGAAGCCAAAAAGCGTAACGGAAGAAAGAAGGGCGAAGCGTTGTTAATAGCAGGAAGCGCGCCCGGCGCATGCGGGAAGTGCAGCAGGCGCCGGAAATGCTTGGCAATACAAGCGGAGCGAGCAACGGGCCAGCGGGGCGTTCGGCAAAGTGGCGGACCTCCGCATAATCGTGCAAGTCGCCCGGCGTAGCGGGCACGTTCGGCGGCGGTGATAGGGCCGCGGCCCGAGGCGGCAGCGTAGAAAGATCATGGGTACCGCGCGCGCAGGAGTAAGAGGGATGAGGCGGAGCGGTCGAAAGGCGGCGGCGATGCAGATGGGACGAAAGGTTGTGGCGGCGAAGAAGCGGGCGGTCACTGCGCGGCGTCCGGGCGCTGTTATCAGAACACGAAGCGAAACGTATTCGGAGGTGGCGGCGGGCGTCGTGGTGGATCGTAGTGGGCGGAGGCTGCGCGCAGGTTAGCGCGTGTTCTTGGCGCCGTCGTTCGCACGGCGCCGGCAATGGCGTTGGAATTCCGAAAGTAGGTGGAGAAATGCCGGCCTCGCAGTAAGCGTTCGAGTTACCGTTCGGCGATGGATGCGATCCGGATCTCGAAGGCAGTTTAGAATCGTGATGAGAGCGATGTCTTAAGTCGATCGTCACCGCGAGGCGTCGGCAGGCGGCGCGGCCGGAGAGAGATTAATGGCGTATCTGGCGAGCAGGCGGCGGGAAAGCGATCGTGATTGGCGGCGTCTTGAGGCGAAGTTGCGTAATAAAGCGAACTCGCTCCTTTTGCCGTCGAAGCTTAGGTGGGTCGAGCATCTCGGCGAGAAGCGAGCGGCTGTTGGTGCAGCCAGAGGCGCGGGAGGAAGCGGGAGGCGCAACCGGAAGTGGGAGGCAAAATGAGCACTGTCGAGGAGGAGCAGCGAGCGTCGGGGAAGCGGTGGCGGCCAGCGAGCGTTTAGTTGGCGTGGTTCCGTCAGTTGTTGTTAGCGGTATGTGTTGTTGTTCGAGTTCGGGAATAGCGGAGAGCTTGATTTTGACGGCTTGTCGGCGGCGGTGGTATCGCTTTCGTCGTTAGGTTTGCCACTTGTCGCGACTTGATCTGTGGCGCTGATTATTTAGATGAGAGCGTTGAAAGAAGCGAGTGGAGTCTTCGTCGTATTGATCGGTGAATTGAAACTCCGTCGAAGGGTCGTGTGGGATCGGGGTTGGAGGTCGTAGTGTATAGTGGGAGCGAAGTAGAGCGGCGTGGTCTAGCAGGCGGGTTCGGGATTATAGCGAGGCGAGTAGGCGGAGAGTCGCGAGAATGCTCGTCGGGGCGTGAAGGCGGAGATCTGGGTAGATGGCTCTAGCATGATGCATGGGATTCTGAGACGAGGGCGAGTGAGTCATTTCGATCTTCTGTGAGAGCGAGCAAGTCAGCTGAGTTCGAGTTCGGGTTGAGTTGGGTTCAGGTTGAACAGAAGTAGAAGCCAAAATCTTAGATTCTTAACGAAGAAGGCGTTGCGCAGAGGCGAAGCATGTAGGAAAAGAAGGCTCTATATATCTAATCTTTCATGCGATGTTTCGTCTGTAGAATCGTAAGCTACTAAGCCGTGCAGCATCTATTAAGATAACGCATTCTATCCGTTCTTCACGTCCTTCTGGCCAACAGTTTATCTCGAAACCTGTCGGCCCGTTCTACTTAGGCGTGGTAGATCTGCTTGCAATACGCATTCGGAGAGGCGCGGCGAAGGCGAGTCGAGCGAAGGCTATGATAAAGCCCATTAAAAAAAGCAATCGTGATTATTTGGATGAGTCGTCGATAGTTGTTTCTTGGATTTTCTAGCCGTCTCTTCGACAACGCTTTCACCAGTTCTGCCGTCTTTGAAAATCGTTCGTATAATCTTTTCTATGCTCTATAGTGTGATTGATTGTTTAAATGAAGCTTGGTGAGCTTTCTTATGAAGTAGTTGAAACCCGTCTTTCGGCACTCTTAGATTGGTTCTTTGGAATTTTAAGCGCCTATCGGAAACTTAGTAAGGTATGCGTGAAGTTGTAGGTCCTAATAGAATTTTGGTATGATGCCAATAGGATAATATTCTTAGTTTAAATTTGACTGTATAAGATCGATATGGATTTTTTATTGAACGAGGAGGAGCAAGTTGTCTTTCGGCAATTGTTTTCCTTTTAGGCCCTGGTCGTTTCTTTACTCCAGCATAAAATCTAGCAGGTTCAACAGTCCGAATAAGTTGTATAGTTGATTGTGGGGCCATAATTAATGAAGATTCAATAGTCCGAACAAGTTGTATGGTTGATTGTTTAGCATGATTGGGAAAGATGCATATTATACATCTAGATGCAAACGGAATTTTCAGGGATATTTTTCATTTGTACTTATGTCTTACTAACCCACTGTCTCAAATGACATAATTGGCGCCACATCCAAATCCAACCTCATTTTGACCGTCCGCTAAGGCGAATTAATGCGGTACTTCCTAGTACCTGTGCACACCCATTGATTCTTAAACCCCATACCAGTGTTACAACCCCCTTACATGTAATCTTTGGACTCTTGCTTTAGGACTTACTGATGCACATGGTAGGCGCCTCCAGCATTGCCTATCACCAAATGGACCACTTTTCCCGCCACAAACCCGCCACAAACCCGCCACAAACCCACCACGCAATGGCGCCATTCCGATTTCCACATGCACATATATTTACCGGTACATACATGTACCTACACAACATATGCGCCTGCTTCCTTCCTCCCACTGTAGGTACATACATACCCTAGATAATTTCACGGATGCGTAGCCCAATTGCCCTAGAAACCAGTTCCTGTATCTGGCACACAGAACTGCGTCTGTTTTTTAAGAAGCCAACCGCCCAGTCCGTCACGAAGTGCCGACTCCTCACCTTGGCCATGAAGAGAGCAAAAAAGAATCCAGACCCAAGTAGCGGGCAAGTTATTACGGTACTTACGTAAGCACAACCCAAGCTTCGCCAGTGGAACACCAACGGGGAATATTTTGAGCGTGTGGGAGAGAAGAACGATGCCTGTTGTGCTTCTTTTCCCGGGGTTGGACAGGAGTTTCAAGGATTTCCAAATTGCCGCATCGTTACTAGCTACATGCAGTTTTATATTGCGGGAATGCTGGGGCACCGGCCGCAGACAAGAGAGGAGCCGACAATTATTTATTACACATGTAAAAAAGCAATATGGACAGAATTAAGAAACAAATGGCCATGGTGTCAATATGGTTTTTTTGGTCAGGGTGCAACCCTTATTTTCTCCTTGAATGTAATGGTGGTAAGAGGGGAAATATGAAGTTCTTGACCCATGCCCCTCCTTCTTAAGATCTTCTCCATCTGCTCATCCTCCCTCTTCTCTCCCCATCATCTGTCAATTGAATATTTACATTAACCTCGTGGAAGTTTCAAAGCTCGCGATTTGCCTGTGGTGAGTGGCTCCTGCATACAAAGGGCGAGGGTTGCGGCTGCTCGGGCTCGGCGAGGGGTCCTAGTTGGGTTTTAAACTAACTTTTTTTTCCACTGATGCGATAGATACATATCACTCTATTAAAACATCTCTTCACCCCGCTTTTCCCAGACAACTTTTTCGCCATTGTAATTAATTAGCCATATTCCTTGGAAAGTAAAACTACAGCATTTACAGCTATGACCCCCTCAGTTGACGAAGTTGAAGATTCCCGCGGTAAGTTTGCTTCCCAAGCTATACAACGGTCGAAATATTGTCGCACTACAAAGACAGTTATAACCACCAAGATTGAAACAATTGAGCAACCGTAGCTAATGGCAGCCTCCCATAGTCATTGGGCAGGACCCTCTGATCCCTCCTAGCCTCCTCCAGCACGAAATTCCTACAGTAAGAGCTCCCACTCTCACTCTCGACTAAAGAGAAATAAGTATGACTCACATACCATTGTATAGACCGCCGCCTCAAAAGCTACTGTTCTCCAAGGCCGTAAAGATTCCATTGCTGTCATTACCGGCCAAACAGACAAACTCCTCGTCATTGTTGGACCCTGCTCCATCCACGATCCTCAAACCGCCCTCGAGTACGCAGGTCTTCTCAAGGCCCTCTCAGAAAAACTTCAGGATGACTTAGTCATCGTCATGAGAGCCTACCTCGAGAAGCCTCGCACAACTGTCGGCTGGAAGGGTCTCGTCAACGACCCAGACATCGACGAGAGCTTCCAGATCAACAAGGGTTTGAGAGTGAGCCGTCAATTGTTCGTTGACCTTACTTCAATGGGGGTGCCCATTGCCTCCGAGATGTTGGACACTGTTTCCCCACAGTTCCTCGCAGATTTGCTGTCACTTGCTGCTATCGGTGCAAGGACCACCGAGTCTCAGCTCCACAGAGAGTTGGCCAGTGGTGTCTCCTTCCCCGTAGGGTTCAAGAATGGCACTGATGGAAGCTTGACTGTCGCCATTGATGCTGTGTTGTCCGCGAGCCACCCTCACCACTTTATGGGTGTGACGAAGCAGGGTCTTGCCGCAATCACCAGGACTACCGGAAACGAGCATTGTTTCGTGATCCTTCGCGGAGGTGCAAAGGGTCCTAACTACAAGGCGGATGATGTCAAGGCCACAAAAGAGGCTTTGAGGAAGAAGGGTCAGAGTGAGATCATGATGATCGACTGCTCCCATGGGAACAGCTCCAAGAACCACAGGGTAAAATACACTGAGATCTCATATTTGTACCTTAGCACTAATATTATCCTTTTAGAATCAACCTCTTGTCGCCGCCGACATCGCCGCCCAAATCCGCGCAGGGGAAGAGGGCATCGTTGGTGTTATGATCGAGTCTAACATTAACGAGGGTCGCCAGGATGTCCCAACCGCTGAGCAAGGAGGTGTTAAGGCGCTCAAGAAGGGCGTCTCCATCACCGATGCCTGTGTGGATTGGCAAACCACCGTTGAAATGCTTGAGGGTCTTGCTGAGGCTGTAAGAGCCAGGAGAACTGGGAGGGATGGTAGTGCAGGAGTTAAGCGGAAGGCTGATGAGTCTTCATAAATATCCACAATGGGTTTATGGTTTCTTTTGTTTTGTGCTCGAGAGAAAAAAAAAGGTGCGGTCTGTATTCTGATTCAATAAAAAAAGTTTCTTATTGTTGCAAATATATATATATATGCCCACATATAGGAAAGAGGCCTATTAAAATTTGGTATACCGTGGTCAGGAAAAACGAATATATGGTGTGAAAGGATACATGTAATTTAGCAACATGTATATACATATTCGGTACTATGTCTTGGGCGGTTGAAACATGCAGATTCCCCGACTTCCCAAGAGAGGAGTTATATGCAGTGGCTAAGCAGCCTTTCCTCTGTAACGTTCAATGGCGAAGTAACTAGGCCACACCCCAATCTAGAAGTTGGGGAATCTACACGTTTCAACCGCCCAAGACATAGTCAATGTCATGAACGACGGTTAGTGGTCTTTCGTGTATTCTTTCGGGAATGGGCTTGTCCCTCGTTGCTGCCTGTCCAAAGGCCAGGTGTATCGTGAGACCAGCGCCAGAATAATGACTAAGCAACGGCTAGAGTTTATGTTAATTACCTTGCATAGGTGCAAAAGTTGGAGGTGTACCTACATGTAGTCCGTATTAAGCTACATACATGTATGTATTCCAATAAGACTTGATGACAAGGCTGCTATAACTGATTCCAAAATGTTGTTTAGCCCAGAGCTTTACTAATGGTAAGCCCAGTACAGCTTTAGAATAGAAAGATCTCGTACCTTCTTTTTGAGTCTCATTCCGTAAGCTACATAAATGTACCTGGTCCCGCCGCCACCACCCGGAAACTCCCCCGCTACTAAAGAAGCGGCGTCCCTTACCTCACTCAACATTTCACCTAGGAAATAGCTACATGCCCACTACTATTTCCGATGGTTGCTCCAACTCCATCCCTTAAATGGTCTACCCAGCTATCGATAACAGCTTCTACAGACACTCCAGCCTCACTAACAGGCGATAAGATCTTGCTTCCACAGTCCGCCCTTGAACAGCTCCTCGCAGCAGCATCGTCTGCACCGCAGCCCGAGCCAGCAGTTATAGATGTTGGACCATGGGATGCTCCTCAGCAGCCACAGCAGCGACAACAGCTGCCTCATCCGTTAATATTTAGGCTTTATAATCCCGCAAATAATCGCTTCTCACATGCAGTGCCGCGAGAGTTTTCGGCGGCCGAAGGGGAAGTCGGAATATCCCCGTTTTTAAGAGAAGCGCTGGGGCTTGGGGATAAGGATGAAGAGACGATGGGAGAAGGTGAACCGGAAAGCACGGGGGAGAAACCAAAGATTACTATTGTTTCAAAATCTTTGCCAAAGGGAACTCACGTACGGCTCAGACCCTTAGAAGCTGGCTACGATGACGAGGACTGGAAGGCGCTTTTAGAAAGGCATCTGAGGATGCATTTTACAACATTGACTTTAGGAGAGACTTTGTCGGTTGCGGGGACAAACAGCCGGGGGAAGGGAGACCGTGAAGAGTTCAAGTTCCTGATTGACAAGCTGGAACCCGAGGAGGCAGTCTGTATCGTCGATACTGGTAAGTTCCATGATTAATCGACCATTTTAGACATTGCATCTAACATCTGAATAGACCTAGAGGTCGACATCGAACCTTTGTCGGAAGAGCAAGCCAGAGAAACGTTAAAACAGAAAATAGCACGTAAAGCAGGCGGGGCTAGCACGGGCGGGACAGTCAAAATCGACGAGCCTATCAGAGGGCAGGTTCTACCAGGAGGCTACCATTTCTACGAGCTTAAAGAGTGGAATCGGGATCTACCTCTCAAAATAGACCTTCATGGAGTGGAAGACGGTGATGAAGTAGACATTTTTGTTTCAACATCAAAACAACATCGCAAACCCCATGATGATGAACATGTTTGGGGTGATTTTGGCAGCTCATATCCAAAATGGATAGAAATTTCGCCCACAAATATTGAACTCGTTGACATAACTAAATTATCTTTCGGCATCCATGGTTACAGAGCTCTTGATGTAGACGACGATGAGGAGCCGAGAGATGAGTCTACAAGACAATATACTCTCAGAATCACGCAGCTCACGCCCTCTGAGCATATGGAAATTGACATTCCTACAAACGATGAACTTCCCCCAGGTCCGGATTACAAGAAATGCAACAATTGCACTCAATGGATACCCGGGCGCACGTTTATGCTGCACGAAAATTTCTGCCTACGCAACAACCACGTCTGCAAAGAGTGCAAGCAGGTTTTTAAACGCGGCACTGAGTCGCAGCATTGGCACTGCCCGCAATGCAGTACACACGGGAACAATGCCCCCGCAGCATTAGAAAAACATGCATCAATCTTTCATAACCCACGGCACTGCACTTCATGTCCTTACGAAGCTGCAAACCTGCCCGATCTTGCCGTTCACAGGACTACGACTTGTCCAGGAAAAATAATCCTTTGTAAATTCTGCCACCTTCTTGTTCCTCAGGATGGAGAAGGTGATGGGTCACATCCAAACGCGGAAACAATAATGACAGGGCTCTCGAAACATGAACTAGAATGTGGTTCACGAACAACCGAATGCCATCTCTGTTCAAGGATTATAAAGCTGCGTGATATGGAAAACCACCTTAAAAACCACGACCTTCAACGTTTATCAAAGCGTCCTCCAAGGATTTGTAGGAATCCAAATTGTGCACGCACACTTAAAAATACAAGAAACGACCTCGGGCTTTGCGAATTTTGTTTCGGTCCCCTTTATGCACAAGGGTACGACCCAACAGGCTCGCAACTGAAGCGTCGTGTTGAGCGGAAGCTTCTTCAACAGCTACTTTCTGGCTGTGGGCGATCCTGGTGTCAGAATGATATGTGTAAATCAGGCCTCGGAAATCGTGGGGTGAAGCCGGATGGGGTTATGAGTACTGCGAAGGCGTTCCCGATTATTAGGCCTATCACGGAGAAACTTCTGGATACTAGCATCCCATTGAGCTTGTGTGTAGATGAGACTACAAAGAAACGAAGGGAAATGGCTGAGTGGATGAGCGCAGAAAGCGCATTACAGGAGGCGGGTGGTTATGATTTGGCATTTACCATCGCTGCGGTAGAGGACGCGGCAGGTGATAGGGATGGGGCCTGGAAGTGGCTAGAGAGAGAGGGGGTTAGAAACAGTGAGAGACGAACATAGATTTCTGTGGATTCCTTTCTTTGGTCTTTTTATATATATATATATATATTTCATGTTGGCGTAAGTGGTTGCTGGGATGTAGACTTGAGTTGTATCATGGCAAAGTATCACTAGAAGAGACCATTTGGCGGTTTTAATGTAATCTATTACAATTTGTTGCTAATAATTGATTTATGGTAATCAAGTGTCCGTTTCCAAAAATCAGCTGATCCACTCACAATATATCACTCGGTAAGCCCATACTCGAAAAAAAATTGCCAAAATCGATTGGTTGGTTGGTTCATCAAGTACATGCGAGAAGTTATGGGTGAAGGAGACGCCGTGGCACGGATTATACAGAGCCATTCCACTATCTTCTATAACCTTTAAGCCTTGGCGATAACTTCCTAAATCAAATATCATTTGTCCAACCCTAGGTATTTAATATCTGGCTATACTTTATTTTGTTCTTAGCATATTTACTAAGTTTATTCTACCTTCCTACCCCTTGAGTGTCTAGTCCGAGAGAGCCCCCTACCAAGCCAGGAGCCTGGTTCCTCGAGGCCTTGAGGTTCCTATCAGCTCCAGAAGGCTTAACCAGATGGCTCCCCGCCCCCGGCTCCCCTCTTTAAACCGAGAATTATTCCTAATAGGAGAGTGCTTAACCATCACGCGCAGACAGTCACTCCTTGGTCTTGATCTGTGACCATCCGAGTACCCAAACCCAAGAACTTGTTCTCTATCTTGATACCCAACCCCCTCCCCCCCAACAAATGGGGACATCCTTCGACTCTGTGGTTAAGTTCGTCGACGGGACCCTGGACTTGAATATATATATTGATGACCCTCTATAGACAATTCACGTAGTTTCTTGGGGACCCGTCGTTAGTTAGGGCGTCTATTTGCCGTTTGCTGGCTGGTGATTACACTAGATGTGGTTTTATGCCCAAGAGTGGTCCCTGGAGATCGTGCCGGAAGTTAATGCTCACCATAAGACATGGACGTTATTGGACTCGATGTAGTAGTAGCCGCCTGAAAAGTGAAGGCTGAACCGTTGTAGCTGGTTTGGGAGCGTGCTTTGATGATCACATTCACAGCCTACTAGTTTGATCGACAGGCACGCCGAGACGTCAAGATAAGCTTGCATGGTGCAACGTGGCATCGGTATCACATTTTTATACTGCAGCTTGAGTAAGGCTTAGACAAGCAGACTAATTGAGAAATGCGCTTGAAATCATAGCATAATGGACAACGATCTACTACTAATTTACTGCATAGCTTCCTCCCCACGCTTGATGCAACAGATTCAAATCCTAACTCGCAGGTATAAAACTATCTGTAATGAAAGCTATGGAGATCGATGACAACTTTAAAGGCATCAAGAAATAGACTCGGAGAGCCGAAGGGAAAATAAAATGCTAAAATACGATGAATCCCGCCAACAAACGAAAAAAGAAAAAAATAAATCCAAAGCCAGTCCAGATGAATACTATAGGGTATGAGATAAAGGAATGAAAAGGAAATGCATACCCACCATCGTTGGCGCCCGTGAAAATACGCCTGCCGTTTCTCGCCGATTTCCCAATGAGCTATCTCCCAAGGTCCTCCGCTCTCATCCGTCCCCCGTATTCCGTATCCCTTAACCCCGTTCCTTCTTTATATACGTTCCGAAATGCGCTTCATATATACTCAGGTGTAAGAAAATATAGCGAAACCGACACAAGGCGCAATCGTTTTCGTCAGTTGTCTAATAAAGTACTCAGGCCACACAGCTTGCGGTGTTTCCTCGCCAGATTCGTTAATCGTTTTCGCATTTCTCATAACACATGATGTTTATTGTTGTCCATTAAGCTTCGGCTGTTCTCTCAGTAGCATTCTTCCCGTCTCCCCTCAAATCGTGGGCAACATCCTCAACGTGTTCAGCAGTCTCGGCATCCTCTTTGACCTCTCTCTCATTGTCCCTCGACACTCCTACAAATTCACCTTGTCCGTCAAGGTTAACCCTCCCCCCCTCCTCCTCAACAATCATCTCTGCCAAACTACGAAAGTTGAACATTGTCTCCGTTCCACTCCCCGCATTTTCGGAGGCCATCCCTTCGTCATCGCTCGCTGTCCTAAAGCTACTCGTATCACTAGCTCCTGACCCGGATCCTGATCCCCCACCGGTGAGCTGTGGGCGAGAGTTGCTAGTTACTGCTGAAGAAGATGAAGCTCCAGTAGCGCTGGTCTGCGGATATAAAGATCGGTCGACACTTTTACCCTTACCTTCGACGCTACCGCTGCTACTGGCAAGGGAGAGATTTGATCCGTTTCTAGTAGACATGCTAGGGGCGGCAAGACGTTTTTTCTGCTCTTCGAGCTCGACTTTTCGTTTACGTTCTTCCTCTTCTGCAAGGGAAAGACGAATGGCCTCCATCAACATCATTTCCTCCAGATCAATCACACGACTTCTTCGCTCATTGAATAAACTGTTATCACGATGGGCATTTGAGGGTCCTAATGTGGATCCATCTCGCGGCCCCCCCGAGCCTGTTAATCTTTCCGTAAAGCTTGCCAGGCTAGTCAATCCTCCAGCGCCATGGTGGCCATCTCTAGGGGTGCCAGTTCCGCTTTGGGCGGGCGAAGGGGTATCACTTTCTGCTCCCCCATTGTTATTACCTCCCCCATCACGTACAGCTCTTCTGATTAACCGCCGTGATGAAAACCCACCGCCGGTACTGCTTGAGCTGGCTGGTGGATTGTGAGGCCCCATAAGATAAGCTGCAGTATGTAAAGCAGTTGCCGCTGCTGCTCGTCTGGCAGCCTGTGAGCGCGCTGTGGCAAGCTTCTGGGCCCAGTCGGGTCGGATACGGTCAGTTGTAACAACTTCGGGACTATTTACACCCAACGCCAACCGTCGCTTTCCGGTAGGTGTGATTGGACTTGACGGAAAAGATGGCGGCGTCCCCGAGTAATGGCCCGGTAGGGACGGAGATGATCCATCAGCAGACCCAAAGTTCATTGGAGACGGTATTGGGTTTGGGGATTGAGAATTGGCAAACATCAAACCCCGCCTGAATGGCGGTGGTGTGTATATAACACCGAACTCTGGCTCCACGCAGAATGGGCAGGTTGCTGGTTCGGAAATGAGTTGATCTGCCGTACCTGTCAAAGCGTTTTCATCGGATGCCGCTGGCTGATCACCCTCATGGTGTTCTGGATGATGAGGATCTGGTCTCTTGATCTGAACAAAACATTCTGAGCAAATATCCTGGTCGCAACACCTTGTTTTATTCAAATACGGTGGGTAATACAGAAAGCAAATTGGGCATTCTGTTGCATTCTGATAGAGTACGGCCTCTATAGGGCGACCATCGACTGTTCTTGAAGGCTCATTAATCTCGGCGGGACCAGCAGTATTTACCAGTGTAGGATTCCGCGGAGCTGATATCGATAAAGTCTTGGCCCTAGCCCTGGATGAGAATCCAAATGATGATGGTGTGGAGGTAGCAGACCTGTTGGAACCTTCCGAGGTATAGGATTGCGCACGCGAACGAGAAGCTATGGGAACGGTCAGGTTGTTTGCTGAGTCCGAAGGGCCGGGGGCCCTACTGGGAGATCGAGATTTTGTCTCGGGGCGTATTTGGGCATCTGGTGAAGGGATGGGCAATCCTTTGACAGCAGCAACCAACTGTGCATCGGTCCAGCCAGACTCGTGATCGTCAAGACCCTTAAAGAAAGGTGCTAGCCGTCGCTCGATCTATGCCGAAAATAAAAAGGGCGCATTAGTGACTGATCGCCACTGTATAGTGAGGCTCATGTGTTAAAGGTAGAAATACGTACCATCAAATGTCGAACTATCTTATCCTTGAAGTCCTCAACACCAGTATAAACTCCCTGCGTGACCAGGAAACCCCCTAGCGAGATCCGATAAGATTAGCCACCACTTTTTATTCCCCGCGCCGTCAAATATAGCTGTTAGAACATTAGATCTAAAGTACCCACCATCTACGCTTTCTTCCCTAAGGCTCCTCTCACGCTCTTTCAGCCGCTCCTTTTCCCGTTCTATCCTCCTTTGCTCCCTTGCTTCCTTCTCGGCCTCTCTATCTCGTTCCCTTGTTTCCCTACTTGTCAGGCCTAGTCCAAACAGCGAATTCTCTAGATTATGTCTTGACCTCCCCCTGCTCGTGTAGCTCTCGCTACTACCCGCGCCCCCACTAGAGAGTAGGGTGCTCGAAAGACGGCCAGAAGACGATGGCCCACCATTATTACCGCCACCGTTCCTTCGCGAGGAGAGAGTTGTAGACGAGAGGTGATGGTGGCCTCCGTGCGGGGGCGTCATCGAGCGTTCCTTTGTGGAAGCGTTCCCCATAATCACCAAGTGTGGTAAGATTGTGGCAGACTGATAGACTTGGTGGAACTTCACAGTTATTGGGTTGGGATGTGAATGGGATGTGTAGGTAATGGGGGTTGTTGTTCCTGGGTTAAGGGTGTGCGCTGCTTCTGTTGTTGTGGCTGATCTGAGGGTTTGGTGGAAGGCGGCTGGAGCGTGAACAAGGTCTCAGAAGATGGCTGGGTGAGGAGGGGGAGGGGAAAATCGGGGTTCCTACTTTCAACCAAATACCTCAAGAGATGATCTCATTCACCAACCTACCACATAACACTGAAAGATAAAGTGGGAATCAACCAACCACAGAGGCCAATTCTTGTTGTACTCATGGCAGGGTAAAGAGAACTCCGCACTAAATCACGCCCTCCTCGGACTTCATAGGGTAGCTCGTAGGGGCGGCAAAACACCTGTCAAAAAAAAGAAATAAAACCACCAAGAAGACCTGAAACTTCCTAGCCAACTGAGACAATGTAGCCTCTGGATACATACAGTACGTAGCTGTACGCAACTTTCGGGAAATACCTGTAATGATGCTCATCGCGTGTAGGCGTTTTTTTTTTCCTTTGCGTTTTCTACTTTTCCCGAGCTCGTGGGCATTTCATGACATGGATTAGCCCTATTGGGTCGCGAATAAAAGATAAATGAATGCGCCGAGGAGCCTTAGATTTATATGAGCCGTACCTACATGCACTTAACATGTAGCATGCAGGTATGGGTACTATTTTAAATATTTGGTCTTGGTGATGCACATACCCATCGAGCAAAATCTACTGTCCGAAATTAAATTTCATTTATGATCAACTGCATCCCTTCTTTTAAACAACACAGAACAACACATTGGTCACGTGTCAACTATCGAACAGAATTTTTAGAAAGCCTTTTTAAGCCCTACGACGCTGGGTAGGCGAGTCTGCGATTTGGTATAAAGAATTCTCTAAACCCCTGGCCGTCTCGAATTATTTGTTGCACCAGGAAAAGGTGATCGACGCACTGTAATATAACGTGGTAAACAATACTCGTCTACCAGCATACGAACCAGAAAATGGAAGTGACAGAAACAGGGGTGGTTTGTAGGAGAGATCATCGTCAGTCCATACATATTATCCTTGCCCTGAGTAATTGCATTTTCTGGTTCTTATGCTGCCAATTGTACACCTAAAGATAGCGATCCGCGAGCAAGTTACACACTTATCTTAATTATTTGCTCCGAAGAGTATATGCTGGATATATTGTGCGACTACATGTAGTGGTTAGGGCTGTAGATCAAGATTGGTTGGTGTTGGTAGGAGTCATAGTTTCTCACTCGGCTACTAGTGCAGTTACTAGCGATTCTTCCAGATACGTCACAATCTACCCGCCATGAAGTAATTACCAGTGTCTACATGTATGTTCACTTCATCTTTAATCTTCTATGATTATCAATTGCAATTATTCCAAGTTACACATAGCTTATGTCTACCTGTAGAGAATCGGTCGTAAAATGTCGCAATCTTTATTGAGGTTTAAGTGTGCATCACAGAAAGCAAGATCACTTAGGTATATATCAAAACGACGTTGTAGAGGTTCAATCCAAACAAAACAAGCCACAATCTCGACTAAAGCCTCCCATGACACTTGAGACCCGATAACAACAAAAAAAAGAAAAAACCACCCCTTGACCCACCCCCTTACAATCCATCCATGCTCCGTTCACCTGGCTTGCTAGCCTTCAATTCAGCCTGTTTATCCAACGGCCCCTCTGGGTTCGAGCTCAAGCCATGTTCCTTCGTTTGCTCGCTCTTGTTCTTTGAGAAATCTTTCGACGGGGCGGCCTGAGCCTTCCCATCAGCTGGGGGATCGTTCAACTGTCTTCCGGACTGCGACTCGGGGGGAGGTGACTGACGGCCTTCGCGGGATGACATTTTGTTTTTAGGAGGAGGAGGAGGCTGGAGTGGGATATGTTTGACTTGTGAAGATTATTTGCGAGAGATTTCGTATATCGTATGTTATGTGCTGTGAGAACGATAAAGGAATGGTTTTTTTATATACAGTTGAGTTGCGGGTCGCTGCTGCGTAGAAGTGACGTCATCTATACGCAACTAATTTCCTGATATTGCTTTTCAGGGTCTGGGGCTGCACTAGGGTTTAAAGATTTAGGGACATGACGTGGGGATCAACCGTGGCGGATCAACGGTTCCTGCCGCAACTGCAGTGAGCTGTAATAAAAGCTCTAATTAAATTACAGGTTGTAGATAGCCAGGTGGTAGATACAAGTACTTATTGTACAAACGATTGTATTAGAAATTGCCCTTACGGAACAAGCTGTATCTGTACATTGCAATGTGGTGAGTAAAATATATTTATATTTGATAGTCTCTTGGGAACGGTATTTCTTAATGATTGAAAGTTACAATTTCTGTAAATACTATTTCAGCTTCCTAGCATCAAATTTAAACCTTAAACGTACAAAGTTGAAATGCAAACCCATCCCCAACAACTAACCAAGCAGTAAAAAAAAAACAAGAAATGAACCCTACTCCAAGCCACAACAACGGCAAAAGCAGAAAACCTCATAGAAAAAAGAGAAAAAAAACGAGAGGTCCTATCGAAATTTGCAAAGCTTAATCTACAAATCCTTCGTAGTATTTCCAATATCCGTAGCTGCCTCACTAAACTGCACCCCTGCACTCTTGGCATCCTTTTTCACTCCCTTCATGTTACAACCCGCACAAGCGCACTTCCCAGGTTCGCAAGAGCAAACACCCTCATTCCCCCCACAAGCGCAGGTAGTCTTCTCAGGTCCAACGAAAGGATTTCCATCAGCGGTCGCACCAAGGTCTGCAGAACGTCTCTTCTCGCTCTTTCTCAATTCTGCAAGGCGCTTGGCCTCACTGTGGATATCAAGCAATGACTTCCCACCAGTTGCGTAGAATGAACGGATCTTCTGCCCAGTTGGCGTTCCGAGAGCCTTCTCAAAATAGGTTGTGAGAGTGTTCTTTGCGCCAAGGGCGCGGTCGGTGACATGGTACTGCGAATCCATGTTCCTGGCTGTGGTAGACGCATGAGTAGTGTTATCGATAGTTGAGAGAACCTTATTCAGGTACCCGGTGAAGCTCGCCGAGATTCCATGCTTGGTGTCCAATTCAATACCCTTCTGCAATGCGGTATCGCCAACAACGTACCCATGGCTCAGGTACTCTGCCAGAATTGCGGTACGGGGTTTATCCTCTTGCCTTATTTGCTCCTCGGTAGCGCCGAAACTTGGTGAGTCTGCATCACCGCTTGCAACATGTCCGCCCGCAATCTCATCAAGAGAGTGTGTGGTCTCAACCTTTACAGGGTTAGGACCAAGCTTGGTGCCGTCGAGAAGAAGAGCGGTGTTTGCGGCACTTTCGCGCTCGTAGGTTACGGTTGCGGACAGAGTCGAGTTCGGGTCCTTGGAGGTAGGTGTGACGCTCAAAGAAGTTATTTTACCACAGAAGGAGAAAAAATCGCGTATCTCCTTTTCTGGAGTTGATGCGGCAATATTGGAAACGTGAACAGTTTGAGCGTGAGCCATTATTGAAGTTATGAGTATAGAAGTGGTGGTGGTGGTGGATGGTATGCAGTGGTTTGAGAGAAAAACTGTCTTAAGGTGATTTGTTTGAAATTGTGAAACTAATTCCCAAATTCAAATGTATGATGATGAAGAAAGGGGATAGATTTACGCCGTGGGCCTTGATGTTTTTATATCTGAAGCTCATCATGAGGGGGCGGGGTAGTACGTCATACGACCAGTTGTGGCGAGCCACATTATGTGCAAGGGGTCACATATGATGGATAATAGGATAAGGACTGCTCAAAATAGGCAGTAGGATTCTATGATATTATCCAAAGTGGATATCGTCTTTCCTTTTATAGTAATCAAAATAAAGAAAATATCTGCATAAGGAAAAGTGACGTCTATAAAGAGATAAAGAAATAGCTGATTCGTCAGCTTCTTTATATGGAGACATTCCAGCAACATATGCCACATTTGTGCAAAACGTCACTGCAGCTGGTGGTGGTGCTCAGCCACAAAACGCGTACCTAACAACTTTCCTAACACAGAAAAAACGTTGCGTGTTGGAATCTTGCGTTTGGGAGCGTCGTAAGATGACGACGACGACTACACACACTCAAAACATAACAAGAAACTATCTACTCTCAAACTGCGCCTTCCATGATATTGCACTTTTTAGCACCCGATTAGGCATCAAGTTCAGTCGAGTGATGTTTTGTGATGTATCCTCATACAAATTGCCCAGAGGAGGTACTTAGGCGTTTGTAAAAGGTTGTGAAAAATTGCCCGACCTTTTACCAAGTAAAGTATTGGACACTTGAAAACCTCTTTCTTGGTTGGGTAGCTGATAATAGTAATGGGATAGATATCCCTAGCTCTGTAGAACTCTAGATTTCATGAGAGTTGGAATTTTTCTCAACGCTTTGAGGCCGGGCTTAAGAATTTGTTTTAAAACATTACCTTACCCGTGAAATCACAACTTGGCTCGAGTCTAAAGCTATAATTCTCACACATACCCTACTATTGTGAAAAGCCTTTCACATGCTTTTTAAAATCTCACACTGGGACCGAGGGATGAGGGAGAAAAGAAACGAAAAAAAAAGACCCCTGGAATTTTGAACAAGAGAAAAAAAAAAAAAAAAAGAAAAAAAGAGAAAGGTAAAGAAAATTTAAGAAAGAAATACTACAAAACGCACAATGCACCGTTTTCCCCAATTTTTTTCTCTCGCAAGATATGCTGCACATAGGTTGAAGAAAAAAAAGAACATTGTTTTATTTTTTGGTTCCTTAACAGCATTATCCCCACAGGCCCCGGCCGTGCAAGACATTGTTTATTTCTTCTTGGCGGCACTCTCTTCCTCCTTAGCCTTGGCCCTCTTCTCCCTCTTACCAAGGTTCCTGGCGTCGGCACGAGCAACACGGAGCTCCCTGAATGCGTTGCGGGACTTATCAGCATCGGTGATGGCGCGCTCAGCGACGGTGTGACGGCCGGGGGTGTTGTCAATAGGGAAGATAGAAGCAACGCGGGCGAGCTGCTTAGCCTCGGCGATGGCCTCAGCAGAGGCTTCACCATCCTGGACCTTCTTGGCATTGCGGGGCCACAAGATCAACTTGGACTTGTACTCGCTGAGGCGGGCAACGTTGGCCTGGAGGGACTCAACGCTGGTGTTGCGGCGGCGGTAGTCAACTGGGATGCCAATGGAGAGGGCGAGCTTGCGGGAAACCTTGGCCTCCTGTTGAGTACGTTAGCTACTGTCCCTCCCTTCCCAAAGCTTGATATTCCAGCTCTCTCATCTCAACTGCCATTCCCCCCACCCGCCCTCCCTCGTATTCGAGCATTTCCCTTTCAAATATATATTGCATTTCCATTGTCCCAACTAATACCCCTCCCTCCCCTTTACTCCCAAATCCCGCAAAATCCAGGGTGTGAATATCTCACCTTCAACTCCTCCAAAGTGAACCCCCTACCGGCACGAACCCGACGGTTGTACTTGATAGTTGGGCATCTGACAACGGGCCTCAAGAGATCGATGGGCCTAGGAGCCACAGCAGCGATTTTGGTGAGACGAGCATTTCTGCGGCGGAGCTTACGACCCGGCTATATTTCCTCCCAAAACAAAATCCGTCAGCTTCCCGCGCATTGATTTCCCCTTCTTTAATACTAGCCAGCCGTCGAGATGACCAGAAGTAAAGGACTCGGAGGGGATCGGTTCGATAGATATTTATTTACTGACCTGGTCGAAGTGGGTCCGCACGCGACGCTGCCAATCCTTGCGGAAATGGTTGTTGGGGATTTGCTATAGACCTTAAATTAGTATTGTTGGTCTCTCTATCCACGGGGGTGGTGAAATTTTTTTTTTTTTCCGAAATGGCGGGGGTGTACCTGATTGTGCTTAATGGCCATTGCTGCTGTCGATGGAACTCAATGATGTTAGTTATCGTCGGTCGTCGGGTTGGGCGGTTGTTTGGGCTGGCGCTGCTGGGTGAATTATTTTTTTGGTGAATCTCCAGGCTAGCTGCCTCTGAGGTGTGTGCGGGACTGCCGGGAGTGGGGCAAGGGTTTGCCCTAGTTGGCTAGTTACAGTACCCTCTCTTTTTTTAACATCGTGGTTCACGACGACTCCATCATGTATTATGTGGAATTAGAATTCAATAATCGCCTTGTTTCTAACCATTCTTTTTCCTGGATCCCGTTCCCGGAACGCACTTTTTTCTTGAATATTAGGATCTTGAGGGTTTTACCTCCAGGTTTGCTGTCTCAACTTTTCGCTTAGACAAGGATTACATAACATCTTAGTGAGGCTTGATGACCTTCTATTCTATACGTGAGAAGATTTGCGTACTTTTCATCCAGCCACAGGAAACAGCAGCAACACACACACAAAAGAAAGCCAAATTCAAAGGCCGAGCTACAGTAGCGACAGGGCCTCATATTGTGTTCAGGAAGAACAAGTACATGTAAATAACATCACTGTACTACTTGGACACTACATTTATGGCCGCTTGATGTATATACAGCTACAGGGCTGCATCAAGTCCGTGTAGTTAAATTTGTCCCGCATACACCAAATCCCCATAAAAAGGAAAAGAAAAGACAAGTAATAAAATAAGACCACCCCAGAGTGTCAACCTTTTTGCTAACTAAAAAATCGTTCCTCCAATCCTCGTTCTGGAGGAGACACCCGCCCCACTGTCTAAGGGTAACTTGTCCATATTCTGGTGCCCCAATCCCGCTGTTAATATATATACAAATCCCTCTTCAGAAAAAACACCTACTATTCTACCCAGGGGCACTGCGGCCAAGGTTTCCTCTCTGTGCTCCACTGCTAGATGAAAAGCAGCTTTGCCTTTCACTGTTCTGAAATCGGCGCCAGCTCACCAATCTAGGAGTAGACTGACCATGCAAATACCTCTCAACTTTACTGCTGATTCAGAGGTGTGTTGGAGCTGAATAGAAAATCGACTGCTCCCCGGCCAAGAAGAGTAATTACGTCAAGACCCTTAAGCTTACTACTGAATGTAAAGCTATTCCGAGTAGGAACGGCATAAAATTGGTACCCACTTCATGATAAATGAGTTGAGCTGAAAAGAGGTTGCGAGTAGGTCTACAGCCAATTCAGGGTTCCGTGGCATACGTTTGGCATCAGCCCCCCGGTATATGAGCAGAGTAGTCATAATAAGATCGTTTGAGCGCCCTGCTAAAATCAAAGCCGATTTAATGTTTGGTAGTTGGGGGAGGGGGTTATAGAGTTAATACCAGCTCGCCGGTCCCGGAGGAGGGTAGCCATATCATGGTTCCCCAAGTCTAATGCTAAACCCAAGGCTGTTGTTCCCGAATGTATGGCATTGGCATCCGCTCCCCAACCTAGGAGCAGAGTAACCATATCACGATTCTCCAAGTCCAATGCTATACCCAAGGCTGTTGCTCCGGAATAACGCAAGGTGGAATCGACACCCGCCTCCCGATCTAGGAATAGAGTAACCATATCATGATTCCCCAAATGTACTGCTAAACCTAGGGCTGTCGTTCCAGAATAATATGATAATGCATTGACATCCGCCCCCCGGTCTAGGAGCCGAGTAACCATATCACAATTCCCCACGCTTACTGCTAGACCCAAGGCTGTCGCCCCGGAATAACGTGATAAGGCACTGACATCCGCTCCCTGGTCTAGGAGCCGAGTAACCATCTCCCAATTCCCCGAGTCTACTGCAAAATTCAGACCTGTTCCGGGACAACGTGATGTGGCATTGACATCCGCTCCCCGGTCCAGGAGCAGAGCAAACATATCAAAATATCCTAAGCGAATTGCTAAAAGAAAAGCCGATTCGACAACCTTTGGTTCTGGTGTAAAAGATGTAATATTAATATCAGCTCCCCGGTCTAGGAGCAGAGTAACCATATCACGATTCCTTAACCTTACTGCTAAACTCAAAGGTGTTCCGGGATGGTGTGACGCGTTGTTAACATCCGCTCCCCGATCTAGAAGCAGACTAACGATGTCAAGACTTCCTGAGGTTATCGCTGAATTTAGGAGTGGTTTGTTGAAGATTTCCGAAGAACTAAAATTCGCTTCCCGATTTAGAAGCAGAGTAACCATATCGAGATTTCCTGATCTTATCGCCAACGCCAAAGCTGAAAAATCGACACCTACTCCCCAGTCTAGAAGTAGCTCTGCTTTCTCGAGAAATCCTAACTCTACTGCATAACTCAAAGCTGTTCTGGAGCCGGGCAAGACGGCGTTGACATCCGCTCCCCAATCTAAGAGTAGTTTGACTATCCTAAAGTCCCCAAACCTCACCCCCAAAGGTAATAAAAGCCCATCAGGACCCACGGCGTTGATGTCTATCCCCCTTACAAGAGCTGCCACGACTTTGGTATTTCGGCACAGCACCGCCTCAGTTAAGTAAACAATTTTGTTTCCTACTGACGACGGCAGGAGGAGCTCAAAAATGAGATTATACCCGCGTCGAATAGCTTCAATGATCAGCTCGTCTGAAACGTGTCTTATACCAAGCTTAGTAATATCGACGTCTGTATACGCTTTGCACTGCATTATCAAATGTTCCACGGCCTCAAAACTCAATTCTAGTCCCAGCGAATGGAGTTGTTTCTTCAGAAAACCAGGGCCATCCTCGTGGTAAAATTCTTCCGGCATCTCAAAGGCCCACCCAGACGCCGCCCGCAAGGCAACCGACGCTGATGTCCTCGAGGCCGGTTGGGCGGCCAATAAAACCTTTAAGAAGTTTATGGTATTATCATTCACCCCAGACATGGAAAGAGCGTCTACCGGGAGGCCGATTCTCCCATTACAGTATTCTACAAGAGTTGAAATATCGATATCCGGGGCGCCATTGGTAGCGATAACGGTTTCCGTCGAAGGCGGGCTGCTATTCTGGCCCTCTGTTTTCCGCGTAAACGGTAGTTCCGAGCTCAAGATCTCGTATATTACGCAGCCCAAAGACCAAATGTCCAGGGCATTGGTGTAGCGCCCCCGGGACGCGACCACTCCCAGAACCTCTGGGGCCATGTATCCGTGAGTACCGCACCTGGTTCGCAGGCTTGTGTTTATTGTGGATTTCGATGTCCCAAAATCTGCAAGCTTGACCCAAATGGGCGAAAGGCGGGATATAAGAATATTCTAAAACCAAATATATTAGGACACAAAGAGCCGTTTAATTTTTTTTGTATTGAGGTACAGACATTTGGTTTTAGGTCGCGGTGGCAGATGTTGTTCTCGTGGAGAACCACTAGCCCTTCCAGTAGCTGAATAGTAATTTCCTTGACCTCAGGTCTTGCCTTCGACTGAAATTCCTTGAGATATTTCTCCAAATCTCCATCCCTGACATACTCCGTGACAACATAAACGAAATCGATGGACTTATACCAACCCATGAACTCCACAAACAATTTCCGGTACTGAGAAAGCTCTTATTAGCCCATTTAACCTAGGACTGCCAAGGGGATCGAAACTTACTTTCCGTACTTTTACTAGAGCATGGAGTTCCCGGGAATAGGGGAAATTCCTGCTCCTTTCAAGAAAGATTCTTTTCACCGCTCTTAACCTTCCCGTACGGGTTTCCTTCTGAAGCCAAACGCTGCCAAAGCCCCCCTCCCCAATCAACTTCTCCACCATCCAAATCTCAGAAGACTCCTTTCCTAAGTGAAGGTTTGGTTTATGGAGGATCAAGCCATCACCTGTTATTTCGGTATCTAATTCATAAGGACCAATATCAGTTGTATCTGCTGTTGTCGCCATATCTAGGGAAATAAGTATATATATGTAAACGGTAGTAGTGAGTAAGTAGCTAGACGCACACAGTACTTACATATGATGTAGGTATTGCAACTCTCGCTCCTGCGACTGTTTCGTTCAAAGGATTGTGGAGGACGTTTAGGTAGCCGATTCAGTTTTCAATGCTGATGACGGCGCCGGGGGGTAGTATCATCGTGTGGGGTAATAGTTGTTCGTGCAGCTTTGGTCGACCAATTATGTTTTACACATGCGCCACCACTGTTTTATTTTATCCGTCAACAGTAGGCGCCTATCTGATGAATCTAACGCCGGACCTAGCGAGTATCCCATAAACCGTCAACTCGGACTTACTCGGCCACGATTGAGTGCTACTAGTATGTATGGTCAAAAAGGAGCACCAGTTTCTTCCAATCACGGGAGCGATCTTTTGTCAGTGCATGTATTCTTCTAGTATATCACTAATATGCAGACCATCTTGACCAATAAAAATGCTTCCTGATGACGATGGACAAGCCTATACTGTTTAGAAGATGTACCTAGAGTATTTATCCCTTAAGCTGTCAGTAAATGCCGACCCCAGCAAGGAAGCAGATCTTACTTGTCTACCTTATCAATAGGTAACTGATCTTCCATACTTACAAACCCCAACCCTCTATCTCTATTGTAGGCTCCCCTAAATATTGCAAAAGAGCAAAGAAGGTTCCCACCACCGCGTCGAGAAGGGGTTATGGTATGGGGTGGTCGTGGAGGAGCCACTAACCTTTTTTACTCCCGTTAGGGGCTAATATAATTATAATACGCTCGACTATCGTATTGGGCCACGCAAGATAATCCTACCAGACTGTGGAGTGGAGGTTTTTCAGTATGTAGTAATACTGTTCAGGAGCGTCGTAGCTACTTATCGTAGTAGTAGTGATGAGAACAAGCCCAAGCTATCTATCTAAATATCTAAATATAATAGTCAGGTATCTCTGTCATCACGAAAAGTTTCAATTGGATGGGTAGCTGCCCCGGATTTCTGTGGTCTGGCGGGCTACAGCTGTCAGTAGACAAAGAATCGGGTGTGTTAAGGGAGACGGCACACACATACATTGGCAAACCTCAATCACTATATAATAACCCTCTGGCCAAGATCAATATTTCGTCTCTTCCAAAACTATAACCTCACGCGAGCAAGGAGGGCCCAGCATGCCGCGCAGCGGCAGGTGGCCCTGACTGCGTGCGGAGATGTGTATCCCAGATCATTGCATTGAATAGGACTGTCGGTTTTCTGGGTCCTTCAGTGTCGGTGGTTTCTTGAACTGACGATTACATATGCGGCCGGAGGCCGCTCCTCACTAGTAGTACTGTATATACCCCCGTAGTCTCGTTCCCAGACCCGATCGGTATTTAAAAAATACTACATCTCCAACCACACCAAAATAGGGGATGGGCACGAGACTAATACCCCCGCTATATAATACCGAATTAATGCCAATCCGCTACAGTACAGCGCAACCTCGCTATACAATTAACGGTCTGTAAGGATATACATGTATATCCGGGGCGAACATGTATATGTACTTATGTAGACGGGATAAAACGGAATGTAAACACCAGCACGTCCCCACCATCCCTTGTACATATATGATGAATGATATAGCGGACAACTTAAGTCTTGGAATTTGGTGATCGATCCGAACCCCAACCCCGATTAATTTCGGTCATGGGTTTTTTTTTTATATCTGCTGTGTATGTATGTATACCGAGTTATAATCTGCTGTATATAAGTTAGTACTTTATGCAGCTGGTCGACTGTATGTTAAACCATATCTCCATTTTTAAAACACTTTTTTTGCCACGCAGGAATTAGTCTTATATACAACATACATACACCCACGACGGCCGTCCGTCCGTCCGTCCGTCCGATATGACCATGAGCGAGGGAAGCAGAGGGAGAAGAAGGAAACGAAAGAAGGTTTTTAAAAAAGCACACACAAGCAAGAATATACAAAAAAAAAAAAAAAAAAGAAAGGAAGAAAAAAAAGAGACAGTCATGAATTTTTACTCCATGCACACCAGTCCCCTAGCCGCCAGAAAACACCGCACACACACACCCTCACTTCCACCACCCCGTGATGCTACCCAACATCCCCGTGCTCCCGCCCTGCGCCTTCCCCCCCTTGACGAGATCGTCAGCGCCAGGCCTCTCCAAGAAGTCGTCTCTGGGCGCCGGATCGGCCTCCCGCGTAGCAGCCTCCTTCTCGGGCGGCGTGAGCCCGCTCAGGGCCCACTTCTTCAGCCGGGCGGTGATGGTCTCCCCGCGGGCGAGGCGCTCGCTGTCGGCGAGCTCTTTGCGGGCGGCGGATTCGTCGTGGCCTTGGGCTACGGCGGCGAGGACCTGTGATTCCTTCTGCGACTCGTGGAGCAGGCGTTGCTCTTCGGCCTGTGGTGGTGGTGTTGGGTTAGATTGTGAGGAGAGGGGGGAGAGGAATGGGGGGGTAGTACGTATGCCCGCTTCTTCCTCCGCGCAAACATGACCATGTCTGTGAATGCGAATATGGTGATGCCGCCACACAAAACTGCCATTAACCCCCAAAATCAGTCTCAATTTCAAAAAGAAAATATTAATATTTTTATATATATATATACATACCCGTAGCCCCAATGAGGCCAATGGCAACAACCTTGTGAGCCCTATCTGCCCAGACGCGGCCGCGGTCCACAATGCGGTCAAACATGCCGACCTGGTCCATCTTTGCCCTGTTTGCGGCCTCGCGGAGGCGGGCCACCCGCTGCTGCGGCGTCTCACCTCCACTGCCACTACCACCACCACCACCACCACCACCACTGCTGCTGCTGCTGCTGCCTGGGACGGGGGGCGCACGGGTGAATGCGTGAGGGCCGGTAGCGGTGAAGCGGGTGGCATCGGCCACGGAGCGCGGGGGTGCCATTGTGTAGGTGGTTTTTTTATATATATATGTTTATATAATTGTAGATGTTTGGAGGTGGTTGATGACTTTTTTTCTTTTTTCTTTTTTTTGGTTGTGGTGGGGTGAGTGAGTGATGGGCGAGTGAGTGAGACTTCTTCTTCGGGTGATGTGACGTGATCTTTCTTGTGTGGCGGGTGTCTTAAGCGATAAGCGATGTTAAGCGGTTGGTGATACAATAATACAGTCGGTGATAATAATTCGTTGACTTGTACCGGAATTGAACCAACGCTCGCTCTGTCGCTGACTGACTGACTGGCTGCTGCTGCTGCTGCTATTTACTACTCTAGACCATATACAAAGTACTCAGCACCAGCCCTGTCCAGCACCCCCCCCTCTCTCTCTCTACTCCCCTCCCTCCCCCCTCCCCCCCAACATGAGCGTGAACGACGACATAGCCCGTCTCCTCAACATCCTCGCCCAAACAACCCCACAGCCACCACCACAACCACCACAACCACCACCGCCCCAGCAGCTCTTCCCCCCGCCAAACACCCTCCAACCACCCACCGTAGACCCGCGTCTCCACGGCTACCTCCAGCCCCCACAGCCCCCACAGCCCCCAGCGACGGTGGTGGTGGTGGACCCAAAGACAATCACGGACTGGCCGGCGGCGCTCAAGTATGTCACGAGCACGGTGTACAGGAACGGGGAGATTATGGCCGAGATCAAGAAGGTGCGTGGAGGGGGGTGTGTGTGTAGAGGTTCTGTTTATTTACTTACGGTGTGTAGATGAAGAGGCACCAGCACGAGCACGAGAGGCAGTGGTGAGCTCTCCGGTCCAGAGAGAGAGAGAGGGAGATTTCATATTGGCTAACTCTCCTCCGACTGCAGGTGGGCGGCGCGGGAGGAGCTCGTCAGGAAACACGAGGCCCGGGTCGAGAGCAACAAGAAGGTCACCGATCTCCTGTACGTTCCACTACAATTACAGTTACATTACAATTACAATTACAATTACAATTAAAATTAATTACTGACTCTCTCTCTCTCTCCCAGGAAGAAACTCGGCACCGTGCCCCCCGCCCAGCTCAACAGCAATCTCCCAGTAAGCACCACACCTGCAATCCCCCCTAACTGGCATTGTCCCTAACAAACCCCATACACAGACGCCCGAGAGCGAGCGGGAGGAGCTCCGCGTGTTTGACCGCAAAGTCCACAGCCGCAGCGAGGAGATGGTCCGACACATGGCCTCCGAGTTTGCCGGGATGGGGATTCCGTTCTTCTGCCGGGCGGGTCCGGGCCCGGGTCTGTCGGAGGAGGAGGACGCGGAGATGCGCAGGCGGGTGGTCGAGCTGCTGGAGGACCTGTGTGAGTAGCAGTAATAGAAGGAGGAGTAGTGGTAGTTTTCTTCTTTAATTGAAGTGGATGGGGGAGGTAATGGGACTTTTATATAATTATTATTATTACTATTATTGTTATCATCATAAAATCATTGACCCTAAGAAGAGCCGCAAATCTGCACACAGCAACGGGCCCGGCCCCACCAACCCCAAAAAAACCTTAAACCTCCACCAATTCCATCATTTCCACCTCCGCCACCACCACAAAAAACACAAAAAAATGTACCGCCCACTCCCACGAACGCTCTCCCGCCTGCGGGGAGCAGCAGGAGGAGGAGGAGGAGGCGGAGGAGCGGGAGTCCGCCCCTCCGCATTCCCCCCCGCACGGCACTACGCCACCAAGGGCCCGGCCCCCCCCCCGCCCCCAAAACTCTCCTTCACCGAGCGCCTCCGCAACAAACTCTGGCGCCCCGGCGCCCTCCCCCCCCCGGAACCCGAACCCGAAGCCGAAGCCGCGGCCCCAGCCGCCATCGTAAAACCCACCGACACGCCCGGCTACATGGAAGCCGTTGACGCGCGAGCCCTCCCGGTCGTCGGCCTCGACCCAGGCCCCGAGGAGTGGGATGTCCCCGTGTATGCCCCCCCTGCCCTCCCCCCCTCCCTCTTCAATTAACGCTGCTCACGCCCACCCCGCCCCCAGCTTCATAACCAACGCGCGCTTCCACCACCGCGCCGCAATCCACCGCGCCGTCCACCGCGCCACAATCGAGCTGCACACCCGCCTCCTCAACGGCCTCCCCGCCTCGTCCTTCACCAGCCGATACACCGGCCCCGAGGCGCTCACGCCACTCGTGGACATCTCCATCTCCGCGCGCAGCGCCGCCTTCACCTTCCCCACGCGCGCCGTCGAGGCCGCCATCCTCGCCGCCGGCACCGACGACCACGACCACGACGCGGCCCGAGAGGTGCGCGCGTATACGGAGGACGAGCTGTATCCCGCCGCGGACCCACCGCCGCGTGGGTGGGCGGGGCTGCGCCTGCGCGACCAGGAGCTGCGCTTTGCGCTGGTCAAGAGGGTCGCGCAGCTTACCGGGATACGCGTGGTGGATGCGGAGGCGTCGAGGGTTGGGACTGTTGCGGAGTTGTGTTTGTTCCCCCCTCCCCCTCTTTCTCTTTGGTGGTGGTTGTGGGTGGCTAATGGGTGATGTGGTGGGGACAGTGGAGCAGCTCGAGACGAAGCCGAGGCCGCGGAAGCTGTATGAGGTTATTGCGGCGGGGACGTCGCCGCTGCCGATGCTGCCCAATGTCAAGGTGTACGAGACCCGCGTGAGGCCGTGGGATAAGGAGCGCATGGTTGGGCGCGAGAGGCCGTTCGAGAAGGCTGTGGAGTTTAGGTACCCGTTTGAGGTGCGCGGGAGGGAGTAGGCAGATGTGTAGGGAGGGGGGGGGAGGAGTGTATATAGATATATTTTGTAGAAAAGAAAGAAATTTGCGCCCTCTTTACGTTCTACTTTTTACTCTTTACTTTACTTTTGTGGGTGCGGAAGTTCAAGTTGTTGGGGTGGGAAATGTGGTGGGAAATATCATTGATCACTGTTTCCTTGGCATTGCGTTGTGTGGGGCGGTGCCAATGGAATGGGGTTTTTTTATTTTTGGGGGGTCTTTCTCATGGGCGAGTGAGCGATTTGCATGAATAGAACAGAACAAAACATAAAGCTGCATTCATCTATGGGCCAGCCTACTACATAACACATATAACATATAGAACATCTCCTCAAAGCCTCGCCAGGGTCCCGTCCGCCTTGACCCGGGCCAGATGGTCCTTTGAAATCTCCCCGACGCTTCTACACCCGGCCAGGCTCATGCACAGCCTAAACTCCTCGTGCAGCAGCCTCAGCGCCAGCTCGACACCCGCCTGTCCGTCGTGCTGTGCGTGCGCCGGCCGTGTTAGTCTTCTGCTCGCTCTCTCCACCCCCCTCCCCCCCAGTACAGTGCCCGTGTTGTAACCACACACATAAGAAAGAAAGTAAAAAGAGGTAGAAGACATACCGCCAGCCCCCACAACGGAACCCTCCCGATCCAGCAGCAGCCCGCTCCCAGCGCAAGAGCCTTAAAGATGTCCGTGCCCCTCCTGATGCCGCCGTCCATGTGCACGGGGATCCTGCCCGCCGCGGCAGCAACACACTCTGGCAGCGCATCGAGGGTTGACGTGACGCCGTCGAGCTGCCGGCCTGCAATATATATATACGTCAAGACGAGGGGGAGGAAAAGGCTGCAATACAGTGTACATAGCTTATACTAACCTCCATGGTTCGAGACGATGATACCGTCGACGCCGTGCTTGACCGCCAGCAGCGTGTCCTCGGCAGTCAGGATGCCCTTGACCCAGATTTCGAGCTTTGTGATGCTGCGGAGCCATTGGATGTCGGTTTCCCAGTTGAGGGATGGGTCTACACCCGGGGTTGATTAGGGTTGTCCCTCTTGATTCTTACTCTTTTCTTTTTGGAGGTAATACCATTAATATTCCCCTCCGGAAGGATAGAGTCTACGCCTTTGTGGCCGCCGCCGCCGGCGAGCGTCTTCGTCTCGTTCTCGGAATAGACGGCAACGGCGCCCGGGTCCTCAAAGTTCAGCAGCTGAAGGTGCGGTGGCAGCTTGAAGCGGTTCCGCACCTCGTTGATACGCCGGCCAAGGTAGGGCGTGTCGACTGCCACCATATATCATCACGGCACCATACATAAATACTTTTGCTACGGGGCCCAGGGCCTTTAACGGGGGGAGGGTGGTAACATACCGGTAAGGAACACCGCTTTAAACCCGGCACCTGTAAAGAAAGAGATTCTAGATAAACCCTGGCTAAAGGGAAGAAAGGGAAGGGAAGGAAGACTTACGTTCCGCCCTCCTCACCAACGCCTCACTCGTGCTCCGATTCTGAAACACATACAGCTGTATCGCATAGTCGCTCTTACCCACGCCCTGCGCCACCACATCTTCCATCGATGACGTCGAGAAGCTACTAAGGCCCACCGCAACGCCCGCATTTGCGGCGGCCCGCGAGATGCCGACTTCGCCGGCAGGGTGTGCGAGCTTGGCCATTGCTGCGGGGGCAATGCAGAGCGGAAACGATATCTACATATTGCAGCGGTCTAAGCACCTCTACTAGAAAGAGAGAAAAAAAAAGGAAATTGGGAGAGGTTTTTATATATATACATACTTTCCTCCCCCATAGCTGCGTGGAGGTGTCGATTCGGCTGACGTCCTTCAGCACGCGCGGACGCAACTTGTAGCGGTCGAAGGAGGCCAGGTTATCGCGGAGGCTGTGCGGAATGGCTCTTTTGTCAACTATATTCAGAGAATCTGGCGCTATAGATCACCATATCAGTTGAGGTGCTCACGTTATCCCGCGATCGGATCCCGAGTTATAGTACTCGCGGGTCATTTTATCCATCTTTTCCCCCGCAACAGCCTCCAGCTCCGCAATTGAGAGCACCTCGAGATTCGACATCGTATACGTTATCTGTGTTTTATCTCAGGGCCGGGCTATCTTTCTTTGGCTTTGAAGAGCTGCAATTAATCAATCCGGAACGGAGTAGATACGTGGACTCGCTCTTGGATATCCAGTAATGGCTTGGCTTGGCAGGTACTGCATCGCACTAACTGCGGATTCATGGAAAATCACTCGAGGATCGGCGGTGGGCCGGGCCTTGACTGATTGAGTGATAACTCAATGGGGTCGGGTCCTGAGACTTCTGTGGCCTGGAGGGCGAGGTGATTACTATAAAACTAGCACATTGAACATTTCTAGAAAGACAGTCAGCGCCAACATGCCAACAAAGGCGATCCCGAGGGTCATGGGTAGTCACTCGCCTTCATGGTGCCAAGGATACAAGGAACGAGATAAAAACGGTTAAACACCCTAGAAAAAGTATTTGAAGGAAACTATAGGTACTTACTGGTACTCCTAGGGGGGTTCTTCGTGTAAGTATCTACTCAATTAACTCTACTAGATCACATTTGTCAGTGACTAAATGCCCCGGTTCCCTGCTCAGTGGGCCGGCCCTTCCGCGCCAAACCCGGTTGCCAAACCTGCAGCGAAGCGGTATTTGTGCGTGAAGAGGGAAACGGAGTACATAGAGCCGAGCCCGACGAAACTTTGACACCATCACGAACTTGATATCAAAAAAAGAGGAAGAAAAAAAAAAAAGAAAGGTCGGCACGTGGACGTCAGCCACCTGCCTTAACAATCAGCACCATCTAGATCGGCCATCATTTGTTACACAGAATAATATAATACCCCACCACAGAAGTCAGATGTAAGGCAGCCTTGTCATAACATTGTAAGCCGAGTTGATATCTCAAAAGTTTGGTTTTTAGGTACCTGCTCGCCCACTCGCACGTGCGCACTCTAGTTTTGGATAGATGAAGTCATTTTGGGGCCTACCATCAGGCGGGTGTTCTGTAAACGGACCCTTACTTCTGGATCTATCCGTTTCATATGCAGTTGACCCGTTAAGGAACCGTCGGCTGCCTACAGGACAGGGCCCTTTAGGTCGTACGGGCCCGCCCTCAATAAACACAGTGCAAGTGTGTAGTGGCCTACAGGTAGTTGTATGTATACTGTAGTTGTTGAGCTAGGGAAGCTATTATATACTTAAACGCATGTGTATTCCTGTTTGTTTGGTGCTTTAAGACCTTATATCGGGAACATGAGGAATCCATCATCCTAGGTACATAGAGTACCTCTGGCCCAGGTACTTATGTACTGGATGTAGATCTAAGGTCTATCTAATACCTAAAATAGGTATATACCAGATAATCAATGTCTCTCCCAAGATGCAATCCGCGCCAAGCTATGTAACTGGCATACCATAATGTGACACATCACAGGAATCAAGTAAAGGTCGACCTAACGCCACCAACTCTGCACGCGGTCCTTTTTATGTAATTGTCCACCGGAGAAGCCCGCGCGCGGGGTGGAGGACTGCGCAAGAAGGAGACTCGAGTATCTACGAATCAGACCGATTCGCTGGCATCTCTTCTAGAGGTCGAGGTTTGAAAGTAACTGGAGTCCAGGGAAATCAACCTGTGAGTACGAGTAGGTACTCTATTTCTGTATTCGCGTCTTTGGGGGCCAGGTATGATGCTGTGGCCCCAATAGAAATTATGCCCATGTTATCAATTGGTATCTAATAAGATGGGCCAATAGATTGGGTTCCCAACGAACATTTCCAAATTGTTATCTTAGTGTCTGGGCCGTTAGAGTCCCGAAACTTGTTACGGATGTGTCTAATATTTCGGAAACAGCTATTATATGTACCATGTCACCCAGAATGTTCCGTCCACGACTCTTGGCTGTCGGGAGTCTTTGATATTAATATTGATGCCTTACTTTCAAAGCAGATTGCTTATCACTCATGTTCTAACATTGATGATTAGTATTTATCTGCCTACAATCAACGAATATCAAGTCAGAACATAGCTGTATCCAGTGTTAACTAGTCGATTCGCCCTATTAGCAAGTCGGGCATCGCCGGCTCGTTAGCCTAATGAATATGCTAATAGATGAAGTATCTACATATTCCACACAAAGTGTACTCTGGGTATCCAGTTCCACTAAGATTTAGCCACTGGTTTCTGCCGTTATCCAGACTCAGTATTCAATCGAAGATCGTATGCACCCATTTCTAAGTAAAAACCAGACCATTGGTTGTTCAGTGCTCAATATTCGGTCGTATTAAAAATGACAGAGACAGAGGCCCCAACACCAACGATACGGTGGTACTCTACTCCAGATAGGAAAGCCCGGAGAAGCGAATATCCTTTGCAGGGTAAGTATCGAGCGCTTCCATACGAACCGACGACACTGCTGTCAGCTGGACCTCAACTTTTTCAATCATCGTCACGTCTCGATGAAATCAACTTGGCTGGCGATTTTCAATTAGGGCAGGGGGTATATCTTGGCGCGCTATTCAACGCGAAAAACTCGCAGCTTTTGACATGAAACGCAGCCCCTGTCGTACAATAGTAAAAAAGGCACAAGTTGCTCATGGAGGTGGTAGCCTCTCGCTAACATGTGAGTAAACTGATCCGGGGCTGAATTAAGTGACGATCCAGTGTAGACCCCTCGTAATCATTACGGGTTCGCAGGTACATACTATGAAAGGCCCACATCTGCAGGTGAGGGAGAGATAAGCGCCTGGTTGTTACTTGTATGTACCTAGCCCATTATCAGGCAGGCGGGGTTGTCTCGCGGAGCGGGCAGATCCAGAACGTAAAACAAGCACAATCAACGCAGCCCCGAACGGGAAATTTCGACTCCCACAGCCGAGTAGAGGGTAAATAATTGCTCTGGTTGAGATACGAATATGTAGATCTGTGTGTGGCAAGGGAAATGTGGGGTGCTTGTGACGAAGCCCAGAGGCCGTATCGCTTCCTATCTGCCAACAACCCCGCACAAAATGCTCAAGGTGAGGCGGACAAAGGCGAGCTAGTAAGAGAGGGTAAGAGGCAATAGTCGGTCCTCAACAATAACATAAATAGGGCCCATCCTCCCTTAATGAGGGTTCCCTTTCACCAACAACGACAAGTCCTCACTGCCCACCATTTCATACCAAACAATCTTCCAACTTTAACACCACAAACCTTCAAACACTAAACACAATGTCTGGCTGCGGATGTGCTTCGAGTGGCGCCTGCGGATGTGGCGAGTCCTGCTCATGTGACGGATGCCCAGTACGTTTATGATCATCTCCCACAATGCTCTTCAATGAATATCCAAACTGATTGAAATCTTGCAGCATAAATAAATTGCCGCAGGGAAACCTGGACAATTTAATGCGTCCCATTCCTCCTCAATCGGCTACGAGAGACGGTCGGACAAACGTCGGGGGGGAAAGTATTGATATTGTTTCGGGTCTACCAGGCCTGATTTGTGGGATGGATCGAGCGAGAGATGAGGGGTGATATTGCTAGCTAGCATCCTTCATGTTGGTTTTGAGATATTCCAGGCAGGTCAAACTTGGGGAGGCTTTTTTGTTCTTTGTTAGGAGTTGAATTTATGCCTTTTTGATTCGCAATATTTTTTACCGTTCTTTTGATGTCTATCGGAAACATTGTATGATTTATTTTCCCTGTTCATTCGTGTATTCATTCTCGCGAGATGTCGTCTAAGACCTTGGACACATCAGAACGTTGAGCCAAAAATAAAAACCCACCATCCTCCCCCTGCAACAGAACCATAAAGAGTGTCGGCCCTTGGGGCCCTCGGATAGAGAAGATTGTCTAGTCGTTTAGGAGAAAAAGAAGGCAGGTATCGTGAATAATCGCCATGGTGGAAGAAACGGGAGACGAAAATCTAAACTGTTATGTTCATTATTTAACTAGATATGCCTATTCCTGTGATAGAGACTCTGCACAAACGGGGCCAGTTCAATTTCCGGTAACCTGATTGGTGCCAGTCTCACCTTCCGCGAATCAGACATGTAACCAGAATATAGAGTATAGTACTATCAGTGCAGACAGCAATCGAAACTTAGACAGTTGTAAGCGTGGGCTGTAATAGTCTTAGCGCATTGAGAGTCCTAGTAGATATATATGCTGAACTTCATACAGTCCACATGCTCTATACCTGCATCTGCTGATGGAGGAGTATGGCTATAGAGCTAGTAAGAGATGTCCCTATATATTGCAAAGGTTAGTAAACACCGACAGTACTCCGCATGTTCAAGTGCGATACCTTTCAGAGTAGCTGTGCCGTGGCCCGCTGGCCTCACCCCGAGGTTTCTAGTAACGATTGCTAGAAGGGGGGGAAAAAAAGAGTGCTCCAGGTACCAGCAGAGCTCGATGGAGGGGAATCAATTATTGAAGGTATCGATCAGCCAGAGCCTTTGGGATCGATATATGTATCCATTACCCGCTCGGGGGTACCAGAGTAAACGAATTGACAAGTCGACCGATCAAGTGAGCCATTCTCACAAACCCAGCGGCTTCATGGTGTTTTGTACGTCGATTGTTCTTCTACCCCGCAGGCATGAACATTACTTTTTATACAACCAGGCTGAGTAGGCAAGTACATGTACCTTGGTGGATACCCCGGCATATGTGCAAACGGAGCCCCGGATCACACCATCTGCACGCAGGGTGGTCAAATTATATCTCTCTGAGAAGACTGCATGATCTGTAGTAGCCTACATGTAGCCGACCAGGAATAGTGCAGTGATTTAAGCTACAATGCTGCTAGTGTTCTATTGAGAACAGAGGAAGGGAAAGGACGTCTCGAGTTGCGTGTAGGCTTATCGACGCCAAATACTATGTATCTCGACTCCCCACACTGATGACGAACGGCACGACATATCCTGACCGCACAGATAGGTAGCTGCGAGGCCTGGAAGGTGGTTTGACCAAAGTCTATAAAATACGAAAGATGAATGATGGCATTGGGCCGTCTGCGCAAAAGGCTCCAGCTCCAAATTCCGGTGAACTGATTGGCGCCGATCCCAACATCTTAACAACCAACCATAGAATCTGGAGTCAGCTCTGCTTGTGCAAGGAGTCAATTACTGCATACGTTTGTGGTACTATAGGTGGTGATGATATGATGGTGGCACTGCCACAGGTTAATTTGAATGAATAGATTTTCTATCACCAAGGTATAAGGTATAAGCCGTGAGGCCGTGAATACAAAAGTGAGGTGCATGTGGTGCCCTGTGCTAAATTCGGATAAAAAGGGCAATTTCATCAGAGTTATTGTTCTCTGGGTTACAGCCTAGTTACCCACGTACGTCGTCGACATTACCATCCACGGACTCTATCTCACCCACTGCCGGCCACTCATCCCCACAATTACTATAATTCTCTAGGGAATATGAATTAATAGCTCGAATCTGGACGGAAATCCCTCTAACATACAAGGCTAGGGTTACCCACATAGGATCACCCCACGATTGGTGCTAGGCCCACCAGAGGGCCATTGTCGAGCGATATGCGGAAACATTCCACGCCCTTTGCCCCCCAAACCCCTTACACAGTAGCACGGAGATCTGGATAGGTCCATATGCGCTTGGCCCACGAACTACATAATCTAGACCGGCCCCTGGTAAGCTAGGTGTATAGTTTACCTCTGGATTCAACTCTTGGCCCGAGAAGCCGAGGTCGAGGACTTTAAGCAAGTTAACGGCAGCATACATGACCTGCCATATCCCTGGCCTGGTGTGGTGCTGGCCAAACACCACTGCATATGTTTACGACCCTTAGCCACACATCTATACGTTCATGCCTATAAAGTCGGGCCCGGTTCAAGGCATTCTCCAGGCGCACAAAGCCAGTTCAACAAACAAAGTGGATGGTATTTTCTAGCTCCTGAAACGCGCCGATTCTATCCCTCCCCGGGGGTCGTTGGCAATTACTGCGAAATACTATTCCCGCGAAAAGAAATTTGGGGTCTGGGTACCACACCGGCTACTCTTGGATGTGGAGGAAATGGATATCCTTATAAGCTAGTTTGGGCCCTGGTTTCGGCCCTCCTGCCCGTTCGCCGAGGGGCATGGACACAACCAGTTGGCTCAATCATGGATTATCACTCGGTGATCAAATTCTTTTATCGATAGTGAGGGAACTTGGACTAAGGCTGCTAATTGGTCCAGCTAGAGGACAGCAACATCCAGACGGGGTTCACAGTTGTTGGGTTACAAGCATGGAGTGTCACTCGTAATTTCAGAAACAAGGCTGGTTGGATATAATTAGGACAGCACTCGCGCGAGATCACAATCTATATCTACGATTCCGAAGCACCGGGGGTCTATGCATCTATAAGATCTAATTATAAGGCCCCGCATTCGCTACCGCAATCCCCAGCTCCACGGCTGTCCCCATATTCTCCGCCCATTCCCACGGCTTCTCCACACCCCCGGGCAGACTATTGAAATACTCCCACCCCATGACGCCCCCAAAGCCCGGAAACATCTCTATCAGCGCCACCACGACCATCTGCAGCGTCTCCATCCCGACCCACCCGCTCCCGTTCCCACCGTTCGTCACCACCCCCGCCACCACCTTCTCGGGCGGCCACCCGCGCCTCACAATATCCTCATACCCCTTCGTAGTCTCCATCGACCCCCACCCGCAGTAGAACTGCGTATTGTACCAGCCGATACTGGCCCCCCGCGCCGCCTCCAGCTCCGCATAGTCAAACCCACTGAGGTTCCCACCGCCCTGCATTGCGGCGGCCACCGGCGCCAGCGTGATGATGAAGTCGGCACCAAAGTCGGCCTTCAGACGGTCGATAAGGCGGATGATACCCGGCAGCGACATGGGCTCCTCGACGTCCAGGTCTACCCCGTCCGGGGCATAGATCTCGATGAGCTCCCTGAGGGGCTCATAGAACGCCTCGAACGTGGCTGGGTCGGTGGTGTCCAGGCGCGTGAATGTTCCCGGGGCGGCACCGCCGAGCATGAAGAGGATCTTTACGCCGGCGGCCTTTACGGCCTGGACCTCGTCCCAGAGCGGGCCGAAGATGGGGTCTGAGAAGGCGTGTTCGTTGAGGGTGATATCGCCGGGGTTGGCGTTGAGGTGCACGGCGGCGAGGATGAGGTGGGTGAGACGGGTAGGGGTCGGGGTGGAGAGGAGTGGCAGGATCGAGACATAGTTTGTGCGGTCACGGTAGTGGGTCTGGTGGTAGAGTATAATGCGGGGGTCTGGACGGGCGCCGGGACGGCGAGAGGGGAGCGTGGGGGCCATGAAGGGGGGACGGATTGAGGGGAGCTGTGGATATGGGAGGTAGCGCTGGGTGTGGTAGATGACGAGCTGTCGGAGTCGTTGGTAGATGCGGCGGAGGTCGGTGGTGGAAGTTGGGATATTGCGTGATCTGAATCCCCACATTTGAGGATACGGAAAGAGCCGGTAATATCTTTTGTAATTACTCGGTATCGATATCGGTAGGATTCTATCTATTGGCTATAGATGTATTTTAACTACTTCCGATCCCTGCAGAAATATACATTCGTGGAATTAAATTGTTATGGATATCTCGACTTTACAGCTCGTATAACATGCTATTCTCAGTATATATTGTAGATACATGCAGGATTTTGTAGCTACACGCATAGGGATATCTGGGTTGTATACAATTAATTGTCAACAAAGCTGACTACTACTGACATGGTGTTGCAGGTCGGTGTTAGTCTGTAGATCAGGTACTGCATGCGGTACATACATAACATGTAACCAACAACCTGAAGTCAACTTCAACTGCCCCAGGCCTTCTCGCGCCATGTAGCACTTGGGCCACATACAGAGTCTGGTAGAATTATTGCAAAAGTGGGCCTTGCGTGACCCAATAGCCCTATTGGCCCTTAAAAGAAAATAGTAATAAAAAGTTAGTCCACCAGGGGTGGGGATCGAACCCACCCCCATGCGCGGCTGGGAACCTCTCCTCCACGACCACCCCATATCCCCCCCCCCCCCCCCCCACAACCCCTAGCCCAGCCTCTCAACGCACGATGTGGGACCTTTTTTGCTCTCTTAAACCTAGTTTTACATAAATGTATTAAAGATGAATTCAATCTACCACACTCTGTACATGTACCCACCCACATGTAGGTACATGTAGTATATTCCAACACCCGAGACCTTGTAGAGATCCCGAGCTTGTATGTAGTACCTGACAGCCCAGCACCTCCTACACTTAGGTACAATATTTTAATACATGATGTACCTACATGTACCTTTCAACAAAGATCCTGTCTTGATGACATCATGAGGCTCTCCCTCCCGCCTGGGGCTGACTCAGGAGAGATGTCGTAACATGTGACCGACCAACCAGGCTCCTTTCTTCTTTTTTGAACTTTCACGTGCAAATAAATGATGATGTCTGCCCGTCCGCTACAAATGCAATGCTACATACATGTACACATAACCTAAACCTAAGCACATACACGTACCTGGAGCAGCAGAGCCGAGTAGTATTTCTCACAACGCATACAGACAGGGAGGGGGTGCACTGGTGACCTCGAGGGAAAAGAAATCATGGGAAAGGAGAGAAGAAGAAGCAGAAGAGAAAGAAGGAGAAGGAGAAGGGTTTCTTTTTAGTTAATATAACATTCATGTGTCCTTTCTCTCTCCTTTCTCTCTCCTTCTCTCTCTTACGTTTATATTTGTATCTCCATTTGATAATATAGAGTTTCCCTTCCCCCCCTTCCTTCTATATTCCCTTCACCCGGGGTAGAATCCACATTTCCTTTACCCACGGGCCACTTCTCTCTCTCTCTCCTTCTTTTTCTCCTTCTTCTTGTTCTTCCATAGCCGGGGATCTCGTTTATACCAACCCATCTCTCTCTCTCTCTATTATAGTCCAGTTAGACATTCTAGGCATCAGCGTATCGATCATCTATCTATCTCTATCCTCTATCTCTATCTCTGACTGCTGCTGCTTCTGCTTCTGCAGCTGGTGTTGTTGCCGTCATCCATCTGGTCCTGTTTCTTCCGAGGAGTAAGATAACTTGCTTGTTTGACTGCTGCTGCTTCTGGGAAGCCTGCAACTCTCAAAGGTGTGGATTGCATGGCAGCCCTTGGTACGTTCAACTGTGTCCTACCCTTACCCAAGCCCTTATCAGCCACATCGAGTCGTCATCCTCCTTCTCCTAGCTTCTCCCCCTCCTTCTCCCCCCTCTCCTTCTCTCTCCTCCTTATCCACCACCCCCCACCCAACCATCACCAGTATTCGTTCCAATTCTCTAAACATTCCTGATAGATACGCCCTGGACGTTCTACATGTCCGACGAGCCCACCCACGATGCAAATGGCTCTACAAATACGGCCAACCACTCTGACTACCACATCCAGCCCACAGACCCCAATCCACCCACAATTGCTCCCTTCGCCCCCGTCTCATCTTCCCCCGCCTCTCGCTCCCGGTTCCAGGTGCACCAAAAGTCGCCTCTCCTCGTCGCGACACCTCCACAAGTCACTCGAGCTCTCTCGCAGAGTTACCCCTACATCCGATCTGCAAACTTTGTTCTCGGACTACTAACATGGACCTCCAAGGACCCATGGGAGTCGTTCCTCGTTGTCGCGGCCTTCTGGGCTTCAGCGCTTTACGGCGACGTGGTGATCCGCTGGGCGGGAAACGTCTTCATCGTGGTGCTCCTGATCCTGGGGATGTTTCTGCGCCGATACTATGACGAGCCGACGAGCACAACGCTGGACGAGATCCTCGAGACGCTAAACACACTCACGACGAGAATGAACATCTTCTTTGAGCCGTTCCTCCAACTAACGCGGTGGCTATCAACTACCAAAACGGCCACTACTGCGACCACCCGCCCGGCACTCACAACTCTTTTCATTAGGATATTGCTGACGACACCGTTGTGGCTGGCTCTCAGCGTGTACCCGACGCACATTATCACTACCCGCCGCATCGTACTCTTCACAGGAACACTCATCCTCTCATGGCATTCGCGACCCGCCAAGGTATCACGCACTGTACTCTGGCGCTCCCAGTCTATCCGTATCGTCTGTAGCCGTCTTACCGGTCTCTCGCTCATGCCACCCCCTATCCTCCCCGCGCTCCCACCCCGTACCCGACGTCCCTCCGAGATCCAGACCAACGGGCACAAGTCTTCCCCTTCCACCAGCAGCAGTATTGCCGCCGTTCCACGCGGCAACCCCGACGGCATCGTAACAGAAGTCTCCACACCGCTCACGGCGTCAATGACCGGCGCCTCACCCGGCGTAAAATTCACCTTTGCTATCTACGAGAACCAGCGGCGCTGGTTGGGTGTCGGATGGACCTCAAGTTTATTTGCGTACGAGAGGGCGCCGTTCACAGACGAGCATTTACAGCCAGCACCGTCACCAGAGGAATTTGAGTTGCCGGAGACACCACCGGGAAGTGGCGTGAAGTGGCGCTGGGTTGAGGGCGAGGAGTGGAGGGTTGAGGGCGCACGACCGGAGAAAGGTCATGGTGGGAAGAAGCAGGAAGTGAAGGATAAAGTTGGCCTCAGCGGCGAGAGCGGTGAAGGATGGGTATATTATGATAATAAGGTATGCCCTTATATAGCCAAGCATCTAGAGAAAACACGGACTAATATGATGTACACAGTGGAGAGATGGCCGTAGAGGTGTCGATGGATGGGGCAAGTACACGCGCCGTCGTAAATGGTACCGTAACGCAGAGCTTGTCGAGGACCTTGAGGACCGCATGAGCACACCCACAGCCGCTGAGCTCCCAGCAGAAGTCAAGGTCCAGGGAGGGCGGACAGGTACACCCCCGAAGCCCGAGGTTGTCATCACGGACGAGGACGGGAACCGCATGCATGAGCGGGAGAGGCTGCTGGGCGAGGAGGTTGTCAAGGGGCTAGACGGGGAGAAGAAAGTGCCGCCACCCCTACCAAAGCGGTAGTGTTTTTTTTTTCCTACTCTTTTTACTTGTATTTTGGCGCTCTTTTTGTTGGGAACAGGCTTTTTTTGTTATATAATTTATATGAAGGTGCATACCTGCCCACTTGTAGCTTTCAATTCTTTTTAGAGGGGAGACAATGAGGTTTTGAGGGCTGTGGCCAGGTAGGAGTGGATGTCCCAAACACGGTGTTGAGCACCGAGTGATACCTCATGACCTAAATTCCAAAAGGCCGTTACGGGTTGATTCATGTAGTGGTGGAGGTGACACTTTGTGAGGTCCTCATCCTTTTTCAACAACCATTGCATAAAGAGGTGTTTATTGGAGTCGGATTTCGGACAAAGTCCCCTCAACATGAACATGGCACCTGGATATGCCGAGTCCCTCGAAATATATGAGACATGCCAGATCACCCACACTTTCCCCGAAGAGCTAGAGGTCTCTTCTTGTGTGTGTGTGTGTCCTAATCACTAGATTCGTTATTTGTTCGTAGGTCTCTGGCTGTGGACTAGTTAGTGTGGTGGATCGTGTAGACGCCTCTTCCCGGGAAGCATCAATCGGTTTATTCCCCGCCGGGCCTACGTGTAATTAATGCAGTAGACAGGCAGGTATACCTACCTAGGCTCGAGCGAGATGTGGCAGCCGGCGCTGGTGGTGGTGTGTGTGTGTGTTTGTGGGGGGGTGGGTAGTAGTAATATCATGTAATACCGATCATTGACCACTCGACCATTAAGGGTCTAATTAAGTATTTTTTACAGCCACAGCCTTGTCAAGTTGGCGGAAAAGAACTGGATAGAGAATGATAAGGAGGAATAGACTATTCGTTGGGGGGGGGGGGGGGGTTCTCGCCATGAAATTGAGTATTCTCTCTATATATATAAAGCATCCTTAGATTCACTGCTGTGCCAAAGTGCCATTATTTCATGATGTATCGGATGGTGTATTTATTGGGGTGGAGAGAGGACCGGCTCCCTCGAGCCATAGTCGTATATATATTAGGGCCCAGGCTGCTAGTAGTAGTAGGTAGGGTATCTACGACGTGGGCTATTTGCACCCCCCCCCCCCCCAGGACCCTTATATAAACAACCTCTGGCAGTGTAGCTTAGCCCTCGCGCAAAGACATTGAAAATTATATAACCGCGGGGGGAGGAATGGGCCGGTAAATGTGTCAAAAGTAATTTTACCAACGGTAGTAAAGTTGTTTACCACCTGTGACCAGTATTAATTTATGGTAAAGCACAGACCTTTTTTTGGCTAAAAGGGGGGGGGCTATAAATGTTAGTATATATATATAAACATTGTCGGCCATCGGTAGGGAACTCTAGTAAGGGCCCGTTTGGCAACCGGACAAAATGGGATAAAGGCCTAACAAAAAGATCGTTGGAACGGAGTTTACAAGGGTGAAAAATTCCGTTTTGGCCTGTTGCCAAACGGGCCCTAAGTGTTGGTTGAAAAACGTTTACTTGGCGCAGCGTAGGGACTGGAATCTAGTGTTTATGCTGGCATAAGGGCTGGAATTCAGTGCTTATACCAATTACTCTCGACACATTTACCGCTGATATGTATGCCCAGCATAGTCGGGTAATAGATTAGTGGGCTAATCGGCCGCCAGTTTTCCAGGTACCGCCTGACCTTAAGTTGGTTAATTAACTGATCAATCAGTCCTGAGTGCAAGCAGAGATTTGCGAGTGATATTTCATGAATAATGGGTCTTCACCGTTGGCGGCACCCAACTGTATTCAAGTCCAGGGGCGTTCGCGAACCTTGTGGGGTCAGACCAATAAGCTTTTAACTACTAAAACACAACGCGTCCGTGATTTCTATGGTGTCTATGGCCCCCGTATTAGCATAGTGTACATAGGTGTATGAAGTATAAATAAATAAATAGGGTACATAGGGTACGGCGGGTATCATTTCATGCTCAGTAGTTATATTCACCTTTAAACATCATGTGTGCAAGAGAGTCTAACGTGCATGGTTACAAACAGGTTCACAACAGTATTAAAATGATGTTAGCAAGGCGAGTGATATCCCATGATTATGCGATATGTGCCTCATGTCCCCTCACCCAGATCTCCCGCGTCCTACTAATTAGTGATAAAAAACCTAATGCCTACCACAGGGCCCGGAAGAACTTTTAGGCGGCTGAAGCACTCTGTGACCACCAGCCACAACTTCCTATATCTCACTGTCTGAAAATGAGATGTATTATATGTCTGTCCCCTACACACTGGCCCAACCGCATTCCCCTAAAAGGAAGTCCGAGTAGTTTGGATTTAAAACAAATCCCTAGTTCCCAGATGAAGTATTTCTCTTATGACCTTCCTATTAAATCTGTTTCCAGGCCCTTGCAATCCTAGAGTTCATGGTGTGACTGTAACCGTAACCTTTCCGTGGATTTTCTTACACTCGTTATAGCGAAGCATCACGCTTTTCTCATCGAGAGGGGGGGAGGGGAGTTGGGGGGTGGGGGGTGAGAGGGCGCCGGAGCTGGACCATATACTGGAGCACCAACAGACAAAACTCGTATACATATCAGGACTGTTGTGCTATACATGTGATTCAATCACGTCATCATCTTGGATCTCTTATCAAAACAACACCTGCATTCCCCAGTAACTTAGTGCTTATCGTTAAGGGGTAGATATACGACGTCCTGCAGCTGAAACGCAGGCCCAGCGTATGGCATTCACATCCATCGGAGATCTTAACTAGAGGGGATCTGAAACCTTCGTACATTTGTACATGTGTCATGGTCAATGACCACTACGTATACCCCGAAGCAAGAGTATTTTCAAATTCATCTGAAACAAAGACTGCGTGTACACTTGTGAAAGGCCTAGACTTCGTGTATGAGGTGGAGTTATATTTGCACATCTTGCCTTGAGGAACATGCATGCATATTGACTCTAATCTTAAGATCTACTGGAATTTTCTTCTGAACAAAAAATTCGATCTATCATAACTGCTATGTAGATCTATCTTTGCCCTCAAAACGTCACCGGAATTTGGGTCTGCTACTAATCGGAAATAATTTTATCAAATTCTGCTATTTACTGGGCCCGGCTAAGAAACGTGTTTTATTCGTCACCTAGAACATATCCACTACACTAAAGAAAGATTAGACGACAGCCAAAAAAGAAAGAAAGAAAGAAGTACTACCTTCGCCTTTGTACCGTTGTTTACAAATAAACGCACTATATTATATAAACCGTTGCAGGTAGGGTAAAGTGATATACAACGATTCTGCCTCTAAGCCCTAGACTCCAATACCTATCCAATGATATTGCCAGTTTGTTTCAGGGCCTACGGGCCAGAAATTTCAGACAAGATATTTTAGATTTTTTTAGCGAGCAGTGCCATCTAGTTCTGTTCTGCATGCATCTTTAGACGGAAGCGATCCCCATAAGCACGGCAGTGGCTGAAAGTAAGCCTTACATAAGTGTCCGGAAACGGCGGGAGTATAGCCACGATAAAGGATCGACTGGAAGCACGTTTTCTAGGAATCTTAGGACTATGCGTGATTGCTTTACTGGTCAGGCATATATGGATGACACCCTTTGTGCAGGAAAAGATATGGAGAATTAGTTATCCACATATGTCTCAGATGAAGGTGACCAATGATTTTCGTGCGCCGCCAATAGATTCACGCATTGTCACCCATCATTGGTGTTTATATATAGTTTCATTCTCAACAATGAATATTGCAGATTCGGCTCGAAAATCACCGGAACGGTCGGCAGGTCCATTGAGTCCGGTAAGACCGAATAGATTTCCACCAGTAACGTTCGACCCTATAGATCTACAACCATGGAACATCAAGCTTGATGTCACCACTGAAGCCGTGCGCTCTACGCAGCAGCTGGACCAGGAAACAAGCCTAAGGCTTATCTAAACCCACCAGTGAGGTTAATTCTAAAGTTATTGCGATGCATGCAACGAATCCCCGTCGTGATATCCCTGAATAATCCCATCCAAATGCTCCACGACAACAGCACCCCACAGATGCTTATTCTTGTACCCCGCCATATCCTCTGGATAAGCCTCGATCTGAGCTTTGAGTATCCTTGCAACATCCCTATCTTTAGTGATGCTTTCTACTGGGGTAATATATGTTCGAATCCCAAATAATAGGGCCCGGGTCCGTGGTAACCGTTTCAGGGTCTGCCTCTCAACTCGAAGATAGATACCACCAATGGTAAGTTTTTCCGAGCACCCAGCCCCAATGCTGTGGGTCCTGAAAAGTTCATACGATATATCAAGGTTGTGATTGAACCGCTGGATTGGCGAGGCAACCTTCAGTTTCGAGAAGAACCTGTCCATGGATTTTGCAATCCTAGGTTCGTATTGTGGGACATTCCCAGCGTGGATGCGATACAAGCTATGACCAATACGTTCTAAAAGTCTCCAGCCCGCTACATGCTCATATCGTTGATTAGTTAGCTAATGAAAGTGCCATTTATTTTAAAACTAAGTAATGTAAGCAAAGCATCAATCAGTACTCACAAGGGAAGCACACTGCGCCAGCCCGTAGATGATACTCATCTCCACCCCCCGGATCTTTTTGCATGACGACCCAATCCTCAGTGCTCAACAACCCCATAACTTCTAATGGATGAGTCTTTTCCTTCCACACCTTGGATTCTCTCCTTAAATCCCAGTCTTCACCAGTGACAAGATTAGTGATACCACGTTCAGTCTTCTTAAACATCCCAGGGTATCGCCGCGGCAAAAAATCCACTAGCATTTCTAGCGATTCGTAGGATGCATCTTCCGAGCCTGGTAGTGACTGTATAGTCTCCTCACGTTCCTGAGAAAATAAATGTCGTTTGTAAGCCAAGCGATCGAGGTAGGTTTTATCGACCTCGATCCAGTCTTCAGCTGGTAAAGGCTTAAGTCCTTTGCCGCATGGTCAGTGGACTCAAATGTATGTGTAGAAATTCCATCATACCCATGCTAAGGAGGTAAGGCCCTTCCCTGAAGGGCCTATAAGGGACCTCCTCTGTTTCGGCCCAGTTGAAGTCCTCAGCACGTGGCCCGATCATGGAAAAGTCCCAGCCCGTAGGCTCCACTAAAGAATTATTAAGGCCCTGTTATTAAGGATAGCTGATAGCTTATAGTTAGTTAATATTAATGGTTGACCTACTCTTAGTAGATTCCTGTTCTTTCGGTTCCCTGGGCGGTAACTTTTTTCCTCGTACCGTGTAGAAGAAAATGACGTATATTGATGCTATGGAAAGTACACAGAACATCCAGATAGTACTAAAAGCATGAGCAGTCTCTCTGGTGGCACCGAGTAGGCTTTCGGAGGTAGACATCTCTGATCAACGTTCCTGGTGTGGGGTAGCGGTAGTTACGAGGTACAGTCATGGTTGTTAGCGTGGCGCTAGTTTCATACATGTAGTAAGCAGGGCACTACTCTACGTCTCTAATACTTTACATCATGTACATGTAGGTACGCCTAACGTGCGAGCTTAATTCCTTGCGGCTCTTATTATCATCACATGAACTACATGTACCCGTGCGGAGGGATATTCGAGCCGACATATGCACACACATGTATGCAATATTGAAACCGGAGAATAGATTTAAGCAAACATATGGGTTAGTGTATAATTTGTAATATATCCCCATTGAATTTTCGAGCAAGTTCTAGCGAGTAGGTAGAGTCAGTCAAAAAGGATTTTATCATGGCATATACCAATTTAAGTACACTATATACATATTCGAAACAGAAATATCCTTGTTGATCCACTGGATATACGCAATTTGAACTGATTATGTCAGGACTGCCAGACCAGGGGCTCATTGGGCCGAGAAATGTATGTAGGTACATCGTGTAACAGCCTCCGATCCTTTGATGTTTCTAGAAGCATTGCGCCCGCCGCCACAATCTATCAGCTTAGGCGAAGAATCACATGGCTGCAGCCTTTGCATGGATAAATGAAATTGCTTTTTTTTTTCCTTGCGTTTTTTTTTTGTGTTTCGGTATTCCATGAGCGAAAGCATTGATTCATTACAGACAAAGTGATAATTAAGATATTGATATAGAAATAAAGCAAAAACTCCTAGTCATGATACAGCCGTGATCCATACAATCGCCCCCTTTTTGTCTATTCCGTTCCCTACCCATGCTCCCCCAAAAAAAGCCAACCTTTAAGAAACCTTCCCATAACCCTGTCCATGCTCCAAATAAGAAAGAAAAGAGAAAATATACAGTATAGAATCGAAGCTTAAAGGGGGAAGAGTAATAAGCAATAAAAGAAGAATAGATATAGAGGAAAGAAAAAAGGAAAGAAAAGCTAATAAAACGAGGGTAAAGCGGCCAGTCGAGGCCGAGATCAAGAAATAAAGAAAATTATGTGTGATGTGACCGTTTTGACCGATTAAGGCATGTTGGGCGGGAGGGAATAAGCTCTACTTGGAGGCCTGAAGTCGTTCTGTGAAATCTCAGGTACAGGTGGCTCTTCAAAAGCCTGGCCTTCTATGTCTGCCATACTGGCAACCGCTGTAGCAGGCCTAGACTTTTTGATGATGAACGATAGCTGCGGTAACAGTCCTCGCTTGGGACATTGAGTTTCTGTGATGAGTTCGTCTACATCTTCACGAAGCATGTTCATTTCATTAACCAGCTGTTGAGCGAACGTCAGCAATGAACCTTAAGTTTATTAATATAAAGGTAAACTTACATCTGAAAGCCTTCCTAAATCGGAGAAGTTCCTTTTGATAACAACTTCCTCGGCCACAATCTTGGCGGAAAGGGACGTCTGATACTCGCTGAGCACGGAAGATGACAGAGACTGGTTTCGCGGCATGAACAATCTCGCGCTGAGGGTATGAGATATCACGAGCAGATCGTTGCAAAGTGACGCCAGCAGTTTTAATCTCAGTCCTTCACAGGTTCCGGACCTAGCCATTACCGGTACCCCATCATTCTCACCGATAACTAAGATCATGACATCCTCTACCTTTTCAAGAATCCTCTCAAATCTCTCATATGGCCAGTGCCCAGAAAGTGAGACTTCGTATACGGTGGCTGGTAGTAGTAACTTGGCAAAATTGACTCTGTTGGAGGCTTTCTTCGCCATATCGTCAAACTTCTCCTGTAGGCTGGGGTATTGCGAGCTAGCCTCGATGGCAAACAATAAATGGTGTAGCCAGTCAAGGGAATGTGAAATGCCTTTCACTAGGTGGCTTCTAGACTTGAAAGGGAATAGCATAAGGTGCACCGCCATAGCAACTATGACCCCTACCGGAAGCGTCAATATCCTCCTAGCAAATGCGGCAGAGACATTGCCACTATCTGGAAATACGGTTGCGACGCCGAGAATGATGTTGTATGCTAGCGCAAATACTGTCCCTGCTTTCATGTATACAGGATTTGTAACAAGGCACCCAACTATCAATCCAATGATAGGAGTGAGGCAGATCGAGCTGTAATAGTGTCCAAGCCCAATAGACATAACAGCCCATGCAGAAAACCCACCCATCAAAGCACCAAGAAGCTTCATACCAGCTGTCCTGAAGGTCATGCCGCGTGTGGTTTCCATGGCGACCATAGCGGAAATAAGGGCCCATTGAACCCTCAAATCCTCGTACCAGATATACCATTTTTGAATGAAAGCAGGGAGTGCTAGAAGTCCCATGACGACAGCGAATTTTATGCCGTATTTGATATGGCGAGAGTTCCTGAATGAGCATAAGATATCAGAAAGGTAGATGCCAAATCGATCCAGTCTAGTTGTTGCTTCACGAAGCATCAGGTCCTCATCGTCATCTGGGTCTATGGTATCTCGATTGGCTTCTCCCTCCTCGGTGGCGGAATCTTCTGTTTCTAATCAAAGTCAGTGATCCTGATAGAAGCTAATATGGAAGCTCCTGTGAATCCTACCTCGATATATTTTACGGGGAAGCCAAAGGGTCAGTCGCTGTTTCTTGATACCTTCGACGATCACAGCTATATCCGTTACAATGTCAAACATCTCCAGTAGAATAGTGTTAACTTGGTCCCGATAGGCTGCTTCCTCGAGTTCCCTTGTGCTTGATACAGAGCGTTGGCTAGATTCGATGTCCCATTTTTCCGGGATCTCATTAACTTTAGTCCAGTACTTTTCATGGTCAATCACTGAGGTAACCTCATGTCCACGAAACAACTCTTCAATCCTCTGGGCCATAGAATCAAAGATTTCCGATGTGCTAACAAAGGTATCGTCAACTGTCTCTTTTGCAGCAGACATACTCTCTCTTGTAACTACTGTAACGGAAGAAGTGCGTGGGGGATTCGGCATTGCAGGAGGGAAGAGATCCTCAAAGCGACGTCTGGTGTTTGGCTGAAGTCGATTTCTCCTTCGCATGGCAGAGTTGAATATCCGTGCTAAAGACACCAATTTGGCTAGGGCTTCATCAAAAGGAACGAATTCTGACGAAGGAATCCTCGAAACAGAAATCTCATAGCTAGCCTCCCGTAGAGAAGCATGGATCGTTGAATGTGCTTTCTTGAGTGGAGTGATATCGATTTCTTGACCTGAGTCTTGCCTCAGGGCCCACCGAGCTGATTCCATCATACTCTGTGCTGCCTTTACCCCACTGACCATATCGTCTCGAAGAATAGAGGAATGATCTTCAGGCCAAAAAACGAAGCCAACGACCATAGACACACAAGCTCCAAACACCATGACGTAGAAGAAGTTCCTGAAAACCTGGTCGAAGTTGTTGATACCTCTGATGATAGCGAACATGTTGACAACCATACCAAGGACAACACCAAGATAGAGACGAGGGAACTTCGAGCGGATGTATCCACCGAATGATGAGACTAGAACGAACGATAGCCACAAAAACACTCGGCGGCCGAAAGCGATGTTCTCCTCGTCGTTATCCTGGATGAATCGAGCAAGAAAAAGGACCAGATTTGAGTATGCAAGAGACAATAAAACACCTATTAATCCTATGGCAGTAGCCACAAGCTGCCCACCAATGGTCTTGACAGGAAACATGTAAATAGCCTGTGCATTTCAAATTAGTAGTTAGCATGTAAAGATAAAAGACAACATTTCATATATGTACTCACAACTGTTCCTAGCAAAAAAGGATTCGACCCATGGAAACCCGAAAATATAGGAGGCAATGTAAAGGCCACAGCCATAGTCAAAGACAAAGAAATCTTAAGAATTCGTTTATTGCGTTTTGGGGATGCCACAAGGCCCCAGAAGAGTGCTTGGAGCACATTAACGATGCCCCACGCATGCTCTCTGAGTTGTGCCCCTTTGGATAATGGTGTGTCGGTCATACTGAATTCCCAAGGGCTATGTCAGTGATCTATGCGAAGTGGTAGTCGCCATATACAGGTTATGTTCATGATTTATAACTTCGAAACTTAAGGCTTACCGTATGGTAGATCTAAATACCCAAACGCGAGTGGGGCAGGAATATGTAATGCTATTGGTCCCAGTATGGCTTGTCGGATTTATTGGCTCAAGCTAAAGAAATATACTGAGGTTAATGATAATTAGTATCCGATGATGGTAAAGAATATTCATTCACATTTGGGGCGGCTGCGAGGTTATGATATATATGTACCTCAAGGGAAGGGGGGGGTGGGAGAGTTTCCCTGCTTTTTAGCAATGTCTCACGAGGAAAGAGTCAAAGAGTTACTGGCTTATGCTGGTAAGCAAGTGTTTCTATCAATTTCTCTTGGTAGGGATTGATCAAGCATGTAGCGGTAGAAGGGCCATCACGGCCCTCTTGTCTCAGTCAGTCACTTTCGAGAAAAAATTTGCGGCTCCTGGCGAGTTGGGATTCGGGAACTGGAACAACGATAATATCTTTCCGTTCCCAACCTATCATGCGTAGAAGTTATACCAAGACCCTATTGAATATGTATGTGGTATATCCCTACGGCGATCATACATGCCGGCAATTTTGTTTGCCTGTTGGGGGGTGTGAAGTGCGAATACATCTTATTTGTATGACATACATATAACCCATAGAACATTGTTATATAAATTCTAAAAATTATGGAGATAGCAAGTGCTGAGCATGCTGTGTTGAGGCTTTGGCTTCATATCTCTTTAAGGAGTAAAAGGAGATGAAAAGGTAGCGGGAGTGGCGGAGTCCAGCTTACATGACCTACAGGTTTAGCAGCCACGCGAATGCATCGAGCTCATATCTGTAAACATTGGGTATCGGAACAATCTGCTATTCGCTGCACCCCTTGGCCAGATGGTTGGGATAGGCCGAATCTGGCGTATCCCAGACGACGCTAGGACTACGCGACGTACCCCCCTGTAGTCCCGACAAACCAAATCCTACAGGAACATAGCTGCACATCCCTACACCCTGTACAGCAATGAGAGTACCTAATCTCTCGCACCGAGTAAACTTTCAATTGGTTGAGTCTGATATAGCGGAGCTGAATGAGTCCTTGGCTGTGGAGGGCATGAGTTAGGGGTGTGTGTGTGTGCTCTTGCTCATCCTTGATTGCTACATGAGGTACATGTATGTATGAATCTACGGGTATCTATCCTAGCTAACTATTCGCAATAAGATCTATCCACAATTCTGCTGAAAGATTACACGATATATTAACGTTTTGTTTGTCACGGTCGATCACGCACACACAGCACATGGCATACATCATACCGACTTGCCTCCCGACAGGTAGTAGTTACACTACAAAAGCAATACTACATACATGTATCTAGATTCACAACGACGACATGGCACCTCGACCTCACAGACTTCCCAGACAACTTTTGCAACTACGTGGTTGATAACGGGGCACGTGTCAGACCAGTAAACATCTTCAGGAATGGCGCACATCCCCATCCCATACATCGTAACTAGCTGGGCTTCAGATAAGTGCAAGTGCAAGCGTACCTAAACATGTTGGCTAATCGCGAATACATCTATGGGATTCATCCGATCCTCAAGAGTCTTGGGGATCCTTTTTGGGTTTCAGAGGCGGTTATCAAAGCATTTATCATCTCTATAGGAATTATGTTACTCTAGTGCGTGACGTGGAGTACACAAGATAACCTGTAAAGGGATGTTGATTACATCGACCATACTGAGATAGGGACTTATCCGGCGCCACACCCGTTGGAAAACAACGGGCTGCCGGACGGAAATGGTTGGATTATGGCCAAGATGGGCTTGGCAAGTGTTGCACTCCCACATTTGATAACCCATATTTGTCTCATTGAGCCGAATGTTCGTGCCAAATTACTTTTTTCCGCATTCAAATGGGCAATTTATAATATCCACGTTTTCAACTACCAAGTGCTACAGATTTAACTACACTACATGAAGTGCTTCTCAACAGATGCAAATGGAATTGCATAGAGTACGGGGTACATCAACCTAAGATGGGTTGATTGGTACCTTAGCCCCACCCTTCACAACATCATGGGGAAAGACACTGTTTTAAACTTTTAGCTTTTTAAGATAGCTATGTCAACTTGTCGGGAAAGACTACTTCCAAGAGTCCCCCTGTTGGGTTTAATAATGCTCGTAAGGCTGATCATCATTCTGCTACCATTTATAGTAATCAAGGCAGTGAGTTTGCATGACTTGGCGTTTGCGCGATGCCGGAATAATATTCTCCCGTTGGTTCGTTCAAAAGCCACATCTGGAGGTACCAACATATACATGCATATTGTAGGTTATTGAGATATCTACCGCGTATCTTTTGGCCAAGCCTTATTGTTGATGCACAAAGCTTACCACCCCGAGCAAACCGGATATTGGGCGGTGATTGCGGTAAGCTTAAGTTAAGGAACCTGGAACCCCCCCGTAAAGCGCCAAGTTTCCAGCCTATGAAGATCTATTGGAGATAGTTCCGTTGAAACTCTGGGCACTGGATTATTTGCCGGATCTCCGAGACGATCTGCAGGCATGGGTGTGTGAACGACAAAGCGAATTCATGCACGTGATCGGCATGATTCTCGTGGTTATTGAAAAAAATACTCAAATGTTTCCTATTGTTGTTGAAGCTGAAGGAGTCTTCACTTCGGCACGGAGGTCTTCTCTTGAATCAGTCTGGTGCAAATACCTTATGACGCGTGGTCCCCCCCCACGTCTGTCTTATACATGCCTTATCCTCGAGACATGACCTCCAAGGTTTCAGATCGCTGTTAAATGGCTCTGGGTACGTGCTCCGAAGAACCCTTATTGTTAGTCTAGACCTCGAAGCCATTCGGAATTCTACACGAGGTGCATGCATAGTCCATCTAGAAGAAGCTACATACCTACCTACATGTATTTTTCATCACTGTGAGATGAAATATCTACATGTGTACCTACATGCCTGGGTATCGTGGTGATAGATAAGATTTATCTTTAAGAGATACGGCGCGCATTGCCGAGTTTTAATATAAACTCAACCCGGGTACCCTCACACATAACTGGTTTACATGCAGTTTACCAGCCCTTTTTTCGTTCCCCCTCTCTCCCGCAGAAGCTGAGCTACTACCCCATATATTTATACCTTATTCGTTCATGATCGGTTGTTTCTTGCCCCCCGAGCGAGCGAACACCAATTTGCCGAATAGAGTACCCCAGCGCTACGCAAACGAGAGGGAGGGATCAAGGGGACGCCGTACGGATACGCATGTATGTGCACCTACGTACACAATCTGCGGAGCTTTTTCCTTAACTTGAAAAGGGTTCTGGGTTGTCGTGCTTATGCACGATACAGGTAGTTATGCTCTCGAACGCCGAAATCGAGAGACTCTTCCCGACCATGTTGTCTTGTTTTCTTTTTGCTGACGTATGCATTGGTGGATTCGTCATGATCTACGGTTCAATGCCAATGACTGGTTTTCATGTTAGTAACCGAGGATATATAATGCTGGCCTGTAGCTGGACAACATTCTGGATATTGCGAATCTCGGAGGTAAACGGGATTATGGGAAGAAAGGCAGAGAAACTTAACAAAAAGATTTTCAAATACTACTGTTACACGGGGGACCCACACGAAGCACAGAACATAGGCCAGCTGAATTCACAATTTAACTTTGGGGGGGGGGATTTTCCGTCCTAACTTTTAAGTTTGTCGATGCAGCACCCCAAAATAACGCAGATATATCGGAAAGGGTCAACAGGGACACGAAGGACCTGGGGCTCAGAAAAAGGTCTTTTTCCTCTTTCTTTAAAGGGAATATTATCTTCACAGCTCGCACTGTATCTTGTACCCTGTGAGAATCCTTTTCCAGCACAAATTAGTCTCGCCGGTCCAGGGTAATTGCCGCGCTCAAGGGAAAGCGCAGTTATCGTGCTTCCCGAGATTTTGATCTGGATCGCCGTTGTTCCCGGGGAGCAGCGTCAAGCCATTGTAATCATATTCTGGGGTAAGAATCAAGAAATGAGAATTGAAGCTTTGGAGGGAGGGTTTCCGAGGGGCGGCTATTAGACTCCTGGTGGGTGATCCAGAATTGGACATCTCGAAATTAAAATTAATCAAGCCATGACCCTGGCGGAGTGGAGACCGTCCGGGGGGGGGGGGGGGATTATGCAGCTAATAGATTCTGTTTCACAATGAAGATTAGATATCAGCAAAGTTGCAGCGGGGATCATTGGGCCCCGTTTGAACCTACAGAAGATAATAGGCCTTTGGGATTTCTGCCCAATAGCTAAACCTTCAGCGCTAGGCTCGCCAAAATATTTGCAAAAACCAGAAAGATGCTTGTTTTCTCACAGATTATACTTAAACTGAAATTATCTCACAATAGGCACTTATTATCTCTGGATCAGATATAGACATATCAGTGGCTGAGCAGTTGCGTCATGATAAATGATTCACATATTTTCGTGATGCTCGGAAAAAGGGAAAACATACATGTAGTTATATCTTTAGACTTGTTCAAGCTGTGATATACTACAAGCTAAGCATGGTTCATGGGTTGCTTACCCAAACTTTAGTGCCCCCAAAAATTTGATTTTCCTCTTTTTCAAATTATTTGCACCGAAACTCACTCGGAATAACGATTAGACTCGGGTAGAGCCCAATCCACGATTCCAACTGATAACACCATGGCACTGCCGAAATTCCTGTTAAATCCACCGAAGATGCTCGAACTATATGCCCGTCGTACTATAAAAAAAAACGGGAGAAACATGAGTTAAAACTCGGCTTCATAAGCTCCCCCGTCTACTATTTCCCCTCACACCTTCTAGCTTTCAGGTTTAAGGTGAATCTAACCTAACCCCCTCTTACGACGCTCATGCCCATGTCCACCACCGCCGCCAAAGCATTTCCTATTAACCCCCCCCCCCTCTCCTGGCCAAGCGAGTGACACCCTATGATTGTTTCTGGACGTTCCATTTCGGCAGACTAACCCTAGTTACGCGGGTGCGGTTGTCGCCCGACCGACCGGCCGGCCGGCAACGGGCACTAGAACAATACGGGGGGGTGAGACAGCACAACAAACAAAACCCCGGCCGGCAACATCCGGGGGGACGGGGACTGTCCGTGAGCACGGAGATCGCGGGTTTGCACTTCCACCTCCTCCAATTCCGTGATCACCGAACGGCAGGTAGGTTAAGGGAGCCGTTTGCGTGATTTCTCCCTTGTGTTCTATGGCCTATTGGAGTGTTTTTTTTTTCCTTCCCGTCTTCCCCCTTTCAATGGGCCCGATACACGGCAACCCATGTTTCAAGTTCAAGTTCTACTACTTAATTGCTATATCTAGACCTCCTTACCTACTTCCTACAATGCGTGCCGTCGGTCTGAGTATAGCTTGGCGGGGGAGGAGCGCTGCTGGGCTATTTGTTATGTAGTTTCACCAGTGCCCTTCCCTTCCCTCCCCTTCCCCTCCTTAGGCAGTGTTAGAGATTTAACTACAGAGAGAATAAGTTTCAGAGGATCGTTGGGAGAGAAAGCAAGTCCAGTCCATGACATGACAGCCAGTTCGTAATTGTGGGGGGGGAGGAGCGAGGGATCGAGATGGGGATGGCGTGTAAAGAGGAAGACGAAGAAGGAAGAGGTTGGGGAGAGACGGTCTGAGCTCAATTCACGGGCCCAGGAAAGGAATTGTAAGGACTGTATGTATGTATGTTATGTTATGTTATGTTCTGTATGTAGTAGGCATCTCAACATATGTAGGTACTCAACTCAACTGATCAACCACACATACATGAGCAGTCAAGTCATATGATTGCCCTTATTCCCAATTGTTCATTCCAACTCCTATTCTCGGAAAACTCGGAGGCTACCGTCGGCCGCCCCCCCGTGAGTGATGTACCCCAGAGCCCAAATATCGATGTCGGGTACAAGTGTGGGGCGGGGGAGAGGAGAGGAGAGGAGAGGATGGAAGAGTGTCGAAGCGATCGAGTGCGATGCGGTGCAGCGGGCACCAGGTCTGTGACTTCAGACTGACTGACTGTCTCTCCTTTCTCTGTGTGTCGTGTGTGTGAATGTGAAATACTTTTGCTCTCCTTCATTTACTAACTCACTAACTCACTCACTCACTCACTCTCTGCGGGGACTGCGACTGCGACTGCGACGATGCTGCACCCCACGAATTTTTTTGCTGCACTGCACATAACTCGCGGGAACCAACCAGAATATATACATTGGCCCTCCCCCCTCAGGCTAACCGATCAATCGAAGGAATCGGCACTCTCGCTCTCCCTCCCTCCCTCGCTCGCGTGAGCAAGCAGAGAGGGAAAAGAAAAAAATACTCGGAAATTTCTCGTCATGTGGACTCTAGCGTCTCTAGTGCTGCTGCTGCTGCTGCTGCTGCTGCTGCTCGGTACACATGTACCTACTCCAGCGCGCCCAATGGCGTTCACGCATAACAAGTTAATTGCAATCGGACGAGTTATACGAACCGACACACTAAGTCCGTAACGGGATCTACGGACGGCGGCGATGGCGCACCCTTGGGGGGTGTATTGCAATGTTTTCTTGAAACCCCCTACGTAGTCTGGCTGTCTGTGAGCTACATACTCTAGGAATAATAAGAAAAAGTTGCCGGCGGCGGCGGGGGGGGCAAAATGACGATGTCAATTGAGTCTGTCACGCTTGCCCACCGTGCTATACTAGAAAGAGGGACGATTACTACATCTATGCTGAGGCCTTCCTGGAGTGGCAAGCGAGCGAGAGCTAGGCACCCCCTTGCCCCCTCCCTCCCTCCCTCGGTTGATAATTGAGCGGAATCGGGGGGGGACGTGCTTCCCAGCTTCTAGAATGGCTGGCCAGTCGTGGGCTGCGCGCTTTTGAAACCCGACGGTTGGTAGGCGTATGATGATGATGGATGATGATGATGAATGGCTATGGTTGTTGTTGTGGTGGAGGAGGGTTCTGTTGTTGTCCCCTCAGCTTTCAGCCTGCGAGATGGTAAGCACGGTTTCAAGTTGATTGTGTGTGTGTGTGTGTGTTGATTCAGCTAAGTATTTGTATTTTCACAGCGTAAGTGAAGAAAAGAAAAAGGATCGACTCAATGTGCAATTCAGTTTAACTCAATTAAAATCAATACAAACGATCCGGTCGAGCTCAATTAAAAGACTTATTCACACTCAACAGTTTTAAACACAATTCGCAATCAAATCAAATCACACAAATGATTTATAACAGTAAAGTTTTTTTGATTTGGAATATAAAGTATATTCGTGAATTGCATAACAGAAAAAGACTCCTTTTTTCTTTTTACCGATAAAACGAAATAAAAGAATTGAAACAGAAAAAACAGAAACCCGTACCCCGCCGATCCCTCACACACAACGAAAAAACCCAACTACTAAACATCTTCTCAAAAGAAGTATCATAGACCCTTGTGCACCAAACCCATCAATCTTATAAAAAAACATTTGTGAAAAGAAATCCAAAAAAAAGGTGATAAAACATATAACGTTAGAAAGGGTCGTGAAATATAAAGTAAGGACATGAATGTTAAAGCCGCGCAAAAAGCAGAAACAAATGAAAATGTAAATAGGTGTTACCGAAAGGGCTGTGGCAGACGGAACATACGAACGTAAAACTGAATCGCAAGAAATAATAGACAAAAACAAGACGCTGAAAGTTAGAAGGAGGATTGAGTCTATTTCTTTCCACCCTTCTTCTTTCCGCCCTTGCTCAGACGCTCCTTCTTGGAGAGCTTCTTCTTCTTCTTCTGCACCTGAGTGCTCTTTGGCTTGGGGGCTTCGACTACCACGAGTGTCATCTCGGCCTCCTGGACTTCTACTGGCGCCTCCTCGACGGCTACTGGGGCCTCCTCGACGACAACGATTGACTTCTCGACTGGTGTAGGCTCAAAGATCTGCTCGATGGCGACAAGCTCCTCGGCCTTCTCAACCGGGGCAGCGACGATCTCCTCGATGGCAATGATCTCCTCGACCTTCTCGGCGTCGATGAGAGCTGGGAGCTCGGGATCGAAAACCTCAACCTCTCGGACCTCGAGTTCAACGGGTGCAGTGGGGATGATCAGCTCAGTCTTCTCGGCAACCTCCATGACAAGCTCGGGAATCTCGGTCTTGACGACCTCTGGAACAACGATCTCAATGGTGGCCTTCTCCTCGACGGCCTCGACGGCCTCGATCTCCTCGACGGTCTCGACGGTTTCAATCTCCTCGACGGTCTCCATCTTGTCCAAGCTCTCGACTTTGAGATCACCGCCCCACTCCTCGTTTCCGCCAGCACTGCTGATGGGGGACAATGGGGGGCTGCGCTCGTAGTCGTAGTCGCCCTCCTCAGAGTGGGACTCGGAGTCGGAGCTGTTGCTGGCGGAGGTCTCCTCGGTCATACCCATAGCCTCAGACTGCTGAGCCCAGGCGCGGATGTTCTTCTGAAGACGGGGGTCACGGATCTCGCGGATGCTGTACTTCTGGCTGATTCCCATGGGAGGGCAAGAAACGGGTCTCTCGGGAGTCTCGAATGTGATGGTCTCGGCCTCGGTCTCGGATTCAGTGGCAGGCATGATCTCCTCGGTGTTTGACTCGTTGTCAGAGGCATCATCGACGGAGTTTGAGGCAGCATTGGAATCGCAGTAGGACGAGTTGAGGGATTCGACTGAGCGGCATGAGCAGAGCTGTTTGACGGGCATGGGCTCGACAACCTCGGTTGGGACAGACTCGATGGCAATTGGTTCAGCGACAGCGACAGCGACAGCGACAGGAGCGGCAACCTCTTCGACGGGATATGTCTGGGTCATGAAGCGTGGGAGCATGGCAGCGTTGAATGGAGTGTGGACAATTTCGATCTGGATGCAATTATTAGTATTTCCGTTTTGGGAGGTAATAGTAGGAATTATTAGTACCTTCTCGATAACGGCAACGGCTTCGATTTCAGCAACCTCTTCAACTGGGGCAATGATCTCCTCCTCCTCCTCCTCCTCTTCCTCAACTGGGAGAGAGATCTCAACAACCTCGGGTTCAGCAACAGCGACCTCTTCGACAACCATTTCGATCTCGGCAGGCTCAGCAATGGAGGCCTCTACGACTTCCTCTGGCTCGGAAATAGCGATCTCAGTAACGGCAGCAACGACGGGTTCTGGAACGGAGATGGTCTCGACAACCTCCTCAACGGGGGCAACGACTTCCTCAACTGGGGCAGCGACTTCGATTACCTCCTCGACGAGGGCGGCGACTTCAATGACTTCCTCAACCGGGGCAGCGACTTCGATTACCTCCTCGACGGGGGCGGCGACTTCAATGACTTCCTCAACCGGGGCAGCGATTTCGATAACCTCTTCGATGGGGGCGGCGACTTCAATGGCTTCCTCAACTGGGGCAGCGACTTCAATGACTTCCTCGACTGGAGCAGCGACTTCGGTGACCTCCTCGATGACCTCCTCGACTGGAGCGGCGACTTCGATAGCCTCGATGACTTCCTCGACTGGGGCAGCGACCTCAATGACCTCTTCGACTGGGACGGCAATGACCTCTTCGACTGGGATGGTGACCTCTTCGATGGGAGCAGCAACTTCGATGATTTCCTCGACGGGGGCAGCGACCTCAATGACCTCTTCGACGGGGGCAACGATCTCCTCAATCTCGGAAACGATCTCTTCAATCATCTCGGGCTCGGCAACAGGGGCAACGACAACCTCCTCGACGATCTCGGGCTCGGCAACAGCGATGGTCTCGACAACGGGTTCGGCGGCAACGGCAACCTCTTCGATAATCTCTTTCTCGATGACGGGAGCAGCAACAACGACCTCGGGTTCGGTGACAGTGACGGATTCGATGACGGGTTCCTCAATAGCCTTGGATTCGACAACGGGAGCAGGAGCCTGGAAAACCTCTGGCTCAGGCATGGCGAACATAGCGAAGGTGGGAATAACGGCAAGCTGAGTGCAGACGGGGACACATTCTTCTTCTTCGGTGACGGTGACGGTGAGGTCCTCCTTCTCTGGGATTGAGACCTGTTCGACAACCTGTTCAACAACCTCTTCGACGGTGGACTCGATTTCAGGGACTGAGACGACTTCGAGGACTTCCTTCTCTGGGATTGAGACCTCTTCGACTACAGGGGCAACGACGGCGGCGACGATTTCCTCAGGAACAACGGGAGCCTCGACGGTGACGGGAGCAACTTCTGAAACGAGAACGGGGGTGACAATTGCCTCCTCAACAATAACTTCGGGTACGGTCTCGATGACAGGCTCAACGATTGAAACCTCCTCGACGATCTCTGCTTTGGGGGCAACAATAACCTGTTCAGTAACGACGGGGGCCACGGCCTCTTCGACCTCTGGCTCTGTAACAATAGCTTCAATAACTGGTTCAACCACCTGGGCAGGAACCTGTTCGATAGCCTTGGGTGCTTCGACCACTGGGGCCTCAATAGTTACAACCGGTGCAGCTGGCTCGACAGCAACGACATCCTTGAATGGCGCCGGCGCGGGTGCCGCAGCAGCGGCGGCAGCGGCTGCGGACGTCGAGGGTTCTGAAGAGAATCTCTTTTGTACTACATCAACAACCTTTCCTTTCGTCTTCAAAAACAAAAAGGGGACAGCGGTTAGTTTTCCTGAAGGGTGTTGTTGGTATTGGGGCTGGGGGGAGTAAAACCTGTGAAACTTGTGCATTTTGCTGCTGCTGAACGACTTTTGACTTTTTGAAAGAGCCTACCTTCTTCAGGCTCATGGCCATGCGGGAGAACATAGTAAAGGAACCCATGATTGATGCTAAAACTGAAATTTGAGGAGCCTGTGGGAATATATATATACGAGTCAGCGCACTGGCCGTCACACACTCCTATAATGGCTGGAGAATATGGGCCACACAGTGGTAGCCCAACAATAATAACATACCAACGGGTATAAGATAATACAGCAGATCAGAAATGAGACAAAGTACGCTAGTGGTGCAGACAGGTAAGAAGAATTCGGCGTGGTCGAGGCAGTGATCAAGGGCTGCAGTAGTGCCTTCCAAGACATAAGACTAAGAACAAAGACTACTACTAAAAGAATGGCTCGGATGAGTGCCTTAAAGAGTAATAATGAAGCTGATGTGAATGTGGAGAGAGTGGAAACGAGCTGGTAGTTATGAATCTTTATACCATCTGGTTGCTCAGTTACAGGAGTTTTCATTATCGAAGGTGTGGTAGGTAGAGATCGAGTGTCGAATTCTTGGATATCGTGTATAATTTTTTTTTCCCTCTTACTGTTTCTCCGTTTTTTCTTAGAGGCTTTTTTTTTTTGCTTTCTGTTCTGATCTTTCTTTTCTGTCACCCTCGGCGTATATGCACAGATTTCTTTAAGCAGTTATGCATATTCAGAATGCATGACATGGGTGTTTATATCAGAAGGAAGTGAAAGAAGGAAAAAAAGAAGAGGAAGTCACTCTAGTCAAGGTCAAACACCTCAGATCGAAGCTCGTAGGTCAAGATCATTGAGCCCATGATGTGTTGACACGCAATTGCATGATGGGGGGGGTTGGAAGGGGGAAGTGGGCTTGCGCTTACAAGTTTACCAGGCAGGGGTTTCTAAAGATGTGAACGAGTGAGAAGAGCCGTAGCCTGGGGTAAGGCACCATTTAGGGGGGGGTGTGGTATCCATAATAGAAGAGACAGAAGAGACCCAGAGTCAGTCGGTCGCCGCTAATGCGTCTAAACATATGGTCGTGCCTGGTTGGCGGGGCCACCGGAATTACTATGGACCGCCTGTCATCAGTCGATCGATTTGTCCAAAGATCAGCCATTTTTCCTACTGCTTTTCCTCTACTGCCGCCCTATCTCTATTTGCTAAGTTTGCCTTCTAGGCTGACTCTTCCTTGATTTGAGCAGCAGCAGGAGCAGTGCAGCAGAAGCAACAGCAACAGCAGCAGAAGCAGAAGCAGAAGCAGAAGCAGAAGCAGCATGAGGAGATGCTGGCTGCAACAATTACTGCGACGGCGGCAGCCGCCAGATGGGACAGGATTTCTTCCCCTTGCTGTTCCAGAGTTTCCTGAAACCGGAGAACAGAAAGCTGTGAGGCCTATATTTGGGGGGGTGATGCCAAAAAAGGGGGGGGGGGGAACACAGTCGGATAGCTACACTTAGAACACACATTCGGACAACTAAACGCCCAAAAGGAAACGGTAAACACACACACGCGTATGGGAGGAAGCTGGAGAACCTGTAACTTGTTGAGCAGGTATGAGAGATACCTTAGAGCACTACTCTAGCTAGAGCGACGAGACGAGAAAGAAAGAAAGAATGAAAAAAATGAAAAAAAAAAAAAAAAAAAATTAAGCAGAGCCCCAGCTTAGTTAGGCCAAAGAGATCACGTTGGTAGAGTACTTTACGAGCCTGGTGCTTCTGCATCCAACACATGTACTTACACCCGAATAGAGGGCCAGCGATGCCCTGCAGCGACACACAAGCGCGCACCAGGGCTCAACGAATCTCCGATTCAACGGGATCACTCGACCAATCTTCACCCGATCGAAAAAAAATTATACTCCTTTAGCGCTTGGGTATGTACTCCAGAGGAAGTTGTCACTCTTTAGCTGCTTAGAGAACAGGTACATACGAAGTGAGTACGCACTGAGCAGAGAGTAGTGCAATGAACGTACGGTAGCCAGTTACTTACTATGTGGGGAGAGAGAAAGAAAGAAAAAAAAGAAAGAGAGAGTCCTAAATTCTATTCTAATCACTCGTCACGCCTACAACGAAGCCTTTCTAGGTTGACTGGCTGACTGACTGGCTGACTGACTGACTATCCCTACACTCCCCTAAACATGAAGTAGGTACCTACATAGAGAGTGCCTACTGTACCCCAGCCTTGTATTGTCTAGGCTTGTCTTTTCTCGTCTTGTCCCCCATTCGTCCAGTACTCCTATGCCTTCGAACAGCGCAACATGGAATTGTGTCTCTTTTCATGGATTGAGCATCCATCATGTGCATCCCGGACTGAAATGGGCTCTTTCGCTCTAACTCAATTCAACATACTCCAACCCACTGACCCCATCCACTTCCGCATGGCCTTCCTACTCTGTAGCTAACTAAACCATACCCATACCCTTACCCATACCCTTACCCACACAACACCCACCTTTACCGACCCCTACCCATGCTGGTTGACGTCTATTCATCGAACTTTCTACACACTCAACACTTCTCCGTACCTACCCACCACCACCACCACCATCCAAATCCAAATCCTACCCACCACCACGTAGGTACAACCCCAGAATTTCACCTCCAGTGTAGAATCTGTAGATTTATGCCCAACCGTTCACCACCCAGGGAACCGACTCCAACTATTGGAATCGCACCCACTGCCCGCACAATGGCGCAAGCCATCAAGATTCGAGATCAATCCCTAGATCACGGCCAGCTAGTAGAGCACGTCTACCGTAGATTCACACTTTGGTAAATCATAGACAACATGAAGCAGCTACCGTTCGGTCCGTACCTAACCTTTCTCCATCATAATTCACGATGGTTTTTCTTTTTCTGCTTTTTTTTTTTTTGCCCCGCTCACCACACCCTCAATTCTCCCCACCTGATGCCCTACCTTACATCCAAAGGGATGAGCCAAACAGACTCGGTACTTCATTTCAATTCGGGTCAAGTCTCAAATTTGCATTGTGCATGTCAGAAATTTGTACCCGTAGAACCTTCGGAGTCCTCCTACACTTCAACCCCCACTGTGTTTATGATAGGCTAGGTGTTTCTAGATTAGTCTAGAGTAGAATAGGGGACGTTAACGGCGCGGGCCCATATTTTTTTTTTTTGCTTTTTCCCCCTCTGGAGCTCCATTCACCCTTTTTTTCTTTTCTTTTCCTCTCATTTTCGAGGTCCTTTTCTGGCTGGGTACAGGTACTTGCGCCCACAGCTGGATACTCCGGGGTAAATTTCATCATCGTCATCATCAAGAGCCCTTCAATCAGATCTCCGTTAAATTTGCCGCGTTCAATTGTAAAAAACACCAGACTACATAATGCTGCGCTTCTCGAAACGGATGACGCCCGCTTCAAAGAGAGAATTGGGGGGGGCGGGAGAAGAAGCAATTTACAGAAGGGGGGGAGAAAAAAAAAAGATACATAGGTAAACATGGTGCAAATCACATCTGATGCACGCATTGGATTGGATCCGTTTCTACGAGGGCCATGGTACATTACCTACTATATGGTCACTTGTCTGCATAGGTAGGGCGATATCCGCGCCTACGATGAGCAGCAATCGGATTTTGTTTAAATCTAGTGGTGTATGGGATCGAGATGAGTTTCCTCTGGCTAACAGACGTACTTCATGCTTCATGCCTTCCGAAGTTTTGAGTTATATATGTGTTAGCATACCTAAACTAAAAACACACACTAAAAAAAAAAAAAGAATAAAAATAAAAAATAAAAAATAGAAAGGAAAAAAAAAAAAAGAATTCCTACAGCCAAAAAAAGAAGTAATAATGGATGACGTGACATGATAGAGTTGTCGTTCGTCCCTGGCCAACCAACGGGTGCAACCCCAACCCTCAAAGATGTCCGCTCAGCCAACCAAAGCAAGCAACGAAACCAACCAACGCAACCCGAAACAAAAACATGAGTCGATACGTCGGAAATGACATTTACCCAGCGCGGCGTCCGCAGCAGCAAGGCTGATTGTTTCCTGAAAGGCCTTCTCATACTTTCAAAGTAAACAAACATCTACAATTTCAGTACCCAATCGTTCGTTCATGTGCATCTGCGAGCGAGAAAAAAAGTTTCCATGCAGCGCAGCGCAGTAGTTTTGCTTAGTTGACACCAAAAAAAATTTTAAATGCCCACCTAACCCCAACCCCCGTCGCCGCCATTGGAGAAGAGAGACTTGGGCGACCAATCAACGAGAATGTGAAACATGCAGGCTGCAGACAGATTCTCGGGGAATTGATTGGAGACGTGGGAAGGGTATGGGTGTGTGGGATCGCTAAACAGCACGAATGACGGGAAGCAGTCGAGATGTGGATTCGGTGATTGGTTCCAGATCTCGACCACACATCTCGCACACTCTCAAACAAAACAAAACAAAAAAACAAAAACAAAAAATTGATTAATTTTCGAAAGCGAAATTTTTTTCCTCAAACGTTGTGTTACGAGGCAGGGGAAACGTTGTCTGGACCCTCTGGCAGAGATAAGCTTGCTTGCAAATCTAGAGTAACAATCTACACATGGTTTAATTGCTAACCTTTTTTTTTTTTTTTTTTTTTTTTAAATCTTAGATCGTTGAATTTCTTTCTTTTTTGATCTGCCCTTGTTTGCCTCGGAGTGACGTTCAAGATTCAATCGGTAGGATCGCAAATTTCACCCCTCTCCAACGTGCAACTTCACCATTGCCATCATCACCATCAAATTACCACACCACTACCGGCTCCGCATACATCGTTCTGCGTCCTGCTAACTGCGGAGTAATTGTGGGGTCGGATGCTCCAACGACCCCGCTACCGGCGTACATCAAGATACGAACCTATAATACCCAGTCATCTCAGGCAATGTACCATACATATAGCACCCCTATGGAGGTAGCGGCATGTGCGCCATATGAGATACGCGCAGGATCATCGCGATCGCAAACAGACTTTTTTCTGATGTTTCTTATATCCTCCCGATCACTGCAAGCAAGTGTCAGACGTTGGTCCGTGCCTGAAAGCTGCCCAAGTGACTTATTTTTTTAAAATACATACCCGGAAAAGTATAGGAGGGTAAGGGGTTTGGCTACGAGCTAACGCTAAATACATCTCTGGCCGTTCTGATATCTTTACAGATTCGTTCTATCGTCGATAACGGGAGTCCGGCTGTGCAGCTACGGTTGGAAGTTGGGGAGGGGAGGGTGTACCGTGTACGATCAATCGTGGAGAGGAGAGACAGCAGCGATGTATGTCTGGTACGCAGCGCAATGTGGGGATAGTCACCTACAGCTGTAACTAGCTTCATATCTCAGCTCATGACTCTCTCTGACTGACTCTGGACATTGAATGACCTGCATGGGGACCAGTTGAGGAAGGGAGCCCGATATTTTTCACGATCTTCCAGTTCAGACCGATCTCAAAGTTTTTCTCCCACTCAGTGACCTCTCCCAGGATTGTTTGGTCGCAGCGGATAAACAAAGTAGGGGGATGGGTGGGTGGATCTTGGTTTACAGAGATATTTTTAACAGATATATGATCAGGTCTTACGTTCTCTCTCTCACTCTCTCTCTCATGCACCACACACCTGCTTGCCCAGACTCAGGGTAAGGTTTCTGGAGGCATGGGCCATTTAATTCTCCTGTATGTAATGGATCTTCAGATCTGATAAAGCACATGCCTACGGCGTACCAGCTAGGTTTAGGTATGTGGTGCAAACCCAGCCCGAGAACGTGGATCGGAACAAATTCTTTGGGCGTAGATGGTGTGGTGTGGTATAACTTAGCCGTACCATGCATAGATATCAGAGGATCTAGAGGGCACTGTTCTTCCGGAGCGTCATGTTTGGGTATGTTTTTACCGTCCGATAGATGATGCCAGACCCGTTGCATAAAACTCCTCTGATCACCATGAATATTACTGCGATGAGGCCAGATATGTAGCTCTGGAAAACTGGTAAAACAAACATTACCCCCCAAGATATTCCAAAACAAGATATCTTAGCCATTGTTTTTTTATCAACAACACCCTCTTTGTTTCTTCATGGGTATTTTTGCTTTTTTCCCGCTCGTGCGTGATGTCTCACCCGCAATGATCATTAAAGCGGATGAAACGATGAAACAAAAATGACTATATAAATATCTCAGATGACTGGAGGAAAACAGGTACAACTGCCATAACCTCGGGTTCTTCCCCCAGGCCCAATAGCCCTTCCCCATCCAGATGAGTAACTAGACGTGCGCTGTTTGTTGTGCTTTACTTGCGACGACGTTGAGATGCCCCGCAAGAGCATGAGATCGAATTCACTGGCATATACCCGTCCATCGATCTGAAATCGCGGGCTGTCAGGCCCAAATCAAGATATGTTGCCTCGCCTTGTGGCCTGCGTTTGCCTTTGCCTTGCCTCACCTTACCTTACCTCCCTATGAGGGTATTTGGTAAAAGTGCAAATTAAGAAGATCCGGTTAGAAACGGTATTCATGTAACCGAAATCGAAGATTGTTTGCAATTGTGTCCTTTAGAAGTGTCATACCGACACGAACAACACATAGTCTGTCGGTCTGGTGAGCAATGATCATAGCTGAAAACCTGGGAAACGGCCCCCCGGCCCTATGGGCATGCAAACAAAATACCACCCCCTACTACCGGCTTGATCAAGATGTCGATGTCTGCGATAGCATTCAGGTACGGATCGCAGCCTGTACCGACGGGTTCAGTAATTCATCTTCCCTGTATGTGAATCAGGGCCCCACAACCACCTCTCGCTGGCACAGAGAGGAAGTGGTACCGTGAGGCCTTAACCGTGAGATCGCAAGATGAGAGACATGAGAGAAATGTATTTTCCCATAGTGTAGTAGAGAGATAATGGAATCATGATGACTGGGCGGATAAAATGGCTTCAAGCCAGGTAGGTTGGTGGAGGTTGTTATCAGGAAAACATGCTAAGGTCGGGTATTTGGTTGAGAAGGAGACCGCCGATCCCCCGCCGTGTCAGATCTGCTATCAAGGCCTAGGGTTCGGGAGGGATGTTTACCCTAGGCAACCCTTTCAAACAAAATTAGGAACGTTACCGGGTTTGCCGCAGACGTTCGAATAAGATGTGGCAAGCTTATTATTATTGGAATTATTACTTTTTATCCCGAAATAGGTTTCTGGCAGACAAGAGTCGCTACAACAATCGCTTAAAACGCCTAGTGTCGATCGGCTGTGGCGGAGATGATTACCACAGCCTCTTAGCCCCGCCACATCTTAATTCAACGATATTGCCTCTAGTTACGTACGTACTAATTGACCGTTTTTGTTTTTGTTGCTTTCCTCTTTGACAGATTCTAGAGAGAAGAAATGGTACAAGAATATCCCCACATGTCGCTGACTGAAACATTGGAGAATGGTATCTATCAGTTGCGCAGATGTGCACTTTTGATCCTGTGGTTGGCTACAGTTTCTGTAGGTGCAAAACCCGAGTGGCATAAATGTGCGCCTTATTTAGTGAGCGATATATGTTTAGCATTCTGCTAAAGATAAACACTAATTAAAGAACAAGCCCTATATCATCAAATATCACTCGAATTTGACAAGATACGAGAACAACACACATCCACTTCATATTTTTAGCCATCCTCTGTAACTCGCTCGTCCATCGACCTATCAGAAGTCGGTGCCATATGTACATGCCTCAGTGGGGCGCCCTATGTCTAGTAGATACATAAGCCTTATGGGGCTGTGCCATCTCATGGGCCTTGTCTATCCATCCCTTTGTCCATCGGATCCTCGGATCCTCGGGATGAATAGATGTCCGCCAGATGTCCCGAGGTGTTCTTAGATGTCCTATACTATTGGCTTGAATAGACGTTCTTCGCTATCGTGAAATGCAGCCGAGCTTCCCGCAGCTGGGGAATTTGGGAGGAGTGATATCGTGACAGCCTCATTAATACTTGAGGGTGCAAGTTTAATATAATCAGCCATAATGGTGGCTTACGAAATATACATGGTTGTTGCTGTTGCTGTTGCTAGTGTTGTGATAGGCGTTTTAGCCGTTGAGGGAGGTGACGAATCAGAGGGATCGAGTTTCACGCAGTAGTCCGGTCATGAGTGATAGCTCATGAACGGGGACCAGATATCACATTAGAGGCTTTTAGTCGGTTGCAACTTTCATTATTTGCACATACAAATTTATCAGATGTGGGTGCATCTTGGCGCATTTTTGTATGTGCAAATAATAAAAATTGCAACCGACTAAAAGCCTCTATTCCAAACAATATTGAGGAAAACCACTCGGGTGAGATAAATAAATGGTTTTCCGATTGGAGAACATATATCTCAGTACTAATGTGAGATAAAAGTCATAATGTGATTGCTGAATTGGGGCGTGATGCGCACCAAATGCGCAGTTTATAAACCACTCGATATGATCATGATCACAACACAAATGACACATCTGTCAGGGCAATTCAAAATATTTTACTACGTGGATGTCTTGGACTTTGAGCCTCCAACCACACAACTAAATGCGCGATTTAGAGGCATATATTTTAGCCGCCGGGAAAACTACCATTGAAACCGAGTGATATTCCATGGTGTTCGCACTTCAATTGGGACTGTGGTTACTTGGCTAGGGTTTAGGGTAGAAATGCGTAGAGACCTAGCGTCTAACAATCCTAGTGTACCCTTTCTATGTTAGTAATATTACGTACACATATGGCGCATCTAGATAGCTTATCTTTTCCACCATGGGAAAAACGTCCGCTCTAACAACACTTTAGAGTCATTCTGGGCTATTATATGAAACAAAGAGGTACACTAGGGCCAACTGTAATTTAGAATCCCAGCGACCCTAGACTGTGTATTTACTTAATGGGGTCAGCGAAGAATATAGTAAGGTTGATATCGGTGTAGAGGGCCCGCCCGGGTCAATGTATGAATTATAAACAAATACATGTAAGTAATAATAATAACGACAAAATGTATCGAACCGATGATCATCATCGAGTGAGAGTATATGACGGATGGATCATAGCTGATCACTCGACAGAAAGAAGATACAACATCGTGAAACCATTTATTGATGGTTGATTATGGACATTAGACCATGAAGCTAAAGGAGGGAGTTCCATTATAGCACTGTTCTTGTATATAGTAAAGTTAGTTAACCGAAATTTTCTTCGGATTCTGGTGACTTTTTAGCTACGAGGAAATCCTAACTCTGTCACCTATCCTTTGTTAGGGCTCCTAAGAGGCTTGAATCTCTGGGTTAAGTAAACTGCACGTGTTGTCGGCTACGTGGAGGCATCTGCATTCGTGTTATCACGAAAACTCTATCATGAATAATCACTCGTTTTCTGTAGAGGGTCTTTGAAATCTGGCTTCCGGGCTCAGAGGATATACGGTAACCTTGTACTGGTACTAGAAGTAGGTTAGGGTACCTAGACCAAGTTAAAATATATATCTATTTGCGAAGTTGGCTTGAATTGTGAACGTTCGTAGTGATGAACTATGAGTATAAATGTCTACTTAAATAGGCTGGCGTTTAGTAGGATTTAATAATCTCTAGCAAAAAGATTACCCCGGGTCAGGCTCGAACTGACGGCTTTTGCATAGTATATAAGTTAGACTGACTTATATAAGAACGACACGCTAACCACTGCGTCACAAGGGTTATCGATATCGCTACACATATAATCACCATCAATTTAATATAAACAATGATGTTTGTACTTGGAACTTTGCTTAACTTTCAAAACAAATGGTATATTAACTGATGCCTAACGATACCGTAACTGAAATCTAAATCTAGGGTATATCGTAACAGAAATCTAGGGACATTGCTCTTACAGGAATCTTGAAATCAATATACACACTTAGGTGCGAAAAAACTAACCCAACCCACTTAATTGACCGCTTTTGCAGAAATAACATGGAGCCAACTATTCACAACTCTCTGGCTCCTCAATCAAACCCTCACAAGCCTCTAGCTCTTCTAGCATGGAGTCACGATCACTCTCGACACCACCACGTTTCATTAGAAATTCGATGATCTCAATCAGCATACCCCGTCTTACGGTGCAGCTGTCCATCCCATCTTCTAACACACGATGGCTCCAGTCAACTGTATCGGCCTCTAGCATACTCCAAGCCCGGTCTACTGGTGTGCGCCCCCAACAATCCCGAATATTCACATCCATCCCTATTTTCAAAAGGCTCTTGAAGTGCTTGATCGGCATAAGCCAAATGACCGCGACGTGGAGTAATGACTCCCCAGAGACATTCCCATCTAGATCCCCTGCAGCCCAGTCGATATTCGCCCACTCCAAGAAGACCGCAATCTTTTCACGCCGAGATTTTGTCCGTGAGGTTATGCCTGGCTCAATGAGATACGTAGGCGTCACAGATGTATCAGCGCCATTCTCAATCAATAACCCTATTACCTTAGCTGGTACGTGGTCATTGTCAAATGCCAACTGAAGCGGCCATTCACCAGCCCGATTATCGGCTTCAATCGATAGCCCCTTCGAAAGCGCGAATTTGATCATTTTCGAGGGGTTGGAGCAAAAAATGGCCATATGGAGAAGGTTTCCCCCGCTCCACCAACAATCTGGGTCGATTTCTTCCAACGGAATATGCAAAAACAAATCATCGGCTTCTCCTCGAGTCACGGCCCACCGTCCTCCCAGATTCCAGTCAATAGAATCCACCTCCTCCAATGAGTCTTGTACAAACTCCGAAACGGTCTTCGAGGTCGCAAGCTTTGTGCTAGTCCCTAGCCTGATAAACCTCTCTACTCGATCTTCATCGGTGCCATAAAGCGCTAACGAGAGTGCTGAGTGTGCTCCCGCGTGTAGAATCGAGTTATATTGATCGTATGCGTACAAATCTCCTAGAGGACTTTGCGGATATGCTCCTCCTTCCGTTCTGACGGCCATCATAAGGTTCGGCCCAGCAGTTAGGATGAGGTCCATTGTTTCGTCGTCCAGTTTCTCACCAGTAAGGCGGAAGTACCAATGGGTTTCTCCGCCGTGGTGTATCCTGAACATCTCTTCATCCGGATACAATGAAAGTGGCCTATCGAAAATGAGGATTTGTCCTATTGCTCTCTCGCTTTCGAAAAGCCAACGGATCGTCTTAACATCTCGTTTTGCAGCGGCCTCAAACATTGCAGATATCAAGCAGGAGTTGAAGTCTAGGAATTCGTCACGGAGCAGCTTGTTGATGGAGGCACCGAACTCTCGAGGGTTAGCATCTCTGAATGCTTGGAGACCATGTAAGTCCAGGGTCGAGGCGATCTGACAGATGATTTCAGTGGGTAAAGTTGAAATAATATCTTTTCCTATGCCTGTGGGGGTGGGGGGTATCTGCTTCGTAGTATCCTCGATCATCTTGATATGGGTTAGGAGTTCATCGAGGTAAGCTGAACCCATGAACTCGACTTGTAATTCGATAGAACGCATTTCGATAATATCCACAATTGGTTTGTTCTATGTGGGTGTAGAATTGTTGGTCCAATATAATGGCAGACGGCTCCGGCCAATATTATGGACTATGGACTTTCTAGGCCGAAGTTCAGACAGTTAGTGAAACGGTATGCGAGTATAATATTATCGGTAGGGGCCAACCTTTTCAGAAGTCTCGTTTCTCGGAAGGTACTCCCCTAAGTTTATTATCCAACCTCTAGTGCAGTCTCGGTGCTGCAGATGTAGCCAAAAACTATTGAGGTATGGATCTAAGTTAGTTAAAATATTCTTGACAGTAAGATTAGAGCTTTAGGCCTGTTCGGATCATGGTAGTTTTTGATACCATGGTGTTTTCGGTTGCGTGATATTTCAATGGTTGGTTGTTTGGTAAGTAAGAGCTCTGATGGGTGTTGTAGAGGGTTGTGGCGAAGGGAGCTTCAATAAGTATCTCTGGGGGTTGGCTCAAGTTGAAAAGCCATGGTATTTGTGTCTATCCGAACAGGCCTAGATTGACACGCTGGGAGTGACCACAAACCTGATATTCAGACAGATGTTTAAAAGAAATGAACTTTAAGCTCGATTAATCTGATAGCCCGCGGTGAGGTCTGTGGAAAAACACAAGTGTAGGGAGTGAAGGGAGGTTCCATGGCTATTTAAAAAATAGAATAGGACTAAGAGGACATAGAATGAATTTGTGACGTGCGTGGCTTCCGCGGCTAGAGTATGGTGGTGGAGGAGTGTCCCCAACGTTGTTTTAATAGTAAGTTCTAGCCGGAATGCTGTAATTGAACGAAACATGTAATGCGGTACTTGGTTATCAACACGTTTGGCCCGCGGTGGCTAGGGGCGTGGCATTATGGCGCTCCAAAAAGATCTAGACCGAAGTATAAGCTAAATGAGCTATAACGCTAGTCGGACCCTAACTGAGCGGAGAATCTTAAACGAGTGATATACCATGATTATACTCCACTAAATTTATAAAGTGGTTGGTTTCTTGATATCATGTCGCCTGGTCATCAACACAAAATTACTATATATATGTGTCTTAGATACAGCATATAAGTAGTATTACTTGCGGCGAGAATAATTTTCCGCCAAGTTTGTGTGAGAAAACGCTGTTGCAAGACAGAAGTGGTGGCAACTTATTCTCGAGGCAAGTACAATTCTCGAATAAAAGGGGTTTACTCCCGGTACTAAACATTCCAAGATCTAGTTAGATAATGCGGTATCAACTGGGCTCGGGGTAGTGATGGCCACGGGACGGGTTAAGTACTCCAGCTATCGCGTGCCTCGGAACTTTTCTACAAGACTCGGAAATATATAAGGGTAGTACCCACGCCTGGTTAGATGGGCCCATGGGGTAGTTGGTTTAAGTAATTTGAGTGGGTTTTAGTGAGCAGATCACTAGATGTTGGCAGTTATGGGTGATCTCCCCGGGATTTATGGTCGGGTTTCAGTTGAATTGTGAATATCTAGCTTTGACATTTACCTCGGTTTGCCGACTATATGTATCATCACTTGGGGACCCTAGGAGGAAACATGTATTATGAGGTTACTATTCCACCCCGCCCTCATGATCCTCAAGGCTTTTAATGATGAGATAGGATCTCACTATAATGCCTATAGAGGCGAGTTGGTATCTATCTCTAGTCAACATTGGCCACCCGGACTTTTTGCGGGGTAGATCTAGAATCGAATGGTTAACTTCTGGTCTACACCAAGTACATGTAGTTTCCTCCAAATCGCCCTACCAAGCGCCCAAATAGGCGTGAGTATCGTTAATACAAAGGCCTGTCATATTTCGGGAATTATTAAAGATATACTAATGCATATTGTTGTTTTTAAATTTTGTGATCATGAGATATAACCCTCTAGCTCTACACTAAACATATACATTAAAGCTCGTAAAAAAATAGTACACATAAACTAAATGGTCCCCATTAAACAAAGTTTTATTATGCGACTTCGGGTATGGTTAATACCCTGACGACTTGGCTGCTAGACAGAACCGAATTTAGGGAACGCCGCCAAAATATGTGTTTGCAGGCAGATTTGTGGCTAGGCCGTTTGATGACTTAATATTCAATACCCACCGCGCTGTACATAACCGTAAAGCCTAGTCTCGTTCCCAGACCTAACTGGTTTGTGATTGAAATTACAGGGGTATTATTTTCACAAACCGGAACGGCCTGGTGTGCTTACCCAAAAAGCTTGTACCAGTCCTTTTTTTTGCCCGGTTGCTATGCCAAAAGTCCGGTTTCTATGCCAAAGAGCCCCCCAAAACTCCGGATTCTGCACCAAAAAAAGTCCGGTTGCCCTCCAAAATCCCCCCCAAAAGTCCGGCGGGGTCATTTAGAAACCCGAAAAGTTATTGCTCCAGACCCTACTGTGATGAACCTAAATTATACAACCACCATGCATCACCGTATGGGCTGGGAACGAGACTACGTAGAACCTACATAAGTACAGTACTGAAAACGGGGTAGGGATTGGTATGGTAGTGCTAGGTATATGTATATATAGTACTGCTGCGGTAGCTTGAATGCGGTACCCTTACTTTGAGGAATATATTTTTCACACAATATCGTAGCAATACCGTAGCACCACTACAGCAATATGTTAGCCTAAGTGACATTAAGCATAACCTATAGGTTATGCTGGCAGCAGGGTGGCCGCACACCTGCATGCCCGCGGCACCCACCACCATGCATCACCATCAACATTTAATAGGTTAATAACGTATGCAGTTACAACAGCCACTAAGATCATCACATTAGACCATACAAAATTTATTTTTCAAAAGCATATCCTAATTGTTTAATGCCCATCCCCAAGTGATGAGAGTTGGTGGAGTTGTGAATGAACTAATATCTGGTGATATTTAATTCTGAAGTACTAGTGCTTCATCACCAAAACGATGTTTCAGGGTTAAGTGTGAGCATTCCTCCAAATACAATAGAACTACATGTAGGGAAGTATAAGTTTACCACCCACACTGCGTAAAGCGGGGAATGCATACTTTATATAATGCGGCATGGATACAGCATTGATAGAGTATTGGCTGAAATGCGGCTTTACCATTTTGAATATCGGAGTGCTACCTGATTCTCTGAAAATACCGTATGTACTAATCTCCACTCATCTTTTGGTATTGTACTTATGTAGATTTGTCATGATCTATCCCTTAGTCTGTCAATGCTGACCCCCCTATAATAGAGGAATTAAATTTGTATTGAAGATCTACTATTTGATAAGGGGATCTGTTAGTAAAGCCACACAAAATTTGCTTCTTCTGGGGAGGTCAGCATTTTACCGACAGACTAAGGGATAGGTGGAAATGTCGATATTCGGATGCTTTCGGTACAGGGATCCTCCTGACATGCAGGTACAAGGCATACTGTACATACACCACATGGATGTATCAGCAAAAGATTTGGAATTCAATGTTGGCCCATATGAGAAATTTATGACTGCTCTCTAATACAACTATTGCGACATATGAAACCTGCGCACATAAGGGCTGTTTTTAATTGTTTTCGATTTGTAATAACTGGAAACCTGAGATATATAAACAGTTGATATTCCTATGACTAGAATTCAAGTATTACATCTTCACCGAGGACCTTTCCAAAGATTACCATAACTGCAACTTTATTATATACACCCTAAGGACAAGTACTTAAATACCCGGCTAGCCTTATACCACTCCCAACATCCATCATGTCCGGCAGTACAGTAAAAACAGTTGACGCTGATGGGATTTCTATCTTTTATCGCGTAGCCGGTTCTCCTACATTGCCTGTAGTTCTCCTTCTCCACGGCTTCCCGACCTCCTCCCACCAATTCCGTCATCTCATCCCTCTGCTCTCCCGTAACTACCATGTTATAGCCCCAGACCTCCCCGGCTTCGGTTTTACCCAAATACCTGCCTCAAGGAATTACCAGTACACGTTTGACAACATTGCAACCTCAATTCTAGCCTTCATAGACGCACTAAAGCTCACGAAATTTGCGCTCTATGTCTTCGACTACGGGTCCCCCACCGGCTTCCGTATCGCGCTTGATCGGCCCGAGAGCATTACTGCGATAATCACCCAAAATGGAAACGCGTATACCGAAGGCCTTGGTGAATTTTGGAACCAGATCAAGGAGTTTTGGGCCGAAGACACGAAAAGGGAGGAACTCAGTAAAGCACTCCTCACCTTTGATGCAACAAAGTGGCAGTATGAGTTTGGCGTTACCGATCCTGCCCGCTTGAGCGCCATTGAGCCTGAAGGATACTATCTTGATCAGGCTTTGATGGAGCGGCCAGGGAATAAGGATATCCAATTGGGCCTATTTAAGGATTATGAGAATAACCTTGCGTTGTACCCCAAATTCCAGGAATACCTTAATCAGAGGCAGCCACCCGTACTCGCTGTGTGGGGAAAGAATGATGTGATTTTTGTGCCAGCAGGCGCGGAGGCGTTTAAAAGGGACGTGAAGAAGGCGGAGATTAAATTCTTTGAAACGGGACATTTTGCCTTGGAGTCACATCTGGAGGAAATTTCGTTGGCTATTGTGCAGTTTTTGGGGAATAATGTATAGAAAAATCACTCACACGACCTTTATTCCCAATATTGTAGTTGAGAACTGTTTTAAAATTTTGTATTCAAAGACGTTTGGATCCACAGGAGTAGCGTACAAATACACAAAAAAATTGCGCCGCAAACAGAGAAATAAAGTACACCAATAATGAACAAGGCGTGTATACTGCCTGTAAATACTACTCCCTTTTACATCCCTTAGATCCGCCCCCGGCTCTGTAATTGCTACAGCTCACTCTTGTAATCTCTCGCCGCGATACCAATATCATCAATGATTTTGCCCGCCGTGTCTAACGGCGCCTCTATATGTCCTTCAAGCTCCAGCCACCCAGCAGTAAATGCGGTGACAAGCGATGCCCAGTCTTTAACTGTCTGCATATCTAAGTGTTTACCATCGTCTTCCATGGTGTGCCATACAAGTGGAAATGGGGTAGGGATAATGTGGAGGATCTCCACTCCACGTGCTTGAAACGGAACATGATCGTCCTGCACGGCGAATGTGTGGGCACTCATAGCCTTCACAGACGGCTCATAGAACCATTTTCCGGGAGAAGCTCCGTGTGAGAGGAAAAGATTGGATTCGCGCATGCGAGTTTCAAGATCGGACATGTGATTATATGCCCAGTGAGTCGTTTTGAAGTAAGACGGGATTCGAGGATTTTGAGAGCCAAGAAGATCGAGGAGAAGGAAGAGGTCAATGTCAGAGATCTGATTATGGCGGCTTGACAGCGCAGGGTGATGCGTAGCTTCCCAGGTCTCTGCCAAACTCCTATTTAGGAAATTTGTTAGCAAAATTTATAGATATACTCCAGAGCGGATTTTTCCTAGAGTTGAATATACCTAGCTCCATAAAGAGAATCGGTGTCCGTCCAGCTATGAAAGGCCTCCTCTCCATCTAGAAATAATAACATCACTCCCTTCTTAGCGATGTCATCATCGTCGTCGAGACCGTCATCTATTTTCCCCGCCGCTTGAAGATCCGCCCATTTCCTTGTGAGAGCTGCGTCAATGCTTTGTGCAATGTGTAGAAGTATAGCGCACGGGACAGCTGAGTCTGTCGCACCAATAAAGTCCTTCGGGGTCAATTTCGAATCGTAGTGGGCGACAAGAACTAGTCGACCGACATCACCAGGCTGCGCCCATGGCGGATCACGTGTTGCCATAAAGTTGACAAAGGGAATCTCCTTTCCATTTGAAGTGGGTGTTACGGAGGAGGAGTTCTGGGTAGTAAGACTCCATGATGGAAGCTCTGCACTGAAAAAGCTCTGGAAATGGTTAAGAACTTTGAGCGAACCCTCAGTACCAGGGACTCGGGGGATTAGAATCGGAGCAAGGAGCCTCCCGGTGTTGATATCGAAATCTGCGTCTGAAGGGTTTGGTAGGAAGTTCAGAGTGTTATCCGAGAGGTCCTTCCATGCTGAGGCGAGAGAAGCTACGGTAAGCAACAGAAAGGGTGAAATCATAATCATGGTGGGCCCCAAAATCGCTCCTCGGGGTTGCGAGCCGAAGGGTGAAGAATCGCAGTCTCAGCGTGTGGGTCTTAAGGAAAGCTGTTGGAGAGGTTGTTAGGTGTCCTGAGTAAAGCGGTGAAGCAAGGGCCATCCGCCGATCCACGGCAGGGACGCAGCGATAGGCGATAAGCCCTAGTAAATACTCCAACGGTAACGCCTACAGCTGCATGATCGACTTTTATGGTTCAGGATGCTGAGTGATCCTTCATGATACAGTTTTTATCAAAACAACTGGTCCATACAAATTCCCACCCTTTATTATAAAGGGAGGCAATTGAAAATTTAAGGGTAATTTGGCCGATCATGCCATCCCCTCATTGAGTAGGGATATTAATACCATCTTTGAGGGCGTGGATAGAACTAGATAATAGAGCTTAACTACATAGTTTTGAGGGTATTAAAATGCGAATTCGAAACTCAGTGTATAGTTATCCTGTTGGACACCCCCCCCCCCCTCCCTTTTTTTTATTACTACTTAGATTTACCCCCCTACTTTGTAACAATGGTGATAACATCCTCATCAGCAACGACGTGCCCCAACCCTACCCTCTGCGGAACATGCCTTGCGCTTGCACCCCACACAAGAGCATACTTGAAGCTCTCCTTCAAAGTCCTATGCACCTGGTCACAAACGTCTTCAACGGTAGAATCCTGTCTCACAATGAGGGCTTCGTTAAAATCGGGTTCAACACCCTTGCGCTTGGTGTATATCCGCATTAGGTTCAATTCCTTCCAGGCGCGTTCAACAACGTCGCTAATTCCAAGATCAAGCTCGCAGGACATGACGACGGTGTGGTCTTCATGGGCAAGCTGATCGAGGAATTCCATGCTGATGCAGTCGATTTTGTTGTAAACGTAAAGGCTAGGAAGGTCAGTATTTGGCGTGTTTTTGAGGGCTTATGGGATTACCATTTGATATATTTTCGATTAGCCTCCATGATCACATCAATAAAGTCATCGACAGTGGCTTTTAAATGTTAGTATTGCCTTTAAGGATATACCAACAAGTGATGGGTAGATATACCATCTTCATCTCTAACTAGGACCTCGCAATTGAGCATTTTATAATCCCTCAGGATATTATAAATCATCTACCCGCTCATCAGTAAGATCTTTATACCTAGTGATTAAGATACCCTACTCACTTTCTCATCCAAATTCTTTGGTGTGCTCATAAAGTTTATCTTCATTCCTCCAGCCTTCTTCTGCTTCAGGTAGATATTTGGCCTCTGCTTGTTCAATCTAATACCCACCGCTTCCAGTTCGGCCTCTAACAGAGCCCTTTGTTCCGCCTTTTTCGTAGCATCTAAAACCATCATGATCAGGTCACTCGTCTTTGCCGCCGAGATAACTTGTCTCCCTCTACCCTTGCCTTCGGAGGCTCCCTCGATGATACCCGGTAAATCCAGAATTTGGATCTCTGCGCCCCCATATTCCAAAACCCCCGGAATTGCGGTGAGGGTTGTAAAGGAGTACGCCGCAACTTCAGATTTTGTCTTTGTGATCTTCGACAGCAGAGTTGACTTCCCGACGGAAGGGAATCCAACGAGAGCAATACGCGCGTCTAACCATCGACCATTATTAGCTACACTTGGGTGTGTGTGGGTAGGAAATCCGATAAACAAACCTCCACTTTTGGAAACGTCAAACCCCGTTCCCGCACTCGCTCCAGCTCCAGGACCAGGCTCGAGAAGTTGCGCACGTAAACGCGCAAGCTTTCCTTTAAGGAGACCAAGATGATATTCGGTGGCTTTGTTTTTTCTGCAAATGAGAAATGCAGGTCGTTAGCCTACCTTTTTTGTGGCCCCGAAGTGTGCAATGGTTTGTATTAATTACTGAGTCCGCCGCATCTCCTCCTCAATTTCTTTAATCTTTTCGCTGACGCCCATTATGAACTTAAGCTTGAAGTCTTTTTATTTTTGGAAAGGCGCCTTCTGGGGTGATATGGGTTTGGTAAGTTGCGGATGTAAAGTTGAGGCTCGTAACTGGTATTGGTTGTGATGCAGCGCGGGGTTGACCGTTGGAGGGACGCTTACAGGTGGTGGCCCGTGCCACTGACATTGGTTATTAATCTTGGCGGTGGGAATCTGCCCGAGACTTTCCACCTTAGGGAAAAGTGGACAATTATCATCATGTATTTTGTACTTTATATGTACCTACCACTTTTGTAGTAGATATTGTCTGGAGTAATCTCGTGAAGTAGAGCACATGTATCTTGGCATTAACGATTGTAACGGCGTGAATGGATGATTGGAAGACGTAGGCAAAGAAAGGTTAAGTGCATGTCACTAGAACAATTTCGGGACGAAACTTCGACCGCCGGAGTGGCCATATTATAAATAGAGTAATTTTACGAATGTATATGCGACCACCTTACCTTGGAGATAGGGGGAAATTGCGTGTTCACAATCTGTGATGAGCCCTAGCTTAATTGTATATTCAGCTCCTAAGGGCCCTAAACTTCTAGATTGATAGCCTTGCCGAATTTCGCATATAGCTTCACCTTTAATTCCCCCATAATTTCGTCATTTCTCTCAATCTTTTCCTCTAGAGCCTCGATCTCCTTGGCGATATCCTGCGCTGACGTCTCGAGCAGCTGCTGGACGTCCTCGAGTGGGAGGTGTAGGAACGAATCGCCAATTTTATAGCTATATGGCTCGCGTTATTATACAAGATAAAACCATGAGTCATAATGGTAGATATGTAGTGTACATACGGTATCACATCATCTTCATCGGCGAGTTCGAGCTCAGTGGTCACATCATCAATATATTCCTTCTCTTGCTGTACACAAGCACACCGTTAGACTTGGGATATAAGGCGCAGGAGAACATGATCCGAGGGATAAACTTACGTTCTTCTTCTCAAGTTCCTCCTTCAATATTCCCTGCTTTTGGTGAAGAGTGGAGAACTTATTGATGCTGTCTTGATCATCCCGGGTCACCACTGTGTCCGTCTGGGCTTCATCTTCTCGGGAGAGCTGGCGGAGCGCGGTCGTCAGCTAGGGGCGAGGAGATATGAGGTAGAGCGGGAGGGGTAAGTACCATTCGTCGATCCATCGTGGCTTTAGGGGATGGTGGAGCGGAAGTGGGGGGTGGATGAGGCTCTTTGGTGGGTTACTGGTGTTACATGTAGTTCATTAGCATAGCATGCACGGACCATCATGTTGAAAGCCACCAGGACATGTTATGCGGTCATCCGCTATCACTCGCCCAAAAGTTGTGAACTCGGAAATAACTGGCTACATCTCGCCGTTCAGCCCCATCATATACATTATTTCTTTCTAGAGAGGGGTGAGTATAACTCCATCTAGGATCACATAATCATTAATGGGACTGCATAAATTCGAAAACCATGCTTACCACGGTGCATAAACCGGGGATTACATGTAATTTTCATATATCAAGTTTGGCGTTCTGATCCACAGACTTCAGTCTCATACCGCCTTAAACGGAAAGCTTAGGAAGTTGATACTATCTGACCAAGTACTTTACCAGGCCTTTGGTTTCTATGAAGCTACCCCGTCTTCAGTACATATAATTGAAGCTCCGCGGTACATGGTGTATTCAATACCAAAATTATAGTACGTACAATCAGTATCTATTAAAAATTTCAATTTTGCAGGTACCAGGCTGATCTCTGTACTACACAACCTAGGGTGGCTTGCGATGCTGTGATACTCGCGATGTCTATTTAATAAACTGCCTTTAATTACGGACAATGGAATGGAGTACCTGGACTTCCTAATCAAATTTGTGCGCCTCTTTGCATCTAAATGGGGTGCTCTATTTATTATATTACAAACCACGATACGTGTCAACCCCAAGGCATGACGACGCCAAAGGCTAGGAAGACGCAGTTCTCGTATTCCTTACGCATGCACACGCTCACAAATCAAATCCTGGTAACCGACATGGTCGCCTCGTCGATATGCCCGATATTCTGATCGGATTCATATATGTTACTTTTTGTTCGTGACCCCCGGGATAGAAGGAAGAAATCAAGATACTATCTACTTACTTACGCCAGCATGTAGTATTTACTTATACTCTTGAGTGAGTGATACTCGGTGATGCGTGTTAGCATGAACGATTGGTTGATAATTCACAAACTTCCGTACGTTTGACTCTTCAAACAAATCACATGCTTTGAACAGAACTTCGGATTGTCTTGGGCCCGGAGCCTGCACACCCCACTTCTTCGGAATGCTGTGTTTCCGCCTCTTCCGGCCGAGTAAAAAAAAAAAAAAAAAAAGGCGTGACGCAGTGCATGCAAGAACATGTCGACACCTCAGGTACCCTACACACTCCACTTTCATGGTCCACGGAGAAATCCTCAACATTCCCGTTCCGTTTATATTGTTATGAGCCCTCTGTGCGCAACGCCAAATATTCCCAGGGAATGGTTAAGGGATATCTTGAGTGATAGGAGTCCTCTATTCCTTCCGATTCTAAATACATAGGTCGTAATGCTTTTGATCGAATACCGGTAAGCCCTAACAAGGAAATTAAAGTGTGTAGTAATGATTGCCTCCCTCCATTATTATGTGAGGGCACGGCAATTTCTATGCTATACTCTAGGCATTAAACTGAAGACTATATGGACATAGAACAGAAGCGCGAAAAGGAATTACAAAAAGAGGCGTATCAGTCATTAGTACCAAACCACAAAAAAGCAGGCGCCACAATCGCAGTCGCATGATGTCCATTACTCTCACTTGACATTATGTCACCCGGCTCAAATAAGCTCGGATTCCATTGCATCCTCTACTCCTTTTTGAAGTACACCCCCCCTTTTACTCTTCCTTCAAAGGAGCAGGGCCACCATATATCAACTCTGTCCCAAAGACCTTATCCCAAATCTTGGAAGTGACACCAAATCCCTTCTGGTAATCGGAAAAGTGGTGTTGGAGATGATACTTCTTCAATTCCTTATAATAAGAAGGGAGCCTATGAGGGTATATTAGCTATATTTGCATTTATGGAATTTTTCGTAGACAAAGATTTACTTACGACTTGTGGTGCAGAAAGTAATGGGTCAGGTCGTAACAAACGTATCCAAAGATACCGCCGCAGAAGACACTAACGCCCACGTTCCAATCCCAGTAGAACACAAAGTGTGCCAGGTGCCAAAATGGTGTCGCGAGCACAACAAACAGTGTTGGAGGCATAACAAGACGAAGCTTGTCCATTGGAAGGTAATGATGAACACCATGGAGGAGGAAATGCATTGTAATGCATACACGGTTATCCGGCATTTTTCTGTATATGGAGGACTATCCTTAGCAAAACCTTCAAGTGGAAGTTCCAGATAACGTGTGGGGAAACGTACTCGTCCAAGTGAAACAGACAGCGATGTAGTACATATTCAATCAGTGTCCACAGCGAAAGGCCAACTGCAAAAAACGCAGCCTGGACACCGTAGTTTGGCAATCCCTTGTGCGCCTCGAAAAGACCATAGCAAATACAAGGTAACCAAACCATCGGTACAACCCACCACGGAGTTTTACTGAGTGGCTCTAAAATATTCCCGAAGAGTGGCGCCGACTCGCCGCCTTTGTAGTGTCGTGGCCTGTGCACTTGTTGGAGGTAAAACTCCTTAGAAAATCCGCCAGACCATACCTGCATAAGCAGCGGACGATTTAAGTCAAGGAACTTATGTTTCTTGTAGTCGGCAGAAATATCGGTGGGTATTGAGAGTTCCTCTTCGCTAGACATGCCAGTCAATGGACTAGGTGATCCAGCCCTTGGAGTTGGACCTCTAAGAGGGGTACCAGGAGGCGATGGGGGCATTCTGTTTGACTCTGTTGGAAGGAGCCCAATAAGGTAATCATCTAGTATCTCGTAGGCGGCCTCTGAGTGAGTGTGGGAAACTTCGTCCGCAAGAATCGCGGCGATGTCTTTGCCTGCATAGCTACAATTGCAATTGTCAGTTAGGATGGAGATTCAAAGGGGTTCTCTTGGCAAGGCTTTGTTTGATAAGATAGACCTACTCGATAATCAAGTCTTCACCGCCTGGATGGTCGCTTAAAAATGGGGTAATGTCGTAGACCCTATTTCCAATTGTAACGTAACATGAATTTGAGGATTTGTGTTTCTCAAGCTCAGCAACCGAGATAACAGGAAGACTTGAGTAGGACATCGTTGGAGGATTTTGAGTGTGGTGGGTGACAGATAAATAGAGGGAAAGGGAAAGCTTACGGATGGAGATAAAGTATTTATCGCAGCCAGCAACCACATGAGAAAGGGGTGGGTTAGGGGGGAATTATGAAATTTGCTGTGGCGTGACCGAGCACCACAAAGCAGCTGATTCAGCCACACCACTTCCCGTAAAGAATACAATGAACTCCCGGCCAAAATCTCAGCTACAGTTTCCTCATTATGACCGTTTTAATATCCCATCTTATATGTTTAACAACGACTAGATATCGAGTGTTAACATGCCCAGTAAGGGCGTTCCTGGGTCCATTGTTGTTGTTGACAACTTTCCTATATTCACCAGCAATTGTCCACCATCAGCCTCAACATTGTAAATTTAAATTTCGGTATACTCCGTTACTAGGGTCCGCAATGTTTCAGGAAAGAGGCCGTTGCCGCGGAAGGATCTTTGCTTCTTCGTTTGCTTCTTTTTTCTGTGTTCACTACCTAAAATTATAGGCCTCATCTCCGAATTTGACTGGAGAGCTGGATGTAGATACCTTGAGTAAATATGCACGTATTTACATACCGGTTAGTTTGGTACTAGAATGCTCAAGCACACGCACATAAGTGAGCATAGACTGAAGATTGGCTCAGGCCCAAGTTCTCTTCAAAGCAAAGGACGTACTCGGGTATTACAGACATGTAGTATCTACCCACAGTCGACATGTGCTTATGTGTACACGTAATACACCCTTACCACTCACTACATTTAACCCGTGCCAGAATCTATCCTTTAAATCACGTTTCCAAGCTGCATTCAGAAACGGCCCCGTGAGGTACAATACCGGTATTGTACACTTCTGGCGAGTGCTGGCTTGTGATCTGTGTTCATAATCAAATCTGATAAGATTGTGGTTGCTTCCTGTAACTCCCACGTTGCCATAGCAAATAAATGCGTCTTCCACATACACACACCAAGGAACAGCGTTGAGCCCACGTTACCCAGGCAAGAATAAGTTTTGGTCGTTATTTTTCAAGACAGGGACAAAATGGGTATCACAGGGTATGCCATCGTAGTTTCAGGCTCTTCTGAAAGAAAGGTCGCATGCTGATTTTTAAACAACAGGCTTTATAGCGAGCTCGGGCCTGGAGAACGCATTTCACTAGCAAAAGTCGCTTCAGACCACTTCGAAGCTACGGGTAGGCGTTTACGACTTGCAGTTGACGCATCGATCTGGTCTTTTCAGGTTCAATCAGGAAAAGGTATACCCCCCATGGACCCATCCGGGTAGAGTAAAACTAATATGTGGAGACAACCAATAAGGCGGAACAAACCCAGCTCTCAGAACACTTTATTACCGTCTCATTCGCCTCTACCAACTGAACATAACCCCTCTTTTTGTGTTCGATGGCCGTAAACGTCCTGTTTTCAAGCGGAACCACAAGACAAATACACAAGTGACACCCACTTTACAGAAAAACACTAAGTCATACTTGAAGCTATTTGGGTTTCCGTATCATGACGCCCCAGGAGAAGCGGAAGCAGAGTGCGCACTTCTACAACGACTAGGTGTCGTTGACGCTGTGATGAGCGAGGATGTAGATACTCTAATGTTTGGTTGTGGAGTCACCTTTCGGAACTGGTCAGGAGAGGGAAAAGTGGGTAAGTCGACACCCACACATATCACGGTGTATAATAGTGAAGCTGTGAAGCTCGATAGTGGACTTACACCGAAGGGGATGATACTTGTCGCACTAATGAGCGGTGGGGATTATCTACCTGAAGGCGTCCCAAAGTGTGGAATCAGGACCGCAGTGGAGGCAGCAAAAGCAGGGTTCGGTGAAGAGCTTTGCAATCTTAAAGAAGACGATGAAGATGGCTTCAGAGAATGGAGAGAGCGGTTATCATCTGAACTTGAGACCAACAAAAGTGGATTCTTCCGGAGGAAGAATAAAGTGATCAAAATTCCAGAGGACTTTCCGGATAGGATGGTATTAGGTTATTACACGAATCCCGCGATTTCAACCGGGGAGGCTGTAGAGAAGCTGAGAAGGAAGATTGTATGGGATGGAAGGGTAGACCCAATTCGACTACGGGAGGCAGTCAGATATGCGTTTGAATGGAAAGGCAAGGGTGGTGCTGCTGCTTTTGTCCGGACACTTGCACCGGCGATTCTGTCAAGGAGGCTTGCTGATGGGGTGGATGGGGCCGAGCTTGACAGTATTGTAAAAGGTTTTCATGGGAAGCGGGAGCATTCTTCGACTGGTGGGCTGAAGGAACTACGAATCTCTTTCCTCCCAGGGGAAGTCATCAAAATTGATATGGATGCAGAAGAGGAAGATGAAGTATCAGAGCAAGAGGAAGACGAAGGTCTTGATGATGAAGACGTAAGGAAGCGAAAAAATTACGATATTTTTGCCGTAGAGAGAGTATGGGTTCAGGAGTTATTTGCTCGGAAAAGCCTCGGGAAGCGAATCGAAGAATGGGAAACACCTAAGGTTTCTAATACAAAGCCATCCAAGAAAACTTCGGCAAAAACGAAAGCTAAACCGAAGGAAGGGGCCACGTCAGAGTCGATCCTGAAGTATATGAGTGTTTCAAAATCGAATGTCATGGAGAAGTCCAGATGGAAAGGGTCAGAGATGAGAATCTGTGAGGATTTGGATTCTCTTACATTGGCTTCTTCACAGAGACCATTTGATGCATCTGAATCTGATTATTCCCTTGCCGAACGTAGACCCAACCGTTCACTCACTCAAGAACCTGCCCTTGACGGACCAGGGCTAAAAAAAATGGCTGATAGTTCCAAGTCCATGGCTTCGAAGCCGCTAAAGAAACATACAAAATCCAATCAAGAGGAAAATTCTGATGGGTCCGATGGGGATTGGCTAAATTCCTGGGGAACAACTAGTATATCCTCTGCTATTCAAGATGTAGATCAACGATCTTCTATAAAAATACCAGAGGATTCATTTTTGGAGTCTTTTTCTGGTTTGCCTGGTTTACCTCGCTTTTGTTCGCCGTCGCCACTGGCACCTCGACCATGCCCAACTTACGAGACAATAACGATTGAATCGTCACCAGCTCCTGCTCCTGAAACTGACGATGCGTATACAAAGACTTCTCCACCAAATACACCCACCAAGAAATACAGATCATCTAATATCACGGGGGCCTCGCGGTCAAGCGCACAAATCCATGAGTTTAAAATGCTCGGAATAAGGACGCCTCCGTCAGATATATATCATACCATAGAATCATCACCGCCACGTACACCGACAGCCGCTCTTGGGCGTCTTCAGGTAGTAGATCTGATTGGAGATGATGAGGATGATGTCGACGAGGGGAGCATAGACAGTGCTCTCGAATTTTCGCCGTCCGCTCATTTAAGCCCAAATATCACCACAAAGCGGAAAGGGAGGAAAGCGAAGACGAAAGATTCCCAGCAGCCGTCGGAGCTACCTAAAGACAAGAAGAAATACACCCTCACTTCCCCCGTCCCGTTTCTGATTCCCGCTGCACGTCATCACCCTGCCTCGCCTTTAAGGAGGGTGTTTTCCGCTTCTGACACGGCAGGTATTGCCGATGCCCCTATAGAGACGCTGGATGATGCCCAAGCGGAAGTGCAAAACATAGCTAGTCATAGTACTTCTCATACTTTAGAAGTAATGGCAACAACTGGGGCGGGTACGGGTGTAGTGGACAGAGACGCGAGTGTCATCACAGATGCTGATGTCTCCACACAAATAGCGCAAAACATTCAAGTACAGGTACTAGACGACGAATTAGATACCGCAGCTACTCCTGTTGCTCCTGTACAGATAACGTCAGGGGCTAGACGAGGCGTGGCAAGTGGGGTACTAGATATCAAGGGCGCCACTATATCCACGAAAATGGAAAGGGGACATATACTGGTAAATGGCAAGACTACAAAAAGGATTGCATTGAGAGAAAGCCTGGTTGGTCATTGGGAATTCATTGAAGACGATTGGAGTATCTCGGAGGGAAAGGCGTTGTGGAAAGATGTAGACGTTATAGACTTGACAGGTGATGATTAAGCCTGACTGTTTAAAAGTGTCTTGGAGTTTTGGTCTGTGTCGTTCATTTTCTTCTTTTTTTATGGAGGGTATTGCGGGTAGCGTTGCATTCCTCTGATCTTGGTCTTAAGAAATTTTTGATTATCAGTTGTATTATAAAGAGAAAACATAGATGTATACATGTATGTATTGGGAAATATTATGTGCATTATAAACAATAGTTGTCTTTCACAACCAAGACCAATTGGCAAAACCTACTATAACTCCATCCATCCCTATATAAGACTTGCAGCATTCTAAGAGAGAAGAAAGGAATTTTGTGCCGAGGATGAGTTTCTCAAAACTCTATACTATAAGTCCCAGGCCTGATGGGAAATATCAGGGTTGAGCTTAAAAGAACTCAATATTTTTGGCTGCGACGCGCGAGGAAACTATGACTCGGAGTGATATTGATTGAATAGTTATTAAAATAGCCCCCACACCTCGATCGATCTCTATTTAACCTTCTTGACCTCCTCACTACTATCCCCCTCCCTCTCCCCCATCTTCTCCTTCTCTAGTGTTTCCGCTTTTTTTATCGCCTCGACCTCTCTGATAAACCAGGTGATTGCCGCCCATAGACCCGCGCAGATAAGGGTTAGGAATACGAAATGCCCGCTTCTCGTGGCTACGAGAAGGGCAAATAATACAATTTGAAGTAGTGCAAAGGATGTATGGGTTGCAATGACAAGGGACTTATTGGTGCCGGGCTCAAACACGGAAAGCCAGATATCTGAGAAGAAGCTAGCCATTTAATTACTGTCGGTATAGGTATTGGGAGTTAAAAAAAATTGAGGGTGTATAATTTAGGATAGTCTTTCACTCTTTGTGGGCCGGGGTTGGAGATTATCAATTCGAGTAATTGGTGTTGATATCGAATTTTAGGGGATAGATTTATCAGTGGATGAAGTTCTTAAGGATATCTGTCAAATCCGGGTAACCAGAACAAGCATACTAGGCCCTTTGCGCGGACAGAGTTGGCTCCAAATTCTACTTGCTTGATTGGTTGATGTGGGGATCGGCGCCGGCGTCAATCAGGTTACTAGGGTTTGGAGCTGGGGCCCTTTGCGTGCTATGTACCTACTTATAATACACGTACAGTACAAAAGGAGGGTGTAATAGGTCCCGTAGCAATACTTTACGGTATCTAGCAAAACTTCTGATGAGGTACTGGATACACCCGCTTTTTGGTACTGTATGTACTTACTGGATCGATCATACTGTAATTCGCGCACATAAAAAATTCCTCTAGCATGTATTGTATATATAGACAATTTTAAGAAATAGATAAGCTGGTATGATGACTCTACCTCCCTGTTAAAGGCATACTTATGTAAAATACATGTAACCTAGGATTTGTTCAAATAAACTCATGGGCCGTAAACACACCAATACGTATCGACTGCGGATTTTGGATATAAATTAAAGCAGTGGCAGTACATGAATCATCCGAGGGGCCATAATATTACATATAGTACAAAAAAGCGGGGTATTCAGTACCTTATCTGCCAGAGTACCGTGCTACTGTGGTATTGCTACAATATTGCTACTGCATAATGGCTGAGGTTCAGATTTGATTCGAAGGTTTTACGTCACAATACCGTATTCCTATGATACTTACAGTTGTAGGGGACGCAAGTCTGTAGATAGACTTGCCCTGGTATGCGTAGTAGGTGGGCAGGATCTGGTATAAATTTCGGATATCTGTACATGTAGTTAAGGCGGTTGTACATGTATGTACTTACATGCAGCCGGCCAATATCGCCTCGCGAGCTCGTATAAAATGTACATGTAAGTAATTAATAAACTCACCAGGGCCCAAGAACTACATGTAGTTAGGCTCTTTTTGATACTTCTTTGGTTAGGCAATTAATGGCGATGAATGCAGTCAACCGGCCAAAAAGCATGATATTCAGAGATACTAACGTCAAAATTCTACTCTTCATTGGTCTCATTTTCAGTGCTTTCCTCCTCTTTAATTCTCCCTTGCCAGAATCCCTTCCCATAACTAACGCAAAGTTCAACGCCCTTTCTGATATCCTTACTACCAACCCACAGCGCCATCCTCAACTCCCCATTCTCACCACTAACCCGTCTGGTTTCAAAAAGGACATTTGGCCTTTCAAAGCCTGGAACTCCCCGATAATCATTGACCATTCTTGTCTCGTTCCCCGCCCTTCGAGCATCTACACCGACACCCAACTCCCGGTCCAGACAGAGATCATAATCGGAATTTTCGTCCGTGTCAGCCGAATCATGAACATAGCCTAGATAGTCGAGGATGAACGATTTTGCGGGAAGATTCGATGCAGCAAAGAGGCCAAACTGGCCATTAGCTGGGTGGGCAGGAGAATCAATTTTTCTAATTCTAACAAGTGGACTGGGTCGTGATATTGGAGTAGGTGGTGTAGGGGAGAGGCTTAATTGTGAGATTGTCGATGCAGGTAAAGATTTTGATATTTGTGGGCGAGAGAGATATAATATCTCCGAGGGCCAATTTGAGGGTACACTTGGAGAGGAAAGAGGTCGGCGTTGACCCTGCTTCTGCTTTACAGATTTTTGGGTCCTTGAACTTTGGCTTGGGCCTTTAGGTGGCATTTTAGGGTCTGATATTGGTTTTGTGTATCACGGTAATGAACTAGGTCCCCCGTTAGGTATTTCCGTTCAAAGCCCTCCCTCTGAATATAATGAACAAAAGGTCGGTGTTCGGCCAACCCACCTCGCGTGTGGTCCACGAGAGTAGTAGGCATAAATTCTTGTTTATAGTTGAGATCGGAATGATAAGGGTGGTGCATGAACATTGGGGTTTCGATCATGCGCCACACGAGTGCCCAGAAAGTAGAAAGGCACAACACGCCGGTGCGAAGACACAAAGGGACCTGATAGGTGGATTTAGCGCCACACTGTTCATACACGACCCAAACAGAGTCACGCAATCGTCAGATTCAGGTAGCGACAAGAATCAAAAAGGTCATGTAGTTGGATGTATATAGAAATGTCGATCTGCTACTATTCCTCCCCTTTATCTTCCTTACAAAGTCCCAGGTAAATATAAGTTTTACAGTTCTCTCATCGTCGACTTGGACTCAGTTATTGTTGTAAGTGAAGAAAAAAGGGATTATCGCGCGCACCCTTTTTTTTTTTTTTTTCTTTTTTAACGCCAGCAAGTTACAACCCCTTGCACTAGTCTAGGAGCAAAGCCACAGTTGTTACCAAGTTGGAATGGCTCTCACACCCAATAAACCTATGCCACCAACCCCGCCGCCGACTATTGAAGGCAACTCTGAGCAACATCAGCAGGAGCAGCGGTTGCCCGACGTGAACTACCCCGACGCCCGCAATTTTCAACCGCTGCCCGACTCACCCACATACCCGACTCAGCCACAGAATAAAAACGACGACGTAGATAATTCGCGCTTCAACTTCCCCTTGCCGCCACGCGCCAGTGCGACGAACACGCAACAGACGCAAGATACCCGCCAGAAAATAGACTCCAAGGCGGCGCTCGTCGACAACAACGACGAAAACAACCAAGAGCCTCCCAAGAAGGCTCCCACCTCCATCACCTTGCCTCCACAACCACAGTCACTGCCTTCTCAAACATCAGCAGCTATTACTAGTTCTGCTGCTGATTCTACTTCCGCTATCGTTAATACTCCCACAGCCGTCACCGAGCCTTCCGCAAAGATACTGCCACTATCTGAACAACTCAGCGAAGTTGCAGAGCCGCCGCTCGAAGTCGGCGAGTCTAAGGACGAACCCGAGTACGACCTTGAACTACTAAAAAGCACACTTTATAGACGTAGTGGAGCAGCTGCCGCTCGCGGGCCCCTCGTTCATCGAGGAATTGGAATTGTCAAGAGAGATCGAACCGCGCCGCCGGGAGTAAAAGGAGAGAGTAGTCGGTCCGGAATTGCTGCTACTTCTGCTACCCCTGGTAGTGGAAGACTGAAGGAGGACGAATTGGCGGGAAGATACGGTACGTTATCCTGGTTGCTACCCTGCTACCTAGCTGCCCCTCCTTGCCTCATCTATCCATACATATACATGTATCCTACCTCCCCCCCCCCCCCTCACCGTCCCCCACATCTCCCCCCATTTGCGTGTGGTTATGAGCTTTCCCGCTAGGCTTTCACCATATCAAGGCTGACATGTATCGCCCTTGTGTGCTTATCTTAATCTGGCTATAGCCCAACCCCGTTCCCCTCCTCTCTCCTCCCAGAACCCCCCGTCTTCCTCCAACGCACTACCGCCGGCTTCTCCCACACATTCCCACTCACAACACTCCTCGGATCAGTCGGCCTCCGAAGAGGAGGAAGAGCACTCCGAAGAGGAAGAAGAAGAAGAAGAAGAGGAGGAGGACGACGAAGAAGATATGGAGGATGAGTCTTGGATCAGCAGTTTTTGCAACATGGTCGGACACGAATATTTTGCTGAAGTCAGCGAAGAGTTCATCGAGGATGATTTCAACTTGACAGGTCTCGGTGCTATGGTCCCTATGTGAGTTATTCCCTATTACATATCTCATAGATCTTTTTGTAGATTCTTTAAAACTAGATTCTACACATTGCATCATTTGCCCGCCTAGCTGCTTTCGCTCATTACCTGCGTCTACATTCTCTCTTTTTCCCTCTTTCTTTTTTTCCTCTCGTGAATTAAGCTAAGCTCCTCCAACTACAGGTATAAGGAAGCTCTTGAAATGATTCTTGATGTAGAGCCTGAGGATGACTCTGACTCTGCCGCATCGGCATCTGAGTCACTGTCTGAACAGCCTGGCGCTCAGCCCACCTACCGCCGTCGCGCTGGTCATATGCGAGTCGCTTCAGATCTCTCCATAATTGAGAACTCCGCAGAACTTCTCTACGGTCTCATTCATCAAAGGTTTATTACCTCGCGACAAGGTATCCAGGTCATGTATGAAAAATACCTTTCAAACCATTTCGGCTTCTGTCAGCGGGTGTTCTGCAACAACGCGCGCGTCCTCCCCTGTGGATATTCCGACACTCCCGGCGTAGAAACAGTAAAGCTTTTTTGCCCATCTTGCTGTGATATCTATGTGCCACCTAATTCACGTTTCCAAACTGTTGATGGGGCGTACTTCGGCACAACGTTTGCATCGCTCTTTCTAATGACCTTCCCGGAGCTTGATGTATCTGGAAACGGTCGCAAGGAAATAATATCAGGCTCGTCTCTCAACTCTGCAGGTGGCAGAAAAGGCACAAGCAGCGCCAACGTCCCATTAATTAACGGCGTGTTGGCATCGAACCTCGCACCAGGTCTTGGGAAGGGCAAACAGTATGAGATGCGAATATACGGTTTCCGGGTTTCAGAACGTGCGAGAAGCGGTCCCAGGATGGGATGGTTACGGGCCAAACCAGAGCAAATAGCCATCCTCGACGAGACAACCCGGTACGCGGAGACTCCTGTAGATGCAGGATACAGCAGCGATGATGGGGAAGGGCCAGAGGATAGCGATGGCGAAGAGGAAAGCTTGGGTGAAGACGATATCAAGGCTGTTGGTGGATGACCAACTCCACGCAGGAAACCCAAGGGGTAAATAAATGGTGCCGGATGAGTGAGGAAGAAACCAAAAACAATATTAAAGGCAATTGCAATAGTTTGCGTGACATTTGGATTACGCCCAGGGGCAGAGGAGGCGTCAGATGTAGTGGATCATTTTATTCTTCTTATTTAATCCTCCTCTTTTCTCCTTCTCTTATACTTGTTTCCTTTTGTGGTTTGCTTGCGGTGGTTGTAGTGTGCGATGATCAACTAGAAGCGTACGCGCAGACTTTTCATCATGAGGGTTGATAAAGAGGGGGGTGGAGGGCGAGCTGAGGGATAAAATGCAAAACTTCAGTAAAAAAAAATCAATGTTGTCCATATAACGAGGTACTAGGTAGCGTTAGAGATATGACTTTTCTTTTGATCAGTTTTTTTTTTCCTTGCTTCTAATTCGGGTTGATGTATATATACACTATATCTGGTTTGGCGGCTAAGTATCATTCAACATATTATTTCTATCTATTTTCAGCGGTCAATACATGTACCTATTAATGATATAGAGTACTGTTCATGAAATCTCCGAGTTCTTTACGGAAAAGGCTTTATTGGCGCCTGGAATCATGCCAAGTAGCATTGCACAGCGCCAAAAAGGGGGGTCAATACGGTAAGAATATACTTTGTATTGGTACAGTAGTCTTCCTACAATGTCGGTATTCGTCACTAAATTCCATAGTATTGTACATGGTGGTGATTTCATACTGTACTACACCAGCACGCGAATAGGTAAAATGACAAACTACATTTGTCCCAATCAATATGGCTAGCACACTACTGTGTTCAGCCTTTTGAACACACAAACGAGTGAGATATAATGATAAGCAAGCATCTTCGGGCTTTCGCATGGCTTGCCCGGGAGTGGGTGCATGTGGATAGTATTTCCCCTGCAGAAAGTGTTTAGCGATGCTGATCCCAGGGCTCGAACAGCTACATGTCTGTACCCTTCCACTAATATTGGAAGTCACGACACCACCTGTATATTCTCACGATATGGAGGATGAAACGATAATACCCGAAGCAATTGATAGTAGTGATGGTAACCCTGCTAGAGAATGCACAACGTCATACTTTAATCAAGTAGTTTTCCGCTTCTCGATTTTAGGCCTTGGTATAATGAACCAGTTTGTTGGACATATGCTCGAAGGTACATGCATACGTATAATATATTTTTGCTGTTTTTGCTAGATTTTAACCACGATGACGCTCGGACCACATGACTAGAGCCTAGCACTGGTTCATGGGGCGCACGTCACGCTAAGAAAAAAAAGGTCCGGAAACCCCTCCATAAAAAGGACCTCACTAACATACACAACTACATAGGCTCAACTTCTAAAAAAACACAACATTGCGGTTTACCTCCTCAATCAAAATGGATACAAATTCCGGATTCTCGATCCTCGACGACCCTGATTTGCTTGCATCTCAGTCACTTATCCACAAGGCTGCAGCAGCCCTTGCTCGAAATGACCTTCACATCGCTCGAGAAATTTACACAGAGGTCCTCTCGCATACTCCTTATAATATCCTCGCCTATGTAGACCGCTCACAGGTGCATCTTAAGCTTGGGTACCCCGACCTAGCTGCCGGTGATGCATATCGAGCTCTACTGCTTGGTGATGCTATTCGAGAGACAGTACAAGATAAATCAATAATATCAAGGAAAGAAAGTGGCGAATATGACGACGAGGAAGATGATAAGGAGTGGGGAATAGGCGAACAGGCATTCGTCACAACATACTCTCATATTCGCCTTTTATCCGAGAGGGCTCTTCCCGAAAATCAGATCAAGAAGCTATTGAAGACCTCCGTGGACGGAATGGAGGCTACAGCTTTGTTCACTCTAGCACGGGCATTGAAAGAAGCAAGGTGCTTTATGGATGCCCTGACGTATTGCAAAATGGGTCTTGAACGATATCCAGATGCCGCGGCTTTGCCCGCACCAATCAACTTCAAAGCCGAAACGGATGAAATCCATCGATTAATGGAGCAAAAGAAGGCACAGGACCCTAGATTCAAACTCAATCCAGATATACTCTTTAGGCACGGCGGCTGTAGGAGGGAGGTCTATCCTTGGAACCATCATGAGCCTGATCGGTACGCCCCAGAAACTGTGGCATCATTAAACAAAATAATGGCCGAGTGCTCCGATAAGGTGGAAATTAGGGTTGTGGACCTACCTATCCTGCAAAAGAGGCAGGATCCTCTGAACAAATTAGAGCTTTCGGATGAAGTGTCGGGTTCGGAAAAGCAACTCGGCGTCTATGCGAAAGAGGATATCTATATTGGAGAAACCTTCTTTAGGGAAATGTCGCCCTTGACCGTACTTTCAGATCCGGAGTATTCGAGACTGTGCGAGTTTTGTGCAGCAGACCTTGGAGACACATATGAAACATGTGAAGACTGTTGGGAGGGCGACGAAGAAAGCGGGATCATGTGGTGTTCTGAAAAATGCAAAGAGAACGCAATGGAGAAGTGAATAAAAATTATTCCTGAAGTCTCGAGCTCTTGGAAATACTAACCTTAAAATCTAAGATATCATCCTGCTCTTTGTGGCAGAGATTTCGGCTGGGTCTACCGTTCCATCAATGCTAGTATCTCCACAAGTTCTGCACACTCACTTCTGTTGCTGAAGACTTATGCAACTGCGATAACATTGGATACACATCCTCTGGAGCTGCCTGAGGTGAAATACCTTTACGGCGTCAACCGTGTGGGGACCTTTCCAGATTACAAACCAACTCTCCTCGAGCAGCAAGCCCTTCCTTTCAACTTCACCAACCAGGTTACCCGTCCAATCCAAATGCTAATGGAAATGGATGTGGATATCTTCCAGCCAAACGCAGTTGACTTCTTCGATCTATGGGTTATCCAAACACTATGGGCGAAGTTCATTGGTGTTGCGAGTGCGAGAGTACACAAAAGGACTGGGAGAACTGAGATTGCTGCGGTTCGTCTCGAGAAATTCCTCCCTTTTGAGTGTAGAAGATGTTAATTATGAATAGGTCCATAAGCTTTATTCAATGTTCAATCACTCATGCGAACCTAACATTAGCTGGGAATGTGGCGGTGAAGTAAATTTCACTGGATTCTCTCGTGCACTTGGGAGAGAGGCAAAACTCGATACACAGGTCATAGCTGTGAGAAGGGGAGAAGAGTGTTTTAGTCATTACTGCGATATCAGTCTAGACTATCGGGAGCGACAGGAGCATGCTTGGGGCCCCCTAGGTGGTAGATGCAGCTGTATAAGATGTAGAAAAGAGGAAGAGGAGGAAGCGAAAGAGCTAGCAAAATTAGCAAAGCTCTCAGTCGCAGGCAAATAAGGTGGATTGGGTTCTGGGAATGTCACTTCCAAGTGATTTTTGGAATATTGAATTATACGAAAACTATGTGTAAGTAACCTAAGCAAATACTCTTTTTTCATCCAATAGATAGAAATAAACTTGATGATTCGGGGACCACAACCCCCTCCTGGGAGTCCCTCATGCATTCTCACTCGACGACAGTGTTCCGAGAATAAGTATCCAACTCAATTTTTGGATTATTCACCGAAGAGCAACAGTGATAGTCTTAAGGAGAAGCTTGGAGTGTGAGGCTATTTGCGCTTATCTGAAAATGTGATGGATATCGGAAGCTAGTTTATGAACGTGGACGATTTTACGCGCTATAAGCCCCCAAACCCAGATTTTGTATCCCATTGTCCTAACACCGAAATATGGCCGAAAAAGAAATGGAGATCAAAGGGGAGGAAATACTATTTCACACCCGGGGAAGAGCCTCATGTATATTTCAGTCCTTTTTGCGGAAAAAAAAATTACCCATGTAAGCAATTCCAGTAAGGTACACCCGCCCCACAAACCGAGCAGAAGATATTTATTTATTTTTTTACCCCGTTTTGATATCCCAGAAGAAAAGAAAAAAGGATCACCGCTTAAGCCTGTATTTGAAAAACGGGTCGTTAGTACTGCATTATTCATCCAAGATCAAAACCTCCACCCCCAAAACCATGTTTACCCCCTACACACACCCCCTTCTTATTCTTCAAAGAAGATCCCTCTTTATCCTTTCCTCAAATCCCTTCTCTCCAAACGGTCTCCTAGAGTTGACCCACCTTGATAGCATACTTCCTCTTGGGGAAGTGTAGAGCCTTCTTGCTCTCCTTAACAGTCTTGATTCTGGACTCGTGCTTGGTCAACCGCCTCCTGATCGCGCGGGTCTTCTTGGCGCGGAGGTCGAGAGGCAGGTACTTCTTGGCCTTGTAGAAGATGCGGAGCTGCTGGCGCTGGGTGGCGTTGATGACAGTAAGGACACGGGCGACGGACTTGCGGACATCGTGGCTGCAAACCCATATATCAGTTACTCATGTTCCCCCCATGTTCCCCTTTCCTAGTTGGATATCGGAGCTGCTGGTTGGAGGGGGAATGTACATCTTGGTAAGCTTGGAGGAAGCACCACCGGCGATCTTCTGGACACGGAGGTTGGAAAGCTCCAGCTTCAGCTCACTGAGCTGCTTGTCCAAGTCACTCTTGGACTTCTTCCACAGGGATCCTGTCTTGACACCGGGCTAAATTGAAAAGGAAAAAAAATGTCCCATCAGCACTTCTGGTTCTCGAACTCCACCGGCCAAATTTGCAGAATTGATCCGTCGAAATGAGCACCGGAAAAAAGGAGAGAGGTTCGGCGTACCATCTTGATTAGGTTTTGCGGGTTAGTAGGGTCGGTGTTGTTTTGGCGTCGGGATTTGTCGTGAGTCGTGAATTTGCGATGTCGGCGTATCCTGCGTATTGCTATGGTGGAGTAGAATTTGGTGTTGCAGCATTTGTGGGCAGCAGTCTCGTGGCCTTGGCGATACGGTAGGGTTGATACCCTTATCTGATCTTATTCTATCATATGCAACTTAAGTACTACGACCACTGTCTACAGACTTACCCCTACCTAGGTGTGGCTGCAGAGTGTTATTATTCATAGGCTGAAGGGGCTCTCGCCTGTCAACGCCCGGTTTAGTTCACAGGGTCTTGTATTCTATTACATGCAGCACGGCACAAGTAAATGACCAGATTCTCAAGAGCACACGCACTTATTTAAGCCAAAACACGTATAACATAGTTACATGTACTTACCCTATGTAAGTACTTGATGTAAAGACCTCACAGGCTAGAATATAATGTTTCGCTATTGTAGTCAATAGATAAGACATGACGAGTGATTTTCTATGAGTTTGGGTCGTCGTTAAGCCATGTATTGCATATCATGTTTGGATAAGAGTTCAGTTTGAATTGATGCTATCTGCTTTCAACAAAAGTACCAGAAGCGGCTGGCTCAAGCCTCACACTTGTATATGTAATCCCAGCCCCACCATACACAAGCCTTACGCTTCGAAAGTCAGAGAGCACTCTATCTAAAAGTTGATAGTAGACGCGCGGAACTCACCTTACTACCACGGCCATAGGGCATGAAATCTAATTCTTGCCAGCTTTGCGATCGGAGTCTTTCATCGCTTCCAATATGGCATTTCCTAAATCAAGCACGTTATTAACCCGGCCCCAGATTATGGCAAATCCTATATCTTAAAGAATTTCGTTTAATATACCATACCTTCTTTTATTCCCTCAGGAGTCATAGGGAGTCCATAAGAGTGCTGGAAATTAGGGCGGCTGCCCCAACCATCTTTAATGGTTGCGTAAGTGGACTTTTCGGTGGAGGCAGCTGGTGCAGTTGTGTTAGAACTGCCCTGGTTACTAGTTTTCTTGCTGGTGTTCGCGGAAGACATGTTTATAAGCTTGAGGATATGTTTTTGAGAGTATGAAGTAATGTGATGGGGTTTGAAGAATGAGCAAGTGTTAGGCAGTGATTTAAGTAGGTTTATACACCGTTACACAATCCATGTTGCCGGCCTGAAAGGACAAATTGATCTGCACACAACTAGCATTTGTTGGCCTTCTCGTACCAGATGTTGAGTGGGTGTTGCGGTGAATACGTATGTATATTTGCCTTATTAATTAAGAAAATAACAATTGGCCGTTGATTATCCCACCATACAAGTTCCCCTACTTAATGCGAGCAGTAGGCCGGCGTACGTTCATTGTTCGTATTCACAATAATGTACATACTTCTTATGTAGGATTTAGAAACTCTTTTTCCAGGGCCGCGACGAGGGCAGTTATCATGGTTATCAGGCAATTGGAGGATATTTAGAACCCTGGTATTCACAACTCCAGCAGTCTGAGGTCATGTTCAAAATTCATCCCCCTATTATTAACTTCTCGTGCTTCATGCATTTATTAATGTTGGCAATCCCCAATACGATACGGACCGCAGATTTTCATTATTCCATCGCTCTTGTGATGACAACTATTGAATTTGATAGTCCTCTCGCAGTAGGTCCGCTCTTGACCTTCTGGACGGCATTCCCTAAGAGCCCCACAAAAAACTCAGTTCTAAATTTTTTGTCTAGCATTGTTAGTGTACCTAACTTAGTCCAACTTACTTATAAGAAGCATCGGTAATTCATGATTCTATTGCAATCCGGATCGATCGTGGTTTTGCCGTAGTCTGATATGCTATAGTGGCAAGCAGGTTGTTGAATACGTAGCCACGGTGAGGGAGATAGCAGAATCATTACTGAGCTCAACACCTTAAAGGCCCAATTGCAAAGAGCTAAAGCGCAGGGCCTAGTTGATATAAACCTACCAATCCTGAGACGTAGAAACACACATGTTGGGTGCACTTGCAAACTTAATTCCATGATAGCGCCTATATTCCCCCTACACGGCCTACTCTCAGTTAGGATGAGCTCACGAACCATTTTGCATACAGCCTTTTATGACACTCGTGTCAGGTCCTTTTATTTCAGACACGTATGGCGGAGAGGGTACATGCATTCTAGCCTTTCCTAGAATTATTTCGTGTGAGGTCTATTACACTAAAAGCTGTAAAACATGTGATAGTGCATGGTTCATGTTTCCGCCCAGACACGGGACGTGGGTAAGTTTCGTTTTCCTAAGCTTGGCCCCCGCTTTAAGCACCCCAGGATATCGAGTCTCCTCCATATGCGGTGTTAGAATTGGATTCGGTGCCGCACAAGTGGGTGTCCTGAAATTACCATACTTTGTACTGTTCGCTGCAGGGCAAATGATCACTAGCTCGAAGAACTTGGAGTGGACGGCCCTATATGCAGGTACATAGAGTACATGCACTCTGTATGAAGTACATCTAGGATGAACCCACTGTGGGTGGTACACCCGAGCATGGTAGAGAAAGACTCATGGATCATGATCACATATTGTCACTCGGGCTGGTGCATGCCTCCTGCCTGTGCATTGCCATCTTATGTACTTACATATTCGGATGTCTAGTGATTTTGTCCTCGCGCTGTTCTAAGGGTCTACTTCATTAAAGTGCAGGTGTCTAACTGATAAGATACCTAAATCAGCGGGGTATCCTATCCGGGTTTGGTAAACGATGATTAATCGGAATTTCAAGACTACATGTAATTGCGTTATTAATGCAGGGTTTATGAGTGCCTCGCCATTCTTTCCTTACGTCCGTAGACGGTAGGAGTAAAGTTCGGTTTATATACAGGAAGGTTTCGGGGAACATAAGGATACGGTACTGTGGTGATCGAAGCTTAAGCCGCAGGCATGTGAAAGTATGCGAGGAAATTTCTGCTGGGGCTGCCAGGTTGCAAGTAGATTCGGTAGGATACCGATCGTTGGAACATTGGATCCCTTTGGGACCGCGTAGTGTGTATAGTGAAAACATTAGACTCTCTTGTATGAATGACGATGCCCAGGCTCAGTTCTAATATCCTTATTGCGTCTTACTCGTCGCCTTCTGGCGGGGTAAACAAGGCATACATACCATGCACCTGCTGATTAGTCCCAAAGGCTTTACCGCAGGCTCAGAGTTTGGTATGTGTATGCATGGATGAAATACATGTTGTCCTCGGGGAAACATGTAATTCAGCCCTAGATGAATGGGGAATCGCCTAGAGACGTTTGTATCTATAAGTATACAGCAGCTCCCGCATCTATCATATGATTGACAGTCGACCTTTAGCCTCTAGCATCAGCCCAAGAGATGGCTCCCACAGGTGTCAAGCAGGAAGTCTCTTCAAATACCTACAAACGTTCGGATGCCGGGAAGTCTTCAGCAGACCCGACTTTCTTAAGCGGAGATGACGGCGAGACGGGCTCGTTGCCCCCAAGTTACGACCATACTCACCGGAAATTGAAACCTAGGCACATTCAATTGATTGGCATTGGTGGTACAATTGGGACTGCACTTTATGTGAATATTGGAAGAGGATTGATGCAGGGAGGACCTGCTAGTTTGTTTATTGCTTTCTCATTATGGTACGATATCTTGCCCCAACGGCGGATAACTCGAGAGGATCCCCATGCCGAGAAGTAGGCTGTAACGTAACCTGAAAAATGGAGTACTTTCTAATAAAAATTCTGTTGGGAGGAATTGAAACCTAAATGTCGGGATACTTATGTTTGTGCAAAATATAGGTGTACCGTTATTTTGGCAATCAACAACTGTATGGCGGAGATGGTGACCTACCTTCCTGTATCTTCGCCGTTCATTCGATTCGCGGGACGTTATGTAGATGATGCTCTTGGTTTTGCCGCTGGGTACAACTTCTTCATTTTCGAAGCAGCCCTTGTACCATTCGAAGTTGTTGCCTGTAACGTTATTTTACAGTACTGGACCGATAAGATCCACGTAGCCATTGTGATTACTGTCATTATCGCATGCTATGCGTAAGTTATTATGTGCCTTATTTCCATGTTACCCATAACTAACTAAAGCGTTAACCTAGACTCGTGAACCTGACGGCCGTAAAATGGTACGGGGAGAGTGAATTTTGGATGGCTTTGGGAAAAGTTATCTTGATCATCGGCTTAATCTGCTTCACTTTTATCACAATGCTTGGGGGGAACCCGCAAGGTGACAGGTATGGGTTTAGATATTGGAAGGACCCGGTAACAATCCACCTCTAGCCACTCACCTCTCCAAGAATTAGGAGCTAACATGACGTTTGTATATAACAGGGCCCATTTGCAGAATCGACCAGAACAGGCAATGTTGGAAGGTTCATTGGGTTCGTTGCCTGCCTCATTCAAGCTAGTTTTACTATTGCAGGACCAGACTATGTCAGTATGGCAGCCGGAGAGGCAGAAAGCCCACGTAAAGTCTTGCCCCGGGCGTTCAACGCCGTATTCTACCGCCTTACTACATTCTTCGTTTTGGGATCCCTTTGTGTAGGAATCGTCGTCCCATACAATGATCCAACAATGAAGACTGCATTCTCCGAGGGACGACCAGGTGCTGCTGCATCCCCTTATGTCGTAGCTATGGACAGGATGGGAATCCCCGTCCTGCCTCACATCGTGAATGCTTTAATTTTTACTGCTGCGTTATCGGCCGGTAATTCATATGTTTACTGCGCCAGCCGAAGTTTATATGGCCTTGGTTAGTATCCCTCCACATTTTTACTTCGGTATGGATCTAACAGCATACGTATAGCCCTTGAGGGCAAAGCCCCAAAGATATTAGCCAAGTGCACCAAGGGCGGTATACCTATTTACTCGATCGCCATAGTTCTTGGAATCGCTCTTCTGTCATTCCTACAGGTCTCTAATAATGCAGCAGTGGTTTTGCAATGGTTCATCAACCTGGTTTGTCTCCCGCCCTATAGCCTACCACTATAGATAGCTTCATATTTCTAAGCCTTCCCAGGTTACAGCATCGCAATTGATCAACTTCTCGGTGATCACTTTCACCTATATCAAGTTCAGGAAAGCTCTTGCCGCGCAGGGAATCTCACGGGATACCCTACCACATAAGGGCTTCTGGCAGCCAGCTACAGCATGGTATGCATTCACAGCTACATCTATTATGTGCTTTGTCGGCGGCTATACAGTCTTCGTACCGGGAAACTGGAATGTCCCTACATTCCTCTTCTCGTGAGTGGTCTTATTTTATCCTTTGCTGCTCGAAAGGAAGAAATTGACTTTAAGGACAAAACAGATACCTTATGATCTTCCTCTTCCCAGTCCTATTCATCGCATGGAAGTTCACCCACAAGACAAAATGGCGGTCACCGGAAGATGCTGATCTTTTCTCCGACAAAGAGGACATTGATGAATACGAACGCCAATTTGTCCCGGTTCCCCCCAGGTATATATGTTCACTATTTGCATTTTGATACCATTGTTAGGGTATTTGATTATATACTGGTACTGATACGGCCATCATAGGAATGTTTTCATGAAATACTGGAATATAATATTCTCTTGATATCGTGGTGGCTTAATGTTTGGATTATTGCCTGTTTTATTACCTTTTTGGTCGACGGAGTTTTTCACTGGGTGAGATCGATTTTTTGAGTCTATAAATGTTATTGTTGGTCATGGTAATATCTACCTGTTCCAAAGAACGCTTTTGTACTATAGATACATGTAATTATAACTGCCAGATGCTGTCTCAACAGTTATTTTATAGATATACCTACTACACACCTGCTAGTCCATAGCAGAAATTAAAACAATTCACCAGGAACTCTGGCTAGGCAGTGGCAATCAGGATGACACGAGATTTACCATTGCGAGCTCAAAGCTATGTAGGTTCACTGCAAGAAGAAGAGTGATCATGCATGATCCGCAAAGCCTCACATAAATTCATTCTGACTGGCTGGCTAATCATGGTCAGGTTCTGGGATATTTTATCCGGCCTTGTCTTGCGTGACAAAAGCCAAACATCAGTGGCAAAATCTACCGCGGTTACGCGCTAATGGTACTTTGCCACGAGAACAAGAAAGTTCCCGCCACCACCTTTGTCTGCAACCGCGTTCTCTCACAAAATCTGGCTCCCGCCACTCCTCACTCTCAAACTCCTCGGGAAAAGAACTCCACCCTCAATTTGAGTTTGCAGATTAACTATGAATATCCATGCACAGGCGTCAAGAATTAGAGTCATGCGCGTTAAAAGAAAAAAGAAAGACAGAAACTCTTATCACCCATAAAGAGAAAGAAAAAAAAAGTAGGAAAACCAATTTCGTATGACAAATTTTCATTTCAATCTGTATTATTCGAATCAGCACCATATTCAGCACCATATTCACTCGCAGAAGGGAATTATAAGGATAACAATGTATCAATTACAAACCTTTAGCCATACAGACCCATTTCCTCCTCACATTTTGCCTTATGCGTTGCCCCCTCCCTAAAAGCATTTAGGAGGTAAGGAGCTTTTTTTATATAAGAGAACCAAAGAAATTTCGTATGTTTATGACAAGAGATCGGAGACATTCATTGGCATTTCATCAATTTGGGTACCTAGATTGCAATGTTAGAGGCTAAAGATAACAAGGGGAAGGAGGGGAAGGAGGCAGGCATACTGTAATAAAGTTCTATATCGCGGAGGATCCTGACGTCCTCGCTAGTAACAAAGTTGATAGCAACACTACATTGTGTTAGCACCCTTACCCTAAACAACACTAAACCATGGAAAAGCATCATACCCCTTGCGTCCAAATCTACCACTTCGACCAATCCTGTGAATGTAGTTTTCACGATTATTTGGTAAGTCGTAGTTAATGACCAGTGAGACCTGCTGGACATCGATACCTCTCGCCCAGACATCGGTTGAGATAAGTACCCTACTGTTTCCCTGCCTAAAGTCCTGCATGATGCTATCACGCTCTTTTTGCAACATCTCTCCATGCATACACGAGACCGTGAAGTTGGCCTCTCTCATCTTCTCCGCCAGCCAGTCGACCTTCTTCCTGGTATTGCAGAAGATGACAGCTTGTGTGATGGTTAGAGTGTCGTACAGATCGCACAGGGTGTCAAACTTCCACTCTTCCTTCTCAACAGCAATAAAGTATTGCTTAAGGCCGTCAAGAGTCAACTCATCACGCTTGACAAGAATATGTACGGGGTCTGTCATGAACTTCCGTGTCATGTCAAGGACATCGTAGGGCAGAGTGGCCGATACAACGACAACCTGCGTGCTGGGGGGAAGGTAGCGATATACATCGTAGATCTGTTCGCGGAAACCCATGTTGAGGAGCTCATCGGCCTCGTCAAGGACGAGCATTTTGATATGGCGAGTACGGAGGTTTTTACGCCGGATCATGTCTACAACTCGCCCGGGGGTGCCAGAGACGACGTGTTGACCGTAGTCGAGCTTCTGAATGTCCTGCCCGATATTTGTTCCACCAATACAGGCGTGACATTGTACATTCATGTAGTCTCCGAGAGCCATGATAACGGACCCGATCTGAGTGGCGAGTTCGCGGGTAGGTGAAAGGACCAGTGCTATTCCGGCCAGTCAGTGGGGGAGGGTGCTTATGCACTATCAAGAACTGGGAAACTAACCTTGTGTCTCGCGCACGGCGGTGTCGATGACCTGAAGGATAGAAATCGAGAAAGTGGCGGTTTTACCAGTACCGGATTGTGCTTGAGCGATTGTGTCACGACCTTTGCAGATCTGGACGATGGCACGCGATTGTACAGCTGAAGGGGACTCATAACCATATGCATAGATTCCACGAAGAAGGGCCTCTGTACATGGGTGTCAGTAAGAAAAGTATATAGTGTGTGGAAGAGAAGCCATACCCTTCAGTTGCATAGACTCGACTGGGGATCGGATGATATGTTAGTATTCTCGAATTGGGATTGGAGGGGCAAGTTTGAGGGCACGTACAGGTAGGCGCGCTGTTTGAATAGTTAGCACAGGCAGAACACGCGCATTGGCGAGCAGGTAGGGGAATTACACAGTAATCTCCGTAGAAGTCTTGAACTCGAGTCTAGCATCCTCCTTCCTGTTAATTCCAGCTTCAGCCATGGTTGAAACGATAAAAATGATTGAAACGGATTGGGTGTGTTGGTTGTTTGTTGGTTGTTGCAGTTTGTAATAGTCGAAATTGCAAGGTTGAGTGGATGAGGATTCGTGACAGAACAAGAGAGGCTAAAGTGAGGAACGTAGGGTAACCACCGAAGTCACATGAGGCTTACCTTAGTGGCCAAAATCGACCTTGTTAATGGTATGAGTTTATCGTAAAGTATGCTAGTGTTGGAACTGAAAATGCAATAGAGTCTTTTAACCATCAACGAACAAAAAAATCATTTATTCCCAAGACTTCCAAGACATAAGTTGGATGCAGGTAGGGTGTGATATAATATTTTCAACTACAAGACTTGAAGGTACGCATGGAGATATATTCAATCCTTATGCCTATGATTTCCTTCTCAGGGTACTATACTTGTAGCATAGTCTTGGGAATTAATAATTTTTTGTTCGTTGCCTTCACACCCGTGGCTAAAAGTCTCTAATGCACCCGGTACTCACGATACTAGCTGCGGTAGTGGGTACATACATGTATGTATATCCACAGCTACCATTAAAACCCAGAATTGGAGGCCTGGCTGCCATACGTACTCTTAATACCGAATTTGATATAGGTCATGTGACTCTCATTGGTGTGAAGCCCTCAATCAATTTGGTGATGGTGAGAGAAGGGTCACATGATTTATATTCAACCCGGCGTCGCTACAATACTGTGTGCCCTATACCTAGAGTTACGCATAAGCATCGTATCACTAGGTATAGCCTTGTTAGTTCCCCTCCCCCGCCATGGCCCTTAGTATCTCCCCCCCCCGTGTGACTCCCCTATCCTTCATCTACATCTCCTGCTAGTTATCCAGTCAGTATTAATACTTATCCCCCATCACAACTACCAGAGTCACACCCAACCAACCCCACTTCACCTTCTATCCCTCTCTCCCTACCTGTTATCACAGACAGACAAACCCTACAACTAGTTACACCATACAAACAGTTACAATACTACCAAATATCGCCCAATATAAGTATGAACCCTTTTTATTCCACTTTATCCACTCTACGAGAGTATCTCTCAACCCCCTCCAACGCCTCAACATTCACCAAGACCGGCCAAGTCACCCCCGAAGAGTTCGTCGCCGCCGGTGACTACCTCGTTTACAAGTTCCCGACCTGGTCCTGGGCCCCAGCGGACCCAGCAAAGCGCGTTGCGCATCTTCCCGAGGAGAAGCAGTATCTCGTCCTCCGTAACGCGCCCTGCCACAGCCGTGTCGATGACACTTTCTCGTCATGGAATCCCAGTGAAGCCAAGGATGGAGAGGACGAGTGGGAGGATAACACTCTCTTATCCACCGCCACCACCACTGATGCCGCTGCTGTTGCTGCTGCCGGGGAAGCTTCCGATATGGCAAAAGTAAAGACAGTGGACGAGGTTGGGGAGGAGGAGGAGGAGGGGGAGGAGGAGGAGGAAGAGGAAGACGACGATATCCCTGATGAAGAGGAAGACGATGATGAGGCCATCATCAAAGAGGCTCCAAAGCCTAAAACAGGTGGCAGAGGTGTTAAATCGTGAGTATACCATCCGTTTGTTTACACCTCCATTCAGGAGCTCCCATATAGCTGCATAGCCGAGGGGAAGCTCTAGATAGCTAGCTCTAGCTATCTGAGACATTTTTACCCCCCCACTTCCAAGCTTTGATAGCTTAGCTAACCCCCCCACGATCCCCCCCTAGACCCCTTCGCACCTACAGCCTCTACATCACTTACTCCGTCTATTACCGTGTCCCACGCTTTTACCTCTCCGGTTATGACGGTATCACCCGCATGCCCCTCAATCCCCCCACCGTCATGTTCGAAGACATCGCGCCCGATTACCGCAAGAAGACTGTGACCATAGAGGAGTTCCCACCTATGGAAGGCAGTGTGCAGATGGCCACCATACATCCGTGTCGCCATGCCGATGTCATGAAGCGCATATTTGAGAGCATGGCTCGGAGGCGCGAACGCGAAGAGTGGGAGGAAGTCCCCGCAGCTGGCGAGACCGAGGAACAAGAGACTAGTGATGATGGAGGCCTCAGAGTAGACCAGTATTTAGTGGTCTTTGTGAAGGTGATTGCCGGTGTTGTTCCCGGGGTCGAACTGGATTATACGATGGGTATTTAGATAAGGGTTTTCTTTTTTCTTTTCTCATTCTCTTTTTTTTTTTGTCTTGTCGGTTTGGTGTAGTTGGTGTATAACTGCTTTTTCTCCAATGATCGTGACTCTTCTTCCTTTTCTAGGGTTTCCATGGAGTTTTCTATCACTGTTCCCTTGCTATCCTTACTCCTATTTTCTTGCTCGGTTCATGTAGTTCATATTGTGTTCACAAGGAGATTTCTTTTTTCCCCCTCTCTCAACGGTTACTATATAGCGAGACCCTCTTCGTTATAGCTTGTTATTCTATTTCTTCTTCCTCTTCTCCCTTTTCTTACTTGCTGTACTATTGGTGGCTACATGTATTGGACGTGGAACATATTTGTACCCTTTCCACATCCGTTGGACCAAATATTCGAGTGGTAATAGAAATGCTTACCTTAAACTGTGATATATGTACATGTACTTATGTATAGAGTGTGGATAGCTGCTGGTGCTTGTAGAGAGAGAGAGAGAGAGACAAGCTGGGGCATTGCAAGGAAGAAACCCGCATCTACATACCCTCAGAACACATGAGATATATAAATAATGTGCACCTGCTCTACAGTTCAGTCTTCCTCTTCCTTGTGATATTACTTATTATACTCTTATTATGATATTGCATCATAGGGCAGACGCAGGGTTGTGATCAACCTCCAATCCGATCAATCCAACCCCACCCCACCCCACCCAACCTGCAGGGACCTCAAAAGTCAAATCAATCATTTCACAACCAAAAACCCCTCCCCCCCCCCAAAAAAAAAAAACCCGTCCAAAATGTCATTACCACGCCCTCACCTATTATTACTACGGCAGACATTACGCCCCCTCGACCGCTACATCTACTACAGCAAACCATCTGCACATCTGCTACTGCGCCGCCACCTTGCGACAGCCCCCCCAAAGCCCGAGAATGAACAAGAGCCCTTCCAAGAGATCGACTCGAGCCTCAAAGGCAAAGAGGGCGGCGACCCCACACCCCCGCGACTCGCCCGCCCCATCGGGCTCGACCACCCGCCGCGCCCGGACGAGAACACGGGCATCGACACGCGGACGTGGGCGGAGCGCCGCGACGACTTTCGGAATTGGGATAAGCACCTTGAGAAGCGGGCCAAGATGTGTGTGACCTGCCCCACCCACTTCCACTCCCACTTCCTTCTCTTCGCCGGCTAACAATAACGGCCTGAAGGACCAAGCAGATCTTCAAGCCCTACTTCCGGGACTTTTCCCGCCTCTCCGCAACGCACAAGGGCAAGTCCTTCCTGTCGCCGCCGCTCCTCTTCCGCGCCGACAAGGCCCTCTTCTTCCCCAACCTCGTCGGGCGCACGCTGCAGCACGTCAGCGACCCGCTCCAAAACACCACCGAGGCCCTCGAGGGCCACGTGAGCGTCGTCAGCGTCTTCAGCAGCGCCTGGGCCGAGGCGCAGGTGCGCACCTTCACCGCGGGGCTCGAGGAGGAGGAGGAAGAGGAGGAGGAGGGCGTGCAGCGCGTCGACATCAATGTCGAGACCAACCCGCTCAAGGCGTGGCTGGTGAGGGCGTTTGCCCCGCGCATCAGGGCCGGCATGCCGCAGGGGATGTGGGCGCGGTACTTTCTGGTGCAGAAGGGGCTCGAGGACGACATCAGGGAGAGGATGGCATACGTCAACTCGAAGGTTGGCTATGTGTACCTTGTGGACTGGGACTGCAGGATCCGCTGGGCGGGCTCGGGCAGGGCCGGCGAGGAGGAGAAGGTCGCGCTCAGGAAGGGGATATTGAAGCTGAGGGAGGACTGGAAGAGGCTGGAGAGCGAGAGGGAGGCGGCGAGGGAGGAGAGGGAGGAGAAGAGGAGGTTGCAGGAGGAGATGGATGAGATCTGAGGGGAGGGAGAGGGTTTCTGTATTTTTGTTTGTCTTTTTTTTTTTTTGTAAAATATAAATAAGTAGTAGTTTCTTTAGATGTAAATACCATACCAAGGTTTCCCACTCATGTCTAGAAAAGCGGATACTGCACCGAGCACTAGAGCTAGAACGTAGGTCATAGTCAATGATCAGGACCCCTTGAATTCACCCCAGGCAAATTGAGTAGATCTTCCACCGCCCATAACCCAACCCAGCGTCATCCATTATCCCATGCTCTGAGCGGCGAGTCCTATACCAACCCCAATGCTCACTACCGCATTAACAAATCACCAAAGTACGCCATATTACAGACTGGCTAGGGCCAGGAGGTTTTATCAAAAAACCAGGACGGGGCGTGACGTCCGAGTCCTGATCATGCGTGGGCTAATCTGATCAGGCGAGTGATGTTTCGTGAGTAATCTTATCTTTCCTCTTTCCCGCGCGGCGGCCCGTGATATCAATCAGTAGACTTTATCTAGCCGCCGCGTGATCTGGTAATAATTAAACCACAGCCAATAATAATAATAGTAGTAATAATGATAATGATGATAATAATGATACACCTTGGCGCAGTTCTGCGTGTACGTAGTGGGACAACTAAGAGCCTTTCTACATGTCGTAGTAGGTTTCTTGCTGCTATTGCTGCTGCCGTGGCTAGAGCTTGCGGTTGTGGGGGTACCTCATTCCATGATCCAGTAGTAAAGGGTACATGTGGTTATTTGCAAGCTGTGTGTGGGCGATGGTCTTTTATAAGTTGCACAGAAGGCACGCAATATCATCTGCAAGTGATTAGGATATTGATTCCTACAGACATGTACAAAATAGCAATAGCAAACGCCAATGCAAGCAAAAACGAAACCCGGACAGAAAGGGAAAAAGAAAAAAGAAAAAAAGAAAAAAAATACGCTCGCAAGCGAAGCCTCTCAGAACCAAAAAGCAAAGCTAATGAGACAAAATCCCCACAGGGAAAAAGTCAACCCAAAGCCAAAGCCAAAGCCAAGCTCAAGGGCACAAACCAAAGAAAGCAGGAAAGAAAGGCAAAGAAGAAGAGGGGGAAAAAATACAAAACATCACTACCGAAACCACAACACGCCTAAGAAGCAGAACGTGATCAGGGCTGCCAATATGACACTATCCCTCTTCTTCCTCGTATTGATCTTGGCCACAATTGTATTAATGCCTGGCACTTTACTCGCGCTATTCGCGATCCTGCGGTTAATATTCTGGAGCATCTGGCGCTGCCCCATAAAGTCCTCGTTGACTGCATAGGCCTGGCTCAAGACACCATCCGCAACACTATGGCTGCGATCGATGCGCTCCCTCTCGTCCAGCATATAGTCCGCCTCTGACCGGCCCTCCTCGAGCCTGCTCGCCGAGCGGAACGCCGAGATATCGTCGCGCACTGTCGAGAGGAGGTTCGTGCGACTGCGGGCCTCGGAGATAGTAGTCTTGAGGCGGGCGAACTCGCGACGGTGGTCGGCGAGCGTGCTACGGTGCAGGGAGAGGTTCTGGAGTTTCGTGGCGCTGGAGGTGAGAGCCGATTCGGAGTCGAGAAGGCGGGAGAGAGATGCAACGGTTGTGTCGCGCTGTAGGGGGTGGGGTGAGACGGACGGGTTAGTTTTGACTTGGTGGGGTGCAGGGTAGGTGGGGTAGTCGGCATGCATGGGGAGGAGGGGTTAGACTGGTACATACCTTTGATAGGATATCTTGGAGCTTGCGCTCGGTTTGGAGTTCCTCTTCGGTGGGCTTTGCAGGCGGGGACGAGGCGAACGCGGAGTATGTGTGAAAGAGGTCTTCGGTCTGCATAGTGATAGCAGATTAGCCATGGGAGAGTTCCCAGGTCCTTAGAGTCAACCCATACCTGTGATTCTAGGGAGCGAGCTTGCTGCCGGAGCTGGGCCCAGCTACTTGCAGTTGGAACGGCCATGATGGAGAACGAGCGTGGGTGGGTATAGAGAGTATAGTTTGGAAGGGAGAGGGGGGGGGGGATGGAAGAGTTTGTATGTATGTAGCAGTGGTTAGAGTAGAGAGAATAAGAGAACGTATGTATCTTGAAGGTTGGAGTTTGAGGTTTGAGGTTAATGCTCGGTGAAACCTTTCTTCTTCTTTCCGCGTTGCAACTTGCGCGGCCCAAGGGTGTACTTGTGGCGGTGCAACGCTAAGCTCACTGTGGCGGTCATCGGTAGGTTTAGGGTTATCACTTAGGGTGCCTTATCGGTAACTGCACGGTAGAACAAATATTTGGAACAGCAGGGCAGGTGTGTGGTTTTCTCTTCTATGGTTGATCTGACATCTAATGACATCAAACACCATGCAACTTCTAGCAAGACATAACCCGAGTGATACTTTATGATGCGTGATATACTGATCCTCGCCTAGTAGGAACTCCAAGCAATTTCCACAATAGCAAAACTTGATAAAATTATCTTTGTCTTCCTCAACGATACTGTACTACTGGAGAGCTTCGTCTAGTTTATGGCACAAGAACTCGTTTGTGTTTCTAGGTCCAGTCACGCAATAGGTATAGAATAACGCTTCCCTACCAACAACACACATGACGTAGATCATTCAGGACTGCATGTAGTGCCCAGGACCAAATCTCAATAGTACATGTATACAGTTTCGACACCTGTACTACAGATTTCGCGAGATCAAACCTATATAAAGTATCGGTTCCATAAACAGCAACAAGAATCTTGAAAGTAAAAAGAATCTCACGGGCCCGTGCAGCGAGGCACTTATAGTCTTTAGTTTGCAAGATTCCGCTGTTCATCTAAACCACTCATTCACTCACCATCACTCGATCCAGATTACCACCCCAATCGACACCATCACCATCCACCACTACCGGCGTCAAGCAAAGAAAGAAAGAGCTCACCTGCAACCACCATCACCCACACCACCATATCCACCAGTACAAACAACCCTACCACCCCTCACACCATATTAAAAACTATACAAACCATGCCAACCCTCACCACTCTCCTCCTCGGCCTCTCCACCACCCTCCTCAGCCTCCTCGGCCTCCTCCTCCTCCCTCACCTCGCCACGCTTCTCACCCCCCCAGCGATCCTCGCCGTCCTACACAGCACCATTCTCCTCTTCACCGCCTTCCTCGTCCTCCTGATCCTCCGGCACCTACTCTTCATCCCAATCAACGCCTTCCACTCGACCGCCTACTGGTGGTACCTCCGCTACGTCTACCTCCCACGCCTCACACGCCTTCTCAGCAGCATCTACCGGCGCTTCCGCGGGAGGGCATTAGTAGCGGCCGCTGTGGGCGGCCTGCTGATCCCCGTGAAGTGCGGGTTTGAGTGGGATCTTTTGCTGGTGGTGACGGCGCACTGGGTTGCGCTGCTGGCGGCATGCGTGAGTGTGGAGGAGCTGGCGGCGGGAGGGGAGTGGGTGGCGAGGTATTGGTGGTGGTGTGTGGAGGTTTTGGCGGTGGCCGCGTTGCTGCTGGCTTTTTAAGTGGAGTGGGTGGCGGAGTGGTAAACTCTCAATTCGCGGACTTAGGGGAGGGAGATTACTGAAGTAGCTAGTGACTATTAGAAATAAAAGAGAAGGTGGAGTTTCCTGCTTGTGTTTTATTAATTAATGAGCTTTCCCTATGTTTTAGGCACTGTTTTACTTTAAGACCTTATAAATATGGATCCGGATAGACTGCTGACTTTGCAACTTGTTTGCTTTTGATATTGTGCCCAATGAAGTCTAGGAAGTTCTTTGATACTCTTAGAGAAGGGATAAGAAGAATAAATAATAAATATAAGGTGGAAAGCTTGAGAGCCCAGCCGCATAGACAGCGTGCAAACCACATCATAACCCGTCACCCCAAGATCCAATCACGGCCCATCACTCGGCGGACTAGTTATATGTGAGCGAGTATGACCACAAGATCTAAATGTATATGTAGGGTTCTACGCTCCCCCGAATTCATATCCCCAAACCTGAAACCCCTTTTCAAATGTTCCCCTAGTAGGTACGCACTACCTAGTGAAACCGTCAAAGGGCGCCTCCGCCTTCTTCCAGCCAATCAGGCGCTACCTTCCCGATTGGCCGACCACGAGACGTATGATCTCATAAGTGCTCTTCTTCTCCATCTCACAAGGCCTCTTCTGAGTTGCTTGATTACATACACGGTCGATATTAAAAAAAAAAAAAAAAAAGGACATTAATATCGAAACCCCCACCCACGCAACACTTCTCCTTCTCCACCGCCGGGCCGTTGCGCGGCTACACAGTAACAATTGCTCCGGGGGAGGGGAGGGAGGGAGGGGGGGGGGCGCTTCGCATGCACATTGCCACCGGCCTCACTCACACACTCCGGATCCATTCAAACTGTTGAGAGCCGGAGGAGCAGTCGAAAAGAAAGAAAAAAAAAAAAATTTATTTCCCCAAATTCTATCCGCCTCGCCCCCGCCCCCCCGCGCCCTCTTCCTCTGGCTAACGGCAGACCCTGCATCTCAGTTATATTTAGAGCAGCAGCAGGGTTAGGGTCGGTCCCCATTAATCCCGGTCAGCGTAGTATGAGGACCGCTTCGCAACACGTACATTTTCAAAGATCCTTCGATGCCCCCTGATCCCCATCCATCCAGAATCAAGTTTCCTCACTCATTTTTACCCATCAATAATACTATTCGAACCCGCACAATAACAACAACAGTAGCAGGAGCCCCACGATCAGGAAGAGAATCAAACCGAGCGGAATTTTTTTTGAAAAAAAAAAAAAAGTTTACCAAATTAGATTTTTTTTTATTATTATTATTATTTATTTAATTATGTCTATCCAGGACCGCACCACCGAGTTCCACGCCCTGACGACGTCGGCGAGCAAGAAGCTGAATAGGAATAACCCAAGCTCTGCGCATGCGCGGTTACTCAGCAACGGAAAGGGAGATGAGAAGCCCCGGCGGCAGGGAGGGAGGGGAGAGTTTGCGAGGAAGGCGATGGAGATTGGGAGGGCGATTACGGATACCATGGGGAAGTTGGAGAGGTTGGCGATGTGTATGTTTTCTTTCCTGTCGTTGATTTTGTTACTGCTACTACGCTGCTGTTTTTCTTGGGGAGGAAGGGAGGGAAAGAAGGGAAGGGTGGTAACGCCGATGGGGAGAAAAAATGAAATAGACGAGGTTTCGGAACCGATGAACGGCCGATAGACTGACGTGAAGAAATTATAACAGTGGCTAAACGCAAAGCCCTCTTCGACGATAAGCCCGTAGAGATCGCCGAGCTCACCTATGTCATCAAGCAAGACCTCTCGTCCATCAACGCCCAAATCTCCTCTCTGCAAGCCCTCACGCGCTCAAAGTCTGCCACCACAAAGTCCGAAGAGGGCGAGCACTCCAAGAACGTCGTCGTCATGCTCCAGGGAAAGCTCGCCGATGTCTCCGTCGGCTTCAAGGAGGTCCTCGAGGTGCGCACAAAGAACATCCAAGCCTCGCGCCACCGCACCGACCAGTTCGTCTCGAACGTGCGCTCCAACTCTGCAGATCGTAGGAATACCCCTCGAACCCCTGCTTCTGCCCCCCTTCCGTCTTCGTCCAGTATGGGCTTCTCGTCTTCATCCGCTTATCATCCTGCCACAGCAAACAACATGCCGTCATACCATTCCCCGCTTTACGCTACGCCCTCGAGCACGCCCCGGCCGGCGACACAGCCAGACCTATTGTCCTTAGATCCGACGCCCGCGGCGGCGTCGGCAATGAATGCGCAGCAGTTGGCGCTCATGGAGGAGGGGTCTGCGTCGAACTCGTATATCTCTGCGAGGTCCGAGGCGATTGAAGCGATCGAGAAGACTATCACGGAGCTGGGAGGAATCTTCAGTCAGTTGGCCCAGATGGTCGGTGAGCAGAGTGAGATGATCCAGAGGATTGATCATGAGACGGAGGATGTTGTGGCCAATGTGGAGGGCGGACAGCGGGAGTTGTTGAAGTACTGGGCAAGAGTCAGTAGTAATCGGTGGTTGGTGGTTAAGATGTTTGGAGGTAAGTCTTTTGCTTCTGTGCCGCTGGGTCTGGGGTCTGGGGTTTGGGGTTTGGGCTAGCCGGCTTGACCTCCCCCACCATCCACCCGAGACTTTGGTAATGATAGTTGCTGACCAACCGTTTTTTTTTTCTTTTAGTTCTTATGATATTCTTTCTTTTGTGGGTATTGATAAGCTAGGCCTTTCAAATCCAAGTTGTCTGTTTCTTTTCTTTTCTTTTCTTTTTATTCCTTTTTATTCAAGAGCATTTACTCTACATCCTCTTAGGCTCTTCTTCCCTCCCCCTTATTTTTCCTTTTCAGAACTATTCACATTCACATAAATCTTTTTTTTTTACCCAACTTTTATTCACACTTATTCTTTTCTTCTATTCTTTTCACTTCTTCTTGATTGGACGATGCCGGTTCTCTTATTGCTTGTTTTAATATAAACCTTGTGGTTTCTGTTTCGGCGTTCTAGAAAAAAAATAGGGTTTTTTTGTTCTTCGTTTGCTTGTTTGTATATCTTCGTTATGTCATGTAGGTATGAGTTGCAGCTGGCTCTGCTTGACTGGGAGATCTTATGCATAGGGATGTGGTTAATGATTTGTGTGTTTAGTGAACTGGGTCGGGTCGGGTCGGGCTGGGAGGAGGAGGCGGACGGTAGAAGTAAATAATCTATTACACCCATACTCTGAGTTAGTTTCCCGTTAGCCTTATTCGTAGATAGTACATACATACCATACTGTCTATTGAGCGCTGTAGGTGACATGGGGAGATTATTAATGTATGCATGGCATCCTATCTATCCCGTTCGTCCCCCCGACCCCCTCTTCTCTGTTGGGATGGCTTAGCCCAGGCCAGTACAGAACTCGATCTTCAGTTGATTATGGGGGGCTTTTAAGCTTATTCCAGCTGCGAAGCTTGTACTTAACGACGGATGATTAATAGGAAAGACCAGGTCAGCTATATCCCGATGACTCCTTTATTTTTGCCCTTTGATGAGTGCAAATCAGGCACCGATACCGTCTCTAGTCTTCCACCATGCAATGGCCCTTTCGGAGTGTTAAAGGTGTATTCCCCTCCACGCTTGAGGAAATTTGGTCTTTGAATGCCCCCCCCGCGTCTAAATCGAGCTGTGTTTGGAAGGCCTAAAAAAAAACCAAGACCCGTACCTGCCCAGCCTAGCCCAGGTGGAACTCCTCTTCTTTGGGAGTCTACCCCGTCGGCAGTTTTTTTGTTTGGGACCGCGCTGGCGGGTCTCACTTCTCAATTGGAATCGTGGGGTTTGATGTGTTGGATTTGAGACTGGAGTGCGTCGGCGGTAATCGATGCACGTACCTACATGTGTACCTACGTATGCTGCTGGATGACGGCCCGGCCGGGCTGGGCGTGAGCCTAATATTCCACAATGAGTGGCAGAGTAATAATGTAGGTACATAACGTCCCGTACCAGGTTTGGCGCTCGGCATCATACGCTTATCTTCCTTCCATCCATCCTTCCTTTCGATCCTTCCTTCCTTTTTTTTTTTTTTTTGAGTTGTCAGATTTCTGAGTGGTCTTAGAGCTACACACACCTAGGATAAGGCTCGAGTCTACCTACTCAGGGTTCCTTGAGCTGGCCGGATCGGGCAGCCTCGTACCCACCATTACCGCTTTTGCCTTAAAAAAAAGGGCAGGGTCCAATCAGGCTGGATCATAGGGCGTCACTCGCAATGCGGGCCCGGTCCCTTTTGGCTCAAACCCGTCCCGTTCGCAAACAAGCCCGAGAAGCGAGCAGCAGGGAGATCTATTAATAGTCCTAGCCAGTGGTCAAGTGTCTATATGCCGGCGAAAACAACTGAATGGAACAACCCGCCCGTGAGCTGGAAGGTTTGGTCGCTGGAATAGGGCAGAACAGGAACATGCGCACTAGCTAGCAGTGTACCACCTCGCGGCCGTGTGTTGCACTTTGGACGGAAGTTTTGTTCGGCCCAGTCCTTCGCCCAGTGCCCGGCCCGTATCCGCCAGTTATTCTCTCCCGGCCTAGGTTGTTTAATGTGTTTGGTCTCTATAGCCAGGACTTGCCCTTCTTCTATGTTCTTCGATCCGTGGACTCAATCCCATACCTATATACCATTCTTGATGGGGCCTTCCGTCCCCTCTTCCACCCAATCTATACACCCTCCGGCCTCTCCAGCTAGTAGAATAGTTTTAAAATTTATGAGAGCTCTAACCGTTACTCCAATCCTCGGGACCTTCTATAGCTAGACCCTCAAGTTGAGCAGTCAGAGGGTAGAGGGTGTTCAGTTTCACCCAATTTAAATTTGTTGCGACCCCCCATACTTGAAAACAGTAGATAGGGCGTATGCACCAATTAATAGATCAGCACAATAACAGCCAAGGGCTATAAATAAAATAAATAGATAACAGGAAAAGATTTATACCTGCGAGTGATATTCCATGACCCAACGAACCCAAATGTAGTCTCTCCGTACCTCCTCGCCATAAGCTCCCACTCCAGCCGCGCTCGCGGTAAAGAGAGGTGAGTAGCTAGTCTATTTCTTTTGGAGGCCGATGCTCCAGGGTCCAAAACTGATGTCTTGGGGAGTGTTCAGGGATTAGCTATTTTGTGTTACAGTGGGTTGGGGCATGGGATTTCAGTTGAGATGTAGTCTACATTGAAGGATGTTGATATCTACATAATAGAACACAACCTAAACCCTAGTCGTTCTTTTCTTGAACGCTATAGTGCATAAAATGGGGTAAATAGGCACTCCTCCAGAGTGATACCCTGAGCTAGTATGTACATAATTACATGTAATATAAGCGTGAGCCGGCCACTAGCTACATGCAGCTACATGAACCACCCTCAACCAGATCATCAAATTAAATTAAGATTTATAAGATATGTACATCATACACAATACATAATTTGAACCCTTTTTTCTATCATGTACCGGTAGCATGAACAACCGAGGCCCAGCAGTGATCACCACCACTTCCATATCCCTTACCACGAGTAGCGCAGGCAGCGCAGTTCCACCAGCAACGTTGGACGTGACATAGTACCCTTGAATATGTGGGATCGATGGATGTACCCCTTCCGGGAGAATTGTCTACCATCAAATTTAGTATTTTGCCGTTTCCACCCCCCCCCCCTATTTATTTATTTAAGAATATTAAGAGCCGGATAGATCTGTAGGATTAATTCAACCCATTCTCGGGGACGCTTGTCGCTGGCCCATGCCATTATCTCGCCGCTGCGGGGAAATATGGGGTTAGAGGGTGGCTCTCGAGGGACGAGCTATTGTGGGTAAGGGTGTGAGTCAAGGTTCATCTCCCATACCCCGCACTCACAGTAAATATATATATAGGCATCAAGAAAAGGGGCACTATTAGAATAGATATTTGTTACTGCGGAGAGCTAGAGTCGCCGATGAGATATGTTCGACATAAGTTTAAAGTTTGCAGCCCCGAGCCCGGCTCTTCCCGCGATACAATGAGGTTCTAGGCGACTACAGCTCCATAACTCATAACTCACAACCTACACTACATGTAAGCTGCTTATTCCTAGAATCTTCTCAGGGTGAGCAGCGAGCTGTGCATAGGGGGTGGGCACGAGACTACATCAAATCGCTGCTTTATACTCACCGCAGCAGACATAATCGCCAGCAAACCATTACCTAATTCTAGGCCAGTAACTGAGGCCGACCACAGCCCATGGTGAACCGAACAGTTTTGCAGTAAGTTATGGCTAATCTACGTCAAGCCACTTCGTGGGGAGCCAATAGAAAGGGTGTTATCACGATCCTCCTCTATCTTTTTGTGCGTGAGATACATTTTGTGCGTGAGATAGTTGCGGGGTAGGAATGGAGTACGTAGGCTTCCCGGCCGAGCTTCATCCTTAAGTTGAGCCACCGTTAGAAGGCCATGGCAGCTGTACATCGCGATGCAGCCTATGTTGTTTTCTCAATCCCAGGACTAGATATGGTCAAACATCTCGGAAATATCCCGATCAGGCCTAGTCTATAATTCTATGGTTCTTCAAATAACATGTGTTCCCGTAATATCAGCTCGATTCGAGCTCTCTTAAAGTCTCTATCCTTTGATAGCAGGTAATCTCATGACGCTGAACAGACCTCAAATCCTGCATTATTTGCACTTTTCGAAAGCGCCTTGCTTCGTTGCGTGCATTCTATGGTGAATTGTAGCCGGTCATATTCCACATATTCCCGAAGTCAGAAACCACTAAGAATTGAAGATTTTGTCGCTTGCGTAAAAACTGGATAGGCTATTTTGTGCTCGAACGTCCCTTCGAGATGAATATACCACTTAAATTCATTTTACCCACGACACCCGATCTTGAAGTGAGTTTTCTCTGCACTGCCACAGCCCCGCTGTGTTCAGTATCCTAGTCCCCTATTGTTATGTATATCCTTATCAATCAAATCACAAGCACTTCTGTTGCTTACGTACGCCTCCCCATAGTTGATGTCATTGATCGTCAAAAAGTCCTAAGTCCGGACCGGATTTGGTATCTCAATAGTATCTATAGAAACCATAGGTGAGCTGTAGTCGATAAAGAGGATCGGAGGTACTGTAGGGGTGCACAGGAAAGCATACATGTAGAATATCTCAGTATCGGTTTTAGCCTATAAGTTTAAAGCGATGGCGTGAATACGCATACATCTTATGTACTTCTACGATGCCAAGCATTGTAATTTCTTGTTTCGACGTTTAGGGAAGCAGGAAGAAATATGTAAGTACTTCTTGCTTCGAAGAGGGACCAATAGGAGAATTTTCGTTAAAAACCTGCAGGCAGAAGTAGCACAACTCCGGGTTCAACTCTTGTTATAATTATCTAGGCATTGTTATTGGGGAGGAACTATATTCAGGTCCACACACCAACTAGTTGAGCTTATGAAAACTCAAAGGTAGAATTTGTGTTCCATAATGTGACATATAATTGCTGAATAAACGTGGCATTTCCACTCTTATAAATCCTCCGGTAGGATCAAAGATTAATTAAACCTTTAGATTCACTGTTAAGTATGGGTTTCTGTCCTTAAAGTGCATGTGATTACGCACGCAAGGATTCTAGAAATCACTTGCAAGTAGATGACGTCTCCTCAGGATGCATAGATGCGCGGCGAAAAACTCCCCCAATGATAATGTCATCTGGAGATCATCCAACGGCTGCGGTCAAAGGATGGTCGGGTAGGAATTGCGGGTTTCAACGGGTATATAGTAGCGGTAGGTCTGTGATTTTACATTAGAACGGGCCCAAGGAATCATTGGATAAGGTCATATTTCCCTTTCTTTTCTGGCATAGCCTCGTAGTGCCCATAGCTCCTAAGCCGAAGTGCTCATGGCTACCCAAGTGTTAGTGATGTCCCAGTTCGCACTTCTACCTGAGCATGAGTCGGGAATCTCAACGTACGTACCGAAATCGAGGATCTTTAGTTCCACAAATCCTGATTTGGTCGTCTATAATACGTACATACATTGCAGATCACAATTCCTCTCATAGGGAATTTTACCGTCGAATACCGGCCCCGAACCTTAAGTGCGTGTGTGGGGGGTAGCTGATCCGATGCTGCATCCATTTGGTGAGTGATGTCTCATGATGCGGACATGACTCGGCCGAAAAAAAAAATCTATCAAAAGGCTGTAAGGTACGCATAGAGAGTCTTGTCTTGGAATGAAGTTATTGTTGGGAACTTTATGTCTTTAGGCGAAATTTTGTGATCTGTTTCAGGAACGTTGGAGATCCTGCGAGATCATCAGCCCCAGCCATAGTGACATCGCAGTATTGGGGGGGGGGGGGTACATCAATCATACAAGGTAGTTATGTGCAAAAAATTTATTACAACCCCCCATAATATCGACTTTGATATTTTATACTACCCCGGAAGTTGACTACGACCATCAAGTAGTTCCGTGGTGAAGTTCATGACAGATAAGTAGTACCTGCGTTACCGTTTAAATCAATTTAGAATTCAAATATCGAACCGGACTTAGAGCGGCCGTGACAGAGTGTAAAGTCCGAAACACTTTTGATAGGTGGAGCGCATATCGTAGTTTCTCATATCCACAAGGGGATGGTACCATTGCGAGCCTCCAGTAATCTTTGCAGTTGAATAAAATACTTGTGTCCGGATTGAGTACATTGCCTATGCCACGTTGTGGGTATTGTTCCTTTTTTGCCCCCCCTCAACTAATTGGGAGATATTCGAGACAGGCTTGGCGCGACGTGTATGTCTTTATCGGCTCCGCGCGTCTAGACCTTTGACCAGGCACGGCAACTTTGAGGTATGAAACTCAAGATGTACAATTCCTATACCTATTTTGAGCCAGGAAAGCGGAATTCAAATAGATACATGTATGCAGTTGCTAACGCCTGCATCCGTAAAAAAAAAAAAAAAAAAAAAAAGGACAGAATAAGGATGGCTAGCGACAGAGTCGTCCATTGGGTCTATTGCAAAGCTTAACCAAAGTACATGCAGTGTACATTTCGTCTCCAGTGAATAGTCAACCTAGCCGCCCTCACGCAACCTGATGGTAACCTGATGTTGCAAAGACCACTTTGGTCACCTGCTAAGTCTGTTGATGAAGGCGCTGCTCAAGATTTGCCCGGCACAGCGGACATATCGCATGTAGACGGGTTTATTCAACTTCATGAAGTGGCGATCGTATCCAGAAGAAATGCACATACGCGTGCGCGTTGCAGGCTGCGGGCTTTCTCCGTCTGTTGGGTTGCCGCACGGCTTGCTGATTTATGATGAATAAAGTGGTGGCCCGTAGTGGCGCCAGACTCTTTTGAAAGACACCTTTTTTTTTTTTTTTTTATGCTGAACTTAGTGGCGCTTTATGGTATTGGTGTATAAAACCAACATTCTTTCTCATAAGTTGCGGCCCTTTTAAAGTTTGTAGTTGCAAGCGCTCACCCAAAGCTACAGGCCACCTACAATAGCTTACCCCTGAGCGCTAACCGCGATCAGCTCTACCCTCCTACTACAAGCTATCTCCATAACATTGCATCACTACTATCAAAAACTACCCCGCTATTTTCCTTAAATTGCGGAGCAGCAGTAGCTAAAACCTTCTCATCCCCTTATCTTCTCATCTTCTCATTTTCTCATCTTCTCATCTTCTCATCCTACCTTACACCCTCAAACGTCACATAACCATGTCTTTATATCAACAGCTTCCTAACGATATCCTCTTCTTGGTCCTCGAGGCTGATTACAGCATCAATGGAAAGTCTGCCCTATCCAAATGGCGGCTTGTCAACAGCATGTACAGCAGATTTGCCTCGAGGCTACTTTTCAACAGTCAATCCTTCACCTTCGGAGGTGAAACAGATAAAAAGTCAATTGAATCCCTACGCCTCCTAGATGCAAATCCAGGAATTGCGCGGGTGGTCAGGAAACTGACCCTAAGAGGATTTATATCTACCGAAGATAAACACAGCGAAGTGTAAGTTTAATCTCAATGGCTCTAAGGCAAAGTTCGGTTAAGTTCTGACATGTTTCTAGACCCGCACTTTTGAGAAGGGTTCTGAGTAAGATGGAAAGGCTTGACCATCTCAATTGGGATCTGACCGTGGAAGAATCTCGGCTCATGAACGAGACTTGCAGCCAAGAAGAAGTACAGGCTTACACACGAATAAATCCTCAAGGTTTCTGGATGTCTCGTCCTAGGACTCTAGTCGAGCTTTTTAATGGAGTAGCTGCAATCCCAAATCTCAAGAGGTTATATTTGAATATGCCTTGGTGGGAGGCTGCAATCCTTAAGCCTTTGAATACAAAAGCTGAGATACACTTGCAAGCGCCGGGTGCTGGGATTTATGAATGGGAACCGGAAACCAGTACAAACATGAAAGATGTTTTCGGCCCATTAGCATCCTTGGATATCACTGTTCAGGAGTACACTGGCAATAGCTTTGTTCACACACTTCTCAAAAAATCCCAGAATACCCTTAGGCACTTATCTTTTCGTGCAACAAATGGTCTCGATCACCCCGAAAAGTACACTAACTTGGTCTTCCCGAAACTCCACACTTTGGTATGGGAGGTCTATAACCCGAATAGATTCGACAGAAAAAGTACGAATCTAAATAGCTCATCCCAGAACTCTCCATCGGCCTTACGCAAAAGCAAAGCGTTTTTCGACGCATTTATCGAGCGCCACCCCGGAATCCGATCAGTTAAAATTGTCTTCAACAACTCAACATTTCCTGGAAACGTTGTTGAAAGTACTGCTATCAACTCTTGTGCAGGCCCGTTTATTGATGCTTTGAAAAGGTTGCCTAAACTTGAGTTTCTTCAGTTTGTCGGACTTCCGGTCTCTTGGGACCTTGCGGTATCAATTGCGAAGCAGCATCCCCGCCTTCAAGGCCTCTGGTTGCCAATAACGCTAGAGTCGCTCGAGGAACCGTTCCAGTATACGCCTTCGGAAGGAAAAGCAAAACCTTACGTGAGCGAATTGCGAGAGTTAATATCTTTCACGCCGCAGCTCAAGCTCCTCTGCTTGAATTCGCAAAAAACATGGCAATTTGAACTTTCAGATGCAGTTTCAAAGGTAGCAAAGGGCTCAGGGACATTAGACTTGGGCATCGTTACTTGGGCTAGCCAGTCAAAATCATGGTATAGATATGATTCCAACATAGCCTGGGGCGACCGGATATCCGAGCGGTTGAGGCAGCGTCCTGAACTTGTCCCGGCGTCGAATCTTCAGTTCTGGCCACGAGTTCCAAGGCCGAGCGGCGAATGGCTTGATAACCCGGAGTGGGATAGTCCAAATGACTTTACGAGCGGCTTGAGAGATGGTAAGTGACTTTTTTGCAATAGTTTTTTTTGATTAATATCTAATTTTTAAACACAGATGTTACTGGGAATTCTATTTTCGATATTTCAAGGACATATCGGGGGAGTCGTTTTCTTTCAACTACACAAATTTGAACGCGGGGCGTTTCGTTTGCAAATATTCTTGGTGTATTATCATTATGATTATTCCCTCTTAAAGTTCTACACATCACAAATACTTCCTTTTAAAAGTTTATTGGATCTGCCTGTCGATCATTACATATATTTCTTTCTTTACCCTGAATTAAACATGTATAATAAGGTATGTTTAAAATATTAATATAGCTTTGTACAAAAAGGATTATTACAAACATTACTCTCATGCTCCTTGTAACGAAGTTGGTATCTCCTGAGTTTCTAAACCAAAACGGTTTGCTCATGATTGACGGTGCATTTCTCAGCCCAAGAGGTACACAGTAGTAGTATTGCTACCACTTAATTACTCATCCACAAGGGTCGGCCTTGAAACAACTGTGGTCACAAGGCAAACATCCCATAGACGGCAGGTTGTTGATCTTCCCCGTGCATCCTTGCCTTTCTGACCTCCAAGTAGTCGAACGCTACATCTTAGCATTTTCGATACATATCTCAACCAGGGAAAGTTCAACCAGGGTGCCCCTCACCGGACTACCTGTACTTGCTCGCTTTAGTCACATGCACACCGTACTTGGGAAATCAACTCATGAGGGTTTGTACAATGTTGCCTAGGTATATACACGAATCCCCCTTGTTGAAGTCATAGCCACCGCTCTATCTAGCTAACAGTTGAAGATATTTTATAGGTAAGAATATCCTAAATTATGAAGGTACAGCGAAAGTGAAAAGATACTTACGTCACTCAGTTGAGAGGCGGTTTGGTCCATGAAAGCTCCGGCGTTAATATAATCCTGGGCCATCTGCACCGGAATGACTGCCACCACAAAAGTATCTCACCGGTTCAAAACGGGTATTCAAGCAGTTAGGAACTCTCTTTCCCCGACCCTTTGCCGCTATCACAATGTATACGTGCCTAATATGCCTTGGCTGCAATTAGAGTATGTAGATACGCAAATTAAAAGAGTTGTCTGGGGATCTCATCCTAGGGTTGTGGCAGGAGTGAGACTTCCGACCGACCGGCCAAATGTGTAGGGTTTCTCGGTTACTTATCGGCGAGTCCCTTCTCAAACGATGTGTCTTAGACTTATGCACTGACCCAAGATGATAGCCTGTATAACGGTATGGTATGGATATGTAGCTAGTGCATTACCCCGAAGGACACCGAGAGCCCTGTCAGACGCAGCAGCCTGTCGCCAAAATCTGAACCAGCACTTGTGGTAAAACCCCAAAACCATATGAATCTAGATACCGTCTACATAGGAAGAATTGCCTATTCAGAAGGATACTCCATGTTTAAGGGGAAAATTTGCTTAAAAACTCGCGAAGAAACAGTCAAATTAGAAACTCCTATCCGTTAGTCTATCAATGCTAACCCTATATTAGAGGAATTGAATTTGTATGGAAGATCTATTATTTGATAAGGGAGATAATGGGATCTGTTAGTAAAGCCACACTACATCTGCTCCTCTAGCTCTTTCCTGGGGGGTCAGCATTTTACTGACAGACTAAGGGATACAAACACTTGTATGAAGAGATCAGTACCATAACATATCTCCACCAGCTTTCAAGGTATTTGAGTCAGAATTCCTTTGAGATGGTTCTCACATAAAGGAATAAATCTTCATAACGATCTCAACCCCACCTTTCTCCTGTGATTATTCAGTTCAATGGATTTTGTATAGAGTTCTGGTACCAGTTGCGATGCGACAGGTTTCTGCGTTTGACAGGGTTCCCGGTCCAAGGCGTTACCTAGATGCTTCGAAGTGCCATATACTCATGTTTTGGGCTCATATGTTCGAAAGGGATGCGTTCTGCGCGAAACCCGGACGTCGGGGGAACCAACAAAACTGTACCTTATCAAAGGGGGCCTGAAGAATTTGTTGCTAAGAAATTCCTGATACAAATACCTACTGCCGGAATTATATAGCCATTTGTGGCGCATTACCGGCCGTTGAAATTTCCCAGGAGCTCATGCCTCGTGCCTAATGTTTTTCATGCATACAAGGATTATAGAGATGCCAATCTACCGGCCAATTCAGTTCTGCGCCCCCAACGACGGGTTCAAGTTCTATTAGATTATTTCCACCTCTATACGTGTATCAGCTGTTGAACTGGGTATGAACATGCATACAAAGTATGTCTAAAGGAACTATTTCCCGAACATTATAGTCGATCTTTGGTATCAATTGGCCTACGATGACACATGCAATAATATTAACAAAGGGTATCCTTAGGATAGGTTATCAAAATTTCAAATACTATTAAACAACAAGGCGATTGTTTTTCTTTTCTTTTCTTTTCGGGGGCTTGCCGGGTGAATGATGAGGCTCGAGATAGTGAGCGCGCCAGGTTGGCTAGTGTTGAGGAGGAGTGTGTATGTAGTTCTTTTACTTTTGACAGGGTGAGGGAAGAGGAGAGGAAAACAGGTCGGCCCCAGAGGGAGGTGGGCCATTGCCATAGCCTAAGGGCTGGATGCAATAAATGAATTAAACAAAAAAAAAAACAAAAAAAAAAACAAGGCGATAAATTAGATCACATAATATCACTCGGAATTGTCGTTAGATCATACCTCCTCGCGGAGAGTACATTTTACCAAGATAAAGCGGTTGTAACATATCTAGACATTACTAATTTCCACAATCTTTTTAGAGACGACTTTCTATATGACACAAACTAATCTTTGTTGTGTTCGGTCATTCATTATCACTCGGAGCACCCACAAATATCTACCCTAGTTACGCTATTTATAATATACCTACATATCATTTACCGGGTATTCATGCATGGGTTCCTAGTAGGGAGTGGTGGAACCTTATATATATTTGCCACTTGATCACGTAACATGTTGGTAACGTCTCCTGTTAATCTTTGCGCTGCGCCTCTCTCGATCGACTGGCGTTAGATTTTGCCTTATCAGACCACTGAACCTGCAGCTAAGGGGAAAATTGCGGGGTCGGGCCAACAGGTTTCAATTAGCGAAGAGAGGTTGGCATATACTGGGTGATATTCGGCATATCTAGTATCTATGGTATTTGTGGCGATTCAGGCCTGGGCTATGGGGGGGGGGGGATACCGGGCCCCTGGGCTCCAGGCCTGATTTGGAGTTGAGTTTCAATGCCACGATATGGTATGAAAAGCCTGTAATATTGAGTACTAGTGTATTCAATAGGGTCAAACGCAACTGAGGCAGTGCGTTTCCGTCAAACATTTACGACTGGTTGGACATACGACGTTATAGAATTGTTAAACCTTAGAAACTCCCGAAACCCGCACACGCACAATATTATGGGCGAATTGGTTCCCAATACCACTCAATGATTAGCCCTCTTTTAATACACGCTTGAGCATTAATATCCTTAATGGAGGAATACGATCTTCTAAATCATTTCAAGTCACTCGGTTTTATGTGTCAAACCAAAATCGAAACTTACCAAATATCTATGCCGACCCTGTCGATCAATCCATCGCCGGGCCCTTATCAGCATCCGTACGTAATAGGACCTCTAGGTATCTACTCTTAGCACATGCAAGTTACTCAGCGCTTTAAAGTATACGGATGAACTACTTTATACTAACATGTATATACTACTCAACTATAGAGATATTTAATTTCTCGCAATTTATTAAACCGCGCGTAGATCAGAAATCGGATCCGATGTCCGGGTCTGGGGAATCGAAATTTCCCAGCGAAAATCGCTTTCTCTGTAGACCAATTATTTGGGATTTGGTCGGGATGATTACTCGCCGGGAGACCCAGTGGAGTAATCAGTAACATGGGGCATGTGCAACAGACATTGCACTGGGGATAGGTCATGGCGATAGCCGTTTATGGTGGGATATATGGGAGTTGATAATTGATACCCAACCCAAGCACAGGCCTTGGAAGACAATTCCCGTGACTTGAAATTGTCATTGCACCATATCGGCCGTCGACCAATTAACAACGCACGGTATCTGCGACAACACGCATCCCATCCCCACATTTCGTGCGCCATAGATAAAACATCAGCTGTAGATCCGAGCATGTGCCAGGAACTCGGATAGCACCCTTTTTTTTTTTTCCTTTTTTTTTTTTTTTTTTTTCCTTCTTCTTCTCCTCCCTTCTTTCTCTGGATGTGCGCAGTTCGAAAGCTCGAAACAAACTCGCTCTTGAGGTTATGATTTATGTTAGGCGGCCATTTCAAACAGTTCTTGTAGCCTTAATTACTCTTTCGGCAGCAACATCACAGATAGGTAGTTGCATACATCACAATATCTGGATAGAGCATGTGTGTGTGTGTGTGTGTGCGTGTGTATGGGCTGGCAATAGAAGTAAATTCTGGACACTTCGATTGCTTCTGCACTAGCTCTCAGCTACATATTTCAAATGTTTTCTATAGAATCAGAAGGAGGAACTGGGAGGAGGAAGGATGTACACAAACAGACCGTATATTCTAGACAGGCCAGGGGTAAAGTAGACCAGTACCAATACCTAATCCCCTTAATTCCCAGAGGGCTTATAAATCCATCCAGTCGGGCCTGTCTATCCTGTCTGGCGGATCGCTCCGGCAATACCGTTTGACAAATTATTGATGCCGGGTCTCTCGGGTGGAAAAGGTTCCCCTTCTTGGGAAGCTTGTAATCGTCTCGGTACGTACGGTAAGTGGTGCAAATACTCTACCTGCTACATGCTCTTCACGAGCCCGGCCGTATTATGGGCCCGTATCGGTTGTGAGTATGTGTGCGTGCGTACTCTAGGAGCTAGAGTAGACTCGAAGGGGTCCGGTATTCTCGGATGTATGTATGTCAGTCAGTTTCTGTTAGATGTTAGACATAGCATGGGGGGGGGGGCATGGCCCAGTGAATACGGTATATACGAAGGGACCTACATACTTTACATGCACACCCCATTTGCAAGCTTTCCCCCCTCGTGAACCCATGAGTCATTACCACTCACTCACCTCTCCAGCCGCAACGAATTTTTAGGTGGTGTCCGGCGATTGGTGTAAACCCAACACGCGACTCTCTGATTTGAGTAACGAAAACGAACCCTACCTGCATTGCGTTCTGCAGCCCACGACGAATTTGGTGGTTACGTATGTATACTTACATGTATGTAGCATATATCGAGGGGGAAGGGTTGTCTAAGCCTCAATCAACTCTCTACCCTAATCTACTCCAACATGGGGGAGTGCCTACATTTACGTAGGGTACATACTTGGGTACGTTGCGGCTCCCCGATAGGGCTGAGAAATTGAGTGATGATGATGGATCTCTCTTCCTTGATCTTTTCTTTTCTTTTCCCCTCCCCAATACCTGCTCTAGTGTATGGGGGAATCCAAGGGATGAAGGTCAGGCAGATGGATTGTTTGTTCAGGGATCGGACGGAGAGCGGAGGGGGAGGGGGGAGGATGGTGGGTATTGATGCTTTATGATACATGTTGCCTAGGGCTAACTAACATCGCCATGCGCACACTGAACTCTGCCCGCAGATCTGTTAAACAGAAAAGAAAAGAAAAAAAACTACACACTTCTCCTCTCTCGAGCGAAAAAGTGAGAAAGGAAAAAAAAAAAAAAAAAAAAAGGGTGCAGGCAGGCCCATTACCATCTGCTAGTTCCCGAAGCGCAACTTCAAGGCAAATTCGTGGAACCGAAGCAAGCAGCCCCCTCCGTCCCCCCCCCCCCTTCCCTGTCGGCTCCCTCTCTATCAATTCCAAATATACGGTAACTTATACATCTGTCCGAACCCGTGTGTACCCTTCGTATGTGTGTTTGAAAGGCTCGACTGATGACCCTATTCCCATGAGCTCATTCATGCTCGCTCGACAACAATAACCCCTCCCCCCCTCTCACAAACATCATGAATCAGTCAAGGATAACTAATATGATCCCAGCACGCGGCGCGGCTCTTTCGTATATCTACGCGGGACGGGGGAATACAACAAACCATACTGGGGCGGGAGCCCCATCCCCCCCATGTCTGCATCATTGTTTCTCCGCCCGATTACTTTTTACTCTACTCGATATCCCAGATCTCGGTCCCTCTCCACATATCGATGCTTATGGCGGGTGATCCGGAAAAAGGTTACTTAACTCTACTATATGGATCAACGTGGAGGAGAGGAGGAGGCTCTGCATACATACATACATCACATCACATACTTTTGGGGCATTTAGCCTGGTTGGGTGGGTGGTATATATATATATATATATTGATCCTAGAATAGGGAAAGGTTTCCGCTATATACGGCGGTCCATGAATCTGGGGTTAAATAATTAGCACCACCTATATGATCAAAAGATCAGAAACGTACATGCAGGTTATATCGATATTATATCAAATGCCCAACTAGCACAGCGAACAAGCAGGAAAGGGCATATGGGATGGTATCGATATCCCAGCTGGCTGGCCGATGCGTGATCCGACGACATCCGGATATCCAGAATGGACAAAAAAGAAAATCCCAATTAAAAAAGAAAAGAAGCAATATACAGATCCTAAATCAAAATGTTCCCCTCTTTTAAAAAGAGAATAATAAAAATAAAAGGGATGAAACTAAAAAACTTAGCTCTCCCATCCATCGTATCGTATCGCATCGGGACCGGCCGTTCCCACCAACTACTTTTCATGTACCACTAAACTAGGCGGGTACTACATGAGCACCTAAAAAGTACATAGGAGTTACACCAGGACTGGGGTCAGCGAGCAGAACATATCACACAGCACTTCTTGTAAATACCCCCTCCCCACAATAGGGCCCAAGGCAACGAATTTTTTTTTTTTTTTTTTGTGTGTTTTCCAAATATAGTTTTTAGATTTCCCTTTCTGAAAAGGTGTTTTTTTTTTCGCATTTCACCACGAAAAAATTGTGGGTAACTGATCCGATCTGCTTCTACCGTACATGCTCGCCTGCCTAGCTACCAGATAGCTACAATGTAGCTTCTTTTCCAGCCTCAGCGCCCCCCCACCCCCCCCCCCCCCCCCGGCGCGATCGAACAAAGCGGAAAACCCTGAAAAGGAGTATTGAAAAAACAAGAGGTTATCTTGATAGAAAAGAAAAAGTAGAGAATGATAATATAAAAAAAATCCCATAATACTCCAGTAAAAACTCCCATCGCTGCAAATCGTAGTCTACCGCCGTTCATGCATAAAATCAATCATCCTTCGTTCGAGCTGGTGTACAATGTCCCATCTCTAAATGTTAACCCCTCCCCCCAGTGCCAAAAAAGAAACCCAATCAACCCACAAAATGAATTCGTACTCCCCGTCCTGTATAGCGCTGCGTAACCATCAAGCAAGAAAAACACCATAAAACAATAAAAATTAAGGAAATAACACCGTCACCACCCCTTGGCAAGGAAAAGTTTCTATAAAGTAGAGTAGTAGTAGTAGTAGTAGTAGTAGTAGTAGTAGTAGTAGTAGTAAGACAAGCTAAAGGAATGGCGATGCTAGTGATATGGCTACAAATGCTCTTGCTTGATCATGAGTGGGGGCGAATTGGAGGCATGTGAATGCGCAGGACTTGAGTGGTCATCGTAGTAGTACTGGGTAGAGAAGAATGATGGATCTGGAGATTCTAGAAATGCTTGTTAGTCATTTTTCAAGAGTCAATCCAAGACCTGGGGCATTATTCTTACCAGCAAGACCCGCGTAACTGAGCGAGAACTGGCTCATGGTTGTTTCATCGAAGCACATTGAGCTTGATTTTGGGGTCATGTAGTCGTTGAGGTAGGTAGATGAGATTTTTGTTGATGGTAGTGGGAGATATGACTGATCCGCACTGCAAGTTGTATCCACGACCGAGCTCATCGTAGGCGCCGATGAGTACGATGAGTAAATGTACTGGTTATTTGATGAGTGGTAGTCTAGTGGAGGCTCACTCGAGATACCGGCTGCAGAAGGGTAGTAAGGTGTCGGCGACGACGATGAGTATGAATTTGAGTTGTTGCTGCTAGCGGCGCTCCTGTACTGCGTTGAGTATGGTGAGGAAGAGGTAGTGTAGGTCAAAGGTGGGAGGTAGGCGCCCCTGTGGTCGTGCTCTCTGTTGTCCATAAGACCTGTAGGTGGTGGGGGGGAAGCCAGCGCATGCTCAGCTGAGGACTCGCGAGTGGAGCGGCCATCTGTATCTTCACCGTTGGGCGAGATGGAGCGGGAAGCAGCTCTGCGCTCAAGGTCTTCGAGACGGCGCTTCAACTTCTTGCGGTAGTTGCGCTGGGCAATGCGGTTCTGTATCCTTCTGCGCTCAGCGAGATCTGAGATCTTTGTCCAGTCCTCATCCGGGTTTGTGCTGCCTCTGAACTCGGTTGTTGAGCTTGATACCCTGGGTGTCTGTCTGGTGGTATATTGATTTGTGCTTTCGATGGGGGCCATGGAGGACATTATGGGAGCGGAAAAGTTATATCGGTGGGCTTGATGGTTCATATTGGTTTTTGGGACGTATGAGATTCTGATAGGTATCGTGTAGGAAGGTGTGATACTAAGATCTGTGAAAGTTGATTCCCGAAGAAACTTATGTGAGATTGGAGTTATATATATTCTAATTCTCTTGACTTATATATCTCTCAGGAGCAGCTCTGAGCGATTTGAGATGGTGTTGAGGGATGAGTAGATGCTATACTGCTAGTTGAAGTAGTAGTAGTAGTAGTAGTAGTAAAGCTTGGACGGAAGGAATAATGAGATATAGCCAGACCAGAATGTGAGAAAGACCACAACTATAAGTACTCACGATTTAGCTGCAACACCTAACTGGTTTAGCAAGCAACGCAGCACACCCCTCCACTCCACCACACCCACACCAAGCACCACCCATCTAATCCTCCTGTGTCACCCGGTGCTTTGGCAAAATTGAGCGCAAAGAATGTTCTGTGCTTGTTCTTTCGGGAGTAAGGCTGGAACTGCAAGTCCTGCAGAAGGGGGTGTGTGGAGAGAGGGATGCACGTCGCCACATTTGGGCATTGACTGGCAACCCATGTTCTTTCTCCTGACCAAGCACCTTACATCCCCTGTTTTTTTTTTTTTTTTCTTTTCGAAATTCATTTTTAGACCTCTGTTAGGGTACTGGGGGGCCTCCCATTGGTTGAGGGGCTTTTGTGTTTATTTCACCGCAGACTACTGGAACTAAGGCCAGGGTGCCATCCATTTCTGGAGCCTGGCGGAGTTAACGGCTGCCATGTTAATGTAGGTTGTTTGAGGAAGTGGGAAAAATAGCAAACGTAGGAGGCTTTTACAGCCACACGTAGGGCTGCTAGAGGGTATAGTTGGTAGAGGGGTATTCTATGTACATGACAGACCCTATACTCTCTCTCTCTCCTCGTCACTGATAGTCAGTACTACATGTATAATGCCCGTGCACGAGCGTTACATAACTCGAGGACCGACTTACCTACTACATCACTCGAAAGCGCGAGTCGCGCTTTGATGACGATGGGACCTTGATTATTCATTGCGAAGGTGATCGGATTATCTATTTACCTTCGTACTTAGTTTACACCCCCCCCAGCCCTAATTCCGATGATATTCCTCTCATATACATAGCAGGTGGCTGCTGGGGCTACTATGCATCATGATTTCAATTTAGGGAGTATGGGCTTCAGCTATTATCAGGAGCTGAAAAAAGCCATTTGCGCGCAAAATTTTCTTCCCCTTTGCTACCTATTTTTTTTTTTCTTAATTCCGATCACATTCATGATTGAAATCGCCCGAAATAAACAAATTAGTTTTAGCTATTTTAATTCCCCACATATGCCCCAAAAGGGCAAATCCAAACAGAGTTGCTGTGAAGATGCGGGTTAAGGAAAAAAAAAAAACGAATCTTCCTCGGGCGCCTTCCGTAGATAATTTTTAGGACGCCGTACAGGAACTAGGTTACAAATACATAACTGTATAATACGTAGTGCCCTTTCTTTACTCTTTACTTAACTTAGACCCCGAGTTCGGTTTGGGTTAAGCATCGGGATCCGATCAAGCGATGTCTTGTGTTGCTAACTGCCTAGTGATAAGAATAGCAACAGTCGGCAGGCAACTTTGAGCGAGAGAGAGAGTGCGCCTCTCCCCCATGTCAAAAATCATGCATCGCCTGGGCACACACAACCAACAACCCACGACCGCGACCCGAACCCATAACCTACATATGTTACTCGTACGAGGGTTGCCGGTTGCATTTGCATTGTATGCCCTATCATTTTAGGGAATGTCGAACGGGGGACCCTAAAGTGCCTTGCAATTAAGTAATTTAGTTATAGAGGTACATGTAGGTACGGTCTAGAGGGGGGGGGATGGGGAGGGGCTCGTTAAAAGATCCACGGCGGCTCAAGTTATGTGGCACAAGAAAGACCGGCCAGAGGAGAAACAGTTCATCGCAAGCAGTGAATGTGGCACAATATGGAAACGGAAGCGATATTTGGGCAACTTGTTCATTGTGTACCGTGTCTATATTCAATCTCCTCGTATTTTGCAGCTCTGTTGTTAATTTGTGATGCCCAACTCCTGTCTGCTGGCTGTCAACTCAACTCAACTTTAAGCTTTGACACGCCGTAGCCACAGTACATGTACATACATGTACATGTAGTTTCCTCATTTTCTCCCTTTGTTTGGACATTCCGTATATATTCCCTCCCGTGTACTACTCCCCAAATTTGATTGATTGATCTCTATAATATCCATCTACTAATTACTATCCATAGTACGCTAGAGGTCCGACGTCATTGCAAGCGATCTCGATTGCGGCGCAAACAATCTAGTTAATGCGAACCGACAGTGCTAGAGAGCCCATTATCACGGCGAGCATCATCCCTGCTGGTATTGATGAATGACTGTTCTTCGATTTACCCAGCAACAACAGCAGTGGTAGTGCTGCATAGGGCACAGCAGCATAACCAAATTGGCCAACCAACTGCTGAATCACACTACCACCATCACCACCACCACACTCGGGCTATCAGCCTTATGTAGCGGGAAACATTCCCTGTCAAAATAAAGATATCACCCTCCCCCAAATCGGAAGTGTAAGCGCATCGATCCATGGTGGCCTTTGCCGAAAGGGCGGGGAAAAAACAAGAAGTGAAGTGTTTCTGCTCCTCCCGGAACCCCCGAGATTGAGATTCATTTGCATAGTCTAACTGCATAAGTGAAGCGAGTTAGGGTACCCTGTGTGCGTAGATCTCAATGGAATTGATCGCACCCCCCAATACCCGCATACCTACATTTCAATTTGGTACACGGAACCCAAAGGGAAGCTCACAAGAGAGCAAGCTAACCTATACAGCAACCCTACCCCCGCATCTATTGCAATGAGTCTACGCGTGCATAGACTCGTAAATAGAGTGGGTAGGGGAAACATTCCACGATTGTCGACAATTGGTAGTTGCGATGTACTTGAATGGAATGTTACATAAATTAAACTCCTACCAAACAGGTCATGCCAGTATTTGCTATCGCCCTAAAAGACTCTTGACGGCACTTTACTTGCCCCTAATCTGTTGATATTGGGATTGCCTTGTTGCTACTCTAACTTCATTCTTTCGCGCTACACCGAACCGGTACGATGCGATATATCTGGCACTAAACCATATTCTCCATCCGATGATTATTGCGGACCGATCTGGCACAGCCTATGAGGCACCAGAGCATCGTGTGTTTCATGGAGGAGTGCGACAACGTGCGTGCAGTACGGTGGATGTGTGACCAGGCCCCAAAAGAGCCGCTACGGAGGAGGCTCCGTAGTTATTTCAATGCGGAAGGCTTTCAAAAACCCTTGTCGCTTGTCGCGCCGCATCTCTACGAGTCCATGTGTCCTACTCTATATACACCCTGAGGTTCCAAGACATGTATATTTCAACCCCAGAATAGCTAGTGTTAAGACATCGTAAGGCAGTTGTGTGATGACAAAGAGGGCTGTACCTTTATATTTGTTAACGTTTTGGGCATAGCACCTCCCCGAAATATCTCTACTCTTCCCTTTCGGGGTTGGCGTTCCCTTGGACATCACGAGGGTTTAGGCCTTTGACCGATAGACGTTACATGAGCCTACATACAGTCTGTGCACCAACCACGGAGACAAAAGAGGGTAGAGACTTGTTTTGGCTCTTTCCCTCAGGATATCAAGATTCAAGATACGAGTGCTATTTTTTGCACTTTTGTCGGCACTATCGGACTCGTCCCGTTCGCTAAGGATACGATACTCCGAAAATATTCACATAAACTCTCCGACTTCAAATTTCATGCATTGGAGGAACAAATACTCTGCATGGGTTAATTACGGTAGTTTTTGTTGGCCGATTACCTTTTTGGCTCAATTGATCATCGGCCAACCTCCACCCCCACGCACAAGATTTAGTTGAGTTTTGAAAAGGTTTACTAGGTGTTACATTAATTTGAGGCTCTGGTTTCCCCATGAGGCTCTGTCGGCCCCTACGAGGCTCAATAACCCTAAATGCATATATTGGTGGGGAGAGGGGTTGAATCTGTCTGCGAGACAGTCGATGTCACACACACAGAAGTGTTGACTAATTTTAGTACCCAGGGTAGTTTACATAAATGCAGGTAAATTTAGCCAGGGTTAGGTTGGTAGCTGCTTTAGGGTTTATTTCCGGAGCTTTACCTTTGGGCCCAGGGAATCAATTCGAGAGGGGGGGGGATCGTGGCTATGTCAAAACCCACGATACATTCCTTCAGCCCTAACTCTAATAAACCCTCAATACTCCATGTATCTACATACATGAATGTATGTAGTCGGTTTGGGGCCGTCCTCCTCCTGCTCCATCACCATAGGGTAGGTGGTAAACCGGCGGTACAGACCTTGTGTTGCCTAACTACATGGCCTACATGTAGGTACTCAAGTACTCTGGGTAAAACTGGGTAGAACGAGAAGGTGACTTGACGGCTGAGCTGTAACCCACGGAACAGCGGTTACAGCTTGCTAGAGTGACTCCTGGAATAGGACAGAAGGTAATGTTCAATGACAGGCAGGCCTGGGTAGCCACATCGCACTGTGAATCTCTCCGTCCATACGAAGAAGAGCACACTCTGTCCTATCTTGACCCAGAAGTAGAGTAAAATATAAAAACCGCTCAGATGCGTTGAAACTGCAGGAACTTGCAGAACTCCCGGGTTCTCTCCATACCCTTGCAGGGTGGGGGGTCACCTGCACAATTGTTCTGTTCTAGAAGCTCGCCACATGCGACCTAGCGCGCCGCTGTGACGAAATGCTGCAGGATATTTAAATGGAGGGATTTTTATTTTATTTTTGATGACTCTGCGCTGCGTACTGCGCAGGAGTTGGATCCAGGGAGGGTGCGAGCCAGCCTTATGACCAAGATGATGCAGGATTCGGATAGGGCTGCATTGTGAGGGGGCCGGTGAATGGCGGGCGATGGTAGAGGTCGGTAGGTGAATACTCAAGAGGGGAGGAGGTGGTTCGCCAATCAGTGCCGGAAGTGGGACAGATTGCTGGGGCGTCGGTCGCGATAGGAGGGAGGGGGGGGGGGGGATAAGGGTATCAGAAACAAAAACAGAAACAGATAGTGTAGCACCTTTTATTATTATTTTTTTGTTTGAGGATTTCAAATCTCCGGCTATGAGAGAGGATCGATGACACAGTATTCGAAATGAGTTTGTTTGCAGTCCTAGAGTACATGTATATAACGAAATATTTGTGTTTGTATCTACAATGTATAACGTACCCTATAGGCACTGCAGAATTAAGGAGATTGTTCATGATCAGTTAATCATTGTAGCACTTGTATATAATTACTGCACATAACATACATGTACGGTATTGTGATCTGTATCCACTGTGAGCTCGTGGCCCCCTTTAATTCACTTTACGGCCTCAAGTGTCCATTTCAACTGCTAGCACAGCAGATAACGGATAGAGGTTCGCCGATTATTGTTTGAAACACCTCGGACCCGCGAAATTTAAGCCACCAGCTGCCAGCATCGACCATGCAAGGAAGAAGGAGCGTAAGGACTACATGTAGGCACTTGTATACATCTCCTCCTCCCCCCTGTTACATGTACACCATTATTCCGCCATACAGACAATAAGGTTATGCCCAGACTCACCCGAGGCCGGCAGGTATGTAGGCAGATGTAGGGGAAATTCCTTGGCCCCGTAGGGCTGAAGGCAGTTTTCCTGTCATGGTACGATCAACTTACAACGGGGTGTGGTGGATTGGGGGGGGGGAAGGAATGTTCCGGAAGCCAGGTTCCTCCATGTAGGTACGGTAAATGTATATTGTAGGGCTGTTGGTTCATCCTTATCATCTTACACTGCGAGAATTCATGTATCCCCCCACCACTCGCTCTCCCTTACCCGATCTTATAATCTACATGTACATGTACATGTATGTATCTGCAAGCTGACTGACTATTACATGTAGCTACATACTTCTATGTATGTACCGTCTGTACTCGAATAAATTCCCTATCGTCGTCGTCGTGTGGCCCCCTAACAATGGTCCTACCGTAAATTGGCTCTTACTGAGGCTGGGTTTGCTTCCCCTTGGCAGATTCTTTTTTGTTGTTGTGCGGCAGCAGCAGAGATGGATGGCTAGTAAGTAGGGGCTTGTGGCACTGGAGAAGCCGGCAGTGGGAATGGCGGGCCATGATTGGGTCGTGGGAATGGTTGAAGGGATATTGCATCGTGATCATCTAACTGTGATCCGACGACGTCTGATGCGTATACACTAACTCATTACCCTCACTCACACATCCACCCTACTACGCTCTGCTCTATTAGCAGCTGTCATGTTTCTACTCTGCCTCGAGATGTCTCTTGGGCTCCGCAGCGAAACCTTGCTTTTGAGAAAAATACGAGAATGCAGTTTCTCAACCCCTAAAGAAATTTGCTTTGCATTGGACCATACATATAATTCACGCAAATTAGGCCACTGCCTTTGATGCTACGTATTCCCACATGAGCCCTAATTCCTTGAATAATTTCAAAATTGAGACACTGAATGACTCCGCAACAGAAGAAAAGAAAAGAAAAAAAAAACGCCAAAAGTGCAATTGCTGGAAGAAAGAAGAGTAAAAATAAAATAAAAAAAAGTCACCTAGAGTCAAAATAAATCACCATCTTCATTATCAGAACAGGGTCCGCAGTTATCTTGATCATGGGTGTAGTATCCGCCTAAACTAGATCTCGTGCTTGGCCTGCAAAAAGAAAAGAAAGGAAAAGACCCACCTGGCCAGATCTTACATTTCGGGGGCTTGAGAGTGATCCACAGGGAGAGACGTTAAGCCTCACTCCCACGAGCATCCTCCTCTGGCAGAGCAGGCCGGGGCTTAGCTTAGCACCCCCACCACCTCTCTCCAGATCTCTAGGATATCTCTCCGCATGTCCTCTCCGCACATTCATCTGATTCTCGCCAACGATGGCGCCCCCAAAGAGCCACGCACAAAAAAAAAAGAATGAAAGAACCTTTACTGGTAACGTCACCCCTCAACCACCTGATCCGTCCAGGTAGCGAAAAGTAAATCTTGATTGCGGATCACGATGCCAGCCCGGTCGAACCCTCCCGCTGTAAGGTAAGGTATGTAAGACTTGGATCTCACCAGGTAGATAGATCTCTCCCCGCATTATTGGTCGTTGGACCCTGTCGGTGTAGATATGTGTATTGTAGGCAGGACTTAATCCGGATTCTTGATGACAGGACATCGACGCCAGAGCCGTTGGCGATGGGTAAGATACGATATCCGCGATCGGACTCGAGAACTCTACTCTACCGACTCTCTCTCTGTCTGTCTGTATGGCTCTCTACCCGGCCCTATCCCAGCCACGCATGCACTGGCACGGCACTGTCCAAGCTTCCGCTACCAATTTGTCTGTCTGCTTGTCTGTATGGTCCTCTATCCGGCCCTATCCACGCTACAGACAGTGACACTTTTCACTGTCCAAGCTCCCGTTAGCTACTACCCCACCAGTACTCGCTACTTCCGAGAGGACAGGCAGTTTAAGCTCATACCTGACACACACATACACGTACATATCGCACAGCAATACCAGCAGGTATGGTTAGGTAGGTAGGGTAGGTATGTGCGCCTTACCTACCTACCTTCCTGTTTGTTTCGTTGTTGCGATGAATCTGCGAGCTCGCAGATAACCACCATGTAGCTAGAATGCCTTGGCCCACCCTGTTTAATTTCAAATGTTACTTTGTTGCTGCATGAACCTATGATCCTCGTTAGAATCCCTCCCTCCCCCCCTCCCTCTTCGTTACTAGTGTAGTAGTGTGGTAGGGCTGAACTACAGTGCGTACATATAGCACAGTAGTTAAACCACGGGACTAACCCCCTTTGGGAGGTGTCGACTTTTAACGGAAACTTCAGCCCGTGGAACACTCCGGGGGTGATGATTTGAGTGGTGTGAAGGGGGAAAATCAATATTTCAATCAAACATCACCTTCAATCAACCATTATCATTCATTCAATCAATCAACCGCCCCCACCGAAATCCATTCTGTATGAATCAGTGCATGGGCATAGATGGTAGCGGTAGTGGTAGTGGTAGTACCTAGAATCTCGAGATCAAGAAGGTATGTACTAGGTATGTCGATGGTGGTCCACAGGATTGACAAGGACATGGCACTCGGACACACACTAGGGTAGTCTGAGTCTTAGACAGATAGGGAAACTCAGCTGAGCGTCATAGGGCTGAAGAGGATTTTCGCTCGCTTCGGTTAGCTATGTAGGAGAGGACCTGTCTGGGCCAATTGTGAAAGAGGCTGGAATGGATGCTGCCTTGCGGCCGGGTCGATTTTGATTGGTGATATCACTGTGCAGACCTACATGTACTTTACATAGGACGCTGGTAGGGAGTAATGAGGCGGGGAGGGGAGGCCAAGGAGGAGGAGGAGGAGGAGGGGGGGGGGGTCTGGATAATTGATACATGCTTAGATCTTGGTGCACTAGTACCGGACTGGGTTATCGATATCTCGTGGAATATGTGTGCAATGACCATGTGGTTTTGTGGGGATTTACACCAAACTACATGTGGGTTTGTGGTAACATTGGTCGTTGCCAATGTGCTTCTACGATGGTGGTCAAAGTGTCTCAGTAATAATAATAATTAATCTCACGATGCTATGTCTATGCTGTCGAGAATTAAACTGCATACTTCCCACCCCTCTCCCCCAATTCTCTAACCTTGAGTCCAATCAAGAAAGGCTCATCTCATACAACCAAGATCCCCGTGGTAATAAACTTCATCATCCACAAACTAAGCCCATGGGGCCGTGGTTGATATGATGATTGATTGATATGATGATTGATATTGTGATAGATATGATGATATGACGCCCCATTAATGTTTTCAGCCCCTACTCAGCCGCTCGCTCTCCAGGCATGAACGATCGAAACTAGAACAGGAAATGGAACATCTGCAACTCTCACTAGCTAGCTAACCAGCTGGTGAGCTAGCAGAAGCAAAGCAGAAAGAAAAAAAAGGGACATTTTATCCAACCTAACCTAATCGCGCCTGCTATAGTCTAGAATGCGAAATCTAACCACCACCATGCAGGTAGGTTATGTAACCCGATACTGATATCAGTCCACCAGCTACCCACTACACGCGCACACCCACCCACCCACCCCCCGGGCACTACTACTACATGTAAGTACAAGTACATACTGCTGCGGAATCTCCAATCTCCAGTCGCCGACTCGGACTCCCGAATTTGATCTTGCTTCCTCCTTCATCCACCGGATCGTGGTCCTCGCCGAGCAGACATCATACGTTTCGGCGTGCAGGCCCCCACTTTTCGTTTAATTACGCTCCTGCAATTATATCGGTGGTTAGGTCCATAGAAGCCTGTCTGTTGCCAGCTGAACATACTTGAACCACCCCCTAGAAGCAACTAGCCGGAATAGTCGTTTTTGTTTCGAGATCGCCCATCCCGACCTAGAGAGAGAGAGAATGCCTTTAAGATTTGGTAATTGGAAACGGCAATATCGCCGGTGAGCTGAAAGGAGAGGGAAGGGAAAAGGAAAAAAAAAAAAAAAAAAGTGGTTGAGGGCTCATGATCAAGTGTACATGTGGGTGGGTAGGTCTAGGGCCTGGGATTTGGCGCACTCGTGGAGATATCGGCATCGCAGAACCGGCAGGTAAGGGTCGGTAGTTAGTTCTGGTTTGCGGAATTTTTTTTTTTTTTTTTTTCTCTTCCCTTTCTTTTTTACTTTTGATGGAAGACTTCAGTGGTTAATTTTTTAGTGTCTAGACCAGTAGTTGGGTTTATTGGATGATAGTGACTTTGATATTGATCGGCCATGGCCCTTTAATTTTACACTTGTCCAGTATTGAATGCGCTCAAAGTACTTAGTTCGACGTACGTCTCAAGGATCTATCTACTCTAACTTTACTATTGTCTGCGAGCGATTACCTAGCCAGTTAATAGAACCAGCCTACTATTATCACCAGTTGACCAGTTTAGTGGTCCGGGGGGTGCGGGCAAAGACGGAGGTGGATGAAGCCGAGACAGAAGGTGTCTCTGCTCAGTTGGGAGTTTTTGGTAGTTGCATGTATGTAGTTAGTAGAAAGGGCCAGTTGCATTGAGCCGTTTAGTAAAGGCCTTTTCCCCATGGATTAGTGGCTGGTGGACGGCTAATGCCGTGGTGATTTGCGGATTCTAGAGAACCGGAGTAACGTATAGAATAACGTCCTGAGAAAAGAATTGAGGGATATCTTTTTATGGTTACTGTTAGCTAGCATGATATGCTGGTATGTGGTTGAGGAGAGGGACAGCGGGGGGGGGGGGCACGGGAATGGGTGGAACGGTTAGGACAGTCCGGCAAGGGGCGGAAAACACGCGCGGTGTGTACTTAAGTAGCGGTGCTATACATGCACTCGTTGTATTACCCTATCATTATCAATCTGCAATTGACTGGCGATGATTACGCCGTTGGCGATGGCTTCGTCGGTGATAGTTGTGATGGTATTCACGGGGGCCGGGATAAAGGTTTGGAGGAGGGATGAGGGCGGAAATGGGGACGGGAGAGGTGGTCGTGCCCTTTGGGGATAGGGTTCCAATGGGGGGTTAATTCTATGTAACTGTAGCTTGGCGGTTCCGGATACTTGTGCGATGAGAACTCTAATCTTTCGCGGGGCATTACGCTGAGATGAGCTGCGTGTACGTACTGTATTTGGGTATTCTACAGCTTTTCATATAGTTTCTTTGAGCGAAAGTTGTAGTATATATACATCTTCATCTACTAATTACATGTACCAGGTCTTCCAAACAATTAATTCCTATCCCCAAAGTATGGGTGTCTTAAACCCAATCTAAAAACCTTACCTTATTTTTCCCCACAAATCTCTAGAGAGATGGTCTCACCTCCCACCATCAAAGAGTGGCTACTTCGGCAACGACCAGACAAGTTCATAAAATATCACTCGATTCATATATATATATCCTCGGCACTGTCTCACTTTCACCACGATCGATACACCCCAACTCCGTCCATAAGGAATTCCACGAAAAGAAAAGCAAAGAAACTATCATGACCTGCAAGGGCATGCACCTGCCATGACGGAACGTCTGTACTATACTTGGAACTTCCGGTGAAAATTATATATTTTTATCAACCTCAGGAGTTAAAGACATATGTACGCGCGTCTTATAAGGACAAGTGGCCGATCAGGGTGGTTAAGAGACCGCACTCCGAAACTACTTACACATCTAACTCTTCTTCATCATCATCATCATCATCATCACCATCATCACCATCACCTTCTTCTTCTTCTTAACTACATAACTTATCTCCGGCTCAATCAAGGATCGAGTTCGGATCAACTTTCTAACTCCACCGGCTTTTCACGGCTTCACTGGGTAACACAATAACCACCATGAATTGCATGAATTGATCAACCTCTCCGGCACTCATGAGACGAGGCAATACCTTCCTTCACATTGGGAATCAAAGCCATAGTTGTTGGTCATTTCTTTTTTTATATGTTCATCTCCTCGGTGGGGATAGGAGAGATTTATTTATTATTTATTTATTTATCTATAGATAAATATACAGAATTATCCGAATGAGTTGCTTGATCGACCTGATGGAAATTGTAGCCGGACTTTTGACTCCTCGGCCGAGAAATATGGCCAATGACTTGGATTGCCAATGCCGCCGGTGTTCATGCAGAATTTTCAAAACATATGCATAACCTGATTAATTTGAATACATACACCTTCCGTTTTTATTAGCTCTCATTGATTCAAGAATATAGGCTTGGTTTTTCTTTTTTTTTTTCTTTTTGATGCTATACCTGGAATCTCTTTGCGGTGTTGCCGGCCCTGCCAGCATTATTCAGCGAATGATATCTGGTGATTGAGGCTCCATCATCACAACCACCATTATCGATTCAGGGATCCCCCCGCCAAAACGCAGAAGCAGAACCTTGACGTCGCCGCCGTCGTCGTCGTCCACAATTGATCGCCATCATGATGATCTTGAGACTCTCCCGGCATTTGGGGAAGCCCCTAAGGGTCTCCTGCTCATCTCCTTCCTCTTCTATCACCGGTGGAATTGGTAGTCGTCGTTTCTTCTCTACCGAGAATACTACCACCTCAGACACACACCCACCAGCAGCAGCAGCAGCAGCGGCGCCCAAGGCATCGCCCCCTCCAACAGCGCCCAAGCAGAGGCCCCCCCTCCGTCTCATTCGTGATGCCGCGGACTACCATACCCAAAATTGCGTCAACCGCAACTACCCCGGCCTCTCCTCCTACCCCGCCCGCATCGTCTCCCTCCACTCAGAGCTCACTGCCCTCGAAAATGCCGCCCGCTCCGCCCGTGAGCAGAAGAATGCCGTCGTCTCCAGCATCAGGTCATATGCGCATGAGCACCATGCCCCACCCCCGCCGGAACTCCACGCCTCCGCAAAGCAGCTCAAGGACCAGATCGCCGCCATAACCGAGTCTGAGTCGGCGCTCGATGAGGAGCTACATAACCTGGCACTCGCCCTCCCGAACCGCACGCACGTGCAAAGCCCCGTCGGCGCCGAACCCCGCCTCCTCGGCTATATCAACGAGGGCCTAGCTACTAGCACCGACTGGGCCTCTAAGAAGTCCCACACCGACATCGGCGCAGAGCTCAATCTCCTCGACTTCACCTCCGCCGGCACCGTCAGCGGCTGGGGCTGGTATTACCTCCTCGACGATCTTGTCCTCCTCGAGCAGGCGCTCGTCAACTACGCCTTGACTCGCGCGCGCGCCGCCGGCTTCCGCCCCGTCTCCCCGCCTAGCATCGTCTACTCGCACATTGCCTCCGCCGCAGGCTTCCGCCCACGCGATACCAACGGCGAGCAGCAGATCTACGCACTTGAGTCCTCTGCCGACGGGAAAATCCCTCACTCCCTCGCCGGCACCGCAGAGATCCCGTTGGCGGGCCTGGGCGCAAACCGTGTCTTTGAGTCGGCGGAGCTTCCACTCAAGCTCGTTGGCGCCGGACGCGCATATCGTGCCGAGGCAGGTGCGCGTGGCGTTGAGAGCAAGGGCCTCTACCGCGTGCACGAGTTCACAAAAGTCGAGCTCTTCGCCTGGACTCCCGCCGACGAAGTTGACGCCGCCGGCGACCAGGGCGGTGATATCATGCCGTCCCCCGACTCGGTGGCGGAGCGGGTGTTCCAGGAGATGCTGGCGTTTCAGCAGGGCCTCATAGAGAGCCTGGGGCTCTATGGGCGGGTGCTAGAGATGCCGACCCAAGACTTGGGCGCAAGCGCGTGCAGGAAGATCGACATCGAGGTGTACATGCCCTCGCGTGCGGGCAAGGACCCGTGGGGGGAGGTGTCGAGTCTCAGCAACTGCACGGACTACCAGTCGCGGCGTCTGGATACGAGGGTGAAGGTGCAGTCGGGCGGTCGGGGGTACCCATGGACGCTGAATGGGACGGCGGTGGCGGTACCCAGGATGCTGATTGCATTGTTGGAGTATGGGTATGTGGAGGGCGTGGGAGTGAGGGTGCCAGAGGTGCTGTGGCCATTTATGGGTGGCTTGCAGGTTATAACAGGGAGGGGGTAGGGGATGGTGGGGTATGTATATAGCGTTTTTTCCCCTCTCTCTTCTTTGTATCTATTTAAGGTGTAGATAGAGTGGCTATAAGCCAGTATGTAAAAGGATCCTTTTTTTTTTACTCGATGATGGGGGTCGGTGGTGGTGAGATCTTCTAAATAGTGTGAATGATAAAAGTTAAAATTCGGCGCATTTCTCATGGGCTGTTGCGCGGGTGAGCTACTAGAGTGCGGCGGGGCGTATTGGGTATTTCATAATGCTTGTCCGACCGGGCTATAAATTTTATCCCCACTCATTTCGCGAACGGCTGGAAGAGGCGCACAGAGAGATATCCCGCTATCCATATCGTATCTGCTAGAAGGTGGGAGTACTATCCCATCCCGCCGCCTAGCACTTGGGTGTATACAATCCAGCTCGAGTACCGCCCGCCCCAGGTATTGTTGGGTGCAGAATATGTAGGGATAAGGAGAGCGGATGTACGGTGGTGGTGGGAGCCGGGGGGGTAAAGCTTAATTTTTTTTTTTTTTCATTTTAGGGTTGCGCGGGGCCATAGAAAGATCCTAAGGACGTGGGATGGCGGTAAGTAAGTAAGTCGGTATAGTATAACGTAGAAAGAGCTACATGGGCCAGGAGGTATTGCAGTGGGTAACGTATCCCCTCCCCCCCCCCTTTTTTTTTTTTTTCAGTTTACGGGGTCGAGTGATTTCGTGTGACGGGGTGACTCATGGATTGTCACTCGGCCCTTTCTCTCCCCCCTTTTTCTTTTTACTCCTCTTGACTGGGTTCACTTTAGTTATACAGTTTGAGGACTATGTGTGTAGCTAGATAGATTGCGGGGAATGTATATATTGTGCTAGATGCATATAGTGGCCGCCCGCTGTACTATACTGTAGTAGATGTATATAGTGGCCGTATGGGCCGGCGCTCTCCAGTCCCGCCCGCCCGCCCCGTGTACTACACACATACCATATTGTATATTCAAGCCAGGCACGCGATCTTCTACGGATGCAAGTTTAGCTGCATACATATTGCGGCACCCCCCAGAGGTCTCGGGGGCTCCCGGGGGAAGGTATCCCTCGTAGGAAGGATGTCGAGCCAAGGACATCATGGCGTAAGTCTTTTTTTTTTTTTCTTCCTTTTTTTTTTCCTTTCTTTTTTTTTTCTTCTATTTTTCCGTGCCAACCCTAACTCTTCTCGCGGATCCTTGGAGGGGATCGGGAGGGTAGGTAGGTGGCGGTCGGGTGTTGGGGAGGTTGTTGTTGTTGTTATTTGTTGTTGAAGAAGTGGGGAGTGGACTAGTGGTTGGTTGGTTGTATGCACCACTGCCCGCGCGCGCGTACGGGGACCTCATGATGGGGGGGTTGAAACTGCAATTCCCCGGATCTTTGCGGTTCCGGGCCTGCCCTTTCATGTTGTCGGCCGGGGCCCTCCACAACTTCCCCCCTTCCTCCGCACTTCTCCATCCACCCATCTACCCCAGCCCCTATGCATGTACCCCGCAAAGTTGTACCCGCATGGGGGGGGGGGGGGGCTGGCTGGTTGAGGCTTATTTGCGCCCCCTTCAATGAGATGGCGATATTATAGCTAGGTAGGTATATAATGGGCCCCAGATATTCTCTGCCATGCCCGGCCGCGCGTGGCTAGGGCAGGTCCGTCCGATGGTGGAGAGACCCTGCCAATCGTGGGGGCCATCTCAAAAGCTATATAGTAAGATATTATATGGGGGGGGGGGGGACACCCAAACTCAATTAAGACAACAACAACACTCATCGAGTCTATAAATTCTTTTGCTTAGGGCTGTGCACCACAAACACCCGCTCTGAAGCCCGGCCGGGGGGGCCTTATAAGACATGCAATGCAGAAGCGCCTCTCCGTCCCTCTATCAGACGAGTAACTGGTTCCTGAGCGGCTTTACGGAGCCTCTTGGCTCATGTACTTGTGGTGCCGGGGCCAGCAGGCCTGTCTCACAAGTTCTCGGTCATAAAACATCACTCGCATTTCATTTACGTAATAGCTCCCGACCCGGTCACCTGTTATGGGCTCTCGTAGAGTTTGACAGAAAACGGCTTGTTTGAAACCAAGCATACATATATATATATATATCATGGTCAATTAACCCTCAATTCGTGTATATGTGGACCCCCCCTTTTTTTCGACCTGCCATAGTTAATAGAGACACTTGTCACTGATCTTTTTTTTTTTTTTTTTTTTTGGGGGGGGGGGGGGGGGGAATCTAGCTCAATGGTGGGAGGAGTATGTAGCTTACCCGTGGGCTTGCTCTGCATTATTATTATTCTCAGTCGGAGCCTTTTTCGGGGGTTCTCTTTCATGCGAACTGGGCATGTTGCAGGAGTTCATGTTTCATAGATTTGAACCCTAAAGACAGCAAAGTCCAAACTACTCGTGGCTCAAGTGCGTTTCCAAACCATTGAGGCTATATATGATATGATGTCCGCTAAAGGGCTTTAAATCCCTAATGCTGTATACTATGGGTCTATGATATCGTATGTAATTGTAGTCTTCATTCTCAGCCTTCCCACACGTGATACTTTCAACCGCTTTCCTACGCTTTCACGTGATCTAGCCAACATCACAGCAATTAGGCTTAGGCTGGAACAAGGCCAGCAGCATTCTAGAATGGTTTCATATATAGCTCATCCACACCATGAAGTGTCCATCATCCGAGCTCCAAAGCGTGTCAAGGAGAGTGCACGTCCTATCCCTATTTTGTCCATGTGGAATGACAGGCCGTAGACTCTAGCTATGGCTTTGGCCAGGCAATTCTCTAAAGTCTCTCCACTATAAATCATTAAAGCTGTGCCAACTGGCGCTTCAGTCGATGGCCTGTCTGCAGTGGCGAGAGATATGCTGAGCCTTGTCAGACTTTGGGGTAAAGTCTCCATACAGTCGAACTCCCGGAATCCTCCTCTCCTCTTGTACTCCCTCAGTTGAAAGGGGGGGAATGATGTCGGTTACTTAGATTGGTGCTTCACCTGAGTCACCTGCTCCTACCCTAGCCATACCGTCACGGCCCGCTTTGACGGGCGCCGGAGAATTGTATTGTAAGCACCCACAGTTAACGACTGTATTATAGATTAGGGTTAACAGGGACCGCAGGGTTACCCCAGTGGAAGCGCCGAAGTGCGTAGGAGAGAGTACTTCGGAGTTGGCGCCCGGACATATCAAGTACCCGCATGGCTACACGCAAAACTTCCGGCCACACATGTACAGGCGCAATTAGACCGAACGGGCTAGGGCTCTATAGCAGCTCAACATGGCGGGTAATCATTGGGGCCCAATCTACAGGGTTATCACGCTGCTCAAATTTAAGGCCAGAAGCACAGTTTATAAATCTTATGCTTTCCATAGGACTTTAGGGTCTTGACTTACTTTAAATGACAGCACTGAGTGACATCTCAGGGTAGCTACCCATACCAACAGCCTTCTCTCCCCTGCTGTACCCCAATTAAACGTAAAGTAGATATGTGGGGAAGCTAGGAGAAGTTTGAGCACTCGGATAAGAAGCTACAGACGACAATAAGTTCATCTCTGCATGGATCCGCGCCGGAATATAAAGCGGAAAGCTCGGGTATAGTGGGGAGGGGGGATCAGGAGTAAATGGGCCGATAAGAGGGGGGACCGGTAAATGCTTTTGCTCGTTACACATGTCAACCAATCTACACAGGCATTGCAAGCTGTACCTACACAGAGCAATATACAGCCTACATAGGGTACGTGAGCTACCACACAATTCCATAAGTCTATGGCATGGCATGGTGCATTAGTAATGTGCCTAGAAAAGAAAATGTATCGGGAGTGGTTCGGCGTTGAGGGGGTTCCGCTCTAGGCGTGGAACGGTATCGAAAGTCGGCATTTTGTGCGGTGGGTGGTAGTAGTAGCACGAGCGGTTCGGATTTTATCGAGATGATCCTCGTGGAATCCTGACGCTTTGAGAACGGGCTGGGTGAAAAAAAAAAAGACCGCACAAAGCGCTAGATTTTGAAAGTATGCCGACCCGGTCCACCATAAAAAAATTGCGTCTGGGGTGCATATGCATCCACGGGCCTTGTTATGGTGATCCTAAGGGTTTTCCTGTTTTTGAAGCTTCTTTAGCCAGTCGTATGTAGATAGATGGTTCAATTAGAAATGAGACGAGAGTTTAGCTGGGGGGGGGGGGGTGGGGGGTTCCTGTACTACACGTTTGGAAGAGGGCTCGTCGAGCTGAATTATTCACCGCTAGTACCAATATAGTACAGTTAATATCAGCTTCGAATCTTTTTTCAATCTTATTCCCGAGCACGGGGACCATCCTCTGCATGTTGTGATCTGCAAACGTCGCGTTTTGATGGATAACATATCCATAATCTAGGGATGAACACGAAAACGAAATAACTACATGTAGACAAGACTTGTCCAGGTCCCGTCGTGTCTTAATAGTTAAATTCGCAACCCGGAATTAAAAACTTGATACAATTGTCAAGGCTTTTGGTTACACTGGCCCTTGTGACATTTCAACAGGCGATAAGGGGGGGGGGGGGCTAATTTAATGTGAATAAAACCAGTCAAGACACCCCTATTACTCTTGAACAGTCTAAAAAGAGGATAATTGTTAGTATGATATGGATCTTGAGACTTATCCCAAAAATGTTCAATGCTGATTGTGAGCTGTCTTGTTCCCAGTCTCAAGATGCAGTCCCAGGATAGTTGTTTCCCTCCAATTATTAAACGAATTGTACCAACATGCCACTTGGATAGACCCTACCTATATCATATCCATTCTTCAATAGCGATCGTCTTAGTAGCCGCGATTTTGTGTTTGTTGTTATTTTTCTTTGTACTTTTTTTGATTAGTAACTCAGAGTTCGGACGGGATCATGAAACCTCACTCGCCTTCACTGGTGATAATGTGCAATGCCACCAATTGGATCTAGCCTCTTAATTGACAACACGAGCTGGACTAACCCAACCAGTCGGCTTATACAAGTTCCACACAGATCAGCAAGGCTTTCAACAATACCCCCTTTGACCTAGACTATAGAAGTAATATGCAGGTATGAATTGACGGTACTAGCCGAAGATTTCCTGCACACTTCAGGGACAGTCGGAGCAAGCGTTCTTTTGTTATATGGCAAAGGCGCAAATATATTCCCGTGAGTACTACAGGGACGCTCTCAAGGTGTCTAAATCTCCGACAGGTTTATCCTAAATTCGTCATGACGCGTGATCAGATAGACTAAACCGATTTTTTGAATTCTCATCACCAACAGAATGTGGGAGATTAAATAGAGATGCCTGTATTATATATGTGTGTATATATGGGTAACATGGTCCTAAATAGGATCATCAATGAGATGTGATCACTGCATGGAGTCTTTATTTGTTTTAGTTAAAAGAACCCTTTTCTAGCCAGTTTTGGACTGTACGCGTACCATCAAAATTTGGTCTCTGGTCGCAACCGATAGGCTTTCCCTCGGCTCATGTACCTACTAACAACTGCAGGTAGAAAAAGAGGTATTTTTTGTTCACAACATGTTGGTCCTCTGACCTGTGATAGGGCCGGCCCTTGGTGCCATGGTAAGTTGCGACACCGTGGCAAGACATGTAATTTCTTGGGAAGCAGTCATTGTGTATGCACGCTCATTATTCAGAGACCTCATGAACCTGGTATTTGTGATAGCTGGGCGATGATATGTATGTATGTCCCGATACGATATCGTCACAACATATGCCTAGCACATTATCTGTCGTCATGTATATAACGGCTTCCTAAGACGTCCTATTATTTGGGTATATGGCTATATATATCGTACTTTTTTATCCTACTCTATTCGTTGCCTCAGCAGCACGTCCTACCTGAAAGTCAGGTTTCTGGAAAACGGGTTAGGCGATTTCTAATCGGCGAAAGAGACCCAAGTATCGCCCTATGATAATGTCCCTAAGGGGAAGGACGTAAAGACGAGCTATCCTGTCTTTGGCTACATAGACCATCCTGACAGCTTGGCTGGGCCCAGATAAATGGCACTATTAAGTGATTCGCATTTTCTCCTACATCCAGTAGGCGGTAAGTAGGCAGATATGACGATTGATAGGGTCCTTCCAGATATGTATGCAGGCTTCACGTTTCTGGTAAAGCTAGATAGCCAGTAGCATCGAATGGACATGTGTATCTATACCAATTCTGTTTGCCATAATTGGACTATTGCCTCTTTTTGGCCCTTTCTAAGTATGTAAAGAGCAGCTGGCTTGCAATAAAACATCTCCCTCTTTTCCAACACGCTTAGGGCTAGGCCGGTTGGTCCTAATGGTGAATCTCCTAGCCGGCCGGCGTAAGACATTTGGGGGGCGAAAACAGGCTTCTAGAACCCCGACTCAAGAGTGGGTGGGCGGCCAAAGCAGCTAGGCAAACATCCCCTTTGTGTAACAACCACAAGGGAAGGTTTCTAGAACTGCGCACAGAGGACATTGTGTTCTCCAATGCGGGGTGGGCACGTGCGAAGTGGAAGTCGCATTATCTCAAGCAGATATTAGGGGCCAGCAATAAATCGATGGGCCTCCTGCAAACCGATGTAATAAGCAACCAAAGAAAAAAAATATCCTTGTAACTCAGTTTCTTTCAAGAACTGCTTGGTTTTGTTGCCACTCGGTATCAACACCGCCTACACCGACCTCAAAGAGCAAGAAAAAATAAAAATTAAGTGGAGCCATGGTGGAGCACAAAGGGGGGGGGGGAAATACATGTAGTGATACCGTAGTACATACATGTAGTACATACCTAAATACATACAATACATCCTATCCTTTCGTCGAATTTTTAATCCCGCCGGGGGCAGTCATACCGCCGAGACTATACTCGGCGCATCCCTGGTAATATATCGTCTAAGCGTTGGATGTGCCAATATTGCGGTATTGGACAACATACATGTACTTATGTATGCAGTCGGGCAACATGTGCACTTGCCCAATCGGAGCACAATAATTCAAGTAACGTCAACCTTCATCGGATGATTTGATAGTCGTGACAAGATATGTGGTATTGATTGACAGATATATTGGTTTTTTAATAGATGTGGAGTAGAGCATCTACATCCCCAAATTATGTATGAAGATACTTATGCAGAGTAACTCAATGTAAAGGGAGCCCTCCCAGGCTTCGACTCCAGGGTTTATCGACCTAAGTAGGTGGTTAGTAGACCGTACATGATGCCTGGTCTACTTTGGTACTTCTACCCCCTTCAGCTAAGAGGGCAGTTGGACCTGCATGGATCGCTGAGATCTGGGGTGGGGAATAGATATTAGAGTGGGAGTAGTAGTGGTAGTGGTAGTAGTGCTGCTGTGGTTGTGATTGTAGTTGTGGTTAACGACGTTGTTGTTGTTGTGTTGTGTTGTGTCGTGATGTGATGTGATGTGATTGAAATCACGAGTCGCTATTCTCCTTCCTCTTGATTTCTTACTTGCTTACGTTTCCTGCTTGATTGACTTGATTGAGAGGCGTTACTTGCTGTGACTTGACATCCACTGCCACGTCTGTCACTCAGGCACTAATAATTCGGTCTTCTAGTTACAAAAATCTAAACCACTCTACTCTAGAGTATATACATGTATATCCAAGGATACCCCGCTACCAAAGTTACACCGATGTCAATACCTCGAGTCCACAATATTAAATTTTGTGACCTAGCACATGGTCAATCCGTTCCCTACATACCACAAAAAAAATTTCAAAGGGGAATAGTCTGCTCATGGTGTGGTTTGACGGCTAGCGACGTCCGACTTGTGGAAAAAAAAAAAATGCGGATTTCATTCGTAACAAAGCATGGAGGGGAGGGTCTAGGATAGGTAGGATCACTTATGTATACTTTTCTCCGGCGGAGGTCCCTGTAACCTGCCCCCCCCCCCCCCCACAAGCCTACAAGCCCACAAGCCCACAAGCGCCAAAAAACGCACTGGAAAGGCCTGTCACCTCCCCCCTCCTTTCTCGAACATCGCGACGGAAAAGCAGTTATTGAAGCGTGATGGCAAGGGATTCCCTGCTCCACTAACCCCAATGGACACCCCCCCAAAAAAACCCGGAGCTACTCACTCTACAATGAAGAATGTCGATGAAGTAACTATATAAGCACCCGGTGTGGTGCCTTCAAGAGAAAAGGCCTCAGCTTAGTATTGACCATCCTATCATCCATTTAAAAGGATATTCAAAACTTCAGATCGATACTACTACTCAACCTACTGAACTAAAAACCAAACTGAACACTTCCCCCAAACACCTGAACAAGTCAGCTCCAATTCAAGCAAGTCCTCTTGTGGCAAAGTGGCAATATAGTCTCCCGCCTTTTCGAATCTTAAAACCTCATCGTTTTCCTCTTCCCTTACTTCAAGCATCCACCGCCGTCTTTTTTTATAAAGGAAGCTTCGAGCACCAGAGTTTGTGTGCTCACACCGCAATTGAAGTTCTATACCAGATCTTGTCGCGTTTACCCATCTACAGTATGTTTCCATACCTCGCGGGGGAGCACTTTATCGCAAGCATCAAACTAACCATTCCCGATAGAATACTACACTACTGCACTATCTACAACGACGTACCGCAGATCTAAATACAAGCCTTTCCTACTATAAGCCGCCCTTTAAACGGACAGAAATTAAACAACAACTATAATGCATTGGACTTGCTGCCAATGTGGTCGAAATAGCCACTGCATGGTATGCGACTGCGGCCATAACTATTGTTTAGGCTGTGTCTACTCCCGGAAACCCCCAAGGCCACGGTATCAACTCCGATGGCCCTCCATATTGCGCCGCCGATTATAGGTGGTAGTGGTGCCGCAATTGGAAGTTTCTCTGCTCTCTCCTCCTTAGAGAATTACATCATAGCAGTGCGCAGCAGCGGAAAGGGGTGTATGTTCTACTTGTGAGCTAGCAGCTAGTAATGATGGTCACGCAAATAGGGTATTTGCTTATTTTGTTTTGCGGTGACGGAAGGTAGCGGCGGTGGTGGCCTACGCTGCGCTGGGGAGACCGGTTTCTTTTGCCTACTATTTCTTCCTTTTTTTTTCTGTCTTTTTTGATTTGCATATCGGAGTTGCTGGGATTTTATTACTGGATTCAAGACATTTTGGGATTGGAAGAGTTATCTATAGTAACAATTCGTTGTATATACGACGCTTTGGGATGCGAAGTTTCGTACTGGAGGATCCGAGGGTACCGGGGTTTAGTTTTGGCTTTTTTTTTCTTTCTTTTCTTTTCTTTCTCTCTTTTACTTTTACTTTTTTTTTTTTTTTTGCGCGTTCTTCCTGAGAGATCTAGTGTGGATTAGCAGCGCTCCTCTGAGCAAAGAAAGCACGATGACTTACTTCCATCTACATACATACAAGCCCTGCTTGCGAATCCCTGTTCGGTGTTCATTGCCTAGAAAAATGTCTCGCTCGGATTGAGGGAGTTTGCGACTGCCGGTGCGCGCGCCTGTGCGCGCGCCTGTGGGTTGATAAAACGGAATAACTCTTCCACATGTAGTTTCGATGCTTGGATTCCTTTTGCTGTGAGGAGTCTCGCTGGAGGGTTAGGGTTTCAGCCATGATACATGATGCAAAGCTTCACCGAACCCCATAGATTATACCCGGGCGTTGTATGTGACATACATATGCCTGCTTTGACTTGCCTTGCCTGCCTGCCTGCTTACTTTTCCTCGGGAGCCTCAAAAGTCTCAAGTAGACAGACCCTTGCAACAAAACGAGTATTAGGCAATAAAATCGGCAAGTGGTGCAAGATCGCGAGCACTGATTGCAAGGGGGTGGAACGATGTTTGCGACTTCTTGTTTGACATCTATTTCCAAAACAGTACCCAAAAATAAAAAAAATCGAAATTATAAGGAAGGAGAAAGAACGAAAAAAAAAAAAACCCTTGAAGGTAAACCTACATAGTAACATGTATAGCTAAGTAGCTGTTCTTCCTAAATATAGTGATTAGTTTAGCTAGCCGGGTTGTTTGAAGTTGAAATTTATATATACGGAATTGAGCGAGGCTGTACAAAGCGAGCTATGATTACATGGCATAAGAAGTCGGTCCCCGCCTGCCCTAGGCTCCTCTATCAGTTAGAGATGGTGATGATGGTGCGGATAAATTATCGGCCTAGCTAGGTAGGTGTAGTAGCGATACCCCATATGTAGGTGCTCTACCTCGATCTTTGCTTCTCGGTACACCGGTGCCTCTGGGAAGATACATAGCTAGGATGCCTAGCTTTCCGCCTGCAGATGACCTGCTCTCGAGCAAGTACAACTTTACAAATTGTACTACCCATGGCCAGTGTGAATTCCATTCGGCCGACCAAGGAACTCGTATATTTCAGCTAATATGGTTGATTGATACTCTATAGCTACGGCCAAGGAAAAAGATATTGATAATACATCGATCATGAAAAGGCGATTCCGCAAACATTGGCAAGTTGTGGAACTTACAATGTCTTGGCCGTAGCCTAAATAAACATAAACCTTCAAAAATTATTAAGCCTTTGAGGTTCTCAAAGCACGTGCGTGAGCCGTTAGTTTCAAAAAAGCCTGGCCACACCATCCCACGGCCCAGTCTGTGCAGCAGTTACCGGGCGTTGGGAGGGGTGAGAAACGTTTTTTAAATCAAGATCTGTTGCATTTCCAGCGATCTGTTAGGTTGCATAGCCATGGCACTGAGCATGAGATACATAGGAAGAGATGCACAGTCTGAATTGGAGATGTCTCCCGAGCTGATATATTAGAACGGGTTACAGCAGCGGCAGCATATTTCAGTTAGGTCAAGAGAAAACGTGCTGTTAGATCTCAGTACCATATCCTTTCCTTCCCTTGGTCGGCACTTTGAAGGCCTTTCCTTCCTTTAAGGTTTTGTTATCCGCTGTTGCTGTAGAGTGGTACTGCTAGAGTACTTCTGCGCATGTGCGTAAACGATCCTTGGTCTGGTATGGACCAGCTCGGGTTAACTCTACACCGCATAATTATTATATAGAGTAGTACCGTATCTTGAATAAAGATTCATGATGGTCTGATATTATAGTACCGGCCCGCGGTTCAAACCCCCCCGTCCACCCTTGCCCAAGCAACAAGATATAGACGTAAATATGAATTTATGTTTCAAACACATTAGTTATGCCTGGGAGTAACATGTTTTTCGCTGTCTGTGGGTTATTTCCTCACTGGTATGTTTTGTATTGCAGTGGGTAGTTATATAGAGAATCCAAAACCTAGAAATATTGGGGGGAAGTTGTTTGAGAATGATGTCTGGAGACGTGCTGCGCGGACGAACAGCAATGAAAGTTCCATACACGCCATGGGCCAGTCATCTCAGAAGCCGAGGCTAGCTCTCTAAATGCGATAACAGCAATAGGGTACTCTTACCTATTCTGACCATCAAGTTAGTCGGCTATTGACTCTTTCTTTTTCCTCTCTAGAGGCATCATGTACCACCCCTCCTCCCTGTGGTGATGATAGCAGCGCAGGCAAGCAGCGCAGGCAAGCAGCAAGCAATCCCTCCCTCTCTGCACTATGTGGGTATAGTAGAATATGTAGATGTGATCATGAGGACACCCCCTCTTTCTTTGATAGTACCGGTTCTACCGTACGAATGGAAAACAGTAACTAAAAATAATGAGGGGTTCCAGGGGGCCGGAGGGGGGTTGCGATTAGATCGGCTATATGTATGTGAAGTTACTCTATGCCGTGACGATAGATCAAAGATCTTACACATATGACGGCAAAGATAACCATTGAAACTCAGTTATTTAGTGATATGTGGGATAATGATATGCATTCCAGCACCAGCACCCGCCGTTTTTTCCTCTCTCTCTCTCTCTTTCAGTGAGGTGTTCGTAGCGCGGGTGAGAAGGCTTTTTTTCTTTCTTTTTTTCTTTTTTTTTCCCTTTACCCTTTTCCCTAGCTTTCCCTCCCCTAGTGTTCTTCCCCCAGGGCTCTCGAAACGTTAGTCTTCATCTGGAATCCCTGATCAAAACGGTTGCCGCAACCGAGAGGAACGGACACTAAAAGATTTTCTTGAGTTGACGGCATTGACGCATGACGTTGTGCCCGCCCGCCCTAAGCTTCCCTTCTCTCTACTCTCCCTTTCGCAGATTGAGTATGAATGGGTCTAGGTTCCAATTTTCGATGAGATGTGAAACGGTAAATCTCGTGCGGTGAGCCAATCGGGTCACTTTGTTTTTTTCTTGTAAATACCCCCCTCTCTCTCCCTTGTTTACCCCCCCCCCCCCCACCGAGAAACTCTATTGCTTTGGAAAGCTGGTTTCTCGCGGATTAAAAACGGCTGTGGCGGTTAAGAACCGGCCTAACCTTCTCGTGGGCTGAGCGATGAGCATAGGTGGGTAGCTTAGGTACCACATACTCTACATAAAGCACTCTCTCGGAATAACTAGTCGGGTCAAGATTAGGTACGTTGGGAAAGGCGGGGAAATCCACTTGATTCTGCCATACGGAATCGAATCGGCATGAGACCTCCTGACCCGAAGTACGACACCTGGGCTCCTTTCAGAGATTGCCTAGTGATGTCTCTAGTTGCATTTAGAGTAAGATTAGGTGTCAGAATTTTGCTCACACCATCTAGCTAACTTTGAGGGAAAGATAGGTACCCTCTGAACCCATCGACAAGTGCTTACTCCATGTACGTAGTCAGTAACATGACTGACATGACATTCCACATTGAGATTAAGAACCATATGCAGTTTCTATATATGCAGCAGAAATACCATGAGAGAGAAAGCTCAAGAGCAATCTTGCTAGTCTCACAAGCCCCGGAACCTTAGGTTCGATCTCGTCGGAGGTCGTCAAGAAGGTGACCGGGTAAACGCCTACTCCGGAACCGTCAGAGCACCGAAAACGCCACTTGTCTGTTCTGTCTGTGGCTTTCGCCTCCCTTCCCAATCAAAGGGAGGGCATCTGCATGAGGGGGATGGTGGGTTCATAAAGACAAGGGCCTATCCCAGCCGGGATTTCTGACCAAGCATTTGAAGATACAGATACCGCGTATGATGATTTTAAAATGGCAACTAAGGAAAAAGCTTCTTTAAATTGGGTTGGATGTACCGAGACAGCAGTAACCCTTCTCAACCCCGAGTATTGGCTTTCTTTTCTTTTATTATATCGTGCCTGAGGAGTAGGGTAGGAACCTGGTCTGTGGTGCGTCAGGGGAAGTATCTGTGCTGCGCTAGAGAGAGATATCGTCGCCAATGGCGCATTTGTCAATCGACCTAGCATCATCAGCATCACCTTCACCACGGCAGATAGAGCACACCCGTAAAAGGCTGGAAATGATATCAACGTACTTATCGCGTGAATCCTCGGGCTGAAACGGATGTCACGATGGAATTGAGAGATTCAGAGCCCAATTCCCCCTAACGATATGTGAGTCTTGTTAGTCTTGTTTCCCCCCAGTCTCTCCTAAACTAACTTCATTGCATGTTCCTTGACATAGCGCACGTGCGTTCTGGTTGGCCGCGCGTCGGGTTTGGTTTGGTTTTTCATGATCTACGACTAGAGCAACTTCCATAGAGAAGACCCGGGGTGTCTCATCCAGATTTAGAGGAGTATTGGTTAACCTGTCACAATAGTCAGTCACGTATGATCACTCGACTGCCGATTCCCGGGGAGACTCGCAGCACAAGGAACCTGCCTGTCAGCCAGGGGACTGGTTTCACCAGAAAAAGAAAACACCCAGTGTTGTACGGTGGTCTATAACTCGTTACCTAAGTAAGAACTAAGTACGCAACTCAATCGTAACTACCACCCATCAATAGGTCAGCTTCTTATAACACCGGGCTAGGTGTTCTGAGAGAAAATTGCATAAGCGGCCACAATAGCAGGGGCCTAGAACATCAAGGAGAAACAATGCCACTGGCATTTGTAAACCCCCAGGAGTCTGACTGATATCGTGAGCGGTGTAACCGAGGGTTAAAATTCTGGTCCTGAAGTAATATCTGGTATCCCCTACCGGAGGAGCATTTCGGCGATGATTCCATCCCAATTGGTGTGGTGGTCAGTACATATGCATACGGATACTCTATGATGGCGTTGAAGATGAAAGCCCAGTCGGCGATGGAAAAGCAGAATTTGGTTGTCGGCGAGTGAAGGGAGGAGAGAATGTAAGGCTGCATGCTAATGACGTTATTTTGAACGAACTGTGTTTGCATTCGTAAACCATATTTCTCCCCCCCCCCCCAACACCACCTTTGACCTAAATATTTTTTGTCTCGCCACGAGAAAAGAACTAAAAAGGGTCATGGACCCCGCCCGCCCCATTGGCACTGGGACTAAGTCATTTATGGCGCCCATGCAAACAGGCTTGGTACTGCAGTTACGGGTAAGTTATGGGGGCACTTCTCGCGTGGATCCACCCAAGAAAACACAACACGTACCTGTCGCGTATATGACATCACCAAACTGACGAAAGAACAAAAAAAAAAAAAAAAAAAAGGTCCGCCTTAGACGCCCAATTGATACTCACGATCATACGTAGGTAATTCTTGGTACATGATCTAACCCGGGAATTGCAACTGCGCACGTCTCGGCCTCAAGGGGGGGGGGGGGGAAGATTGATGGTTCCCTTCCCCCTTATGCATCTACGTACCTACTTAGTAAAGTGTACCTACCTACATACGAGAAATTGACAGATCTACGATCTAGCCAGGAACGAGGGGCTGTGGTTTCAGCGTCGACAGACAAGAGGTTTCACTCTTTCCTTTTCTTCTCGGCGTCCTCCGGGAAGTCGAACAGGCAAGGGTTGCATTTTTTATCTATTCCGGGATTCCCATGATGACTTTTAACTGGAAAAAAGTGAATACTTATTATTAAACTGAGTGCTGATATCAGGTCACAAATTTGTAGAAGACGTAAGATAAATCAATAGGCTTCCGCCACAGGGCGCCACAGGTGCTGAATATGGTAAAATCTACTACTGATGAACCCCAGGGGCCTACCTAGGCCAATGAGAGCATGAGCTTGGCTACTCTTTTTTAGGGGATGTCACACACAAGCGCCAAGAAAGGCGGAGATAAAAAGCTTGTGCACCCTAGGTCTTTTTCCCTTCCGACCGAGCCGACCGAAATTGACTCACGCTGATCTTAGTAGAATTTATCTCCAGGGTCAGGGTTTACAAGAGAACTCGTAAACATCAGAAACCTGATTAAAGGGATTATCAGCACCGGCAACGCTAATTACATGTAATAGCTTATTCTTCTAGTACTAAGCACATGTAGTTAAGCTTCATCTCCGATTTCTAGCTAAACTATCATTGTCCTCTATATGTTAATAACGCCAATCCTTACTTCACTACAATTTACATCGTACTCCAACCCCAATCTAACCGGCCTTGATAATGAGGACATGCCATGCGAGCTATAGTGTGCTGATCTCTGGGTGGAATGGCCTGTTGCGAGTTTCAGAAAAAGAAATCTTTTTTACATCGAACATTTCCTGCTATGAGAACCTTACTTTACTAGTGCGCTCGGATATGTAATCTGTTTTAATGACGACTTTGTGGGTGGCGTGAGACTTAGGAGTATACGGAGCTTCATTAAGAATCTCCGATTTCTAACTTATTTATCAACCATATGCAACATCCGCCACCTATAGCTATATTATATCAATAAGAAACATTGAATACCCACTTCTGACTAGATAGGGCACCGGGGATTGATTATACAGTCTAGGTAATGATGAGGTGATATCCTGGGTGCCTCAGTGCGACTGTACCTAAAAACTAGTTCTCCGCCGAACTACTTGATGGAATCACCTTCTGTATAGGGAAGACAACTATACCCGCCGGACAAGCTCATGTCCCTGCAGTAAAGATGATGATCACTCAACCGTAGTAGTAGAATTTTTATTTAATGTTGTGGTATGGACCCCCGGGGGGGGGGTTATGACTGGGTAGCTGGTAGGTAGTACATACATCTCGATTGTCTTTCCTTTTTCTCTAGTGGGTGTTTGAGGTGTCTATAAACTGGTATCTATCCGCAAAACAAAATACAGTGATAGAGAACCATACCGATAGTGAACACACGGCGATTATGTAGGCTCTCTCTATGTATGCACGCCCACGGTCGGCCGCAGGCGGTCTGAAGTCCGTGTGTGTGTAGGCGGCATGTGAAAATTCGGTTCCAAAAGGGTGGCACTTTACAGCAGTAGCGGCACATCATAGGGCTTTCCGTATTACCGCCACCGGTACCACACGTAATTGGTAGGCTGGGTGTGCCGAAGCGGGGAGAAGGGGGAGGGGGAAGGGGGGGAAGGGGGAGGTGGGAGGGGCAAGAAGGGAAGCGGAAAGATGACCGCGCGGAAGTGTATTTTTCTTCACTGTTCGGACTACCGGAGCTGACTCGCCGAAACCGAAGAATCCCGGCATGATGCAACTTGTCATAGGCTATCACTCGTCCACAGTTTTGCAGTGGCGATGTGACAACCAACATTAGGGATCGGGCACAGTGTGGTCCCGGGGAGGACCCCGGGTCAGGGCCCCTTATTCGCCTATTGAGGAGGTACGCGTGCGTATGTATGTATTTTTATACATGTAGGTATAATAGATGCTATTATTATTAGGGTTCGCTTAACTCTAGTGGGTACTAGGTAGTAGTGGTGGAGGTAGCGGTGGAGGTCTGAATCAGTAACGGAATGACACGCGGTTATTTTTTTCAGGACAGGAACATTCGAAACCAGGTAGGGTCGAATACTGGACGCGAGACAGTTGCTAAGATGGTGCTGGGATTCGTGTTGAAACAATGGTTCGGAATATGGCGTTTTGTGGAGCTGCATGTGGCTGCACATACCGGTACTTTGGTAGGTGTGTGGGTGGATCACCAGTGATCACTCTGAAGGGGTAGAACTGATCTCTCTCCTCTCCAGATCTGAGTTCTTTTTGTATGTATCCAGTAAAGATGTTTTGCATCCTGAGGACAGTGGCTTCCTTGGAGTATGTCTTCCCGATTGTATGATTAGAGACAAAGGATGAGCTTGTTCACTGGAAAGTGATTAACTTACATCTAATTTCATGATATTGAAGACGGTCGGGCATAATCCTCAAGATGATTAGAAAGGGGGGGGATGGTTCACATCATTGATGGACAACCGGATGGATGGATGGATGGTTGGATGGATGGATGGTTCAACCCTGTTGACTGTCGACATGTCTCATGTTGGTAGTTTTCTATGGACGCGCCGTTCTGCGGCTACACGTGCTGCGTGGTATCTGTTGATTTACGTAACTTCTACTCTGTAAACTGCACTGCCATGTATTCTTCAGTGTGTGTATCTAAATCTCACTTGATCAAATGTATATATCAGTGGACATATGCGTGTAAACAATCTTATACTCTACATGTAGTCTTGTATATACATAAATTACATACTTGACGTTTCTACATCTACATGTATGTACATAAACTACATGTACATGTCTACAAGTATCCGGGGACTCAATCTACGTGCACATGTGTATAACTTGTATAACGTATAATGTACATGTTGCCCGAGGTCGATCGCTAACTACATGTGCATTGACAATATAAGTAAGTAAGTTGTATGTATGTACGTATTACGGCTCCCAGGTCCTTTGCTTTGAAGATTTGAGGGGAAAAAATTTCCGTGCTTGGACAATTACTTCATATGTAGTATACTTCTTGACCAGGATTTCCCGTATCTCTCATCATTGAACTGTCTTATAATTTTGATCGAGCGCACAGTACAAAAAGTAGAGTAGACAAGCCAGGCTTGGACGTAATTAGTAAATCTAACCATCCAGCAGGTGGATTGATTATATTAGCTGAGTAAGACTGATTTTTATGTGCGCATGCATGCACAAACCCCTGAATGGCCCCGAATCTGAACGGAGCAAAATACATGTATTATATACTGTACGTACACGCGCGTGCATATATACATGTGATATTATTACCAGTATTATATGTCAAGTAAAGCTTAGAGCTGGAGCACTCGCGTATTCGCGTAGATCTAGATGCCAGTACTACAGGTGCTTTATCCAGGTTTACAATTAATACGCGTTGTAGAATATCAGGGGCTCGGCCCGGAGAAACATCCTCACCATCCCTGAATTTTAACCTGTTTTTTTTCCCTTTCTTGTACTATAACATACATATCTCCTGAATTCAATATTGCGGTATTATATGCCTACGTACATGTAGGGAATCAGGTGAGAGTTTCTGATTACATGCATATCTAAGAAATTATATCTCGGTCTTCTACGGTCTCATGTAAGAATATATCATCTCGTATGTCTTTTCAAGGTTGTAGGATCTTAAGACTGAACAAGCGGGGGGCTAGGTATGTGTGTTGTGGTTGTGTATCCTTCACTAGTAGATCTACAGGCTCGGTAAACGGCAACTTGAAACTGTCTCAACCCATAATTTGTAATTCATCTGATATTAGTGTTCCGGGCAACACAGAAAGGTCTCCGAATCATTTAATCCGTTCCCCCGAACCCCGAACCCCCAAATACTAAAGACTTGGAGCCAAGCATTAGGTTTTAAGCCTTAGCAATATAATAGATAGTATGCACTTCCTTGCAATGTCCCGCACTACACGGCCGTGCTGTGTACGTACTCTCGCTGTAGATTGATTTATTGTGGGCATATAAAACACAACTGTGTATACTATCAACGCACGTACTACAACCCTAGTATGGGTGAAGGAACGAACAGTTACTCTGGTTTAATTTCTGGATTAATATTAGTCGGACTTGGGTAGAGGGGTGTAATTCCTTCCAAGCAATCACGGAAAATCACTCGCCCCGCCCCATCGTTTCACGAATAAACTGACCGGGTCTAAGCTCCCAGACCCCAATCCGTGACCCAAGTCTATTTCTCCACACTGTTCCCCGCGTGTGGGGTTATGGTGACCTGCGGTAGGCTATGTCGCAATTAATTTATTAATTCCTCATCGACCAGCTACATACATATTGTACATGTACATGTAGATAGCCCCCTTGTTGATTGCAATTGAACCATGGAGATCGCCTCGTTTTCACGTCTCTCACGAGATCAGAAATATATTGCTACCAATTTAAATTTTATAGAATAGAGTAATGTGGAGTAACTAGTGTGTGCAGATCAAGAGTCAAAATACGTGCTCCCCGAGCTGCACTGTCAATGGGGACTGCACTTGCATAAAGCCTTATGGGAACTTTTTCATATATTAAACGACGACAAACTGATAATCAGTGCCAGTGCACACCGCGGCCCAGGGGTAAATACATGTATGTAGAGTACCTACAATATAACCCACATAAAGTACATGTAGGTAATCCAGTTTAATTCAGTTTCTGGTGGGACCAACTGGTATTGGCGACAAAAACAACACAACAACAACAACGTTGAACTCGAGTTGTTGCAGCGGATCTCCGACTTCCGTTGTTTATTGCAGCCTTATCTCCCCCTTGCAGAATACTCTCTTCATCCACATCCGCGGTTGCACAACTCCACCCTTTTACCCCCTCCCCCGTGCGTTCCCTCTTGTCGCCCCACAACAGCCCTCCCAGCAAACCCAAAATATCCCTCAAAACTCTAAATTGATGGTTGGGACCATATGTACACGCGTGACAAAAACGTGCGCTAGCGTTGATGTCACGTACTTTACGGTGCGGGGACGAAAAACTGTTATGCGAGCTAGGCATCGTGCGACCAGGTTTGAGTACCATATAGTACCTATCTGTACATGTAGGTACATTACATGGGGTAGAATAGGTATTTAGGGTACCCGCACCCGACTTTGCCTCGGGAACATAATTTAATTCCCCACAAAGTGGACTTTGTGACCTAGAAAGTGAAGTAATAGGCCTCGTATAGGTGGGGGCCCTGGTGTACGGGTTGGTTACATGGACCAATGTACATAGTACATACATGTATGTACGCTACTCTAGGCTGTAATGCCTTTAATTAATAAAACTGCATTCCAGTATGTTAATGTGGTTTTATCATGTCAGCCATGTCTCAGCAGTTGATGCCAAAAATACCTTTGCAGCATTGATGTCACATCTCAGGGGTGCGAGGGTATGGGATAGAACACGTGCAGCTCGGTCACGGTCGTTGATGTTCACTGGTTGTTTAAACAAAACGGGAAACTTGTATGGCAACGGGATAACTGATCTGCTTCTCCTTCTTTTTTTTCTTTTCATAACTCTATACAGGAGCGTTCGGACAACTAAGTTTGAGACTCCGTTAAGGCTTTCAAACGGGGCTTTTTGAAAAGTACAAGGTACTGTAGGTTGACTTTTTCATGAACTTGCCTAGCGGAGCCATTGCATAACGGTTTTATAACCACAAAAACCGCCAAACGGGCCCTAAGTGTTTAGCTAGATAGAGAGTTTTAGCTACACGAGTTGGACAGTAAGTCGAGCACTTGGACAGAAAGTCCTGTACCTCTTATTGGCTAAATCTTTGTAAATCTTTACCTAAAACAGCTAGAACTTCTGTCCAACTTGTCCGACTTTCTGTTTAGTTAGCGTAGCTAGAACTCTCTTATACGAACGGAACGTGGTCATAATGAGCTATCTAATACTGGGCTCTTGGTATCTCTTTCTCCTGTTTTCTGTAATTGGACAGAGTAACTGCCGGCGTGTTCAATCAGCAGGCCAAGCTGTAGTACATGTGCGACATTCTCGGGTGATAAAATAAAGCTAGTAATTAATCAGCTAAAATTAAAGTTTTTGCTGAATCGGTATATAAAATATCTCTTAGGACAAATAAGGCGGGATAAAATATTTCTTGGGACAATGAACATAGGCTCAAATATGCATTTTTCCCGGCCCCAAGGAATTCTAAGACATCCCAAGAACCTTTTGCGATACGAAGAGTTCGTATTCATTTTTAGCCAGATGTGTTCGTATTTTTCTCGATGCAGGCTGCTGTGTGTGGCCGAAGGGATCCAACAATTAACTTGCAGCGAGATTCTTGCTATATAAAGCGTGTAGAAAATCGCGAACAGTTCAGACTCCATTCTCCAGGTAACCGTTCCTCTCATCAAGAGCTCATCTTTCTTGCAGACTTTAAACTCTCCCATACAATGAATTTCAAGACTTTAGCACTACTTCTCGTCGCCATGTTCATCGGCCTCTGTGTCGGAACCCCCGTGGATACTACTGGTGCCACTGAGCTCGTTGCACGGGATGGCATTTATCTTCCCTCATGTGGGTGTTTTAACGACTGCCTTGTTGGTTGTTATTATGGAGGAAGCTGCAATTGCCCTAAGAACTGTGGTAGGTATTCCAATCCGTAGATAACGAGGTGTAGGTACTGAGAAACTTTTTAGATCCAAAATACGAGTGCAAGTGTGGATGTACAAACGATTGTGTTAGAAATTGCCCTTACGGAACAAGCTGTATCTGTACAATGGAATGTGGTGAGTAAAAATATGTCCCCTATTATGCTTGAGACTCGAGAGATATATTGATGTGTTGGGTGTGATGTAGACGTAAGATATATGTGCCCTGACGCCGTCTCAGCTGCAACTCCGACAAGCGCATAGTATCTGGAGGACAGGCTTGGTGTTGATTGGATTGGATCGAGATTTACTGAGGGGATTAGCCTTTCTTTGTCCACAATCTTTGTCCATTGACACTTCCCATATGATTCAATACATGTATTCGTTGTACATGTATCTACACAATATATCGGTATCATATAGTCCCGTTACTATTGTTCGATGAGAATCATCTGTGTCTTTTGAGTTGAAATTAGTTGGAGATTGATCAAGCCTCTTCAAAACAAGATGAAACCAATTGTCTCATTGACCGATACCCCTCTGCTCAAAAGCATCTGCCCACTGTACATCTAAGGTAAGATGGACTGAGAGTACTCGAGTTCTGATTCTGGTTGCCATGGTTTGCGTATTGCATAGAGGTGGGTGGAGATATGTCTGTCTAAATTTAGTTATACTTGGGCTGATTAAGGTGGTTGTGGATGGGAAGTTTATATCTTGCAAATCTGTGGGTCACCCTGCGAGCCTGGAGCGCTAGTGTAGAGTAAACCTTAATTACATGTATGAAGATCCTCACATCGCGTCTATTCCTAACAAGGTGTCTCTTTTTAACGTCATTCAACAGGATCACATCTTCCCCTTTTTTCATGATCTGCGCTTCAAAGTACTTTATTTACTTTTAGCCTATCTATGCCCAGGTGCTTGAAAGAGATCGCGCGAACTTGAAAAGGAAATCGACCATGCTTATAATGAACTTAGATTAAGCAATACCTCGCAGGTTCATACACACTACAGATACCTCTTATATTTCAATAAATAGTCTTAGGCCATATCACATAGGTCCCAAACACAAGCACTGAAAAGGAGCAATACCCGGTATTTACACCACATACACCATACGACTATAATTCACCACTCAAACAATCACTTATAATTATGATTCTCCAAATCATCATTCTAGCCGTTGGAATAATCCGGAGATTCACTATAGCTGGCCTAGCATCATTATTTATCATTATTTTGCCCTTACAATTAATTTATTGGCTTTTCATCCGCTTGGGAAGTGTAGCCGCAAGTCACAATATTGTCAATGAAGAGGAGTTGATGATGCGCCAAGAATGTTTAGATGCACAACAACAAAGAGAGTTTATTAAAATGATAGAAGTAAGTATGGATAGGGCTGAAACTACTCCATACGGGTAGTCTATTGGGCCCCCTCCTTATCGTGTATCAAGGGTAAAAATACTAATTAAATATGTATGTGGGCATACTAAGGGCTTAATCTTGTGCTGAGCCTTTAGTATTATATGTTCAGGAAACTTTCAAATTAGGAGACTGACTGTTAACGCTTCAAAGTGCAGTTAGTAGTCATGTACTAACAGTTTAGTTATTGATTGATCGTATGATTATTGCCCCCCAGATCTCTAAGACTCAGGGCTCAATTATCTTTTGTTATCAAGAACGAGAGCTTGCTGTGGTATTATTTCCTTCGATCTTCATTACATTAGCTCCCTATAGCTAGATCGATAATATAGGCCCAAATATTAGAGAATTGTATAGGCCTGGTACTTGAATAACAGATTATGGCAAGCATTACGGAAGATTTTCGGCAAAACTGAGTTGTTATTTTTGGCGCGAGGAAGATCGAGGGTTCCGGCAGGGGATATAGTATTGGAATGGAGTTGCGCTGTTTGTAATTATGTAGGTTTTTGGGATATAGACGACTTCCCTGGCCACTCGGACACCCCCCCCCCCCCCACTTGGACAGTCAATGATGATTGGTAGAGAAGAGATAGAGAAGCTACTTAAATTGTTGATCCTCTCTTTTTTACGTTAACTGTCCGAGTGAGGGGGGTGTCCGGGTGGCCAGGGAAACCGTCTACGTCTATATCAAGAGCTTTGGGGGCTATCCGTAGTAATGATAACCCACTGCCCGGTATAATGTCGGTAGATTCGTCTTGAGACTTAATCATTCGTTAAGATTCACATTGCGCTATGTATCCTACATATATTCATGAGGTGCATGATATAAATATCAACAAATGATAATATTGGCATGCATTGCCAGTAACCAACCGGAAGCCTATCGGATATATTCCGTGTCTCTAGAATTGATCCTGTATCCCTTAAACCGCCAGGCTGAATCGAAATGAGAGGTACTCAAACCCTTTATGGTAATCGTGACGAAACCAACACCAGAGGGTGGGATCTGTAGTTGTTAGCATGCGTGATAGGTTGCAGCAGCTTCCAATTCTGCGCGATACTTATATATATATATATCACGGTTACCATAAAGGGTTTGAGTACCTCGTTGTAATTGGCCTGACGGTTTAAGGGATACTGGTAATAATGGTAATATTATATAACAGATCTACTATGAATTCAAGCTAGAGGTACTGTACTTAGTTGAATACGTATAAATAAAGTAATAAAGCCTTGCTCCACTAACTACATACATGTAATTATATATACTCAAATGAGGCCTAGTTTCTAGGGAATGTTTTCTAATTAAGCGCATCTTAGCTCCGGTTGAGTATTTAATAATTTGATAATTGCACACGCCCTCCGGAGAGAAAGGTGCCAGCGTTGCGACCGGCTTTCCCCTCATTTGCCTCCTCCTCCTCTTCTCCTCTCGATCTCCTACCTTATTTTCCACTCGGATGTTTACTTAAGCCCTCAACAAAACGTCAAAAACCCACATGCACAGGGCTGAATTAAATACCGGGCACTTCTCCAATTACCGCAATTTACGACTCTTTTATCAATTCTTGGTCATGACATGGCTCCATCTTAGACGTTACGCCACAGCTATGATATCATATAACAACTTTTGAACAGATTCAACAAGGATTATTAGATTAGCGTCGCTCTTTTATCTACGCTTGGCAAGCGTGCAGGATGCTTGGGTGCTAGAGATTATTCTTTAGAGCATTTGTGAACTTGTGTTTACATGACGTTTTCTTGAGGTTTAGTGAATAGACCGAAATATTGTATATAAGATTTCGGTGGTATGCACATAAGCTTTCCCCCAAAGTTTGAGGTCGAGAACTCGTGTTTCAGCTTATAGTGGGTCCAACTAGGCAATGATTTGCGTCGTCATGATGTTCCCGCCACACCACGATGACGTCGAGCATGCTTCACTGTGGCTCTTAGCAAAGCACCTCCAAAAACCACAATAACCAGCTACTTTCTTTTCTCGACACGTGGAAGGTGGACAAAATAACCCCGCAAAAACATAGGTATCCAGGAACCTAATCTTAACAACCCCAACAATCATAGGGCGGTGGTATTATACCGTTATATAGTTGTACAGATCGATAGACCCCTCCTGCCCTCCGTCTACCGTTCATAATCCTAGCTCTCGGCCTCCTCTAGCATTTTTTCTTCTTTTTCTTCTGCTTATTCGGATTTTCATACGCTCTATTTAGATTTGCCAGTGAATAACGCTACCCCACTGAGTAATATTACGGGACCGACCTTAAGGTGTCATGGAGATTGACCCGGGACTCAAACAGGAACCCCCTGGATCGGATCACTCAGGACACAGCACCGGTGCATCACCACTGGTAACTAACCCTGTTATCACAGGCTTATTGCCGCTCGAAGGAGACGATTCCCTCACATTATTACCAGAGGTCCAAGCAACCGGAAGGCCAGCTGGGTCAAGAAGGCCATTTCAGAGAAGAAGGAGGAGTAGAGCTTGCGACGCTTGTCGGGCTCGGAAAACGAAGGTAAGAGAATCCTCTATCTGTTTGGAGAACTGCGCTGAACAGGATCCTAATGTGTATATATAATTATTTTAGTGTGACACTCCTGATCATGGCCCTTGTTCAGCGTGTGTGTCTGCCAGTTTAGTCTGTAAATTCTCGGGGGGCGAGGATCGAAGGCGGGCTGGTCCTGCGAGGTCAGTACATTTTGTCCGCAGAATTTGGTATTAATAGTTGTTGACGATCTTGCCAAACCAATTTTCAGGCGCGTAAGAGCTCTCGAAAGCACAGTTCAGGAGCTAACTCGTAAACTCGCTGAGGCTGAGAATAAGCTCCAACATATTGCTCTCTCTGGAAGTGAGGCCGGATCTCTCACAGAGAGGCCTCCACATTCGCCCATAAACTCTGATTTCAGTATTACAAGTCCTCATTTTAGTGGCTCCTCATCAAACCACGAGCGCCAGATATCCCATACCTCTCCGAAAAACGGTGCATTTAGTGGACCAGGAAGCTATGGTGTGCAACGCAAGGACCCAGGAGGCAGACATGAGTTGTTTCAAAATGACGGAACTTCATGGGATCACCATATCTTCGGTCCGAGCTCATGCCCGAGCTTTTTGCACTCTTATAATGACTATCTCTCTCGCCTTGGTTATAGACCACCCCCGGCGTCGAATCCCACAATGAATACAGAGGGGCCACCATCCCCAAGTCCAAACACACGGATACAAAACCCATCGGTACCGAACAAATTTCTTCCCTTCGATTTGCGGGCCCTACTTCCACCAATTAAATTAGCAAATCAAATGATTGAGGTGTTCCAGAAGACGGTGCAGAATTACACGCCGATATTTTATTGGCCAGCTTTGGAAAAGAAGATCGAGAGAGCATGGAAAATACCTATATGGGATTCAGATAATGAGGCAGTGAGGGGTGTTTTTTGTGTGATTATGATGTTACTGGCGGTGGCAAGCCAATTTATTGAGCCCGGGGAGCTAGATGAACCAGAGGGCGGTGATTGGGCACATGTACAGGAAAGGTACGTAGACTTTGTGACAATAATGTGTTGTCTATAACGCCATCTAACGGCGGATGGTAGGAACGGGTGGATGTTTTTCGAACTTGGACGGAAGTATTCAAATCTGAACAATCCCGATTATACCATCGACGATGCCATATGTATTTACCTTATCCATCCTTACTTTAACAGCCATTCCCGAAACCTCCTAACAGGTATCTAAATCATAGACCTCTTGCTTATGGCTTTCTACCTCGATAAAGCCTTTCTACCATCCCCTTGCTGGATGATAACAGGCGCCATGGCTCGTGTTTGCCAGGATATTGGCATCTACCGCCGCACTCCAGCTGGGCTCTATAACCCGGTGGAAATCGAATGTCGAACTCGTCTTTTCTGGGTTGCATATATTCAAGACAGGAAGATTTCCATGAAACTTGGCCGGCCCATAATATTTCTCGATCAGCATATTGATGTTGGTCTCCCTGGATTTCCTGGTAAACGGAAACATGGCGATGGGGGCGAAGGCCAAAACCAAGATAATGAAAGTAGCCGAGACAATCAAGGTCGATCAAGATCCCCTGGAGTAGACGATATGATAGATCGTCTGGATGATTTTGACGAAGAAGAAATGGGAACATCCTTGGAAGTGTTTAAAGCAACAATCTATATCGCTAAGGCTAGTGAAACTTTGCTGAATATTGAATTGAAGCAAAATGGCGGTGAGGAGGATGTCAAATACTTGCAAACCATAGATGAGATGTTGAAGCGGGCGTGGGAAGTTTTTCCATCAGAAATGACAGACTTGACAAGGTCAGACGTTCTCGACCTCCCTGCAGTAAGACGTATAAACCCCATCATGACGTCTCAGTCTTGTTGAAGTCATTGGCTAAATTTTAGTAGCATTATTCCATCTTCAACACTCACGAATCATTCTTTACCGCTATTTTACCGACTTCACAGGCACCCCCTCTCTTCTTCGTAGCTTCCGAACCTTCTGTCTCGCTCAGTCGATTCAAGTCGCCAAAATTACATCTCATCTCCTCTCTCGAGTAGTCAAAAATCCTGAGTTTGACCGCATTTTTGGTCTTCGCACCGATGAGCTCGTATTTATTCATACATTCCGTGCGGCAACGGTTCTCCTTCTTGGTCATTACTGCCACGATGAAGCTCTACTTAGTGTTAGCAATGAGGAAGTAAGCGTCTGTGCAAGAGCACTAAGGAGCTGTGCCAGGAGTCACTCTCTAGGTCAGAAATTATTGGAGTTGTTCCAGAATTTCGCAAAAATGTTTGGCTATCAGACTGGAATTACAGGGGAGCTCCTTCACCCAATTCCAGAAGCAACTGAGGATAATACGATTGATGAAAAGACTGAAGACATCCATGAGGTGCAGCCGAAAGGTCCCTGGGATAATACTGAAACCAACAACGCCATAGCGACATCACCATATAACAATACGGTATACGGCGAATATCATGGACTCTCAGGTAACACACCCCGTTGGATACCAACCACCAATATATCCCTCGTTCCGACATACCAACAGCTCCTGCATTCGAATCAAGCTGTAAGTCAGCCCCCCCTATCACATCCACAGTCACAACCACAGGAACATCACCAGATGATATTCGTGGACCCGGGTATGGGAAGTGCGGGTTTATCAGCTACTGTTGAAGGGAATTCACAAGGACCCATTTCAGAACATCAAGGGCCGATGTCACATCAAATTGATTGGGATGTGTATCAGCAGATGTTGACGTTTGATCCGAATTTTGAGGTGTATATGGGAGGTCCCAGTCAGAGACATTTCTTATACGATAGAGGGGAATAGTCTTACAGTCAAATCTCTTTAAGTGTACCTATCAAAGAGGTACTTTATTCATACGATCTGTTGGTGCCACCGTCCTTTCCTCCCTGCGCTTTTTTTTTTGTAAGGCATCTATTTTTTTCAAGTTTCGATTTTCGGCTACAACTAAACCTTTGTAGAAAAGTTCGACTGTGGCGCATTATCAGTACTTTTGATTCTTTCTCTCACATTATCCATTTCTTTAAAAAAGATCTGGGCCGGTGGGTAATAGTGTAACTGCCACACCTGTACATACCTGCCCTATTGTAATTGTATGGTTGTAAATATTTTGAAGGGAATTGTTTGTTTTAAGGGTCGATGTCATCCGATCACCGTGAGTTAAAACGTTATGGTAACGCTATTCACTCCAGGACGGTTGGCTTGATATTCCCGGAAACGCTTGACAGCTTCGACATTACGCAGACAGCAGGTGAGCAATGATTTATAGAACCAAGCGAGCCTCTACGCCCCCTCATACCCGGGATCATACACATGCATGTGCTAAACTGAACTAGTGATTCGTCCATCCGACGGTGGGATTGTATGGACGTTGCCGAAAATTAGCAGTTGATAAACACCGCTTGAGTGTTGAATATCCCAGAATTCCTGTATCCGTAAATCTCATGAGCAGACCCTAGTATGTTAACATAGATTTCTGCTGCGTTTAGAGGGTCAAGTGTTCCCTTCAAGTTATCACGCCGGTCTGCGCCTGCGGACTAGTTATCTGGCTTTCTCAAGTCGAGTATCTTCAAGTAAGATAAGCTCTCCATTGCATAGAAAGAAAATCGTTAGTTAGTTCGATTAAACCATAACTGAGATGGTGACTGTGATTGACCAGGACTGTAGAGCTGCCTCAAGCGTACTGTATGATCCCCCGGCCCCTCCCCCCACAAATTATTTACCTAACCACGCCACCGGATTCTGAAATATGTAAGGATGGCAGTTGACGTTGTAACTTGATTTTATCATGGAACTTCGGTTTACTACATTTCCCACTCTGGCTGATATGCGATCATTCCAGCTCATGGTTGTTGTTGTTGCTGGAGGTTGAGGTCGGCCAGCTCACAGTTGTGACGATGATGCTGGAGTGAAGTAGGTATGTATACAGTGCAAGTGTATGCATGTTTCTCACGATCAAGTGACATATACGGGCGGCGTGTTGACATGTCGCAAGAATCATTGATCACTAACGCGATCGGAACCCACAGCCACCGCCACCAAAAAAGTTTAGTGTTGCACCTCGCTACACCTTACCCATATTGAACATTAATATTATTCTAGGCTACTCCATTGCCCCCCCCCCCCCCATTATTGCTAGTACCTGCATTCCAATTTCGCAGGTCTTGGCACCAGCCGTAGATCAGGAAGGCTAGTACTAAAGGTGGATTTGGGAAAGGTCCGCTACCCAGTAGTGGGGGGGTAGCCGTTGTCTGTATTTCGACAAAGCTAGTTTAGGGATCGCCTATAAGAGCTGTGTATTGCCCTCATTTGTTATCTCCGGTTTGGTTCACCGGCACCAGCCATAAACCCCCCAGGAAGCTTTTAATGAGCTGTGGAGGGTTCCTAGGAAAGAACGCGCCTACGGCACAACGGGGTGTGACTGGCTGTTGTCAGAGGCCGGAGAAGGAGCTGTTAACTACATATTCGTACCTCTGCCAGGTAATGGTGTAAATCATTCTGCTGTTACGGGTAGTTAGTCTTGTGGTCTCAAGGGTGTGGGCGGGGCTTTCTTACAGTGGGCTTATCAAAGAAGGACTGGCTTCTGCAGTCTTGGGGCTAGATTTTGTGATTTGTATCTGTGACGCAGTATGAGGGAGAAAGGATGGACGTTGGAGATCGGAGACAGTCGAGGTAGTGTATCTAACCTAATCTAGATCGGTAGGGCAGGAGCCCGCCTTTGCTCTAGACGGGTGTTTAACGGGTGCTTGGTACGGTCTCCAGCTAGGAGGATGGCCACGTGGGGGTCACAGACCATCACTCGCTTATACCTCGGCTCGGCAGCGGTCGATATCCGGGTACGTGGCGGAACTAAATTTAGTTCCCTTGGAGCTTCCTAGGGTCCTGGTCCCTCTAAATGGTGGGGGAAATATGGTACTGTAGTTTATGAACGGGTTTGCGGTCAGAAATAGTTTCCTTAAGAGGATACGTTGGGAGGGTGCGTGAGGGGGGGGGAGATTATAATCATGTTTTGTCACTCGGGATTGTAGGTACATGTACCCTATACTACATGTATGTACCTACAGCGCACTCACCAGACACCACCTAGGGTTGATCATATATAGTGCGCAGACAACTTTCACCATAGAACTGAGTTCTAGGTCAGCAATAGGGAATCGTCTTTAGGACTCTTATTTGTAAAATAAAATAACTAGTTTAAAAAAAAAAAAAGAGGAAGCAAAAAAACACCAGTCGAGTGACACGCCATGAACAAGCATAAGTGCATAGTAAAGGAAAAAGAGGAAGGGAATACAAAGTACATGATGATACAAATGCTAACACATACAGCCCATTTCCTAGTATCAATACACTCGTGACTATCCATACAAACACTCCTCATAGGCACCTCTCCACCCCATACCCTCATCTTCCAGGGCCACGTTCATCCGCTCAATGCCCTCATCTCGCCTCCTGATTTCCTTCGCCAGATTGCGCCAGAACCACCTTGCCTCCTTGTCCTCAACAAGCGTGAATGCATTACCCTCTTTTCCGGCTCTCGCAGTACGGCCGACTCGGTGGACGTACGCGCGGGTACTGGGAGGGATGTCGTAGTTCACAACATTGTCTACATGGGGAAGATCCAAACCGCGAGAAATTAGGTCAGAGCAGATAAGACTAATGTAGTTGTTAGTTAATTCTTAGTAGATAGGGAGAAGGCCGATAGACTTACATATGAACTTGGTCTTTCTTGAAGGAGCGAAGAACTTTCTCACGTCGCTTCTTCTCCATCTCTCCAGTGACTAGGCCAGTGGTCCATCCAGCCTCTTTTACAATCCCAATCTTCTCGACTACCATATCGACTAGCTTCGCTAAACGTGCAGCACCCTCGTTGCTCTTTACGAACACAATGGTACCCTTCTTGATGCCGCGGTTTCGGAGGAGATACATCAGGCAGAGGGGCTTGTACTCCTTGTTCACTATGGGGATGGCGTATTCCCTCAGCTCCAAAGGAACCGAGAATACCTCTTCGGGCATATCTTCATCATTATCATTCTCATCTGTGACATCTGCGCCAGCAGGCCTCTCTACAACGACCATTGTCGGCCTCCTGAGCTTCAGTCCGGCAAGTTTCCCCGCATCCTTCGTCATCGTCGCACTCAACACGACCTTCCTTACATTGGCATGCCCCATCCTCACATTAATACCCAGGTCCTCCAGCACATCCTCCATCCCGTCCTCCCAGTCCTGATCTTTCGCCTCAGTCTCAACAGAGCCAACAACTACGTCAACCCATTCCTGAAAACTCTGTGCAAGTAGGCGATCCGCTTCATCAATGACAAGCCACTTGACCCACTTCAGACAAAACCCGGGAGTATTTTTAATATGCTCTACCAGGCGCCCGGGGGTTGTGATGAGGATGTCAACCTTACTGCCGATCTCAAGATCAATCAAGAGGGCTTGTTCCGCCGCCAGTGCCTTCGACCCAATTCCGGTGCCAACCTTAAGGCCGGTGCCGGAGGTTAGGGAGACGGCGGTGGAAAAGACTTGGGAGACGAGTTCTCGGGTTGGTACTACTACCACTGCGCGGAGGCGGGTGACGACCCGGGTAGATAGTGACTGTACAATTGGGAGGATATAAGAGAGGGTTTTTCCAGATCCTGTCGCGGCGGAGATGCAAACATCGCCAGCGTCTGGGTTCAAGAGTAGCGGAACTACAGCGGTCTGCACTGCGAATGCGTTGGGTAGACCCAAGGTCTCAAGGCGTGTAAGAAACTTTGGAGATATACCAGTCATGCCATTGAAGGGGACAGTAGTTGCCGGTGTGACGACTATTGGGGCAGCGAGCCATGGTGGAAGTGAAGAGGCGAAGACGGCCAAGCGTTTGGGGTCTTTAACTGGCTCGGGCTGAGGGAGAGGCTCAAGGCCCTTTGCTTCTATCGGCTCTTCTACGGTCTTGGGGGCGGTAGGGGTAAGTGAAGCTTTTGCTTTGACTTTCACAAGCTTTTCAAGGATTGATTTGTGTCTTGATACCCCGGAGGAGTCTTCTTCACCGGACGCTAATTTGGACCTTTTCTCTTTTTTCGATCGCTTCTTGTCCTTCTCTGGTTCCGGTTCGTCCGCGTTGGCAGCTGGTGGTGGTGCCTCTTCCGTAATTATAGTGGTGGTAGTTGTAGTTGTAGTTGTATTATCATTATCATTATCATCATTATCAGTGTCCTTTGTAGTCGTACTCGTCTTTGATCTCTTTGATTTCTTTGACTTCTCATCCTTCTCTTTAAGAGGAGTCTGCTCTAGATCCCTCTTCCCTTCGGTTTCTATGCCGACGTCTGATCTCCGCTGTTTTCGTTTCCCTCTCTTCTCCTCCTTTCTCCTCCTCTTCTCTTCTTCGGCGGTGGGCTCTGCCCCAGCATCCTTCATGTCGACATCCTCGTAATCTCTTTTTCGCTTTTTTAGCTTCGCAATTATGCTTGCCACTGCAGCATCATTCGAATTCGCCATTGCTTATTTGTATTCCGTGTAATATATATATATGTCTGTATATTGTCGCCGTCGATAGTTGGTAGTGTGGTAAAAAAGAAATTGGTAGTAAATATTAAAAGAGCGTATCTCATATCGAGGAAAGTGAAGAAAAGTCAACGAATCGTAAATGCCAAGCAATTGCGGCTCCTAGCGGGCCATGCCAAGCTTTTGGGCGACACGGTATATGATCCCACGTTTCTGGTTGGACGACGAGTAGGTCGAGTACGAGACAGCACGGGCAGGCAGTATCGATAAGGGGCGAGAAAAGGTAATGCTGGACATGAGAAGGTAGAAAAGAGTTCCAGTGGGGAGAGAGGCAAGAATTCGGAGGGAACGGAAGATGAGCATTTTGTATGTATGTAGCTTGGGGGTTACTATGTATCTTATTAGGGATTATAGATTTGCAATTGAGTATTCGGAGTGAGGTACCGCGAGTGTGTGTGAGTATATCGAATAACCACAGAATGAATGAAAGAGAGCTTGAGAAGAGAACAGTGAGTGGAATTGAAGCTTCCCCAACGTCTTCTAGAGCTCTCTTTAAAAAGACACCTCCCCCCCCCCCACATGTACATGGAGTTATCATCTAGTTCAGGGGGAGCGTGCGTGTGATCTAAAGAGCTGTCATTCCACCGCTTTACTCGCTTTACTCATACCAAATCTGTATTACCGCCAGGGTTAGGGTTCTCAACAAATTCTGTAACGAGGAAAGAGAATGCGAAGGTGTCATTCCCAGATGTCCTTAGCGCAGTCTCAATTATACACGTGCAGCGTAAGCTCTTGCTCGAGCCAGCTTGCTACATTCGAAGTGTAAACGACCCCAACGCACCTCGTTTTTAATTTCTAAAAGAAAGTAATACTCAACCAACTCACTCAACAATTCGAACCCCCCCCTCACCCCTCACCCCCGGTAGACCTCATAAGATGCGTTTCACACCTGGTGCCACTATGGCCTCACGTCTTTATTCGATCTACGGCGCTTTTAGTCTGTTCTCGTCGGTAGCTTTTGCGGCCTCGTTGACGGGGTCACGGCTGTTGGTGGTCTTGGAGGACACGCAACTGAAAGAGGACTATTCGCAGTTCTTTGGGGATCTGTCTGGTTTGTTTATTTGATAGATACTGGAGATGCAATTGATTGTGGTGGGCTGACCCTTTGATAGCGAGAGGTTATGAACTGGAGTTTGAGTCGCCAAAGACTGAAGGCTTGTCTTTGTTCAAACACGGAGAGCGGGAATACGACAATCTCATACTCTTCCCCCCGAAATCAAAGGGTATGAGGATTCATAGCTACCCCTAGCGTTTATCGCAAATGTCTAATAAAAGAAAACTCTACAGGTTATGGGCCAGCGCTTACACCGCAGCTGCTCATGCAATTCGTAAACCAGGAAGGAAACATCTTGGTCCTCACATCGCCTAAAGGCACACCAGAGCAAACTCGTGAATTCGCGCGAGAGCTCGACATAAATCTTCCCCCGAAAGACTACCTCGTTGTGGACCACTTCTCACATGACACACTCTCAACAGAGAAACATGACATGGTAATCGTGCCGCGCCCGCGGGTGTCCACCTCTACACAAAATTACTTTTCCTCCCCTTCGTCCGCAGAAGAAGACATAATTGCCTACCGCGGGGTTGGACACACAATTGGAAATGGGCCGTTGCTCAACCCTATTCTGACGGCGGGGAGGACAAGCTATGCGTATGACACTATTGATGATGCTGTCTATGCTGAGGAGCCATGGAGTGCTGGTAGCCAATTGCAACTCGTATCGGCTCTGCAGGCGAGGAACAATGCCCGCATTACGATTTCTGGAAGTGCCGAGATCTTCTCGAATGCCTTCTATGGTCTCAACGTCAAACCGCCTGGCAGCGCCAAGAAGGTCAAAGTTGCGAACCGTGCGTTCGGAAGGGATGTCACTGCATGGACGTTCAAGGAGACTGGTGTCGTCAAGGTTGTAGGCGTCAAGCACTATCTTACCAACGAAACCGACGCGCAGATCAATCCCAGCCTCTACAGGATCAAGAATGATGTTGTATGTACCCCCCTCATTTGATCTGATAATAAAACGCAATATACTAATCTGCAGCAGACTTTCGAGATTGAACTTTCCGAATACAAGTCTGACCACTGGGCGCCCTTCACTGTCCCCGCAGATGACGCCCTCCAACTAGAGTTCACCATGCTAGACCCCTACCACCGTATCTCACTTACCCCCACCGCCGTCTCGGCCAACTCAACCACATACTCCACCGACTTCAGGGTCCCCGACCAGCACGGTGTATTCGCCTTCCGTGTCAACTACAAGCGTCCCTTTGTCACCAACGTCGATGAGAAGTACACTGTCACCGTGAGACACTTTGCGCACGATGAGTACACGCGCAGTTGGGATATCTCCGGCGCATGGGTGTGGATGGCGGGTATCGCGGTTACTGTCGTTGGTTGGGTCGCGTTCTGTGCGTTGTGGCTATGGAGTGCGCCTACAACAGAGGTCAAGAAGGGGAAGAAAAGTCAGTAGTTTTTGATATCCAGGGTTCACGGGTGACTAGACTTTTTCATAGCTTTACATGTAGTTTTCAAATTCATTTTTTTATATCATTTTGTAGGATTTGTATTATTACAAAAGTTCGTTTTGGTCGCAAATGAAACACACACCAACCATAATTCCATATCTCTTCTAGAAGTCTAACCGACTAAAAATAAAAACCCTCCAAATCTGATATCACGCATGTATATTTAGTAACAACAACGATAGCCATCACGGCATAAAAGGCCACAAACCGCCTCCCTTCCAGGTCAATGATCACCCACGCACAACAACAACAACAACAACAACAACAACAACAACACACTATACCAATCACAACCCATCACTCGCACCACCAAGCATCCCAACACGGCCTAGCTCGCCGCCCCCTCCCCCCCCTACTACATAAGTACCTGAGACATGTCCGATGACTTGTACCACTCCTGCACTGCTAACCCGATGCCACCAGGTCCCCCGGGGGCTACCCAACAAATACTTTCCGCTGCATTGACAGCAGGTGGTGATGTGGTTGTGGGGTGGGGGGGGGTCATGGGGTGTCACTCGGGTCGCACGGCCGGACGGCGCTGGAGGGTAGGTAGGGTAGAGTAGAGTAGAGGAAAGGGGGGTGCGTGTCTGCTTGTGCTCTAGGTATGTATGTAGGGAGGGTACTCCCACGCTCTCGATCCTCCAGGAGTCCTATGTAGCCCCCCCCCCCATATCAAGACTACATGTATGTAAATCACCAGAAACTAGACAACACATGTACCGGGTATTGAGGGTAAATACGAAGAATCTGATAAGAGAATCTTGCTGTGAAATAGGTGTGTTTATCTTATCAGATTCTCGGTATTTATGGTTAACCCCCGGTACATCCTCATAAGTACATCTACGCCCTCCCTCCCGTAGAGGGGGGGGGGGGTAATATAAAGGTCGACGTCTAGCTAGTACTCTTCAAACCTGGATCTGGCCGTTCAATTTCCCGCTGGTAGGTAGGATACATTCGTTACATAAAATAAAAAGGGGGGGGGGGGGGCTATTAAAGGGATACAATAAAGAAAAAAAAAAATTTATTGGGGGTTTTTCTTTTTTCTCTTTCTCTTTCTCGTTCTCTCCCTCGTTCCTCTGAGCGCGCACGTGGAAGGAAGGGGGAGGAAGGGGGAGGAGGAGATAACAAGTATAAAAAGATATAAATGAAAAAATACAAGTTAAAATAAAAAAAATAAAAAAAATAAAGAAATAAAGAAATCAAGACCCCCCTCTCCACATACACACGCAAAGGAAAAAAAAAAAAAAAAGAGTACTATCCCGCTTTCCCCGCAACGCAAAAAAACACAAAACAGATAAAAGCACAGAACTATATATAAAACAAAAAAGAACAAAAAAAAAAAATCCGTTTATTCCCCTTCCCTTCCCATACGGGCTAATTATGATTCAAACAATTAAAAACAACAACAGAAAAAGAAACACAGAAAGAAAAAAAAAAAAAAAAAAATATCACTCCGGTCCATATCGACTCCTCTCCGTCCCACCACCCTCCTCTCTCCCCGCAAGGGACTTCTTCCATTCCCTCCACTCGGTTGCAATCTCGTCCAGCACACCGCCCATCACCATCGCGCTGGCCATCAAGCCATGCCCTTCGTTTGGCAGTACTCGCACCTCACACACCTTCATTGTCTTGCCCAGCCACCTCACGTTCTCGACGGGGACCCTCGTGTCTTTTGTGCCATGGTGGATCACGACATCGCGTGTAATGTCCACATATCTGAAACCCACGGGCCTGTTGCGCTCAAGACACACCAGGAGATCTACGGCCGGGTTGGCATTGCGCGTGGAGAGCGTCCAGATGGCATGTGTCAGGCGCTCATCGTACGACATCTGCCGCTCCTTCTCCGCAACGGACGCAAGTGCGGCAGCAAAGGCGTCCATTTCCGGGGCTTTCTCTGCAGCGTCGCCCGCGGGTTCGCCGCCGCTGCCGCCCCCACCGCTGCTACTGCTGCTGTCCTTGGTTGCATCGGCCGAGGAGGATGAGCTCCCGGACGGTGAACCGTTCTCACCCTTTGCTGCTGCCGCCGTTGCTACAATGGCGGCGGCCTTCTCTTTGGCTTCCTGCGATGAGGAGCGAGAAGACTTCTTGCGGCCCTTGCCTCCCCCTGTCCGTGGGAGTGAGGTTGTGAGGGATGAGGAGGTTGCTGACATGAAAGATGAGTTGGCGGCTTTTAATATCGGCGTGGGCAGCGCGCGCAGAATCCGTTGTGAGGTTGGTACTGAGCCCACTTTCTCACCCTTCTCCATGCCTGAATATACAACACCTTCCATCTGGGAAGGCGGAATCCATGGTGCAAGAAGGTGAATCCTCCCGCGGATATGGCTGGGCATCCTTAGAGCTGTCGCGAGTGCATAGATAGCCCCCGCCGAGTGCGCAAGGATGGAAAATTTCGAGATTTTCAGGTGCTGACAGATGTACAAGACATCGTCGGGCCAGTTCAGGACCGTCCGCTCCGCCTCATCTATGGGCTCTGATTCGCCGACGCCGGGCCTGTCAGGCGTGATGAGGCGAAGACCAAGTGTTAGTGCAAGCTCGTCGTAGAAGGCCGTCACATAACGGGTTAGGCCCATCCCAACGCATACAAAGACCGCAAACCCAGCGGGATCGCCAACTTCAGAGAAGGAGATGATACGACCGGTGTTTGGCATGCGGATCTTTTGGGACAGACGCTCGGAACACAGGTATGCGTCCACGGCATCGTCGACCGAGTCCGCAGAGGATGGGCGCTGTTCGGGGGTGCTGTGGAACGATGCACGTGGGGGGGAGGCCGCCAGGTGCGCACCGCGTGGGGCTGGGTCGGATTTGCGTTTGTTTTTGCTGGGAGACCGATTTGGTGTCGGGGTGCGGAGGCTGTCAGACCGCAGGGGGTAGAGGTTCTGCTTCGAGTTCCGTTTGGCCTTCTCGGGCCGGGCCTTTGGGAGCTCGGGGGCTGGTGCGGCTTCATCGTTCCCATCATCCTCGTACGGTAAGCAGCCAGTTTCAAACAAAGGAGATCCAAGAGGAGATGGGGCATGCATGGGAGCAAGGCCTGCAATCAATGACGGCGGATAACTGCGAGAAGTGTGAGGAGATCCTTTCCCATAGCTGCTTGATCGTTGGGGTATATGCCTTGAAATATCCTCTACCATATTCTTCCCCTTCCCTGCCGTGTCAATTCCTCCCGTGGGGCTCAAGATCCCGGCCGCACTCATCCTCAATTCGCCCTCACTCTCACGGTCCCTCTCCATGGCCTCCAACTTGATCTTTTCCTTGGAGGAGACGTAACCCAGCCTCGCGCAGTCCTTCTTTGAGCTCTTTCCGCTCTCCCGCGAGCTCTTCCTCTCATGCAGAGACCTCCCTGGCCCAACCGCACCACCGTTCATGTAATTCCTGACATAATTCGGGATGTCGACGCCTCCTTTCCCAACCGATATTCCCGAATAAGAACTTCTCCCCAAGTCGATCGAACCGTTCGTGTGCACCGAGAGCCCGCTGGGCGGCTTAGCCGTCCTCACCACAGGCGCCAAAGCGGCGTCATCCGGATGGAGGAATGCGTGTTCGCGCCCAGCACCTACCGTATAGTCGTACCCGGGGTGCTCCCTCCTGTGCAGGGGGATCTGGCTGCTCGGGGGAGGGGCCAAGGCCCCGTACAGGGCGGGATTCTCGAGGGGCCCGGGCGAAAGCTTGCTGAGCGAGTCGACGAGATTCGTGATCACCTCCGGCGAGCTGGCGGACGATATGGAGCGGTGACGGGAGTGGACGGATTTCCGTCTGGGCTTTTCGCGGGTGTGGCGAGGGGTCGTGCTGGTGGGTTGGTGTGAGTGTCGGTGTTGTGGAGTTGTTGCGGGCTCCCGTGGGGGCGGCGGTGGAGGGAGTGAGGATGCCATGATGAATCCGGGGAGTTTTTTTTTTTTTTTTTTTTCTTTCCCTTCCTTTTCCTTTTTTTCTCCGCTCAGTTCTTTTCCTTTCTGATTGTCTCTCTTCTGTCTTTTCTCTCTCTCTCTCTCTCTCTCCTCTCTCTCTCAATCCCTGGCTGTGTATCCCTGAGAGAGATGGATGTAAGGGGATGTGAAAAGGGAAAAGAACAAAAAAGAGCAAGGCAATGCAAGGCAAAGCAAGACAATGGAAGGGAGGAGGAGGGGGGGGAAGTCTTTGGGGGGTTTGTAGGGTCACCGTTCCATATAATAATAAGACAACAATAATAATAATGTTTGTGCGCGAGTGAGTGAGTGTGGCTGGGCTGGCTGGCTGGTTCGTAATCGTTAATCCCTGACGACTCTTTTGCAAAAAAAATAAAAAAAAATAAAAAAAGGGCTGCTCCGAAACCCCGATTGATATATATAATTAAAAAAGAAGAAAAAGAAAAGAAGAGAAAGAAAAGAAAAGAAAAGAAAAGAGAGGTACCGACTCCCAGAAATAAACTACTGTAATTAATGGGGGGGGGGGGAGATCCCGGATCCCTCGTTTCTTATAAACGACTCGAAACGTCCCCACCTCTCTCTCTCTCACTCTCTCACTCTCTCTCTCACTCTTCTCCCTCTTCCTCTTGGTCCCCCTCTCTCTGCGTGTATGTGTGTAATTGGTCTTTATCCGCCGCGCCCTGGACCCCCCCGACCTCGTATATAGCGTTAAGTCGAGTGATGGAAAACGAGGGGAGCGAGTGAGGGAGGCGCGAAAGGGAGGGTTTTTTTGGCCTTTGAAAGGGAAAGGGAGGGAAAGAGAGAAAACCCCCCTGAGGCCCCAATCTAAAAATCAGTCCCAGCAGGCCAGGTTTATCTTTCCCCAAACAAAACAAGCTCGTCGCACAGGGAGGCAGGAACCGCTGATCCGATTCGTCGGTTGCTCAAGGGGTCACGCTGCAGGTACGAGGCGAGGCGTGAGATCACTGAACGGGGCTTGCTCTGGGGGAGTAAGGAAGTGGGTATGTGTATGTGTATGTGTATGTGTATGTGTATGTGTATGTGTATGTGTATGTGTATGTGTATCCGTCTGTCTGCAGTGTGTGTGTGGAGGGGGACAGAGGCAAAGAAGGGGGAAGGGCCCAAGAGATGCTGCTACTATACTGCTACTGCTACTGCTACACTGGCCCAATAAACATAGACATAGACTTCGGAAAGGGGGGGGGGGGTAGTATCTTTATTTTTTTTGCGCTTCAGGCCTCATAATTGCGATAGACGATCAAACTCACTCCACCACCGAAGGAGCTGTGCTGAGCTTCTTCTTCTTCTTCTCCTTCCTCTGCTTCCCCTGCCGGCTTCCATGGGGTTGGGCGCGCGCGAATGGGGGCACGGACGAAACGGGGATGGATGGAGGTGGGAGAGCCAATCGGGTCTCAACCACTCAGATGCCGCGCGAGATGCCCCAGTAGGAATTGCAATTGCTGCCCCAGTCCCTCCGATAGGGTGGCATTGGAAGGACCTACCTACCTACACCACTCTACCTACATGATGGAGTTTATATTTCCGATATATACATATGCAAGGCTATAATACAACTCTGATGGTGTTGGTGTTGTTGTTTTTGCGGATGATCTGATCAGATCAGATAAGGCGGGCGACGATGATCGTGATAAGTAATCCTATTAACCTCAACTGCCACTTGGAGCAGGTAATAGCGGAGATCATCGCTCCCCTTTAATTTTGACATATCTGACTGACTGACTGACTACACACAGGCACTGACTGCACTGCATCCTTCAACGGTGAATACAACTACAACACATGCCCCGGATCTGACATGACAGGTAAAACATAACCATCTCCTCTAACACCTAATTCACACACACACACGCACGAGTTGAAATGTTTCCTCCAAGACAAAAGCAACACACACACACACAGCATAATCGGGATCTACCCTGCTCCTCCTCCTGCTCCATGATGATGTAGGTATGGCAAACATCGCATCACCCACCACCCACTCTTGGCTTTTTCTGGAAGCCTGCGGATCCCGGGTGTGGGGGCCAGAGAACAGTGCGTCTACCGGCCCAGTGCATACATGCCCCTACAATTGTACCTGTAGAGAGAGTATGTACCGGCTCCTACGACCAATACGGGCTGGCAAAAATGGGGTGGAGGACCCTCCGTGCTCTGGTGATGGGCTGGGGTGGGATTAGAGTATTCCACGGCCTGGGGCCGCAATCGCTACATGTATGTATCAAGGTCGCGGTTCACATCGGTGCAGTGCAATTGCCCTGTAAGGGCATGTGCATACATAAGGGTGCTCGCCTTATATGTGGAAGTATGGGTTCTGCCTTTGTACCGCCTTATAGGGCGCCCTTGTATGGTAGTAGCATACAAGTCTGTTCACTGTATGTACTTAATTGGGGTGGAATCAAGTCTGCTGGAAACCATTCAACCCCGAATCGCAAATCCAAGTGCACCCCAAACAGTTATGCCCACTTTAACTACATGTCATATCACGGTAATGGTTGCGCGAGAGACAATACTCAACTTGATACGGCCCCGGAACCACACGTAGGCCGTTACCATCTGCGGCCCGTACGTGGGTCATTAACACTGTAAATATCCTCACCCGGGCAAGCACGTAGACAAGTATCAAAAAAGCTACACAATTTCAGAAACTAAACTACATCAAAGACTACACAATTTCTGTAGATTATCCCCACAAGCCGGGGAAGCTAAACCAACCTGCCGTTGATACAAGAGCTCAAACTCCGCAAATCCCATGACACCCACCCAGCCCAACCCTCCCCATCCTGAACGAAAAGGAAAAACCCCCCAAAAGACAAAAGAAAGAACTCAATCCACCCGCCTAGCAATCGACCGGATCCTCTTGCCGCCCATCCTCTTGATGGTGTCCTCCAGCGTGCCCTCCGACTCCAGGGCGTGGATGTCGTCGCTCCCGCCGATGCTCCGGCCAGAGATCATGACATTGGGCACCGTGCGGCGGCCCGTCTTCTTCCCGAGCGCGGCCTGGATCTCGGGCCCGTGCGCGTGCTGGTCCAGCTCCACGATCAGCGGCGCGGGCACGATGTTGTACTTTTCCGTCAGGAGCGCCTTGGCGCGCTTCGAGTACGGGCAGTACGACTTTGAGAAGACCACGACTGTTTGGAGCGTCTGTCAGCCCGCCATCGCCATCACCATCACCGGCAAACAAGAACGGGGGGCAACATACTCGGGGCCCGTTTCATGTAATCCGCAATCTCGACCAACGGGTCGTACTCCTCCTGCTGCGGCCCCACCTTGTTCTCCTTGTCCTCGATGACGCCCTGGCTCCCGCCGCCCAGGGCCTTCCTGCTGTCCTCCACCTTCTTTGGCGAGTCCGGCTTTGGGCCCGCCTTCTCCGCGGCCGCCTTCTTTGCTGCGTCCTCGGCCTTGCGCAGGCGCTCGGCGACGCCGGCCGTGTCGCTGAGGTCCTGGCTGTGGTCCGCGGGGGGCACGAGGGACTCGCTCTGGTGGTGCTGGTGCCGCTCCTTCTCGGATATGTCGGCGAGGGCCTTGAGGTAGCGCGACTGGCTGTCGGTGTAGCTGGTGGACTGGGGGGGAGGTCAGGTCAGGTCAGGTCAGGTCAGTGGGGAGGGGGGGACGTACCCGGAGGTAGAGGAGGATGAGGGTCACGGTGAGGGCTGCGACGCCGAAGAGCTTGATGCGGCGGGAGGAGGGCATTGTGGATATATTGGAGCTGAGGGTCTTGGTTCTGGAGATGGGTTAAGGAGGAGTTGAGTGCACAGCTCCCGGGTGTTTTTAATCCTGCGGGAAAGGGGAGATGGGGAGATAGTAATAATAATATGTAGAATAGTAATAATATCAGCTTGTAATATATATATATCGATAATAGCAAATTAATATTGCACGGTTGCGGCAAAGGAAATGAAATGAGGTGAACCGTGCTCAGATGAATTATCGAATGGCAGGTCAGGGCAGCGATGGTCAGTTGGAATTGAAGCTGTTGGGAATGCTCAATTCGATTTCTGCTCTGGATATATCGGGGCATTCACATCTTCATCTTCACATCTTCATCTCTCCATCTTCGTCTTCATCGACGTCGGTTCAATTGCTCGAAGCTTTCACATGGTCCATCACCCCCTCTAACCCGATCCGGTAATTTCCAACATCAACACCACAAAGCTCAGCTCTCGTCAGCTATCATCGGTATCATCAGTATCTACAGATAGCTATATACGGCCCAATTCCACTTCTCTCTCTCTCCAGGTCCTTCAGGATTTAGTAATGACCTCGCTGTCATTCCTCCTGCCCTTCGCCCACTGGGACAAGGGCAACCGCTCCTTCGTCCCCCACGGGTCCGCAATAACCGTAGCAAAGTTCCTTCTCCCCGACTGTCTCGTCCTGGGCCTCTCCTGCGGCGAGCTCCTCCTCCTCTCCAGTAGTAGTAGCAGCAGCAGTAGTAGTAATAGTGACAGCCATGCCATTACCCTCCGCCCCCACGCCCGCCTCAGCGGCCACCGCTCCCCAATCCTATCCCTCGGCGCCCTCCCCGCCCGCACAGAGTCCGGCACCGAGACCCTCCTCCTGACGCTCGACTCCTCCAGCCGCATGAGCAAGTGGTGCCTGCGCGACGGCCGCTGCCTACAGTCCGTGCCCTCCACCCTCTCCTCAAGCCCCAAGGGCTTCCGGCTCGTCCCCCGCCACACCACCACCGCCGTCCCAGCAGCAGCAGTGGTAGACCCCGCCATCGTCGTCTACGGGTGCAGCACCGAGATCGCGGTCCTCAACGCGGAGACGCTGCAGCGCGTGTTCCAGTGGACGGGGAGCGTCGACTGGCCGCTTCCTACGGTGGCCGCGGGCGGCCGCGAGGTCCTGGCATGGATGCCCGACGGGCTGGTGCAGGGGTGGGCCCTCCAGAAGCGGGGCGGCACGGTCTGTGTGGAGAGGGAGCACCAGCGGCTGTTCCCCGCGGAGGGCAGGGACGCCTGGGGCCTTGTGGTGGGGTTCGAGAGGGCCGCCGACAGCGACTATGTCCTTGTGCAGCGCCGCGGCGTCACCGTGTATGCCGCGGACCACTCGTTTGTGTCCCGCGGGTCGGTCGGGATGCACGGCGGCCGCGAGATCGTCGGGTACGAGGTCTTTGAGAGGCGCGGGGTCGTCTTCGTCTGGGCCGGGAATGGGGACGGGTGTGTGGTCCGGCGCGGGCAGGACGGCCTGTGGGGCCTTGCGCGCACGTTTAGGCGCCCCGAGTCCGTGCGGGAGGACGACAAGGCTGTGGTTATGGCCTTTTCGGAGAGGAGGAAGGGCCAATGGGTCGTTGTGGCTGCGTTCTCCCCGGATAAGGGGGCGGGCGAAAGGTCTCCGCAGGGCGGCCTGGCTGTTGGGTCGTTCTCACTCACAGACGGCAGCAGCGGTGATATCGAATGGAGTGACAATAAAGAAGGTGTGCATATACTTTTTTCTAATCTCTAATATAAATACATCAATTACTCAAAAACATCCTTTTTTTTTTGTGATATATATGCAGTGTCAATGATCGACTAACCCGCATTTCTCAAATTTCCGCCCCTCTAGTACTATTCGCCCCAACTCCCCCGGAAGACACAGGAGAGCAAATATGTACATGCTCGGCCATATTCGCCAACCTGCTCGTCTTCGCCCACGGCCCCGCCCTCCACCTACACACCCTCTCCACCTTCCTCCTCTCCTACGCCGCGCCGACCGCCCAGATCCCGCTCCCGGCCACCACCACCCGCATCTGCCTCCTCCGCCGCGTCAAGATCGGCGACTACACGCCGCCGGGCCGCCACGCCACGGCCAAAGAATACCTAGTGGTGGGGACCACAGCGGGCGAGCTCTTCATCGTCGACGCGCCGGGCCTGCAGCCGCCGCGGCGGCGCCTCCCGCTCTCGGCGACGCCAATCGCATCCGCAAACATCCTGCCGACAACGCTGGGCAAGCGCCTGCGCTCCACGCTCTTCGTCTCGGCCGCCGACGGCACGGCAAGCATCGTGGACGTGGAGCGCGCAAGGATCATGGCAACCTTCCCCTCGCACGATTACCTCCACCTGACCTCCGTGGCCACCAAGCCCGCGCAGAACGTGGTGCTGCTGACATACGAGGACGGGGCGCGGCGCGAGTGGGATCTCGGCGAGGAGGAGGGCGGCGTGCTGAAGCCGCCGCCGCCGTCGAGCCGTGGCAGCGCTGCCACCACAGCCGGGGGTGGGGGGGTGTATGCGGCGGACCTGGCGGACGAGGGGTGGCACGAGGTGCGGGTTGGCGCCTTCGAGCACGACGTGCACGAGGACGGCGAGGAGGAGAACGAAGGCCCCGTGGGCATGGACGCGGCCGTGAAGGCGTGTTTGCGGTTCTGCGAGGAGGGCCTGCCGGCCATGGTGGTGGACGTCAAGGGCGTGCTGGACACGCTTCAGGGCGCGGTGGACGTTGCGCGGCAGCGCACGCGGCGCGCCGAACGCGTGGTGGTGGGGAATCACCCGGCGCTGGTGGCGGCCCGGTCGCTGCTGACGGCGCTGGTCCCTGGCGGCGCCGACGAGCTGCTGGGGTGGCCCCGGCAGGGCGATTATCCGTGGCGCACGGCCGTCGAGGGGTACTTCTTCCGCAGGAGGGGGGGCGGGGGCGGGCCCGCCGTGCTCGGGCAGATTGGCGCGGGGAAACATGTCTCGTTGCTGGCGCCGGGGGCGCTGGACCGCCTGTGGGGTGTTGGCGGCACCGTCACGGGGATTGTGTTGCTGGCGGGGCTGGCGCTGGTGGGCGGGCTGCTGGCGGCCGCGGGGAGGGACGACGACGACGAGGCGGTCTTTGAGACGGTTGTGGAGAGGGCTGTGGAGAATAGCCAGCTGGACGGCGCGGGGAGGGCCCCCGCGCTGGGCGTCTTTGCGAAGTATTGGATGGACCGGAATTGTATGGCGTCGTTCGTCCGGGGGAAATGATAGTTTTGCTGATTTTTGATTTTTTTTTTCTTTAGTACTCGTCCGGAAGACCGCAAGGATGCTCATGAAGATTTGCATGCGGCGCCTGACGAACGAACGGCGGGACGACGCTGTCTCTTACTGGTCGAGGTTCCGTGAGTATTCCCTCCCCCTCCTCCGGCTCCCTCTCCTCCTCCTGAAGGATCATAATTGACACAAGAGGCACAGTCCCCGTCGTGGTCCCGCCGGAACTGTATTCCTCGAAAGACATTGTCCGCAGCGTCGTGATCTTGGGAAAGTTGACGGCGGACTATGCGGACAAGATTGATCAGAGGTGAGTGGACATGTCAATGGTTGATACTACAGGAAATGGGGACTCTAACGCCCCGGACCAGCGTCAAGAAGAATGTTGCGCTCTCGGTGGAGCTTCTACTCGGTGATTCGAATCCTCACTTTCAGGATACGGCCATAGAGCTTGTCGGGGATGGATGGGCTATCTTTCAGTCCCTATTTGACCCTGCTGAAGCAAGTCCCTCCCCTCCCCTCCCCTCCGGTCTTCTCTACTAACAATATATACAGGTAATCCACATCCTCATCCGCATCTCCTCCGCCAGCCCCGACTCCTTCCCCGACTCCCGCCGGCAAACCCTACACACCTGCATCCTCTCCATCGCCCGCACAAACTCGCCCCTGCTGGGCTCAGGCCTAGCCAACAACATCGCCCACGGCACCTCCTCCCCGACCCAACCCACCGCCGCGACCCTCTCCACCGCCACCACCATCTGCGTCTCCGCAATGCGCATCGTCACCGCCATCGTGCGCACCGACCCGCTCCTCCTCCGCGACGTAATGACACTCCTCGTCGCCGCCGTGGTCAAGATCCTGGACCCGTCGTCGCCGCTGCGCGAGCGCGTGCTCCCGGCCGTGACCGAGCTCGTCAACGAGCTCGTGGACGCCTACCCGGGCGTTGCCTTCCACCGGCCCACGCAGCGCCTCGCGCTCTCCGTCTCGCCCGGCGCCGTGCTCATCTTCGACCTCAAGGCCGCGTGCGAGATGAATGTGCTGCAGGGCCACGCGGGGATGGCGGCCTGGCTGGCCTTCAGCGCGGACGGCAGGTACATGCTTGGGGTGGACGTGGAGGAGGGGTGCGTCCTCGTGTGGAGGTTTGCGAGCGGGCTGCTGAGCTTCATTGGCGGGGGTGATGGCCCGCCGGGGGTGCTGATGCCGAGGAGGAGGGAGGCGCTGGGCGGCGCGAGGGCGTGGAGGGGCGTGGTGGCCGTTGAGTGGACTGGTGAGAGGAGCGTGGAGGTTAGGGCTGGGGCGGAGGCGGTGGTCATTGCGAATGTGGAGGCTGGGAAGGAGGGGTGGGGTATCTTGTAGCCATTTTTGTGTATTCTTGTGAGGTTTTAGCTATGCTTTTTTTTTTTAATTAGTTAATTTTGGAGGTTGGTAGTGATAATGGAACCGGAGTTGTAATCATTGCGGGTCTATAAAAGTCTAAATCTATCTAGTCACTCGTCCCTATAATATATATACTCCTTCTATATACGTGCAGCCAGTCAATCCTCCGTGGGGGGGTCACATCTTATGGAGGGGCACAGCTGAAAAACCCCGAGTCCCCGTATAAGAGGCCTCCACAACCACCCCGAACAGTGTAGTCCACAATGGCGGAGCAAATGCCTCGAGGCGGCCATTCCAATGAGTCCATAGAGAGACCTAATTGATACATGGCCTGTATTCGTATTAATCTTTAACAATTTTATCCCAAGTTTAAACCATCGTCTTATCTCGATGCTGGCAATTGATCAGATATTTCTATGGGGGAGAAATATTGGGGTTGGTTCAACAGATTGGGGTCACGGCAATGGGGCATATATGTTTTGGTTTGAAAAAAAAAGAAAAAACTACGGCCGGCCCATCTATCTATTTGGGGGCAGCGCGGGCCCCAATGAACCCCGGCCCGGCCCGGCCCAGCCCGCCCCAACTACCGGCCCGGGCGAGCCCAATAGTGCCATGGCCCATTGGACGCCCTGCTCGATCGAGGCATAGGCCGTGTATATGGCTCGACTGAACTAAGCAACCCAACGCAGATCTCCTTATAGGGAGAGGAAACTCGATACACCGCCGTCTTCCCCGCCTCGATGCGCTTCTTGGACCACACTGACCCCTGGGGACACCGGAACACACCCAGGGCCGCCTTGGGGATTTACAGCGGGGACATGAAACGGGACGGATACCTTCTTGGCACGCGAGTGATACCCCATGATGCGCCATCGGAACCCACCCATATAGCCGATTCCCCCCATCCGGCCCTTCGTCTGCCAATTGCTGCCCCCCCCGCCCCCCCCATAATAGAGGGATGGAGGACCAACGGGAACTGTTAGTAGAGCCACGCCAGGTTGGGGCGGAGGGCGGCGTTTTATTGATAGACGATCGATCGCGAAGATAGGGATAAGCCTGAGGGCGCAAAGCCGTACCCTTTTGATAGGCGTGTACGTGTACCCCCTTATATATATGCAGAGAATTCATATCTACTATAGCCCGAGAGCCGATACCCTCATAAGCCGATTACTGCTATAAGATCTAGGGGTGCCCCCCGCCCCATAGGGCGATTCGATCCTCGATGCTCGAGAATCGAGTCCGATAAGATAAAAACAGCAAGATCTCCTTATCAGATTCTGCGTACCCAAGTGCGTGTAGAGTCCATCCATCGCCCCACCACCCGAGGGTTGGACCCGTCCCATGCCCTAACCCTCCGACAGACCAGACGGCCAAGCCCCCGCACAAGAAAGATCCCCACAAGAAAGATCCTGCACTATAAATACCCCCTTCTCTCTCCTTCCTCCTCTATCCACAACAACAACATGTCGAAGCGTGGTCACGTCGTGTCGTACCTAACCCCAAATCGAGGGCTCCCCTTTGAAGACCGGGTCTAGAGTTGACCTGATGTGTACTAGGCATCACAGAACTTGCAACACGACAGATTCAGAATCTGGCTTTGGCCAGAGCTGCAACTCGAATCTTCTCTAGGTATGTATCTCTCCCTCTCTTTCTTTGCTTTTTTTTTTTTTTTTTTTTTGAAAATCATTTACTAACTAATGACGGTGTTGTTGACAGGGAGGAGGGAAGGAGGCGTGGTAACGTCTTGTCCGATGCTGCACTGACCAATTCTCCATCTGACAAGATGGGTACCAGGCTGTCTGGTACCTCCATGTGGGTGTCTATGTCCCATTGTTGGTGCTCGGTAGAAGAAGAAGTGGCTCTGGGGGTTTAGAACTAGTTGGCTTGGGACTTTGCTTGAGTTGGGTTTTGGGTTTTGGGTTTTTGGTTTTTGGTTGGGATGGGACGAGAGATTAAGTTGGTTATTACTACTGCAAGACTAGTAGAACCCTCTTGTATTTGGTACCAAAGAAGCGTGGCTATGTCTTGTCAGGGCTTAAGAGTGTGTGTGTTACCTACCGGTAGCTCATCTCTCCCAACGACTGACAAGATGGGTGCTAGGCTGTCTGATACCTTTATGTAGGGTGTCTAGTCCCATTGTTACGGTACTGGGGGGATGAGGGGTGCTTATGCATATGTCCCATTGCTACAATCTCGAGGGGAAGGAAGAGGGCGTGGTCACATCTTGTCGTGTCTGTGGACATGTGATCGTTTGGTCCCCACCACACCCCACGACAAGGTGGTGCTAGGCTGTCTAATAATTTTTTGCGGGGTGTCTAGTCCCATTGTTACGGTACTGGGGGAATGAGGGGTGCCTATGTCCCATTGTTACAATTCCGAGGGAAAGGAAGGGGGCGTGGTCACATCTTGTCGTGGCTGTGTTCATGGGCTCCGCTGGTAGCCCATTGACCCCATGACAAGATGGTGCTAGGCTATCTAATAATTTTGTGTGGGGGGTATTTTTGTTCCACTGTTGATATTCGGGGTTTGGAATCGGTTGGCTTGGGCTTTGCTTGGGTTGGGACGAGGGATTAAGCTGGCCATCACTATCACTACTGCTAACGCATGTACGAGTGGAACCATCTTTAATTTAGCACCGAGGAAGCGTGGTCACGTCTTGTCGATCCGGAGATCTCTAATATCTCCAGGAGTTTTGTTGATTTGACATGATGTGCTATTAGGCTGTCTTGATTGGCACAGATATAGCTGTGTTGAGTTGGGTTGGGTTGGGTTGGTGCCCCTTTTTTTGGGTTATGGGTTTTGAAAACGGAGACGTGCACCACCTCTTGTCGTTGGGATATGTGTCAGCAGACAAAGGCTGCCGCAGTACTAGCGACAAGACCTGCTGTAGGTTGTCCCCCATAGGGAGGAGGCGTGGGCATGTCTTGTCTGATGATTGGCCTGTCCAAGCTTGAATGGGCGTGGGACAGTACATACGCAGACATGATGTGCACCAGGCTGTCCTGTCTGTCCCTCGAAATATTGGTTATACTATATGACCCGGAAGCGTGGCCACGTCTTGTTCGCAGCTGTGGCATTGTGAGTTTTCGAGCTCTGACGCACAGGTGGTGAATAGCAAGTGTGGCTAGGCTGTCCTATTATTATATTATTAGTTCTCTGACCTTGTGCGTGGATTCATATCTCTTCTGTCGGTATGTAGTATTAATAATTTGTTTGTCCTGCCCTGCCATGTGGGGCGGAAATGTGTTCATGTACGTCTGCATGTCCTGAATTGCAGAAGACCGAAGGGGGTCGACTCTCTGTAGGGCTGACGGGGTTGATTTATTGGGTCTATGTATATACGTATCGACTACAGCGGGGTTCTCTTGTCTATCACCTGCAGCTCTACTAACACACCGTCTCCAGTAATCATGATAATACTTGTGGTGTTGCATGTCAGCTTCAGTTGCTACTAATCAGGTCACAAACGCACCCTCGAGTGATATCCCGTGCACGAGACAACGCTGCAGCGTATAATTACTGATACTCAAACCACAACCCTAACCCATGCATCCCATCCGTCCAATCATCGCCGTCGACTTCACATTTCTTTTCTCGTCTTCTTACTGGACTGTCGTCTTCTCACTCGTCTCACTGCTACCATCTACGGCAGCTGCAGGTCTCGTATTCCCGTGCGAATTGAAACATGACTGACTGACTGACTGACGGCATCTCCGAAACATCCGAAAACCCCGCTGCTGACTGACTGACTGACTGACTGGCGTTTATTCAGTCTACGGGAGAGAAGAAGAAGAAGAAGACTCTTAGGTATTTAAGACCGAGTGCAGAGATCACAATTCGGTGCCCACGGATATCGAGCACTCACACGAGGACGGGCAGCAGCATCTGGGCTTTCTTCTGCTCGACTCGGTATCAATATCGGAATATATTCACTATGGCAGGCGCACGCAAAACTGTCGCCATTATAGGTATTTCTCTATATTAATATTAGATAGATATAGCTATACCTAGTCTATAGAGAGTCCATAAACTAACCTTCCCCCCAGGCGCCGGCCCATCCGGCCTGAGCACTGCCCGCTCCATGATAGCCCGCAACATCGCCCCCACGCTCTTCGAGGCCAAACCCACCCTCGGCGGCCTCTGGTCCGCCTCCACCGCGGCCGACATCATCGCGCTGGAGCCGGGGCTCACGCTCAACCACTCGCGCTACACGTGCTCCTTCTCGGACCTTGCCTGGCCCGAGACAGCGACAATGTTCCCGTCCGTCACAGAGATAGGCAAGTACCTCGAGCGCTACCGCGAAAAGTACATCCCCGAGTCGGCCGTGAAGCTGTCGTGCCCCGTCACGCGCATCGCAAGGGAGGAGGACGGCGGCCGCTGGAGGGTCGAGTGGCGGAGCGGGGATAACCCGGGGGTGGAGGCGGAGACGTTCGACTTTTTGGCGATATGCTCCGGGTTCTTCTCGGCGCCCTATGTCCCCCCCATCCCGGGCCTGCACTCGTCAGAGTTCACGGGCCAGGTCCTACACTCGGCCGACTTTGCAAAGCTCGACACGAGCGGCAAGAGGAAGATTGTGGTCGTGGGCGGGTCAATGACCGGCATTGAAGCCGCCGCCGAGTTAGCGCTGCGCCTCTCCTCCTCCCCCCCCGGGGCCGAGAAGCCGGAGATCGTGCATCTGTTCTCGCGCCCGTTCTGGAGCCTGGCAAAATACTTTGCGGTCCCCAACGCCGCGGACCCCACCGCGCCGGGCTTCCTCCCGCTGGACCTGCTCATGTACGACTACAACGAGCGGGCCGACCCCCCGCCGGACCCCGCGCCCTCGCCCGAGGCAGTCTCGCGCTTCGTCAGCGAGAAGATGAAGCGCTTTGTCGGCCACGACCAGGCGGCGCTGGCGCCCGCGCTGCAGGTGACGGAGAAATACATGCAGCAGATGCCGTGGGTGGCCATCTCCGACTCGTACGGCAGCTTTGTGCGCGACGGCGCCATCACGCCCGTCCTCGGCCGCGTCTCGAGGATGGCAGGGACCACGCTCGCCCTCGAGGAAGGGGAGGACTACTCCGTGCGGGAGATCACGGACGTCGACGCCGTCGTCCTCGCGACCGGGTACCACCCCGCCTCCTCCCTCCAGAGGATCCTGCCCGAGGACCTCTACACCGCCTTGACATCCTCCTCCTCCTCGTCCCCGGTGCCGGAAGACCCAAACTTTGCCCCCCTCCTCCTCTACAACCAATGCCTGCACCCAGCCTTCAACCAGACCGCCGGCTTCGTGGGGATGTATAAAGGCCCCTACTTCGGTATCATCGAGATGCAAGGCCGCTGGCTCGCCGCCCTATTCTCCGGCGCCGCCCCCTGGCCCCCACAAACAGACATAGACGCCGCAATCGCCGACCTCTCCGCCGCACGCAAGAAGCGCAGCGACCCAGCCGACGCCCTCTTCCGCCCGCAATGGGCAGCACCAGACTACATCGGCGTCGTCAACGACATCCGCTCCCGCCTCTCCGCCCCGCTCTCGCTGGCAAAGACGCAATTCACCCCAAACACAATGATACCCGCCCACTTTGCGCCCCCGGACGCAGAGGCAGCAGCGGCAGAGGAGGCGTCGAAGGCAATCGCGGACCTAGCGACCATCCTGCCACCCGCACAGACAACGCGCTTCGTCGCCGCGGCCGTCTTCCGCGGCCTCCAGGGCACATGGACGCTCCGCCGGCGCATCACATCCCGAAACCCCGCCCTCCCAAGCGGAACCTTCACGGGCACCGCAACCTTCCGCCCGCGCGAGCCCACATTCTCCATCTCCTCCCCGTCCACCACCACCACCTCGTGCCCACCGCGCCACCCCGACACCACCACGCACCCGCAAAAGACCCCCGGCGGCGAGGTGGTCGAGTACCTCTACACCGAGACGGGCACGTTCCACACAGACGCGGGCGCAACCATGGCCGGCGCGCGCAGCTACATATACCGCTACGACCCCGACGCGGACGCGCTGAGCGTGTGGTTCGTCAAGCCGGACGGCACCGGCGCCGTCGACTACTTCTTCCACGAGCTGGAGTTTCTCCTCCCCGGGACCGGCGGCGGTGATGGGGCGGGGGAGGTGGATATGCCCGGCGGGTGGAAGGCCAGGAGCGAGCATCTGTGCGTCAAGGACTGGTACTGGCCCAGTTACCGGTTTGTCTTTGGCCCGGCGGGGCCGGACTTGCGCCGGTTCTGGGTCAGGTATAGGGTTGAGGGCCCGGGTAAGGATTATACGGCCGAGGCCAGCTATGAGAGGCCTTTGTAGGTAGATAGAGGTCAATGATAGTTATTCGGTTTTTTTCTTCTTTTTTTTTTAAATTCAAATATATGGCTCTGTAGAATGTGTGTCTCGTTTATTCTTCTTGTTCTTGTTGCTGAGTCTATTCTAGAGATATATACACCGTCCTTAGTGTAGAGAGAATAAAAAAAAAAAAGAGAAATACAAGAGAATCATGAGAACCGAACAACCCTCGTCCCCGAAGCCCCGTTACCATTGCTACTGCTGCTGCCACCCCCTCCTCCCTCCCCCTCCTCCTCTTCGTACTCGTACTTGTCCTCGTCCGACCTCCCCGAGCTCCCCACAACGTCGGACCGCTTCCTCCTTACCGCCGACTGCAATCCCTCCTCCGCCCCGGGCGTCCTCTTCCTCTTTGGTGATGGCGACGCCGTCTTCCTTTCCCTCTTCACCCTCACCTCCGGGTCCCTTGCGGATGCCCTGCGCGGCCCCTTGACAACATCCTCATACACGCCGCCATGCTTCCCCTGGCCAAACAGGGGCTCGGGGACCTCGAGCCGGCACGCAGGGTCGCCCGCCTCGCCGTCATGGACGGGCAGGAAGCGCCACTTCCGGATGATGTCGCACATGGCCTCGTCGTCCACAAGCGTCTTTGCGTCGACGCGCTCGCGCTCCGTCATTTCCTGGCGCCGCTTCAGCATCGCCTCCTCGACGGTGCCCGTCAGGTAGAGCGTCTCGACCCAGACCTCCTGCGTCTGCCCGATGCGGTGGGCGCGCTTGATGGCCTGCTGCTCAATGTCCTTGCGCCACACGGGGGCGGTGAAGTACACGCGGGTTGCGGCCGAGACGTTGAGGCCGTGCGCGGCCTGGCGCAGGTCCATGATCAGGACGCGGTACTTTGGGTCGCGCTGGAAGATGGACAGGTGAGTGGCTTTGCGGGCGGCGCTGAGACCCGGGGCGTAGGCTAGGGTTTCGATGCCTAGGATCTCGAGCGCTTGCATCAGGTACCAGGCTATGTCTTGGTCTTCGTAGAAGACAAGGATCTTGGATTGAGACTGGTGCTGCGCGATCTGGGTGAGGAGGTAGGTGAGCTTGCTGGAGGCGGTACCGACGATGCGCGGTGCGGCGAGGAGCGGCATGGAGCGGAGGTCGGGGAAGCGCGGGGGGGCCACTTGGAGGGTGGGGACTGCGGTGGTCTTTGAGGTGATAGCGTGCGGTGTGGGGTTGGCAGCTTGCTGTTTTTTGCTGTGGCTCTTGAGGTAGGCGCGGCCGAGCTCTTTGAGCTTGTCCATCAGGGGCTCGTATTCGAGCCAGCCCTGGGCGTTGAGGGACTTTTGGAGGCCCTGGATTTGAGAACCGCTGGTCTCAAGCAGGCCGCTTTTGAGGGGGGCGCCGGGTCGAAGAGCCCACCCGTCTGCGAGCTGGCCGGGGAAGTCGGCGAGGAAGTAGACTGTCCCGTCATTAGCTACCTGTTTGGTTCGGAAGTTTGGTGTGTAGGAGCTTGCTTACCCATCTCATGGTAGGTGCTGATATTTCTCCACGTCTTGTCATTGAGAGCTGCCTCTCCGGCAGCGATGGCCTTCTTAAGTAGTCCCCTATCCTCATTTGTGCAGTTCCCTGCCCTCAGATACCCGATACTGGTGTCGACCTGTAGTGAGACACCCTCAATGGTGTATCCGGTCCAGTAAAACCCAGCGCTCTTCAGGAGATTATCGGTCAACCTCCTCAGCGATGTCTTATTGTCCTTATGAAACATATAGTCCTTGTCTGATCTCTCACTGGTGATCGCATTGACCGTCAACACCGCAATAAATAGGTTGATTGAGATCTTGTCAAAGTAACTGGGTTCCAAAGGCACAGCTTTGTGGTACAAGGGCGGAAGTACTACAGAGTCCATTATATCCTTAGGCTTGTGGCGGATGAAGAATTTCTCGAGCATGGACTTCATCCGAGTGGGATTCATGTACCGCTTCCACTGGGACAAGGTCCAGGGTTCCTGCTTAAGAAAGTCGCACACCATCTTCCCAACCCGCTCCAGCTGTGCGGACTCATTGATACGGATCTCTTTCCTGTCCTCGAGGAGCTTGTCCATGTAGGCTTCTTGATCTTCTACGCTATCCATCACCGTCCCAGTCATGATTCCGACTAGCTCGCTGGTTGGTGTCCCTGTTACGATCCACCGGCGCTCTACTGGGAGCCTATCGGCAACCAAGACACTATTTGTCTTTGAACCCGATGCCATAGAGTGGCCTTCATCGACAATAAGCCGCTTCCAATGGACCAACATGAGCGGAGACTTGTAGACCCCCTCCCTCTTGAAGCAGGAACAGTCTGGAGTCCGCGATGATCCTATATATGGGCAGTTACAAGTGGGTGGCTTTCCGCCCGGCTCTCTACGGCCCTTTGAATCAAGTCCCTCCTGTGCTTCTTTGTCGAACCTGTTTCTCGAGAAGATGACAACATCATAACGCAACAGCTCCTGGACGGTCGGAATCGGGTCTTTGGAGTTCTCAAGCGTGAGAACATTAAGGGTACCTTCCCCTAGATGCTTCCTAATCTCGCCATGCCATTGCCCAACGAGATTCTGAGGGCACACAACGATGGTCCCTGACCCGAGGTATATTTTTTCTCTGGGCATGGAACGCATATCGTGGCGGCTGCTGCGGGATCGCGCTGGTGGCTGTATTTCGTAGTAGCCAGGGCTATCCAGGATTGCTTTTTCGCAGTTCTCGGGCAGGTCGTCGGTGCCTGAGTATTGCTTCCACGGGATGGCGTTCCGCCAGATGGACCCAACGCACATTTGCATTAGGCTGCCCACGGTGGGGCGGACTTTCGGAGGCTGTTCATATTCCTCGGGAATGAAGCTAATTTGGTTTTTTGTGGCCAGAATAAGGGCTAAACAAAGAAGGGTTTTACTAAATGATAGTTAGCAATGTACTCAATACTCGTATTGGCTATTAGTATCTATCACGACACAAGCTCGAATGGCTTGTGGGAGTTTAGATGTTGACCAGCAACATATATCCGGGACGGGGGACTTCGGCCTTTATAACGGTACGGAGCTTTGAAGGACTCCCGAAATTGACTAGGGCCGGTAGGCATAGGGCCTTGCAGAAAGCCACCCAAGGTTTTAGCCTCGGAGTTAAATCTTTCCGGCCCTGAAGCCTGCCGTGGTCACCAGAGCTCCATACCGTCACCCAAAGTCACCCAAAGTCACTCGCAATCACTCACAGTCACTCGCAATTACCCAAAGCCATGAATCACTAGAGGCGGGTGTGGTCAATGGGTGTTGGGCTTGTGAGGTGTTCTAGCTTGATTTATGCTCACCCCGCCACTACTGACTGAGTTTGCCACGAGCAATGTGCTGGGACGGACTTCAGCTGATCCGCAGGTGCTGGGGCAGTTGTCGCTGATGCGACGAATGTAGGGATATGTCACGATGCTGGGCTAGGAGTGATCATTTACAGGAATAATATTGAAAGATAAACCATACCCAGTACCCATTTCCTCAGCCAAAATACCACCTTTCACATCCTCAAAATACCTGGGATCCTGGAAGAGTTCCGATGTCTCAAAGTCATGGAAATAGACACCTTCTGGCCCGTGTATTTGGGTTAACCTTGGGTCCATTGTTTGTTCTGGCGCTAGTTCTTTCTGCAGCATCAATGCTACAGTCCTTTTCTGGTGCCTGTAAAGTGTAGTCTTTATTCCTGGCAGGTCTGTGGTGAGGATGTCATTAATCAGCTCCTAACAACATATCAGCATAAAGCGCGAACGTCAGATATGATCCTAGTTTTGAGCAGTGATGGGCACGAGCCCACTCGAGTCTATGTTAATGCTTACACAGTGTCTAGTAAAGCCCTATTTACCTAGACGCCATGGTCATATATCAAGGAAGTAACAACCGAGTGCATATTTACCCTAAAATTGTAGCTTGATATAGAGCCCAGGCTAGCCCGGCTCGTACCCATCAGGCTAATTTTGTAGTCGGGGGAACACTACCTTTGTATTTTCGTCCTTGATCCAAAAACTTTCCGGATCTGGCGCAGGCGACTCTAATTTGTTGAACATGTAGAACAAACTAGCGGTCTCCTCCTTCTCGAGCCTTTTGCAGTCCGGCTCCTTGCCCAATGTCCATTTTGATCTTGAACTATCTGTCGCTGCAATAACAGATTTCAGATATCGCCGTAGGTTTGCGTTGCCCCGCGCGATGTAGGTCCTGCCCACATCATCTGGCAGAACGTAGATTCTAACCCTAGCCTGCGAATTAGGCATCATCTGGTGGGTACACCGTAACCACCCAGCATCGACAAGCGCAACCATCTTTGCCTCTATCGACTGCTTGGGGGGCTTGTAATCCTTTGGAGTTTCCAGCCAGTACCAGTCGTCCGGCGCCACCATGCCCATGCCGGCCCTCCGTGGGATGGGGATGTCGACAGTGCCAACACCACAGAAGTTGCTGAGGTCATTGAGGAACTCTATAGTTGCCAGTCCCTGTCTGATGTTTTCAGGGCTTGCATTGCGCTTGCGCTTGCGTGGTGGTGTGGGTGAGGAGGGCTTGCTCGCAATATTGTTCTGTGCTTCCGGCGGATTGTCAGTATTTTAGGACCTTGGGCGTTGTCGAGCTGGGCACTTACAGTAACAAATCTATTGTGGTGGGGGGGCGTCAGTTCTGGTGTCGCGGTGGTGGGAGAGGGAGAAGACATCATTCATTCTTGTTGCCTGTTGCAGGGCCGGGGGGGGCGACAGTTCTGTGTTGGAATAAAAGTACTCTACGCGTGAGGATCCACAACCCCCTGTCGAGTTGGCACCTAATCTGGCGGCCCATCTCATATGCACTCACATGTACTCACTCTATGCACTCGGCGCGTAAGTCTTGCGGATAACTGTAGGTTATAATAATAGATGTAGTCTTTACTAGTATGAGTTACACTGTCTTCATCTGTACAGCCCTGTTCGAAAAGTCCTGGCACCCTACTATTCTGTCTGTTTATGAATTCTAATCCACCACCATTTCTCCTGCGCATACTCAAAATTGATAGGTATAGTCACAGTAATGGGAGAATTAGAAAACAGAAGAAACACCCTCGTACTTTTGGGTGCCAGGACTTTTCTAACGGGGCTGTACATGTATTCAGGGCTTGTCAACTATTGGGCCAACTTGACCAATTGTCCTGTTCTAGTCTTTCCCAAGGTTTAGGGGAGCAAAGAAGTCACCATTCATCATGCGGTTAGGTGTGGAGGAGAGGTTTCCCAGCCGCGCACCAACTCCCCCTTACCTCCCTACTATCACTACATACCTTCTTCCGAGTGTAACTTCTAGGGTTGGGTGTGGATCTTCGTGTTCTCCATATCCCAGTCAACCGGGACGGAATAGCGGTTGACTGTGAATACCGGCTGACTGTGAGGGCCGGCCGGAAAGTTGTCCGCTTCTCGGAGTTTTGTGATACTTATGTTGCCTACTGGTGAGATAACGTTTGCGGTTCAAGTACCTACTCGCGCTGCTGGTTTGAAGCCGCTCAATGAACTGTGGCAAGTGATCCTTGTCTGAGCGGCTTCAATCAGGCAGCGCGAGTACTTACTCACACTATGCAAACACTGGGGCGGATTCACAACGTCGAGTAACCAAGCAGTTACTGCATACATATAGTAGGGTAGTACACGGGGCATTCAGAATTTATCCACATTTCAGGAGCGAGGACGCGGATAAATGGACCATTCATTTGGATCTAGCTAAACTACAATCCACAGCAAAGGAAAAAAGGTCCATTTCCTGTAAAACACACCAAGAAACGCCATTGACTACGATAAAGAATCACATATTAACCCAACAAAAGAACTTTTTTTAATTGTATTTGGGGGTTTACCCAGTGCCCCTAGCTTCACAAGATTTTTTTTATTAACTATTTCTTGTGGATGAGCTTCTGGTAGAAGCTCAACTCCTCACCCTCCAAGATGTATCCATCCACACGTCCGCTCTGTCCCGGGCGGGAAGAGACGCAGGCGAGGACACGACCGGCGGCGAACTGAGACTCAAGGGGACCCTCAACCTTGGCGGTGGCCTGGCGGGCAGCGATCTTGCGCTGGACAGCCTTGGACTTGGTCTTCTCCTCCTTGGCCTCCTCGGGGGCAGCGGCGGCGGCGGCGGCGGCGGCTGCGGCCTTGGGTCCACGCTTCTTTCCGAGGGGCTGGCCGTAGTGGGCCTCGTACCTGATAAGTGTTAGAATATATTGACAAAATTGCTTTTAAATAGGCCCAAGATTTACCATTGGCGGAAAGGAGCAGCATCGATCTGGACGATGGCAGACTTGGTCAAGGTGTTGGTACGGACCAGCTCGTTGTTGGAAGGGTGGAAAGCGACAGCAATGACACGGGTCTTCTTGCTGATGCCCTCTGAACCCCACGAGAAGTTTCCAGAGTCCAGACGGAGGGCACGGAACTTGCGGTTTCCTCCACGGGTGCGGACAATGTGGATACCTATATTTTTCGCCTCAGTACTCATGTTCTCTGGGGTATTAATCCCCCACATCCTTTGACGGTGGATGTATAGCTCCCAACGCTTTCTTTATAAGAGACAGCGATGGGGCCTCCTTCTATCTCGGCGCCTGAGTAGAACTGCTAGAGTCCTATCGAGGCAGCCAGAGATGTTGAGTAGAAGGGTTTACCGTGGAAGTCATGGAGACTACTCACGCTTAGTGTTCCCGATACGAGTGTTGGCGGACTGGCGACCGAGTTCGAAGGCACGCTTCTTGCGGTATGGGGCACGCTTGGCACCGGTAGCGGAGCGCTTGTGGCGGGAGTCACGAGAAATACCCATCTTTACTGGTTTTTAGGAAACTATGGTAAGGTTCAATGTTAGCCAATGATCCCTATAAAACAAATCAAAAAAACTGCCAACAACAAGACCCGGAGAAGAGGAGAGTATGGGGGACGCTTAAGGTGTCTCGGGGTCCTTGAATCCCGGGTCAATTCCCAGATTCCCTCAACTCCAAAAACCCCCACCAACAGCACTTCCCCATAACATTCCAATTCTCCAGATCCGAGAGCAGCATCGCAACAAAAAGAAAATCGGCCAAATACCTTTACGGGGGGCGATTTAGTCTAGAGTCGTGGTCGGGGCGTTGGGCGTGAGGTTGTCCAGGAATTTTGTATGTCGTTGCTGTTGTCGAAATGTGTAGGCAAGGGTCATGATTGTGTGTGGGCTAGCGTCTTGGCGTTGTGACTGTTGTTTCGCTGAGTGACATTCTATGACGCAGCGTCTGGGGCGGGCGCTGTTGGAACGGTCAACGACCTCGTTCCCCTTTATCTCAAGTATCTACTCGTGCATGTTCAGGGTTCTGTTTGGGGGGTTTCAGTTTCTATAGGGAAAAACTCCATACCTATAAGTAACTCCTCATTGGCTTCAAAGACCGGCAAATGAAGGAGCACTTATATAGACCCATTAACCTGCCCTTTACCACTTGTGCCGAACCTTAGATTTATTAAATAGCAGATTTGGGGGGTGAAGGGGGTAAAACCAATAGTGCCGGGTTAAGGTTCATAAATGCCCGAGCATCCGCAAAGTGAACCGACGGGCTCGGAGAGGACAGCTCTAATGATCAGACAACCTGTCTACAGCTGGGACAGTCTGATAAACCTAACCCACCATAGCTCATGACCTCTCGAGGGGGGAGTTCAAACTCCCGGTGTTGGGCCGGCAGTCGAAGTGTTATATATATATATATACCCACTCGACCCCCGGTCAGATAGGTACCAACCTCATTTGAATTCAATTGCCATAGAAAATGTGGGGCTTCCTTCAGGGCACCTACAAAACGATTGAGGTACAATTACCCTACGGCTAGCAGCAAGCTGTTTGTAGGGGATTTGGTACGAGACTACAATTGCCCCAGTTATAGTAGATGGCGATACCAGATCTGTACAAAGGCATCTAGCTTCGTACTCCCCCAGGCCCCTGTCAGGCCGAGACTACCACAAAGAGCACCCTCCTCATACCCAACTCCGCCTGCAGTTAACAAATAGCTAGACGCTGCTTGACGGTATGCACACTGACTTTCGGAATAAGATTTCTACTACATGCACGGGACCCCCGTCCTGCAGCATGGTCCAGGGATGCCAACGGGCCATGGCCCAAACCGTGAAGCCCGGGCTCACTCGGGTTATTTGGCCGGGCCCTGTGATAGATAATATGGGTCGGGCCGGGCCTCTGGGAGTCGGGGCCAGGCTATTTGGGCTCTCTTGGCCCCACGAGCAATCGGTATTTTTAGCCTGAATGTTGAAAATCATGTCATGTTTTGCCCTGACCTGATCTCCATATCTAGGTGTTCCCAGTCATGGACAGGGCATAATATACCATTGGGTCATCTGGGACCTAAGCCCCATTGGAGACCTTGCCAGCATTCCACCAGCTACATGTACTTCGGGTGTAGGGGTAAGTGAGAAGACACCCTTCATGCAAACTTGGCAGCTTGGTGTCTTCTCACTTATCCCTACACCCGAAGTACATATAGTACATACTTTAAAGGTATTTTGAAGGAGAACGTACCTACCGAAAAAACGCCCCACTAAGGGGCCAGGTACCGATCAAACAACCCGATATCAACCCTATTAGCAGCCGGCTCAAGAGAAGCTAGCCCGATAGACTGGGGGAGAATGCGATTTCTGTTACTTGAGAGACGATATTAGATTGTGGCAGGCTGTAGGAACCGTAGCTGGGGCGTGAGTTATGAGGAGAACCAACTGTGTCCCTGGGGTGCACATATGAGATATTCCCAGGACCCCTACAGACCCCCCCCCCCCCAACTGGTCAAACGAACGTACAGGCGCTTGCGGAGAGTCTTTTAGCTACCGGAGACAACCTTGTCTCTGTAGCAGGTCTTGCAATGGGTATACCTGGGCCACAAAAAGGGCTCGACCTGGCCCAACCCATTAAAACAAAGCAGGGACCTGACCCAATTACCTAGGCTATTTTGCTTTTACCAGCTGCAGAGCCGGACCCAGGTCTCCATATCATCCAGGCTGCCAATCACAGCGCTCACTTGAACTGATATAAAAGCTTTCTTTTTCATTTACCATCACTCGGACCATGAATAGATAGCCGGGTAAATTATTTGGATGGACCCGACCCGGAAGCCTGGTCCGACCCGGCGGTGTTGTGGGGTGTGGGGTACGTGTGGGGACCTGGCCCAGGGAAGCCTGGCCCGACCCGGGTTGAACCAAATAACGGCGGGCCCGTCGTGAAGCCTGCTCTGTAGCTCAGTCATGATAAAATCTCCCTAAGGGCTGGGCCGGTCCCAGAAGATGATCGACTTGGGCCGACTCGGGCTAAATTTAAGTAGGGCCTCGCCCAGCCAACGAAAGCAATAGTTAGGGCCCGGCAGCCCCATATGCCAAATTTTCAGGCTTCAAGGCAAAAATACATACTCAATACATAGGCCCACGGGATGAGTTAAAGGCCCGGACCAAAACCGGCAGTTGCCCAGGCTTACTTAACCGTGGTGGTCCGAGACACCTCCCGAACATGGCCAAGAGGCTGTGGACGGGCGCAAAAAAACCATAAAAGACAACTTCAACCTTCTATTTACTACTCAAGTGTTTAGCGGTTTTCCGGTCTATGGGGGGAAGGGGGGGGTGGCCCAGGTGGGTGAATCACGGTGAATCACTCGCTACTAAGTCGCCCCCCCCTGTTGACTTTCGGGCTTCCGGTGAAGTATACAGTTGTAGTCAACGGCACTTACACCTCTGGACAGCACGAAATGGCAGGATACGGTTTACCAGATATCAGACGGACGCGGCATGTCAGATATAATGGGGACCAGACTTTGCGATATATAAAAAGCCTTTCATACCCTATAGCTAGGATAGAGAGCAATCAACCTGGGCCCTTCAACACCCTTACTACCCCACCAGTCGGTATGACATAGGCTCAAGGCATCCAGGAGAGTATCGGTATATATACAGTGCCTCCCCGGAACAAAACCTTCATTCCTATAACCGGCCCCGGCGGACCGCCCCCCCTCGCCCTAGAGCTAGCTCATAACCGGGTGCGGTGCCGGGTGTTTAAAGGGCTGTCGTATATAAATACAGCCAGTGTTTCGAAGAGCTCATGACTCACCAGTCATTAATGATTTCTGCTAGGGTTAGGAAAGGTTCAAAAGTGGATATACCTACTCACTAGAAGAAACCCCAATAACCCAGGTGGCCCTATTGTTTGCCGGGCCCCATATACCGCTTCCCGGGCCCTATTGCTGGCCGGGCCCTATTGTTGTCCAGGCCCTATATTGTTGTCCGGGCCATGTCAGCCCAACAGCCCCAGATGTTATCTACTGAACCACTAGCCAGTTCCAGAAACGGTATTTGAGTATAAAGGTGTGGTGATGGGGCACTTGACATCCCGATGCCGCAAAAGAGATTCACACCATCGTCATAGACTTCCCGCAATCCTAATATTTATCTGCAACGCCCCAGGGGCGACAATCCAATTCTACTCGTTATCAAATTAAAAGCAGCCAGAATACTACAACGTTGATCAAATCTGAGTGGTAAGACTCGGTGTATGTATTTATCTTCTTACAGCGCTCGAAATGCCGGATCATAACCTACCCGGCCAGCTTCTAAGTAGGCAAAATTACATTTTAAAATCTCGACTAGCTATTGTACAAAAGATATAATACAGTTCTATTTGAAGGGGAAATACTTTACAGCGCCAATTTTACAGCTCCACAGCAGACTGTATATCTGTTTCTACCACCTGAGCACCACCACCAGAACCCACCTCCGGGTCCGTCCCTGCTTTGGTATCGATGGATGCTTCTGCCTGCTGACATTCCACCTTTGAGTCCTTCGTTGGCCCCTCTTCAGCAGCCTCTGCATTGGGGTCCCCTGGTTTCACTAGTGGCTCCCCTCCCGGGGCCCTTTCCTCATGCACTTCTGGCTCTTCTACTATCGACCCGTCCCCTTCCGGTGCTTCTTCCACATGATCTTCTGGCGTCTCTTTAACGTCCGATTCTACCATCAAATTATCTTTTATATTTCCCGCAACTATTTTCTCCAGGGCGTTCATGTTCACCTCTCCACTTTCTTCCAGCACCCCTAGCTTCCCACCCGCATCCGCCGCGATACTGGCATCTATTTCCCATCCCTGCGGGTGGCCGTCCTGCCCCGTTACATAAACTGTCGGGTATTCCTCCACTGTCCGCCCCTTCAGACAGACCTTCAGCGGTGCCGTAGGGTTTAGCTGTATCAGCGTGGGCTTATTGGCCGGCGTCCCAACTTTTCGAAGGTAGAAGCGCGTTCTTGCCATTTCCGGCTTCGATTTCTTGCGGGACTCGGCATTGTTTGGGTGGAAGAAGGCGTGGAAGAGCTGCGATGTTTCCGTGACTCTATAAGAGGGCCCCCACCTCGATACGTTAATATGGAAGAAGCACAGTAAAGGTGTGGTAGTAGTAGTGGGAGGCAGGTGCCATGTACCTATCATCTAGGATCCTCCTATTACCCTCATCGCAGATAATCCACTCCACCGTCCAGCACAACACCCTCTGCTTCTTTGTCCTGTCCCCACCATCCACTGTCAGCTCAGCACCAACACCCTGCAGAAATGGCGACATATCCGCATACCTGACAACATCCGTCTTATTTTCCATTGCTCTCTTCATGCCCCTCGGCGCGTTCCTCACCACAACTCCACTCCTTTCTATAAAAGCTTGTCTACTCTGCATGGCCTGCCTATTCGCCTTTTCCCTATTCTCCTCCTCCCCATCAGCATCAGCACGCAAGACGGCTCTCTCGACCCCCGCAAGGAAGTTGAAGTCACGGTTGAGCGCCGTGGGCGTCGTGAGCGCCGACCGCCTAAGATATGCCGTGGGGTCGCGCATACCGCTGCACTGCTTATAGGTCTTGTGGCGCTTCGAACAGGCGAGGGAGCAGGTACGGGCATCGCAGGCGGGACAACGGTATTTCGGGGGAGCGGCATTGCAGAAGGGACAGAGTTCTGATAGGAGGGCAGTGTCTGTTGTTGGCGTGATTGGGGTCGGGGATGGTGGGGATGGTGAGGCGGTGGACATTTTCGCCGTCGTATCTATCGCGGAGGAAATGTTTTTTTTTTCTTTCTCTCAACGGTCAGGGATTGGGGTTGGGTAGAGAGGGTGGAGAAGGTTCACTAACAGGGTTGGCGGGCCGCTTAATTAATTGCATGTACTCGCGCGTTAATTAAGTCCTGAGTAGTAGTTGCGGTGATATCGGTGATATCACTGACATTGGCCGAACGGGACTAGCGCGACGGGGAGCTTGAATAATGGCAGAGAGAACTGTAAAAAAAGTAACCTTTCCTTAACCCCTTCACTTCCCAATTGTGTTAATTTACCCCGCGCATGTTTAAATCGGTCTGGTAGAGTATTACAGATGGTCATCACCTTTACTACAAGTCTATTATTCCATTATCCTACTCTAATACATACACATGTACTAAATAGACAGTTCAGTTGTCGTGCAAATAAGCTTTATGGTGGCAGGCAGCAGACTTCCATGGTTTTAACTGTCCGCTAAGACCTCCTTCTGTTCCCACCCTTTACGGGGCAAACATATACCGTTCCGGTCAGGCAAGCCACTGGAAGGGAAGAAAATAAAAGAATGGGAAAAAAATGAAAAAGAAAGCAGCGTATCACGGATATCCATACTCCAGACGGTATGTCGGGGAAATTCTCATGCAGTGGCCGGCCATGGGGCATTTGTAAGTAGCTGCACTAATCGCGACATCACAGATACATAGGTAGGTTGAATAGAGTATGAGGGGCGTAATCCTGAGTACCGTGTTATGCCATCTTGCGTCTTTTCTACCCCCGATGTCGACTTCGAATTCCAGCAATACAAAGTCACCTTGGAACCCCTCACTCTCTCTTTGGTTCCATCAATTTTTCCCCCTCACCCCTCATCCTCCTCCTTATTAAAAAAAATGTGTCGCTTCTTTAATCCCATTTATTCTTTCTTTGCACATACAAGAATAACCAACTCTTTCGAGCATTACATAAAGACATTCCCTATCCACTCACAGGAGTGCTCGCCAGCACACACGCCAGCCACACCTTCCTCCTCCCTGTACTTCCATCATACAATATAACTCGTTTAAAAAAAATGCGTCTGGAAAAAATTCGATAAAAGAAAAAGAAAAGAAATGGGAGAGAGCGAGTGGAAAGGGGAAAAAAAAAAAAAAATCAATACAGCCACCACATAAACTCCAAGTCATCAATCACACCCACCTTTTACCAACAAAAAGAAAAAGAAAAGAAAAGAAGGGAAACAAAAGAAACTGCTCGATCCTAAGGATAAGCTAAGCAGTCCCCACGCCATCCTTGCACTCGTCAGCGCTTGTAACGGCTGCTGACGAGTACTTGGCCGCAAAAAGCACGCTGGGATCGTCCTCTCCCGGCGCGTTATTTTTTTCGACAATTAGGCTCTTGAGCCACTTATTTTCCATTTCTAGACGATTTATGCGCTGCTCCAGGAGCAAGCATTTGTCCGTCATCTCCTTGGCGGTACGCTCGAGGGCCTGTTCCCGCTGCTTCTTTTTAACCCGGAACCTTGCGGATGCTGCCGTGTTGCGGCGGCGCTTATCCTCGTCAGCCGCAAGGCGGGAGGCTTCCTCCAGACTGTCTGGCTCGCTGGAGGATTTTCGCTTTGCGGGACGGGGTGTGGAGGGTGAGGAGGTCGAAGTGGATGGGGTACCAGCACTGGAGGTGGCAGGATGGGGCGGGGCAACGACAGAGGGAGTAGGGAGCGAAAGGGGAACTCCCTGGATCTGCTGGTGTAATGGGTCCACTATGCCTTCATTGAGGCTGTGGAAATCAAAGTTATCGAAATCCGCTAAAACAATTGGAACCGGTAATTAGCTTTCATGAACGATCCTGACTACCAATATCCCCAGGTGAAAAAAACAGAAAAAGAGAGAAAAGAAAAAGAAAAAAGAAAATTTTTGACAAGCTTCTAACAAGTTTCAGTATCTACTGGCACTGGGTGCCGTCCAAAAAAAAAAGGTGGGGCGAAAGGATAGACCCCCGCGGGGTTTCTCGTACAACGACCACAGTAGCAACAACTTTGAACAACCCCTCCTCCACGAACTTGACATGAACTCTACGTACCATAGAAGTCCATATTCACTTCTTTCAGTTCGATATCTCCCCCGGCAGAAGCAGTAGTAACAGCAGCACTCCCGTTCTCCTTTTTGGGGTCAGCTTCGACGAGGTCTTCAGTGGGCTGTCCCATGTCAAAATCAAAGAACTTGGCCTCAGTGAACTGCGCAAGATCATTGGGGTCAAAGTTGTCAAAGGTATTGTCGTCCCGCGGTACGACGTTTAGATAGTCAAAGATATGGCGCCCGCCTGGAGTGTAGCTACTCGACATTTTTTCTTCCTTTTCCTCTTTGTGGTCGTTTTCGTCTTCGTTTGAGCTCACTGAACTGTATTGTATTGGACAGGTAGATGACTGTTGACCGACGTTGATTTGGTTAAAGGATGAACGCTGAGTAATGAATGATTGGAAGTGAACAAGTACGCACCCCAACTCTTTAGTGGGGATCCTGGTGCTGCAGCACACTTTACATAGGCTTAACTTGCTGACCGCTGTGCGGAGATAAAAAAAAAAAAAGAAAAAGGCGCGGTGAAACTCGGACGGCAGGCAGACAACTACATGCGCTCTAAAGCAGGGCAAAGGGGCAGAGGGCAGACACCCTAATGGCCTAACCACCCACCCAAATTCAACCAACCAACCAACCAAACCCACTACACCTCTAAAATGGCTTCTCTCTTTGCTCTTATTTCTGATGGAAATCCAGATGAAATTCGCAGAGAACAAAGAAATCCGAACGTTAAATAAACATCCTTTCTCTTCATATCCTACTCCTCCCCCCCCTCCCCCCCCCCACGGAAGAGCAAAAGGAACTAACTGACACACTGAACCACGTTCTACGGTGACGCGCGGAAGCGGGAATGGTCCGAATGGTGATCAAATGGGGGATAGTGTGGGGTACAACCATACCTTCCCTCCACACACCACCCCCCCCCCCCGGGGGACCCCCATCCCTCCCTCCTACCTCGCTCTTTCTTGCCGTTCCTGCACGGGACTCCCCACGATGAGATAGATGGTTATGTGTAAACTTGACCATCGAGTTGTGCCCCCCTCGTACCAAAGTAATCAATCAAATCGATCGGTATTGAAAAATTAACGTAATTTATCCGGTATACCGATTTCATCCGGGTAACAAATACAAAAAATAATCACAGAGAAAGGTAGAGTAGCAGGAGTTAATGCAGGTACTAGGGATGTACTAAAGAAACTCATGGATTCGGGGATTTTTCCGAAAACCGCATTATAAATCAACTAGAGGGTCAATGATCGGACTACCGTTCGATAAGTTCTGCAGATCAGAAGCTTGGTTGACGAGAAAATGACGCTGACCGATACTCTGAGGATGATCTTTACATACAAGCTAGGTATTTTACTAATTACCTGCTTGTTTAATAAATATCGCTACCACCATCAAAAATCTTCAAATGGTATGATTTTATAATCTAGCTCCATTGTTTTTGTAGAAATACATCCGGCTTAACCGGAACGATTCTGCGAGAAAAATAGACTTCTAGGGATTCTAGGAAAAAATACAGTCAGCTTAAAACCTTCTGGTATCTGGTCTCTTCTATCTATCCCTAAAATGCACTATATCTCTTCTCTATACCGTAATACCGCCGCAACGAAACCACGATGAAAAAAGAAAGAAATAAAAGGTCACCAGTTGTGTCACATTGTATTTGATTCGTCACAATAGACAGCTAGCAATGCATCTTCAGCCAAGAACGCAAAGGCCACAAATCAAGTCGAGGATTCTGTTTATTGCTTCTAGACCACAGGCTCTTTGTAAGCGTATATGTAAATTTGAGATCCTGCTTCACAGATACCGGCAAGCACCGTGTCTGATTCAACGCTTCGTATCAGCAATAGAGAGTTTTAGCTACAGAAAGTCGGACAGGTTGGACAGAAATTCTAGCTGTTTTAGGCAAAGACTTACAAGGATTTAGCTAATAAGAGATGCAGGACTTTCTGTCCAAGTGCTCGACTTTCTGTCCAACCCGTGTAGCTAAAACTTTCTAATCTCATGCACGAGATTAGTTGATGTCCCTCAGATGTTGAAATGGTCTGCAACTTACATCATCTGGACTAGTCTACCCAGTCGTATAAATTTGCTTTAATACTTTGCTATTACTCGTTTGGTATCATGTTCATGTTGTTAAATCCTCTCTCCTCGGCCTCGTATCACTATATACTCCAAAGTATATACCCACTTTATATCTTCTACTCTAATACCATGCATGAGTTTAAGGTTGCCTGAAGGCGGTATACAGGTGTATAAGGGGGGGAAAGAAAACATGTACCTACGTAGAGATGACCGGAGATGACCGGAGATGACCGGAGGTGGCGGGACCTCTTTAATAGAGAAAATTTTTGCATCAAGTCACACATAGCCCAAATACGCAGGTAATTATTCAGATCACCTTAAGGGGTTCTCGGCGCATAATGAGCCTTTGGAGCAGCAAAGTGTAAAACCTCATTTTTATCCTCCAGAGGTGAGATATTGCTCTCCCTAATATTGATACGTGGCTGCTATGAGGCTCTTCCATCATCGCTTATGTTTCGGGTGTCACCTTGCGAGTGATCACTAATGATTCTCAAAAACGTCCAAATACATCGATCACGTTGCACCTATCCAGCAAGAAGTGGTTACATGTATGTATGTACATACACCTGCTTGATTGTTTTCTTATTCAAGTTTCATCTTACCGACCACGATCATTCTCTCCTTATCAACACGAGCCCTCTGACCAGTACCAACACAATCATAGTTGACCTGTCAACAATTACATCTCGCCGCCCGATCCGCTCTCAACTGTGCCCCCCGCGCAATTTGAGCTGCCAGGAATCGGAGTATCATATGAGTAAAGTTATGTACTCTAAACTCACTCCCTATCTTTAGAACTTTTACCCCACACCTGAGGTTTCTACCCACAGGGAATTCCATGGTTGCACTGAGACAGAATGCAAGCCAACTGCATGTACCAGATTCTGGGCAGCCTGTGCTGCCAGAAAACGCTCTGTGATCACAAGCGCGGTAATCTCTGAAACAGTTGATCTTCCTAAAGGAAGGACTCGCTTAACCACGACGACTGAAAGAAAGGCGACCGCATGTGTGATAGCGAAGATATCGAATGAGTTAGAATCCGCTGCGGTCAGCATCGCCACATAAACCGCATGTCAAGAGATTTGTTTCTTGCACTGTTTCTTGGAGATTTTCGTGTGATGGGTGGTCTGTACCACACTACCAACGGGCTTCCCTTGATTCATCTCTCTCTCTCTAGTTTTATCCAGAAAGTACATACCTCTCAGCCGAGTGATCCACTCAAGTGACTCCACGGGTCACCTACCCACTGGTTACCGTCAGCACTGTTTGCTGAAAGCGGGCAAGATGACTTGCAATTAGCATACTAATCGGCAATACCCATTTTAGGACATCACCAGTCTTCTGAAGGTTAAGCAATTACTATTTCATAAAAGGCGAAGACAAACACAAGTCTAGCGCTCAGGGTAAAATCTTATATTGCACTGGATGCTAGATGAGCATGGTTCGATAATAATACTCGCACTTAATATTACCAGGTTGAAGCCAGTTTGGTAAATAACAGCCGGTCTATCAATTTGAAAAGCACTGTTCGTTAGTCTGTCAATGCTGACCCCCCTATATAATAAGGAGATGGCGGGACCTATTAGTAAAGGAACATAAAATTTGCTTCTTCTAGAGGGGTCAGCATTTTACTGGCAGGCTAAGGGATACATCGCCGCCCCCAGCTAGGAAGTTTGAGACTCTCCCAGAGCCGTGGAACAGGGTTCCAGGGATCTCCGCTTGCTGTACCCGCACGCGAGCAATATTATAGGTATTCCTAGGTCATAAGAGGAAAGAGCATAAAATCCCTCTAGAGCATCAAGCTTTACATTATATATTAACTGCGGGGACCAATCCTGAAGGCTCGGGTGAATCACAAAGAGACATAATGCAGCTCCTTTAATGAATAGGTTAAAATTAATAATATTATGCAGCTTATGGGCCCGAGTGACATGTGGTGATTCCTACAGTACTAGTCAGATCGTCACTAGAAGAATTTACCGGACGAAAGCCTCATATTATCAGCTTCACACAAAGACCATAGGTCTATTTCAATAGAAAACTGCAAAATCAGGGGACTTTGGATTTGTAAGAATATAAATATCGTTGAACTGGCTCTCTGTCCTAAAATCAAGGACCCCCTTGAGACGGTAGCATGACTTTGCTAAAGGTTGGCCATATAGTTAGGTAGTAACCGCACAAGATGCACTCTTTAAAGCCGTTTTGCTGTTGCAAGGCTATGAGTTATAGTGACAGCCACTAAAGGTTCAACAATCCCAAGGGACGCAAAACCAGGCCTTCCAAGTCCCAACCAGGTCGGGGCTTTCACAATTAGTTTCAACTTTCTGGGACTTCTTTTGCGGATGATAGTCTGTAGAGTTCGTTCCAGTAATAGTGAACTCCGCATTGAAAGGCTGTGCTCTAAATCTTGCGTGGTATATCTTGGGACAGCCCTGGAGCAGGTGTATCTCATACGCTGCAGGTTTCTACTAAGTGGTACGCACAGCACACTCTCGACATATTTTAGGACACTGTTTTATAAGGATAAACCAGTTTTAGTGATAGCTGTGGCCGGCCCCGCCCGTTTCTGTGAGGGTTTAGGAACATCTCTTTCTAAGAGCACCTTTAGGGAGAGTAGTTGGTTGCCATAGCCTAAGGGCTGCATGCAGTATGGTGTATAAATAAATAATAACTAATAACACTTTTAGGGAAGTACCCTTAGTGCCAAATGTCGAAGGCTTTTTTTTCTTGTTCATAGAAGCGGGTGTCTTTTTGTTGGAAATTATTTTAGTGGCAGTTATGCTCTTTTGAGAAAATTCGAGTAATAAGGTTGACTCAGGAAATATAAAGGATAAATCTAATTCAAAGCGAACTTCTTATAAGAATATATATACTCGCATGCCGGTTAAGCCCCGAGAAATGGTGACGTTGTGCATTTTCAGGACTCAATTAACGTGTGAGTATATGTACGTATTCGTGATAAGAATGCCATAACTATCTAGATCCCGGCTGTATCCATATTGCGAGATTTTTTTTCGTTTCGTTTACATCATTAATTGTATCCAGCCCGTGGGCTATGACAATATCACACCGAACTTCCCACACCTCCACCTCCAACTTCAACAAAGGAAAACGTAATCCATAACAAGGCAGACTAGAAAGAACATAGTAGACTTTTCCGCCCCGTGCAACCACCCGCACATCCATATTGCGAGACTGTACGGTACATATATAACACATAGTAATAGTAGCAATTCTAGGAGTGATAATAGGTATGTACCATGGCTGATATAAACTGCGTGAGGGTATCACCCCATTTAGGTTGGCATGTTTTGGCACGGTGGTGTAGGTATGCATGTCGTTATTTAATATTGGTCAAATCTTCAGAATCTCTGCACGTGGCCGTTACACACCCGTACATAGGCGCAGGTTCATGGGAATTCTTCCAAACTAAAAGATCTAGCGGATATTGGTAGCAACTTGAAAGACTAAATTATTCAAGCCGAGGTCTACAGTACCACCATGACATTATGTAGTAAAGCTTAGGAGCGGGAAACAGTGTTTGGCGATGCTCTCGCAGCGATAATACTGCGGGAGAAAAAATGTTGTAAGACTCCAAAACAGCCCATAACATACTCCTGGAAAATAGCAGCCCTATTCCATACAAAATCCCGGGGCGGACAAAACTCTGGTGTGTATATATAAAAGCCCCCCCAAAGCAATACTCTGGTATATGGAAAGCCTATAAACAGCTAGTTTCCATGCTACAAAGGCGAATAACCCCCCAGGCTCAGAGATAATAATTCTTCCTCTTTTCGCCGAGTGATAATCCATGATGGAAGCGAAACATAATATGTTTTAATTCCTTAAGGGAATAAACGTTTAGCATGTAAGCATGTTTCAGACGCGTAAGTCAAACCATAGCCAGATACACATTCGTCAAGTGCTATAACCTTTCGCGTTACCATACATACCCCATGCCTCGACCACTCTAGCTAGTGCTGTACGTATACTCTCCGGCATCTAAAATCCCTCAACATAATTATATAAGCAAGTGACCAGGATATGATCGCATGTTTTTATCTGCTCGTCAATCACTCATAGATTATCACTCGGGTGCGAATTATGAGTCACAGGTCATCATGGTATATAGCTCTAGGGTATAGCAGTAGACTTCTTTGAGCGTAACAGGCCCCTGAAGCTGCAGCTAACTAAATGCCAATGCTCACTGGGGCATCCTAAGATCACCACTGCAAGCTATCACCAACAGCGAGAGAGCTTCGAGCTCTCTCTAACCACCTCGGAATACCACAACTAGTTATGAGCTCCGGAGAGCAGACCCTATACTCGTACTTTCCTGACGTTTGGAAAAAAATGGCCGCTATTGCATGCCATACAAATACGCGCCAAGTCCAAAACCTAGTATAGTATGCAATAGCGGTCCATTTTCCAAACGTCAGGAAAGTACTAGTACTGCAGTTCGCTAGAGTAGAGGAGTACCTAGTACAAGTACCCACATGTATATACATGCAGGTACTGATCCCGGCAACGAGGATCCGAAAAAGGCCCCCAAGCTGGGCTACACATACTCGATCGCACGGCTGTTAATCCGTCAACAATCACTATTCAACAATCACACACAGCACTATATAGTCGTGTACATATGTGCACTGCATTCTTGCCCCTGAACCTCCAAGTCAATAGGGGGGGGGGGGGAGGTGCCTCGGCGAGTTCATTGACACAAGCAGTTTACATATATACATAAGTACCTAGTATACCGACACCCCCGGTACATTATTACCAGGTACTTCATGTACTTGTAGTTGTGCACTTCTCCTTATCTTTACCACCATTGCCACGTAAAACATTACAAGGCTTTCAAGTCTGTCCATCGGCAAGATTCATCCATCCACTCCCGTCCGTCCGTCGACGTCGCAACAATGGGCTGTCTAAACTTAGGGGAGGGCATGCCGTCGGTGAGACATTGTCAAAGTTGCACCAACCGATGCGATGGCGGGGTATATGATGTATGTAGGCTAGGATATAGATAGACAGGGCTTAGATCGCCCGGCCGTTTAGAAAAAAGGATGGGGAAAGAAAGAAGAAAAAAAACGATGGAACCTATTGGGGTAAAGCGTCGTATTTACTCTTCCGAGTTGTTATAATCTTTAGGAAGGACGACTCAATGAAGCTTAATGAGTGGAGGTGAAGAGTTGTCCGATATAAGGCAACCGTTCCCTCCCTTTGTGAATCTAACCGGTCCTATGGCTAAGGAGAACACATCGGTCTATCGATAGGTCGGGGAATGGGCCCATAGAGCATCATATTAGTACTCGAGTGCCTTATTGTGATTGATTGACTTGATAATTGATAAGAATGAGCTGAAAACACCTGCCCAAAGGCCACACATATCGCTAGCAAAAGCCAATGATGTTTAAAACACATTCCCCTCGGACTAACCGATATAACTCCAAGCAAGTCCTTGCTCACCATCCATTAGAAGACCTTTTACCATTTGTTACCGTGTTGAACGCCTTTATATTTCTCACTACTCACACAAACTCAACATGTTTTCCATCCACCCACACACCTGGTTCCCATTTTCAACCAAGTTGAATCGAACGCCCGAAAATGCATAGAACCATTGTTATGGGTTCCGCCCCGAAAAAGTACAGGATAATCAAGCCCCAAGTTTGTTGAAACAATAGGCAATACATAAGCATCAGATAAATGAGCACTTTTGATAGGTTATAGAACTAAACAGACAGAGAAAGAAAAAAGAAAACATGAACCCAAACAGAGCGAAACGATACCCAACTTTTTTCCCTAGTCATATATGTACTGAGTTTCTTCCTAATGGGCGGTGTTAAATAACCCAAGAAACCTTTGGTAAAAATGAAAGTTTCAAGCTTCTAATAAAGCACTCTGGTCATTATTTTGGCTAGGGAGAATGTTAGTTATGAATCCGGGCAAATCTATTATGGTCACTAGATATTAGGGGCTTACAGCTCAGGCTTTCCAAGCTCTCGTACAAGCTCTTGATGTCACCAGCGTCGACGTCACTGATATCTGCCATCAAGTATGCAACATCACCACGGCTGTCGGACATCTGTTTATCCACGTTGTGATCCCCGAGGATTGAGTTGACTTGTCGCAAAACACCAGGCCTGTTGCTGTGGATGAAGATGACACGGACGTGATTCTCCTCAGCCAGAGTAAGCCCACGAAGAGTGACTTCGGGCATGTTTACAGCGCCTACAGTGCATTGTTTAGCGAATTGCGTAAAGGAAGGAGGTATAACTGTGCCCTTACCAATTGTGCTTCCTTCGTTGATGTAGCGGACCAATGCCTCGCCAACCTCAACACCAATTGCACTCTGTGCCTCCTCCGTTGAACCACCGATGTGGGGAGAAAGGATAAGGTTCTTGAGCGACCTCAAGTCGTCACCCCAAATGTTAAGGTTCGAGTTGAAGTAGTCCCCATTGGCTGCCGGCTCTGAAGGGTAGACATCAAGAGCGGCCCCAGCAATGTGCCCAGAGCGCATAGCCTCACTACATGAAGTTTTAATAAGTTATTCAGATATATCTTATTGAGGGATGTCTCACATTAAAGCGGGAATTTCAACAACACTGCCACGGCTGGCATTGATAAGATAGCTTCCATTCTTCATGTATGACAGCTGTTCGGCACCTATCAAGTCCTTGGTTTCCGGAAGCTCCGGGACATGGAGAGTAACAAAGTCCGCCTGGTTGAGAAGTTCCTTGAGAGTGGGGACTTGCTTTGCTGATCCGAGGGCCATGAGAGGGACAACGTCATAGTAGATGACTTTCATTCCCATAGCCTCGCTCAAAACTGAGAGCTGAGATCCAATGTGACCATACCCAATTATACCTTTATTAAGTTAGTCCTGCGCACATATTCGCATCGGCGGTATTCAAGGTGTGACCTACCGAGGGTCTTTCCACGGATCTCCCAACACTTATTGCTAATCTTGTTCCAGGTGCCCTGGTGCATCTCGTTGGAGCGATCTCCAAGCTGTCTAGCCAAAACGATAATCTCGGCGATGACGAGCTCGGCGACACTTCTGGAGTTACTGAAAGGAGAGTTGAAAACAGTCATTCCATGCTTTGCGGCATACTCGAGATCGACCTGGTTGGTTCCAATGCAGAAGCATCCGATGACAAGAAGGTTCTTGGCCTCATGCAAAACCTTCTTTGACAGCTTGGTCTTTGAGCGAATACCAATTACGTGAACATCACTACAACAGAAATGTTAGTGACAGGGTCTATGTTTTTCCGGTTATCGATAAGGGTTGCGAAGTAACACACAAAAAAAAAAAGCGACCAGGGTCATGACGGAATCAAAGGACAAAGCAGAAAAAAAATTAAGGTGGGGGGGAGTGAATAGACTAACCGAATCTTCTCAATGAGCTCGTCCTCAGGCAATGAAGACTTGTGGAACTCGACCTGGTAGCCTTGAGACTCGAGAATTTCCCTAGCAGCAATGTTGACGTTCTCAAGGAGGAGGATCTTGATATCCTGGGTGTTGAAAGGCTTCAATTGCTTCGCTGAGGGACGGGGGGTCATACGAGACATGTAAGATCCAGCGGGAGAGTGGAAAGTTGAACTTGGGGACGCTGAGAGGCTTAGAGCGTTGGAAAGGGTGTAGTGCAGGCCATTGACCTCAATTTCACGAGCGTCAGTCATGTTTGATCCGTTTCTTCCGGTAGATGAACTAATGGGTATGCTCTTTTGGTTGATGTGTTGTGGTTGAAATCCAAAGGCTTTCGGTTGACTGTGGTTGTCGCTTTCTTCTGGGGGAGTGGGAGGAAGATGTCTAGTGACTGAAGAAGAGTCATGCTTGGAGCCGTTGCCGCTTGAAAACCTTGTTGCAGGGGGGCTACTATACTTTTCCTTTACGTCGACAGAACGAAACCCCTGGAATAATGACCTGATTCTGCCCGACATTATATTGATATTGATGCTGGCGGTTTAGCTTTTTTTTCCGGCTTATCTGTCTTCTTTCCTGATTTAATACTGGTATTGATCTTATGGATATGGATATGGTATGGTATAGAGAGTAACTAAGAAGTATGTAGTTGACTCGGCAGACTGACTATGAGGACCTCAGAGTTTTCATGGGAATTGGCCTCTTTATATCTACTTTTGAAAACCATCCAAGAAAATGCATCTGGGAACGTACACCAATACAATACCGGACAGATCAAGAAATTCAACCTCCAGGCACAGATGAAATAAAAATTGTAATATTGCGGGGCAGGGTACAAGGCTGGTGTAAGCCTCCCCCACGAAAGAAGAAAAGCGTACCTTACGGCTTCTTAGTACCGGCTCCCGAAGCAGTCGAGTAGACCTTCCGTCACTGGAGTATAGCGTTTTGAATAACCAAGAACTCTAGAGTAAATCTTTCAGCATCTGATTACTTGGCATGATGATATGAAAACTGACTGGATCTCTCCATGGCAGCACCCTGAGCGGACGGCTCCGGTCAAACACTCCTACATACATTAAAATATTATCGCCTGGCAGGCCGAAACATGCTCAGAATCTGGTGCACTACAGCCTTGGCAACCTTGCGCTACAAAAATACTGTTTGGAGGAATTTCCACTGTAATGTTAATTCTATCATTATTCTATGTAGTAACTTAAGGACCAGGTTTGTATAATATGCAGTGCACCAGATTCTGAGCATGTTTCGGCCTGCCAGGCGATACATGTGATTTATATTGCAGTAGTCTACATATATTATTCAAAACGCAAATACCAGGTGAATGCGAACAAGATCTTGGGAGTTAGTATGTACAAAGCGTCGAAGGCCTACTAGAATTTTCTCTCGGACACATTCCGTAGAAATGGGCTCGTGAGGCCATTGTGGGTCAGTCCAGTTAAGTATGTATGTATTAGAGTCTAGCTGAGATCACACAAATTCAAGTATTTCGAATCTCTATGCCTCAAAAAGAGGGGTTTTCGGACGATATGTCTCAAATTCGTAGAGTATAAGGCATGCGCACTAAACCACAGTATTAACGCATGATGTCTCTTTTGGCATCGAGATGCTGTACCCCAGGTTTGAAATTTCACCAGTACCAATTATGTCTGGCCAGTCGAGCCATTCAAAGAATTTGATCTGGTCCTCAGCTACGATTTGTAAGATCTGATATGCGGGCGTGTTTTGAACTCCAAGCTTTGGATGCCCATTACTCTACCCTACATCACTGAAGCGAGGCTTGGGGAGTACCAAGATTCAAGTATGTAGAGAAGATGGGAATCCTAATCTTCAGCTGAATAAAGGTGAAAGCGTCGTGACGATCGACGAGTCCCTTGGTTTCCTTGCAGGTTGAGCTACTACTCAGTGCAATTGGTGGTTTTTAGGCCCAATTTAGCTGTGCTGTGCTGCGCCTACCCATACCCGTTCCTGTTTGTAATATATACAAATTTTATTAGTCAATAATATATTTTTTAGATACTGCCGGTTTTATTTGAGGCCTTTTTAGCAGTGTGTTGGAGAGATGATCCTTTGCACTAGGTGGAGTGTGCATACGAAGTATATGCCGCCCCTCTCTCTCGCGGTTCTGCTTTCGAGTTTACGTACATGGCGGGCTCGGGGGCCGAGAAGTGAGAGAAATGTGTATGTACCGAGTGCATACATGTACTTCTACCCTTGGTATGTATCGGGTATGTGCCTAGTCCTACATACTCTAGGGCTTAGGGTATGATTTCTATCTCAAAGAATACGTGATCAGATAAGGGGATGGCGACATTAAAGATTAGATCGTGTCAAGTAAAAGTGGTAGAGCTAACTTGATCCGTATTAGAAGCGAGTCGTAAAACAGCGAACGGAGGGAATGCATTATTTAGCGCTCTGACCACTCCATCTGCCAGTATTATTGGGTTTTGCCAAAGTACACACATGTAGAACTCTGTAGCAGTTAGAACAACTTAATTGACTACATGTATGGAAAGGGGCAATTCTTAACGAGAAAAAATTTATCATACCTTTACTAATCTACAAGTTACATATATGTACCTACATGTATGCAGCTATTAGATCTATAGAGAGTGTCATACTCTATTTCACAATCTTAAGCTGGCTTCCACGAGTGATAGTGCGTGACTAATTTCTAGGTAAATGTACCCCTCTACATTGTTAGAGGCGTGGAATGCAGAGCGGACTTTGTCAATCACCCGTGTATCCTAATGTAAGATCGAACCCAAAATCGGAACCTAAGAACGAATCGCTCCTAAACTTAAACCTCGGGGTATGACTACATGTATTTGGATAATTGTAGGCTTACATAGTCTACAGATTTAATATTACACGGCCCCACCCCACACTATTTGACTAGTTCTCAATCGCATCCTTCTCCTCCAACCGTCTTCTGATATCAGTACTACTCATCTTAACACCTTCTGTGTCAGTATCAATAAGGTCTACAGAGAAGACCTCCAGTTCCTTGAATCCAGCCTCAAGCCTTTTAGTGTTTACAGCTTCCCCTCCTTGAGAACTCTCGGCAGACACTACAAGGGCAGAGATGTCCGCGTTAGTAGCGGTAGGACCGTAAGGATCATCGATTTCGACTGTCTCTACAACAAGAGCGCCAGCAAATAGTGTTGTAAAGGCTCGAAGTGTAGTCTCAGTTTCTGGTGTCATTGACGAGGTGGTAGTGTTTGATTTTATTTCATCAGGAGAAGAGAAATCAAGAATCCCCCGGAGAAATTGAAGAGTCTGGTGGGTTCGTGTGGACCATGGAGTAATATATTTTCCGTATTTCTTATTTTTGAGCATACTAGCTCCAGTTATACCGATTATTAGACGCGGCGAAGGTGCATGAGGAGAGATAATAAAGGCGGTCATTGTCAAGAGGAGCTTGTGTCCTGGATGAAGGTGGTCGAATGTTCCGCCAACTATGCTACTACGTTAGTGATTATTACGGGAGGACATATAGATATCAACAGACCTGCTACAATCGAGTGCTCTTCCCCATCTTCTAATTCTTTTCCATCCGGCCCTTCCTTATCCTCAGAGTTCTCCGGGATATCACCGAGATCGCCACGGAGAACAACAATATCGGTTCGAACCTGATCACGATAATACTCCAAAAAGTTATTCGCGATCACCTCTCCTTCCCCTTCGCCATCCTCTTCACCTTCTGTTGGTGGAGGTGATGCGATAACGATATTCTTCCATTCCCTTCCTGAATCCGCAAGCCTCCGCAAACTCACGATTGGACCATTGAAAACGCCTGTGGGAATCTTCTTCTCATCTTCAAAGCTCAAACCAGTATTGCTCAAAAATACGATCCTGACATCAACGAGATCCTCCCTCCCTTCTTTGATAGCTGCCGAATATGCCGATGAATATAGTCTCGCTAGAAGCCTTTGAGTTTTTGTGAATAACTTTCGTCGGGAAATGGTGGCGGGAGAAGACAGGAAGGGCACATGAATCGCTACATCTAGTATTGAATATACTTCGGATGGAGTCTGCTGGAAAGCAGCGGCAAGAGAGGGAGCATATAAGCTCTTCAGGCACGCTAATGTGGCGTTTTCTGGGGGAGCGGGTAGAAGCAAGAGCGACTTTTCAACTACTTCCTCCGGGTCTTGCTCTTCATCTTTGTCGTCTATATTATTTTCGATTCCTGCCAATTCGCTTTTCTCATCTTCCAACAAATGGATATCCATTTCTAGTTCAAATTCATCTTCCTCGTCTTCATCTTCCCCGTTTCTAGGCTCTCCTTCTTCATCCTCATCAGATTCAGATTCGTCGCTATCTGGATAATCTTCATCGCCATCATCTTCTTCGAGTTCTCCAGCTAGCTGTTGCTGACGGTTATGCTCTCCCGTCCCGCGGTCGAACTCGTCGATTTCTTCTTCATCAAATTCCGCTTCGTCATCCGTTGATTTTAAGCCCTCTGCCTCTGGTGGAAGAGTTAGGTTGTCTTTAGGAATTAGGTGATAGCGTTCAGATACTGTTTTAAAAAACTATATAATTGCTACAATTAGAAAAGAAGTATTGGTTTTTAAATGGAACGTGGCTCACCAGATACAAACCAAACTCATTTTCCACGTCCCAAAACACGCTCCTATGTTGAAACCATGCATGCGCAAATATTCTGTAAAGCCTCCTAAAAATACTGCCCAAATGCTTGGTACTTCCTGGGCCCAAAGATTCTAACCTACTAGGAAAATATTTTTGAGTGCATAACATAGTGGCTGCTTGATCTAGGGTATGCGTGGAGTAGTCAATGGCGCAACAAGACTTGGGTGGGTCGTGCACCGCGCACAGATACTGCCACTCACTCGCGCGCATCTCTGGGCACGAAGAAGCAGTGCAATTGTCATTTAGTAACGCAACAATTAAAACATTGAGGTCCCTGGTCAATCGGCGCGTAAGCTCATAACACCACAGCGACTCATCAGCGCCCTCCGGTGGTGTAGCAAGTGCTTCACATGCTTCGCGTGATAGCGGGATGGTAGTATCTGAGCCTGGCGGCGATGTGATTGATGACAGGAGCGCGGCAAGATGCTCCTGAAGCTGGAATGCAGATTCAAGTTCGTTGAGTGGTACGAGCGGCGGGCCGGTCGCAATGTTTTTGGACTTGGTGCCAGGGCGAATACGGCGCGGGGCGATCGGATTTGTAGTCGCGGTTGTAGTACTGGATTTAGAGTTTGTAGTAGAGGCGGCGGGGATTTGAACCTCAGGGAATGGCGGGGGAGACGGCAGACGTGGAGAGGTTGAAGATGGTCGAGATTTCTCTGGAATAGACGAAGCCATCTTCAGTGATTTCGATGGACCAAATGACATTCGATAGGATTATAGAGAATAAGTGCTAGAAAAAGAATGTTTTTAAGAAAGCTGCGATAAGGACGAGATGTGCGCCCTATTATGTAGTACTATTGGCAGGTTGATAGGATGTGAGTGAGGGGAGGGAAGACAATGGAAGAATGAATAGATGTACCTCAACAAACTATAGATGGCCCAGATATCTACCTACCCCTTAAGCTTATCAGTGTAGGGCGAGAGCCTCAGGGGTCTGGGGAGGGTTTAACAATTCTGGCTTCTTGACAAGTATGTTCTCAACTCGTAGTATCTCCCGAGGTTTGGTGTTGTTTGGGCCAATCGCAATCGTGAATGTATCCCGGGGTACATTTAGTAAATGGACATGCGAATAGCCCTAACCCTAGATAGGCGATGGAATACTTCCTGTACCACCTACCGCTATGAACAGTATAGGTGTGGGGGAGGGAATACACAACATATGAATCTTTAAGCATGTCTTATACCTATTGTATGTGCCCTCGATTGATTCAGTGGCTGTATTATTTATCATGCTAGATTGTTAACTACTATCATGGAAATATACACCATCTCATCTTCATCTTCATAGACCCCCTAGAGAGGAAAGTAAATGAGCAAACACGGATCATCCGATTCTCTAAGAAGGTATTCTCTAAGAAAGTATATAAAATATATCTATGACCCCAGTTCCCATGGTGTAGCTACATCTAAGCGGCAGTAGGGTTGGGGGTATCCCTAACCTCTACAGTTTTCGAATTTTCCTCTTCTTCCTTTTTCTTTTGTTCATGCTGTTTCGCTGCCTTCTTCCCCTTCTTCTTCTCCTTCTTTACATCCGCATCCACTAGCTTCTCCTGTTTGCCTCCATATCTAGACTTCCAGGCCTCTTCCTGTTTCTCCTCGATTCTAGAAAACAGGTAGGCCGCTTTCCCGATAACGTGACCTGGAAGTAAGTCACCGGCTTCCCATGTATCGGGAATAGCACGAAGAGGAGCATTGAGCTGATCGATGATCGACATGGTGGTGGCAGGCATATAAGGGTATATAACTGCTGAAAGAAGATAAATCAAATTCAGTCCGAAACCGACAACTGCAGCAGCCTTTTCGGGGAAGTTTGCGAAAAGGCTGTTGTCTAGTTTGTTGTCTTGTAAGAAACGGTTGCCTTCTCCAGAAATTGCCATGGCTTTTTCAAGCCCGGCTCTCAGGTGTACACCCTCAAGATCTTCAACATAACCTTTCAAGAGAGCGTTGACAGAATCCTTATATTGATCGAACGTTGGGTCATTAATGCCTTTGGTGTAGTCGGGAACCACGCCAGAATACTTTGCGTTAACAAACTTGATCAAACGGTTGACAAAGTTTCCCAGGTTAGCGAGCAACTCGGAGTTGTTCTTTGTAGCAAATTCCTTCCAGACAAATTGAGTGTCACCTGTCTCCGGGCGTGAAGAGAGGAGATAATAACGCCAAACCTGTAGATTATTAGCTCGATAGCTGACGCAGGCACTACTTAGGAACCAAACATACACTTGGTGGTACCCCGGTGTCCTGTGCGTTATTACCAAACACACCCACGCCTCTACTCTTGGAGAATTTCCCACCCTCATATTGCAAGTACTCTGTGGTGCTGATATGGTGTAGCATGGTCCAATCTCCATTCTTAGTTCCTAACTGACTCCCGGGGAAAACGACAGTATGGAAAGGAACATTATCTTTGCCCATAAACTGATATAGCCTCACATTATCCGCATCTTTCCACCATCTTTTCCACTCTTTTGTATATTCTGCAGTGATTGAGACATATCCAATGCATGCGTCAAACCACACATACATGACCTTGTCCTCGAAGCCTGGCAATGGTACTGGGGTCCCCCATTTGAGATCGCGGGTAATACAGCGTTTTGTGAGCCCCTGCTTGAGCCAAGATTCTGTAATAATCCGACCATTCTTAGACCACTGCCCCTCCTCGGCTGCTCTTTTTGCCCATTCCTCAATCTCTGGCTGAAGCTTCTCAAGGTCGATGAAAATGTGTGTTGAGTCTCGAGGGATTGGACTGGTACCATCGAGTTTACATCTCGGCTTGATAAGTTCGAAAGGATCCAATAATTGTCCACATGTATCACACTGGTCTCCTCTAGCGTCCTCATAACTACACTTGGGGCAGGTGCCCTCCACAAAACGATCTGCTAAGAAGCCCTGGTGCTTTTCACAAAAGAGCTGAGTCATAGACTCCTCAACAAGAAATCCGCTTTTGTGGAGATCCATGAAAATCTCCTGTGCAATCTTAGTTTGGGAGTCGGTAGTCGTTCGGCCAAAGTAGTCGAATCCAATATCAAACCATTTGTAGATCTCAGCGTGAAGCGCATTGTACTTGTCACACAATTCCCTAGGAGTACAACCTTCCTCGAGAGCCTTAGTTTCCGTGGCGGTTCCATACTCATCTGTCCCGCAAACATAAAGAGTATTGTAGTTACGAGCCTTAGCATATCTGCAGATTGTTAGCCCTATCCAAACTTTTGGGGTTTGGTCATCACCTTGAAAAGACATCCGCACTAAGAACACTCCCAATGATGTTTCCAAGATGCGGTACGTTATTAACATATGGCAATGCTGATGTAATCAGTACGTTCCTCTGACCAGGTACTGGAAGTCTACCAACGTTATTAGAATCGATGGCCAACCAAAAGGTGACAATGTATCCTCATCTAAGGAAACCTTACATAGCTTCTCCGGGACCAGGGATCTTCATTTCCACACCCCGTTTTACAAGTTTAACGAATACTCTTTCTGCCTTTTCCTCAATACCCGGAGCTCCTTTGCTGATGGTAACGGGTTTGTCGGCGGTGTTTGCTGCGGCTTGCTCGATCCCAGACTTCGCCCACGAGCTTCCAATTACTTTGACAAACCAAGCTGAAAGAACAGAGTCTTTAGCGGGGGTTACCGTTGATACCAGGTCATACAGTGCCGAGAAAAGAATAATCTCAGCTGGGCTGGGTGCGCTGGTGGTGTCCTTTGAACGAAATCAGCGAAAAGTTTATGGGATAAGTCCTAAGCCTTTCCTACCTTGCCAAAGTTGGCACTCGAAATGATGTGTTCGGCTACATCCCACTTAAGTTCCTGTCTGGACTCTTCGAACTCAATCACCGCATAGTCCTTTAGTGCTTCTTGACCAGATTTTGACCATGGGTTGGATCCAATAACGGAAAAGTAGCGGACAATAGCATTTGCTTCAATCAAGGTCTTGTTGTCCTTAGGAGATTCGACACTGACATTTGTTTGTCCTGCAGCTAAATCCCAATAAAGATCAGCTTTTTTGATTTATTGTTCTTTTTTTTTTAGATATAAGGATTGGATATTGAAGAACAAACCCTTAGAGTATTGAACAGGAACCCCGTAAGCTGTAGCCGCGATACAAACTTTCAAAGCTTGAATAAAAGAAGCAGAGCCCCCGGGGGCGGGGACTGGGATGTTGATTTTCAGTGTAGGCGTCGCCATTTTGGCGGATAGGTAACCTTTTTTTCTAACGCGCTTCACCCCGCAGTTGTTAACAAAGTACAGAGCACGACACAATATGCCATGACCCACGACCACCACTTCTAATCGACAAACTATGCAGTAGGATAATTACGTTTGGAGATAATGTTTGGTCTATGCCGCGATATTATTTGTCACAAATATTCCACCAGTACGAAGGTTGAGGTATAGGTACGCGGAAGGAGAGCCAGTTAGGTGGGGGTTGTCAACAGTGAGTCAAGAAGAAGGTTTGCCGGGCTCTTATCTTATCAAGCGGGGGATTCGTGACCTCCAGGATTCCCTGTAAAATTGCATCATTTTATCCACGATTCTGGTTAAACTAGCATTGGGATTAGATTTAACGAAAGTATTTTTATAAAGATTACCCAAAACCTATGCATACCCATGAGCGATTCAAAATTTGTTCCTACATGTACTAACACAAGCACTCTGTTACTACCACCTGCTTGGTAACGGTTTTGCTGCTATACACCACTCCTGGACAAGCAGGCATATCAACCCGAACCCTCCGAATCCCCGTACGGAATACGGAATAAAATGGCAGACATTTTCGATTCACTGCTGAGTTTAGAGGAGGAGTATGTATATCTCGCTGCTATATCCATTAAAAACCAGACGACTAAAACCTATATAGTTTCTATCAAGAAGGATATGCTCTTGGTGTGAAGGATGGCGAACAGGCTGGGAAAATTGAAGGCCGTGCCTTCGGGCTGGAGAAAGGGTTTGAAAGGTTCCTTGAGTTGGGAAGACTCCAAGGCCGTTGCTCGGTCTGGAAAGCTAGGATACCGCCTCAATCCACAACTCTGTCTACCGTTGAGGATACAGGACCGGTAAATAATACCCAGATCACAAACTCACGTATACAAAAGCAAACCGAGTCGTTGGCTACCATCCTGACAAATCCACCTTTCAAGAATGACGAGGAATCAGTTGAAGAGGTTGATGAGACATTGAAACGAGGCAGGAATAAATTAAAGGTTTTGTCCAACATGCTAGGGGAGAAGGATGAAAGTGGTGCGAAAGTTGTGGATGATGAGAGCATTGAAGATGCCGGGAGAGGTGCTCGAGGCGCAGGAAGGACCTAGCCTCACTTTTGCTATGTATGAAAATTTCGAAGGGATGTACCTACTGTAGAACACGAAGGACGCACACAGATGTACTTACCTTACCCACATATTCTACATCCCTTGGGATAGTTCAGTGACCTAAATCTCAAATAATCCGGGTGCATGTATGTACACGGACATAAGCTGTCAAGCCCTGGGATAGAGGGTATTCTTTTGAAGACTTGGACTTCAATACAACTAGGTCGATAATTCGGATTCTAGCTATTGCCTTGAATTATAACTGTTCCACGGTAGCATTGTTGTCCTGCTGCTAGGGGTATCAAATGACTTCATGATTTACATTTACGCAGTAGGGTGCGCATGCTTAAGCCTGCTTCCTTATTTTTGGCATTCAAAATGTGCATTCGATTTCCTGTGTCTTATTTCGCTATAAATTAATAGTGCAGTGCATGTACTAATGTAGGTACTGTATAATTATTTACATCCATATATACTTACTTGCGGTGAAGTTAAGTATTGTCTCTTATGATAGCATGTAACTTTCCGCGGTTGGTGTATATACACGGGGTGTTGACAGGTGAAGATCCTTCACCCATTAAATATACTCGGGGCAGGTAAAAAGTACCGGACAATAGAGGTTTTGGTTCACCAATGGGTGCGCGTACTAGGCGAGAACTACTGCAAAAAAAGCCCAGTGACAAAACTTGCATTGTCCGGTACTATTTACCTGCCCCGAGTACATGTATTTCTCTGTATTGTAATCAGCTATCACTCGTATTGCGAACCGAACCAGCGATGTTGTGCATTCCTAGCATTGCTAAGTAAGCGGAAATTTGATCCTAGCAACGGAGCAATTGCGGCACGTGAATCCGGATAGAAGTCTCTCTTCTCTTCATGGGCAGCAGCTTCACTCGCCTCCTTACATTCAACCTTTCTAAAGCCATCCCCACCCCAACTCTTAGATCCCCCGATCATCAAGTATACTATTGTGGCTTCGCAGAGATCGATAGTCATCTCACCCTTCGAAAAGATTATTCCTTTTATATTTTTACCCTTCAAAATGGTACGTTTTCTTATTGCCCCCCCTCCTCCCCCCGCACACAACATAATGAAGCAACAAAGGCGAGTGTGAAGTAAAATAACAATACTAACATTATGCAGCTGGGAAAGCTAGCGCACTACGGCTTTGACGCCATCCTCTTCTCTGCGTTTCTTGCGGGAGTCAAGCGCTCTACTGGACTTACGTACTACACCTTTCCTTCCACCTTTCTGCAAACAACCCTCACACCAAAAGCGTCCCATTAGAGCTAAAGTTAGTGAGCCGGAACTGACCCTAGTCCCAGTCTCCAAACAGAGAAAATAGAATCCAGGGACGTTCGCTCGGCTCTTGAAAAGTACCTCAACATCGGCGAGTGGATGATGGACCAAAGCATCGCTGTTATGGGCAGCAGCTCTTATTTTGAGAGAAAGCGGTAATCAAGCATGTCACCACTTCTGCTTGTTATGAGGCCTATGCGGGGGTAAATTCAGGCACCAAGCAATGCGGGGTTGGGCTATGACAACGAACCACTGTATTTGAGTTCTCTGGGATGAATGGATGAATTGATGGACCGAATACGATCTTTCCCATTTTCCTCTGTTTTTTTACGCCGGGTATTGGTTAGGAGTTTAATTTCATTTTGGGCGACAGTCATCAAATCTGTACTTTTGTAGGCAAGCTTTCCTATAGTTTCCATGGCAGGTTATAAATATGGATCCTTTCCATTCATGTTTTCGACTGTTTTCAACCGGAAGATAGGGGGGGCCTATCTCTTGAGGCAACTTGTCTACAACATTTATCCGGACACGAAATATAGGTTCAATTCAAAAGGTTCTTATAAAATACAACCAGCCAACGCCCAAAAGAGAGATTTATATCCAGTACCAAGATAAGTAGGAGGGTAAAGGGATTTATGGATAAAAACATTAAGATGTGCGAGCTGATAGAACCACACCCAGATAGGAGGAGGGAAGCAGAAAAGAGAGAAAAGAAGGAAGTGATAAAAAAAATGGGGAGGGGAAAGGGTCCATTTAGAAAGGCCCTAGGTTACCACCATTCTACCGGTAGAATTCCGGCCTTCTAGTATTGACGCCATATTCTCCGACTGCACTACCAAGGTCTTCCATGGTCAATACAGTTCTGCCTGCACTCCCACCACTACCTCCACCACCTCCGAAACCTGGCCTTGCAATGGGCCTAAAGGAACCACCACCACCTGTACCACCGCCCGCGCCTCCAGCGCCTCCACCAGCGCCTACATTGAGAGCGCCGATACCAGGGACGCCGCTGGCGTTTGAAGAGTTCTGACGTATGCGTGAGTATTGGTATGCATCAGTGGCAATATCAGCGATGAATTTTTGAGTTGCGAGGGCAAGGAGGCGCTTGAGCCGTGGGTCGGCGGTGGAGAGGCCAGAAAGCGACAAATAGTAGTCAGTTACGGCGTCTGGGATCTACAAGCATCAAATAGCGTTAGCTATCACGTGTAGTGATGTGTTTTTACATTATCGCAAATGGTCAAGCTTCGAGTAAAAGGCAAAGGGAGATCTTGAACAGAGCTCTCACGATTGGCGCATATTCTTCCATCATCCCCAGGAACTCTCGGAGGTTTCTATCCTTCCTTGCTGCAATGGGAGCTGGAGCCGGAATTCTATCGCCCGCCAGGGGATCTTGCTGCGCCGCGTTTGTCGCGTTTTCCATATCAACGTCGACATCTGGGAGTGTGTTTTCAGGCGTGTTTTCGGTTTTGATAATAGGCTGTGACGGGCCGGGTGGGTTCGTCATCGTTTCTGATGGAGTATTGAGTGTGGTTCTGGAGAGTGGTTGTCTTCTTAAGTTGAGGTGATGAATGTTTTAGAACAAGTTATGCATGAGTTAGGGGGACGGATGTTGCCGAAGCAGAGCCGCTAGGTAGAAACACGTGCAGGAAAAGATCTGCCACCTAACCCTAGAAACTGGAGAGTGGTGTATCACGTATTCTCACTCGTTTCTTGAACACTAACAAAGCCTGCTTTTTTTTTTTTTTTTGTTTACATCATTAATTGTATACTAACAAAGCCTGGTTCAAGTGAACTGAAAAAACAAGGCTCCATTCTGCTTTTATATTTGATAAATAGTAGCTCCATTAAGAAGCTAAATCGGACTATAGCTAGATACAAGCATGTATATACAGAAAATTTGTTTATGCTTCACGTTTTTCGCTCTGGGAGTTTTCTCAGCTGCACTCTACCGTTTTCATCGATAAAGTGCTCGTATCCATTCTTATCAAGAACCTCACTAGGCACTGTTTGGATGGCATCTAGATCCTCAACAATTTTTTGGTTCTGAGGGTTGCCTTCTAGCATATTTCTAATGCACAATATCGCGTGTTCTCGAATATCTTTGATCGTTAGCAAATATCCCGAGAATAGAAGTCCAGTGCAACTTACAAGGATTATCATCGTCAATCATACACTGATTCAGGATGGGCTGCAGCCCTTCTTTCTCTCTAACGAGGTCCTGCACTGCTTTTTCTTTCCATGCGAACCCACTTAAGAGAATAATTAGATAGCGCTTGATATGCGGCCACGTAAAATCTTCCGGCTCAGCTAGTCCCCTCTCATCATCCCGCCCATCATCATCATCCTCATCATCATCAAGGTCTAATATGGGCCGTTCTTCATCTTCATCTCCATTACCCTCGTTTTCTGGATGAACATCAAATGGCCTCTCCACCATGTAAGCCTTACTAACTTTAGTGGTGGAGTCTTCCACGATTTCTTTTATAGCAGCTGAAGCTGGCGGAGCCGGCGGAGCCGGCGGAGGCGCCTTAGAAGCAACCCAACGTGGAATTGCCGTGTCAAGTTCTCCGAGGAATTCTACCAGATCTGCTACCAGCCCCTTGTCACCAGCTAGCAAAACCTTCTTTGCCTCCTCGTCATCTGAAAACAGGACGAGTAGCTCTAAAAATTGATAAACCCCCTCATATATCCTATCCAAATCCCAGAGACTGTATTCAAAGCTTTCCTTCTTCTGTTCGCCCCTGCGAATTGCTCCTTGCAGCTTTATTATTTTGACCGTGGGAGGAAGAACTTGTTTTCGAAATACCCCAACGAAAAAGGCAGGTATAGAGTTCTCAATCAATGGTGCGACCTCGTGCGGTTCGGTCGACCCACCGTCAGATTGGATAGCAGGAGATTGAGCGCTGAAAGGATGGAGAAGAGAATGTTGCTGCTGGTCCGAGCTTGCCATACTCGGTGTCGGGACGGAAGGGCGATAAACTGTAACTAAGAGCTTCAGTAGCACTGATTGAGCAGGTGTGACTATGTCTTTTTCACTGTTTAATCTAAATTAGTAACGATTGGGTTCCAAAATGTATAAGATATGACATACTCTCTAAAGCATTCATAAGAGTAGGGTATCAGCCCATTGATCAAGATAGCTTCAACCACCTGAGCCCTAGAATATCTGTTAATATTTATGATCGATTTTCGATTATGAATTTCCTCACATCATTCTGTAACAAAAGTCATCCTCATCAACCTCCCACGCCCCTAAGAAGATCAAAATTTCCCGTAGCAAGTTCCTCCCGTAGCCTTGGGCAAGCATCAACTTGCATCTGACGGCCTGCATTGACTGGTCTGTACCCTCAAACGCGACCACACCACTCTGTAGAATCATTGGCAAGGGCTCAATTTCATCAGGTTGTAGCAGCCTCGGCACCTCGGTCATAAAACCAGGTTTATAATACTTTGCATTAAACCCGGCCGATAAAGAGTTGCATTTTGCTATGGTTTCGGTGTGATTATTGCCATAATTTCCAGTTGCGCCACCAACTAAGCCAACACCTGAACCTGATGAAGGCAGAGGCTTGCTAGAACCTTTTGATTTTTTATTCGGTGCACTCTTTGTAGGTGTAGGGTTTGCAGCTGGGGTAGCCGAGGATGGAGTGCCAAACATATGTAGCCAAACATGAAGCTTGCGGGTTTCATTTTGGGTCATGAGGTTATTGAGGAATTGAAGCGTAGTTATAAGGACCTTCTTATCTAAAAAGCCGAGCCTCGATATTAGCCAGTATCCTCAAAAAGGTATGGTTTGGGGTCAACAGAGAAACTATCTCCACGTACACCCGGATTTAATCTGCATTTCCTTCTCATGAGCCGGCTTTTCGAGATTGGGTGAGATGGGTTTGCCAGCTTTCTCTATGCATATATCCAGCAGCCTTCGGATCTCGGCTTCAAATCCTTCCTCTCTATATCCGTATTCAGAGTCAGTGTACCAGCCCTGTCTACTAGGAAGTCATAAGCTGGAGTATTACGCTGAAAGATCTTGAGCCTTTTCTCTGGCAGCCAAAAGATTCCTACCCAGTATCGCAAGGTCCCATACCTTAGGAAGCAGATGATGTTTATTGGCAACAAGTTGATCATTTCCGGACTTTAGAGTTTCCGTTAGTGCTTTCCATACCCGGGGGTTATATCCTAACGTCTCCCTATAGAAAGCAATAGGTTAATAAAGGGCTCCACAGTTCCAGTCGAGAAAACCTAGTGAAGATAATTCATGAGGACTCGTATGAGAGAAATACCTAGCCTCCCTACTTCGCTGCGACTTCTTGACTATATTTTTCAGTTCAGAGTCACCCAATAATTCCTTTTGTGGTAAGATTACCCCGGGGTGAGTGAAGCTGGCTTGGGTTCCGAATAGCACCGTCAAGAGGAGTTCCGGTAGCAAAGACATGTGGATTTAGGTTAGGGGAGCTGTCTCGACTATAGTAGATATGCCGTCGTTGTGATGTTATCTTGTGTGTGCAAGGACAAGAATAAATTGAAGTGGGGCGGTGGACAGGATTTTACAGTTGTGACTTAAGGGACACATCCACAAAATTGTGTGACCTAACGGCTGCTACGAGTCAACGTGTTAAAGTCGCAGGGTCTGCACTAACAGCCCTCGCTAAATATGCCGTTTGAGGTTAGCCCGATGATCCTCATGCGCCATGTGGAAATATCCCTTTCTACTCCGTTTCCCTGCTCAGCGAGATCCCTACTCAGTGAGATTCACATATAAATATTTCTTGGCTGCAGGCAGATTTTATGTGGTGGAGGGCCACAATTCTCGATCAATAGGGATCTCGCTGAGCAGGGAAACGGAGTACCATCAGGCCGTTTTAGTTTGGATTACCAGATTCCCATCCTGCATCACCATGTGATACCTCATGTATATGTACATGTACCCAGGGTGTTGGAAAGTGATGCACATTTTGACTAGACAACGCCCAAATACTTTATCACAATACAACAAAATCGTACAGAACTTCTCTACCATACCTAAGTACTAAGCATATACTTTATGAAGATTATCTGCACTCATATTTACCTTGAAATAGCCTGGTGTGGGGGGTTGGTTCCCGTGTGGCTATGAAACCACCAAATGTGCATCACTTTCCGACACCCTGGGTACATATAGGCACGTAGAGTACATGTATCTACAGTACTACATGTACTTACATGTAGATACTAGGGACCCATGCTCTAGCTACACCATTTAAGCTTCGTTATCCCTGAGACTCCGTCTCTTCATCCCTTCTAACCTAGAAAATTGTCTTCCCGGTACCTTCGGAAGGCTTAAACTAGAATTGTTGCAAGTGTGGGTCTTGACCCGATAGTCCTATTAGAGGGGTTTTTTTTGCTATAAGAATGGACCAAGAAACTCACGAAGACCCCACACCCAACCTAGAAGATAGATATACCTGGAGAAAAAGAATTAGTGCTCCGGAGGGCAGGGGTCGAACCCATCCCATGCGCGGCTGGGAGACCTCTCCTCCACGACCACCCTATATCCATCCCCCACAACCCCTAGCCAACAGCCTCAACGCATAATGGTGTCACCTTCTTTGCTGTTTTGGTCTGGTTTGCATAACCCTTTGCAATAAATAAGTACCCTTATGCAATTTCCTGGTCCATGCTAGGACTATTGGGTCACGCAAGACCCACATTTGCAATAATTCTTTGTACAGCGGTGGGTAATAAGTCATCGGATGCCCTAGCCACAATTTTGCCTGCAAACGCGCATTCTGGTGGCGTTCCGTCCGATGACTTATTACCCACCGCTGTACATGTATGTAGCTACTACATCGTTGTAATCTTTTAATTGGTAATTAGATCTGAAAGACTAGAGGTCATAAATTAGACTAGCTGGGGATTAAATAAAAGACGTATACCAGGGGCCCACTTGGAAGCATACTCATACGAAACTAGCCACTGTGATTGGAGTGTTCCAGCATATACGGCCGGATACTAAAGGGAGAGTATGTACTATTGGTGAAGGCTACAATTGGCAAGCTAGGAAAAAACTATCAATTGGAGTGAGGGGTCTCATGCACCATGATGGTGTAAGGGTATATATCCTAATAGCTGCGGAAGCAAAGGTCCCATTGACTGGAGGGATCAAAAGAATACCTCAGCCGGGGACGGAAGGTCCTAATACTTAGCTATAGACCACTAGTCCCATTGACTACAATAATAGAGATACCATTGACTGGAGTTAGTGGACAAATTAAAAACACAAGCAAATAAGAACTTAGCTTAGCTATAGCAGTCACGGTGCTTAATCAAATTCGTGGCTAGGTCGCGCAGGCGAATGCCTAGGATTACAAGGTGTGAACCTTTCTCGGTGGAGATCCACTAGGCGCTGTAGAAATAAGCGTGCTATAAGGAGCGAGGAGCTTAAGTCGACTTGGGATCTAGTAGGACCCGTTCGCTGTGCCCGTGTATATTCTGCATTATTCGGTATATTCTTGTTCCTCTGCACAACCAAGGAGCTAGTGGAAGAAAGTTGTAAGAATTCGATTTTCTACTGGCTAAGGGGGGGGGGGGGTAGACATAAAGCTCATGCTTGTGACGGTAAGGGAGGAAAAGACAATGAAGAAGTCAAGGTGGGTCGGGATGTGGTATTTTGGGTTTTCCGATACAAAATAATGCCTACTTAGCCTCTAGCTTATAATTACATGTATATAAGAACTTAAATAAATTTATATAGACCGTACCTAAGTATATGTAGTATTGTCCTCATATTTTTACTGCGGCTCTTTCTGATAAGATTTTGTAGAATAATTCCCTGATCAGCATTGTAGGTTTTAAACCGGTTTTATGCCTCTAAGAGATCACAAAGCTATGTGCCTTGACTCAATCATGCAATCTCACTCGCATATAAGCGGCATGTTAAAGCACATATCGCGTACATACTAACATGTACTTATAGATAACTTGTATATACATGTAACGTACTTGGCTAGTATCCATACTAGGGTACATGTAGTTGTGGATACATGTATCAAACCCTCCCGTACAGAGTCTGGTAGAATTAATGCGAAAGTCAGAGCTAACAGAGTGGGTTTCTTGGTCCGTGCTCATAGCAAAAATCCTTTCAAGAGCCAATGGAATTATCGGGTCGCGGGGGACCCACTTTCGCAATAATTCTACCAGACTCTGTAGTACATGTACCTACATACAGTTGTAATGGGGCTATCCCCCTAGTCCTAGCTAGCATTTGGTTGCCATGGTGGGTTAGGTTTATCTCTATTAGGTCGCGCTAATCAGAAACCTTACATACATGTAGGCCAGCCATCACTTTTGGTTAATTGCAGGGATCTTTTTAAACAGCATTTCTGAAAATTGTGCTTGGCTTAAAATCTCTATTAGAAAAAAAATTACCAGTTGCAGGGATCTTTTTGCTGGGTTGGCAAACAGCATTTCTCAAAATTGATGCTTGGCCTAAAATCTCTATTTAGTGTTACATAAGTTACGCCAAGATCTCGTGCGAGATGCGCGAGTTACCCGGACGTTTCTTTAAGAAACCATTTATATAGCTCTCAATCTTGAATAGTTCTCTTCTCTGTCTTTCCCCTTTCTTTCTCTTTTAGTTTTCTCAACACCTTGACCTCTTGCGTGCCAGCTTCTATACTTAATTTGATTGGTTGCGCAGTTAAATTCACAGAATCACGACAAGATCAGTACCGCCCTTAGTTCCTCCCCTTGACAAGAAGTTCACTTTACGCACAGTTTAGGCAGCAGAAAAAAAAGAAAGGAAAAACATGGCTATGGGCGATTTCATTGACCGTGAGGCGGAGCTGGATGATGAAGAGGACGAAGAGCTAGATGACGATTTCGACGGTGAAGGTGGCGATGGCCGGAAGTCAGGATTAAACGGGAAACAGAAGCGACAAGACCCTGAAGACAGTAGTGAAGAAGAAGATGATGATGACGATGAAGAGGCAGCTAAGGTATGTCTCTAATAGCTCGAGTGAAATATAGGAACTACTGACGTGACTGGGTAGATTGCGCAAGGCTTCATTGTTGACGATGAGGATGAGGAAGAAGAGGGACAAGACGATGAATCAAGACTAACGGTTAAAGGGCGGAAGAAGAAGAGGCCCAGAGCCCAACGTGAGGATGACGAAGAAGAGGGATTGGATGAGGATGATTTGGACTTAGTCCTGGAGAACACCGGCTTTGAGGTTCACCATAGGACGGTTTGTCCCCTACCTTAATAAGCGCTACCCTAGTTATCTAACAAGTTGTCTAGAGCGAGTACAAACGGCTCAAGCGAGGCCGTACACAAGGCGATGATGGCCGCCGCAGGCAGCAGTCACGCGACCTTATCGATATCTTTTCCGATGAGGAAGACCTTGATGCCCCTGGGGAGCCCGATGATGATGATGAAGGCCTCGGTAATATGCGTGCTCGTGGAGGCGATCGAGGAGATGCTCGTGGACTTGTTGACGAATTTGCGGATTTCATTGAGGAAGACTCTGGGGATGAGGGGCGCCAGGGAGGAAGTGACGATGACATGCAAATGACCGGACAAAGAAGTAGGGGTGGGGACCGAGGCAGAGTCAGCTATGCACCCGAGCATCTAAACCTTCGCGAAGGCGCTATATCGGATATGCAGGATATATTCGGCCGAGGGGACGAGTACGACTTTGCGCTTATCACTGAGGAAGACCAAGAGGAAGCGGGCGAGGATAAAGTGAAGGATTTAGAGCTTAAGGACGTTTTTGAGCCCAGCGAATTGGCCGAACGTATGCTTACGGACGAGGACAACGAGATCCGTCTAAAAGATATACCAGAAAGATATCAAATCGCCCGCAAGCCATACGCCCATCTTAGAATCGGCCGTGATGAAATTGATGAGGAGGGAGACTGGATTTCAAAATTCTTGATTCCCAAAAAGAGACTGACACCACATCTTGTGGAGGCATTGGTGAAAGCTATCAAGAAAATCTTAGAGTTCTTTATTCTTGAAGATATGGAGGTTCCTTTTGTTTTCCAACATCGGAAGGATTACTTGATCCATGCCGAGAAAGTGCCCAAACGCCAGTATAATGGCGATAGTGAGGCACAGTATGAGATTGTAGCCGAAAGGCTTATATCTCAGGATGATCTTTGGGAGATTCTTGAGCTTGACCTTAAGTTCCGGGCTTATTTCGACAAGCGTCAAGCTTTTATGCGCACTTATGACCAACTCAAGCACCACGCTGGTATTGTGGATAAAGAGGCTGAAGAGGGTATCAGATACGCCGAAACAAGCGATCAACTCCAAGACATGCACGATTACATCCATTTCCGTTATCATTCACAGCTCAAGGATATTGCCTTAAACGGCGTAGAAGGTCGTGGAAGTCATTACCGAAGACCTGGAAATGCCAAAACGATGTTTGAGCGAATTCGCAACGGTAAGGTCTATGGCCTGGTCCGGGCGTTTGGTATATCCGCATCGCAATTCTCAGTCAATGTCCAATTGGACCAGAAGCGTGAGTTTGCAGATGATCCACTGGATTACCCACATGCAATGTCAGACGAGTACATCGAAATTCCAGAGTTTGCATCTGGCGAGTCGGCGCTGCAGGCTGCAAAGGTTATGCTTGCGGAGGAGATGTTCACTAATCCAAGCTTAAGGAAAGCATTGAGAGAGAGATGGTTTACAAGGAGTTTGGTACATGTCAATGTTACAGAAAAGGGTGTAAAGAAGATTGACGAGCAGCACCAGTACTACGTATGCGATCTCTTACTCTTTATCGCTATCATGAGCTTGAAACTGATATAGAGTAGGAATTTAAATACCTCCGTAACCAGACAATGCAGGCGATCGCGGCGCAGCCAGGAATGTACCTCCGTATGATGAAGGCTGAAAGTGACGGATTGGTAGAGATAAATATCGAGCTGCAGAATGAAGAGAGCTACACCCGCAGGCTTTATGAATATATCATCTCTGAAAACGTCAGTGATATTGCTGATGCCTGGAACAAGGAACGTAAGGATGTTGTTGATCTCGCGATGTCAAAGTTCAGAGTTATGTTCCAGAAGAACGTGAAGGATGAGTTGCGAACTGCCTGCGAAGACGCTGTAGCATCTGATTGCCGCCGGAATTACTCAAAGGTAAACCATGTCCTTTTTGTATTTAAAGCTTTTACTGACTACTTGATATCAGAAACTTGACCAAGCACCCTATAAACCCAAAGCCTTGAAGTTGGGTGAGATCCCGCGAGTTTTCGCTCTTTCAAACGGCCAGGGAGAGCGAGGTAGAGATGCCCTGGTTGGTATTTTTAGCGACGAAGATGGCAGGGTTTTCGAAAGCGTTAAATACTCGGATCTTAAGGATGAAAAGTCGCGACAAGAACTGGTTGATATTCTACAACGGAGGAAGCCAGATGTTATTGGTGTAAGCGGCTTCAGCGTTCAAACACACAAGCTAGTTGAGGACCTTCGGAACCTTGTCGAACAGAATGACATCATGGTTACTGGAGAGGATGATGAAAAAATCCCGATCGAAGTGGTCTACGTTAATGACGAGGTTGCACGTTTATATCATAATAGTGAGAGGGCTATGGTGGACCATCCTGATCTTCCCCCGCTTGTCCGCTACTGCGTTGCATTGGCTAGATACGTTCAAAATCCTCTGTTGGAATACGCTGGATTGGGAAAGGATATCGTGTCAATCGTGTTTCATCCTGCCCAACAGCTTTTGCCCGAGGACAAATTGCAGAGGGCGCTAGATTCTGCTATTGTGGATATGGTGAACTTAGTGGGTGTCGATATTAACGAAGCTGCTAGCAAGCCTTATGTTGCAACAGTGGTTCCGTATGTATGTGGCCTTGGTCCTAGGAAGGCTACCAGTGTTTTGAAGACAATTCAAGCCAATGTAAGTTCCCTACATGTTCATATTTCTGGAATGGTGTCATTGATTATCATTAGGGAGGGAGAGTTTCAAGCCGTATTGAGCTTTTGGGGGACAATGAGAAAGGAATGGGCACAGTCGTTGGTCCAAGGGTGTTTGTAAATTGTGCTAGTTTCCTTATAATTCCACACGATGCCTCAGACCGAAGCTCGGATTACCTCGACAACACCAGAGTCCACCCCGAGGATTATGATTTGGGACGAAAGATGGCCGCAGATGCCCTTGACATTGACGAAGAGGATGTCGCTGCTATGGTTCTTGAAGGTGGCCCTGGCGCTGTTATTAACGAACTTATCAACGGCCAGGAAGATAAGGTCAATGAGTTGAGTTTGGAAGACTATGCGGAGGAGCTGGAGCGTAACTTCAATCAGAAAAAGCGTGCTACGCTTGAAACAATCCGTGCCGAACTCCAGCACGCATATGAGGAGCTCCGTAATAAGTTTAACAAGCTTAGCACCGAAGAAATCTTTACCATGCTCACAGGTGAAACCCGGGAGACTCTGGATGAGGGGATGGTCGTGCCCGTCAACATTAGGCGTGTTACTGACAGATTTATCGCTGCTCGCCTTGACTGCGGGATTGAGGGGAACGTTTCAATTGATGAAATGCACAATGGTACATCGCACTTCACACCCAGCAGCATGTACTCCATCGGGCAGACAGTCCAAGCTAGAATTGAACATATAAATACAAAGACATTCTACGCCGAGCTTTCACTTCGGGAGGACAAGGTGCGGAACCCGAAACGCAAGAACCCGGATGTACCGCAAGAGGAATGGGACGATGCCCGAGAGGAGCGAGACAAGGCCCGCCTAGCAGTTACAAACCAAGAGCAGACTCGCACCGCAAGGGTCATCAAACATCCACTTTTCAAGCCCTTCAATAGTAGACAAGCCGAGGAGTTCCTTGCAGGTCAGAGCCGCGGAGATGCTGTTATCCGGCCTTCTTCGAATGGGCCTGATCACATTGCTGTTACGTGGAAGGTCAGCGACAACATATACCAACACATCGATGTGCTGGAACTTGATAAGGAGAATGAGTTTACTGTCGGAAGGACATTGAGGGTTGGCGGAAGGTTCTCGTACAGCGATTTGGATGAGCTGATCGTCAACCACATCAAAGCCATGGCTCGAAAAGTCGACGAGTTGACACATAACAGCAAGTTCAGATCAGGAACCAAGGCTGACTGTGGTATGTTGACATCTATCCTCCCCTGCCTAGTTTTTCCCTGATCCTAACAATCCCCTCTAGAAAAATGGCTTGAGAAGTACTGCGAAGCCAACCCAAAGCGCTCAACATACGGTTTCTGCTTTGACATAAAGCACCCTGGTTACTTCCTTCTCATGTTCAAGGCCGGTGCCTCATCGCCGGTGGGTAGCTGGCCGGTGAAGATCATCCCGTCCGCCTTCCAGCTGCGAGATACACCGTTCCCGGATATGATGACTTTGTGCAATGTATGCTTTTCCCTTCCCTTACATCGATCACCAATATTATTGGCATCCTTACTGACTACAACCGCAGGGTTTCAAAACTATGTTCATGCACTCGCAAAAATCACGCGCGAGGATGTAAATTTATTTAACTTATTGTGGTATGTAGCAGCTCGGGAAAGCAGAGAAGGTATTGAGTAAACTGGGGGAGAGTTCGGGGGGGGGGGGAGTGGAGCAACAAAAAGAGTTTCAAGCCTAAAAATCCACTTTGAAGTGGTATGATATCATATTTTCCTCCTCTTTTTTTTTCTATTTTTTTTTTTTTCTACTTAGAGCTTGATGGTGATAGCGGGGTGGGCGTGATTGTGATTGATGCAGTGTTTTCCGTCTTTTTTTCTTATTTTTTTTTCTTATTTTTTTTTCTTATTTTTTTTTCTTATTTTTTTTTCTTATTTTTTTTTCTCTTTTTTCCTCTTATATTATTTCAGCTACAGGGACACGATTAGGGTTTATAAACACATGTAATGAATGATTTTATCACACACAAAAAGGGACCGTGTGTGCACATTTGTTGAGACCATGTCTACTCATATTCTACTTTGCTACCTTTAACCTTAATTTACGAGGGGGGGGGGGGGAGAAGTGGTTATATTTCACGGATCGAGTGATATTTCATGAACCTCACTACTACTATCACCTCCACAACCTTTTTCTTTTTTCTTTACCACCCCCAGGATCCCAAACCAACCAGCCGGTGCCCAGGAAAAAGCAAAACATAAGACAAGGGATAAGCTAAAAATATACCATCCAAGGAAACTAACTAGAAAGTTGTCTACAAAATCATTGATAATGGTAAACAAACGCACTCGGAAAGAGAAGAAATGTAAACACAGAAAAGAAACAAAACGCTTTTTCTATGTACAAATCTAGTGGATGTTCTTGATCCTGTTGTGGGTGACGGCGATCTGGTCGTCGACACGGTCGCTCTGTAAGGGTGGGAATATATTAGCCATCCATTCAGGTAAGAGAGGTAAAAAAAGGGAAGAATACATACCTTCTTCATGATCTTGTCGATCTGTGCATTCTGCCTGTCCACCTCCTCGCTCGTCGCCATCGCCAAACTCCTCAAGCGCCCTGTGACGGAGCCCAGAGCGTCCAAATTGCTCTCAATCTCCCTCTCCTTCTCATCGTCGCTCTCGTCCGCCTCAAACTGGTACTTGCTGCGCTCCGCCAGGCTCATTTTGCCAGGCGCCCTCCCGCCCGCGCCGGGACCGCTGCCAGTCAGCGCCTTGCCGACATGGTTCCGGCTCTCGTACCCAAACTGCCTCGTCTTGTCCCTCTCCTCGCGGTCGCTCTGGTGGCGCTCGAGGATGCGGCGCTCCTCCTCCTGGGCGCGCTTCGAGGAGTTGAAGGGGTTCGACACGTGTACGGCAAACATGCTCCCGTTGAGCGTCTTGAGCTCGCGGGCCTTCTGCTCGGCGATGCGGTTGTGGCTGGACGCGATGTCGAGGTTCTTTTCGGTGTTGTGTAGGCGCTCACCCTGTGCACCGAGGCGACCGAGTGTGTTGCGGCCCGTCTCTTCGGCCTGTGCGGCGACACGGAGGGCATTACGTGTGGAGGCGACGGACTCCTGTTTGGTGAAGCGGATCTGCTGCTTGACGGCGTTGACATCCTCTTCTTCTTCTTCCTCGGCGGTCAGCTGGCGGTCGGCGCTGTAGCTATCACCGCCTGTGGTCTGGCCGTATGTGCTGCTTCCGTATCCACCACCACCACTGCTGCTGCTACCGCCATAGCCCCCATAAGCACCCTTCTCATTTGCGGAGGGGGTGGAAGTGGATGAGGAGCCGTAGGGGGGTGGCTGCTTGTGACGCTGCTGGGCACCGCCAAAGAGCTGGTCACGGTTGGAGTCGAAGGTGCTGGTGGAGTCACTGCGACCGTAACCACCGTAGCCTCCTGATTGTTGCTGTTGCTGCTGCTGCTGAGGGGGGGCACCGTAACCACCATAGCCTCCGGAGGCGGAGGAGGGAGCGGGGGATGGGGCACCGTAGGGGTTTCTGGCACTGTTGGTGCTAGTAGAGGAAGGGGCGGGGGAGGCCTGTCGGCCACCGAAGAGGGCGGCACGATTGGCGTCGTCGGAGCTTGTGTCTTTGGATTTCTTTGAGAAGAGGCCCATTGTTAGGTTGTTCGGTTGTTAGGTTGTTAGGTTGTTCGGGGTATAAGTTAGATATAGATGTCGATGTGTATAGGTAGATGTAGATGTGTGTAGATGTAGATGTAGAGGAAAGGGGAGAGGAAGAGGAAGAGTGAGGAGGAGAAGAAGAAGAGAAGACAAGACTGTGAGGGGCTCTGTCTATAATTAAAGGGAGCTGAGGGGCTGAGACATGTAGAGCAAGTATCACTATTACTATTGAGTGAGAGTAGCTGTTGTACCTAAGATGTATCTTCTATCATGCGTGGCGTCGCGGCTGAGCTGTTGCTCCTTAGAATAGATGAGGTGCATCTCTCTTTCCCTCTCTCTTTCTCTGTGTGTGTGTGCCATGGGGCTGCAGGAGTCCTCACCGGCCTCTAGATAGATAGATGCAGCATATGCAGTAGTAAATAACTCTATTAATTAGATGTTGGTATCATATGAAGCTCTCGATCTCTAGCAATACTTTTTAACCCCCCCCCCCCTGTAAAGTACGTTGACAGTTAACATGCCCAAAGAAAGGTAGAAAAAAAAAACCCAACTTGATCATTGATCCCACGCCAAACGGAAAGAAGAGAGGGAAAAAAAAAACAGGAAAAAAACAAAAAAAACAACTGCAATTCATTCATTCATTTGTTCATTCCCTCATCATCCACCTAAGTAGTTAAGCCATACTCCTCTTAAACAAAAAAAAAAAAGAAAAAAAAGAAAAACTATCAATAATATTACAATTACATCCCCCCCCCCTCTCTCTATAACTACATGTAGCTACCCCCCTAACCCAAGTGACTAACCCGTCATGACCAGCCCACCACCATCCTTCTCGTTACTCGCCGTACTCAACCTCGCACACAGCCCCAACAGCACCACCGTCTCCGTCGCCGCATAGTAATTCAGCGCGTCCAGCAGAATCTTCAAGTGCCTCGAAAAGTTCTCCTCATACTTCGACAGGTTATCGCAGAGCTTCTCGAGTCGGACCGGGTCCAGCTTGACATCTTCCATGTTCGCCGCACGCCTTGCAGATGGGCCTGCAAGACTGGGGTCGGCCTGGACGAGCGCCTTGGACAGCGACGAGGTGTAGGATGCGAACATGGTGCATGTCGTCATCAGTTTTGCGTGGATCTAATGGGGGCCGTTAGTTGAGATAAACTAGATTGTGGGGGGACAGAAGAGGAGGAGGAGGAGACGCACCTTGAGCAGCTTCGAGTTCGTAAGCATACACTCCTTCAAGCACGTATCCAGAAAGTCGACATGGTCCTGCATCAGCTCATCCACAGTCCTCACCTCCCCCAGCCTCCTCATGAGCCCATTCCAGTTCGGCTCCACCACCTCACTCGTGCAGAAATAGAGCAGCTGCTGCACAAACACTAGCATGCGCGCCCTCAGCGTCCACACACGGCGCTTCCACATCTCGATCTGCGGAAACCGCGACTTCTGCTTCCATGTGTACTGGGTGCTGTGGTCCTGCCAGGCCTGCCCCAGCAGTGTCTCCAGATGCCGCAGGCTCAGCAGGTAGCGGAACAGCAGCTGGTACCGCAGCACAGTCTTGCGGGAGATGACGAGCGACAGCGGGAACGGGACGGTGTAGTCAAGCTCGAGAGCGTTGAAGCCGATGATCTGGTCGACGGAGGCGGCGGCGGCCGCGCTGGACTTGTGGCTTTCTTCAAAGGTGGTGACGCCTTCGTCAATACCGCTGACGGAGACGACGCGCATCAGCCATTTGGTCAGGCCCACCTCGTTCATTTGCACCTTCACATCCTCTTTGAAGGGGTCGGAGGCGGCGATGGAGCCGGGCTGGCGCAGCGCGAGATCGAGGAGGGATTGGAGCTTGCCGACGTTGACCTTTTTGGCGGGCTTCTGCAGCTCCGTGGCGCCCAGCTCGAGGAAGTATGAGAAAAAGTCGGAGCGGTCGAGGAAAAAGTAGTGTTTTAAACTCCTGAGTCTTGCCGGGAGGGCGTGCGTGGTCAGAAGAAGGTTTAGGAGAGATTCGTTGGCGTGCGCATAGGCGCTGTTGACGTTATCCAGGAACCTGATATCGTCAAAGCTCTTTGGCACGTCCGCGACCTGCTTGCTGACGTCGACGCCGCCGCACTCGCGCACGACGTTGAGATACTTTCCTGCCAAGAGGACCTTCTCCTTGACTGCTTCCAGCTGCGGCGGTACGTCGCCGTCGCGGACCGTGTACCGCTTCTCCCAGTATTCGTCCGTGTAGTCCTCCTCGAGGCGCTCCCGCCGGATGCTCTTCTGCTCCTTGACAAGGAACTCGGCGTGTGGGTCGCGGATCATCCCATGGTGGAGCCACTCGTTGAGCATAGACATATACGGCCGTGACGCCTCCCGCAGCAGCATGCTGAGGAGTGACCTTGCCGCAGGGTCACCGGCCATACTGGAAAGTCGGTGCGTTAATAGGCCAAGGACTGACCCACCCTTACATATCTTCATGCCCGGGACGCCGCTGGCACCAACAATATCCCCACCCTCTCGCAGGCTCTCAAGGATATTCTCAACGTCGTCATAATCGTCGACAGAGTCATCCATATCATCCTCCAGCATCGAGTTCCTACGCAGCATCTCCCGGGCCAGCGAGTACAGCTGATACATCATATGGCACGTCGGTAGGGTATGCAGATGCAATATATGGAGTGTGAAGCTAGGGCTCGTCTGGAACTGGTGCTCGAGCTGCGCAATGAGGACGAGGTAGTCACGGAGGAGCTTCCGGATTGCTGCGCAGAGTGCGTGGTTGACGGCGCCGAACTCTTCACGGCTCTGTACCTCGACGAAGGCTTCGACAGCGCCATAATGCGTCGCCATCTTGAGCATGGTTAGGGAGAGGTCGCGGAGCGAGGGGTCGAGGCCAGGGAGGATCTTGAATTGGGGGCCGTCGAGGCGGGCGCTTTCGAGATGGGGGTTGTAGTCTTCGCGGAAGCGGATGTATTGGCCTTCGTAGCCCTGCTGGGGGGTTAGTAGATGATAGAATGTAGGAACGGGAGTGTAGAGTACCATAAAGACGAATAGTAGGTCTTCCAGAATTGAGGCTTCTTGGAGCTCTAGGGTCATAGTTTCGAGGGGTGGAGGACGCTTTGTAGCTGGCATTGAGGAAGCCAGAGGTGGAATTGAGATTCGAGAGGCCAGAGGGGCGGTGGTGGGGGGTATCAGGCTTGCTTCGGGGTTCCATGGGACTGCGATCAATAAGTTGTCAGCAAACCAGGCCAATGATCGAAATCGCAATAGCCCGTCTGAGGTGAGACTGTAGAGGTTCCCCCGTATGTTTCTTCAGCCGGACGACGAGCCCCAGACATCCTCAAATGCCCTCCTCCCCCCCTCAAATGCCCTCCTCCCCCTCTTTCCCCCCTCAAGACCTTCCCCCATACACAAGCACACACATAACAACCAAAAAAAAAAAAGAGACCCTACCATTCGGCGTGCCCCTCCCACTCCCCACACTCCCCACCGAGATCCCCGTACTAGTCCTCGACGTATCTCTCCCTGGCGACTTTGCGCGCCGCCCCGTGCTCGTCGTCTCGGTGATGTGGATCCTCTCTGTGGTGCGCTTGTCCACGCCCCTCGTTGCTGGCCGGCGTGCGGGCGGCGGTGAGTTGGGGTCGCGCCCACCTCCAGCACGGACACGGGAGGCGGGGTCGCGGCTGGTGCGGCGATTGGGGTCGGACGCGGCGAAGCTGCTGCGGGAAGCCATTCTGGTTGTGTGTGGGGGGGGGGGGGATAGAGGAGACGCGAATCTTAGGTGGGTTGGGTGCCCCTGCGTAGGTGAGTGCGTAGTGACAACGATTAGCTGCCCCGCGCGGTGAGGCTAATATAACCTTTGAGCCTCAGGGACAGGGGGGATGAACAATGATTCTAGATATATTTTAGCGTGAAGGGCCTTCTTCTTCTTTGGGTCTGTGATGGAAGGGTTCGAGATGGTTGTGTAGTGAGTGGAGTTCTACTCTTGCTCTGAGCGAGCAGTGGGAGAGTAGATAAGGAATATGCCGTTTTATGTATGCGGGTGTTCAATGTGCTCTGGGCCTTGTTCTTGGTCTTCGATTGTTTTCTGGTTTTGTGGGCCAATAACTCGAGTCTGAATATCGGAAAAAGAGTCAATCACAAGTCGTTAGATGGTGACAGGGCAATGGGGTGTTGATGCTAATATTCACCAATATCAAGAATCTACATGCAATCACAGACTGTCACTCGACAGCTCCACCATCACAGATTGACGCTAACCTGGTCAAGAACGTGAAAACAAGCAGTGGTTCCTGGCAAGAAGAGAAGAAAAGGCTCATCTTCCCCCCAATGGCCATCCTTATCCATCACCCTCAAGCAATCCTCAAGGAGTGGGTTTTCAATAAAGCTCCTGCAGCAAATGGAGGGGTCAATTTAGATGTCTAGCTGACTCAGCACATAATAATTATAGAATTGCCGGGTCCCATTCTAGTTACGGATAATCCTCACCGCAATAGGTAATTCTGCCCCTCCTACTGACTTGTCTGGGCAAGCCCGCCCCGTTGAAGCCCGCGTCGTCCTCAACTCGTGAACCTTGACCAACAGCTCCACAAACAGCTCTTCACCCCCTCCCATTTGATAATCTCCATCGACACTCACCCTATCCATCCTCCATCTGAATCAGATACTGCCAGAATGTTTATTGCACGGTCAGAATACGGTTTGTTTCACCTGTCCATGGTGCTTTGCTACTTGAATCATCCCCGGAAATGACATCTAACTAACCGTCACCCTGCTACCAGATCGCGGTATCAAGTTCGTAACCAACCAAGCATATCTCCATCTCTCACTATAATTTGACTGACGGCCGCACAGCACCTTCTCCCCGGAAGGACGTCTCTTCCAGGTCGAATACTCCCTTGAAGCAATCAAGCTCGGCTCTACCGCTATCGGGGTACATATCACCCCCCCCCCCCACACACACACCCCTCCATCTGCCGCCCCCAACTGCACCGTACTAACCGCCGCTATCCTGCCGGAATAACAGGTAGCCACTGGATATGGTGTGATAATCGGCGTGGAGAAGCGAGTAACCTCGCCGCTGCTCGAGGCCTCGTCTGTCGAGAAGATTGTCGAGATTGACCGACACATCGGATGCGCCATGTCCGGGCTGCAAGCCGACGCACGTTCAATGATTGAGCATGCCCGCGTAGAGTCGCAGAACCACTTCTTCCACTACAATGAGCCCCTGCGTGTCGAGAGCTGTACACAGGCCATCTGTGATCTGGCGCTCAGGTTCGGGGAGGGTGCGGACGGTGAGGAGAGTATCATGTCGAGGCCCTTTGGTGTTGCGTTGTTGATTGCGGGGTATGATGAGGATGGTCCACAACTGTAGGTTTCTCTTGTCTGGCTTTATTGGGGGGGGGGGGGGGGCGCAAGTAGTAATGGAACTAATGGGTGTGGGTGATAAGATACCATGCCGAGCCATCAGGCACATTTTATAGATATGATGCGAAGGCTATTGGGTCAGGTAGTGAGGGTGCTCAAGCCGAGCTCCAGAACGAATACCACAAGGTAGCTCCCTCACCTCCGTCACACCTGCGGAAGTTGTGATAGCTGATGAACATGTGTAGTCATTGACACTTGAGGAAGCCGAAACAATGGTCCTTAAGACACTGAAGCAGGTAATGGAGGAGAAGCTCGACTCCAAAAACGTCCAGCTAGCCTCCGTCACCAAGGACAAGGGCTTCAGGATCTACACGGACGACGAGATGGCCGAGGTTGTGCTGAGATTGGGAAATGCTTAAGGGAGCGGTGGGAATTATCTATCTGTCTTTCGTGAAGCGGCTCATGTTGCATACAGTAAATACTACTTTTTTTTTGAAGCAGCAATTGGTAGGCAACTGGCGACCAGTCGAAGAATAGAAGAAAGCTCTGCGCATTGGCGTTCTTGTCCCCCCCCCCCCCCCCTGTTTTCCTCTGTTCTGCTATGCCCTTCGGCTGTCCAACATACATGCACTTATCAGATACGTGAACCCCCCAATACTCAGATAACAATCGGTATAAACCAGTAGACAGCTGCTACTTAGTCACCTGGATTAAAGTCATTGAAACGAACCATTGTATTTAGGTGCATATATTTCCAAGCATCCTATTCCTTGTGTCTATTACCTACCACCTTCTAGCTGTCAGAGGCCGTAGCACAAGTACAAGTGATGCTGCTACCATATCCATCAGCACACCTCTCATGGCCGACATCGATCGCTCCCACCGCACACAGGTATCAACATTGGCTGTCTGTCCCCATTGGTAAATACATGTAAGTTACGTATGGATATAGATTTGCACGTGCTATATACATACATGTATATACACTACAAGTGCCAAGCTCAACTGGTATTTCCACTGTGGAGGGAATATAGATCTCGTGTTTCATTAGCTTGGTCCTACCTCCTGCACGCATGTACTTACGTATGTATATGGTCCAACCATTCAGTTACATTGACTACATACTACCTCACCTCTCTACCTCTACCTCTACCTCTACCTCTCTACCTTTGCCTCTTACTCTCTACCTTTACTTACGTAGTTACTCAGGTACTAACGGGGAACCCAATTCACGGCCTATTCTTTCTACGAATTCACAACTAATTCTGCCTTTCAATTCCTCACAACCTATATTCAATTTCTATCACTAGTTAACTAGTTCAGCTTCTCCACTAAGAGCTAGAAATACATCAATACCTTACCTGACTCATGGGTACCATAATCCCCACCTACCTGTCTCCGATGGACATTGAATATCCCACCAATGGGCACTGGACCATCTACGGCCGCAGTGGGCCGTACATCTATGCCCAGCCCCACTTCATCACCTACCCCCTCTTTGTTCCCATCTTTGTCCAGGGCGACATCCTCGTCCACATTGGCATTGATGCCATCCCCGACGGCCTCATCCGCAACTCACTGCACACAAGGTCCCGCTACTACCGCCGTCTGCTCAAGCTGCTCACGAACATCTCGACAGACAAAGACTACCCGTTTGAGCGTGAGTACAAATCTGTTCCGTTCAACGACTCGCATATCAGCGTCAGGTGGAGTGTGGACGCCCACGGGTATGAGGCGAAGGGTGTGGAGTCGGATATATACTGGGGGAGCAGGTTCGAGGATGGTACGTGCTCGGCGGTGGTGCTCAGGAACCTGTGGGGGTTTGGGAGGAGAGACTGTAGGAAGGAATTGGAGACGGGGACGGGGATGCCGCCTGTGTTGCCATTGGAAAGGTTGTTGGTTAGGGCCTGGCTCCATGATACTGTGACGCTGGTGTCAATCGTGGGGCAGGGGGAGACGCTCTATGCGTTCAAGACCAACCACTCACCCCAGGGCCTATACCAGGAGCTGTACACGCTGCTTAGTATGCCCCCGCACCCTCACATCCTGGAGCGTCCCAGCTACCTTATCACAAAGCAGACTGCGCACTCGCAGCTGCACCCACAGGACCCGGCGTCACTATACTTCCTCGAGCCTACACAGCCGATCATTGGCTTCCTGGCGCCCTACTACTCCGGTGGCAGTCTCAAGAGCTACGTCAAGAGCTACCAGATCACAGCGAGGCAGCAAGCCCGCTGGGCGCTGCAGCTGACCTCCGCCCTCCTGCACATATACGAGTACGGCGGAGGCACCGATGGCAAGTGCGGCCGGTACAGCGCCCTCAAAATGGACAACATTGCCCTCGATGCCGCCGGAAACCTCCGGCTGATTGACTTCGAGTCCGCGGGAACCTGGGTCCAGTACACGCCCATCGAGGTTATGTTAGCGGTTCGTGGAAAGGGCCGCATCTCGCGGTTCATGAACGGGTCCTCGCCCAGCAGCCCCGCGCCACGAGCCCCAGGCTGCACGGTGTGCAGTCCGCACCCCTGCACCGTGCCCAAGACCGTCTCGGCGCGCGAGTGGCAGGCCGCGCACGAGAAGGTGCTGGACTACAAGTACTCTCTGACAAGCATCCTCAGCACGGCACGGCCAAACTCGGCCGCGGAGTATACAGGGCCGGCGGGACACAAGAAGATCCCGTTCTGGGGGGATGCGTCGGACCGCGAGTGTGCGGCGGCGATGGCGTGGATGCTGGGGTGCTGCCTGTGGTGCATCTTTGAGGATGTGCCGTGCCTGTCGGGGATGGGGAGTGATTGGTTCCCTGTGGGGAGTACGCTGTGGAAGAGGGCAAAGAGTAAGGGCGTGCCGAGTGCTGTACTGAGGGTGGTGAGGAGGGCGCTGCAGACGAAGGCGGAGAGACCATCTTTGAGGGAGATGTATGAGGTGATGAGGGGGTGGGAGAGGGCGGTGAGGGCGCAGGTGGTGGTAGACAGAAGTGAGGATGAGGATATGAGGTGGTAAGTATGGCTGGGACCAATGGCAACTATGGATGATAGACTGATATCATCATGCATGTATTGTTGTCTTGCTTAGTAGAATTTTATATAGGTACTTGGCCGGTGAGTAATAATATGAATGAGATTTGCTGCTTTTAAGAGAAGTATCGCCACTGCTGCATACGGTGATAATTGAGCCGTGGTGACTCGAGGGCGCTGGTATGTAATTAATTAATTGTAGTTGTTGGGGCCGGCATGTGAGTTCATGGATTATCACTCGGCTAGAAAGGTGGACAAAATTGACATATATTGAGGAATCGCCGAGAAATAAGAGGGCCCTTAATGCGTAGAAGAGGTAAAAAGAGGCTATAGCACGACCTCTAGGTCCCTCCTCACCCAGCTCCTCGATTAGGAGTTTACTCTCGTGTAGCGTAGTCCAGAATTAAAGAGAGAAAACTGGCCCTCTTTCCCCCCCCCCCGGCCCTTACGTAGGGATTAGAATCGAGGTTGGCGGCCTGCACAATCTTTATTTTTCACTTTTGCACATTAGAGGGGGGGGGGGGGGGGGGCGGGGTGTGTTTTTGACTTACAATAATGCATTAATCTACCTTTGTGTACGGTTGAACAGAACTGTTGATCTATCGGGTCTGGAGATATGGGATGCTGAGTCAGATTGAGGACCGAGTGATAGTTTGTGATGTTAGGGTGTAGTGCTCCCGGACCAATCGTTGGTGGGCGAAAGCTTAGAACCGCATCAGGTATTTCACCAAGCCACTGATTAGTTGAGCTAAGTCGGGCCTAGGGTTGGGCCCTAGCCTCATGCTTCAAAGAAGGTGGGAATCAGGTTTTGGTAAGTATGAATCCATAGATTCTTCCAATTATCACCCTTTAAAAAAACAGACATTGATGCTTCATGAAGTTCGTAAAATGGTGATGCGCTGCTAAACAAAAAAAAAAAAAAAAAAAAAAAAAAACAAGTGTAAACAAAATACAAAATGAGAACTATAAATTCCACCTGATTATGCGATTGCCGCCCGCATCATCTTATTACCATTAATAATAGCAGTAGTGCCAATGATGATTTGTCGCCGAGCTGCACAAAATGTCAGCGTTGCTACAAAAAGAAAGGCTCTGGCATATAGCGGGGTAGGTAGGAAGTTAGCAGCACATACCTTCCTCACGTTTGGCAATAAACCTCAGCGCTGCAATCTCCGTGAAAGTGCAACCCCCAACAAAGAAAACGACGGTAACCTTCTTCTCGGACTGTCCGTTTAATATGTTCCTCGCCCTGACAGCTTTATCCTCCCCCCTCTGAAATTCGTCGAATGTCTTCCCCTTGATGCTCTTGAGCACGTCCTCGAACCCTTTCCAACCCGCCGCGCCAGTGTTAACCGCGGCATTTGTCCCTTTCGTGGTGGCGGTCATGAGCGGCTTTTGGACGATGCATTGGATTAACCGGATACTCAATGGTGCATAACCAGAGTAAACATATGATATGTCATCCGGGTTATGCTCATTTACTTCATCCACAATCAACTTCAACGTCTTTCGGAGGTTTGTGTAGTTCGTTCTTACAGCGCCTGACGCTGTAAGTGTTGTGCGGGACTGGAGGAGTTGGAGCTTCTCGAGTGCATCGAGGGTCAATACATGGTTATAGCCATAGGCATGGAGAATTTCTCGTTTGAAATTTTCGAGATCCTTTGGCTTCAGCCCTTGACTGATAAGGGATTCTATACACAGTAGGCGCAAAATACCCTCTACTGGAGCATTCCGTGAGATTAGTTCTTCTATAGCGTCATGTTGACTAGACGGGTCTACACCCGCCGCAAGGTCTATGATCAATGGCAATTAGCGCTCTGATCTGGCTATCTTAATATATATCAAATCCAAGGTCTTGGAGCTGATTCAATTGAGGACAATAGAGAAGGCCTACTTTGCTGAACCTCGAGGATCTTATTGAAGATGTCTGAGCGGGTATGCTTCATTATCTCCTCAGCTAGCCCCGTGTGTAATCTTAGTGATTGGTGCTCTTGTTGCAGACCACCAAGTTTGCTCACAAAATCACGAATTTCCGAGACTGTTTTGGCCTGGTGGCGACCCTCATAGTCGTCATTTAGTCTTCTGGCTACTTTATTAAGCAAATTCCCCACAATAGCAAAATTAGTGTCTCGTAGGTTCTCAAATAGCTTGTCTTCAGAGCTTAAAAGAACAGGTCTCTTCTGTTTGGTCGACGACGCAGGAGTTGCAGCAGATGACGAGGATGAGGATGTGGCAGGGGTCCCTTGGTTCTGTTGTGGAGGCCCTACAAGAGCAGCATCTAGCTCTATCTTTGCTATTTGGCTCTGTCAACAACCAGCCATATCTCAATGGTGAGGGGTCAAATTTACAATTGTGGACCCCGATTGTCTCATCAATCAACCCTTCATAGGTGAGTTGTGTTAAGAGAGGAGTCACCATGTCTGATTCCCTATCCACCACAATCAATTCCCCAAGTATGCTGCTTGGGGCTAGGGCAAGAAGATTAGTATCAGACGCATCCTCTTCGCCCCGCATACGAATTAAGGCATCTGCTAGGCGCTTTGCACAGTCACCCTTTCCTATTATTCGCGGAAATAGTCCATATCGACGTTGAATGCCCATCAGTGCACGGGCTGAATAGAATATGGACGTGTAATCCTTGCGCTGTAGATGGTTAGAATAGATTATAGGCCAAGCATTGTACTGTTTGCGATGGCATGGCATTAAGAGAACATACGAGGTACAACTCCTCGAAGGAATCCTCAAGCTCCAAAGAAAGAAGGTCTGGCTCCAATGCGAGGAAATGAAGAGGGAATTCGTTAAGTGTGACATCCCCTAACACACCCTCGTCTTCAAGGATTTTTTCGCACACAAGTGTCCGTCGTGGAACGAATAGGACAGTATAGTCGAGCTCTTGACCAGGTATTTTGGCATTTTTTTTGACGTGAGCTATGAAGTGGAAAATGTCAGCTTATCTAGCCTTCTGCTACTGATGGTAACAAAATTTCCATCTGCAACATTTTATGCTATTGAGAAAGCTGGAATTATGTCTATGTTGGGCGCAAGACTGACTGTGTGGTGTAGATAAAAGGCTCCACACAGCCTACTTTTGGCCCGTGGGAAAGAAGTGTACGGAACTCGGTAAAGGACGACAAGAAATCTACACACCTGCTATAGCATATGCATTTTTGACTGTACACCGCACTAGAAACACTATGTTCTTTTGTGTAGCTTCGATCACGCCATCATCAATCCAGAATATTTTGTCGACACCATGTTCCTAAACGATATCGCATTACTACCATAAATCTTATTACAAACGAGAAAAGATTGACTAGGCGCACTTGAAGGGCCGAAAACTTTAGGAAGAGACCGAGGGGACCGCTGAGCGACTTGTCAAGAACCAGAACCTTCTTCCCACGCACCTAGGATGACCGTTAGCGGCGGGAAGCGAGATACAAATCATTAACTTACGCCTAGGAGGAGGTCTAAAAGATCCTTTTGAGCTGCAGCCTTGATATGACCTGTATCGACAGTGCCAGAGGTGGGAACCATTATCGCGAGTAGTCCGTCGTTGTTGACAAGGGCCGGAGGTTGAGAGGTCCATGTGGGCTAGTGAGGTGTATCTTAGCTAATCCTAGACACTTGCCAATCTAGGAACCAGACGAAAGTTAATCCCAAGCAAACAAAACACCGGACGAGACAATATTCAATATGCTCTATTTTAACGCATATTTACATCCTTACATGTAAGATTTATTAGGTTTGAATTACAATTGATCATAATGCTAGTAACCGTGCTTTCCTTGAAATAAGGTAGGTACTCTTATAGTTACATTCGCGGGTAATGACATCAAATCATCTCTAGAGTACCAGTACTTCACTCTTGTAAGGCATGCCATGCTAGGCCCTTGATAAGTTTATAACGCCGACGAAGAACGGTGTGCTGACTCAATTATGACTAAGCAGGTGCTGCAATGTGAACTTCAGGACAGACAACTGAGCTACACACTTCAAGTCTCCAATCACAGCAAAAATGGCCGCCAATCTCGATGGGACACCAGCGGACTCCCGGGGAAAGGATAGCCCGGTTGAAGACTATCTAAATGATAAATTCCAGACATTGAGCGATTTGGACAACCTCGACACCTTGCTCACAATGGTTCAGACACAACAGTCGCAGCTCCGTGATCAGGTACGTCACCGCTATCTAGAGTCATAGCTTGCTAATAAATAATATGCATAGCTTCAAGACGCTGAAACAAGGGCCGAGAAAGCCCGCACGGCTGCTAGAGAACATTCGCAAAATGTCTTGATACAGGCGGAGCTATTTCGACAAGAGCAGGAAGACATTGATCGCCGTCTAAGAGCCACCACTTCATCGGAAACTGCACAGGATGCTGCGCGGGAATTTGAAGCTAGTATGGAGAAACTCCGAAGATTAGATGTCGCAAAGGGATATGTTGCATTGATCATTGAGGTCAATAAACTATCCGAGGAGGCTCGAAAGCTTATTCAAAAGGACCCTAAATCTGCTTTGGTTCCATACAATAAGTTGCAGAATTTATCAAAATCTCTGAGGATTCGCCATGAAGCATCAGAAAGTGCTGCGGTTCACCTAGTCGATTTTGTTGAGACAACTACGAGCACCCTTTGGGATGAGATGAAGGACAAGCTCGCCGGCGAATTTCAAGATGTACTAGGGAAAATGGGCTGGCCAGCACCGAAAGTAGACCTGAATAAGTTCCCAGAGTTTCAAAAAGGTTTTGAGAAACTATTGATTTTACAGGAACCGTATGTCACCAACTTGCTCTATACCACCTCCGTAAACTGACCTTTCCAGCGAAATTGAATCCGGATTAAAAGACAAGCCGTTGCTGCCCCTTGAAGCTCTGGTGAAACCATTAGAGCTTAGGTTTAGATACCACTTTGAGGGAAATAAACAAACAAACCGTGTTGATAAGGTTGGTCTCCCCTCTTTTAGTCAGTACCACTTGAATTTTAGCATATATATTGATTACCCAATAATAGCCGGAATGGTTCCTCTCGCAACTCATTACCCTAATAACAACCTATAATCCCTTTCTTTGCTCATCCATACAGCCAATTCTATCGGTTTCCGAAAACCCGCATGTTTCTTCTCGTGACGCCGTAAACGAATTCATTACCGCTCTTCTCCCAGTACTTCGGCGCAAGATTCATAATCTGCTTCCTCAAATCCTAGACCAAGCCCAGCTACTGAGTCATTTTATCCACGAAATGATCAAATTCGACGCTGTACTTAGGGATGAATTTTCGTACGTTCCTTATGGCGAAAACGGATGGAAAGGCGTGACGCATGAGGTACTGACGGTAGAGAATGGGTTTGCTGGGTGGATAAAAGTTGAGAAAGAATGTAAGTTCTGCTGGTATTTGGTATGGGTCAGTATAATGAGCTTACTTATTAAATAGTTGCTTTATCGAGATACCATAATATTCTCAACGCTGAGGATGCTTGGGTTATTGATTACGACAGTGCGGGTCCTAATGACGCAAAACCAACAAAATCAGCACTTCGATTGAAAGACCTTTTAGAGACAATCACAGGTATTAAATTTTTACTATAATCGAACTTGTATATATGTTTATAATCTAACATGATAGCTCAGATCGATACCGCCCGTTAACTTCTTTCAGTCAACGTCTTAGCTTTTTGATGAACATCCAAATATCCATCCTTGACCAATACCTTAATCGGCTCCAGTCAAGTATTGATGCCTTTAGTATACTTTCATCATCGATTGCAAGGGCTGTTCAAGGAGCGAGCAAAGAGGAGATACAGTCCCTTTCTGGCATTGCTGGCCTGGAGAGGTTATGCAAAGTTTACGGGAGCGCTTCATTTCTCGAGGATTGTACACGGGACTGGGATGAAGATACTGTATGTTCAAATATCCTTACACTATCTACTTCCTAGAGCTAGTAATGATTAATGGTTTTATAGTTTTTTTTGGAACTGTGGGAAGAGTTGCAGACCCGCGCCCAAAAATCGCAACAGAGCAACTCGAATAAGACCTTGACAGGTACTATGAATGTAGAAGAGGTCGCCAATGTTACCAGTAATGCAGTCGTCTCTGGGGATGACGACGGCGCATTATTTGATAACATTGCCGAAGCATACAAGAGCCTTAGGACCAGGGCGGAAGAAATGATTGTTGAGTTGTTGTTGGGAAGTGTGAGGGAGGAATTGAAATCCTACTCAAGAATGTCAGTTTGTACCCCATCTCATCCTTGCAACCAACTGCTTATTCTTCCGGCGTAGAACAATTTGGTCGTCTATTGATATGGACCGGGGCGATTCGACAATTTCCCCCGAAATTGTTCCAGCTGTGGCAACACTCAACTCTTTCCTTGACTTCCTTTCAAAGACCGTTGCTACTGCGGTTTTCAGGAGAGTCTTCCGCAAGCTCGGTACCGGAATTCAGGATTGGATGTGGGACTATGTTATCACGAGAAATCAATTCTCTTCTGCAGGGGGAAGTCAGTTTTCCAGCGATATTAACGAAATATGGAAAACTTGCTCTAGATATGTAGAGGAGCCAACAGCATCTATGAGGAAGCTCAAGGATACCTGTGTTTTACTCACACTTCCAACCGCTCCTGCCGAGGGAAGTATTGGGCTTAAGGAGGTGTCTGGACCCGTTTTTGAGAATAATGACAAAGCAAGGGATACTTTGTCGAGGTTAGGATTGGCGAATCTATCTGTCAATGATGCGAGAACTGTTTTGCAAAGGAGAGTAGAAGCTTTTTCCTAGGGCTAGGTAACTTCATGCTAAAAGACTTCCATTGGTAAATAAATATTTTCAAAACTTCTTAGATTTCAGTGCTCATACAGAACCGGGAATACGACTCAATGCAATTCGTTTTTTTCCGATAGTGGCCGTACCTTTTTTTTCCTTCTAAGTTTAACCATACCCGAGTGATGAACTATGAACTTATCATTGGTTTCAGGCCAAGTCTATATCTCTGCTTAAAAACCCATACCCCCGCTACAATTATAGGGACGCTGGAACACTGAGGATTCCTTTACTGCAAACGTTTAAGCACCAATTCCCTCCGTGCCCTAACCGCTTGGTTTTTTTTAGCGTACGTCTTGGCACCTAGCAAACTAGCACCTAACGAACTAGCATGTACCGGGAACCAAAGACTAGAACTCATCCTAAGAAAGAAAAGAAAAGAGAAACTTCAACCTTCAACCCAGCAGGGGCCAAAATGACAACCAAGGACATATCACACGAGAATTCGAGCTCAATTGAACTTGATGATGGAGCAGACGATGATTTAATCAACAAACTTCTAAATGGAGGAGGCGAAATCCCAGAAGATTTCCATTTCGGCGACACTGTCGGCAAGGTGGACGATGCTGTAGACTACGAAGACATACCAGACGATGACCTTCCTCCAGAAGAAGAAGAACTCTCTAACACACCTGGGACTACTCTAGACTCTACCTTACCAAAAGAGGATGATTTATTTGGCACGATGGGAGAGGTTGCTGTCGATGAGGAGAGCGTGATGGACGAGGAGGGCAAGGAATTCAAAGGTAATGAAGATTGTCAACCAGAGCTTGATTTCGACGACCTGTTCGGAGATTCAGAGCTCGTAGATGGCTCAGTACCCGCTACTGAAAGTCTTGATATCGACCTACTCGCGGATGGCCTTCACGACCGCGAAGATTCGATTATGATGGACGTAGATGCGAATGAAGAAATGCTTCCATCTTTTTCTGACAGCAACTTTTCAGACGAGGGTTCCGAAATGGAAACACCATCCCAGCCCTGTCAAGAGGTTCTTGTTAAAAAATACTTCCCGGACTTTGAGCCTCATAAAATATTGTCTTTTAACTCTCTATTCAGACCTAAACATACTAGTTTGCCGGCCCCCTCCTTCAATCCACCAGGAGTGTGCGTACCAACAAAGGTAAACTTAGAGATGGCACCGGATGGGCAGGCACATTTTATAAAATCGATAGCGCTGCCGGTCTCTGGGCTGAGCGGGAGCAGAAGAATTGTCACAATTCACCAAGAAGCCGGGGAGGCGGATGTAGATGAAGAAAGCACAAATGATGAACAGCAGGATTCAGCTTTTGATAGGGATCTTATACTTGCTTGCGATGACTGGGAGAGCAAGCTGGATGTTATGATGGCCATGCCTTCGTCGCCTCCAAGCTTGAAGAGGCCCAGTAATGATGAAGAGGAAGATAAGGAGTCCAGAAGTTGTGACTCTCATCAACACAAGGTTTGTCAAATTGGTAACTTATAGTAAGCTGCCTCAACTAAGATATCAATTTTGCAGCGCTTGATGAAAGGTCTAAATAACAATTTTATCGATCGTCTCCCCGACTCATGGCTCGATGAGGATGTCATCTTAGAGGGAAATCTTACCTCCATTTGCGCCAAAGCTACTCTTGATCTTAATGATCCTCACCTTTTAGTTGATATATACCAACCTAATGATACTACCCACCCTCGTCGTATTGGGGGTGAATTTAAACGCCGTGTCAAAAAGGACTTCACACAAAGATACAATATTAGTAACGATGAGGCCTACAACCTGTTGAACAAGGTTTCTCAGAAACGGATCAGAAGTGCTTTAGGCCAATTGGAAATTGAACATAGTCTGCCAGCCTTGAAGTTTCAAACCCCGTTCGTGAGTATTTTCTTCCCATTTCAATTATTTCTACAGCTGAACATAAGATTTAGTACAAAGAAAGACTTTCATTGGCGGAGCAAAGAGCATATCATCGTCCTACGTTTGCTTTTGACACCAACCAGGAGTACAGGTTTGAGCGGCTTGAACACCGTAAGAAGAAGACTTATCATAAGCTTCCAGCAACGGTCTCACTCTCAGCTGCCAAGGATCTATCTCTTCAGGACGATCTTCCCTTTGTCTTATTGGAATATTCAGAGGAACACCCTGCTGTTTTATCAAACTTTGGCATGGGCAGCAGGATTATAAATTATTACCGACGTGTTGGCCCTCAAGATGTTGCACGTCCCAAACGTGACATTGGAGAAACGCAAGTTCTACTTCCTGAGGATAAATCGCCGTTTTGGAACTTTGGCACTGTAGATCCAGGGGAGGTGGTACCTACGCTTTACAATGGCATGTTCCGTGCACCTATCTTCCCACAATCTGTGAAATCAACAGACTTTTTGGTTGTCAGAAATACAAACGAAAATCGAGTTCATCATTTTCTAAGGACTATCCCACGTATCTTTGTCGTTGGCCAGCTTCTGCCCGTTACAGAGATTCCTAGCCCCCATTCAAGGAAGGTCACCACGACCATAAAGAATAGGCTTCGGATGATATGCTATCGTATTCTAAAACACAAACGTGGTAAAGAAAAACATATGAGTCCAAAGGAAATTGCTATCCATTTTCCTGAAAGTAACGAGATGCAGAACCGCCAAAAGTTGAAAGATGTATTGGAACGAGTTGGCGGAGGGTTTTGGGCAATGAAGCCTGATGAACATTTTCCAACGGAGGAATCAATTAGGAGCCTGATTAAACCAGAAGATTTATGCTTACTCGATGCGATGCAAGTTGGGCTTAGAAATATAGCAGATGCGGGATACTCGAGGTCTTTTGATGATGATGAGGATCTGGATGGTGAGAAAGATGGAAAAATCAAACAACAATTGGAGCTGTGGGATCTATCAAAAAACTTTATCGAAGCGACACAAGGAAAAGCCATGCTACAGCTTTACGGGGAAGGTGACCCAACAGGGCGTGGCGAGGGGTTCAGTTTTGTCAAGACAAGCATGAAAGGTGGGTTTAAAGCAGTTGGAAACAGTGTCGAGGAGAACATGAATCAGCGGCTTAAAGAGCTGGGAGGTCACAAGTACAATGTGGCCCGCCAGGAGAGAGAGTATAGAGATGCCATAACTAGAATTTGGCAAGCCCAAAAGCGTAGTCTCAGCTGCACTGAACCACCAGAGCTGGAGATTGAGGATGCACAAAGAGATGACGAGTATGACACGCCCGACGAGGGGAAAACGCCGACAGTAGAAGATGAGACCGCTAGTCAATTTACTAGAGCTAGCACAGCCAACCCGGGCGGCAAGGTTTTAAAAATCATGAGAACTTTCATAAATAACCGGGGTGAAAGAGAAACTTTCGAAGAAACCATCACCGACCCCCAAGTCATTAGCCAATACGTTCGGAGACGGAGAGAGCTTGATGCAGAGAAAACGAGGTACTTAAGAAACAAAATTACCGAAATTGATGATATCAGGTCTGCTAAAAGTTCACAGTGTTGCAGAAATCGTCCGTACTGGCAATAAAGAGCAGGATGATATCAATAAGAGAAGGTTTGCCCAAACCTTATATAAATTCCCCCAGTTCAGATCGTTTTTATAAACAACCCGTGCAGATTGCTTGAGGAACTAGCCCGACTACGGTTGAACAAAGAGCGCCGCGAACTTCGAGAGCGCCAGAGAGGCCGTGCTGAAACCACTAAATCCCCCGAATCTGCCGTTGGGGGAGGGCCGTCGAAATCAACCCCAGCAAAAACAACAACGACTAGAAAATGTGCCAATTGCGGGCAGGCAGGGCATATACGTGAGCACCCACATCTTCCATCTCACAAATATTTTTAACTTATATACCTAGGCACAAACACGAAAGTCTGCCCAAAACTGAACGGAATGAGCCCCCCCGAGTAAAGCGCGAGCGCTCTTAATGAATACCCTAGGTGGATGTGATTTTTTTTGTCAGGAGTTACACAGGTTACTGTCTACTTATAGTATTAGACACCTTTTTTTTTCTTCTTGATATTTTATACCCTAGTACTTTAAGATCCATTGCTCGAGTGTCGTTCAGTACCATAAAACTCTGTGTAACAATACTGTTATCTGCGATCGTTTCCGGTGTGCGTCATAGAGAAAACGCGCTAGACCAGCCAAGATCTCTTGGCGAGTAGAGCGCGTTTCTCCATCACGTCGCCCGTCCACTCCAGCTTAAACAGTGACTTTACACTCAAATTTGTTCAACTAAAACCTTGAGCTTTCAGAAGCCCAGTCCGCCCGCCCTTCATTTCTCTATTTGCGACACTAAACCCCATTTCTAGATCCCAATCATCAAACATAGGAGTTTTGATTTCAAAATTACCTCCGGCTCCCCCGCCACTGATCCACGATGAAGCTAGGTGAACAACATAAAAGTTTCGGTCTTGCCTCTGAAGAGCCCAAAATATCACCCTATACAGCTATACAAATCGCTACTCTTCAAGCTAAGCTTGACCAGCAGCTTGGTCCAGAGTTTATCTCTTCAAGGCCAGGTCCATCTGGCAAAAAGCTCTACTACCTCCCGGGAGATAAATGTATTAGCCTTGCAAACCAGGTTTTTGGCTTTAACGGGTGGTCATCCTCGGTCAGAAGTACAGAAGTTGATTTCGTAAATTTCTCTTTGATTGTTTTCTAGACCACTGGGAAGGTTTTCTAACATTCTCTACTTAGCTCGACGAAGGCAAGGACGGGAAATGGAGTGTCGGAGTATCTGTTGTCGTGCGGGTGACCTTGAAGGATGGAACTTATCATGAGGTGCTATATTACCCTAACATGCAGCGGCTGTAAGTAGGCCGTGGGACTAAATCATTCGTACCAGGATATCGGATATGGCCAAATGGAAAACGGCAAGAAGGCACAAATATTCGAAAAGGCTAAAAAAGAGGGGACGACAGATGCTCTCAAAAGAACACTCCGTAGTTTTGGAAATGTTCTCGGAAACTGCCTGCATGACAAGGACTATCTATCGAAAGTTACTAGAATGAGAGCACCACCTGTATGTTAAACTCGCCATTCAGCTGTTGAAGATACTAACCCTAGGTCTAGCCACGCTTTGATGAGAGGAAACTACATAGGCACAGTGATTTTGTACCCCAAGTCAAAAAAGAATCATTAGTGAATTTAGGAAATTTAAATAACGAACCCATGGTTTCACCTCCAATTGATGAAAAGCAAGGTCCGTAACATGTCCGAAATTCATAACAGTACCTTACTTTACCTAGGATCACCAGAAGCGGAGGCATATGATGAATACGGGGGTTTGTTTTTCTTATCTAAGTATATAAGGTGACGCTACTCATAACATGCCTATATTTCCAGGGGATGAATTTGAAGAATTAGGGATATTTGGAAATGGTGGCGATCTTGATGACTTTATGCCTGACGAGGTAGCCTTAGACTTTGCGTTAGTGATATCAAATTTCATTTTGACTTCGCTATGTTAACTGCGATCTAGTGACGGCGACATCGGCGGTCAGAAATCTGCTACCGATTATAAAAATACAATTCCGCAAACCCATCGTCAAAATATACAAACACCACAACCACAACGTGCTCAACAGGTAAGTAATAGCACTATAAATCAATCACACCAACCTCAATCGCTTCGACAGCCTCAACTCCAACAGCAACACCAGGTACATGCTCTGCCAGCTAACCAATACCAGCCTATGCAACGGCCACAATCAAATGCGCCCCAAGTGCCTCGTGCACCTACTCCTCAGAGTGGCTTTAATGTATCGCCAACACCGGTGCGGATACAACCACAAGCAAACAGCAATACAAATTTCAAGAATATTCAGCAAAATATTAATCAGAAGGGACAGCCACAACAGCCGCAACAGCATAGTCCAGCGGTACCAACGCTCGCAGCTCCTCAACTAAATGATGGGCCAGAAACACCGAAGAATCCACCTCCCCAGAATCCACCAGTTGGATTTTTCAGTGGTAGGGCTGTCATAGATACTGACGGTGAAAACAAACTGGTCCCTGATCAAGCGTTGGCGTTTAACCCTCATCACCAAACATCAATCCCTCGTTCTGTCGGCATTGATCACTCCAAATCCTCGCCTATCCCTAGAAAAGTACTGTCAGGACCACAGGGACCGGCAGGGGGAGCCTATGTCCGTCCAAACTTCGAGAACCCAAGTCTTAATACGAACAGACAGATCGGAATGCCTCCACAGCCGCGAGGGTCAGGATCTTTTCGACAGCCAGGCCCGTCAGCAGGAGTAAAAAGGCCCGCCGATGTGACAAATACAGGGTTAGTTACTACCCCTGTCTCCCTAGATCTCGATTCAGCTTCTGACGTTTGTAGTTTTAGACCCACACTTGGTGATGCAGCAGGGACAAACCTGAATAAGCAAACAACGAACTTTGGAAACGATGTAAAACGACAAGCTAGAATGAGCTGAAATCAGTGAATGTAATCAGAGTGAAGAACTTTCTTTTGAAAACTGCGGTTTTTTTTACAACTTTCTTAAACGTACATCGGCTTACCAGGTATACAGTGCGGGGTATTGGGGCTTGTTAAAGTTTTAAGGGGGCTTTTTCTTGTTTTGTACATTTTATAAATGGCTGTTATATCTTTATATTCAAGCATCTAAGGCATCTTTTGCGGGCCAACAAGTTTTTTTTCTCGAGCCTTGCTGCAACCGGAAAACATTAGAATAAACTGAGACCTACCCATAGAACTCAAAGAGCCGAATTCTCATGTATAGTCGGAAGTGCACTAAACACCAGCACAGTGCCAGTCTTATCAAACAATCAATTCTTCCTTATTATGGTCATCTATAGAGGTTATCTTCTAGCGATGAGTAAGTTTTTTCAAGCCAAGCGATTTATAGATGGCTCAACAGGAAAGGGCGGTAGGAAGCTAGATATCACTATTGACGCAGTAGGGGTAGGAGGTGTGGGCAGGGGGGGGTGGCCAGAGTAGCAAGGTACTCTGTGCAGTTTGCTTGCTACCAACCCTAACCACGACCAGACTCGAGTGATTACCTATGAATAAAATCTCGCTCACTTGAACTTGATAACCCCCCCTAGAAAATATTTAGGTATGATTATTGCATGAAGTGTATTCGAGCTTTGGTCCGCGCCCCTCTTTTCTCCTAGGCCTGGATTGCTGGCTGGCTTGGTATCTCCGCAGGGTCTTATTGTCACAGTATGCGATCATGATGCATGGGATCAAACGATAAGTAAATTTCGTAACTACATGTAGTGAATATTTGAACTGTCCCGACCCTTGTTCATATGTAATCACCAAGCTCACCTTCTATTCTCAATACTCAAAGTCTCCACAAAAACACATCGGGCCAAGCCCTTATTTCTCACTGTTCCATCAAAACTGCTTTATGCAACTGTTCCCAAAGACTGTCAAACTCCTTCTCATCATCCGCAATGCAGTCCCGCATTTGTTGGACCCAAGTTTCTATATTTAACCACATGAAACACATCCTCTCATATATACCCAACTCCTCAGGCCCGTAAATATACCCGGCGCTCACCAAAGCTTCAAAACTAAGTTTTCGCACTAGCATACACAAGAAATCTCCTTGCAAGTCAAGTATGAACTTGTTGCGTTCGGAGATTAGGTCTTCAATTGCGCAGATCTCGGCCTGCAGCCGGATGATCGTATCGTTCAGGGCGTTCGAGAACGGCATGACTGAATTGTAGAGTGTTTTAAAGGGCGGAGTAGTTGAAGGTGTAGAGTAACCGAGGGTGCGGAGTAGTTGTGTTGGATAATTTGTGTTACTTGGGTCGAACGGGGCGGTTTTATAAGTTATGCGTTACGAGGAGCTGAGAGTATCTTGATAGTAAAGATTTCATGTTTCCAGGCTAGAGAATTTGATATTGAGAAATCTTGGGTTCACGTCTGCTGTAATCATGGAATCTTGAATGAGTACGTGTGTGTACCTAACGCATCAGTGAATCAGTCAACCAGTCTTATGAGTATAATAATCATTGTTGTTCTTTAACCAAGCTTTAATGATTAAGTCATGAATTATCAATCGAGCTTGCGTAATTCTGCCTCAGCCTAGAAAACGGTCTATAGGCCAAATTCAACTCATAAGATCCATAAATAGTAAAGTAGGATTGAACAGGGAGATATGGTTCGAAAAGAAGGAAGAAAAGGTGGGCCAAACTCTTACCAACGTCCGTTGTGTACCTGTAGACCATATCCAGCGCCATTAGATACAAAGATTCACTGGCTTCCCCAGCTACTGCAAAGCTTCTCCGTACTATTATAATAGATAAGGTCCATGTTAACCGAACGTATTACGTGAAGACAACTCTTTATGCACCCCAGAACCCCAGGACCTGGAATTAACAATGGCGAATTTGACGTCTAAGCCATCGAATGATCTTTGCTGTAGTGTTTCTCACGATATTTCCTTCCCAACCACTTAAGCGACCGAGACAGACTTGCGAGTGCTTTTTCATGACGACATGATGCGGTCTGTGCATGCCGAACCCTTCCCCCGTGATCGCCCACGCTGCGTTAGATCCGATGATCATCTCAAAATCCTAACCCCCTAAATCCCAAATCTGGAGGCTTTGCGACTTGTTAGATAGGGGGGGGGGGGGAGCCTCAAAACTCGAGTGCGACTTTTATCGTCCACTCGATAGGAATACCAGATTTCACGTACATCTTGGACTACCCACGCAATAGAGGAAAAACCACGATCAACAGCCCGGAACAAATTCGCCTAGGACTGCTTGTTCATGCGGAAAGGCCCGTTGGTACTTTGACAACGAAGCAAAGCAAGTCGGAGAATCTCTTCGTTGGTTAACAGGGGGATGTCATGTACTATTTTGTACCTTTATAGTCTAGGTCTGCTTGGTTTTACTCCACTTGAGTGCTTGAATTCCCTACGCCTAACCTAAAGGAAATACACGAGCTGTTATTAATGCCTACTTAGGCACCTTGTCTCGTGATAGTAGTGAAAACTAACACCGGAGAGTCAAGGCGTGATTGGCGAGTGTGTGGGGTTTCTACCTCTTCTCGGACACTCGGAGGTTGAAGGGACTCAGGGCCGAAGGGAGGAAGGAAGGTCGAAATGTGCTTTAGAAGCCGTTTTTTTTTTTTTTCCTTAGACCAGGAACAAATCGCTTCCCGCACATTTTTGCTACTAACTAAGACATGCGAACGGGCTTAGGCTTCAGGCACACTCCGTCTGGGCCTCTGGCAACCCACACACACCTCACACGAATTCAGGAATTGACAGGGCTGGCAGTCCAATTGTCTACGCGCCTTACCCCTTTGGGATCTCTATCCACGTTTGTAGAGCCGAAGTTTTGTTTGTGGGTTTTGGTGTGTGTGTGGCTGGCAGGAGTTAACCCCCGGTTCATAGTCAGCTTCGACCTATCACAGCTCGTAATCAATGAGCAGAAACACTCGCTCTGTACCTGTACCGTGTGCAGTGTCACACACACACCCATACGAGGGGTGAAAAACTGATCTTCTGTTCCAGTGGTATGGTTCTCTCTTTAAAATCAAGAGAAATTGCTATCGTGCTTACACCGCCCTAGAAAAGAAGAAACCCCCCCCCCCCCTAGACGCAGGCAGTATCTTCTCTGATTGCACTGCATGATTTCTACACACACCACAACCACCACAACCACCACACCATCCAAGCATAGAGAGCATATGTAGTAGATATATACACTACACTCTAAACTCCTTCTTGCATGTGTCTTCAACCTATCAAAGATATCAACCTTAAGATAGGTGTATCTAAACCTCTTTCGTCAATCTTGAGAGACTTTCTATTGAACGACCTCTTCCCACCCCCCCGTCTCCTGTTCATTTATCTTGCTCCTTCCCGTCCCCTACATAATCCCTAATGTGCTGTTCTTGAAGGCCAGGAAGGAAAAAAAAAATCTACTCTACGTTCCATTTATTCCTTGCTCAGTACAGCGGATAATCAATATTCTGTTTATACACCCCACTTACTACTACTACTGCACCCGGACGTCACATTTTAACGCCCTCAATTGATACAGAAAAAGAAAACCGGCTTTTAGATCTAGCCACCCACACACGTACACGTCTCTTGCATACTTGGAAGAACGCGATCTTCCACTTTGTCTACAGCCTACTTTAGAGAGAGATGTCATACTCCGACTCTGAAGATGAACAGTCTCTCGAATCCCTCACCAAGAACCTTGCCCACCAAAAGTACCAGTCCGTCGCCCTAAACGACCCCGAGGCTACGAAGTGTTGTTGCGGCCGTGACGATTGCTCTTTCACAAGGCGAGCCCAAGCAATGCTCGCCTCGTTAGAGCAGGATGTCCAAACTGCCGCTACTTTGGGTCAGGTATGTTATGTTTATAGGCAACACCCCCCTTGCCTTTTTGGTATGAACCTAACCGGTGGGGTGTTGAAATAGGCTTTGTTACGACGACACGAGAGTTCCATGGCAGAGGCGCAACGGGAACGTGAAAAGATGAACCAGGAGATCCGCAATATGGAATCCAAGATCAATGATCTTGAGGATGAGAATTCACGTACTACGGACGAGAACAAGTTTCTGCTCGGTAACTTGGAGGATGTCAACATTAGCATGTGCCTGAGCGAGAGCCGTGCTCAGGAGCTCCAGGAAGAACTCGACGCTATGCATGTGAGTGACTATGTACAAGTACTTTTGCACGTTTTCGTAATTTGTCGGGTATGGGAGGCAGAATGGTAGTTGCTCACATATTAAACAGGAGGAGCTCACACGGATTTCTGCTACGGCTGCGCGAACTGAGGTTTTGGAGGCCCAGTTGTCAGTTTTGGAGAGTGAGCAGGAGGAGCTCAGAAATACAGTCACTACTACGAAAGCCGAGGAACGGGCTGCTGTAGCACGGTGGAAGAAGGCACAGCGTGCGTTGGAGGAGCTGGAGCAGCAGGTGGAGAGGATTGAGATGGAGAATAGGATGGAGAAGGTTAGGTCAAAGAACCTGCTTGAAAGGTTGGATCAGAAGCGAATAGTGGATCCAAAGACTGGGGCTTCTACACTCACAGCGCTCGCGGATCGAACACAACTCAGCCGATTTATGAAGGAGATCCTTGCGGAGAATGGACACCTACAGGTCGGGATTACGGAGTTGAGGGATATGCTGTTGGCATCACAGGAGGAGGTGAATAGACTACGGGAACAGCTACAAGAGATAAGCATGCACAAGGTAGAGGGGGGCCCATCCCCGCTGAGCCAGGAACTAGGAAGAACCCCGCCCAAGACCCTACAGACGATCGTTCACCACCACCATTACCACCCACCCCCGTCAAGCGGAGGCAAGAGTGTCTCCAAGCCTGCAGCTCGGCGCGCGAAGAAGCGGAGAAGCCATGCCAGCGGCGAGCACTTCCTTCCTCTGGACGTAAACGGAGCCAGCCCACCCTCGGTCTTCAGTCAAAGAGGATCAAAGAGGTGGTCGTTGGGGTCGCGAGCTACTACTTCGTCGGTATTGACATCACCAGCATCGGAATTCCGTGAGCCCTCAATCTTCGACTACAACGGCCCTGAATCGTCGCGTCCTTCGAGCGCGGATTCGAACTATCAAGCCGCCCTTATCCCGGGACACAAGAAGCAAGCCTCCACCTCTTCCTCAAGGTATGCTCGCCGAAGCGACAGTTCATTTGGAATCCCGCCCTTTTCAATCCTCCATACTACCGAAGAAGTTCCGTCGGACCATGAATACTCTGCGCCTTCATCCCCAATCATCCCCGCGACTAAGCTACGGCGTGCAGCCTCCCACGAGTCGATGCTCTCCATCATGGATCTCAACCTAACCACGACATCCTTCGCTGTCTCGCCAGCAATTTCATCAGGAAACTCGGAAACCTCACAGGGGAAACGCACCCCTTCGTTCGCGGCATCTGTTACTCCAAACCCAGCACAGACATTTATCACACGAGGAATAGCAATCCGTACGCCCAGCACCGGAAATACCTCTTCGGCATATAGTCGCCTCCTCGGACTACAAGAAAGCGCCGGAAGCCCATCTGTAAACCCAAAAACTACTCTTTCGCGAAAGGACTCTGCGAAATCCGGTCTGGGGGCCGGTTGGCTCTGGGGTTGGAGAGTCGGTGGTGGAGCCTCTAGCCCGGCAGTGGAGGCAGCACAGGAAGCTACGGCCACAACAAATGAGGGCGCGACAACATCTGCTAGTTCTGACTCTGGGGCTACGAGTTCTGGCGGGAGCGTCCGGATTGGTGGCAAGGCTGTTATTAGCAAGCCAAGTGTGTTGACGGGATACGTGGATGAGGATTCGTTGAGGGATAGCCTAGGAGAGGTGCAGCAGATGCTCTCGATGTAGTGGGCTTTTTTTGGTTAGGTGTGATTGTTCTGATTGGTTCATTTTTCCTGTGTAGCCATTGGGTTTTGTTTTTTTTTGGATGGGAAGTGACATATAAAGCATATTAACATACTGTAGCAACTGGTGTTATAATTTAGGAAATTTCTTTTGTCTATTGGGGCAGGCGTTTTTTTTTTTTTTTCTTTCTTTTCTTCTTCCTTCCCTTTGTTTTTTCTATGTTTTTTCTTTTTTTTTTCTTTTTTTTTTTCCTTCTCGTTTGTCATCTCGTTTATCTATTCCTTTACTTCCTTTTGTTTTATTTTGGGGATTCACATAGGAGTGGGAGTCTGGAACGTTGGGATTATTTTCATCAGCTAACTGCTGCAATCATATTAAATTATACTATATACCTTTTCCTATTTTTTTTTTTTTAACTCGGTCCTGCGTATCGTATCTACATATCTCATCGTTATCTCAATTCACCATTAGGCATCCCTTATCCACCAAACGTCATCGTTTTCTTTCTTTCCTTGCGCGAGTGTGGTGGTGGTGTGTGTGGTGGGTAAATTCCAAGAGTAGAGCTGCTCCCACATGTGCGAGCAAGCACCCGGTACATGTAGACTCTGTCTATAGGTATGTATCTGATCAGATACTCCAGATGTCATCCATCGGGAGGGGTTCCACTGGCTGTGTGCTCGATCTTGTGTATATTTTACTTTATTTTATTTTACCCCCCGCAGCAGCAGCAGCCAGCCGGGTACTTCTGCATACATACAATACGCGTTACCAGATCGCAATTAATAACTTTGGATCCAGTCCATCGATCCATCTGCTGCTACTATGTACATATACATATACCTGATGTATGTATGTATCTCGACATCAATTGGCAAGACCCCGCAAGTTGGGGCTCGGTTAATGCGGTGGTCCCGATGTGGTGGAGGGGGGGGTACTCTACTAGGGCCGTGCAGCGCGGCGCGGCGCGGGATCAGAGAGAGGGGGAGGGGGAGGGGGATGTATGTAGGCTTTAGATGATATCTACGATGTTTCTCAGATTTGGGGAAGAAACAAACTAGAGGGGGGCTGCATATAACTGACTGGGGGTGGGGTGTTGGAGAGTGTGGGAGGGGAGGGAGTGTAGGGGAGTGTAGGCAGGCATTGTAAGGCAACAGACAGGGCTGCAACCACAACCGCAACCGCAACAACAACACATGCAAACATGTGTCTCGAGTGATATCCCATGGACCGTACTTGACCCCCCGCTGCTGCTCTTCTTCTAAAGTAGAGCATCCATCCGTAGGATAGATGGATAGCCTGTATCTACACTGCCTTCCTTGCCTGCTGGGGAGATTCTAGATCAGGCGTCCCTGTAGTATCAGGTCTTTTGAGGGGTTTTTCCATTCCAGACAGGACAGTCGGGCTGGGCTGGGCTGGGGGGGTTTGTAGAATGTCGGCCAGTTGGCAGTTTACTATTTATTTATTTTTATTTTTATTTTTATCTTTACTTCCAGTCTGTCTGTCTGTCTGTCAGTGTCTTTAATCCCTCCCTCTCATTCCTCCCTCCCAGGCACAGTTCACTGGCTGCAGCATGGACGGCGCGTGGATCGAGTAGTTAGCCGCAGAGCGATCATTGGCTTCTTCCGCTCTTTGTATCGGTTGAGACAACGCCACTCGCCCATTGATCAGCACCGCCACGACAACGAAACGCGACTCTTACACTTGGCCTGTTACACATCTGATTACCGCCCGGCTATCACCACCATCATCATCATCATCATCACAAGAACAGCTCCTCCACCATACCTTAGAGGAAGAAATTGGACACCCCCCCCCCCCTCAGCCCTCTTCTGAGTGATCTCCATGGACGATGGCGATGAGGACGCCACCAATGTCTCCAGCCCAGAGCAAGAAAAAGAAGAGGAGCCCAGTCTTCGCCCGCCACCCCGTCGCGCCTTCTCCGACGGCAAGGCCGTACGCAGGCTCTACCGCGAGCTGGGCCGCGGTAACCTATTCTCTGACCCTACCACCATAATCACCGCGCGTAGTAGTGACGGCGGTAGCGGTGGTGGTGCTGCGGCGGTGCCCAGAAGGAGTGAGATTGAGTATTGGGCGAACCCGGCAAAGGCGCTCAAGGTTGTCCATATTGCGTCCCTGGATGGCCAGAGGGAGATGCGGAAATATTTCGTAAGGGAAACCTATATCTATTTTAGCAGTAGCAGTAGTAGTTGCTCCATATGTGTAGTTAGCTTGTTATTGGAAGAATACATATCTGATACAAACATACCTGCTGTAGATCCTCGGCGAGAAGCCAACCTTCCCCTACCACCTCGTGACCATCCGCCGTTCCCTCACCGCCGGGGGAGAGGTCGGCGACCCTGCCCCCGGCGGACTAATGTACTGGGCGCTCGACGTCCCAGCAAACACCGTCGCCCCCTCACACACCGTCCACTACCCCGAGTCTGCGGCCCGCCTCGTCAGCTACTACATCAGCTCCGCCTACACCGCCTGGGACATTGACCGGGACCTCCCCGCGCAGCTCATCGTGTGGGACCACACCGCCGGCGACCTCTACTCGGCCTCCCCCGACGACGAGTTCGTCGACATGACCACCTACCAGAAGCTCGAGTTCCGCTACGGCGCCCAGAGCTGCCTCATCGACCTCTGCGCCACCACCAGCGCCCCCAACGACCCACAAGTCTGCTTCGCAGGTCTCCCCGGCGACCAGCAGGGCGTCGCCGTCCGCGCGCTCTTCCCGGGCACCCTCCTCTTCTACGAACCCTTTGGCGGGGCCCCCACGGCCGCCGCCACCGACACCCCGTCGTGGAGCACGGCGCCCGAGACCCCAGCGCTGCCCCACGCCCAGCTACATAACCCGCGGGTGACGGTAGTGGACCTTTCCGACATTGCCGCGCGCCACCTCAAGGCCGTGCTGAAGCGGGGGACGCCAGAGTTCAGTCGCTGCCATAGCGCCTTCCTGGGCGTGCGGCGGCCGGTGCGGTTTGGGCCCGGGGAGCGCCAGCGCGCGGCGAGGGCGTGCACGGTTGCGTTTGGCGCGGCGGAGGCGCGGTCGCGCATGTACCACCTGTTTGTCGTGGAGCTGGACCCGGCGGCGCGCAGGCACCGGGTCAGGGCCGCGAAGGCGCTGGGCGGGGGCGCCGTGTTTGCCTGGGAGGGCATGGGCGCGTGGGAGGATGCGGAGCTGTTTGAGAGGGCCGTGGAGAGGCTGCTGGGGAAGGGGAGTGGCGCGGGGGGGAGCCATGTGTGTGGTGGGGAGTGCGAGGAATGGGGTGCGGGCGCGGTGAGGGTTCTGTGTAGGCTCTCGAGAAAGGGCCCGGTGAAGGTTGTGAAGATGGCGGAGAGTGGGGTGGCGCTGGTGGGGTGGGGCACTCTTGCCCGGCGTTAGGAGGGAGCTGTGTATAGTAGCTAGTGAGATAGTGATGCTTGCCTCCTCGAGGTCTCTGTACAATAATTTGTGGTTATGGTAGCTGGTAGAAACAGTAAATATAGACATTGGCCCTTAAACCGGCAAACCGATCATTACCATTGCTAAAAACTACCAGCTCCGTAGTGTGTACTAGGGCGCCTCTATCCAGCCCCGTCTCTGTCTGGTAATGTCACCCCTGCCAGCTCTTTCTAGCCCTCGTATCTCAGCTCTGCAGAGGGTGCTGCATGTTACTACGTCCCATGCTGGCAGCATTTGACAGCTGTTGAGAAAGTCAGCTCAAGCTACTATAGCCTGGAAGCATCTGCTGTATCCATAGTATCCACCTTGCACGAGCATATAGCGATGGCGGTACTCGCTGGCAATATCCCAAACAGACCACCGAGTGATAGCCCATGACGATAATCATCACCGAATATCACTCGACATCGACATCAACCCGCCCCCCCGCCTGCGGTCTGGCTTTTCGGATAATGCCCAGGCGCTTATAGGTAGAGTAGACTCATATCTTTGGGGTGCTAGCTAAGCCGCCGGACCGATATATGGGGTTTGCCTAACGGGGGTGGGCCTTTGTATGGGTACCGGTATAAAGCACCTTCTGGTGGTGGCGGCGGACACACTTTCTTCCTTCCTTCCTTGGTTAGCTACGTAGGTACTTACATGTGGGAATGTAAAATGATATACTGCTTAGTAGACCAAACACAACTCAAGCGCGTACCCCGGGCCAGCTCTGTTTACATGGCATATAGTAATAAAATGGGGCAACCCTAACCTCCAACCCGTGTCTACGCAATAGCATCAAGAACATCTCAGTTGAAAAAAAAAATAAGTGGCCAAGATCGTGGGGGGCTAGTACTCGGTATGTTCGGACTTATTCAGATCGCAGGCTGCATGGAGGGAGCCACGGATGTATCAGCAAGGCCCCGGAAGATATAGTGAGCTCGACTCGCTCGGTGGGGTTCTTTGTACGCTGCACAAGATTGCAGCGGAGGATTCGGAGGCGCTTTTGCTACGGGGTCTGAGGGGCTAGGTTAGAGGTTGCGCTTCGGTCTTGGGGGGGTTCCAGCAGGGTTGGAACCTCCCCCACGGTTCCGGTAGTGGAAATTTAAAGGACTATTCAAATATAGTTGGCCCTTGAAGGGGCAGGATAGTCTTCAATATATCTTGTTGATTGAAGGGCATAATTCTAGATTCATCGTCACATTAGAGGCCTATGAGTAGATCCTAGGAAAGCATCTTCCTTTTACCGTACTTACTGGGGGAAAGACATCGTTTAAAGGCTATAGAGAGTAAAAGGAATAGTTACGCGCCAGTGTGGTAAGGATCACCAAGAAATTCTCTATTTCTTGGCACATGGTGGTTCGCGTCAATGTGCTGATACATGTAATGCAGTATCTAGAGGAGGAGCGGGATAAGATTAGAGTGGCTATATGGGGGTGCTTCTGGTACTAAGCATAAGATACCAGCAGCAGAAGAGTCAAAACAGTGCCTATTGGATTCTAGTATCGCCTGAGGTTACGAATGGATGGATAATTCGTCTGGACAACCGACCGCAGCCCGCGACCGAGAAGCCGCACCAAGAAAGGAACGGAGAGGAAAGTCCTTTAGGAATAAGGCCAAGACGGAGACCAAAGGAGTTAAACCTCTTAAGGGTCTCGGCTTGCATATGCTTTCATAACTTTTCGGGGCTAACTTTGGATAAGCTCCATGATGATGGATTATCTTCAAGATAAATCACCGCCGCCAAAGCGTGGGTTAGCCTACATCTACTCCAACTATAAGGAACATCTCGACCAGAAACCGGCGGCTATCCTCGCCAGTATAGTCAAGCAGCCTTCTCCTCAACAAAGGTAGTTCAGGACATGTACGGAGAGCTGGCACCATACAAGCGAGTACGCCCTTCATTTGGGGACCTTTGGTTACCATTTCCAAGCTATTTCCCAAAACATAGATTGTATGTGATGCCCTGGATGAGTGTCCATCAAGCCAGCGAAGGGTACTCCTACCCTTCTTTCTCCGCATTAGTCTGCAAAAAATCAAATGTTTTCCTCACAGGCCGAGACTACCCGGGGGATATACAATGTTTGAACATTCACCTACTTTCGGCAAAGAACGCTGGCATTACTGGTTACATCGAGCAAAACGGCTTTTAAACGAGGGAAAGTGTGGGGATCAGATTATCAACGGTATCAAGAAAGTCTTCTTGTAAGTGTCCCAGAGAGAGATGGTGTAATCATGATGCTGATAGATCCCCGCGCCCGAAAGGAAAACACCCCGCTCCACGGCATGTCCAAGAAAAAAAAAAAACATTATCTAGCCAGGACAAAAGACTTCGATGGGCCACCCGCCCAATGCTTCCTATATTTGTTAGAACCGTGGGGGGTCCGAACCTGCAACTGCTGCAATTAGATGCCAGAGGCCAACCCCCCACTTGGATATAGGGGGGTCTTAGGTTCCTACTTGTGCGTTTCCATATCGATCTGTGTCAGCAGACTACGGTCAAAGAGATCCTCAAGGAACTTGAAACTTTAGTAAAAAGATTTTAGGACAACATCCTATAGATCCTACTTGTTGTAGAGTAGTGGAAATCATTCCGGATTCACTAAACTAATCAGGGCCGGAAAACTACAGCACGCTGTATCTATAAAGCAAGGTTGCAGAATACTAGAATATTCAGGTATAAGTATGTACCTGATCGTAAGATATCACTTGATGTTTGCGCTAACTTGCTTATAATCAACGAGGAAGATGGTACGGTCAGATTTGTTATCAGGATACTTAGAGAGAAACATCTACCACAAAGAAACCGCTCACGCAGACCTTCGCCTTGAGCTTGCCGATATTTGTATAGCCTACCTACCTCTTGATATATTTTCGAGAGGTGTTGCAGCTTCGTCGCTTTCATTCAGCTTCAGACGGATTTCATATCCCCCAAATTTCTATGCCATGTCGCATTTCTTTATATAACTTCACCTAGCGAAGCTCTCCTGCCGGGACCAGGCTCATATCATGCGGGGTATTACATGGGTTTTTCAATAATCCAGGAAACATGTCTTCATATCTCCAAGCTTTGCGCTGGTAGTTCAACACTCTCTTATGCCTCTACTAGTATACGTAAGGCGGGGGAGGCTGTCCAAATGATACTTGATTGGGGTGCCAACACTTTACCTCAAGATAAGAATGGCCGGACAGTTCTTCTCGTCGCTGCTGAGAATGGACCCGATTCAACGTTACTTGGCAGTGGCAGTGATATATTGGCCAAAGACACATACACGGATGGACAGCACTTCATGAATTCATCTAGCGGTAAATAACGCGCATATCCCAACGGCGGACCTATTATTAAGCAGAGGAGCGAGTGTTACATCGATAAGTAAAGATGGGTATACAGCTCTACACTGCGCCTGTGTTTACGACCGCGGGGAGAGGGGGGGGGGGATTACCGCCTTGTTTGATAAGGGTGCTGAGATACTGGCTGCTGACAATGATGGAAATACGTCGTTGCACTAGAATATTATTAAACGTGCTCCTCTTAAACAATTATGATTAGTTGTGTATAGATGTGGGGTCGACATAAGGGCCAAAGATAAGAATGGATGGACTGCATTGCATCGGGCAGTGTACACCAAGAACCCACATCAGGTCCGCGGTTTAACCCAATATGGGGCTGACATCTCGGTGCGGGACGGTCCGCCTGCCATTGCTCGGTATTGGCTATAATAAAATCTCCAAAATTCTCAAAGATGCAGGGGACACGAGTCCAGCTATACAGAAGGACCGGAGAAGTAAGCTATTCAGGAAGTTGGCAGAAAAATATCGGACTCGGATGAAGAAGGACACTTTTTACAGCTGGGTCTATCTGATCTATGGTTTCTATCAGCTTTATTTCTTAAATATCTCCCTTTTAGAATATAAGGTTTACCCTAAAGCGCATCTCTTGCTTCGAGTTTCAAGTACATACAAGTAGCGTAGTCATACATACGTATATCTCTTTTCGCATATGGGAATTAGCTATTAAAGTCTTAGACTTGGGACTATCAAAATGGATTATATCACGCGTGAGTTGCTTCCCAGGTTTATAAGTTGTGGCTGTCGGTGTCGTCGGTACCCTAATTATAGTTGTAAGTCACAAGGTATCACTCTCAAGAGAATTCTGTGGGCCGGCCAAAGCTTTGTTTATAGAGAGAGTAATAAAGGATAAGAGTTGTATTATATTATTCATTTTGCTCATATTTATAGACTCATTTGTGGAAGCGGTGGGTATAGGATGCATAAATAAATTTTATAAAGCCGTGTTTCATGAGTTCATCCTATATTTTGGCCAGGAACTTATAACTAAAGAAAATTAAACTATCGGAGAGGCCTTAAACCTCATCTACACTGACTCTCAAGATATCGTCAATGCCGCTGGGTGTGCACTCGTGTTTGATGTATAAATCGTTGCCTAAATCGTTGCCTGTATCGTCCCAGCAGGGACACTAGCTGCATAGAAAGTTGTGTCTCCACTAGGCCGCCGCTGGCCTTCAACTAAAAAGCTATTGAATCTATTATCAAAAAAACAAGCGGCGGGCGTTAACATACAGTGAACACAGTAGCAGTATTTCCGGAAGCGCAGCTCAAAGCCCTGTTGGCGATGATGGAGAGGTTTTAGTCCCACTCTTGGGGAGATATTTCACACCTGAAGTAGCACAGGTGGACTTGACACCATCTGTAGAAGACCTCTTAGTATATGTTGTGATTAGGAATTGAAGGATAAAGTACCTGGCTCCGTGGCAATGAACTCGCCGGCGGGGACACTGCCCTTGACATTAAAGTGGTACCAGACTTCTTTAAGGGTGCCATTGGAGCAGCCCAGTGTCACTGTGTGACCTGTTGCGGCCTTGAGAGCGGCCTGTATCTTGGCGGAGGTGTAGGTCTTTGAGGTAGAAGGGGTGATTCCAGCTGCTGCAAGCGTCTTGGTGTACCATGGGTTAGCCAAACCTCTTCATAAAACCAAGCAGTACAAACCTTATAAGTATCCAACCCTCTGAAGAGCTGCACAGCAACCTCGAAATAATCGACAAGTTCTTCCTTAGATGTGTACCCCGTATAACAGCTTGGCTTAATGGTGTTGATGCAAGTACCGTGCTTGCTCCATTCGTGCTCCCAGAAGGACTCGTCGTCGCCTTGGTTGTCTTTCCAGTATGTCTGCATGTAACGCAACAAAGAAGTCTTGCCTGCTGCGGTAAGGATGCCGGGTATGTCGGTGTAGGCACGAGTACTGTCGCAGTTTGCATCGTACGTTCCGTCACAGTTGTCGGGCCTGGTTCATTTGTTGGTGAGTTACATGTAGTCAAGAGTGGAAATGATACTATATATCATTGACTTACCAAAGGCCGTGAAGAGTCCAAGAGTCAACCGGACCTAACTTGTTACTTAGCTGCTGAGTTCACTGGGACAAAAAGAGACTTACCGGTCACAGGATCAGTGTCCCAAAACTGCGTCAGTAATAACTGTCCGCCCGGAGCATTGAAGCAACATGAGTCCGTAACTGCGGTGGTGTTTTGACAGCTTATTTGCGTATTTGTGCAACTCGCTGGGGTTCCCGCGTCAACACCAAGAGCGACTAACAACGAGCCAAGAGCAAACTTTGAGAATCCTGAGAAATACATCTGAGGCGAGTATGGAATTGTAACGCAAGAGGAATTGGCAGCGCAGGCACGCCCATTTTGTAATATTCTTGGGCTTTCAGTTGAAAAGCCGGACGTGCAGATCATGCATAGCTCATTTCCACGCTCTGGTAGGAGTGTTTGCACCATTGGCTATGAACGATGAAAAGCCTTAGTGAATAATTTACTACGAAACAGGAAAGCGCATTGGCGTTTGGATGCTTCTTGGAGTGGCAAGTGAGCACAACCTCCTCTTGTTTCAGCTGGAGGGAAATTCCTAGAAAGATGATGTTCATTGATCATCGTGGAGAAATGTAGGAACACGGTCGATAAGCTTAATTTCCCCCCCTCTCGGTACCGGCGCCGATGATTACCATGTGAAGCTGGTGGACGATGACCTATTGGCTGTGGGAAATATTAGGGGCCTACTAATTCTGCTGTTGCTATGCCGCATGTGGGTAACACCGGGCGTTTAATAGTGGGGAGTCTGATATCCTGAGATCTCAAGAGGACAATAATATTCTCCTCTTTTCATATATATTTCATTTCGATTGCCATTATTGGAATATCCACTCAAGTAAAATGCATATATGCGGCGCTCTACGTCTATCGTTAGCGCCCATAAACAGTGTTTTCTGAACTTGCCATATATCCAGTCAGTATCTCTCCGCACCCCAAGTTACGCATTTCTAAGCCAGAGAGATATGGTCGGGGCCGGCCGAGTGAAGAATGGACCAAATGAATATCTGAATTTCAAGGGCTACAGTTCATGCAATGGGCCCTCCTACCAAATCCAAGACTCGAGGCGCGCGTATGTAAGCAGCTACAGTGTGCTTCAACGGAACTTCCCGCTCGTTTGTTGCCTTAACACGATACGCGGAGTTTCAACTGGGAAAATATTTGGCCCTCAATAGTAGTCAATACTACTAGTGGCGGGTTTCTATGACATTTATAAGCAGAGCCAATGTGGGTGTCCCTCGGCCGGTTCAGTTTTCATGGTGTACCAGGCTCTCATGATATCGTAATTATATATATAGAGCTTTCAGGTACGTTTGTAGAATAGGGGTGAGATATTGAATGGGTTATAAAGAGGTTCAAGGAGTGCAATCTATCTTCCCGTCTGGGGGGCAACTGCGTGTAATAGCTGTTCTCGTCTCGCTTTTCGTATCCCGACAGGGCTTATTAATCAAATCAGCTAATTACATGTAACCAGTCCCGGTTTTTAGGATTGATTGACATGACTGACTACAGTACTACGACCACTGCCACTGTCTATACATGTACCTAGGGGTGGAAAGTGATGCAAAGACTCAATTTACCACCCATGGTTTCAACCACATGCGGCCCAGTTGTAACCCTAATGAGGCAGCAATATATCGTATACAGAGTAAACAGAGTATAAAGAATTCATATTTAAATAAAGGAAATCAAGGTGGTTGTGAATTTACTAAGGCCTCACCTAATAGCGTAATCCCAAGCCGTTGAATCACTTTCAGGTACTCCTGGGTACATGTATTTGTACATACTTACATAACTACCGGACAATAGTCCTAATCACATTACATTACAAATTGGCTTTGATTTATATGCCGAGTGAGTAACTGTGAGCCAAGCCAATGGAACAGTAGTAAGACGAATTTCTCAAATGCTGTTCTTACTACATAGAGTCAATTATGTGTAAAAAATACAATTTGGATATAGGGTAGTTCTCAACTAGGTGGAGAATGATATGAAATTAGAAATCAATATTCGGATCAGCCTTGTGATTGGTAGCTTACGGCTTAATTTCCGGGAGAAGGAAATTGACAATAAACAAATGGATTGTGTAAGTTGAATGGTGACGTTATAAGGGTACATGTGCATAGGTACTTACTTTGTAAGTATTCCACATGTACATGTAGGTAATATTATACAGGTAGCCATAGACAGGTCATGAAATTGTACTGAACTGTGATAGCGTTCACGCTAAAGCGGTCTTTATAGATATAATCCTAGGTATTCTTGATCTAATCCGCAATGCTGTTGTGGTGGTGATTCCATCCTACTCGTTTATAATAGTGAGGAATTAATTCCAAGAAGTAAAAAGAAAAAAAAGAAAACTCTTTATTGTTGAAAAGCTTCACGCAACAGTCTTGGCTTTTAGACTACGTACTCGTGCAGATTATTACCGATTCTTGACTTGTAAAGAAATAGAAGCATCACCTAGAATGCATCATCCCAATCATCCTCAGTTACAACTAGTTCTTCCCCCCTCTCCTCCTCCTCCATGAAATTCACGGCGCCACCCATGTCCGCCGGTTTTCCGTCTGTGAAAAAGGTTGTGGCGAGATTTACGGAAGCTGATGCGCCGGCATTAGGAGTACCGATATTGGACGTTTCTTTAATTTGGATTCCTTTTTGAACGTACGGGGCTTCCTTGGCTACTTTCTGGATGGGCTCCTTCTCATCGGAAATCTTCATTCTGTCGGTGGGGCTTATACCCTCGCTCAGTTCTGGTTGAATATTTCCTTGCCCATGCTTAATACCATCGAGGTTCTTCACAAGCCCCTCCTGCACAAGCACTGGGCCCTTGCCCTTCTCCATTACTTTGGGCTTATGTTCGTATTCTTCATAAGCCAACTTCTCCTTAAGTGCTACCAACTTAACCCCTTCGAGATCCTCCCTCCCAGCCTCGGATTCGTTGGTGGCTTTTACTCTGGGTTCGTGGGCATTCGCGTTCTCGGTTTGTCCCTCCTCCTTGTATTCGGCTTTCTGAAACTCTTTCTTTGGTTTAGTTTTGATTGTCTGTAGTTTTTCCGCCAGTTCGTCGATTTGTTCCCTCTGTGTGAGAAATTCCTTAATATCTTGACGCTTTCCCTGATGAAACCTGAGCTCCCTCTCCTTCATCATTGCACCCTTTTCATCCTCAAATCGAACCTCTTTAAATTTTCTTTCCTTGGGCCCACTCTCCTTGAGTTTATCCTCCTTTTTGTTCGTGGTGAGCTCGGTTACCTTCTTGCCCTGTTGAGGGGCATAAGAAGATTCTGCCATTCCACGCATTATAGTGCCTCTACTATCTTTAGGCCTGGAATCGGAACCAGGGGATGCTTGCTCATCCGCAGTAGAACCGGGAATAAACTCCTTATCACCAACTAATCCGGGACCCCTATTGTTCGGGGCCCACTTTGGGAGAGTGACTCTAGGCAGAGGCAGAAAGGGCTTAGGCACAGGCGGGTCGGCAAGAAGCTCTGGATATCTAGCTAACGGTGTGTTACCATTTATTGGCCTACAATCAGGTAGTCTGGGAGTCCTATCATTCAGAATGATAATAGGCGGCGGCCTATCACCAAGTGATCCAGGAGCTCTAGTATTTGGGGTGATAATAGGCAGCGGCTTATCACCAAGTAGTCCGGGACCTCTTGTATTTGGGGCCCATTCTGATGCAGAGATATCAGGATGAGGCCCATCTTTCGGTGGCTGGCTTCTTGTATCGGGAGAGCGATTTTCTGGTGGGGTTGGAGGCACACTGGAGATCTCGGCGGTGGAACCTTTTTTGGGGGATGTTGCGTATGTTACTTCAAGAGGCTTTTGAGTTCCCGGGGCTTTTGCATCTTTGAGAGCTTCCATTGCAGCAGTAGCGTTCTCTATACTGTCGAAATAGGCAAGGGCGTATGCTCCTATTTGGTTATGATTGAGGAGAATCTTCACACGTATCAGGCCGGGATGGGTGTTGATGAGGCTGTAGATTTCAAAGAAATACACGTTTATGCCGGCAGAATTTGTGTCAGAAGGGAGGTTGCCAATATAGAGAACTTTGTTTGGGGGTTGTGGATGTTGTGGACGAGGTGAATGAGGTGGATGTTGTGGACGAGGTGAATGAGGTGGATGAGGTGGGGGCATCTTAAAAAAAGCGTTAACGGCGTTGATACTTATACTTTGTGTTTATGTTGAATTTCGACCGGTTCCAGGTGAGATGAAGCGATGCCTTTCTATACGTAACGTAGAACATACAAGCATAAGATGCATCTCTTGACGGGATGAAGAAGCCACTCATCCGTCACTTATACCTGTCCTTTGCGGATAGCTTGCCTTCGTGCAGGAGGATGGACCTAATCACTACAAAAGAACTGTAGTTAAACGGGAGACTCAACATGAAGAAAAATTTATTTGATATGTTATGCTCTTCGACTAATCAAAAATTATAAATGATAGAATTCAAGCTAGACAACTTCGACCTACCCATAATCATTCTTTGAACTGAAGAAAATTAACGGATCAAAGAAATACTGATAAAGGATCTTTTGTTTTGTGCCAACACTGACGGCAAACAATTGCATGTTGCGATGGAAAGATGTGTTCTAGCTAGTCCTTTAATGACATGCATGATTGATAACTCATACATGACAAGATCTTACCCCCTTCCGTTCCCAGGGGCATTTTATGACATGTAGTATAAAGCGGTAAACGTGTCAAAGTAATTTTACCACCGGTAGTAAATTATAATACCAGTATTTATACCTTACAATGCTAATTTTTACGATCGAATAAGTTTTGGCATTACTGTATGTAGTATAGCACAACATAAAGACCGAACTCAGTGCTTATACCACTAGTGAGAAATGATCGATAATAGAGCGGAATCTAGATAGTTTCTGGTGTGAAAACCCCGCCAAGAACTGAAAATTTGAGCTCAAAACTTGAAAAACAGGGATTGGCCAAATCACTCTAATGTGTTAATAGTATACCATACACAAGGACTGAAATCCAGTGCATATACCACTAAAATTACTTCTGACACACCCGTAGCCTATAATGTAGCTCCTAGGCTTGGAAAACCATGCTCCACAGTAATTTGCAACTACTCAAAGATCATGTCTATATTAAGTGCGTTTTGGTTAGCATCTGCATATGGTGGAGAGACCCACCTGCAATGATGCTTGAAATAGAACCATATGTCGTTTTGAAATTTTCGGGGTCACTCGTTTGAATGGATAAATTGTGATTCTAGGAGGGGAGCGCGGCGTATGGTGATTTAAGGTAAAACAAGGTTTCGATTAAACAGCTACTTGGCTCTTTGGGCGGTTGTATGTTTTAGGGAATTCCTTAGCTTCCTCTCGTGTCAGTGCGTGAGTTTATTAAAAGATACCGTTGAGCAAAGCCCACAACTCTAGGAACATGCATCTATGTAAAGTACAGAATATAAGAAGGTATAAGAAAAAGAGAAAGGAAAAGCCAGGCAGGTTTTATTTCTGAGAATAATTAAACCATGACCACTGCACTTTAGCTTTGGGGTTACAACACCAAATATTTTGCCGTGACGCTTTTCGCTAGATTGGGGCTTCCGCTGGTGACATAAATCATTTGTAGGTTGTAAGCTGCCTCCCACTTCATGTCCCCCATAAGGGGTTTTCCAGCTTGTGCCTGCTCATCGGAAATCTCCAGGACCCGTTGATAATATGGAATAGCCAGATGGGTGAGCCCTAGACAAAATTGGTTTGAGTTAAGGATATATATGAGGGGTTAGAAGAGGCTATGTTACCAATATGATGGAAGGCTCTACCAATGTTGAATTCAGCCTCTTGCCGCTCCTCCCAATTTACATTATCCCTCAATTCCCCATGTTGTGCGGGTTTATCCGAATCGATCTCCATTGCATCTACATCTCCCTCTGTCCCTCCTTCAATCTGTTCTGGTACTCGGGCGTTTTCTTCGCCTTTTCTCTTTTCCCCAACCCTCATATCGTAGTACTCAAAGAGAAAGGTCATCCCCTGCAACGCTTGCATATGTCGGTTTTCGCTCTGCCTCTGCATACTTCTATGCAGATATGCAAGCCCGATACAGAATGTAATCATCGGATTATTAGGTAGTACAGCGAATGCTCTTGTATAATAGTTTAATGCCGATATATAACTCCTGCCTGAGGCAAGAATATGACCATAAAGCATGAGCAATCCCACATCCACGTCCTCAGGAACATACTTGTTCCCATCATCATCTAACGCTGTTAGTGTCGCGGCACCAACTCTAACCTTCCCTGTAATTGCCTGGTCCATAGCTTTTATTTGACGGAGGAGATATTTTTGATTGGCATTGTTGTGAAAAACCTCAAGGCCATTCTTAGAAGCGGTGATAGAGGCAGTAAAAAGAGAATATGTTTCTGTTGTGAACTGAAAGCTTGTCATGAACCAGCGGCAAATGGTCGAACAAGATTCGGAGTCGCCAACTAGGATCGCACAGGACAGCCAGGTTATCCAAATTGTGAAGGTCCGACGTTTGTCTTGGAAGAAGACGTTTGCCTCTTTTGCGGCGTTGCAGACGTCGTATGCATCCTGATAGTTGTCATATTTGGCGAGGTAGATGGCATATTGCATGAAGATATAAAGCCAAGTGTCAAAGTCCAATCCCCGGAACTTTGTTAAATGCTCAGTTGTGATTTCGTCGTCCTGGAAAGCTTTATTATTGCCAGTATTAGTATCGTACTCGGTCCTTGAGAAAATAGAGAAAACTATTCATACTCAAAGTCTCCTGCAAACGACTCTGCATCTTTTCAATCCGTTTAGCTTGGCCCTGCGCCATTGCTCTTCGTTGTGCAGTCGTCATGAAACCCTTGAACTTAAGGTTTCGATCCTGCGGGTACAATGCTCTCGTATTTCTAAAGTCGTCTACCAGATCACCTGCTGTATCGAGCCAATCCTTGATCGCCAGCTGATCCTCTGCCTCGGCGGCCGGCTTCAGGAATTCCAATTTCTTATACTTCACTGCCGTCTGCTCTGTCTTCTTTGCATCCATCTCCGCTCTCTCCGCCTCTGTCAACGCCCCAGCTTTCTTCTTTTTAGCCCTCTCCCTGACCGGTTGGTTCGGAAAGAAAGCCATGGCCGCGTTATCCCCACCGGCCGTCTCACTCTCATCTACACTAGAAGGCACAAGACCACTAGCTAATGCTTCTTTGCGAGCTTTGTCTGTGGCATCTCTCTCTCGCCGGATTCGGATGATCTCATTGACGAGCTCAAGGGCTTCCGCTTTGCGGTTGGTTACTTCATAGATTCCAGCTAGTTGCATCATTGCGGCCTCATCAGTAGGATAGGCTTCGAGAATTGTCAAGTATGCATCTTCAGAGTCTTCGATATTGTCGAGACCACGGTAACACTCAGCCATATTGAACCATAGCTTACGGTCTAGATACTCAGCAGCCTCGACGACAACGCTATAGTAACTTATTGCATCTTCGTAAGCTCGGCATTCGAAGAGGGCGTCGCCGACTTCTTGAAATAGATCATTGTAGTTTGAGCCGGCGGCCTTTTGTAGGTATTGGAAATGGGACTATATTTTGAGTACCCCAGTCAGAAAAGCTACATTTACTTTACTTGTAGAGTTCAATTTGAAATTCACATACAATAGCTTCCTCTTTATTTCCCATGCGTAATCTGCACAGGCCTAGTTTAACTCGTAATTCCAGCGGGAGTGTATAAGTTTCTTTTGGGAACCTGCCCGGCTCAAATTCCCTAACCAGGCACTTTCGGGGTCTATCCTCCTCGTCCCACTCCCTATCATCCCCGTTAATTTGATCCCAGTATTTTTCTTCTGCTCGCCCATATAGCCATCGCCCTAAGCTCTTTATTGTTTGAATTGCTATGGACCATTCCTTCTCCATGCAGTAAAGCTCCACAAATATATTAAGCTCGCTCCACCCAAACGCCATTTCCGCGTTCCCAGTGCTCTTGAAAAACTCTACACTATTCGTGTAAAATTCGATGGCCTCCGGAATCCTTCCAAGCTCGATATATAAACCAGCGAGTTCCTTTAAGATCGCCATATCATTTGGCAAGAGTCTGTTCAGTATAACAAACCCTTCTGCTGCTTTTGTGAGCTGTCCCGAGTCTTTCAAGAGCAATGAGCGGTCATAGATCGCGTCAATATTGTCCGGGTTTGCCCTGATTGCTCTATTATAGCAGTAGATTGATTGATCCCTGTAGCTTTGTTTATCTGGTCCATACTGGTCCAAACTCATTTTAGCACACATAAGCCAGAGCTCCCAGTCCTTAGGCCGAGCATGCGCTGCCGTCAGCCAGGCCAGTAGGCATTTATTCTTGTCACCCTTCTCACTAAAAATCTCACCAAGGATCTTCCACGCCGAATATACACCAGGTTCAATCTGGATGATCTGCTTGACAGCCTTGAGTGCCTCGTCGAGCTTGCGGAAGGCAAAAGCCTGGTTGGCCTGCCCAAGAAGGGAGCGCACTTCGAAGGAGTAGTTTTCATCGCCGATGGCACGGCGACCCCCGGTAGGGCGGCGACGTCGAAAACCATGGGCGGCTTTCAGATCTTGGTGAAAGTCCTCCATCTCATTATTGAAGAGATCCATAGAGAGATCTTCTTCTGACTCATCTTCGGTAGGCTCATCTTCTTCGCCCTCTGAAAGGGCTGGGTCGATAGGGATGGAGTCTCCACCACCCTGTTCGCTGCCAGAGTAGTCGGGGTCGTCCTCATCATCTTCGCCGAAGAAACCGTCACTAGATAGAGGAGTTAGTATAGCTTATGCAAGCAGTCGCTATAGAAATTGAAGAGTGGATGTACTGTTCACCTCCGTCCTCCTCAAATTCCTCTAATTGGTAGTCTTCTTCCTCTCCATCGTCGCTCCAATCGGCTCCTATCAGTGGTCTCCTAGGCGGCGCATGCGCCATGTTATTATTGTTCGTGTTCCAACGCTGCATTCTTTTAAGCTGTTATCGCAGTCGCAATCGCATGTGCATGTGCATGTGGGGGCATTTAACATTTTCAGCCTCATGTCTTGTCCTCCGTTTAACTGATTATTACCCTACCCTGCAGCGAAATCTTGGCAACGCACACCAAATTTTCTCTTTCGACTAAATCTAACTCCGACCGCAACCTTAACAACTCATATCAATCACTGGAGATGGCTTCTGACGAGATTGTCTGGCAGGTTATCAATCAGCAGTTCTGCGCCTTTAAGCTAAAGTAAGCTTCCCGTCTAATCCTGAGATTTATAGACCCAGCCCAATAAACTGACATTGCCGTAGGACTACGAAAGGCCATAACTTTTGCAGAAACGAATATAATGTCCGTACCCCACCACCCACCCTTCATGTTCTGCTCTCTCCTAACCAAAATTTATAGGTAACTGGACTCTGCAATCGTCAATCCTGCCCCCTCGCCAACTCGCGATACGCCACAATCCGCAGTGACAATGGCGTTTTATACCTCTACATGAAGACCATCGAGCGAGCGCATATGCCGTCCAAACTCTGGGAACGAATCAAGCTCTCTCAGAACTACGCGACCGCTTTAACACAGATCGACGAGCGTCTAATCTACTGGCCTAAGTTTCTTCTACACAAATGCAAGCAACGTCTAACCCGATTGACGCAAGTCGCGATTACTTCTCGGCGCTTGGCAAAGGAAGATGAGCGGATGGGCGAGAGGCTTGTCGGTGTGAAACCAAAGATCGTCAGGCGTGAGGCAACCAGAGAAAGGAAGGCGCTCGCGGCGGCAAAGCTCGAAAAGGCAATTGAGAAGGAGTTGGTAGAGAGACTGAGAAGTGGAGCTTACGGCGACAAACCCCTCAATGTTGAGGAGAATATCTGGAAGAAGGTTCTCCGAGGGCTAGAGAGAGAAGGTGAAGCAGAGAGAGACGTGGACCACGATGACGAGGAGGAGGAGGACGAGGATGAAGAAGAGATGGAAGAGGAAGAGGAGGACGAGGATGAGGTCGAGTATGTTTCTGGAGATGAGGAACTGGAGGAAGAAGAGCTCGGCGATTTGGAGGACTGGCTTGATGGAAGCGGGGCCAGCGACTTCGAGGAGGACGATGAAGATGACGAAACTGATAGCGAGGACGACGAATCTAGTGAGGATGAGGAACCGGAAGCCAAGAAGAAGGCACCTCTACCCACTACGAAGAAAGCACCTGCCCCCGCCAAGAGGAAGAGAGGGCCAACTCCCCAAAACCCTAGGAAACGTAAGCTCCATACTATTACCTTATCTACCGCTGCTGTAATTATACTAACAAATTATAAAGGTGGGGCGCATATCGAAATCGAATACGAGAATACCGTCCCTCAAGAACGCGAACTAGCTTCCTAGAGCTAAACCTCCTATTGTCAAATTTACATTTACAACTAAAAGTTATAGCACTCGGGCGGGAAAACATTCTTATCAACCAGGCACATGGGTCCGGAGCCTTTTTTGTATTTTCACTTTCCTTTTTTCTGCTTCTTCTGTAAATTAATGAAAACAAACTCGGGACTTTTTTCTGCTGGGATACTTTTCTTGTGTATGAAAACATGAAAAAACCAGAGCATGTATATTCATTTCGGACCCCTTCCTTGACCAGTGCTTTCCAAATAACGTTGACCCGGTCGATGGCCCCCTTTATTTTGATAACCCTGTCAGACTAGACTTGGTTTTGTCTCCCGTACTTATGGGTTAGTTAAGCTACATTTGAGACCCATGTATCCCAACTCTCTCGTTAACAATTCTGTTGCCAAGGCCGAGTGACACAAGGTGATCCACCCATCTCCTGCGCTAGCAGAAATGTTGAACCCATATGTTGCTATATACTTTATATTTGAGCCATTATGGATCTCCAAAAATTCGAGACGCGGTGCAAGTGAGCTCCAAGAATGCTTCCCCGAGTCCCGATTCCTATAAATTGTATTTAGATTGTACTTGGAAAGGCAGACCCTAAAGAAGCTTTCCGCTTCTAATTGACCGACCCCTCGACACGCACCTGCGCCCAACACCCCAACCAAACACGCCAGGAACACACAAATCTATGCGGGGCTACTTTGGATTTCGAAGCCAGGCCTAGGTCCCCGGGTCTAACCAAATAGGGCCGTAGCTACTAATTCATTAAAAGGTTTTAATAGATACAATAAATACGTGATTCAGTGGTGTAGTGGTACGTACACGGGCGCTTGCCATCTCTCGATGATTTGCGCCCATTTTATTTTTCCTGATATGGGGAGGGCGGTAGCAAGAGGAAAGATATCCTTGATGCCACGGTGAGAAAGACCCCGATCTAACAAGCAGGTTGTGGAAGGCGAGCTGTTTTATTCTCATGTAGAGCATGTACATACATACACTGTACACCCGCATGAAACAAAGCCTGCATGCACACTTATACCGAACCCCCAATAATAAAAAAATGACGAGAAGTACTTCACCTACAAGATGAGGAAGAGTGTTTACCACGGCTTCCGAAGTGTATTTACCATCTTGTATGGGCCTTCGTTGGAGGACTTGTCTCCCCACCTTTTTACACATGCAGTCTTTAGTGACGAACGGTGGATCTTAGGGAAGGCTTCGTTCCAGGCTTACAGCTTACGGAGAGCTTGCTTGATTAATCTACAAGACCCCATAACAGCACCTGTATGCACTACACATCAAAGCCCCATCTCCTGAGAATCAATGTTTTACTGGTTGTAGAAGGAAAGAGAAAGACCAGGGCTGGTTGAGTGGGTCACAGACGATCACTCACTCACTCACGCATCAATTCCCTACGTGTAGTTACAGCACTTACCGTCAGAAAGAGGGGGGTGTCTTGTTTGCCTCTTTGTTCACCATTCGTATGAACACTATTTCGATTTGAGTAAATGCTTAGTATTGAAGTGTAGGTTGGGTGCATACGTGAACCTTGGTCATGGGCGATCACTCGGGCTCGAATGTCCCTTCTAGAGCCCCCCTTTCAACGTAAAAAATGAAGACCCTTGAATCTTGAATGCGGGCAGCACCCCCAAGCTTCTGGATTACTTTCTCACCATACCTGCAGGTTATTAGCCACTTACCTTGCCTTTCCTTCCTTCTCTTGACCTTTCATCCACACCTACCTCTCTAAACGCCATCACCAAAGCCGGAGCAGAACTAAAAGAGCGAAAAGAAGCTTACCCACCATGCCAACAATCCCTACACCCCCCGCCTCCCCGCACGCCACTCCCGCCCCCTCCGTCCCCGTCCCCGTGCCCACGACCTTCATCCCCCTCCGCTTCCAGAACCTGCACACCCACTTCCCCCCCATCTTCACGCACCACCGGCCCACCTTCCCCTCCGAAGAAACACTTGTACGGATCGTGCGCGACCTCTTCAGCGCGCCGCCGACACCACTAGACCCAGACCTGCAGCACGCCGTGCTCACCACCATGCTCACGCACAACGTTGCCGCCCCGAACGTGCCGTACATCGCCGAGGGAATCCTGTTTCAGGGCGCGCCCCGCGGCGAGGACAACACCGTTGCGCTGACCGTGCAGAAGAAGACCCAGCTGGTGGAGGGCTTTGCGGCGCTATATGCGGAGGGATTGGCATTTTTGGTGGGGGCGAGGAGTGAAGGTGTAGTTGGTATGTATATCCGTAGTTAGCACGTCATTACCACCACCGCCACCATACCCTCTCCCCCCTCCTGTTACTCTGGTGGCTAACAGCGGGTGGTTTCTATGTAGTCAAAGCCGTCCACCCAACCATGACCACCCCACGCCCCATATGCGCAATCACCCACGCCCACGGGCCCGCCGCCAACCCCCAGCCCACACCAATCCTCCCCCTCGAATCCATCAGGGCGGGCAGCGAGCGCTTCTGGAAATTCCTCACCTACTTCTGGCCACACGAGACCGTTTCCGCCATCCGTGCCTACTGCGCCGACCCCAGCAGTCCCGGGAACAGCATCGTCATGTCCACCACGTGCCGCCAAGCCTGGGACAACCTCGAGTTCAGCCTTCTGCCTGTCTCCGCGACGCCCACGCAGGTAACGGCCCGCTTCCACTGGGCACAGGCGCGGCACCGGGCGCTCAGCGACCATCGCGGACGACCAAAGGTCAACGAGGAGCTGGGTACGTTGGAGTGGAAAGACATGCGCGAGGGGGCAACGCTTGTATTTGAGACAGGGAACAAGACGCCCGGGGCTCCAATGCCAGACGCGGGGCTGCTCTATGTCAGGTCTATGTTAGTGCGGATGGCGGTCGGGATGGAGGTGGCCGTGGCGCAGAGAATGTTGTTTGGTGTGGGACTGAAGGACTGCGGTTGTGAGGATGACGGCGCGGTAGTGGGGGCGGAGGTAGTTATTAAAGGGTGCTGGAAGGGCGTGGATGGGTGGTATGATCGTGAGTTTGCAGGAGCTGGAGTGTTTCCGAAGGTTTGGGAACAGTTTGCGGGGCCTGACTTGGCCGGGATTTAATTTGGAGGAGCAGTCGGCGGTTGCGCCGTGATCGGAACAGTAGAGGAGGTATGGCCAATGAACAAAAGCTCTTTTTTGAAACTTCTGCAGTAGGCTAACATGTCAGTAATATAAAAGTCCAGAAGTTCAAAATATAACCCATAGGAATACATACCTCAAAGGAAATAACCAATAACCCAATAAGCACCAATTTCCCCCCAGAATTATTAGATTCCTATCCTCTTTCTCGTCAATATAGCATTAGATAGCACGCAATACACTCAGTCACTCCCCAGAACGAAAATATTCCTTCGCAAGTATTTACTTTTATTAATCCCCCGAAATAGCTATAATCCCACAAACACCCAGAAAAAGAAGAAAAAGATAGACATATATACACATAATGATTAGCTCAGCCGAACCCTAGAAGAAAGCGAGAAAGGAAAGGGAACAAATAACTGCCATCCAGACCTCCAGCCTCAACAAGTGAGCCGGAAGTGCGCGGATGTATGGAGGTAATGATACATGACGCTAGACATTAGTACACAGACCCGCCCCCTCAAAAGTTCAGCCAGTCCTCAAAATAAACGCAATTACTTGCGCTGACCGGCCCGCCCTCCCTGCACAACGAGAACACCGGGCACCTCCCGCAGGGGCTTTCCGTAAAGCCATTTACACTTTCTGGCTTCCTGACAGCTCTATATGCTGTTCCGCCTACCACCCTCTCGATCTTGCCATCGTACACCAGTACATCTAACAGATTCCTGATGTCGGCCTCTGCCAGGTCCACTTCCGTGAGATTGCTGCTCTTGACCCAGCGGTAGATCTCGTTCTGTGATGGGTAGCCGGTGTACCCGGGAGGGAAGGAGGTGACGGCGCTGCCGCGAACGATACGCGGGAACGACTTTGAGGTGATGAACTTTGAGATTGCCGTCAGAAGCTCGTTGATGAACTCGTTGTCGAGTTCGGCATCGGTGAACCAGGGCCCGCCGGTCACGTCGATGGAGGGCGTGAGCTCGTAGAGCATGTAGATCTTGCGGGCGGGATACTAGAAGGCGGCGGGTATTAGCTTGTGCGGTGGATTTGGCGGGGCGTAAAGGTTTTCGATGGGCAGTCTGTCAGTGCAACATACTCAAGTAGAGATTGAAAGAGAAACTCGTTTCGAGTCCCAAGACACGTGGTCTTGCGTTTCAATGGTAGCTCAAATAGCATAACCGCAGTAGAAGTAGTGGGTGGTGGTGGTGGTGGTGATGATGGTGGTGTGGTATGTTGCCTGCCCCCCAAGCTTCCGGGGAGGAGGTTAGAGCGCAGACTTAGAAGAAGCTTACCTTGACCGACTTGATTGCCTTCACATAGCGCTTGCCCTCCAGTCCCTTGAGCGCCTTATTCATGGTAGTCGTGTGCATATTCGTCTTTGCCTTGAGCGTCTTTGTCCAGATACCCTCTCTAGCAGCCTCCTGAATGTATCCATAAAGGATCTCCTCGTCGCCCGACATATTCTTCACCCTTCACCACGCCGTCAGTCAGCTAATGAGCACTAGCCCAATTTCGGTGGGGAGAGAGCAGCAAAAAACTTACTTATCCGCATAGTCTCTCGCCGCAGCCTTAAATAGCGTCTGATTTCCCTGTGTCATGGCGCTGAGGGAGCGCGTGCGTAGCAGCTCATTGAGCACACGCTGCGTCACCTCGAGATTGCTCTTTCCCGGGACCATCTCCTGCAGCTGTGAGATGGAGAAGAGGAAGCCCGTTGGTGCCTGCAGACATTGCTCATAGACCGAGGCAGCGAGCGTATCGATAGTGGACTGGGGAACTTGGGCGGCCATTGTTTTCTCCTTCGGGTTTTTGGTCCTGGAGTGGGAGCGGGTGGAGCTGAGAATTTTGGTTTTTTTGTGGGATGACTCGGACTCGATGAATGGGTGCGAGTGACGCAGAAAGAAATAGAAATATTTGTGGGCCGGGTAATGAATGGACGACAGGCATGGGTCCGATAAGATAAGGTGCGATAAGATAAGCTTTTGCAACTCTCCCATCCACTAAGAATCTCATAGGTCCCAGCACCGTAGACCATCCTAGACCGCGCATGCTCAGGCTCTGGTGAGGCTTGAGGCGCTCACATACACTACACTTCCTGTTGAAGTAGCACCAACGGATGCTCAGATGATATTGCGTACGGGCTTGATAGACAAACAGGAGAGCTCTATCGATGCCGATGTCAATGACTGAAACTAGTATAAGTCAAAGACCGTAGTGTCAGTCAAGAGACCATCAATCAAGGGGACTTCTGCGTGTATCCTCCCACGTGTTTGAAGCTCACTCTCCGGCGAATAGCTAACCCTCATTAGTAACCCCTTTAGCCCAACAACTTTGCTGCTTGCTCACCAGTGGCCCAGTCTCGCCATGCCATTGCCCCACAGAGCAATATACTGTGTTGTAATGGGTGTTGCTCCCGAGCACAGCCAATGATTGTACCAGGACCTTGTGTCCGATACAACACATGTATATGACTGTCTTATATGAATATCTGTACTCAAGGTTTAGGTCTGGTGCACACTCTTTATCCTATAGCATTAAAATTTCAAAACACTGTTCTCTTCCTATGCGAGTGATAATCCATGACGCAATAACTACAGCTGGGTAACTACATGACTCCCTCACCATGAACGGCAAAACTGTCTAGGGGAGAGATGAACACGGGGCTAGACTATATCGAAGCTCATTCAGGGCAAAGGTACCATCAGCCGAGTCAATGGTCAATGCTTTTTACTGCCCATCAGGTTTTTTTTTTTTTTACTCTAGTGATACATGCATGCCCAAATTAATTACATGCAATCCATCCATCTGTAGCGGCCCTCTCGTTACGTGCCTTACTTACCATTACCATTGCCGGGGCTCAATTCCTAAGTCAAAGGTGCGATATCACCACTATTTCTAACCCGTTACATATACGTATGCTGCAGGTACTTCCCGCATGATTGCCCAAATACCAGGCAGAGATCGTCGGTCGAGCAGTGCGGTACCGTGCGATATTCCATTTCCATAGGAGCGTGAGTTCAATCTAGAGTATACCACGACACAAAACGTTAGGAGCTCCAATAACCCCCCAAACGGATGATCAGGCACTTCTTTTTTTAGGGCACATATTTTGCTACAGGTTCAGAGAGCACCAAACAACAAACAACTCCGTACTAAATATAAAAAAAAAACCGTTCATCAATATTACCTACACTAAAAACGTCCAACTACTCGGAAAGACAAATTCCTCTTCAAAGATCCTCCTGACCTGCTCAAGTACAAACCTCTCCACCTTCCCCACATTCTTCAGGACTTGTTTCCCCTTGCCCTTCTCTCCAATCTCGCTCTCTACCTTGATCTCCTTGAGTAAGCTCGGCCCTCCACTTAGCTCCTCCCCACCGACAGCGCCACCACGCTCATCATCCAAGAAGCAGAAGTGCGCGCGCCGGCGGATGTACGCCAGACACGCAAGGCCGTCAAACTTGCAGCCAGTGACGACGAGGCGCACGGGCAGGGCGGCGAACGCGCTGACGGGGTACTCGAGCAGCAGCTCGGCCGTTAGCTCTAGCCGCACGTCACCGGCGTAGCGCACGCGGGAGATGATCTGTGTGTCCTCGTCTCGCGGCTCGCGGAGGCGCGGCAGCACCGATGCGGCGGAGGAGCGGCGGAGAGGTGAATGGCCATCGTCGTCGTCACTGTTGTTGTGGTGGTGGGAGGACGACGACTGCAGTGGTGGAGGTGTTGTGGGATCGCCGGCGTTCGGATTGGGGGAGGAGTTGCCGCCGTGGTCGGAGTCTGCAGTTGAAGGTGGGGAGGGAAAGGAGCCAGTCGATGCAGCGGTCCTGGATGTGCGTGGAGGGATGATTGATGGGGGAGGCGAGACGAAGGCGGAGAGAGTGGGGGTATTGCTTCCGGCGGTGAAGCCAGTAGAGAGCGCGGAATGAAAGTAGTGAAGGTTCGAGCTGCTCCCCGCACGGTTGAAGAGCGGCGTCGAGACCCCCGTCACGCCAACCCGCCCCGGAAACGTATCCGGAATCCCTGGCGAGAATGCCCCACGGAAGCCCGCAATCGCGCCGGGCCCACTGGCCCGCCCCCCGTCGAGCGAGTACGGTGGCGGTTGTATGCTCGGTGTACTCGGCGCGCTCCCGGAGCCATCATTGCGGCGCTCTCTGCGCCGGCGCTCCCGTTCCAACTTCAATGAGTACGCCGCGTCGTCCTCGCCGTCCGAGTCGCTCTCGGCATAGTCGTCTTCGTCCTCCTCGTAGAACTCTGGGTAAGGGTCGCAGATCTCCTTGATCTCGATGTCAGGTGGGACTGTGCCAAAGGTGAAGGAGTGAACCTGGACGGATTTGATGAACTTTGGGAATGGGATAGTCTGGAACTTGGCATGAACAAAGTCACGGACTCGTTCAGCGTAACGGGCACCGTCAGGGCCTGCGGTAAGGGTTTCCCAGTTTAGGTCTATTGACATGAGGAATATATGTATATAGATAGAGTAGAGGTGGGTGTTGATTAGACTCTTCAAGATGTGTAAAGCTGTTGTACCTACATGACATGGGGAGTTGTTAGTGATTGTTGGGATAAGCGTCATGCGGTCGTGTTTTCAATGCTTGGTCATGCACGGGCCATGAGGTGAAGAAAACCGTACATGAGTTTTAAAAATTAACGAAGGCGCATGCAGAGTAGAGCACATGTAATTACATGTATCTATGTCGTCTTGTTAGTTGTTGATTGGATTTGAAACCCGGTGGTGTCTGCCTGATCTGTGCAGCATGAGACATCACTCGGGGACACATTCTGACAATCCACCCACCATTGATTGATTGATTGATTGATTGATTGATTGATTGATACTTCATCCACCAGAGAGTAGTGTAGCTTACCAAAAGATGTGTGGTGCTGGTGCTGCTGCCCAAGAAAGTAATAGTGGTGGAGGGAGAGTGATTCTTGATTCTTGAGGTGGCCGAGAGTCAAAGAGTTGGTTGCATGTAGTAGAAAGATACACGTATACACGGCGGTCTCTAGAAGGGAGAAAGACCACCCTGGCCACAGACCAGACCATTTTGTCCAACTCTCTCAAGTACACAAATTAGATTAACACCAGAAGTAAAGGGGCCACCATAACCGTGCGGTGAGAAGCTGCGGTGGAGGTGGAGGTGGAGGTGGAGATATGCAGGTACTTAATTGGTAGTCGAGTCTCGTTCCCACAAGACTACCTGTATGTAAATAGATAATTGGTATACCGCGTGCATCTTGTAATTCTACCAATGATTCTAGGCAAAGGAAGGAAAGTCTCCTACTTCCTAATTCCAGTCTTCTCACCTCATCTCTCTACTCTCCACACACACACACACCCGCATCACGATCAATCACTCGCTTGAATTATTCCGCTCATATATATAATCATGCTCAAAATAAAAATAAAAACGCTGCCTCATTCTACAAGCCATAAATATAACCCCCCGGCCAGCTACTTAAGCATAAAGGAAAGTCTCTCTCACCAAAAAATACCTCTATACAATCATTCCACTACGCTGACTCCTCCGTAAACATATCCCTCATCAATGCATCCTCGCAGCTGCCCAGATCCGGCGGCTTCATCCCATACGTGCCCTCATACACAAAAATACTCAAATTATTAAAGAACGGCCTTAGAATATCCGTCTTTACGTCTGCACCGCTCCTCTCCAGCTCCCTAATCCTCTCCCCCGTCAGCCACGGCCTCCGTTTACTTCCAACCACCGTATCGCTCTGCAAAGACACCGACGGCAGCTCGTTCGCAACTTGATCTACAAGCGCAGCAGGTACCCAGCCGCTGGGGCGGTATACAGCCTCGATGGTGTCAGTGACAAAGAGCCACTCATGGAGCTGAAACTCGTCCGGCGCAATGACGAGCAGGGTGTCGAGGAGCTTGCACGCCTGGAGGATGGTGGCGTCCGTGTAGGTGCCGTTGTTCTCGTCGTCGGGGAAGAGGGCGGAGAGAGCGGACTGGAGCTCGGTGTTGATGAGGGGCCAGAAAGAGGCGAGGTGCACGGGTGATGTCTGGAGCGCGAGTGCACGAAAGACCATATAGACCTCGCCTCGTGTTACGGAGGACGGTGAGGTTACGGCGGTGGCGGAGAGGAGCTCGACTAGCTTCTCTTCGAGCTCTTTGAGGTTGATAACGAATGTGTCCTTCTCAGCGGCGAGGATGAGGAATGCGATGCGTCGGAGGTTGAGTTGCGTCTTTTTGTCGGCCTCCTGGCGGGCGGATGTTGCACCCACGCCGAATAGTACGCCTGCAGTTGTTGGTGGGGTGATTCTTCCTAGTAGATCGGTCATGCGTTCGCGGTCACTGAGAAGATATTGCCTCACAAGAGGAACCCAGCCTTCCCTTACCAGTGGTATTGAGGAAGAGAAGAACTTTGGATCCAACAAGGCATCAGAAAGCTCCTTTTTCCAGGCTTTTTGGTTGTTTTGTAGTCGTGTAAGTTGGTATAAAAGATCCAAGACCCCGGGAGTGATATTCTGAGGGAATGCTTTTGACCTAAATGTTGGGCCGATAACGCTTGTGGATATTGTGACAGATGCAGCGACAACCCGGTCGTGCTCAACCAACACCTTACGCAGTTCTGGAACGATCGTTGCCAGTATTGCTACAATGTCATCTGGGGAAGCTCTTCCTCGACTAATCCTTTCGTTGCCACCCTCACTGTCGACTTGCTTCTCTCCGTTGGAACCTGCAACAGGTGCTGGAGCTTCTAGAAGATTCTGTCCCATGGGTCTTGCGGTAAACGCAGCAGTCAAGAGCCGCAGGAATAAGTCCTAAATCCACATTAAAATCAGAACGAATTTTTACCAAGAATTCAAAAATAATAATAATAAAAATGAAAGTGGGGGTGGAAGGGCTACAAACTCCCAATTCCTTCCTCATCCTTTTCTGTTCTCCGAAATTCGTGTTATCAACCTTCTCTCCCAATATCGCAGTAAAGCTTAACAGACTTGGCAGAGTTTGTCTATGGGGGAATGGGTTTGTCAGGACGTCCCTTAAAAAGACCATGCAATCTGCCCAAATTTCATCCATCGCATCATCCTCTAAACTTCGAGCGTACTCTACTAAAAACACAACCACCTCCAAATCACTAAGTTCCGCAGTTAGTGTGGATTTTCTGTTCGGATCTAGGGCTCCTGGGTTCGTCCTCGAGTATATTGCGTTGAATATTGCCGGGATCGTATGTTTAGGCCTTGAGCCATCAAGAACATTAATGAGTTTAAATATGCTCGCCATTTTCTTATTCCTAGTGTCGATTCCCACGGAGTCTTTTGCGGGCCACAGCTCGATTAAGGTTTCCAGGCATTCCAACGTTTCCGCCGCAAAAAGATGCTCCAAAATCCTTCTGGCACGACCTCTCATTCGGACGCTAGTGTATACCCAGCTGTCTTTGCTACCGGAGTCGAGCATTGGCTCGCCCTCCCCAACAGGAGAATTCGCATCGCCCCAACTCCAGATGGCGTAGCAGCTCTTCACAGTGTCCTGGAAACACAAGAGCACAGTGAGACGGTTATTTGCAGCCGCACTTCTGTTCTGTGGGCTTTCCACAGCGAAAACACCACTAACCATATTTCCGAAGAAGCCCCCAGTTGTCTGCGCATCAGGACTTTTTGGACCAGCAGTTTTGATTTCTTCTGTAAGAAGTTTATCATGAGCTGCTGCGAGAATTTGTTCCAGACCATTAAGCAATGCCACTAGGGTCCCCTCTGGGCTCTTTGCCTTGAAAACTATACCGCGATGCTCCGCCTCCTTGAAGACTTGTTTGAGCGCCTCAAAAGTTTGCCTAATTTGCTCGCACAGACATTCCACCAAGGGTATTAGAATCTGAAATATTACATTCTCCAGCAGTGGTAAACACTCAGTCAAGAAATTGATCCAGCTGTCGAGTACTGGTCTGCCACTTGGGCTTGAGAACCCGCCTACGAGACATTTTACTAGCTGTTGTGGAGGTTTGGCCTGGGGTGGCGGGGGGTTTGCTTTCTCCGGGTCCTGTATAGACGTATTTGAACGGTTACCCTTAACACTCCCGGAGTGCATCTTCAGCTGGCCTAACTGACTCGTGGGCCGCATAAGAGATAATTTCAAGGTTGCAAATAGAACATCAAGTAAGGAAACCTGTACAAAGGTATCCTTGGTTTCTATCGCAGATATCAATCGAGCAGTGAGAATGTTCTCCAGCTCCAGTTCTGCGAGTGGTTTGGCATAAACGCTAAGGAGTAAACGGTGAAGTACTTTTAACGCCGTCCGGTGAAGTCGAGAGACACTTTGATTGCCATCTCTATCGCTCGCGTCACCGTCAATGGCCCTGATTGTAGCCTTGACAAAAAATGTTTGTAGAGGCATATCCTCCTCCCCATAACCATCTATCAAGATATTAGATCTCCGAAATGTGTGTAAAAGATAGGTGGAAGAGCAAGTTTCTCACTTTCGGCCAAGGCTATCAGTCGTGTTTCGTCAGTACTAATAACTGACTCATTCGCCAATGCTGCCATTACGTTAGGTGTCGAGTATTGCAAGACATTTGACAAGGTCTGAAAATAGTATGTAGCCACTTCGAGATCGTCGTTTTCACTGTACACATGCCTCTGAAGCGGCGCACCGTTCGCATCTCGTTGCCCGGGGTCTTTCAGAAAATCTAGCCCAAGTAGCTTCGAGACAAATACGCTGAATAACCTGTTGCTCCAGAACATCGTGAGTTACTGTAGACCCCCACAAGGTGATCCTCGAATATACCTATTTAGACTTCCTAGATTCTGTAGCCATCCCCTGGCAAACACAGCCATTTCTAGTCCATCATCTACAAGTGAGTCCAAAAATAAGAGTAGTGGCCTAGTTAAAACCATCTCAGGCCCACCTCCACCAATGTAGCCCATGCTATGTGTCCACAAAACCCCAAACTTCCGACCCTGTTCAGCACTCCTAAAAGAATAAATCCCGCCGATATCTCCTTCAGTCATGACGGTCGCAACAGCAGCTTCGATTCTTCTATCTCCAAGAACAGTCTGGAGGTTCCACATGGCTTTTACTGCTTCTACATGGAATTTTGGTGTATCTGGTGAAAGATAATCCCAGATGTTTTTCACAATCGGTAGAATTAATGAGTCGATTATCTGTGCTGAGAGATAACCCTTAACATACATAGCAGCTACCACATTAGCAATCCCTTGAAGGGCTGCAAAGGAAATGCTTTCGGAGGAAAGTGTCTTCAGGAAAGATTCGATGAAATGGGAGTACTCGCGTGATCCTGGAAACTTGGGCGTTTTCTGAATGACGTTGACTAGTAGTTGACAGCGGAAACCAACATCGGGTTCGTCCAGTGCAGTTTCTACGGCTGTAGCTGCCTCCCGTAGTATTAATTGTCCAATAGTTTTCATAGAAAATGGTGGAGCAGATTCTGAGCTGTTGTTTGTTTGCCCCTTCTTGTAAAATTTTCGGATTTTCTTTCGGACTTCCTCAATCTCAGTATCTTCAAATGTCTCATCAGAAGCCGTGCTCTTGAACACTCGTTCAGGAACCAGCTGCCACAACTCTTCTGTAATCTGAAATCCTCTTGCCTTCAACCCTCTCCCTCCAGTAGTATTTGCTCTCAATTCAACTAGCACAGCCAATACTAGCAAAGGAGCATGAACCAATACCATCTCTTCTTCGCTCACATTAAATGTTCTTATAACAAAACTTACACCCTCTAGCATTTCCTCTCCGTTGCTTCCATCATCAGCGGAAAATGCTGACAGGACTTTCTCCAGGATCTGCTCCCAGATAAGCGAAGCCTCGACTCCATCGAAGAACATCCTGGCACTCCTTAGGACCTCAGAATAAACCTCCTTGCTGGGCGCAGATTTTTCATATTGTCGGACACTTTCGACAACTGGCAAAAAAAGCTTTGGGACAACCAAAGACCCAACTTCCCACCTGTCCATCAACGATAGACATATTCTGTAAGGTTTTGCGCGTTCCGCCGCACTAGTATCTTCCGCACAATCCAGCATTTTAATCAACCCCCCAACAAGCGAATTAAGCCCATATTTGTGTAGATAACCTTTGTCCCTTTGATCCTGGCCTTCTGGGCCCAGAAACCACGCCCAAAGTCTTCTGTTCAGGCCCATGTCCTTCCTCAACACTACTCCGGCTGCCAAAGTTACCAATAACTCGAGGTCAGGTTTGCTTACTCTCTCTTGGAGAATCCTACAAGAAAGAGGCAGAGATCCAACCAGCAAATCAAGGAATCCACGCTGGACTAATAGCTGCTCGTCACCTAACCCAGCACAAAATGCCCGGACTAGAAGACCTGGCTCAGGGTTTACCAAAGCCTCTGCCTCACTACCTTTACCATCGTCCAGTGCTATGTCATGAGTGTCTTCTGGAGCCTCCATCTTCTTTGACTCGTCTAATGTTGGAAGTCTTCTACCCAAAAATGCTAGCGCCCCCTGGCGCCTTCCTGGGCTAGTAATGGTGGCCAATAAAAAGCACTGCCAGAAATATGCATCATCCCCAACTCCATTCCTGATTCCATCCATTAAGGCCAATGTTCTGTCGAAATATTCGCCCCCTTCCTCGTCTATTCCTGGAAGCAATGATAAAATAAGGCTCTTGAGTGCCGGTCGTAATGAGGTGGAAAGTGGTAGATAAAACTTTTCTAAAAGGGTGAGGTAATGGGGTTTGAGTGTCAAAGATGCATACGAAAGGACTGGGGTTAATCCAGGAGTCCATAAAGACAAATCTTGAGCTAATCCTTCGCGCCCGATCATGTTGAAAATATATGAATAGACTTCTATTGTTTTTTGGTGAACTCCGGATGGTAATTGAGGGTTAAGACATTGGGCAAGTCGCTTCGCGATAAGATTCTTTGAGGGTATGAGTGGGAGCGAAGGATAGGATTGCAGTGCCTATTATTTCACATGCATCCTCTGCATTGTCAGATTCTGGTTTTCGGGAATAATAGCATAATTTATGGTTTTTTTTTTGGTGGTAACCTTTAGTAGTCGCCCTAAAAATGATATATAATCTGCCCATTCTTGTAAAGTATAGCTTTCAAATAAAGATAGTGCACGGTCGATATTTGTAGAGTACCGTTTGTATTTGGGATCTTTCCTGGTAATATCTATATCGATTTAGGCATATTAGCTGTATTTCTAGCACTTATTAGCCAGAATACGAACCATCATCGTTCCGAAGCCGTGACCGTGGTTGTGGCGATGAGCGACCGGAGCTCAATGGGGATGGTATTCGAGATCCAGTTTCAAGAGACATAGGGAAGCTTCGACGGTGTGCACCTAAGGATTCTGGGAGCTTCACCAACTCAAAGGCATCACACGTGTGCATGACGTGGAATCATACAGGGTAACTAGAAACCTAAGTTACCCTACATTCCTTTCTTGCCTCACTTGTTCCCGCCGATGGTTAGATGTGACCGCCCGCCGAATGCTAAAATCTGTTTTTCTTACGAAGAGCTACAGACGCCACAAGGAAATATTGCGCTCAAAATTATCCTTTAGAACTCTATTCAGAATTACATATGGAGATATATGAATGATAGACCTATGCATTTTAAAGTGGGTTAATATTCGCGGTCTAACTCATACATACATGTACTTGCGTTTAGAAGGGTCCGAGTGATAATTTATGAAGGCCACCTACGAAACGGCACGTGGCATATAACAAAATCCATAACAAGATTGTAGTTTGATGTATGCACCAGAAAACTGTTAGAAATATAAAATTATAGTACCAAGCCTAGCCTCGCTCCAAGTATAGTGGCGACAAGACCATGGCCATCAGGCACAATAGAGTGCGGGGACAACAATTGCTTTTGTATAAATAGCTTAGCTAGGGGGGGGGGGGGGCCTTGAGGTAAAGTCGGTTGTGTCTATAAGGCCAGAGCGACAAGAAGGAAGAGCGCACAGAAGTAATGCATCACCAACGCCTAACAAGATTAATTTTGACCTCTCCATCGCTGCTCATAAAGACCCAAAGCTACCAAAATATTTGTTAGATTATGGGAATCAGTCATATTATTCCATTCTAGTTTTTCTATCCAATAAAAGCTATTAAAATCCACTAGCACCGGGTGCCTGAAAATGAATATGTTAGTTGAGTCGATAGTAATGAAAGCAGGGAGATATCTCGCCTTTTCATCTTTTTTCAAGCTTAAAAGCATTTCCCGGAACCTTGACTTGTCGCCCTTTCCAGAACGAGCGCCCTTTTCAGTCAAATCGACTAGCTTGGCGATTCTTTCCCAAGCTGTACCACCGGAAGTCATATTCTCACGGGAATCCAGGAATTCCTGCGCTTCTTTGCTATTCATTGGACAAAAGATCAGTCTATTTCAAGGAAATGAACATATCCTAACACAAGGCTTGACAAACCGGGTCTGCTCGATAGCTTTGTCGCGTTTGGAATTATAGTTCTCGTAGAAATCGTCAACAGCACTTTGGGCTTTCTCTATGGTTTCGCGCTTGCGCGTCTCTGACAGCTCATCGCGGCGCTGGATCTCAAGGGTTTGACGCTCGCGCCATTGTCTAAGTTGCGCACGCTTGAAATTAGTTATTTTACTCCTTAAGATAGCGGGAGGGAGGGGGTAACCTAGTAACTTCGGGTTCCTCTTCGGTCTCCATGCTCATCCCGGAATAAGTGTTATGCCCAGGAAGGTATGGTTCGGATGTTCCAGTAATGACACCGCCAGGTCCAACCATCTTTAGACTATCGTTAGCTTATCATACGTCCTCCAAACAGCAAAGAGAAGTAAGACATGAGTTGCACCTCGTTATTATCGAATGTTGCCATGTCCGGAAAGCTTCTTGTAAACTGATTGGCGGGATCGGCTTCTCCGCCAGCAAGCAGGTTGTTATCATCAGCGGTAGCAAAGTTTCTGGCCTCATCTCCGAGAAGTTTGTTTTCGCGGCTTATGAAATCATCACCGTCGCCGAGTCCGAGATCTAGAGGGTTGGCTCCAGGTTGGCCAACGGGGGCTTCGTCGAAGTCTTCAAGGGCAGGGAAGTGAGACATGTTATTCAAAGACTGTTTGAATTATCCCGGAAGTTTATATCAGGAGGGGTATTGTGTTGAAGGTGGGTGGATTGGTGGAGCGAATGATAATTTCCTAGGAGCTCTCGTGTCTTTGAGCGTTAAGCACACATGTAAGCAGCTTCGTGTGGCAGTGACTGCTGACAAAGATAGTGTGGCTTAAAAAGATTTGACTAGCGTGTCTATCTCTTTCTGGACCGTTGATGGAACATCACTGACCATCTTCTTTAACACGCAGCAGCTAACGCAACATCAACAACCACAACAGTACTCAAGCGTGTGTGTGATTCGTCCTTGAACGCGCTTTACAGCTTTTTCTTTCGATTTTCACCTAGTAGTACCTTTAGTAGCCTCGGTGAACCAACATGTCCGAGTATGCAACCCCCTGCCGACAGATGGTGCTCATTGAGCTGCTACTCTTGTTAAAATTGCCCTAACGTTCGTGCGCAGGCAACCGAAGCAGTACGGAGTTACGCCGCCCATCACTGTGGCTGGGCCTACGGACAAAGAGATCGAGCGCAATCAGACTCTTATCGAAGAGCTCAAGAAGCAGGACAGTTTCGAGAGTCAAGAAGAGAGCGCGAAAAGGTACGTTCAAAGCGCGCTTGTTAGTTTGATATTTGCGTCTAACCGAAGATATATATAGAACCCAAGTCTTGGTCGCGCTCCAATCATTAACCGAGAATTTTGTGAGGAAAGTATGCATTGGGAGAGGCATGCCTGACCATATCGTGAAAAACTCTGGCGGAAAGATCTTTACTTATGGGAGTTATCGCTTGGGGGTATACGGACCAGGCAAGTCATTTAACGTTCTAGAGTTACTCCTTTGCAAGCATTCCGAACTTTATTAACCTTTGCTTGCTTTGCTTCTACTATAGGATCTGATATTGATACACTTCTTGTTACTCCTGCCCATATCAGCCGACATGACTTCTTCACCACTCTGCCGCCAATGCTTCAGGAACTGAACCCCCCACCAGAAGATCTCTCGATAGTCCCCGATGCCTATGTCCCCATCATCAAATTTGAACTCCAGGGGATTTCAATAGATCTCATTTTTGCCCGGCTGCCAAACATCAATTCGGTGCCGCGGGATATGGTTTTGAATGATAAGGAGCTCCTGAGGGGGTGTGACGAAGTCAATTTACGCTGTTTGAACGGATGCAGGGTTACTGATGAAATTCTTGCTTTGGTACCTAAAACTGGGGTGTTCAAAATGGCATTAAGAGCTATCAAGTTGTGGGCGAAAAGTGAGACCACTTCCTTACCGTCGTAAAGGCAAACCTATCTAATATACACAGGACGCGCCATCTATGGCAATGTGATTGGCTTCCCTGGTGGTGTTGCTTGGGCAATGTTGGTCGCTAGGATATGCCAGCTCTATCCAATGGCTGTCAGTTCAGTCATAATAAGCAAATTCTTCAAGATCATGGGTAGTTGGACCTGGCCACAGCCTGTTCTTTTGAAGGGTATCGAGGATGGGCCTTTGAATGTACGAGTATGGAATCCAAAGGTACATCTATCCCTTCCCTTTAGAGCTACGCAGTCATTGATTAGTATATTTGCCAGATATATACTTCTGATCGTAGTCACCTGATGCCTATTATCACACCTGCGTATCCTAGCATGTGCGCGACGCATAACATCACTAAATCCACCAAAACGATCATAATACGCGAAATGTCTAGGGCCAATGAAGTTGTCAACAAGATTATGATAGGCACTGCTAGCTGGGACAGCCTCTTCGAACGTCATAGCTTTTTCACCAATGGTTACCGCTATTATTTGAGCGTCATTGCATCGGCCAAAGGCAAAGAGCAACTACTAGGGTGGTACGCGATATCAATGCAAGTCTCTTTCTCTGAAAATACTACTAACCTTAGGCAGGTCCGGGCTGGTGGAATCCAAACTACGTCATCTTGTGATGAAACTTGAGCAGATTGAAACGATCAAACTTGCACATCCTTTTAATAGAGGATTTGATAAAGTTCATTTTTGTGCCACAGAAGAGGAAGCAATCAGTGTTGCCCATGGAGAAATTCGGAGCGTGGGCAACCATGACGGTGTAAAGACGGCCGAGACTGACCTCAAAGACCAAAATACAGATAGCGAGTCAAAAGAAGAGGACGACTCAAAGGTAAAGGTCTACACAACTACTTACTACATCGGCCTAGAGATCAACACCGGTAAGTCTATATTTACAGAGGTCAGTTTTTGTGGGGATGTGGTACTCACGTCGTGCAAAGAAATTTCCAAACAGATCGATATCTCTTGGGCTAGCCAGGAATTTTACGACATGTGCAAGAACTCGGAGCAGTACAATGTCGAAGAACAGAGTATCAGCATCGCCTTAACTCGCAAGTAAGTGCACAAGTCTTCTTTTCTAAAAAAAGAAGGAATCGCAATAATTGATGTTCGTGTGCTAATCAAATTTCTTATGTCCGTACAATAGCTATGAGTTGCCTGATGATGTCTTCCAAGCTGGAGAGACGAAACCCGTGAAACAGACCAAAAAGAAGATAATCAAAAAGAAAGTTAATGCCGTGGCTAATGGCAACGGAAAGAAAAGAAATGCCGATGAGGTACGTATGGACCGGCTAAGATATTGTGTTTGCTTTTGCCTTTCCGCGAGAAAGGGGAGGAGAAGGAAAAGGAAGTATCACAGGGATAGAGAGCGGTCAGTTTTGAGCTTAGTGAAGGTGGTTGTATTAAAAACGGGGCTCTGCGGGACAAAAGCTACCGAAGCTACGAAATCCTTGTCAAATTCCAAAAAAAAAGAAAAAACTGTTACGCTGAAAATACTGCGCAAGAACTCCTCCCCTAACACGGGTGAAATGACAAATGGCGGCACTGGTTTTTGTATGGTATTTGCTAAGATCCTTCACACTTAGGAACCGATCGGCCACGACGGAAAAAGACAACAATTACAGCATCAGCAAACTGTCGTACAAGCCTAATGCTTGTTGCTTAATATCGTGCGAGATTCCCCACCCTACCTTTTGTTTTCTTTCTCTCTTCCATACCCACATTTCTCACAGCCTCTCATGGAGGGCTGTGTTGCTTTTGCATGGTACTTCTAAAGGCGGTTTTACATGATTGGGGTTTCCTGCATGGTGGCTCAGTTTGCCCACGACAATGCCGCTCGTGGACGTATAGGTTCTGATTATTCGGCATGTTATTCAGTGACACACTAGGCCCCCGGATATTCTCGATAATTTCCCCTCTTCTACTTCTGTTTCCCGGGATCACTACTTGGCGTTTGGACAGCGACATATTCAGCGACATACTACCAATACAGGTGTTTGAGTCTGCGATATAACCTTCCTTTTGATTCACCGTATATTCTAGGAAGATTCTCAATACACATTTCTGATTGGAGCAGCGCACAATTATCGACGTCTGCAATCTTGGAGTTTTTCCATTCCTCAGCTCCCCATCGCTCTTTGAATTTTGTCAGGGCAGCTAACAAGATTATAAACTTTACGATTCTTATCTACAAAAAAAATTTCACATTAGCTGCACCACTTACAAAACCTTGACTTTCCGCTGTTTCCTTTCGTTTTTCTCCTTCATTTTATTTTTATTTTCGGAAAATACCCTTCGTTTTAACCTGCAACAGTCATGCAACGGGGAGCGCAAGAGATACATCTTAAAAGGGAAAGATTCCTAAGCCCCATGTCCTATATGAACCGACCGCCAGAAGGACATTTTGCTTCCGTATAGGCGGAGGGTCAATTTGAAGGACTCAACACTCTTCTATGATACTATCGGAGGTTACAGGGCTGGGATAGTGCAAAGCCACTTTATATTTGGTCATACTTGTCTGCTGCGTTGTATTATCCAGTTTTGGGGCTGGAACCTTTTTCTTTCTTTCAATTATGTTCTATGACTTTAATCATAACTTCTTTTTCGTTTTTATTTTTTTCGGTTTTCTGGTGAAAAGGGTTGTCACTTCACTTTACCGGGAACATCATCCAAGAGAGGTGCTGGGTGCTTTTGAGGAAAATTAGATAACATGCTGTAAATTAGCACGATTAACCTAGTATTGTGTAGCATCACCGTATACAGAGGGAAAGCACTAGAGAATAAGCCCTGTTTTAAAACAAATACCATATCCAAGAATATTATTAAGTCCGAAAAGATTAAAGAGTAAGACTCCATTTGACGCGGAGGGAGGCCTTATTATTGGCAGCAGGACACAAGCGGGGAAACTAATAGGAAAATATTGCTCCCACTCCCACTAGTCCCATATAGAGTAAGTAGGGTCTTGTTGGTTTGTCAAAGATTCACATTGGAAAGGCCGCCGGAGTTGTGAGAAGCGGAATTAGCCCCCTCGGAATAATTCCCGGGCCCATCCCACGCATGGAATCTTGTCCGTGTGGGGTCTCGGCATTAATACATTTATCCGGTTCATGGCAGATCACTCGATCAAAATAATATGTCGAATCCGGGATTCCATAGGTTAAATAGAGTGTTTCATATTACATACATGTTACATCTTTCTTTTTCCCACTTAAAATTTTGCAGAAGCTACAATTTACTCCCGGCCTGGTTGAATTCACTCATCTAGGGCACAGGGCTATGATCCTTGCTTAGCTTAAACGCGGGTAGCGTAAACTCCCCTCAGTTCGAATTTTACCGGTAGTGGGGCTTGTTTGCATTTGTACCTCACTAGATTCCACAACCCCTCTATTTTATCTTGCCCGACGCATCTCATTCTATTCGACCTCAGCGGATACCTTTGATAGAATTTTAGATACCCAGCTTTATACCTATATTTTTCACAATGTCCTACGGAGAGCTCGACAATCTTTGCATCAACACGATTCGTGTTTTGTCTGTAAGTTGATACCTCGTTGTTACTGTTTTACCCCACCTTAGCCATTTAGAGTAATGTTACATATACATTGCCTTTGGTTTAAAAAACCTTTAGAAAAGTTTCTGAACTACCAATTTTTAAATGCTAACAGCTATCTATATTAGGCCGACGCTGTTGCAAATGCAAACTCCGGGCACCCTGGTGCTCCTATGGGAATGGCACCGGTTTCTCATGTTCTTTTCAATAGATTCATGAGATTTAACCCTAAGAACCCTGACTGGATCAACAGAGATCGATTTGTCCTTTCGTAAGTTCTCCTTATAAAAATACATTTAATTTTTCATTTCCCTCGCACAGTTCTGTTGAGCTCCTTTGAGTTATTGTGGTACAATGCTAATTATTTACTGATAAAGAAACGGTCACGGATGCATGCTCCAGTACTCATTGCTGCACTTGTTCGGATATGACATTTCTATGGACGACTTGAAGCAATTCCGTCAAGTTGGATCCAAGACTCCCGGCCACCCCGAAGCTGTAAGGTATTCTTAGAAATATAGAAAATTAAGACAATTAACAAATCCAATAGGCCGACACCCCTGGTATTGAAGTTACCACTGGTCCTCTTGGACAAGGTTTCGCTAATGCCGTTGGTCTTGCCATCGCCCAGGCACATACTGCTGCCATCTACAACAAACCTGGTTACGACCTGATTGACAACTACACTTACATGTTCTTCGGAGACGGGTGTCTCATGGAGGGCATTGCTGCCGAGGCTGCCTCTACCGCCGGCCACTTGCAGTTGGGTAACCTGATTGGTATCTATGACGACAATCACATCTCTATTGTACGGACTTCTCTTGATCCCAGTGAAACTCGTCGATCTTACTAAAAGCTGTTTAGGATGGTAACACCAACTGTGCATTCACTGAGGATGTCTTGAAACGATTTGAGTCATATGGCTGGCACTGTATCCATGTCGCTGATGGTGATAATAATCTTGCCGCAATCGACGCCGCCATTGCTGAGGCCAAGACTGTCAAGGACAAACCCACAATTATCAAGCTTACTACCACAATTGGTTATGGATCTAAGCTCCAGGGAACTCACGAAGTCCATGGATCTCCCCTTAAGGCCGATGATATCAAGAGCATCAAGGCGAAGTTCGGATTTGACCCTGAGAAGAAGTTTGATGTTCCGTCAAAGGTGTACGAGCACTATGGCGAGACCGCCGCAAAGGGCGCCGCTGCTGAGGAAGAATGGAACCAACTTTTTACTAAATACCAGCAGGAGTACCCTGAAGAGGGTAAGGATCTTGCTAGGCGATTGGCTGGTACCCTTCCTGAAGGATGGGAGAAGCACCTGCCTACGTATGTACCCCACTTCCGTGAATACTGAAGCCTCTATATATAGTTTCTAACTCTAAGTTAGATACAAGTCTACCGACCCTGCCATTGCTTCTCGCAAGCTCTCCGAGACTATTCTTCAGAAGCTCTACCCTATCATTCCCGAGTTGGTTGGTGGTTCTGCGGATTTGACTGGCTCAAACCTTACCCGTGCCAAAGAGGCCGTTGACTTCCAACCGCCCTCTACTGGGCTTGGTGACTGGTCCGGACGCTACATCCGCTATGGTGTCCGTGAACACGGTATGGCTGCTATTATGAACGGGCTTGCCGCTTATGGAACCATTATCCCATACGGTGGGACCTTCTTGAACTTCGTTTCCTACGCTGCTGGTGCTTTGAGATTGTCTGCTTTGTCTCACCACCGTGTCATCTATGTCGCAACCCACGACTCGTAAGTCCCTGATAAATGTTCTGCCGCCGTATTCGAAGCTAACAAGGTTACAGCATCGGTCTTGGAGAGGATGGTCCCACTCACCAGCCTATCGAGACTCTTGCCCATTTCCGTGCCCTACCCAACTGCATGGTCTGGCGCCCAGCTGACGGCAACGAGACCTCTGCTGCTTATTACATTGCTTTGACCTCGAAGCACACTCCATCCGTCATTGCGTTGTCTAGGCAGAACCTTCCTCAGCTCGAGAACTCTACCATTGAGCGTGCCATCAAGGGAGGTTATGTCGCTCTCGAGTCCCAAGGTGCCCAGGTTACTTTGATCTCTACTGGTTCTGAGGTCGGTATCTGTATCGACGCTGTTAAGTACTTGAAGGAGAAGCACAATATCATCGCCCGTGTTGTCTCTCTTCCTTGCTGGGAGGTCTTTGATGCTCAGTCCAAGGAATACAAACTTTCCGTTCTTCCCGATGGAATTCCCATTTTGTCTGTTGAAGTGATGACCACACTTGTAAGGTTTCTTCATCCTCTCTCAATGTTTAATTACTAACGCATAAAAATAGGGATGGGAGAAGTACTCTCATGAGCAGTTCGGTCTCAACCGCTTCGGTGCTTCCGGACCCTACAAAGATGTGTACGCCAAATTCGAGTTCACCCCTGAAGGAATCTCTAAGCGTGCTATCGCAACCATCGATTTCTGGAAGGAGGTCACCCCTATCAGGAGTCCCATCAACAGGGCTTTTGCTCAGATCATCTAAGGGCAGGAAGGGAGTTTGGGGGTTCTCAATTTGAAATGTAAAACATAGATAGTTCCATACATGTAGTTTCGTTATTAAACTCTATTCGTTAAACAGAGTAGATCTCTGTCTGAGAAAGCTGCCCCTAAGTACCTGTGGACTCAGTCTTTGCGTGACCAACATCATTAATTATCACTCGCAAAGAGGAATTACACTAATGTGGTACTCAAGAAAGATGTGTGAAAGACCTTGTACAACTATCTATACTAGGTTACAAGTAAATTCCGCCCTTCGTCCGGTAAGGACAATTTACTAGGCTTTGGTCAAAAGTGGTAAATTACTCTTTTCAAGTTACTAAGCCAAAACTATCAGTAAACTAACGCCTGTATCACAGCTCGCATTCCTCCATCCCACATACCACATCAGCAAAAATAGGTCTTCCCAGGACATGGCCCCTTCTCTCGTCTTTTGACCTAATTCGTCCTGCGGCTAGGGCCCGTCGCCCGTTGGGTTATACAAAAAATATTGTCGTCGCGCGACCCTCGTCATCCGTCGCCCAATCTTCGCCCCCCGACTCTCGTCACCCTACCCTCGCAAAACCTTTGAATAACACATTGCATATCGGTATATCTACTTATATGCTTATTATGTATAGATACATGTATGCAATATGTCTGGCAAGGTACACAATAGAAACATGCAGAATGATCATTTCCTCTGTGGCTAGCCCTTAGCAAGGCATTTCAAATGGGTACACCTAGGATATTATTTTCTAGGCTCGCACAGTAAATTCCGAGTAGGTATGAGGGTCTAGGCCGGTCCTAGAGCCTCTTGCAGAACAACTTAGGAATCCATCGAAGTATCGTGGAAAGGTTTGAGAAGCCAGCTCAGCTATAGACTGAGAAAGTTTTTTTGATGGTAATAGAGGATTCTTATTAATTCCAGAAAACCAGAATTCGCAAGATAAGAAGCCTAATAAGAAAAGAGAGTCCGCCCCGAAGAGAAAAACCCCACCCCATTCCGGCACCTTCTCCCACCCACTCCCTAACTCCCACGATTTTGAACAAGCCACACCTTTCCCAAAGGGGTTAGACGGATAATTAGATACACTGGGTTACCTCACCACATCGTCTGCATGAGGTTAACCCCACCACATGCCAAGATTTAGAGTAGAGCCTCCCTCAAGAAATTTTGTTCATCTCAGGTCACCACCGAAACACCAACCAACAAGGTCTAGACATAGTGGGAGATTGCTACAATGTCGTCGAGCAAGCCAAAGGCATCAGGTTCGAAAAAAGGCGGTACTCAGTCCAAGAGAAACCATTCGGTATTTTCCAAATTTCCTAGTTCATTAGAGATCTACTAACCAATCTGCGCAAGTTTCAATCATTTACGCAAAAAATCGCGAATTTGTAAAGCCACACCTTAAAATCAACCCAACCGGATCTGTGGAAGAGGAAACAATTACTAAAAATTTGCCTCTTAGAAAAATTGACCCTGTCCGACGAGTGCGCCGCCATGTTGACAACGAAGAAACAGAAAAGTCCTTCTTTCACAGCTCGCTAGAATCATGGGTAGATCTCAATCTCTCAGCCACGTTTACAGAGTTTTCCCGCGAGGCAATCCCACTCTCTGAATCGCTCCCACACATTCTCCATTATAAAGATGTGATATTCGAGCTACTCGTCAAATATATCGATCGCCGGGACGTCCTAGCGCTCGAACCGCTTTTGAGCCTACTTTCTCAATTTGCACACGACCTGGGCGCAACATTCGAACCCTATTTTGCACGCTCCGTTAAATTACTAAGCTGCTTGGTTGCGAAGCACGCGGATGTGTCGACTATCGAATGGACTTTTAACTGTCTCGCTTACTTACTGAAGTATCTTTCGAGACTTTTGGTGCCAGATCTAAGGCCGCTGTTTGAAATTCTTGCGCCACTTTTGGGAAGGGAGCAACAGAAGGCATTCATCACCAGGTTTGCGGCGGAGGCATTGAGCTTTCTGCTAAGGAAGGCAAGGGAGGAACCATTGAGGTTGATCGTTCGCCATGCATTTGAGGACTTGATTAAGTGCGATGGACATCCTGGGGCAAAAGGGTATAGGCAAGGCCTCATGAACATGTTTCAAGAGGCTTGTATAGTGCGTCAGTCCTTGCTGTTTTGTTTTGGGAATTCGTGGGTTTCTAACGAATTGATAGAGTGTGGACCGAACAATTCATTCAAAAGGGCCACAAATACTCCGAACAATGCTCGATATCTCGTTGGACCTCTCCGACACATCTGGCCCATGTTTTAGTGTTTGCCAGGGCGTGTTAATCTCATTAATGCATCATACCACTTCAGAGACATTCCAGCCTGCACTCACTTCTATCTACGAGTTTTTTGCTGAACTCCTCAATGCAGATTCAGTAACTCCACAAAGGGTAAGAATGGCAGCCAGGTTGCTATATACGGTAGTTACAGTCAGGAAAGGCTCTAGGATTATGGACTGGCAAAAGGTCGCTATAGCCGCTGTATACATCCTAGAGGTTGGAACTTCATTGGTAGTCGAGGAACAGGCGGAAGAGTTGAACGGAGCCGTATGGGAGGGGCTAAAAGCCGCCACCATAATCCTGCAGCAAGCCGATTTAGAGATTGTAATATCAAGATGTGCAAAAGTCGTAGATAAGGCGAGGGAGTTTCAAAACGGAGCGTTATTCTTGCCATTCTGCGACTTCTTCTCTGCGATGGGCCCAGAGCGGTTCAAGGTTTTCATATTGCCATATTTCCAAAGGTAACCCATATCCTTCGATTAATACATACTAGGCACTGACGAACTTTTACTAGATTTATCTTGTCGCAGTGGAGCTCCAACTCGTCCGCTCTTTGCCTCCTAATTCCTAAACTTTGCATTGCAGGTTCCCTCACACCCTCTAAGGAGCATGAGGTTCCTCTTGATATCCTCGGCCCAAAGTCACCTCTCACAGTAGCAGCACAAACCGCGATACGGGATTTCGACGCCGCCATTGAATCATTAGCTGTTCTTGACAGAAAGAGCTCAGGGGTGATCATCGCGTCGGGGTATCTGGATGCACTTCTCTCACTGCCACTCCCTATAACAGCAGACTTAATTGAGAGCCTCGAGGGTCTTTTACAAAAGGTGCTTCCCATGGAAGGAAGTATTACATTCGCCCCACTGATCGGGAAAGCACTGAGCCTATATTCCCGTGGTATGGGATCAAAGGCAAAGTCACTTGTAGAAATCACTTGTAAAGCCTTTCCGAGACTGGGTGACAATACAAGTTTTCTACAGGGCGTTGCTAATTTTGCACTAATATCGAGTTTCAAGGAATTGATTGGCGAGGGATATATTGAGGAAGTGGTGACAAAATTGGTTACGAATCTTCTGGCACCTAGCCATGAAGTTCGGACATCTTCATTGCGCTGCCTAGAGATACTTTATGCGTACAAAAATCCAACCTCCCAGGTTTCGGAGATCATAAACACAGCGAAATTAATCGAGGACACACCTCTCACCATGAACAATGCCCGCACTATCTCAATGTACATCCGCCGGCTCGGGATTGAGTATTCATCTGTTTCAAAGGATTCATGGGAGAGAAGGATCGTCCCTTGCTATTGTTTTGGACTTCTCACAATTCACTTTGCACCTGCGTGGGACGACTCGGCACTCGCTTTGGCAAAGATTGCTCAGATTGAGGAGGAGCTTGTGGCGGAGTTGGCCTTTTCTTGGCTTTCCATGAGGAACGAAGGGGAGGATACGAAGCCGGAGGCTCCTGCGGCTCCAAATCCATGGACAAGTTATGAATGTAGTAATATGAGAGTAGTGGACGAAGATTCTAATCGATGTTTGGCGGAGAATATGGACGCTAGTACTATACTTGCTTCTGAGTTTGAAAAAGTAAGGCTCTTAGTGCTATTTTGGTTATAACTAAACTAATAGTGAGTAGGAACTTCGAGTTGTCCCTCTATCCGCAGTTATGGCTCGAACACAGGCTCTGAAGGTCCTCTGCGAAATCCCTCAAATTGCCGAAAAGAGGAGCCGGCGACTGGTTCCTATGTTCTTAGAGTGGACAAGAATGGATGATGAAGACGCCGCAGAGGAAGAAATTCAATGGGAGAGAGTTTCAATGAAATGGTCACGGAAGGACCGAGTTGCTATGCTTCAGCTTTTCGCCAAATTCATCAATCCACGCACCCTATTCAAATCAGAGCTGGTTTATTCTGCGCTCCTCAATCTTCTGGCGTCTGGTGATATAACTTCTCAAACATTAGCGTTGAAATGTGTATACACGTGGAAAATCCCTGCAATTCGCACATATGAAGATAACCTCAACAACCTATTGGATGATACCCACTTTAGGGAAGAGGTGACAAAGTTTGTGCAGGTAGAAGAGGAGGAGTCAATAATCCAGACCGACCACCGTAAAGAATTAATGCCAGTGCTACTTCGGATCCTATACGGCCGCAGTCTATCACGGAAAAATGCATCGAGTGGCAAAAAGGGAATGGTGAGTAAACGAACAGTAGTTTTGGCATCTCTTGCAAATTTCCAACCACACGAGAGAGAGATATATATCGATATTGCTCTTGGTGAGTTGGCAGAAGCCAAGTTCGTTGATAAGTCGAACCCGGAACGATACGCTCTTCGACCAGATGCAATTGGGTCTGTGCACGTTTCAACACGAAAACAGGTTGGTTTCGTGAGAATGGTTGAGGATATGTTGAAGCAGCTTGGGTCGACGATGCTTGATTACGTGCCGAAAATTATGGACGCACTGCTATACTGTCTAGTCTCTGCGGCAAAGAATGTTGGTGAGGTTGCAGTTGAGCAATCTACTTACGAGGGTTCGGTATCACTTAAAGTTTCGAAGGCGATTCGGCAAGGAGGATTCAAATCCTTGATTGCACTATTCACAAACTGCCCCAATTTTGGGTGGGCGCCCTATATGCCAGTACTCTTCGAGGAGCTTGTAGAGCCGAGGCTTGAAAGTCTCCCAATAGAAACATCGCAGGGTCTATCTGGGCTACTGCAGCTCCTGTTTACTTGGACAAAAGCAAGAAGCACCGTGCTATTTCTTTCGGATTATAACGACCAAGTGCTTCCAAAAATTGCTCAATGTTTAGCGAGCAAGCAGGTCAAGGACGAAGTTGTTTTATTTATTCTAAACCTTATGAGAAACATTGTCTCATTTGTTAAGCCAGAGGAAGATATGGAGGTGGAGGATAATTCACAGGCGGTTAGGGACCGGCTAATCCGACCGAATGTAGACCTTTTTATTGTCAACACGGGGGAGATTCTCCACAAAAGCCCAGGCAAGGAAGTTCTTGAACAAGCTGTTGAAACGATTGCAGAGATTGCGCCATACGTTTCTGGCGATACCGAAACTACTCACCTGGTTGATGTTTTAGTATTCATGCTGGATCAACCCACGCGTAGGGTCAGCCCGAAGGCAAAAAGTGAAATTTTGAAGATTCTTGTCCATTTTCTACCCCTCTGCGTGATGGAGAAGGGCGACGATCTGTTCGAGCGAACATTCCGTAGTGTATCCTCTCTTTTTGGTTTTTTCAAAGATAGAGAAGGCCGGGAGAACCTTGCTAGAGTCCTGAACGTATTTGCTAAAAGAGATGATGAAATGATCGAAGTCGCAAAATTGTCTCAACAGCTAAACTCGTGGTCGAATAAACGACTAGATGAGCCTGATTTCGACCAACGTCTGGAGGCTTATGCAAAGATTAACGAGGAACGGTACAAGATATTTACACCAAGGCAATGGATGCCATTATTATTTAACATGTTATTCTTCATTAAGGATAATGAGGAGTTAGTCATTCGAACAAATGCTGCTTACTCTTTAAGAAGATTTGCTGAGAGCGTTGGGGCTAAGCTCGGCACATCCGGCGAGGAGGCATATTTGACCACGTTGTCTGGTACGGTCTTACCTGCTTTAAGAACTGGGACTCGAGAGAAGTCTGAGCTGGTTAGGTCTGAGTTTGTCGGTGTTATGGCTCATGTCGTTAAGGAGTGTAACTCTTGGGAGGATGTTAGCGATATGAAGCCTTTACTCTTTGGCAAGGACGAGGAAGCCAGCTTTTTCAACAATATTCTCCATATTCAACAGCACAGACGATTAAGAGCACTTAGGCGACTCGCGACAGCGGCAGAGAAAGAAAACATTCAAAGTTCCAATATTGCGCATTTCTTCCTACCACTTATTGAGCACTTCATATTTGATATGGCCGAGGACGGACATAATCTAGCTAGTGAAACTGTTATCACAGTTGGGGCACTCGTTCAACAGCTTTCATGGTCACAATATAGGGCTGTTTTTCGGAGGTATACTGGGTATTTGAGAACGAGAGTCGAACTAGAAAAGATCGTTGTTCGTTTGATTGGCGTAGTTGTCGAATCGCTTTCAAAGTCCTGGGAAACAGCCCCAACGAACCCGAACAAATCTGAAGCGGTAGCGGCAACTACGACCACCGACGGGGACGGGGATGCCCCCATGGAAGCGATCCACGCTAGTCAACTTGCTGAAAGTTTGCCAGAGCAAGACATATTAGCCAAAGACATCTCAAACGGGTTCCTTCCAACCCTGGACGACTATCTTCACAAAAAGGATGAGTCAACAGTCAGCCTTCGTGTCCCCATAGCCGTTTCAATAGTCAAACTTCTTAAGGTCATGCCAGAGGAGATGCTTAAACTTCGACTCCCTGCAGTCCTGACAGATGTTTCGCACATTCTGCGAAGTAGAGCTCAGGACTCACGAGACATGACCCGGAGGACATTAACTGAAATCACAACGCTTCTTGGACCCCAATACCTTGGCTTTGTCATCAAAGAACTTCGTGGGGCACTTTTGCGTGGTTACCAGCTTCATGTCCTGTCGTATACGGTTCACTCGATATTGGTATCTGTAGCACCTAGCTATGCCCCTGGTGACTTGGACTATTGTGTCTCGCAGATTGTCGACGTCGTGATGGACGATATTTTTGGTGTCACGGGAATGGAAAAGGACGCTGAAGGCTATATTAGCAAGATGAAGGAGGTCAAAGGCAGTAAAAGTTACGATTCTATGGATCTTCTTGCATCTACGACTACCTTACCCAACCTCGGAAAACTTATTAAGCCAATCCAATCTCTACTACAGGAGAAGATGAATTTAAAGATGGCTAAGAAGATTGATGAATTATTGCGAAGGATAGGGGTTGGGCTCCTAAGGAATGAAGCTGTCAAATCACAGGAGCTCTTGGTTTTCTGTTACCAGGTTGTCCAGGAAGCCCACAAGGCTTCTGCGGCTGCTCCGGTAGAGAAGAAGGTGGATAGTACGACACTAAGATACATAGTTAACCTCAAGGCTCCTTCAAAGGCGGCGTCTGGGGTTACTACTTCGTCCCATGCATATAAGCTTATACGATTTTCACTTGATATCCTGCGAACAGTTTTACACAAGTACGAGGATCTTAAAACGCCAGAATTTTTGGCTGGCTTTATCCCCATCATAGGCGATGCATTGCTTTCACAGCAGGAAGAGGTCCAAGTATCGGCTCTGCGACTTCTAACGACAATTATTCGGGTTCCTTTGCCTTCAATCGACGATGGTGCCCCCGTTTTTGTGCAGCAGGCCCTATCGTTTGTTAAGAATTCCCCCTCGACAAATTCGGAAATTGCACAGGCAAGTCTCAAGCTTTTGGCGGCGATACTGCGGGAGCGGCGCAGCTTCAGAGTCAAGGAAACAACCATCGCATATCTTCTTACCCGTATCAAGCCTGACCTGGAGGAACCAGATCGCCAGGGCATAACCTTCAATTTCCTTAAGGCTGTTCTATCTCGTAAGATTGTCATCACGGAGGTGTACGAGGTTCTTGACAATGTGGCAGCAATCATGGTGACAAACCAAACCAGGACTGTCAGAGATCTTGCACGAGGAGTTTACTTCCAATTTCTTATGGAATACCCGCAAGGAAAAGAACGTCTGAATAAGCAATTGGCATTCTTATTGAAGAATTTGGACTATGTGCACCAATCTGGAAGACAGTCAGTCCTAGAGGCCGCCAATCTACTTATTACCAAAATCGGAGATACTCTTATTCAAGACGTTCTCGCAACGTTTTTCGTCCCATTAGTCATGGTTTTGATCAATGACGATTCCACTGAATGCCGAGAGATGGCGGGAGCCATTATTAAAAAAATATTCGAAAGGGCAGACAAGGAGCGTCTACAAGTATTTGTTAGCTTGATCCGAGGCTGGCTGGAGCAAGATGAGAAAAAGTTACTTGTCAGGGTGGCACTTCAAGTTTATGGGCTATATTTTGAAGTCTACGAAATAAAGGGCCAAAAGGAGGTCGCGTTTGTGACCGAGAGACTCCAAGTGTTTCTAAAGGCCGCTTGCGATGAAGAGTCTAAGACCACGACTGAGTGGGAACTGGTCTACTTCGGCCTTCAAACCTGGGCCAAGATTGTAGAATATTTCCCCGAGACCAGCTTTTCTGGTTCGAACGATGCCATCTGGGGAACAATCCGCGATTGCCTGGTGTTCCCTCATGCTTGGGTGAAACTTTCCGCGGCCCGTCTGATGGGTCTTCTTTTGGCCGAGTACTCAAAATCTTCTGTATCACTATCAAACCTACCACTTGAAAACGGACGCGGATTGTCGATGGACGGTATTGAGATGGTTAAGATTGCGCGAGCGACGTCTTCACAATTAAACAATGCCGAATTGTCAGACGAACTTGGGTTGCAGGTCGTTAAAAATCTTCTCTTCATGGGGAGATGTTTCTATGCTAATAAAATGGCTGCCATCGACTCTGTGCCTCAGAACGACCAGGAGTTGGATGATGTGGAGGAAGATAGGGAGCTCAATACGGCTCTTTTGTGGATAATTGGAAGAATTTCGGGTGTTGTCCGAAGTGAACGAAACGTTAAGAAGGTAAAATCCCCAGCCCTTCTTACCCGAAGGTTGCTAATCTTTATAAAGGGCCAAATTCTAGGCAAAAAGTTTGGGCTCCAGTGGATGGCAGCTATGACTCAAATCATTGCAGGCGAAGATTTGATTCCGTTGTCGATTAAGGTGATCGTGCCACTTTACAACCTGGTGGACTCTCCCGAGAATTATATTATGAAAGGTACAACCAAATGTTTCCTAGATTTGCTCTCCTCAATCCTAACTTTAAATATAGATTTAAAGGATACCGCCCAGGAGATCTTGAGTATGATTCAGACTAAGATGGGGCCTACCGCGTATGGAAAGGCCTACAATGCTGTCCGTACCCAGGTTCAAGAGAGACGGCGTGAGAGGAAGTTGAAGAGAACAATTCAGGTAATTCGAGATAACCCAGTACACATACCATGAGATACTAACTTTCTCATAGATGGTTACCGACCCCGAAAAGGCAACCAAAGAAAAGATTAGGAAAAATGAGAAGAAGCGGGTCGCGAGAAAAGAGAAGAGTGCTGTTCACAGGGAACAGCGGAAGGGAAGACTTGGATAGCTATAGGCGGCCTACTTAATTTCTTTTGCGTAAAACCCTGGATGATTGTAACATGTAATTAGCACTTTCTTTTGGCGTTTTTCTTGCACGAAAGGGTTTTTTCCTTCAAGGACCGGGTAATGCTAGAGTAAAAAAGATTTGCAATGTAGGTTTAGCACATAGTTGCATGTAGTTAGTACTTTCTCTAGACCTTCGATGCATGCTGTAGCCCCGAACATGATGCAATAATAACGACCAAGTATGTAATGCATATGACTCTAGCGTCACGGGGGGGTTAGCACTAGAGAGAACGGGGCCAAGAGTGCAAGGTTGGGTGATGATTACAAGATGGCCCTCCTGAGGAGGCTTATAACTCTCCCGATAGATTATGGGACTAAGCCATCATGCTTACATGTAGTCGCTTATAATCTTGTCTCAATTATGATTCCTCCTAGTCTCGTTCCCAGCCCATACGGTGCGATGTTGGTGGTGGTTGTGACCTCTAACCTTCCGATACTAAACCGTACAACCAAACAACCAAAAAAATACCGCTGGGGTCTGGGAACGAGACTAGATTCCTCCCGTTACAGAGGGGGTTAAAAATCCAACGCTGGAAAAATGGGGTGAAATCACTACCATAGGACTATAACTACAAGATTTAATAACGAATACCAAATTAAACGGGCATTCGAGGGAGGGTAATACATATACCAATATTATATTCTTACCACATTACTAGCGTATTAACGGAATACGGTAGTGACCCATCCCCCTTTTTGGTACTGTAGTTGAGCGATGTTGGCGGGGTCGAATGCACCAGAAGTCAACCATTCCACCCAGTAAAAAGGCTAGGTGGAGTATTGAGTGGAATGAGACCCCTAATTGGTAATAGTTGACATATTGAAATGAATTTCAAAGCAAGATATTATCCTTACATCACTGTGTAGTCAGTTATCCACCACTAAACTAAACTAAAGTTCCATAGGTCACAAATCGGTCTCTCGTAGCTCAAACTACCCATACGCACCCAACAGGGCATGAGTACCCTTGTTTATGTAAGTATGTGCTATGCTATCTAAATTTTCATTAATGCTTGTTTGATCTGATGGTTGAGCACATGAAGGCCCATAATGCACATAAGTCAATGATCAATTAATCAACATGTCGGCCCTATAGTTAATGAATTACGAGTTATGCTATAATAGGGATACTCTTCATAAAACCCGAGTATTCACGACCTCCAGCTTATACCCCTGCTGAGGCGCCTTCGAATTGCATAGTATGAATTAATAACAAAGCGTTGGCACGAGTGACTCATGATGACTCACTCTATCTTGCTATTGAGATCTAGTTTTGACGAAAATGTTATAAACCGAGGCTCGGAGACATAACACGAGAGCAAAAATGTTGAGATGTCTCGCGTCTCCCTGCTTGTACATATATCTTATTCTCATACAAGCGGGTGTAATAACGTAATAGCTATATATAGCTTAACCCACCACCGATGACTTTATTACCAACCGCTCCCGCGGCCCCCACTTTTGAAAACCGTCTGAGAAAACTCGAACGTTCATTAAGCCTCGAAGCTCTTTCCCCGGAGAAGAAGTTCTAGCGGCATCGGTGACTTAATACATGTAATTGCTAGCCAAAAGAGGGCATATACGGGTAACCGTGTCCTTCCAAGGAGGACCGAACATAAACTCGCAGTATCGAACAGGGCGTTGGGTTATGTGATCGGTCTCACTGATTTATTTCGTAGCACAGTAAATATTATGAGATCTAGATTAGTAAAAGAAAATGAAACAGGTCATACCCGATTACTTAAGTATGTAATCTCTTCGAATATTGGGGAAAGGAGTCAGTTTAGCACCCAGGGGTCTCAGATAAGGACTTATTAAAGATCCTTAATAGACAGAGGATTAACCGGTACGAATATGAGGGTGTATCTACTTAGTACTGCGAATGATGGTCCGCTCGCCGTGATGGTTCACCCGCCGTTTTTCTTGGCAACGACACTTGGAGAGGGTGAAAAACTACCCTGATACGGCTAGTGAACCATCACAGCGGGTGGAGTAAGACGGATGAGAGCCGGGTAACTGACAAGGATTACCTGGCCATTAGGGCGCCTCTGTTCAACATATCACCAAAGCTCTAGAGCTCCGTACAACGAGTCGCGCCGACTGACCAAGTGATCATAACAGCCGACCTCAACTCCCACATTATCTACTCTAGGCATATTCAATTGGGTCCCATAATTGCTTGACATGGATAGTCAAGGTCAGCGGCCGCGTCAAGCCGGCGGTGCCAACAACAACTACGGCGGGTATGACTACGGTGAGAGGGGAGGGTATGGAGACAGGTGGAGAAATGACCGTGAAGCGGAAAGATCTGGGGGGTATGCGGGCTATGGAGGGAGTGATTATGGCCGTCAGCCCCTGCAAAGATCACAACAGAGAGAGCTCGCACCCAGTGGTACGGAACATAGCTATCGAAGTCGGAGCCGAAGCCGTGAAAGAGATCCGTCATCTCGGAGTGCGCTCAGGCAGAATGGTGTAAAAAACTACGGCTCGGGGACTAGGAAGCTGGAGGGTGAGAAGCTACTCGATAGCCCTTTGTTTTCTCCTTTTTTGGAGCTAGGAATGCTGAGATTGGTTATGGGCCAGATATTTTGAGTGTCATCGAGAAAGATTGGGATTTCATGACCCTTGATAGTTGTGTTCCTGTGAAAGTAGCCTTGCAGTTGATGGATACCAGTTCACTAGGCCGGGCGCACCAGTATGATGCTTTTCGACAAACAAATTCCGAACTTCAATATGCCTTGCAAGCAATTGTAAACGGTGGGGCTAAATAGTACATGACTCCACAATCATAAACTTTTTCTAAACTTAATTATAGATCATCATCAGGGTTTCAATAGTTCAATTGGGACTTTTCACAGCATAATGAGGAGTATCACCACATCTCAAGGCAAAGTAAGAACTCTCAGAGAGTCTCTAATCCAAGCAAAGTCCGACCTTTCGACCTCAAAGCCTGAAGTAAAGCATATGGTCGATACGTCACAGAAATATGATACTATGTTGCGAACACTATCTTTAATGTTCGTTTCTCTACTCGTCGCAAAGCTTAGGATAAACCGAAAACAAAAACTAATCCTTCTCTAAAGAGAGCAGGTCAATGGCGTCCCGGAGAGGCTGGAAGCAAGGATATCTGAAAAGAGATTTCTCACGGCTGTCGAAGTATTGTCCGATGCCCTCAAGGTCATAAACCAACCAGAAATGATGGAAATCGGTGCTTTATCAGACTTAAGAATATATTTGGGCAGTCAAGAATCGGTAATTTTATAAAATCTTCTAATCCATTCGGAAGTCACCTAACAAGAGTTAGTCCTTGGCCGATATTTTGATTGAAGAGTTACACAATCATTTATATCTAAAATCCCCCTATTGTGTGGACCGATGGAAACCGTATTCTCCACACCAAAAAGATTGTAAGGCCACCCGCGAGATGCCTTTGTGCCTGCTAACATAGCCTAGTATCTGGTGAAGATAGCCCTGGGGCCAATGACAACAGATTTTCTATGCCAGGTCTGTCCTCACTACCATAATTATATATATATGGTATATACTGATAATTAGAAGCGCTTTTAGTAAAAAATGGAAAGAGGCCGTTTCACCAGTTTCTTGATTCGACCGACTTCACTCAGCCTGTGAGTCTAAACTGCACTTTTACCGATTCTCACTGACGTCTTCAGATGGTCGAGGATGCGAATACGAATAAAAACCCCGAAGCTGATAGCATATACTACATCCGTCTTCTCCTAGAAGCTATCAATAATCTTGGACATCTCTCAAATGCCGTTGGAACGGTCAACCAACGTCTGCCAGTGGAACTTTTTAAACTTGTGGATAGGACTAACAACGAAGTGGACCAACGGCATCCAAGTTCTCTGACGGGTGTGGCCCGTGCAGCCGGTTCATTTGGCAAAACCATGGACCTTGGTCTGAATGAGAACGACGTCCGAGTCACTGTAATACACGACCTACTTTGGACTCTGTACTCCAAGTTTTCTGCTGTAATGGAGGGACACAGGGTGATATATGATGTCGTCAAGGGCATTAGCAAACGGGATGGCTCAGAAGATGCGGCTACCCTGACAAATGGGTTTATGGAGGTTTGGCAGCTAATACAGAGCGAGGTATTCTATCCCTTCTCTGCTTCAAAAAGGCCTTGTGCTAATTGTTGTAGATGCGCTCTCTTCTCCATGACTACCTTACTATGACAGATAGTCGAAGTGTAGCAAGCGCGCCTTTGGGTCATCAAAACATTAATAATGTCATTACTTCTAGGGCGCCTCGAGATAAGAATAAGGTCTACCCCCCTCTCTGGCCGCAGTCACATCGAACTAACTTAAAACTAGATGTTATTTAAATTAGCCAACACAGATAGCACCTCTTTACTCATGAAAGTTGAACACGATGACCTTGAGTCTATACTGAAAGCCTCTGTTCCTGGTCTTGTCTCGGAATCTCTTCGGCCGGCAACCACTTCAACCGACGTGCATACATCATCTGATGGTGCTGCTACTGGCCATAAGCTTCTTATTGAGCCAAGTGTGTTCAATATGGGCTTCCTTCTTCCGCCTTCTCTTGCTTTCCTTAATCGAATAAAAGAAATTGTTCCAGCTGGGTAATTCCTATGCTTCGTATGAAATCGAATATATGCTAACATGCTATCAGGTCGGGTATCGTTCTAAGCACCCTGACTTCGTTTTTAGATGATTTCTTGGTCAACGTGTTTCACCCATCATTAGAAGATACCATTCGCGATCTCTTTAACCAAACGACCGGGGATTTAGATGCATTTCATCAGGATCCACAATGGGCAGCCGTTGCTAAAAAGCCAGTCATGAAAGGGGCCATATCTTTCTTCGGTTTGATTACTGCATTGTGTAAAATGCTTGATACTATACCACCTGATCAAGCTTTTGGACAGTTGACAATCGACTTATTGAAATCATACTATGAGAAGTGCTCTGATTGGTATAAAGGTTTATATTCCGAAATTTACAAATAGTTACACGACACGATTACTAAGTTTTATACATAGAGCTTGTTTCAAGGCACCGAGCCGCCTCGGGGAATGCAGGCGGTCCTGTGTCAGAGACCAAGAAAAGCGCCGAATGGGCAAAGAACGAAACTACCCGCTCAGCGATGCTTGAAGTCTGGACCAGTATTATGGATGAGGGTGCTCTGAAAAAGGTTTGTGATCCTTGTAAGAATCAACGCCTCAATATCTAACGAGCAATGTAGGAAATAGAAATAGATCTCAAAGAGCAGGGAAACAACCCGATAACATCGCCAGATCTTATCACTGATAGAAAAGTCATCAATTCACTATGTATTCTATACTCAAGCATGGTTTGTAAATCTTAATTGTGATAACCCTGATCTTAGCTAACAATTGACTTTAGAAATGGCTTGCCAGCAATGTAGTGCAGCTTCGGCATGTTGAAGACGCGCCAAGTTTCTCTAGAAATGATGGTAGTTCAGTTGGGGTTTGTACTCGCGTTAAGCCTACCTCTGAGAACTGAACATTGACATTATAGCTAGCGTCCGAGACGAAGGTGGACTTTGATTGAGTCTGCTAAATCACAAGATGACGATGCAAGAACTGTGTACCTTCCAATGACAACGGAAACAGTCAGGTAAATCTCTTTATAAACCCTTTGTTTCACAGCCTAATAGGATTTTAGTGGCTTTGACAAAGTCGTAAATGACTTCCAAGAATTGGCGAATACAATTCTATTTACGTTGCGCGCCGAGGCGCGATGCCGCGTATTACACTATCTCCATCAGTGCCTGACAGAGGGCAATTATTGCCTTGACAGCACAATTAACACTCCCGACTCCAATGTTATCTCTCTCAACGTTGACCTAGTATGGTTTGATGAAGATATATCAAGTTTGCTAAGGGAGAAAGAAACAAAGTAAGATATAAGCAACCCATGTTAGTGTAGTTAAGGTATTAACGCCCGCTTCAGGTTTCTCACAAGAGGTCTTGGGTCGCTTATGGACCACATTCTTGTTGCCAACGCAAACCAAATTAAAATCATTAATAATGCTGGTGCCCAACGGATGCAGCTCAACATACTAGTTCTACAGCAGAACTTGAAGAACATCGAAATCGGTGTGAAGCTAGACCGGTCGACCCGGTTCTACGCTCTCTACACTGCAGGAATGCAAAACCTCATTGCAACAGCGAAGGAAGGTAAACTCGACTTCACCTATGACGATCTCAAGGTTCTCGTTGAGCTGTACTTTTCTGAGGCAATGAGCAATCGCCGTGAATCCTCATCGGCACTACAGGCCCGTCGTTCGTTAAACGAGAACCTCATAGCGTTATCAGAAATTATGTGGTCCTTATAAAAATTTCTTGTTATCTAGAGTAGCTTATTTAGCGTGTGTAGCTTTGCTTTGTTTAATTTGTCTTTAGGATAGATATATGTAGTTGGGGGTAATGGTCGAGATAGGTGAGTTCTATTGCGACAGAATCTTAATATAATCTATCGTGTCCTCTTCTGGTTTCCCTTTGATACGTACATGCAAAGAAATCTGCCTTTTAAGTAATTGGGTTCCTGGGGTGCCGTTTATCAGCCATGCGTAGAATGTAAGTGCTAAGTAATGGAAGACGTATAGATGCTCGAATTATTTGTGAGTCAGTATATATCCCTCAATTGGGCCGTCACTTTCCTATTTAAAAAGGGTTGCTAGAAGTTACGACCCGAGAACAGGAGTGATATATTAATAGTATTGCTTCAAAATATCGACTACCTCAACTCTCCGGCCCCGTTTCTCCCTCTCTTGAATACATACTATTAATGATAGAATATCAATAGGATATTGTGATCGAATCTATTATTATCGCATTAGCTTCTAGTGGATTGCACGAAATCTTACAGACAATATGCTTGTAACTTGTCAGAACTACAGCTGCAAGCATAGTCTCCTTCGGTGTACTGTTATAGTCGTTCAATATTTCAATAGTCCGTGCAGAGCAATTCAAATACCACTTTAAACGCGTATGCTATAAACCTTGATCCGTCCAATGTCCACTCCACCTCTTGGATCCTCTACTAATTATCATGACCAGCCATTACTTGGCTGCAAGTATATCGCACCTCGATCGAGGGTCAATTCTATTGACGAGTAGAAAGCTCTTAAGTATGAATACTTCCCTCCCGGCCCTCTCCCCATCTCCTTTTTGATACTTGACCACATAGTCCGTCCTTTTGTTCCACGAGCCTTAATCCTAACTCCAAACAATTTCAAACCCCCCCCCACTCTACCCCCCCTCCTCAAAGAAAAAAAGAAACCCCCCCCCAAAAAAAAAAAACTAGAATTAAATTATGCTAAAACAGATATACAATAAACAACCTAAAAGGACCACAAGCTGCCCTGCAATGGCATCATCCTTGGATATCCCGTTTTCAGCCACAGTCACGTCTCCAAAAGACCCCAAATTAGATATCGGGGTACAAATATCAGTGCCAATGCCAGTGTCAACGGTATCCCCCGATTGTGACTCTATACTAGATCTCGAAGACCAACAATCAAGGACATATTTCCCTCCACCCCCTCCCAACCCCAACAGCCGGCGTAAACCTTACCCTTGCAATGTTCCCGGCTGCTCTCGCACCTACATGACACTCCGAAATCTGCAATGTCACCAAAACTACCACCCTACCAGCTTTCTCTGCCGCTACACCTCCTGTGCCGGCGCATTTGTCTCGCTGATTGACCGCACCATCCATGAAGTCAATTACCATGGCAAGTCGACATTGTTACAGTGTTACTTGTGCCCTTACAATAGTTCAAATAGAGAGGCCGCTAGGGGACATATCAAAAGGCAGCATCCGGAAGTGGATATTCAAGCCGCCATGTCGTGGGTTGTGCATGGAGAGGGCCCGAGTGGGGACAATAAAATGCACAAAACTGTAAGAAAGCCTAGGGACAAGACACTGTGGCTGACATGCAACCTGTGTGGGATGAGGACAGAGAGGGAGGCAAACATGTATCAGCATCTGTGGAGGAACCATAGAGGCGAGAAGACACCAAGGATGGTGCTGTTGGAAAATATGAAGATTGAGCGAGATGAAAAAGCCAAGGTGGGAACAAAATCCCGCCCAAATTATAGGCCGCAGATTAGAGAGGAGACTGGGGAAGATGAAGACATAGCCAAGATAAAGATTGAGGAAGAGGATGAGGATATTAGAACTTAGTCTGTTTTTTTTCTTTTCTTTAGGTTTGACAGGGGTATATTTTATCTATTATTGCCATTTTACCTCTCAGCTATTTTATACTCAATTATGTAATCGTTTCTGGAAAGAGCTTATGATAGAACATTACGTCCGTATGATATTGTGAATATAGACATATTTTACCTACAGTACCAAAAAAGGGGTGGGATCACTAAGAATATAGAACCCTTCCCCTATCCTAATTCGGTATTCGTCACTAAATCCCGTAGTCCTGTGGTAGTGATTTCACCCGCTTTTTCATACTGTAGCCTTGAGGTTGAATACCTTTCTACATACTGTAGTTTATCTTATAATTATAGATCATATACTTGCGGCGAGAATAATTTTCCGCCAAGTTTGTGTGGGAAAACGCTGTTGCAAGACAGGGGTGGTGACAGAAACTTATTCTCGAGGCAAGTATAACTATCTCAAATTGTACACCGCGTACAACCCCCATAGTACCTCTTAATCTCTCTAGATGATAAACTTAGCATCAGGTTTATTTGTAAAAAAATAAAAATAAAGGCTTCTTAGAGCCTTAGACGTTCTACATGTATCCTACCACCACATTCAAAACGCGATTGACCTATATACATTTAATCACTACGGTTTGGGTTAGGGTACGTCTATAGAGCCGAGTCATATACTGTGAGAAACCGATTGATGATGAAAATCGCACTCCTACCGAGTCGGTGCACCCCCCCCCCCTCATACTAACACATCCAAAGGGTTTGTACCCGAATGTAATCAAAACATCCGTATATAAAGAGGCGCCAAACTATACCATCCTTTCTCCCTTCACAAGCTAATGGCCTGGTATCGATTGCCTTTTAGTCATCGTGACAGGTTACGAGTGATACATTATGATCACCGCTGCAATAACTGACGTTGAATTAGTGTTGGTGCGGGTAAAGCTGTATGCCGAACGTTCCGAGAAAATTAAGCTTATCTATCTATCATGCATATAAAGTGCAAGGATGATTCTGCGTCTTAGGACCTGTAACTCATCAATCTATCTGTATTACCTGAGGTATTTAGCGCTTCCACAAATGGTTTAGCCGCGATCACTTTCTGGCCGTATATGAAATACCTGTACATTATGTATCTACATATATAATCATTCTCGGGATCAAAATATCTCTCCATATTGCAAACCATTTTAATAACTCCCAGAGTCAAGCTGGTGGGCAATTGAGCAAACGGCGGCGGCAGCGGCGAAGGATGAGGATGAGAAGGGGCTAATTAATATCTCCAGTACAGCCATACCTCGCTATAAGAAACCTCGTTATAAGAAAAACCTTTCTGTAAGAAACAACACACAGGGTACACGCTAAGGACTCTGCACCAAAATCTCACTTGCTATAAGAAATTTTGGGGGGATTTTTGCTATAAGAAACAAAAACCTCCGCCACCTTGGCGTTTCTTATAGCGTGTCGCTGTATCTCTATTTATTGTCTACATATTATTTTTCCCCCGGACAGGTCGTGTGTTCTCCGCTCTTTAGCAGGCGGATGGGGACGTAACTGGTACTTTCGATAGGATTGGGTAGGCGATCCCTCCGAGCGGCTTCCTTCGGGTACTTGGAAATAAATTATCAGAAAGCGCTAATACTAATATCGGCAACCAAGACCAGATCTCCAATGAGCTATGGGTGTTTTTTATAAGGGCAATACTATCGAAACACCAATCGATTTGATAAGACCGTAAAATCATTGCATCATTGGCGCCTCACTTGGGCTAAATATGCAGCTTTATCGTCCATGCAATCCACCTTCTGTTAATAGATTAGAGATTATACTAGCTAAGTAAGCCAATTAGAGAATCAACCAATCTACTATCCAGTGACCCGCAACACAGTGTCCCCCAAACCCTACACTTTAACTCCTCCCACAGAGTTTCATTGCGCCCCTTGGCAACTCTATCGGCGTTGTTTGCGCCGGAGTAATATCTACTTTAGAAAGAGCTCTCCGATGTGTAACATTGAGGAATCTGGGGCAACCATCCAGTTGACGACGTTTGAATTCTACCAAGAATACTGGAAACGTTTTAGGAATGGAGAAGGTAAAAAAATTATCCTTGCGGAAGGCCGATCAGAGGCGGATCTTTTTCAGGCCCCTATCTACCTGCACTTCGACTTAACTTCTTTTCTGGGTTGAGTTTTCGTACAACCCTCCTTCCGGGTGCACAAAGACTATTGTCCAATATTTTACTAGAACTCGTTCGGGGGGTTTAAAATTATATCTTAGGAGAATTTGGTCAGACAATACTCTAGGGGTATATTCATTGATGATACATGTCGCGCTAATTTACGGAGTAATAGGCACCAGTACTAGTATTTACGTGCTAGTGTTTTTTTTGAAACCTGTGGGTAGTGACAGCATTATTCGGGTAGAATAAAAATCTATTTCAACCGTTGGAATTGGCGGGTTTAGATCGAGGCGTGACACCAACTATCTCGAAACAAGAAGGGAAGAAGTAGTAAAAGATCGGCAGGAATGAGTACCAATAAGCTAATACCTAGACCCAACTTCATTTTTCTACACGGAATAATGAGGGGTTATACACTCCCCGGATCCTTATAAGAGGCAGCGCACCTCCTCACTTATTATCCTTTGCTTTGCTCTAATACTATCTCCCAATTGCACCCCGAAGGCTAGGAAGATACGATGTCAGAAAGCAAGGTCGGAAAGACCCTCGAAAAGACGAATGTCTCCGATAGTGCACAGGAAACGTGAGTTTACAATCTGACCAACAGCACCGATTAATGCTTTGTATATCCTGACATTTGAATCAAATAGTGAGCACGCAGCAGCGGTTGTTGGCGCAGGAACTACAGAACTTCCTTCGTATCCCAGGAAATCTTTCGATGTCGAAGAAAAAGGGTACTCCGCCGAAGATGGCGAGGAGCCTACCGAGGAGGAGCTTTTCCGTCTCCGTCATATTGGCGACAAGATACCTATGAGCGCGTGGTTGGTTGCTGTCGTGGAGCTAGCAGAGCGCTTTACGTACTACGGCATCACGGGACCTTTCCAGAACTACATTCAAAATGAGAGAGGTGGCCTCAGACCGGGCGCTTTGGACATGGGGCAGTCATCTGCTACCGCTTTGCAGTACTTCTTTCAGTTCTGTAAGTTACTACCCTATTTAATTTGGTAGATTAAATACTGATATATTGATCAATTACAAAATTAGGGTGCTATGTCACACCTATTTTGGGGGCTATTGTTGCTGATGCCTGGTTGGGACGTTACAATGCTATCGTTCTCTTTGCGTTAATATACATCTGTGGTCTTGTCATTCTATTTACCACATCACTTCCCGGCTCTCTCGATAATGGCGCTGGACTCGGTGGTCTCATCGCTGCCATGATTGTTCTTGGTCTCGGTACTGGTGGTATCAAGAGCAATGTTTCGCCGCTAATAGCTGAGCAATATACAAAGACCAAGCCAGTTCTTAAGACCCTTAAGACTGGCGAAAGAGTTATTGTTGACCCAGCTGTTACAATCCAGAGTTTGTACAATATCTTCTACTGGTGTATCAACGTGGGGTCCCTATCTTCAATTGCCACAGTATGGCTTGAACTGAAGATCGACTTTTGGGTACGTTCAAACCTATCTTCAATGGTGATAAACCCCACATAACAGTTAGTAACAGGCTGCCTACCTTCTTCCATTCTGTTTCTTCTTTGTCGGCCTCTTCACACTGGTTATCGGCCGTAAATATTACGTTATCCGTCCGCCAAAGGGTTCAGTCCTCCTCGATGCTATCAAGGCACTCACATTGGCCGCCAAATCTGGCTTTAATATGGATGCTGCTGTCCCCGTTCACGGCGAACAGTTTGTCAGTGAACTCAAGCGGGCTCTTGTTGCATGTAGGGTCTTCTGCTTTTACCCTATCTACTGGCTCTTATACGGGCAGATGAACTCCAACTTTGTCTCCATGGCTGGAACGATGGAAACACACGGAATCCCAAATGACCTCCTCTTCAATCTGAACCCAATTTCTATCATCTTATTTATCCCTTTAATGGAAAAGGGAATCTACCCTCTTCTCAGAAAATTGAAGATTCCGTTTAAGCCAATTACCCGCATCGCATTCGGCTTCTTCCTTGTCTCGGCCGCTATGGCTTATGCTGCTGGAATCCAACGGATGATCTATAACGCTGGTCCTTGCTACGATGGCCCTCTTGAGTGCGCAGCCAGTGAAGATGGCACCGTTCCAAACAGAGTACACGTCGCAATTCAAACGCCCGCGTACGTCCTCATCGGCTTTTCTGAGATCTTTGCATCCATCACCGGCCTCGAGTATGCCTTCACCAAAGCACCCCCATCAATGAAATCCCTCGTCATGGCCCTCTTTCTTTTGCAAAATGCGTTTGGTTCAGCAATCGGTATTGCAATCTCCCCTACATCAAAAAACCCGAGGATGGTCATTTTTTATGCTTGTCTGGCAGGAGTTACGTTTTTGGCAGGAACGACGTTTTGGTTCACATTTAGAGGCCTGAATAAGACAGAAGAGGAGATGAATATGTTGGATGCGAATAATACAGAGTTTAAGCCAAAGCCGGCAGCAGAAGTGGAGACGGCCATCTCGAAGAAGAAAACACAGACTTAGGTAGTCTATATATGCACGTGTAGTAATATTAGTTTTTTGTCCAGTGTTAGTAGCTTAACTTTTGAACTATTACGTTTGTTTATGTATGCCGTAATTGAGAGATTAAGGTATAACTAATACATACTTTTAAAATATAATTATCTAAATATTGAAGCAAGATATCTTATGGCATGGCGTATCAAAATTCAGTCATACCCAGCCGCGGAAGTAGTACTGATACCGCTAGCTCAGAACCTTAGACTCAAAATCTAAGCCCAAATCCCTGCAGTAAATTACATAGAGTATCATGGTATTCGCGATCGGGGCAACCCGTTCGGAGCCTTAGGAACTCCCCGAAAGTGAAAAACTTGTCTCCTGCCACTCTAGGTACTATCCGGTGGCGTTTCCGATATTGAGGTGCCGAGATACTTGGCTACTTGGCGTCGCGCGGCCGGGGCATGGATGATCACTCGCATACATTGAACCGCGCTTATTATGCGTCATGTGAATTACCGAGCTGGAAGCTATGGGGATGAATCAGCCCCGTTGGTGGGGCTGGTTTCTGGGCTTATGAAATTGTATAGACTCTACGGTAAAAGACAGGCCAAGGTCAGTGTTTACCTGTTTGTTGAAACCGTTTCCATGGCTTTATTTTGCGAAAAAATTTCCATGTTCCATATACATATATTCCATCAAAATGCCTGACTCCTTTAAAAATGGTAACGGATAACCCACATAAGTACATACATACGTCATGCATTTATTCTTAGACGGTGTACTAGTGCAGCCATATCATATGTACGCAGTCGACGTCTCAGACGGGTGGGGCATATAGGGAGTAGAGGTTAATTTAAGGAGTATGGAAAAGTGATAATGGGAGTCGAGGGGGGAGCGTATAAAGACTAGGGTCTACTCGAGATTTGTATGTGGCCCATGGATCCTGAATAGCATTTTAGTGGAAGATATACTAGCGGGGAGAGTCACTAAGCTACCAGTATTTCATGACAGATAACCTCGAGTAGAAGCCTTGAGGTTTCAAGGGTGTAAAGCGGATTCTGCATTCTGAGTTATGGCCGTTATATCGGACGTACTTTTTTTACTGTGAAGGCACCTGTGTTCTCCACTTGTGTTGCGACAGCCCCTGGAAATGAGGAGAGGGTAGAGTATAAGGGCTGTCATCTGGGAATTAATACACTTGTACTACGCATCTCTCCACCTATCACATCTATTATGTGGTCTCGTCTACACAGACTGCCCAAACCCTGCCCAAATCCCTTCTAAATCCCCACAAATCCATACATTACAGGCCCATAACGCACTTCCTCCAAACTCATTAACATTAATCCCCGTAACCCATAAGTCTATAATTTACCTACCAACCTAACGATCACCCAAATATTTCTCAAGTTTCATCTAAGATATCTAATATAGGCCACAAACCCAAGCCAAGAAGGCTCAATACAGAAATATATACTATACTTCACAATGAACTATTACCTCTGGCCCTTCCCCTGGTAACCTGGATTGGTTCGTCCTCATCCACAGTATTAAAGAAGCTCACACCGCACTCCTTTCTCTTTCCAAGTAGATACCATATTGAGCTTCCCCAACATGTCAAAACACCTACCCAACTCCATGTAGGAAGATTTGGAGGCATAAACAGTGCCTGTAGTGCTGTACGTGGGTAGGTTGATACTACCATTGTTAAGGGTGTTGTTGCCTACTCTTTATTAGCCATTCGTCCTTCACATGGTTTAGTTATCGAGAAATACCTTTACAAGCAAAAAGCCGCCCACGAACGTACCCCATGCACCAATACCACTAAATACTACCAATAGCCAAAACCACGGCACATCTAGAATATAGCAATTTCTGCTAATGCCGCCCCACTCCCCAGATAAGAAGGCCCACGGCAAAACTACAAGTATACTGATAAGATTTGTGTAGTGCAACAGTTTCCATGCGGTTCTAGTTTCCTCTTTCCCATCAATTTCGATTCCTACGCCCAATAGGTCATCGTTTCCTGTAGATTTGAGGAGTGATTTATAAGTCTTTGATAGAACCACTGGGTATGCAGCTACAAAGACGGTGGAGAAGATGCCGGCAAGAAAGCCTTCGATTGCAAAGCGAGTGCCGGAGCGGAGACATGCCATAGCAAGTGAGAGGGTCATTGTTATGCATGATGAGAGGGTGGTGACGGAAAGGCCTTGGTTTCTGAAGAAACATGCAGTGAACATGAGGACAAGGATGAGTGATGGGACGCGGGAAGTGTGGTAAATCGACGGGTGGGTGTAGCTATATCATGCATATTTCATTAATTTGTGGGAGTCTTTATCAAGGGCGGTTGGCTGGTAGCTTACGCAAATGATATATTACTCAATACAACCTTGAGACTATGAACCACAGCGAGTGGAATGACCTTCTTTGCTTCCGCCCATTTGAACTCGAATATACCGCCCTCGCGATCGCGACAGGCAAGCCTGCGCGCAAAATCGCGCAGTCCACCCTCGGAAGCGCGGCGCTTTCCTTTTGATGGAGTAGAAGTGGGTGCAACTATGTGTGCGAGGCCGAGGGAGTTAAGGGAGCGGGAGAAGGACCGTGTGATAGATGCGCTGAAGTAGAGGAAAATTTGTGTGAAGATTAGTTGAAAGAGTGTAGTGGTAATTGGATAAACGAATTTATAGACGCCAACTGCGGTTATGATTTAGATTCAGAACAATTATAAGGTTGTTTAGACTCCGGCGACTTACTCAGTAGTGTAAAGTTATTCACTACCGATAACCCAAACCCTGCAGCGCTGTAAAATACCACCAAGAACCCGATGTATACCATCCATCCTCTCTGTGTATTCCATAACCATCTCCCTAGCTTCCCGTCTCTCCCCCAGCTCCTCCATCCAGCTTCTTTTGCTCTGCCCTCACTCCCAATGCCGATCCTCCACTCCCTACTACTCCCATCGCCTAATTTTTCTAGGTCATCACTTTTCCTCGGTGGAAATGGACTTGGAGTCCTGCTTAATAGGCCTCGGCTCTCGTTCATCGGTAGCAACGGTATTAGGTTTGAATTGAGCTCGTTCCATGGGGGAGATTCGGATCTCATCCTAGAAGGACCTCCCCGATCGGCCTCGTCACCTGATTCATCAACGAGAAGATTTGGCTGCCCTTGTTGAGAGCCGACAGAGCTTCCACCGCTACTCCGGTTGCGCTCACGGGAATGGCTGGGTGAGGTAGGTGATGGGGAGAGTATTTCGTGAGGTTTTCGGAATGCGAAAAATCGCGATGACGAGGAAGATTGTGTCCGGTACATTTCCTCAAGGGTTTTAGCGCGTGATAGTGCAATTCGGACACTACAATTTGAGAGAATCGTGGTTTTTGATAGAGCTCAGGGGACGAATTCCGGATTCGTAATATGAACCATGGATGCCAAGAATAGAATAGAAGAATGTCTTGGCTAAACAAGATTATGTAGTCTTCAGTCATAATATATCACTCGCTTATCGTACTTTGCACAGATGCCGTCTCAGGGCATTTTACTACTGATCATGATACCCCTCACAAACGACAACAACCCCGACCCCGTAACCACTAAAGCTCCCCAGGTATGCACAAAATTGTGCATATAGATGTCGACTTTGCATTTCGCAATGGCACATATTGTAGAGTGCTTGTACTCTATATGTGGTTCTTTGTGGTTCTTTTTGCTACGACAGGTATGTGTTAAGCAATACATTTACATGTACATGTACTCAGAGGGGCCGGCACACCGAGTACCTAAACAAGCGTGTTTCTTGTCCCCTTCCACGGATACCTCTTATAAGAATACATGTAGTTACTCTGTTGAGGGTATGGGTATGGGTATGCGGGCTATATCAGGCTCTCAAGGTAAATTCACCTTACCTGTAGAGGTAAACGTTCTTTAAAGGCACAACTTTGCGCTAGTTTTGTACTCGTTAGTGCATTGTTTGTTCGCTCAATAGATTTTAGTCCCAGAAACTTTGAGGCTCTTCAGCTTAAGACGCACTACAGCTTAAGACGCACTACACCCCGCACTACATCCTGCATGTAGTCTCGTCCCCGGTCGACAACTTGAGCACGGGATAGGTCTCTTGCCCTCTGCTTTCTTATTCATCCATCTCTCCCCCTGCCTTTTGTCCCCTTCCCCTTCCCCTCCTCCTCCTCCCCACTTTCGTTCCAATACATTCGTTTTTCATCCTCTCGTACATCTCTTCTTATATTTCTTCATTTTACTTAACACTTTCCCTCCTATCTCCTTTGTCAGCAAATTTCCGTTTCTATCCAAATGGAGGGTCAATTGGGGGGCCTCCACGATCATACCAACCCAGAGAAAGAATCTTATTCATCTCTCTCGTCTTCTCCTCCAACGTCATACTACAAAACATGTACTACGAGCAAGGTATCCACGGCAGCTTCTATCTACAACAGATTGAATACCGGCACCAGAGAGCTCAACGAATCCCCACTTATCCCATCGCCGCCGGTATCTGGAACTCTTACTGGTTCGGGGGATAGTTGCCCACAAAAGCCTGGTATTCCGATAGATCAGGTATCTTTAGCAAGAAGCCGCGCAGAACTTAGCCCTATGAGTCAGGCTTGTGAAAGTAGTGTCATATCTGGATGCCATCCTGTGGAGTACGTCAACAGAGGGGAAATGTTCACCGAGCATTCATTATGCCCTGGCCCACCTAAACACAAGAGGTATAGTCTTTCCTGATAATCTGTATAAAATTAAGTTTGCGGTCTCTAACCAAGGCTTTCGCTACATATAGTCATAGTCCTAATAGTAGAGACAAGTCATTTGAGGGAGTTGTCTCGGCAATCGGTTCCATGAACCTCAGTATGAATACATCTCGTCTAAGCAGCATTGATCTTGCCACTTCTTTCGAGACATATGCTGCTGTAATTAACTCACGCACAAACTCCTCGGCCGATGCCGAAAAGAACGAGGCTTGCGCCAACTGTTTTGACCATGCCGCCGTTTTCTGGATGGAGTGGGCAGCTATTCAGGCAAAGATCCAGGTATCCTTGATTGAAGACCTATATAAACTGAAAGAACTTGCTTCCTCCATTGAGAGTGGACGCAATTCCGCAGCGGATACTATCGACGTAGATAGTATCAGAGTGGTTGCTGTTAAACTAACGAAAACAAGTCATGAAAGTTTCAAAGAAGCGTACGAGAAGGGCTCTGATTGGTCTAGTGTTGGCGGACTTGATTATTGGGCCAAGAGTCTTCTTGAACCAGTTATCAAGGACGCATCCACTATCAATGTCCGTCGAGAAAGTAGCACTCGGCCTCATACATCTTTCGGCACTGCAAATATACTTGGTACCACGACTATAGAAAAGCAGTTTACTTCTAAGAAAGACTGCCATGGCGATCTTGCGGAAAACAGGGACTCCGCTGAGAGCCTTGATTGCTGCACACTCGACAGGATGACAAATAGCTCTGATACTCTTTGTTCTTTTAAGAATCATGAGAACGTTCTAGATTCGGTGAGCGGAATTTTTGGAGTCGAAAAGGCGGATGGCGTGGTCCGTCGTAACAATGAGCGTTGCGTCCATTCTTTCAAGTACCCAAATGGAAGGTCAGACGGAGAAACTTTGCCACCTACCACTAACAGGGGACCAGCCATTTCCAGAAGCCCCGGGGTAATCAATTTTGATACGATTTATTCCAATGCTATCGAGAAATCCAACAATAATCTTCAAGTTGGGGCGGGCCTTAATGCTATCTCCGAGGAAACGGACTCTGAGGATGATGAGAACCAAGATGCTAGAGGGGCGGATTCGATAAATTTACCTGGCATTATCCAGGGCCAATCCGTAAATACCGGCTTCAGTCATCAACTAAGTGGTCGAATCGAACAAAACAACGAAGTATCCCCCACGGACAAGGACTGTCAGCAAAATGACGAAATTTGCGCCCAAGACAGTGCTGTCGATATGGAAACAATAAACGACTGGGAAAACCCTCCATCCTCATATTTGTACCGTCCCCTCTCATACGCCATCACTGAAGAAGGCTCCATCCGAATGACTCCGCCTAAAAGGCAGGTCGCCCCAGAAGACGCAGCTGGACATGAAACTCTTAAAAATGAAGTCTCGGCGGTTACCACAAGGCCTTCTAACATTCGTCGTAAGGGGAAATTCCACAAAAAGGGTGGGTCCATTCTGATGCTACCTAAACGGGCAGTTGATCATGATTCATCCTCAGAGGATGATGCAAACGAGGAAAACAAAAATCCCAAAGGCAGGCGAGCAATTCTTCATGGGGAGCCCGGAAAAAGCCTTATCATCACTATCGATGGAGAACAAAGCTTGGTTCCCCCGAAGCTACAGCATATCGAAATCCCCTTCTTTGACAGAGGTACCTCCAAATTTATGAGTTCACCTCTTTGCTCTTGATAACTTACTGACAGCCATTAAAGCAGGCCCTACGGCTATAGCCCAACCCCTGGAACCTAACTACAATTATCCGGACCAATATCCTAGCCGTGGATACTTCTCGGAAGATCTCTCGGAGAGGAGCGAAGATTTGACTCTTGAAATAACTCAAAGTCTCCCCGAGGAAAATAGAAATCAGAATCAACCTCGCTGGGCCAATCGACTGAAGAAGATTATAAAGTTTCCTCGTGGGAACGAACAAACCTCTCTAATGTCACCTCCAAGTCTCAAAAGGCAATTGAGTCCAGACCCGGAGAACCCTATGAGCCCGAGTTCGAAGCAGAAGAAGTCAAATTTCTTAGATTAGCCTGGTTAAACATTAAACAACTACAGAATTACAATACTAATAATAGCTACTTTTCTTTAGGAAGAATTGATACCCAATTCTTTTTTCCTTTTACATTATCATAAGTCATGTCAATTTCATCGATCAAGATCAATTCTCACGTCCGACCAACGATTTCTAAAAGAGCTCTTTTTGTTACAGGGCCAAAACTCTAAAGCTTTAGGTGGTATAAAGAGTCATGTTTAGCCCTGAATACCCCCCCACCCTGGGGGCTCTCTTGTACCATACCCAGTGTCCTTGAAGCATCAGATCTAATTCTCGGTTTATTCTCAAAGTCCTGGGCTAATCTAGTCTCGTCTGACATACTTAATGTATCAATCAAACAATCAATTAGCCCAGCTTGGCTAGTCCCGATTTTTTTTTAGTTTTGTACTGTGAAGTACGAGACTTGGTTAATTAACTACAGTGCCAATAGTTATGTCTTGTGTACCCATCAATAAGTAAGTCCCATAGAATAATAGGGCTATGTGTTTACTGGGCAACAGCCGTAGGCACTTTGACTGGCTCTGGGTACTGATTATGACCGGAAGATATTATAGCGCATCACAACAAGGGCCGAAGAAACCGAGTGAGTACAGTTGCGAGTCAAGCCCAGCCAAAATCCTGCAAAAAGCCTCTATCTATTCCTTGGCGTTTCTGTTCTCCTTTTTTATTTTTTATTTTTTATTTTTTTTACTTTTTTTCTCACTCTCCTCTACTTTCATTCCTCCCGGGTAAAGGGGGATTGGCTTTAGAAATTACATGTAGTTGCTGCTTACACAATGCCACAAAATTCAAAGCCCGATGGTGGGCAATATTTTCTAGGAGAGATTCGACTTCGAACTGTTTAAGTCGAATTCATAGTATCCAGAGAACTCATGTTGGACAGACTATCGTGCGAGCACCCTATTATTATAACTTACCCTAGGGCTTATGATTTTTTGGGACATGGATCTATAGACATACAAGAGTCTACTAAATCATATCAAGTCAAAAACCATATCTACAGAGCATTGTGGTCTAAATCACTATATCATGGGTGATCACTCGCCAAGCGCTAATAGTATAAGATATCAAACTATCAAACATAGGCAGTTTGGCTTGTAGTTATTTGTGCTAAGCTTATTGTTTTTCTTTGAATCTATTATGTACAGGGCCATATGACAAAATATAACATAATATCTTCTCTTGAGAGCGCAGTAATCACACAACATAATATCTTTTCCTGAGCAGTAATCATATAACATAATACCCCCTCTTGAGCAGTAATCAATAGTATGCATCTAGATAGCCACAACATCGACCCAAAACCTATAATTTTATCATTAGGATCAGTCTTAAATTGACTAGTTAAAAATTAAGGACAGTCATTACCTAGTATCGTCAGTCAGATACGCAGAGTTACTGTTGAGTTGACTCTGTGTCCACAAGACAGCCGTTTTGTAGAGGTTTATATCACTGGTATACGGGTTCTCCAACCCTGTTTGGCCGTTCCTGTGTCCACCAGCCCATTTGTCCCATCCGTAGTAGTTCTGAGCATTCTTTCGTGTTGTCACGTCGAGCTGGAGGTTAGAGTTGAGAGCGGCACCATTGTTGTACTGCGATGCGGTCTGCCCGCTGAAGGTAGACGAAGTGGAGCGGATCATGTACCAATTCTTTCCTTAGTATTAGCTTTCGATTAGATAGAGCTATAGGCGTGGGTATTAACCTGCTTGAAGATACCAAAATTGGCAGCATCACCGGACTTATTGTCGCCGTATGCGTAGTTTGTGGTCATGCCTTCCGTCTCCATCATAGCAATTGCGAGGTCCAAGCTGGTTCCTCCTGCAGCTATCACAGCTTTCTTGCGAGCTCCAAGGCCACTGACGGTATAGACCCCGCATCCACCTCCAGAGTTGCCGGGGCAGGTGAGGGTCTGGCGCTTTTCAACGCCTGCCTCTGCCTCTGGAGTTGGCGCAGCGAGGGAGAGCAGTGGGAGGAGAACAGTGAGGAGAGTAGTGCTGAACTTCATTTTGATTTGGTGCTTCTGTAGTGAGCGGATGATTATTGTGAACCAGTACGGGGAGCTTAAGGGGGCATTATAAAGACTTAGCGATATAAGGTTAAGTACATGTATATTGTCGATTTTTGCTTCCCCCCTTCTCCTTTCCTTCCCCTTAGTCAACCGCAAGGCAGACTCTCATAGGCCTGGTACCGGACTTCGTGCCTTCGTTCCTAACGGCCCGTCAAGTTTTTTTTTTTTTTTTTTTTTTTTTTACAGAGAACGGGATTATGAGCTGAGTAGAGATAAAACTACCAGTAAAGGCGACAAACAGGGGGAATTCATATGCAGAAAACCTTTTTAAGCAGAAAAGTAGCCAATGCGCCGCCGTTCTTCAGGAAACTGTGTTTTATCATGAAACCAAATAGGAAGTAGACTTCAAGGTTGGGCCTACATGTAGGTACCTGATATGATCAACATGGATAAAGAGGGTTTATGCGGGGAGATATCCCTCCGTACTAGGTTAATACAGCCGCAACCATTTAATCTATTGCACGTGAAGCTGACCTTCGTGGGCAAGTGGAACGGGGGGAGAATTATTCCAGAGTGCAGAGAACACTTTCTATCAAGGATTCCCCATGTTACTTTATAGAGTTCTCGGGGAATTGTGGGATGGTCCATGGGTAAGACGTACATGTATGTAGTTTAAAGCGATGAGCTGCATGCAAGATACCACGGGTGGACCGCGGCCAGTGGGTCTATTTTGTGACACTTGGATTAATCTAAACCCAAGTACATATATCATGGAGTATGTACAGTGCTGCTTGGTAGCGATCAGGACTACAACTACAGGGGATTATAGCAATGGGTACTAAAGTACTTACATGTACTTTGTACTAGCAACTAAGGTAGTGCGACAGTAAGCGCATGAAGTATGTACGGTATCTAAACGACTTTTTATCATGTACAGAGTAGATGTACTTACCTACACGCAGCATATACACCAGCCATATAGAGCAGGTATGATCTAACAATTGTTGACAATGCGTTTCATTAGAGACTGCTAGGCCCAATTCCAAACTGTCCTAGCAGAATTAGGGTCAATACATTCCGATTTAATGAGTATATACATGTATTTATCTTGGGGTTAAGGTTGCTACTCTTACAGAGTAAAGTTCAGTGGTTCGGGTCCCAAGCACATCTGGGGGATTTAGCATCTGGCCGGTGGTCGACTGCAACACCGAGTGTTTGAATCTCTGACCATCAAAAGGTCATGAGCTCAAACCGGGGGTGGGGGTCAGGTTCAGTTCTGACTTTTTAGCCCTTTTTTTTACATGTTTAACCAGCTAGTATTCCTAGTCAAATTATTCTAGTTGAATTACATGTAAATCTATATGTGTACGTACATACATAAAAGTATTTCCACACTTCCTCACGCGGCCAAAAAATCGCCAACAAAAGACTTATGCCCCACCCGGGGCGGCTTTCCTAGATTTTACAGTGTGGTTAGTAGGGGGGCTGAACCCGAGCGGTGTCGATGAGAGTGTGAACTCTATACCGCTCAGTCAACAACCCCCAGTGACAGCTGCTGCCGTTTTTGCGTTTTGGATGTTCCTGCTTTGTCCGCTCCTCCTCTACCTTCAGGCGGTCTTCTTCGATTCTTAGTTGGATCCGAGCACTGTCCTCGGAGTTCTGCCATTTGTGAGGCGTAAATTCAAAGTCTGTTGAGTACATGTAGGTAATGGAATCATGGCCGCAGGTAGCGGCAGCCCTCGATCTAGGGTCATAGAAAGGATGTCAAATTATATATCCAACTGCTCCTGAGTACCGGTACATTTGGAACTTGCCATGGTGGGTTAGGTTTATCACTCTTGACCAATCAAAGTGTCAGTACATATCAGATTAATGATAAGCCCCGCCCACTACTAAGATAGCTCTAGCTAGCTTTCCATCAGCTAAAAACTCTCTCGCCAGCAACAAAAAAGTGCCAAAGCTCGCCCATAATGTCTGCTACCCCCTCATTACCGATAATAGACCTCTCCCCATTCCTCTCCCCCACTTCAACTCTCTCCGAAAAGCAAGAGATGGCGAAGGCACTTTACAGTGCCTGCCACGACGTCGGCTTCTTCTACCTTACAGGCCATGGAGTCTCAGAAGAACTACAACGAGAGGTATTGGAAGCGGCCCGCGGGTTCTTTATGAACGCCAGCCAGGAGGAGAAGCTGGCGCTTGAGAGGAAGGACCCAGATGAGGGAGGCGATGGCGCAAGGGGTTGGCAAAGGCTGGGCGAGAATATCACTATGGGGTCTGGGGTAAATACATGTATATATGAAATAATTATCTAGATAAATACTAACCCCTCGATCAGGATTGGCACGAAGTACGCTCTCACTCCCCGCTATTACAGCCGTCCACGCTAGTTAACCGGAAAATTAACCAATTAGGCCCTTGACTACTACCACCCAGCTCTTCCCAGTGCTTCTTCCACCCCTCCATACGAGCTTGTTCAAGGCCCGAATCCCTGGCCCCAAAACCCCTCAAACTTTCGTTCCCTCTACGAAAGCTATATTGCAACCCTCCACACTGTTGGGCAGGCCCTCCTCCGCGCAATGTCCTTCGCCCTGTCCTCCACTGAGGACCTTTTCACTCCCCACCTAACCTCACCATTCTGGTGTCTCCGTGCTATAGGATACCCCCCGCTACCTGATAGCTCTCAAGGCATCAGTTGTGGCGCGCACACAGACTACGGGTGCACAACCTTCCTGTTGGCTGACGAAACTCAAGGTGCATTGGAGGTCCGGGATAAACAGGGCGGGTGGATAGGTGCCGACCCTATGAAAGGTGCATATGTTGTGAACATTGGGGATATGTTGGAGGTGTGGACAAACGGGCTGTGGAAGAGTACGGTGCACAGGGTTATACACAGAGGAGCAGGGTTTAGGGTTAGTGTTCCGTTCTTCTTTGAGCCGGATTGGGATGCGAAGTGAGTTTTTCCCAGATCCCAATCTTTGGTAGTTTTAAGCGAGAGGGAAAACTAAAATGATTGAAGAGTAGAGCCCTTACAGTGCTGTGTGGAGAAAACTGGTGGAGTGAGGAAGTATGGACCCAAGGTATATGGAGAGCATTTGGCGGAAAGAGTAACGGGAAACTTTTACAAGAATGGGCCAGGGAAGGTTTTGAAAGATTAGTTTAACAGCAAGCTCTTTAGCCACTGCTTCGATTTTGGAGTGCTTAGATGACTACGACGGTAAAGGACCTTGAAATATTGATGCACGATTTAGGCTAGAGAATTAGTGCTAAGCAAAGAAATACCCTGGAATTTGTGCCTCAAAGTTTGTAGTTTCTATCATAGTCTCTTCTCCAAACTAAGTAAGCTGAGTAGCCGGCCTCTCATGTAACTACATACTTCCCTGGAACTTGATTTCTAGAAAATACATGTCAAAATTACTTTATTACTTTCAAGCTAAGTTTTTATCAATTAAACTCTTAGAAGGCTGGGCCCAAAATTCACAGAACCGTCATGATAGTAGAAACAGACCTTCTTAATCCCGAAACGTTGAGAAAGCATTGATAACCCCCATCAGCGTTATTGCAACGCAAAAAGAAAAGAAAAGAATTTATTGTCATGATATATCACTCGATTAGGTTTATTAACTACTAGAACGTTTATTCAGTACCGGTATTTGTTACCGAATAAATACTTGACATACTGACTCAGGAACATCTATGCACAGATCTGGGGTGTGCTTATTCCGAGCTGTGGTTGGCTGTCTATGCCTGTAGTCACATGCACGTAATCCCCTGCCAGCCGACCAATTACAGCCACAAAGCTGTGCTTAAGGACCATCGCCCCGCTTGAAACGCAAACTTACAGGCAAAAGCATGCTTAGTACCCAGGATCGAGACATTAGGGGTCATGGCCGAAAGACTTCATACACAGCCGATTATAGTGGGATCACCCTGCCGAGTGATACCCCATGACCTACCAAATGCGGTCATAGGTGCGGCGGCGTGCCCAGCGCGGAGCATTCAAAGTTTAGGAGTAGCGAAAAACGTCACACTCCCTCTACAACAGACCCAGTACCGTCAACTCTAGGGACTAACGAAGAACCGGCGTCGATCTACTTCCGGGGCCCCTCGAGAGAGGTATTCATTACAAGGCACGACAAGGACCAGGAGAAGGTTCTGAATAGTCTTTGTTCTTCTAGACCGTGAAGGGATCCATCGGGGGGCCAGAGGGGCTCGAACTTTTCGTAGCCGGCCCTATAGTCTCCTAGGAGTGGTTAATCGCTTACTGGTGATAGCTATTCCGCAGCTGAGATGATATGTTTGGGGGACTGCTATTGTTTTGTGTGTTCCGAGGCCAAAAAGCTTCTCTTCTACGGTTATAAAAAGGGGATATGGAGATTTCCACGCATGACGGTATGTTTGGGTTGGATTCCTATTGCGTGAATATTATATATATAACGATGGTTTTCGTAGGGGTTATTTGAACTGAGTTATATTTGTTACTGAACGTAACCACCCTATAACCTGTTGCATGTAACAGGTTGTGGGTAACGGGAAGGGAAATGCGTGGAGCACTTTCAAAGGCCTTTCTAGATTCCTTTCGTTAGAAATTTCAGCGCGTGTACTCCACCTATAGCCTTGCCTACATCTCAGGGGCTATTGATCAAGCGTTGAGTTTTCGAAGCCTAATGGACCACTATCCTTCTCTCCCGCCCCATTTACGCCCTCCCCCTCAAAAATCTTTTTGTCCAAACAACCCCAAAGAGGCCTGTTTTGCCTAATCCTAGCTTTCAAGTCCGTAGGGTGTACCCGAAAAAACACCTTTATGTCGTTCGCTGGCTGCATCGTGGGAGAAAAACCCTCTCGATATTCTGTGGCTCTTATTCCTTCACCACCACGACCACCACGGCCGCCACTACAGGCCACCACAACCCCACCGACATTCGCAACCCAGCACGTAGCCCGTAACTCCATAAAAACACCCCGAATATATTCATAAGGCCCACTTGTTCCGCATGATGTGGCCGAGACGGACGGCGCTGGGCTGAATGTCAATCAACACCATACATGTACCTACTGTACTCACCCCCCCGTGGCACTCGGGAAGCTTGCAAGAGCTGCATATTTAGTTCACTAGCAACACCGCCGAGATTTATTTCGAAATTCGATAGAGTAACCCACTGCGAATCTCGGCGTTACTAATGATTTTTCCTCCTAGCGGGGGTACTTGGCAGTCTTTGATGTGATGGAGCGCAAGATCTGGTTTGTTAATGTTCTACAATTTATATCACATCAGAAGAGTGAAGGAAGAAGCCACCGCCGTGGGGGGGGGGGGGGGGTGTGTTCTAACTACATACATACACCGAGTCTTTCTAACTTCTGCCCTAACGACCGAGGTGGGTGGTTTCCCTTTTCGAATTAACTTCATTTTCCTTCCATATCATTGACAACGTCTCCAAAACGCCCATGCCTCCAAAATTTCCAATAAATATAAAATCATCCGCGCGCACGGCAGCGGCCAAGAAAACCATTGCCTTAACTTGATTCCGCTCGGTCGTCAATTTCGTAGTCGTTTCCCATAGGCAGCGCTCGCAGGACACAGGACATATTTGGTGGCGCGAGGCGCACAGGTTCTGTAACCCCACACTTGCTCCCGTTTATCGCCATGAGCTGAACCTATCCATTCGCAAACCGCATCGTCTATCGGGTCACCACTGAGTGCCAAGCAGCAGCAGTCAGGCTTCAATTAGCTCAGGTCAATTCCAGGTCCCGAGTACTGCACGCCCCGAAATTCCTCGGGTGCGGCTCAGAACTAAATCCAACCAAACCAGCAAGGTGCCGCGTCGTGTGGGCGGGAAGAGAGGATCGGTGAAGCTTATTTTCGGCGAGCACGAGAACCTCACTGTTCCGTCCGTATGAGCGTTGTTGGTGAGAAGCAGTGGGAAGGAGGGAAAGTTGGCCGTCGGCGGGGGGTTAATAGGGACTTTGGCTTTGGATTCTAGATCTCCGGTTTTCCGCGGAGTTAAAGTTGAGAGGTTCATACAAATTAAAATTTCAACGCCGGAAACAGACGGACCAAGGAGGAATCTACAAGACTGCAGCGGATTGTAGACTAGGAATATGGGCTGCACAAGTGGTGAGCTCGCGGCATTTGTTGTCTGCCTAATATTATATAATCCTTGTTCTATTCTAAAAAAAAAAAAACTAAACTATTGTGGGTTTGCAAAATTAACTGGACGCTCACGTTGCAACCATGGAAATGGGCTACAATAACCAAATTTTCAAATTGCTTCAATTGAGTCCACATTGGAATATATGATAATATGAGTATAGAGAACACCAGAGATGAAATCTCTATTTTGGTTGTGGTGTAGTCGATGTTGAAGTTGCTTTCCCATACAAAATTTGGTTAACGCGGTGTCCGGTTAATTTTGCAAACTAGTAATACTTTTGGCTCTTATAGTCCACATCCAGTCCCTCCAAATTTTGGACGGACCGTCTTGGCCGGATGGTCCCAGTCTACTGCAGTCCTACAGTCCAAACAGTTATTTCGCGCAGTCGACTACAGTTGACTGACATTGATGATGATCAATACGCTATATATAAACCATGAGTATATATCAAATAGCTCAGGCAAACAGCTATATATAGTACACGAATTGGGTTTTTAAAGCAACAGTAGAAGAAGAAGTGAGAGCAATACTAGTGCTCGGACATCAAGTGTCGGAAAGAATATCTATATCACAAGCAGGTCCACAAGTATTCGAGAGATATGTACTTGTATGCACCTTCCTTTATATGTACAGTCGTTCATAGGGTCCACAAGTATTCGAAAGATAGGTACTTGTATGCACCTTCATTTATATGTACAGTAGTTCATGAGCCATGGGGTGAAGATGTATACTAGGTGTTGACGGACAGGCATTATGACTATGAGTGAGGAACGCCCAAGCTTCTTTTTAATATTCCTTATTCGTTGAATTCATGAAACCCCCCTGTTCGTCAACACCCAGTGTCCGTCTCCACCCCGTGAACGACTGTACCTACCTTTCTGATAGACACAGGTATCACGCAAATAATATGGGCCCCGAACTTTAAAATCCGCCAAGTTTGTTCCTTCTTCTTTCCCTTTCCCAAGCCCACATTAACATACCCTCCCCTCCTCTACCTATAAACCCAAGAAGGAAGAAAGGGCCTTACTGTTATTGTTCCACTCCCGCGAGCCGTTCATAGGTTCGAGCCAAGCTTTCCGGCCCATAAGCAGTTCCTACAAACCCACAACCCCCACATGTTTAGAACCCGTCTGGTTTCGGGGTTTCTACGCAAAAGTTTGGTATGGGGGACGGAGGCTAGGACTCTACGACAGTGTAACTCACATCGAAGACTCGGCGCAGGGATATGGGCACGCCTGTCCCACTCTGTTGACATTGAAGTCTCTCCTATGCTGGCCAGGTTACTTTTTCCATATTCCCTGCCGACAGGTCGTTATCCGTTGGTAGAGTACAATTACCGCTAACGGGCTACGGTACACAAATCTCTTGAGATCGGCGCCCAAGACTTTCCCTTTCCATGGTGAGAAGAATAACGCAACTAACCGGCTAGCCACCCTGGGATGGGATGAAAAATCCCAGGGTTTGCTCACGGGTGTTGCGCACTTTATGAAGTTAATCACTTGCCAGGGTTGTCACCTACCTGTGCTGATTGCTTCGACTGCTTGGGAAACCTAACCCATGAGAGCTCAGCATCTTTCTTATCTAAGTCAGATACCTACATGCAGTGTTTTTGTCCCCACCATATGGATTTGCATCCGACGGATGGGCCCAACCCGTGGGGCAATAAAAATAAATATGGAGAAGGAGCTTCCCCTCGGAGAAGAGGAAGAATAAGTAAAACAAGCAAGATGCCAAGTGAACAAAATAAAAATAAATAAATAAAAAAAAACTCGTTAATTGCAGATACCGGGTATTTTTTTTTTCTGTTCATGTGCCCCCAAACCAGCCGCCAGCTGGGTGGACGCGGGGGTACTACAATATACTCACTATGTACCAGGAATACATGTATTTGGTGGATCACCTGCAGTAAAAAAGTTTATGGGAATCGCGCGTAACCCAGAACGGATATCTAGAGTTGGTATGGAAGGTAAATACTCGATCTCCGGTCACTAACGGAAAGCTCCATGAATCTCATAGCATCTAAATCTACTCTTTAACAGATGTATGTAGTAGTACTACATATGCAGTGTAGTACCTACTATTATTCTATTGTTCGTTGCAGTCCCAAAACCTAGGCGTGGGGGGTGAGAAGCGCCGGAATCTGATCTGGACGATGAGTGATCGGTTATTATATGTATTATATTTTACCCCATTCCCTACTACAGATGCCGGCCCGGGGGAGGTTGTCACGTTGGACCATGCAATTTCAAATGATGATGATGACCTGCAAATCTCGTAGGCAGGAATGGGTATTCAAAGAGTGGAGGTGGCACACTAGGTGCCCCACTTGTTCCCAAGGTGCTCAAAGATGAGCGCAAAGGGTACGGAAGCCGCTCATGGGCAGCTGCCAGCCGGCAATCTATTCTGGAATAGGAATATGGTGTTCCTTTGTCAACGTTCCGGTTGCATGCCCGATTTTGTCTCCATCTCCTCCGTCCCTCATCTTCATTCTAGCGTAGAGATACTTCACTGCTAAAATATTGTAGATCTTTCACCGCCGGATAAAAGCGGGGGTTTGCTGGTCTGTCTGTTTGTGTGTCCTGGCTGCTAGCGCTTTTCCTCACTGGTCTGATTCATAGGAGTTCAAAGACTGCCTGTAGCTGTTTTTTTTTTGTGTTGTATGTCTAAGATGGATAAGCAGCGAGGGTTCCACTTCCCACGTACTTACCTACCTCTCGGGCGGACTGTTCAAAAGTGTGCGCAGCTCACGGACATGGAGTATGATCTCAGTTCGATAGACATGCCTGATTGCCAAGATCCCCCCATATTGTGGTACTATTCTGGTACGTAGAGCAATAGTAGTACAGTACAGTATCTTATAATTCGATGGTCGTTCTACTAAGGTTAAATGTAGGCGCATTCTCAACCAAACCTCAAGGTTTGGAGCGAAGGAATGGGGTATCAAGGTACAACTAGACCTCGTTATAAGAAACGCCAAGAGGTGGAGGGAGCTGTAGGTCTTTTAGTAGTACCAGGAAAGACATGAAGTCTGACCTGGGACCCTTTACACTACACGTGCTGACTGGAGCGGTAACTCTACAGGCAAATTCTCTCGCCATGACATCACGGCTCATTCTTATATGGACATCAATCAAAAAAAAAAAAAAAAAAAAAAAAAAACATCGACACTAGCCCCAACGGTCTAAGAGCAGAACCCCTCAAATGACACCTTTCCCGAGGGGGGGCGCGACCCTTTCGTCCCCCCTCCTCCCTTGACCTTAGTAGCTAGTTCTGTATTCTATAGATCATATCATATCTGCAGTTGAACCCACGGAGTAGACGCGTGCTCGATGTATAATATAATATTTTCCTTTATATCCCAAGACGCTCCTCTAATACGCCGGTAACATACGTCTTATATATAAAGTACTGCCTCCCCTACTTACCACCCCGATATTCCAGGAAAGAGGTCCGGATAGTTTCCCATCTGCTTTCCCCCCCTAAATCCCCGCATCCTACCTCTACTAATATTTCCAAAATGGTGAAGAGTTGGTCGCTGGGTATATTGGAGGATCCAGAAACAACGGATGTTCCAGGTGCGTTGGCTATTTTCTCTCCCTTAATCAGCTACTGCTGTTGGCGGTGGTAGATATCCATAGATTCCCCATTTGCTAATATAGCCCTATCAAATTCATAGGTACCGTTCTGTTGCTCTCGTCCACAACACAGGAGCCCCTTGGTATCGATGAGCTCCCCCAAGCGGAGCAGAAGCGCACTCCGGATGGGACTATTATTTTGAATCCCCAGCCAGATGACCACCCTGATGATCCACTAAACTGGACTAGCTGGCGGAGAGATGTTGCGCTACTATGTTTGGGCTGGCACTGTCTCATTGGTGGTGGTCAGACTCCGATTCTAGCGGCAGGATTTAATGATGTTGCGGTAACGTTCGGCGTGTCGATTCCGGATGTTGCATTGACCGCTGGTGAGTTTCATCTTTTCTTTTTTATTGATAAACTATTTGTTTGGGGAGTTGTTGTTTACGATGTTGTGACATCGTGGTTTCTTGTGCGAAACCTTGTCGGGAGGTTATGCTAGATGTTGTTGCAGGGTGCATATGGGTTAGGGTAGTATATGGGGGTTATTTAACGGCCAAGCTAATAGTTAATACTAGGTCTTTTCATGATGGGACTGGGTATTGGCGCCTTGATATCTTCACCAACAGCTATTATTTTCGGCAAACGACCAGTATATCTACTCGGAGTTCTTATTTTCTTTGCATCTTCGATATGGTGCGCTGTGGCGCAATCTTACGGGTCATTGGTCGCGGGGAGAATCCTTATGGGCATTGGAGCTTCCCCATGCGAGTCACTTCCTAGTGCTACGATTGCGGAGATCTTCTTCTTGCATGAGAGAGCATACCGTATCGGTATCTACACGCTGCTCTTGCTTGGTGGCAAGAATTTGGTTCCGCTAGTCAGTGCGGTGATTATCCAGACCATGTCATGGAGATGGGTATTCTGGTAAGCTTCTAGTCCTATGGATCCCATGAGGTTAGGCCGAAAGCTAACTATAATCTTGAAGGATTGTTTCTATCATTGTCGGATTCAACTTTTTCCTCTTGTTCCTCTTTGTCCCGGAAACATTCTGGGTCCGTGACCCTCAGGCGAAAAAAACACCTTTATTCCTAGGACGAGCGCCATCATCTAGCATTTTTTCGCATTCTAGTTCAAGCAAGAAGAAGGATAAGTCCAGGTCTCGACGATCTTCAGTGGATGTCCCACCCCCGGATGATATTGTTAAGGCACCGGCCGCCAGCGGAGTAATCGAAGGCATCGGGCAAGAGCAAAGGGCCGAAATGAAATATGCTCACTTCATTACTCCCGAGAAGCCCAAGGATCAGATTGTGGCCGAGGTTTCACCACCAGAGGAGGCTTGCGGGATAGATGTCGGAAAGTCCTCGCGCCTATCGCTCGACGAGTACATCCGCAAGGCTACCGCAGAACCATTGCCCCTCAAGAATGCTGAGGCTGAAGCACCTATCACTCCCAAGACATTCCTTCAATCATTGGTGGTTTATAATGGTATTCTCCGTCATGAAAACTGGCTGAAGGTCTTTGTACGACCCATCATTCTTTTTGCGTACCCTGCGGTTCTCTGGTCGACGGTCGTTTACTCGCTCTCTATAGGTTGGTTGATTGTACTTTCGGAGACTGTCGCACATATCTACCAGGAACACCCATACAACTTTTCACGTCTCGCAACAGGCTTGGTGTATTTGTCGCCGTTCATTGGTGGTATCATCGGAACAGGCGTTGCTGGAAAGGTGTCTGATATCATTGTTAGAGCTATGAGTAGGGCAAATGGAGGAGTTTATGAACCAGAATTTAGATTGGTTATGGGAATCCCTGTCGCAATTTCTACTGCGATTGGACTTATGGGGTATGTTCTCCTTTTTAACATCCTATGTTAAAATATGCTAATAGTCTACTCAGATTTGGTTGGTCTGCAGCGGAGCGTGATAACTGGATGGTCCCGACTTTCTTTTTCGGTTTGATCTCGTTTGGGTGTTCTCTTGGGTCTACAACTGCGATTACCTTCTGCGTTGACTCCTACCGTCAATATGCCGGTGAAGCATTGGTCACCCTTAATTTCTCTAAGAGTAAGCTCCCTCTCGGTTACTTTCGAAAACAAAAACATGAGATTTACTAATTATAATGGAACAGACATTTTTCACGGACTTGTCTTTTCCCTTTTCTTCAACCGATGGCTCGAGGCAGACGGCTCAAAAACCGTCTTCTTGGCACTCGGTGGAATCCACATGGCCTGCATGCTGTTCACCATCCCGCTCTACATCTATGGAAAGCGGTTGAGAATGTGGACTACCAGGGCCAAGTTGATGGAGAGATGGAATTGAGTTAGTGTAGTGCGTTACGCATGATTTTATGCTGGTTTTTTCAAAGTTATTGTACTTTTTTTGGTTGGGATTACATGAGCTATGAAGGCGTTTTTGTTTCGTTGTGGTGTGTCTTGCTCGCAGGGTTTCTACAATATTACATGCACCGGTAGATTAGAGGTTTAGCTCTTAGAGAATTGACTAATACCTTTTCTGAATCCTGTTTTTGCAGAGCTTGGCTACAGTATGAGGCCAACTAAGAAGTAGTAGAATACCGGGAGTCTAATCGGGTCTTACTGAGGTCTCGCCCAACTGATCCCTAGCATCTCCTCAATATTTGGGGAACAACGGGGTAAGATTTTGTCATAACCTCAGGGTTGCATACATATGTATGTAAAAAAATATCAATCAATATCAATGACGCTTTAATCATATATTATCACTCGCTAGCTTCAAGCCACACAAAGTAACTGCATGTGGCTTGCATCTCGAGATAGAAGTGCCACATTTTAGTTAGAAACTGTCTCCGCCGTAGATTCGACAAAAGAATTCTTCTTGTCAGGCCACACGGTACTATATGAATGTATAGATTATTTGAAGAGGGTCTCTCTCCCTCTCGGCGGTCGCGATGGTATAAATATTATCAATGGAGATGCTCTAATGAACCACATGAGGCCACATGTATGCAGGTCTTCCCGAACATTTAATAGAAACCCAGCGGAGGTATGTACATATTAAGAGCCCTTCAACGATACATGTACTTACAATAGCAAAGACCTGCCTGACTAGCCATTGTTGGAATCGCCGTACTACAATATATTAGCCGTGGTCTCGGATCGTGCCGCGCCCATCGTTGTAGTAACTCCATGCACTGGCCTACTAATATGCAGCGGCCGTCGTACTTATGCCGGCGGCTAAGAGGCATCAGATCTTGTCGAGTGCGGTGAACCCATTAGGGGCCAGCCAGGAATGAATCCTTGAATGAGAACACAAATGCAAGCGGAGATTGATGGCTTTACTGGTACTGCTGCTGGTGGAGGTCACAGTACACATGCATAAAAGTGCTGACTTACTCGCGCGTTAACTAAGCCCTGAGAAATTTTGTGAGCCCGTTGCTACCAAGAATTCTCAATTTGTCGATCACATGGAGTGATAAGATTCACGAGATATCACTCGGAGCTCTCCTAGAATGTGACGAATGGGGCTAGGATAGAAAATAAATATCTACATGTATGTAAATACCGCAAAAGCTCGAAAAATTGGCTATCTCCGGCCAGGGATTACCTTCACGATTGGTTGAAAGGCGTAGATCAGGTCTGCTTATAGTAGTTTTGATCTCGTATGCATAGCCAATTTTTAGAGTAATGGCGGTACCACATTTGCTCGATCGTGTAAACCAGAGATTCGGGTGGGTCTTGAAACGAACCTTGGTTTTTGCACGCCAGAAGTACTGGTTGATCATGATGCATGTAGCTCATGATCGATCAATCATGTCTATTTTTAGCACAGCCAATGCAGCCAACTTACCTGCGCCTCCTCTGGAAAATCCCAAGCAGCCTCTGAACATCTACTCGCAATTTCATAGCGTTTTTGAACCCGATCGCGACTAATATTGCATACACACAAAAAACCGCCAAGACTACAATTTTATATGGCATGTAATAGCGGTTGTGTTCAGAAACGCTATGAGGTTGTGAGTATCCCTTAGTCTGTCAATGCTGACCCCCTATAATAGAGTAATTAAATTTTTATGGAAGATCTTTTATTTGATAAGGGAGATAACGGGATCTGTTAGCCACACAAAATTTGCTTCTTCTTGGGGGTCAGCATTTTACTGACATAAGGGGTACTAATATTCTTATAGGGGGGTCAATAAACCGCCAAGAACAGCCAAGCCACATGCTGACAATGCTCACGCCACATCTAACTGTTAATTACAATACTTGACAGTTTAATTCCAATAGATACAATCTGGAAAAGCTTTACTCGGAGCAGACTGAGTTTAGAATTATGAAGATTATTCACGAGATTATTAGATCTGTTCGCCCCTTAACCACCATACTTGTTTCCTGTCGGACAAGTTATATGCATCCAATCTGCATACACTACATACCTACAATCTGTATTATTATAATTACTTGCACGCTTATTTGACGGCCTGATCATCCTGTGTGTAAGATTCATGCCAACCTTCGGTTCGTAGGGAGCTTGAGGCCGCTCGGAAACGGAGTAATATATACATGTATATATGTATGTGATTGCACAGCCTCAAGTACGTTATCTAAAATTGGACAAAAGCCTAAGAGATAAAACTTACTATAGATATAATATATATATTTATTGATATATAGATTAGTAATTTTAATAGAAGGTGGGCGAACACACACACCTCACGTGGAGAGCTGGTCACATACACACGCCCTTAAGATGTCAAGTCATGGACCGAAAAGATATATAACAGGATGAGGTACAGAGGAAAAGAATACGAGAATACGAACGAGTAATATATTGCGTACTCGTGAATTTTGGTTATTTAAGTAGATTCTAGTGATGTAGGTTGTAAAAGTTCTAATCGGGCTAAATCACAAGCGGTCACTCGCCCAAACCAGCTGCACCTATTTTACTAGTGGACCCAAAACAAGAGCCTATGACATGCATGAAATGTGGTATCTATCAAATTATGATACCTACCATCAAGGTATGAAATCATAGAGCGTGTGCATCCAAACCGTGAGATTATATTGGATATCTGGGTGGGGAGGGGCCTAGATTTAATTAGGAGAGCTGCGGTTGACGACGCTCATTATCAATAATGATGTAAGGGAGAAAGAAAAAGTGCCTTCCATTCACATGGCTTACATGTATCTATCCATACGTACAACCCCTGCAAAGAAACCCCATAATATTACCCGCTAACGATAGATATACTGTATGGGAAACCTCATGTGATGTTCTGAGGGATTTATTGAAACAAGACACACGGTACATCTTAGGACTATTGCGAGCCTCCGCCCATCGAGTGCATGCTTATGATGACCTATCGTGTTTGGTCGGGGAGCAACCTTACTGATTCCAGCGGCCGGGCCATCCTAGCCATTAACCGTGCTCCCTCCCCACTTTGATTTTAAACCTTTCGCGCCGCCACCACTGAAATAGGGTTAAAGGAAGCCATTTTTGTTCATTTCAGCTCGTGGAGTACATACATGTATGCACACATGCATGTGCGTGACCCGTACCCCGCCCACAAATCCCGGATTCAATCAGATATATGTATATACGCTGTGCCTTGTTTTCTTCATTATGCAATATATTTGAGTCTGACTGGCTTTTATTTGTTACACGATAGATATGAGTAGGGGTGGGGGATATGCTGCAGCCGTTTACCCCGACAGCTAATAACGTGATATTCTTCTTATCTCTGTTTTAATACTGAGTTACGTATTGCTAAATTAATTTATCCCAGACATATAGAGTATAGCTCTGTATGGCTATTTGTATCCTATATATATATATATTATTTGCCTATTCCTTTATAGTTCGGTGTCCGAAGATTCTCGGGACGTTACACCTATGATACTTGTTGGGTTTCTATTTGATATCATCAACCCTTGACTCTATAAAATCTTCAGATTGATATATATATTGTACTCTACCTTGACTTGAATGCACTAAAACCGGGTACTGATCGTGCATGAAAGATAGAACCATGTAGTGAGGAATACTCTATATACTCCGCGCGTTGCAGATGTACTATATTATTTTATTTAGGATGCTTTAAATCCTTCATAGAGACTCTATTAATAAGCCGAATTGGGTCTGGTTCGAGACAAGCCGTTTACTACATGTTGTTTTCTTTCATGAAAGACCGGCCCGCGTGAGTTTGAGGGCTGGAACGAGTATGTTCCGATAGGCCCGTGTTGTTGTCACTAAATTTATCATTTCAGACATGGCCCCAACTAACGCTCATTGGCAAGGGCTACAGTGCCCGTTACTGTGTTTACCGCGCGGTATATGTATGTAACCAAGACAGTTCAAGACCTTTTTGCAATATGTGCACTTGAAGGACGTAACCATACTTTAAACGTAAGCTAGAATAAATGCGTAAGATCCATCCTATGCTACCATTCTATGCATCCTCGCTCTCGTTTAGTCTATACTATGCGCTGAAGTAATGAAATCTCAAAATCTCAAAACCACAAGCTTAAGCATACGAAGACCACAACGTGTCTCAGCAGATTTAACCCGGCCCGGCCGGCACTTCAAAGATTAGAGTTCTGATAGCGTTAAGACATGACAGTGTGACACTATGCATGTATGTAGTTTAAGACTCGAGACTTTCTGATAGGGGCCTCTGTTTATTATGTCTAGTTGCAGACACGTATGTGAAACAGAGACTCAAGTATAAGTTATGTAGCTAAGTACATATATATATATATAGCCTACATTGTATTTTTCGTTCACCCTGGTATCTTTTCTCGAGGATTCATTTGGCAGCCCTGATGAAAACACAGATTCAATATTATCTACCCATGGTCGATCGCTTGATGCAACTGAACTGCTGTTCATTCGGTACGTGGTTACATATCTCGCATGTAGATACATATAAGTGTATGTCTGTAGCTGTACTTGCCAGATTTTTTATTCTGTCATTCGGTTGGCCAATTGGAGTTGGGGAAAAGGCTCCTTTTCAACGAACTTCGCACACTTTCCGGATTGGGATCGGACAGAATAAAAAATCTGGCAAGTATTCACTTGAGTGCATGTTCAAAAAAAAAAAAAAAAAAAAAGGAGCCGGGCTTTTAGTTACATCCAGTGAATTACAAACGGATAATAATACAAGACAACTATACCTGTACGTACATGTACATACAAGATCATGAATGACTCAAAGCCGTGAGCACATGTATTTGCTGGCTGTAAGTGCTCACTTCACCCAAGTACATGTATGTATATTTTACACGACATTCTGCATAGACATGTATAACACATGCACATAGGGACGTAGCTACCGATACTGATCTATCGATCTCGCATGCTTCTCGATAAGGATATGTTTATATATAGAATACTAATCAATCTATATCTAGCTAATGAGGTCTTATCTACTTGTATTGGTTGTATTCAAGTTATGCCCTTTGATATTCCCTGTCTAACTACATGTACTTAAGTACTAATAATCCATATGATTTATCAATTAATCAGGTTTATATATTACGGTCTTCCTGGTGATCATGGTGGTGTTACCATCTTCATGATGTAAATACATGTATGTAGTTGCATCTCCATATATATACAAGTATATATATATATCAAGTACATGTACATGTACTTACCTGCTGAGCACAGCCCCGACATCAGAAACATCGGGGTGGTCGGTTTCTAGCTTCGGGCCTCGATTAGCAATACTATACTAATAATAATGCATCGGTTTTTATTATCTACATGGTGAACTGCAAGGCACCAGTGGTAAATTATGATTCCTCCCCTTAAACGTATATGGGCACGCTATGGTTATATGTAAAACCAACCCAAAATCAAATTTATATGGTATAGCGAATTTTGTTAATCAAGGGCTGAACACTTAGAGGAAAATAATATTATATATTAGGGTACTACTAATACCTATGATAGTTTTGCTTATGTAACATATGCTCATAAACACACCGTCAAAATACCTACATGTGCATGTACTTATGTCATCACTCGCCAAGGAACAATACTCAAATATTGAGAAGCTAGAACTTTGTCTTGTTCATTTGCAAGACAAGTTATTGTATCTATTGATCATTTTCGGCAACGATAAGATGCGGGGAATTCTCCCATTTATATACATTCCCATTATGCTCAAATTGGGTTTGTTTTCTACATAAAACTGATCCAGTTTGCACGAATTCGCGATGCTGCAGCCGATCCTCTAAGCCTCAACGAATGCCGGCTCAATTGTCACACCAACCTTAACCGCCCTCCGGTGAGAGGTGCATATGTGACATAACTAAGTCCAACTACTGGGTACAATACCACTCTCTACATGTATCTCCCCATTTAAAGCCTTTTCCCGCTAATCAAAAGACTCGAACCAAAGAAACAAGGTCTACACAGTATGATTGAAAAAAAATAATGATGAATTCCGCACGCCTCAAATGCTTAATACAACGAACGAATGAAACCAAGCCCTGTATCTCTAAGAGTTTTAAGTCTGCCGTTATAAACAAAGGAAATAAATAAAAACCAAAACACCCCAATGAGTCCTACCCGGATCCTTTATATGCACCCGTATGATAAAAGAAAATAAACAATAAAAAGCAACCAGTTACTGTAATACAAAGGAAATCTAATACCGAGCTGGTGCGCTCGCCCGTATGGGTTTTCTAAGGTCCCACCCCCACGTTCCTAACATGTTCTCGTGTCGTTCGTTAAGTATGTATGAACGTATGTTCTTTTCCCTGTTGCCATATTTCTAAAGGATTTCAAATAACCATAACCTTTGAAGAGTAAAGGAAATCAAGACTCCTCTCGTCGCTCTCCCGGTAGTGGGAGAGCACATTCTCGACGCGCAAGGAATGGTCCGGGCTTCTTAGGCCCCTTCCGATTCTCTCCATTGACTCCAGCATTGATTGGCGGTCCTCGCAGTTTCCGATCAACGCAACTGTCTGCTCGCGGCTCCAGTCCAACGAAAAGGGGGTCAGACCCTTGCTGATGGCGGAAAAGTGAGCAGCCAGGGATTCAGCAAGTATGTTATTCTTCTCAATCAATCTTTGAGGAGAAGAAGGGTGACGCCAGGCATAGCCGTCATCCATGTGGAATACCCAGTAGTAGAGTCTCCATGAATCACGCTCAAGGGCATTCATCAACACCACCAGAGTCAAGAAGATCCTAAGCCAATCCTCTCTCTTCCTTCCAAAAATGCGCTTCTGGAGTTCGCAAAGAATCTGCTTCTCCAACTGCCAGACCCGGCGCTCGATAAGGTGGTCGAGCTGGTTTGCAAGAACCCTTGGCATAGGTGTTTGACCTGCCAATGGCGTTGTGAGTGAGGAAATTGGTGAGATCCCAAGTGAGTCGGATGATGGGTGTAAAGTAGCTCCTTGAATGAGTAGTTGTGTTGCAGTCCATAGCTGTAAGGCATCCCTAAGAAGGAAGTTCTCTTCACTCTTAGAGTATTTGAAAGCAGACTGGAAGATCTCTGCTAGAATGGGGTTTCCCTGGAATGAGTTCTCAACGTAGTACCATGTGTGGTCGTCAATGTACTTCTCCAAGATGTCGGTGTTGATCCCCCTCTTCATTGCGTACGAGGTGGTCTCCACAGACTGCCAGCCAGTAACATCGTCTTTGTACCAATAGATGAGTTGGCCAGGATAGGCTGGAATGAACTCGTAAACACTAAGGCTGAGCGTTATCCCAAGAGACTTCTCATGAGATACTGTAGCAGTTCGTGCGGGCGAGTTGGACCAGCGAAGGACGTGGTGCATCATTGTTCGGGAGTATGCATCAACAAGCCCTAAAAACTATTAGCCAAGTTCATGTAATAATATAACCCAGAATTCGCTACATTTTGAGAAGACATCCAAGTCGACAAAGTGTACCCGCACACAGAGGGCGCCAGCCCCAAGTTTTTCACATCTGGGACATGGGTTTCCCTCTCCACACTTCATCTTCAAGCCCCAGCAACGTGTGCAGGCACCCATCTTCCTCAACTGGTGAACTTCACGCCTTTCATCAGGCCCGAGCTTTCTCCTGCTCTTTCTCCTCTTTGGGGCAGCGAATGTAGCTACAAGATGGGAATAGGATGGATTGCTTGTAGGTGCGCTTGCAGAACCAGGCCCAAGCTCAGGCGAGAAGCCAGGTGCTGGGCTAGATCTTGTCGAGTTTGCACGCGATCGAGATGTGAATTGGGGCGAGTAGTCTGAAAGAGCGGGTGTGCTTCCACGGTCGTACTCGGAAGAGCTTGAGTCATATTCCGAGAAAGGTGAGAATCGTACCCTCATTGGCCTTTCATAATCTTGAGTGTCATCATAACTCTGGAAAAAGGCTTCTTCTGATCGATTCATGCCTTCAAATTCTTTACTGTTAGCTCTCTTTTATTCGGCTTTCAGATAAGTGAAAAGAGGTTAAATTACCAGCAGACGAAAAAATGTTCTCATCAGATCCTATGCTGCTCAACATTGGTTGCCCAATCATTGATGAGGGATTCGATCCTGGGTATAGCGAGCCTGCATCGCTTCCTGCAATATATTGAATTTCTGCTGGGTGTGCGGAGTAGCTGGCTCCATCTGCATAAGTCTCTGGAAAGAGTTGGAATAGCCATGGATTAAGCTCGGCTTCAATGGGTTGTTGAGGAATGGGAGAAGGTGAGTGTGAGTAAGTTCTTGGGGTAACAATCTCAAGAGCATCAATATCCTCCCCAACACTCTCATATGAAGATGACCGAGAAGATGATAATGTGAACGGCGAGCTATGACGCTCACCATTCATTTTTGATGACCGGATAGCCCAATTATTGTCCATTGTAGATGACTGTTGGAATTTGTTGTTGATTTGTGAGTGCAACATATGGTTTCTGTATTCTGAAGGTAGAGTTGTTATGTGTCGAATGTAGTTGATGTTTTTTTTTTTTTTTGATACTGACCGAAGAAGACAGGCCCATCTTTATATTTCTCTGGATGAATTGCTTTTTAATGCAGAGCCTGCTCCTCAAACAAGCATGTATTACTACCTGCCTCCCTCCCAAAACAGTGTGCTGGGTTGGGTTCCTCGAGAGCGAGCGTGGGTCCCCCGCCGCTCACGTGGCGCAATCAATAAAACGCGTTGGGAGAGCATGTATCACTAAGAATAAAAAATGAAACGCCTGCTGGGGTCCCAAATGGGGGCGGGCCCACAGCAGGTCCAAAGATCCGACCCTTAACAGTAAGCATTTACCCCATGTCTTGATGACTGGGTCAAATTCTGGTGCACTAGGTTACCACAGCACAACCACCATAACAGTATTAGCTTCCGGTCATTCCATCCTCCCTCTGTTTCTTTTCAGAAGCTACACGCCCAGAATCCTAGAGTATAAGGCTGACGCCACTCTATGCCATTTCCTTTGGTGGGTTGACTAACTCCATAGTACCTACATCACCATTTCTGTAGGTCTTTTGCAAGCGTATTTCTCGTTGGTGCCTGATGAGTACATGCACATGTGCCTAGTAAGTACATGTATCTACCTAGGTATCAACTCTTCTACATGTACTCCCCAAAAAGCTATCATCCTCAGCATAACCGTGACAAATGTAGGCTAATCTAGTTTATTAGGTCTACCTATAAGCGACATTCGTTTGGCATACTACGGGGTACAATGGACAACGTTTATTGATAGTAGTTTTAATTCTACACTTTTAAGACTGCGGGCGAATTTGATTTAATTTTGGCTTTTTTTTTTAATTCCTCTTTTTCAATCTACAATATCTCTATTCTTTGCGTCCTGCATCAGTGTGGGGGGATCTAGGGGCTATGGTTCGGGAAATATTATCTTTAATTAAATCCCTGGAATCAAACCCGAGAGAGATCGTGATGGAGGAGCAAATATCGTTGACAATACCGTTTGTCAGGGCTGGATCCAATCATATACTAAGCCGTAATTATTCCACATCGTGCGTATAGAGCTTCTGCATGCGGTCTAAGTCGATTCCGTTATATTTTAAACTACAAGAGCTCAAGGGATATTGGCACAGATTACCCTATAGGCCTAGTGAGAGTGTCATAAGATTCCCACATGGCGAAGTTCATTCATGCTAACCAAATATTCGTCCACCCTAGACGTGTGGGGTAGTAATAGTAGGCTAGACCTAAGCCCCACGGCGACTGAAACAAAGATATAGAAATTCGGCGGCACAGACTTTTCCGCGCCTGAGGCGAGTGATGATATCCCGATATCTAGTACTAGTATCAGCACGACCGGACCGGTGTTGAAGCGGCCCAATACACACCGACGACTCTTCCTCGGTTAATGGTATATACATGCAGACCGGTAAATGCCATCGTCTTTATCGATATCGATTAAACTTGTTATGCATAGCAGTAGTACCGCGGTTTCTCCTGGTCAAGCTTGAAAATCACATTCTCCTCACATACTCCATCACCATCGAGTCCTAGCTCCGCTTACATTTGCTTCTCGGCGAAGCAATATTCATCTGAACCTTTCGAAAAATAGATACCTTCAAGATCGCGGGTTCCCCGGCATGGTGCGTCGTACCCTACACATGGCGCAAATGGAATGATGACTAGGGTGTGTGCACAGGGCCTCCTCAAGGGCTTGGTACATGTACATACATACATGTATGTACATGTACATATGTACTGCGGCTCTAGCGAGAGTCTCGACAAGTACTACATGTATGATCTGCACCGTTCACTCACTCACTTGGTTGTCTTCCCGCATTTCGCCGGCATAAATAGACTACATGTGCTCTGCTCGATAATATGCAGAACGTCATATATGCATGTTTGCGTACAAAATTGGGCTGTGGACATAAACGGATTAGTTTAAGGGGGTGGATGGTGTTTGAGAATGATTGAGAAAGGCTTGAAAGTAAGCACTCTCCAGAGATCGGGGCAACCTTATTTAGATCATTGGTAACTCTAGGTCTCATATAACCTGGATTTCGAATATTACCTGGACTATATTCCTATTGTGCGGCTTTGTAATTGTGATAGTAAATAATTTAATGAAGTTTAGGGTGAGATCTCTAAAGGGCTCCCGCGTAGTGGTGTTGATCTCTGGCACATTTGAAAATTGATTATAAGCACGCATAGCTACACTTAAGCGTTGTGACTTGACTACAATAGAGTTTGGTAGGTGTTAGAACGTGCCTCATGTAGGAGGATATAGATACATGTATTTTCATATTTAGAATATCACGAGCTTTGTGGCAGCGCAAAGAGGGGTCAGGTATCGACGGGTACACAGTTTCAGACACTTCCAGGTTGCCTATCTAGAAGAGATCAACCTAGTTTCACCTTACCGAGTACCAAATTATAGTCTATCGTGCGGTGCAGATACATAAATCGTGTTTTCCACTTTTAATCAACAGTGTCTCAAAAGGTTCCTTCCTTTTTCAACTAAACGTTCCTCTACTTCCGCAAAATAAAGGTTGTGCAGGGTTACTTAGTCAGTTTAGCTTGCCGGCCCTCAACCCTCCGCCACGACGAAAATATCTTTTTCACCTGCATGATTGCGGCACAAACGGGACCACACCCCATACATGTACCTACATGTACTTGTTAGGTAACCTATTGGGTGAGATGGGGATGGCACAATAATACCTACCTTGTGTAATAACCGACGATACCCAGAACTGGCCCGTCCGTGTGAATCCTTCTTTACTCCTTCGCTGCATGCTGAGCCGCATGAGTGAATTCTTCTATCGATTGGTCCAAACCGCACATACGGGGGTACTTGGACGTTTCAGATTGCCCACCGAAAGCGAGGTAGTACAAACCCATTTACCAACAACCACTCTGCAACTTCCCCCACAGATATAGGTACGGTCAGGTAGACAGAAATAGCCTGCTATTCTGCCTCGAGAAAAACGTTAATTCTGCTCTGAAGACAAAAATATCACGGAGCTAGGTAGATTTGATCGAATAATTGTTAGATCACTAATCCAGATCAAGACCTTCTGATAGATGGATAACGTTAACTACATTATCTTCACGTATCTGGGATATTTTGCTAGTTGGATATGGAGTATGAATACCTGCTTAAGTACTTCCCCTTAATGACATTCTTATACCTATTTAGTACATGTATGTATCCAGCTAGAGTCTTATGTATGTGATAAGTCCTTCCAGAAGTGCAGTTCTCGAGGCACTAGTTTCGACGTATCTGAAGTACTATTAATATTAAAGATGATAATTGGAAAAATATGCAGGTGACGATAATTATTAATTACATGTATGTATGTAGTGTATTTTCAGACCGACGTGACTTTAAAGGTCTCCTTCTTCCTACTATCCGAGATGACGCTAGCTAGCCGAAGAAGCGGAACGGCGTTCGAGTGGCTGCACAGTCAAGCTAGCAAGCCTCGAGCCACGCAGTAAGCCACCAAAAATCTCCAACGTCCAAGTGCTACTCGCACCAATGGATATGCACTTATCTACTAGATGTTCCTGCTACCAATAAAAACTACCTTGCAACAAAGTTAGGGTGTTGCACGTTCGGCTTTCCCGTCCCGAGAGCGATGCAGAGCACCCTACCATTAGCGCCTCCCGATAAATGTACTGTACCTAGACAAAATTAAAGAACGATTTCTTGACCGCAAAATCTATGCAGCTGTAGGTGCGAGGTACACAATAACGTGGGCACCTGATTAGGGCAGGCCCTTATTCCAGGTAAAGGCCAGTATCGTGGTATCATGAATTCGTCTTTTTATAGCAACATGCACAACCCAGCCAACCAACCCCCCTGGAGCTCAATATGTCGAATCAGGGTGGAGATATCTCCACTTAACTAACTCTTTCTCAAGTTATTACCCATTAGGTCTTCACCTAAGCCCTTTTTTCTCCTTGTTGAACCTAAAATCTCGAGGAAGGGGCAATATAAGGCCTGAGTAATAAAAATCCTAAGCCAAGAAAACAGTTATCGGAGCCGAGGAAAGGTAGCCTCGGAGACTTTTCGCAATGTTTTAACTTTCCAGTTAGCGAGCCAATCAAATATTTCAATGAGCCCGGCCGAACATTTGTCCGCCTTGACCGCCTGGTCCGTGTGAAGTATGTAAGTTCCAGTCACGTAGTTTGTATTATTAGAGTTGGTTGGTAATCGATCCAAGATATATATGTGGAGGAGTGGCTGGGTGTGATATAACCTGACCGCCTCAGGAGATCTGACCTGATTGCGCCTCGTTGTACTACGTTTTGATAACACCGCGAACGCCCACTACTAAGGGTATTCAAAGTTGGGAAAACAAGATAATAGTTCTAGATCCCTGTAGGAAGTGGGGCTGGGCCTCTGACCAATGAAGTGATACCGTTAATGGTAATACCTTTGAATACCCTCTCCCCTGTCACGTATCTCAAGCGACTGTAAAGTAGGGTAAATAAAAGATTTTTGTATCGAGAGCTGGATTTCCTTCTCACAACAAACACACAAAACCAGATACAACACAATCTATCCAAACCTACATTCAGTCTAAATCCAGAACTATGTCTGATAGTATGCGGTATTGGAAACCAGAGGCGGTGCTTGCATTGATAGAATGGTTGGAGGAACCGACAAATCTAAAGAAAACACAAAAAGGGTCTGGAATCACACGCAGGAGTTATATCATTGATATGAAAAATCATATCCAGCCGATACAAGAAAGATCTGAGAGTCAAGTCAATGATAAATTTGACAATATGCGACGAAGTTATTGGGAAGCCGCAAAAATGAATGATCAATCGGTTGAGCTTACAGCTGAAGATTTAGGCGATGGGAAGAAAAGTTTAAGAGGTATGATGATAATAAACTATGATTAAAATAGTTACTAATATTTTATATAAAACTAGATAAGTTATTATCAAAATGCGACCATTTTTTCCGCTTGGAAGAAATTTGGGGTAGTAAGCCAAATATTCGTCCACCCGCATCATTCAGCACCGGTATTACTCAAAACTCAACACAAGACAATGCCAAAAATCTTGTAAACTTCTTGACTGATAATCTTCCCAACGGAGAAGACAACATCGACATCAATGATTTATTTGTTGATGGAGAAAATGAAAATTCTCTATCTTTAACTTCAGCAAACCAAGTCAACGATCCAACCAGCAATCCAATATCGTATGGTAGAAATTCAGATTCAGGGTCAACAACATTTTATTTCGACACGAAAGAGTCCACACCCTCTGCCTCCTCTACTCAACACAACCCTCCCGATTTTAATGAGCTTAGCTCTGTTCACTATACTATATCAACCCATTCAATTGAAAACCAAACGAACATTAGTACCGGCTCAAGTGTTAATCGTGGAATGAAGTCAAAAAGAGCTTTCCCGAAATCTATTGATATAGATGAAAGTCTAGCTGGAGGAGTATCAAAAAAACGCAAATCAGAGAGAGGAAATCTAAATGATTCAATTCGTGAATATGCAACTGCAATTGGAGAACAACGCAAAATTGAATCAATTCGTCGATATGAATTCTTGGATCGACAATTGCAACAACAAGAAAGGTTAAGAAAACAAGAGTTAGATATCCAGGACGGTTTACGTAGGGAGGAATTGAAAATTGAGCAGCAGAAATTGGACATCGAGAGAGAAAAACAGGAAATAGAACGCCAAAAACTTCAACTTATGATGCTACAATGGGAATCGGCATTAAAGAAAACAAGCGAATCTAAAGAGTGATAATATATTGTTAGTTATCTTCTCTCCTTGCATACAAATAAGCTTTCATTCTATCTCGCCATTCATTTCCTTCTCTTCTTTCCGCTTCAATCGGTAAATCAATATTTATATCTGTCCCGGCGTCTTGGCATCGGTTCCGACAGTTCGGTAAGAGGAAGCAGGTTGCGACGGAAGAGGGATTGTTAGGCGAAGGATGGTTGGGGGTGGGGAGATGGTGACGTCATCGGATTCCAGGAGGTTCTATGGCGTGATGGATTTATAATGTAAATAAAAGAGATGGTGGGGAGAACTATGAAGTGTGGCTACGGCAGGATTCTATGGGTTTCTCTGCGCGAAAGTATGAGTCATAGCTGTCCCGGCGTCTTGGCATCGGTTCCGACAGTTCGGTAGGAGGAGGAGGGTTGCGACGGAGGAGGAATTGCTAAGCGAGAAAGGACAGAGGTGGGGAGATGGTGACGTCATTAGATTCCAGGAGGTTCCATGGCGTGATGGATTTGTAATGGAAAGTAGAGGAGATGGTGGGGAGGAATACGAGGTGTGGTTACAGCAGGTTTCTATAGGATTCTGTGAATGGAAGTGTGAGTCATAGCGGACTAGTGACGGGATATGTTAAATAGAGCAGGCGGATCTTCTTCTTAGTTCTTTCTTTCTTTTCTCTCTGTCTCGTCTTCCTGTCTTCCCGATATAGGAATATCTCCTATTTTCTGAACCATAGTTCATGCGATCCCAGAACCTAGCCGGGATCTATCAGCGAATATCATCATCGTTCCGTTGAGTCCATCCGATCCTCACTCTCCTGCTCTTGTCCTTGCTCTTGTCCTTGTCCTCGCCATGGGAGCTTTGCCTCTGTCTTTGCGCTTCGCCGGTCCGTCTTGTCGCCGGCAAGATCTCTGTTTTCGTCGGTGTCCTCGTTGTTAGCTGTGTTCCTCGAGTCCTTCTGCGTCATCGTTGTCGTCTTCCTCTTGTCCGGGTTACTCCGTCACACTAAGACGAGACCACCCTCTTCTGACCAACATGTGCGAGTTCCTCGCACCATAGTTTGTCATGACCTCCCCGGGTATCAATGGAGGTGACTATCAAAAGCTCCACGATGACCTCGCGGCTTTCTTTGTCTCTTACCCTGAAGTGGACCCCGCAACAACGGAAGAGGCGACACAGGCATATGCGCTCCTCCTCCGGGCCTACAAAGGGGTCCGGCAATATGTCATTGACCTCAAAACCCACCACACCGAAACCGAACAAGCCCGAGCTGAGTTCCACAAAGAAACTCAGGGACTACGAGCTCAGATCAAAAAGCTGCAAGAAGGAATCAAGCAAGACTTCGGGGAGCTCCATGATGACCTAGCCAAGTCACCCAAGTCTGAAAAGCTTCCTGATCCGGGAGAAGTATCGTGGGGACCGGAAAAGCGAGGATGTTTCAGAGACAGCTACAAATCAAGCTCACAGCTAACCTAGATCGATTTCCAACTTCTGCTCAACAAATTGCTCTGTTATTTCTCATTGGAAGGAGCTGCGGATCAGTTCCTCGACATATACTCGGATGAGGGGATTGCGTTGGACTCAATGACGGAGTTCTTTGAAATTTTGAATAATGCTTTTGGAGCGCGATCGCGCTGCCACTGCTGCGCAACTTGAGGGAAATCAAGCAACGTCAACGTCCATTTTCGGAGTATTTTGCAGANTTCCAGNGTTATGCTTTGCCGACTACGAGTTCAACGAACTGCCAAGATTGAATGTCTTTTGGAAGGGCTTAATCAGGAATTGATGGCGCTAATGATACAAAACGAAACCCCTGACACAATCAAGGAGTGTGGACTCCTTCTTCGGCTGACAACAAACAAAGAGCTTTCAGGTAGGATGGGGAGGTTTAGATTTCAGATTCCGAGTGCCTGCCCTCGTCCTTTGGGTCCCGACCAAGTTGCATCAACAACATCACGTCATACGGGGACCCTTCATTCCCGAAAGAATGCAACACGGCAGCTCATCCATCCTATCTTTCCCGGGGAGCCGTTCGCATGGATTTGTCTAATAGTTGTCGTCGTCCGGACCTGCAGGGAGAGGAAGCTCGTCGGATAGAGAATCGTTGTTATTATTGTGGGAAGTTAGACATTTGGTTAGGGATTGTACTTTGTCGCGCCGGGAAGAGCACACCTGGATGAGGGAGGCGTTGTTGGAAGCAAAAAAGGAAAAGAAGGAAAAAGAGGAGGATGTTTTGTCAGAAGAGGAGGAGTTAGATTCGTCCTGGCCTAAGCGGCATAGCGGCGACCTCACGAAGTTTTTCTAAGGTTCTTATTTCCACGCGTTTTCAGTATCGGAAGGAGAGATGGATGGGAATCAATTGATTGTAGTTTGTTCTATTTCTCAAAATAAAAATTTATTGTACCCACCTACGCTGATTGATACGTCGATGCATTCATCGATGAAAACTTCACACGCCATGAGTTGAAAACAAGGTTGAGGACGGAAATGAGATAGATGTAATCGATGGAAGACCTATTGAATCGCGAAGGTGACAAGGAAGGTGACGGAATTAGAGATTAATTGACATGGAGGAGTCCCCTTCTTTGTTACAAAGTTAGTGACATTACCCGATCGTGAATGATACTTTGACGAGAAACATGGTCGAATTATCACGCTTGACGGCGAGAGCGGTCTACAACCTGCGGACGAGGTAACAGAGCGAGCGAATCCAGCCGAGAGTTGACGATGCAGATACTGCCGGAGTGAGCGGCGCTGGCCGTCGACGCAAGAGGCGCGGCGCGCGGCACGGCGGGCGGCGAGACGAGGCTATGATGATTGACTTATCTGCGAAGAAGGCCGAACCACTGAAACGAGAAGTCGAAGAGATATATTTCTAAGGACTACAAGCTCCTAGCGATAGGAAGGTTGCGTGAAGAGGAAAGGAAAGAAACTATCTACAGACGAGAACCGAACCTCTATATATACACCACATACCAGCCTGATGACTCATCCGAAGAACTGCACAGAACCCCATAGAATCCCCAAGATCCGTGAATCCGCGCTATCCCTATCCCCTAATCCCGCGCCTTATTACCGAACCGAACCCTGTCACCAAACCTCAAGAACATAGAAGAATCCTGACTAATCCCTCTTCCCGCAACATCGCCAAGACGCTCTACGCCGCGACAGATATTAGGCCTCTCCTGCGCCTGTTCTCTGCATGATATCGTTTATGAAATTCTTTAACCAACTCTGGAATTATCTAGATCACCGTAAGGTTGCCATGAGGGTCATTATACTGTATACCGAACGAGATACTCCACTCTGCCGCCGCTTCAGAGCCTAGAATACCGCCTACTTCCCACTCTTGTTCACCTCGATCTCAACCGATGGTGGAGGGTTGAACTTGTCCAGACGCCATTAGCGGCGCGATAGTAGCGAAACATGGAAGACTGGATGAACCTTCATTGACGGTAGATAAGTCAGAGGCGAGGGGCTGACAATACGCAGAAACTGATAAGCCGATTTGCTTCCAGTCCAACTTCTTCAAGGTCGTTTGGTCAATAAATTTCGCGTGACAACCATACTTTATCTCCAATGATATACCGGCGCTGGAATCCGATTCATGTTGGTGATTCTTCCGAATTCTTTGGCTGAAACATTTCACGGAGAAAGTCGAATACTTGACATGTCCTCGCCATGGTGTTTGCTTGGCCTCGTTTGTGGCGACCGTGTCGTAGTGGACCGAAGTTAAATGCGAGCGATGTCGTCCATAATTTGCCTCAAAGGGGGAGAGTTTGGTTGATTCGGAGACGTGATTGTTGGTAGCGAATTCTGCCATGGGTAAATAAGTGGCCCAGTTATCCTGTTGGTAGTCCACGTAGCTTCTCAGATATTGTTCCATGACAGCATTGATCCTTTCGGTTTGGCCGTCGGTCTGCGGATGAAATGCGGTGGAGTAGCGTGGAGATATCTCCAGACGCTCGCAGAGTGCTTTCCAGAAATCGGAGGTGAACTGAGTACCGCGGTCCGAGACTATCTTCTCCGTAGACCATGTATTTTCCACACATTTTCTAAGACATCCGAAGAACGCCCCTAGCTCCCGATTCTTCTCGCGCATGGAATAAAGTGTCTCATTTTGTAAGGCGATCGACGACGACGAGAATTGCGCGTTATAGCCGTTACTGAGAGGTAGTCCGCCGAAGTCCATTGAGATATCCGCCCACGCGCTTGGTAGATCGATAGTGGTCGAAGAACTCCCTGGGCGGCATTACGATTCGCTTTGCTCCGACGACATATGTGACAGTTCATGACGTAGCGATCGGTGTACTTTCGCATGTCCGACCAGTAGTATTCGCGACTAAGTAATTCGAGGGTTTTGCCCTACCCGGATGTCCCGCTGATGGTTTGTCATGATGTTCCTGTAGAAGTCTGAGTTGTAGTTCCTCGTATTCTAAGACGAAGAGTTTATGACGATAAAGAAGAAGTTCCATCTTCGCTTTCGCGCATTCAGAGAGATTTGCTTCGATTGTTTTGTACCGCCTTTTAACATCGCGAAGACTTACTTGAAACTGTCTTCTTGGTAAGTTTTTTGAAAATAACTCTTGAACAGTGGGCGTTCCTTCAGCGGGTTCATTTGCCAAAGAACCCGCCAACAAACTTAGCTTATTGTCCAAATTCTTTCTTTTCAACACAGTCTGATACTGATACGCGAGACGTTCATCCCCCTCTTTAGGAAGATCCCCTGATCGTCTAGTGAGTGCATCTGGTTTTCCTCCTTGTTTACCGGGACGGAATTGAATTACAAAGTCGAACGAGATAGAAATTCGACCAGCGAGTTTGTCGACGATTTAGTAATTTGGTTGACATGAAATATTCAAGGTTTCTATGAGCTGTTAGGACCTTGATAGGATATGAGGCGGTTTCAGAAAGTAGCGATTCTTCAAATCGAATGATTGCCAACACTTCTTTATCGATATCTCGTAGTTGCATTCTGCAGGCGTGTGTTTCTTGGAGAAAAAGCGATTGGGTGAAGAATTCCTCGTTATCCCTCTGTGACGTGATGGCAGCTGAAACATAGTCGGAGGCATCTGTTTCACTATGATTTCCTGTCTGGATCGAAATGTCGAGAATCGGGCGGTGGTGAATGCTACCTTAAGGTCTTGAAATGCTTTCTCCGTTTTATCCGTCCATTTAAAGACCACTCCTGTCTTTGTTAGGCGGTCAAAGAAGATACTACCTCGAGTAGCGTAGATGAATCGTCGATAAAAGTTCGCGAACCCGGCGAATTCCTGCACATCTTTCAGACAATTTGGGGTTTCAGTTCCTCGATGGTAGCGACCTTTGCTTCGTCCATCTTGATTCCTTCCGATGTGAAAGACAACCGAGATACATAGTTTCCTTGACATGCCATTCACACTTCTCGGGTTTGAGTGAACCCGATTCTCGCCCAAGATCCAAGTCTTTGTCCACGCGTGTTCCTATGTTCCTCAAGAGTGTTGGAGTATATGAGAATGTCGTCCAAATAGGCGGTGGCGAAATGATCAAGATAAGGGCGCAGCATGTCGTTGACCCAATGTTGAAATGCAGCGGGGGCGTTGGTTAGTCCGAAGGGCATAACAGTGTATTCAAAGTGCCCGTAACGGGTGCGAAAGGCTGTTTTCCATTCATCTCCTTCTCTAATTCTCAATTGATGATAGCCATTGCGAAGGTCCAGCTTTGTGAAATAATTAGCTGACGATATGCCCATGAAGGTCTCTGGTGTTAATGGTAGAGGGTGTCGATTCTTCACCGTTACCGCATTTAACTTTCTATAGTCAACACAGAGTCGGAGAGAGCCATCCGCTTTCTTAACAAATAATACGGGAGAGCCTGCGGGGGAGGTGCTATGTCGAATCCGCCCATTGGATAGGTACTCTGCTAAGTAATCTCTGAGTGTCTGAAGTTCCAACCGAGTCATTCCGTACATGGGTCCGAATGGTACTGTCTTCCTTCCTGTATATCGATAGATAGATCGTATTCGATACGATGAGGAGGAAGCTTTGATGCGTCGGGTTCGCTAAGCAGATGCAAGTATTGATGATGTTCTTTGGGTACCATCGTTCGAGGGTCTTTGGGTGTCTGGGCCAATAGATCGTCGAGAGCTTTTAGAGTGGTGGAGTATATTTTCATCCCTTTTCTTGTTGATGAGTCTGTGAAAGGCGTAGGAGGTGATGACCGAGATGTTGGTTGTGGGTTTGTTGGAGGGCTCAATCGAGATTCCTTTTGCTATGACCTTGATATGATTGAGTGAGCAGTCCTTAATGCAGTTGGAGGAGTCGAAGTGTATTTCATTAGCTGCCGGAAGAACCGTAACCGCGTGACGACGCATCCAGGGGAGGCCCATCACTATTGGATAATGCCCGAGTTGAGTTACAAAGAAGGGAGCGTCCTCTCTGTGGCCGTTGATGTTGAGACTGAGAATAACCTTATGAGTGACTTTTCCTGATTCAATAGGTCTACCGTCTATTACGTCTATGTCGAGGAGAATAAGGGGAATAGTTTTGAGTTTGTGGTGGCATCTGAAGTCGCTATCATGAGCAGCGTATCACGGCGCCAGTATCAATGAGGCGTATGATGGAATAAAAGAATCTTTATTTTGCGAAATAGAACGACTTTACGACTAGTTGATTCCCATCCATATCCTTCTCCGAGCAGAAACCCAGAAAGCGAGATCATAGAAAAGTCCTTAAACCGTCGCAGGTGAGCCACTCAGTCAGGAAAAATCTTTAGCAGCCTTTATCGCGAAGGCTCTTCTGCTCTTCTTCTTTCTCTTTTCTTCCTGAGTCACTATTGCTGCCTCTCATTCGGGAGCTGGCGCCTGTGGGCATTCCTGACTAGGTGACCTCCTTGGCGCAATAAAAACACCTATTTCTACCGCCCGCTCTCTCTCCTGAGGGTCGGACGGCCACGTCCTGCCGATAGATCGGGGCCACTCCTCGGCGTATGGGGACGGATGGGCGCCCAGGGGGTTTGGGCGGCAGGGGCGCGATGCGAGCGAGCGAGCGGAGGCGGGCGAGTGCGAGGTGTGGGCGTAGCGGGAGCTTGATAGCGAGTGCGGCGGGGCAGGAGCAGTGTAGCGAGTGCGAGGCGAGCTTGAGTGCGAGTCTGGTAGCGAGCGGTAGCGGGCGGTGATTATCTGCTGCTTGTTGTCAGGCGTTGAAGAATGGTAGCGAGTTCGATGGCGGTGGCGGGGTTTCTTCGTGAGCAATGAGGCAGTGAGTTCTCATTCAGTCCAGTGAAACTTCGCGTTGGCGGTTTCTCCATCCGCGCTCCATGGCGTATCGTTGGGCTTCGGAAATCTTTCAGAAGAGCGGCTGAGTTGCCTGATTCTTACGGTAGCGCGACGGTGCCTCACGATCTGGTCACGAATGCTGTGTTTAAAATTTGAAGAACCTGTGGAGGAAGGTTGATACGATGATCGTGATGTAGGCGTAAAGCGGTGTGGCGGGGCCTTGGCGAGAGATGGCGTGGGTTAGTTGATTACGTAGGGTGGGGTACCTGTCGGCGTTCTTGCGAGCTTGAGTTTGCAACGTGTTTTTGAGCTGAGTCATTCCTGTTGCGCGGTATTTCTCAGGTCGGAAGCTTTTCCGATCTTTCAGTCGCTTGGGCGGGGTGTAGATGGTGCGCCAGGAGGCGATTCTGACGATGGCGGTGGAGGAGGAGCAATTGATTACTATTGGTGGTGGGGGTGGCGGCGCAATGTGTGGGCCAGGGTGTTTTCAGCATTCGTGTAGCTTGATTGGCCGTGGCGAGTTGGGTCTCGGGTTGGTAACGCAGTTCGCCGGACTTGTGATCACGAGCGAAGAGCTGCAACCGGCGTGTGTATCTGACTTAGCTTTCTTTCTTCGTCACGTCGCTCCTTTCTCGTCAGTCAGGGCGTATTGTTGCAGACCATACGGCGTTCGGGATAAGGTCGTATATGAGCTTCATTCGCAGGTTACCGAGATCGAGGCGGGCGGAGATTGGTATCGAAGAAGGTCTTGAGGCTTGCCGGGTAGGGCAGCTGTATCGCGGTCGGTATCGCGTGGCGGGCGATGCTTGATTGATTTTTTTGTTGTAGAGGTTGGCGTTGGAGGCAGCGGCAGTATCATGAGGTAGGCGAGGCGGCCAAGGTGCAACTGGCGAACGAGTAATAGGCGAGCGAGGCAGCCTGAAGTTGGCGATGAGATCTTGGCGAGTGGCGGCGGCGAAGCGGCGAAGCGGCGGCGTGAAGCGGCGGCGGCGAGGCGAAGTGAAGCGGCGGCGAGTATGATGATTGGCATCAGAAGGCCGAACCACTGAAGCGAGAAGTCGAAGATATATTTAAGAATTCTGGTTCTGGCGATAGGAAGGTTGCGTGAAGAGAAAGGAAAGAAACTATCTACGCACGCAGTAACCGAACCTCTATATATACACCACATACCAGCCTGACGACTCATCCGAAGAACTGCAGAACCCCATAGAATCCCCAAGATCCGTGAATCCGCGCTTATCCCTATCCCCTAATCCCGCGCCTTATTATCGAACCGAACCCCTGTCACCAAACTCAAGAACATGTAATCCTCCGACTAATCCTCTTCCCGCAACATCGCCAAGACGCTTACGCCGCGAGCAATCGACATACGGCAGTGAATGCAGATTCACTTTCAGTCGCCCATACGCCTGAGATCGTGATACTAATCACAAACCTATCGCCGCACAGTGAATTTCGACTCAGCCTCCAGAGAGATCACACATCTCGGCAGTCTCGCCGATCCTTTAAGAAATTATCCCAAGATCCTGCAAGTCATGATATTCGACCACTCAGATGCAAATAACAAAATATCGAACGCCACCAATCCGGATGACCATTCCGATAGATTATCAACGCTTTCAAGCAATTGTTTGACTAAACTAACGCTTCTCTTACCTCCGCATCGCCCCTACGACTACGAAATAAAGCTACGCGAAGTGATTGCACCACCTTTACCCCATGTACGCTGTCAAGGAAGAATTAAAGTAAGAGACTATCCTACCACACAATTTGCAGTATGATTTTATCACACAGAGTCAGATTTCATGACAAGTGCATGGAAGAGTGATTAGTCGTGATTCTTCATACGTTCTTGAGCTTTCAAAGTGACAGCTCGGTTCTAATGCACAGTGATTAAAGGGGATGGATAGCGCTGGTTACTGATCTTGTGATTCTATGCTCAGACAAGTGATACTGGATGAGCTCATCAGGCTTCAGATGTGTCAGATATATAGAGGTTCTGCTTTCGCCTGTAGATAGTTTCTTTCCTTTCCTCTTCACGCAACCTTCCTATCACTAGAAATTAGTCCTAAATATATCTCTTCGACTTCTCGCTTCAGTGACGGCCTTCTTCTCGATCAACAATCATCATACCGCCGCTTAACTTCACTTCGCTCGCGCCGTCCTCACTTTTCATCGCCTCGCTTCGCCGCCACTTCGCTCAATATCTCATCGCCAACTCTCGCGCTACCTCGCCTCTAGTACTGCTCTGCCCAGGCCAGTAGACTTGGCCGCCTGCTCAACCTCGCTGATACTGCGCTGCGCCTCCAACGCCAACCTACAACAAAATCAAAGGCTGTCCGCCATGATACCGACATACATGCCCTAACGGCAGTTCTCGCACTTCTTCGATACCAATCTCCGCCCTTCGCCCGACCCTCGAGAACCTGCGAATGGTTCATATACGACCTTATTCTGAAACGCTGGTTCTGCAACAATACGCCCTGACCTTGACGGCGAAAGGGAGGATGACGGGACGAAGAAAGAAAAGCTAAATCGTGATTAGCGAATTCACAGCCGGTACACTCTTCAAGCTCGTGATCACAAGTCAAGAACCAGGTGTTACCAACCTGAGACCCAACTCGCCACGGCCAGGCAGGCTACACGGAACGCGAAAACACCTGGCGCCCATATGGCGCTACCAACCCCACCACCAATAGTCGAACCAATTGCTCCTCCTCCACCGCCACCGTCGTAATCGCCTCCTAGAAGCGCACCATCTACACCCTCGCCCCGCGACCGAAAGACGGAGAAGCTTCCGACCGAGAAATACCGCGGCAACAGGAATGACTCGCAGTTCAAAAATACGTTGCAACTCGCTCTTGGGCAATGCCGACAGGTACCCCACTCTACAGAATCAACTAACCTACGCCATCTCTCGCCTGCCCCCGCCACGACCGCTTTACGCCTCTACATCACGATCGCCGTATCAACCTTCCTCCATGGAAAGGTTCTTCAAATTTTGAACACAGCATTTGGGGACCTGCATCGTGAGGCACCGCCGTCGCCTCGTAAGAATCAGGCAACTCGCCGCTCTTTTCGGAAAGATTTCGAAGTTCCAACGATACGCCGCGGAAGCCGGATGAGAAACCGCCAACGAAGCTCTCATGGCTGACCGAAATGAGGAACTCACCAAGCTCACGGTCCATGAAGAAACCCCGCCACCGCCATCGAACTCGCTACATTCTCCAACGCCTGACAACAAGCAGATAATCACTGCTACCGCCTCGCCACTACTCGCACTCGCTCGCCGCACCCTACCACACTGCCCTGCCCCACTCGCACTCGCTACTGCCTCGTTACGCCCACACCGCATTCCGCCCGCTCGCTCGTTACTGCGCCTCGCCGCCTAAACCCTCGCGCCATCCGTCCCATACGCCGGCGAGGCCCTGATCTATCGGCAGACGCGTCGTCCGACCTCAGAGAGAGCGGCGAGAGAATAGTGTTTTTATTGCGCCGCGAGCACCTGGCGACGCCACAGGCGCCACGAATGAGGAAAGAAAGAAGCGACTCGAAGAAAAAGAAGATAAGAGGCCTCGCGAGCAAGCGTTAAAGATTTTTCCTGACTGAGTGGCCACCTGCGACGGTTTAAGGCGACTTTCAGGATCTCGGTTTCTGGCTGGTTTGATATGATGGGAATCAATTAGTCGAAAAGTGTTTCTATCTCGCAAAATAAAGATTCTTTATTCCATCATACGCTCATCGATATCCTGGCGCCGTGATACGCTCATAGAAGCGACTTGATGCCACCACAAACTCAAAACTATTCCCTTATTCTCCTCGACACATGACGTAATTGTGACCATTGAATCAGGAAAAGTCACTCGGTTATTCTCGCCTCAACATCAACGCCACAGAGGACGCTCTTCTTTATAACTCAACTCTGACATTATCCAATAGTGACGCTCACGCGCCGCCACGCGTTACGGGTCCTCCCAGCTAATAAATACACTTCGACTCCTTCAACTGCAACGATCGCTCACTCGATCATATCAAGGCCATAAAGGAATCTCGATTGAGCCCTCAACAAACCCACAACCAACATCTCGATCATCACCTCCTACGCCTTTCACTGCACTCATCAACAAGAAAAGTGAAAATATACTCCACCACTCTAAAAGCCTCGACGATCTATTGGCCCGCATACACCCAAAGCACCGAACGATGCAAAAGAACATCATCAATACTTGCATCCGCAACCCGACGATCAAAGCTTCCTCCTCATCGATCGAATCGATCATCTATCGACATACGGAAGACAAGACCATTCTGACCCACGCACGGAACGACTTTCAACTTCAGACACTCGAGATTACTTAGAAAGATTCATCCAACGGTGGATTCGACATAAGACCTCGGCGCCTCCCGTATTATTAAAAACGGATCTTCCGACTCGCTGACTATAGAAAGTTAAACGCGTAACGGTAAAGAATCGACACCTCTACCATTAATACCAGAGACCTTCACGCATATCGTCAGCTAAATATTTCACAAATGGACCGCAAATTCTATCATCAATTGAGAAGAAGGAGATGAATGGAAAAGCCTTTCGCACCACGACTTCAATACATACGCCCTTCGACTAACCAACGCCGCTGCATTTCAACATTGGGTCAACGACACCTGCCCTTATTCGATCATTTCGCCACCGCTACTGACATTCTCATTTACTCCAACACTTGAATATAAGAACACGCGACAAAGATTTACATCGGACGAGAATCGTGCTCACCTCAAACCCGAAATGCGAATGCACGTGCGAAACTATGATCTTGATGGCGCTCGGAATCAAGAAAGCGCTACCATCGGAACTGAAACCCCAAATTGTCTGAAAGACGGAATTTCTGCCGCGAACTTTTATCGACGATTCATCTACGCCTACTGGTAGATCTTCGACCGCCTAACAAAGACAGAGCTGTTTTAAATGACGGATAAAACGGAGAAAGCATTTCAAGACCAAAAGATTCACCACCGCCCGATTCTCGCATTTCGATCCGCAGCGAAATCATAGGGAAACAGACGCCCGACTGTTTCAGCTGCCATCATGTCAAAGGACGACGAGGAATTCTTCATCCAGTCGCTTTTCTCCAAGAAACACGCGCAGAACGCAACTACGTATATAATAAGAAATTGGCAAATCATTCGATTAAGGCGCTACTTTCGAAACCGCTTCATACCCTATCAAGGTCCTAACAGATCATAGAAACCTTGAATATTTCATGTCAACCAAATTACTAAATCGTCGACAAACTCACGGAATTATCTGCTTCGACTTCATGATTCAATTTCCCGCAAACAAGCGAGGAAAACCAGATGCACTCACTAGACGATCAGGATCTTCCTAAAGAAGGGATGAACGCCGCGATCAGATCGACCGCGTTGAAAAGAAAGAATTTGGATAATAATGAGTTTGTTCTTGGCAAACGAACCGCGAAGGATGCCAACTGTCCTTCAGCCAAAAGCTACCAAGAACAGTTTTCCAAGTAAGCGACTCACGATGTTAAAAGACGGTATTCTAGACTCTAAACGACGCAGAGTGGAGATCTCGCTCAGATATTGCGCGACGAGCCTCAAGAACCTTACGCGATCTAGATAATTCCTCCGAGTTGGTTAAAGAATTTCATAAACGATATCCCTGAAAGGCTCTGAGAGGACCTAATATCTATCACGCCAGAGCAGATTTACGATGGCGGGATATGATTAGTGATTCTTCTATGTTCTTGAGGCGGTGACAGGGTCGTCTGCACAATGCGGACAGGATGATAGCGAGCTACGGATCTTGATTCTACGCTCAGAAGTGATACTCTGAAAGTCATCGTCAGTATATATAGAGGTTATGCTTTCGTAGATAGCTTTCCTTTCCTCTTCACGCAACCTTCCTATCACTAGGAAATAGTCCTTAAATATATCTCTCGACTTCGCTTCAGTGGATCGGTCTTCTCGATCAGTCAATCATCATACCGCCGCCTAACTTCACTTCTCGCCGCCGCCTTCGCCATCGCCTCGCTGCCGCCACTTCGCTCAATATCTCATCGCCAACTCGCGCTAGTTCCTCGCTCTAGTACTGCTCTGCCGCAGGTGTACGGCCGCCTGCTCAACCCCGCGATAGATTTCTCCGCCTAGCAACTCACGGCGCTCGTATTGTTCGCTGGGCGCAGACGGCGTTACGCTTATGCTGACTACAGGAAGCTGAACGCCATCACGAGGATCGATATCCGCTTCTCTCACACCGAAACTAAACCAGCGCCAATTACTTCACTAAACCAGATTTGCGTGTTACAATCGATCGATCGGAGGGGAATGGAAGACTGCTTTGCGACTCGTTATGACACTAATATTTGGAATGCCATTCGGACTAACGCATCCGCTACTTTTCAACGATGACACGACATCTTACGCCCCTTTCGATCATCGCGCTACCGCTATCTCGATGATATTCTCATTTATTCGAAACGCTAACAGATCGGATGCAACGGGTGTTAGAAGTCGCCAACGGTTCATCTCAAGCCCGGAATGCGAATTTGCACAGGAAACCAAGTATCTTGGCGATATTGACTGGGAATGAAGATGACCCAACTACGACAAATCATCAGATTGAGGCACCAAAGACGGTGAAGGAGGTTCAGGAATTTCTGTTCGCTAATTTTATCGACGATTTATTCACGCTTACTCGCCGACCCGACCACCCTAACCAGCAAGACGCAGTTTCGAAGAGATCCGGAACCGAGAGCCTTCAAACGCTCAAAACAGCCTTCACCACTGCACCGATTGATACATCCCGATCCCGAGAAAGAATTTATTGTTGAAACAGACGCTCGACTACGCTGTGTCACAATTCTTTCCCAAAAAGATGACGAACAAATTCTGCATCCGGTCACGCTTTTTCAAAACTCACTCGCGGAACGTAATTACGAAATCTACGACGCGAGTTATTGGCCATCATTCGTTGCTTGCGAGTGAGGCCTCATCTGGAAACGCCGGGTTTCAAGTCAAAGTTCTCACGATCATCGCAATTCGAGTATTTGCCTACTAAATTGTTAAATCGTCAAACTCGTTGGAATTTCTGTCTCTTAATTTCATCATTCAATACAGGCCCGGAAAGAGGAAGGAAAGTGGATATTTTGACAAGGAGTCTAAGATTTACCATGAAGATGATGAAAGACTAAACAAAGAAAGAGCAGATTGAAGATGAGAATCTGACCAAGATAAGTTTGTTGATGGTTCTTTAAATGAACCCACGAAGTCTTCCGGTATTTAACAAAGCTACAAGGTGATAGTTTTCCAAACAAGATCCTTTACTCTGGAGCGATAATCGAAGGATATTTCATAGCGGAATGCGGAAAGAAGGAGGTTATTACTTTATCGGAATACATCAGATGTCTCGATTGCGATGAATGAAACTTCACCGCTACGGTATCACGACAAACCCTCTGCAGACATCCCAAGATCAAAGACACTGAACTTGCGGTAATACTATCGCACGACCACGCGGAAATATACGCACCGCCATGCTCAGAACTATCAGTTCGCCGTCGGAGCAAGGTTAACCACAACCTCGCAGCGCCCATAATTATCGCGCCAGCGACTGACAGATGTTACCACGACTTCAGAATGCGACTACCGGAGAATGCTTACGCCATTTTGTAGGACCGCTGACGAAGATGAAACACCTGGCACGACGGAGAATGTTAACGCCGCGATCTGTCTCGTCTATATCTGGAAAGTCTGCTTCATGGTTACCGGAAACGTAGTCTCAGATAGTGACACATTTATCAGCTGAAGCGACTTTGTAATCGTCGAGATAGCTCGCGATTTCGACCGCCATCCTCAAACTGATTGACAAACCGAGAACTAATAATCATAACAAGATTCCGCAGCATGATCATACCAACAGGACAATTGGCGGACTTTCTACCTCTCGCTGAATTCGCTACCAACAATCACGCCGAGACAACTAACCCGCCCCCTTTTCGTTAACTACGACGACATCCCCGAACGACGCTTGCCATTACAACACGGAAAAACAGAACGGCACGCCAATGGGTTAGCATGACGCCACAAGTCTTCGATTTCTTAAAAAGTCAGAGATGTCAAAGCGATACAAGAGAGGTAGCTAATTTACATCGAACTCGCACCGCTGCTGTTAACGATCTCTTCTCGACTAAACATAAAACCAAGCGCCCTTCCAAGAAACTGACAAACAGGTCGCCCTTATTCAATTAAACGACCATGAGTTACGCCACGAATTAGAACTTCGCATCCCAAGATCCATCCGGTCTTTCATGTTGCTACATTATCGCCAGCTAATGATCCGCACGACAATGAACCCCACCACCTGTTGAGATAGATCGAATAAGTGGATACTGATTCGAGAAAACGACGTCGATTAGAATATCTTGTCAACATGTTGTATGAAGAACCTTCCAAGAATCTCGGACGATCTTGAACATAGCCAACTTAGACAATTGTTTCATCATATATATATCGTGAGCTGGCAGGAGGGAGAGTGACCGATCTGTCCCTTGCCTCTGGCATCGGTTCCGACAGTTCGGCAGAGGAGGAGGAGAGATTGGCGAGGAGGAGGAATCGGTAGCGACAGGGCGTGGGGAGACGCGACGTCATTAGATTCCGCGGAGGCCCACGCGATGGATTTGTAATGAAAGTAGAGAGATGCGTGAGGAATACGGCGTGCTACAGCAGGTGCTTCTATGTGATTCTGCGAATTAAGCGCGAGCCATATGACTAGCGACGGGACATGCAAATGAGCGCGGATCTTCTTCTTAGCTTCTTTCTTTCTTTCTCTGCCTCGCCTTCCCGCCTTCCCGATATGGAATATACTCCTATTTTCTCGAACCATACCTCGCGATCCCAGTAACCTACCATCTATCACAGATATCATCATCGCTCTCGCTGGCGCCCATCCGATCCTCACTCTCCCGCTTGCCTCGCTTCGCCTCGTCCTCGCCGAGCTTGCTTTCTCGCCTGCCGCCGCGCTCGCCCGGCAAGATCTCTGTCTTCGCCGGTGTCCTCGTTGTTGGCTGTTCTCGAATTCCCTTCTGCGCCATCATTGTCATCTTCCTCTTGTCGGCCACTCACACCGCATGAAATAACCAAAACAAAACGATACGAAATAGATCTATAAAGAATATTAATGAATAGTATTATAATTTATTTGTAGGGTAAATACCTATAGATCCACCTTCACTAATAAATACGCCTCATAGGCTTAAATACCTCCTGATCCTCCTTCGCTAGAACGATGTTTATTGGTATTGAGTATGGTGTTGATTTTTATGTAGATAATGGTCTTCAGTCAAAGATTAAAAATCAATACACTTTAGACAAGCACACCAGACAAAGTCTGACAGTAGCTTTATTTGGGGGTGGTGGTTGAGGACGCGTGAGGAGGTGGTTGTTGAGGACGCGTGTGAAGAGGAGTTGGTGTAGTGAGAAGGAATGGTAACCATGGTTGTTGACAGGACAGAAACCTACCGTACTTTACAGCAGATCTCGTTAGGGTAAGCTAACCCTGTAGAGCATCCTAGCTTTACCATGCCCAACCACCATGACCTACAGCCTTTCTTGTTTTCCAACTTTGAATACCCTTACTGCGGGGATAGCTATCTGTTAACGTTGTTATGGCTATTTGGCTTTCTTTTGATACCGTGGAATATTGGTTACACCTGACGAAAACCTAAGGTTTATTATTAGATCCATTAAGCATGTAGAGAGAGAAGCGCCTACATTTCATCTCGATCTAGCTGCAGGAACCATCGTCCTTGCATGTACTCGTCTACCAGCATAAGAACCAGAAAATGCGAGTGATAATGTCAAGGATTATTTGTATGGAGTGGCAACGTTCTGCCATATGCATACAAATAATCTTTTCGCATTTTCTGGTTCTTACCCTGGTAGACGAGTAGAGTGCCTACCGTTAAGTCTCGAGAAATAAGTGGTGGCTGGACGGCTTAGATCCGACCCCCTGAACCCGGGCTGTTCTTCTGAGAACTGACGGTACATCTACGTGTGGGTATATGCAGGAATATACGTATACGCGACTCAAGGGCCGGCCGGGAGCGATATCCTTACCAGAGTGATTTGGCCAACAACCTCTGGATCTAAATATTTAGTTCTTGGCGATTCTGATCATCTTCTAATGCTCTGAATCCCCTCAAGTCTATGGTACTTTGTGCAGCAAATAGTTCTGTCGGCCTCTAACTACCAACGTTAGCTGCATGTAAGTAAGATGAATTCAACCTATGCTAGAGGCACTCGGTCATCGTACCTACATGAGTGCACGTATCCATATCATATCTTAATTTTAAACCTCCCCTTTTTTTTTTTAAAAAAAAAAAAAAAACTACTTCGCAGTACAGTGCTCCGAAAAATGCGGTCGTAGATAGGACACTCACTGTAGGCCTAGCCTGTCAGCCATAATCTCACCATCTACATTCAACGTTGTAACCACGCCCTTGACCCGGTCCCCACAACGACAATACTACATTTCCAGCTCGAACTTTCAGTAGGCAACGAACCTCGAAGCCACAAAGAGCAATTGATAGGGCTGAAGTGACGCAAACCAGAAGGATCGCCCTCTGCATACCTACATGCATGCAACCCAAAGCGTAGTGTAGGTCCACCCGCCCTATGAGAAAAGATGTGTACCTAACCTATGTTGCGGCTGAATCCTCTACCCATCCAAGTATGATATAAAAAAAAAAAAAAAAAAAAACTCTACCCCCCATCCTCCATCCCCACCCTCCAAGGAGACTAAGGCCCTGCGCAAAAAGCAACAGGGTGAAAACACTCATTTCGAGGTTTCTGGCTGTGATCTCTCTTTGGCGCCGGAAGTGCGGCAGGTATGTACCATGGAGGAGAGCTCAGACTCACGCCATGCCTTGCCTCATCTGATATGGTCTGTGAATTTAAAACGCCTCGTGTGATATATAAACACAGGTCAGCAGCTAGAGAAAGAAAAGGATGGGCTACAAGGGCATGCACGTGTGCAGATGTATACCCCAGATTGACTTTCCCGCGTTCCGCAGACGGGGGCGCCAGTCTGATTGGTTACCAGCTCGCTAATTCGAGGAATGTAGAGTATATACATAGGTACATGTGCTCGTATTTTCCTGACGTTTGGGAAATGGACCACTACTGCATACCATACCAAACTTTGAACTTGGCGCGTATTTGTACGGCATGCAATTGCGGTCACTTTTCCAAACGTCAGGAAAGTACGAGTATGTAAGTGCATTTACGAAATCGGGTAAACACGCTTTTAGATCTGCACCTGTAAAATTAAGGTTGATCTCTAAGGCTAGATCTAATATGGAGGTATACATGATATCGACCAATCAACGCCTTTACCATACTATTTAATACTAGATTTCTTCACTAGATTCATACACAGTACTGAATCTTAATATTTTATTATGTACTTGTAGGTATGGATACTTTACACGTATGTAGACCATATATGAGAAGTACATGTAATCGTTACATGCTTTAAACAGTTACTATTATATTAATCATTACAAGAGAAAGAGGCCCACAAGCAATGTTATCTCCGTGTTTCTGGCTGAATTAGTTATCTGTACAACAGGTAAGTTTCTACTAAATTCATTTTATGCTTTTATACTACCGAGACAATAGGTCACAACATTCCATTATGAATAGGCAAAAGATGATGGCTGAGACCACTCCGACCTTTGGATGTTCCGTGTGCGGAAATTTCGTCGTGATCTTCGGGAATTTCCGATGGAACATCACTCATAGGATAAATTCGGGGACGTAGAAGGTTGAGATAGTCGAAATCAGTATCGAGATTCTACAAGGATTTCTAATTCACTGCACAAGGTAATTATTCGCGCATAAACCCTGTGGACTACATATATACACCTCCCTAGAAGAGGCAGGGCTGATTCTCATCTATTTTTCATACATTCTTTGCTTCCATCCGTGGGACATACTGTACCACAAGTTCATTATACTCAGCGTCATCCGTGTAGATAGTGTTGGTGTCATCGTGAGTCCTTCCAGTGATCGGCAGAACAGCCCCAAATTGCCAGCTAAATGATGTCAGTTACTATGCGACACATACTGTCTAACGTAGGAAGGGCACATACTACATATCACCAGCAATAGTATTTGCAAGGACAATATCATGCCAGGTGCGAATGACGGTCAAACGTTGACCGCTCGAGCGCGTAACTCCGTATTCTTCAAAAACCATAGGCTCTAGAATTTGATACTCTCTATTAGTTCCGCCCTATGGATTTGCGGGTGAGCAAATTAAAGAGAGGTAGCATACTTCCTATAGACGTCGCAACAGCTGCGTGGTCTTTGATCCATTGATCACCCCATGCATAGGTTTTGCTCCAAGCACTGACATAGAGATGGAAAGTTCCGTAGTCGACATTAGGCAGCCTGAGGTAAGCTTCATTATCAACCTAAGTACACAGATTATGTTAGATGTATGCAACCTTAACTGACATCGTTCAGGCTTTAAAATGGAATCTTACCCCTTCTCCGCCACCATACTCCCATTCAGAGCTTCCTGCCCGATTGAAGAAACCTTCATCGCCAACAGAGACCATGTGGGTGGGGTCCAGTGACTTGATATACGTAGACATCTCGCTTACCCAATTTGTCAATACTGCGGCGTTACAAGATGAGCTCGCCCCAAGAGTCCCTCTGCAGCGGAGCTTTGGTTATTGTTAGCTAAGGAAAAGAGTGAACAGCTAAATCCCTTGAAGGTAAAGATATACCTCATTTGTTAATTGCCAAGCGAATATTGCGGGCTCATCCGAACTGTATCTTGTAACCACAGCTCTAACATAGTTCTTGTAGGCAGCCTTGATATTCGCATTGGTATAGAAGTCGTCATGTAGGCCTGCAGACCCTAACATGGATTGTACATATCTATCCATACCACCATAGTCTTGCCTACACATCAAAATTAGTCCGTTTCCCTAAAAAAAAAAACCCCCCCATTGTTATTGTACTCTACCAGTTATTGACAAGAGGAATTACAAGCCGAATATTTCTAGCTCTTGCTGCAGCAACGATGTAGTCAAGCCTTTGGAGCCCGTTGGTCCCAGTATTGATGGTGGGTGTGCTGCCGCTCCAGATCTAGAAAGATTAATGATTAGTTCAGTCCTTTTAGAAGCGAGTCAAGAAAAACGTACTTGAAACGCTGTTTCAGTACCAGAGCCACTTGTAAGGTCTGCAAATCCCCATATACGAAGAACATCCATTCCAGACGCCTTAAAATCATCAAGGGCCTTATCGACATCTGCTGTATTCGAAAGCATAGGGAGCCAGTATGAATTTGCTATAAAATCGTTATTACAATTATATCTTTTTTTTTTTTTTTAAAAAAAAAAAGGTGCCCAAACTTACAGCCAACGAAGTGGAACTTCTTCCCATTCAGCATGAATGTCGTCCCAGACGTCGTAACCACGCCAGAGGCGGTGGGTGAAGAACCCCCTTGAGTGGTTGTGGTCACTGGAGCCGGAGTCGAAGTAGAGGTGGTTACTGAAGCAGTAGTTGTCGCGGTGCTGGGGACACATTGATAGTAGTCTAAAGATATGTAAGAACCCTATATGTTCGTAAACAGTGGTATACAGGTGTCTTGCTTACAGTCGCTATATTTTAAACAGTAGGACCCGCTTGCACATGTGGTTGATCCTGTGTAATTAATACCTCCGCCTTAGAGATTTATTAATGTCAGCAACCCTTATCCAAACATTCAAATCATAATGGCACTCGGGTAACTAAAACACACATTGTCCATAAACCGGAACCTGTGCCAACACAGGCGACAGCACGGCGCCCAGGATTGTACAAATTGCGAAATACTTCATAACTGCTGTTTTATAATCGAATTGCGACTGAGATCAAATTGTAAATCTCACTGGCAGACAGTATTTATAAGTACTTACCCATTGTACATGCCATCGCGTCGGTATCCTGCGATGCCGCAAAGCATTCCCCCTCGTCCGAAGCCACATTTTCGGGACTACACTCTCTCCTCCGGAAAAATCAATTAAAAATCCTCAGCTCCTTAATGTCATCGGGACCAGTCTCCGCCTTCAGACAAACTCCAAGCTGCTGGGTAAAGTATATCTTGAGTTCGGACAAAAATCCCCATAACCACCGGAGAATTTACATGCGTAGTAGCCTAATTTTTCCTCGTGTTCGCTTAACGTGCGGATTCTCAACCTTATGGCTCTATTGATGGTAGCACGACACCGGGAATTTCGGGTTTTGGAAGCGGACGGTCTCACGAGATTGCTTGGCTGTGGGTTAGTTTGTCACATTGGGGGAAATTGAGGTTCCTCCTTACTATTTGGTGATACTAGCTAGGTTCTAGAAGCATCCGCTTCAACCCGCTCAATTTAACTCGAGTGCCTATTTGCATATCATATACATACAGCGCTCGTCGCTGATATTGATATACGGCCGATTTTCAAGGTTGGTCTAGGGAGCTTGGATTTAGCCGAGGTATTCATTTGGATATCGATAATTCAACAACTCCAGAGCATAATGTCAGAACAGCCATTACCAGTGGCCAGTCATCACCGCACAAGGATATATCAGTAGACGCAGATGCAGTATGCAGTATTGAGCGTTGTCCTGGGGCGTGATATCACAGAAGGCAATGGCTACATATATATATCATAGATCTCCATGATGACCTTCTTTTTAATTCTATCTTTTTCTCGATATTTGCTTACAAGATACCCACATATTCTCTAGAAACATTGCTTCTATGCGCTAAGGTTCCAACAGAGAGAAGGCTATTGTAAGTTGACCGCGAATAGAACGAGACTTGATTGATATAACTACATGTATAGTACGAGGCGTGTGTTATTATAACACATAAGACTGTCATATATGAGTGACCGACAAATAGCTCTAGGCACTTTGGTTGAAGTAACGAATATTACAACAAAGGCAAGTTATGCATGTACGAAGTATAAATAAATAAATAATAACAAAGGAAAATTAAAACGTTCATGTCAGAGTGAGATTCTATGATCCGCCCTGTGCTACAATAAGTCTTGGCAAAGACCAGGAGCAAACTACATGTAGCTTTAGGCGGAGCTCAACTACATTTATTTGACTTTTGTGACCCCCTATTTCCTCTTTCTGGGACCGTCCATATATACAACTCTTATCATGCATCGCTAGAACTACAAGTGAGTTTGCGCCCAAGCGTACCCTCGTTCCCTGCCCAGCGAGCTCACCACCCACCGAGTGCAGCACCCAATTCCCGCTCTAGCAGCCATCTTTTGCGTGTGAAAGGACCTCACACTCGGTAGGTGGTGAACTCGCTTGATGGGGAATGAGGATAAGCTAATAAGTTCAAAGGTATCGAGCTGTACGTACGCGATGTGCCTCTCCTTTTTTGTTTTTTGCTATTATATACCAGATCACTTTTTCCTGTTTGTTATCAATTGAGTCAGTTGGAACTGTGATTGCTTTTTTGGTTCTCTGTTATTGGTGATTGTGATCTTTTCCAGCTTGTGTATGTACATGTACATAGTTATTCACTCAAAGCCGTGAGATGGCCAACAAGCACACTAGCAAACATCTATGCCAACAGATATTTGGCTGACATCATGGTCATTTCTTCGTATGTGAGGCGGAGGGGGGGGGGGGGTATGATAAAGAGATAAAGAGATACTACACTCCATGTGTTGAGCCAACATAAATAGCAATATATCAGCTTCACTTCATCATCTACGTAACTACATACCTAGTGCTACCAGTTTACCCCACTTCAAACCTGATGACGGCCACAACGAAAGTCGGAAGCGGCGCCCACACGGGCGAGAGCCCAAGCAAGCGGACTTATGGCGACGAACATGAGGAGGGCAGGCACAGCGATGGCGGGTCTGACTCCTTGGTATACTTCCCTACACAATGAATTGCTTTGTTTAGCCCCAATTCTTATATACGCAGGAAAAGCCCAACGCACGTGGGAAAGGGAAACGGCAGAAAACTGTAGCTGCAAGTAATGAGGTAAAGTTCCACCAGGCTAGAGTCCCGATAACCTATAAAAACTGAAATATAACCTAGGAACCAACAGCCCCTAGCAACAAAAATAAGGGCGCTGTCCCTCCTCCTCCACCCCCTCCACCACCACCCCCTTTTCCCCCTTCTCCACCTCTCACCAAGAAGGCTTCTAGCTCTTTTATGACGAGGAAGGAGGCAGAGATGGTATTTGATATGGTGGTCGAAAGTGCGAATTGGACGACTATTCTGAAGGAGTTGAATACAGGTGGAGCAAACGTACCATCTACAAGGAATTTGAAGAGGCACTTCACCACTGTCTTGAAGAAGCAGGCTTTGAGTGGGTACAGTTAAGTAATAGCGGACTTAAAGTATCTTTTTATTTCTATTTAAGTGATGTTGTAGGGTGGCTACATCGATCCCTCTGTGGTGTAGTTGGTATCACACCCGGCTGTAATTGATTGCTTACCGGTTGGTCACCAGTTCGACTCTGGTCGGAGGGACGCTGTTTTTTTTTACAACTCTCGTATCCTTAGTTTTTTCCTTCCCCTTTTGCGTTGCCAAACTCAGATTCACAAAGATAATAATTTAGGTTTCGGTGTAAGGTGGTGGCATAAGTACGTACATGCACTTATTATATGTAAGCAATTGAGACTACATACAACATGTACTTCTTAAGTTATTGGTACTCGCAGAATACAGAGAACATGTTACCCCAAGCTGGGCACAAGTTCGACGTCTCATACTTCCTGCATGTGTACAGTTGAAACCTAACTACTAGGATCCCTCGGTAGGGAAAGATACATTGTAATGTGCATATATTAAAGACCCAGTTTACATTTTACCAGGCCGTTAGATGCTCTACGATCTCATTTTGGATATAGCTACAGTGAAAGCTTACTATAACGGTACACCCGGGACCGGAATTTTGTACCGTTATAGAGAGACTACCCTTAGATAAGAGGTGCTGGTGCTGAAGGCCGGGCAAAAAGGACCGAGAAGTGCTACCGCTATAGGGAGATTACCCTTATAGAAAGTACCGTTATAGCAAGCTTTCGCTGTATAATGTGTAGGGTACATGTACTTTATATCCACCTCGAATTTCGGAACCAACGGAAACCAGCATGTGCTCTGTGAACTTGTGTAAGTATAGCCCATAACTGGAAAAAAAAAGAAAAAAAAATGCAGGATTAAAAAGGAAAAGAAAGAAAACTAGGATACGATAGAACATGATCATGATCATGTCATGAACCTGAAAAAATACAAAGCATGCAGAAATAAAGGTCATTCAAAAGAATAAAGACCACCTAAAGAAATAAGAAGAAAGCTGCACCATAATCATTCGCATAAAACTTAAAGACAGCATTAAATGTGGTAGTACAGTAGAAGCCAATGGCTATAATCCAAACTGTGATGTGATAAAGTCCTTAATCTGTCATTTCTTCCGTCCATCACACCTTCATCAACCGCATAGCCAAATAGAATAGTCCCCAAGAAAGAAAATTAGAATGCCATAACTCCCAAAGCTATTACCCTGGTCGTCGAAGAGACGATATAGCAATCATATACCCAGAATTGAAATAAGAATGAAAAGGAAGAGACATTCGCATAAAGAAAATAAAAAATAGAAAGAAAGAAAAAAAAGAGGCGAATCTGCCACTACCAGAATCACAATTAAAAAAGGCGGGTCATCTTCGTTGATGAAGCGAGGTATTAACCCTAAACTAACACTTAAGTAGAAAATGGTGTATGCAAGCCGTAGAACGAAACATAAAATACGCCTTACCAAAAGAACAGCAAGAACCTAGACAGAAAGAAGGAAAACAACATGTACGGTACCAGACCATCCTCCCCTGTCTGTTTGATTCCGACATCAATACTCATCAATCCTCTCAACCTGGATATCTCTCAGGGAGCAGATAAAACATAAGAATCCAAACAAAAGATATCAACTGACTCCCCCTTTCGATATGTACTAAATCAGCCCTCAAAATCATCTACCCATACCTGCTCCGCCTCGAAACCTTCCGTTTCGTCCAGTTGGCAGTTCAAAGTCAGGATTTCCACCCAACAATTGACTAGACGTTGGTCCGCGCCGCCCTTGATTCATCCCTCCCGGCATTGGTGGTTGCTGACCCGGTCCTGGTACCCAGTTAGGATTGGGGGGTCTCTGGCTGATACTCGTGAAGTTGCTGGTTGTACTCATTGCGGGACTTCTTTGGCCATCCTGAAGGTCTTCTATCGTACGTAGCGGCATCTGCTGCTGCTGCTGCTGTGGTATCTGTATCCTGTACGGCATAGGGCCGGGCATCCCGCTGGGCATAGCTGCATGCTGTTGCGGTGGGGGTTGCGATTGCGGGACGTGACTAGAATCGAATACCGGTGCCACATCTTCATAGTAACTTTCAGACGGACGAGGAGCGGTATTATTTACACGGCGATTTGGAGATGCATCCATGTGGGTAGGAAGTTCAGTCGGGGGCGGCGTACGGGATTGGGGTGGCGTGCGAGATTGAGGCGGCGTGAGAGATTGGGGCGGTGGAGTACCAGAAGTCTGTCCATTCCATACTGCACGTGGGGGTACATATCTACGAATCGTTAATACATGGCTGAAAGTACGATGGGGTCGTGGGTTGGAGTGTTAAGGAGGTATTTACTCATTGTCGTACGACCCGCCCTGTGGAGTGTCATTTACAACCGCCAGCCTGGGCGGAGTGGGCTCCCGCTGCACTTCTACATCCAACTCGGCAGGTTGCACGCGCCTATCATCGCCGCGATCTTCCTCGCTGGCCGCTAGTGCTGTAATTCCCACAGCAGTTCCTACTGCTGCAGCGGGGAGCGTCTGTTCGAACTCCCGTCTTTCGTCAACGTGTGGCTGCTCTGCAGGGAAATCATATTCCCGGCTTTCTCTTTGCTGTTGATGCTGTGGCGGAGGTTGCTGATGCATCGGTCTCCTCTGTCCCTGGACACCAATCATGCTGCCTGGCCCCATACCCCCCGGAGGCCCCATCCCTCCCTGAGGTCCCATCCCGTTATGATGTCCCATTCCCGGCCCAGGTCCCATTCCGGGCCCAGGTCCCATTCCGTACTGCCCACCACCCCCATATCCCCCGCCATTTGGCGGCGGCGGCCCACGGGGTCCAAATTGATTCGGTCCGGGACCTCTTCTCGGAGGGGGCCCTAACCCTGTACCTGGGTTAAACATTCCCGGCCCGTTTGGAGGAGGAGGCCCTCTATATCCGCCCTGAGGGGGCCCACCACTATAACCATCACCACCATATCCAGGTGCTGGACCACCATATCCTCTGGGAGGGGGAGGCCCATATGGTCCCGGATTACCATTGCCTGCCGACTGCAACGCCTGGTTTGGGTACTGTCCCCTCACTTGTCCGGGTGGCATAGGCCTCGAGAGTGGACCCGCACCTCTTGGCGGCGGCCCATATCCGTCACTCCTATCACTAGGTGCACGACGTAATGAAGGCTGATTGAATGAAGTCGCGCCACCCATTAGTCTATCTTCTGGCGCTGGTGGCGACACTGTCCGCGACCTAGGATTCAATGGGATACGCTCTCCCTCCGGCTCCCCATGTACAGGTTTATCAACTTCAAAAGTAGCAAACTCTGGCATCTTATCGCCCATGTTACTCTCTGGAACCGGGGGGACAGCTGCGACCTGGGGCTGGTTCGCATAAAATTCAGTACCGCTGGTAGCTGGAGTTTCTGCGATTCTCTTGCGGCGGGCGACCTTTTGCACAAGAGTCCTGCGCATCCCGCAAGTTATGATTCCTGCTATAGCATTGAGCACAGTTGCCCCAAGGACGACCCAACCACCCCATTGGACGTGCGGGAGGAAAATTAAAATATCAACTAGGAAGGCAAGAAGCGAGAGCACAAATGTTGGCAGAGAGAGTATCAGAATGGCGAGCAAGTATCGTGGCGAATGTGCGGGACCGTTGAGGTGTGAAAGCACCGAAAGAACAAGTAAGATTAGGGTAAACAATGCCGCAATGGGGTGCACAATCAGCAAATGTGTTAGCGAATTACGGGCATTGGACTGGAGGGAAAAGTCGGCATTCGAGAGTTGACCAGATGCTGCAAGTTGTGAGGTTAGCAATTTTGTTGGAAAGAGTGGATGATGCAAGGACAGGTTGGAGGGAGGCGAGCTGCAAGACACGCCGGCAATGATCGCATGGGACCAATTAACATCGCGTCCGCATAATGCAGGACTAGCAGCGGTAGTAATAACACCGAGCCAGCCCACATCGCAGCATCATCTACTCCCTCGCGGTTCTTCATGATCCCATAACCGATAGCAGACATACCTGTGTTGTAACCAATTGCGTAACCACTACATTGCCCCGAAGTACAGAAGCCAAAGACTCCAAACGTAACGTCATTGTAGGCAGCTAGGTGTATACCAGGGATGATCGGAGTACTCAGAACGCTCAGCAGTAAGAGTGCAAATGCGGCCAGCAGGATGATACTGAGCGGGGTTGCGGGTCGCATTCGCATATTGACGGTTGACTATTGAAGAACCGAGTCTCCGGGAGTGGAAGACGGGGCTCTAGAAAGGGGAGGGGGTAGTAAGTGAAAGAGGAGGTGTGAAAGGACGAAATAAGTCTTCGAAGAAGGAGGGAAAGGATGTGTGGGAATTCCGGTGTGTTTGTGTCTGTGAGGGTGTGGGAGGGCCCTTCGGGGGGGTATAGTAGGCCAAGCAGAGCAAGCAAGTATGTACCTCTAAACACACACACAGGCACAGACGAAAAACAGGATCAGCCAGGCCAAATGTGGCTGAGCAAAAAAAAGATTAAATAAGTAAAGAGTGATGGGCGCCTCTGTAGGCTGTAGGACCAAAGAGAGTGTGGTTGAACTTTGACAAGGCAAGGACCGCAATGCAATGGCACCAAATGAGTGGAAGCTGAATGTGACAACGGCTCTTTTCTATGTAGCAGCAGACGCCAGCCTCTGGAGGTTGTTCAATCAGCAGGTTGCTCAAGCAATTGACTCGAGTCAACGAACGTGAGAAATAGGGAGTGTAAGGGGATGAGTTATTAGTAAATGAGGGACGAGTGAGGGAATGAGTGAGTGGGAGAAAGAAAGAGAGAGAGGAGTGGCGAGGTACCGTGCCTCGGAGGAGGCGCGCAGATGTCACTTAAGGTGTGTGTATATTACTTTCAACGGCAGCCAAGTATCATTAAAAGGGAAGGAGGCGGCGGTTGTGAGACTCTGAATTAAAGTAGGTGGGCTTTCCAGAAGCTTGTCTTTGAGATGATAATAGTAAATAGATGAAGAAGAAGAAGAGCTTATCCTCGCTGTCCGGATAAGTACATGTACTCTGTATGTACGCAAAGCATGTGGAGTATGTAAGTAAAGAAAGATATCCCACGGTGGGGGTATGGGTGGTGATGATGGTGATGGTGGTGGTGATGGTGGTGATGATGATGGGATAGGCTAGTATTTTTGTTTCCTCCTCAGACACACTGTGTGTTTTACATGGAAATACCTAGCAGGTAGAAAGGTAATGATGTGTCTATATTTCTAAAGGACGAATAGTTACATGTAATCGTCCCCAGATCACCTATTCTACCTACATGTAATTCATGCTGTCCGATCTGTGTATGTGTCTCTGCTCTTAGAAATTCCATAAGAGCTGTCCCAAATGACAGCCCATCCATCCATGTTCCCTATTGTGTAGCCGCCCAGCAGTTCCGATCCAATCCTCGAGGCAGGGAGAAACACCGTTAAAATCTTTTACATAGCCCACTCTTACGTTTACCCAACTCAACTTCAAAACTCTCTACTCTTACCCGATGTTGTAGGGCGCTTTCCACACACACACTCACAAACACACAAACACAAACACACCCCCATCCACTTGTTGCGCATGTTTAAGCGATCCTAATCCCGTCTGCTGCCACCCCCTCCCCCCATTCCACCACCTGGAAGAGTCCCGCCACATGCATGGAGTGTTCGTCTAATTTCAATTTCCGACGCAATAGGCAGAACGGGAAAACAGAGCTAATCTGGCGTGCCTACACTCCATGCCTATAGCACATACATGTATGCACATAGGAAGAGAGACCCGCACGGTTCGAGAACATGGTATGGTCGAACTATGATGCCGAACCTTAAGAGTCGTTGTAGCATCTGAATTCTCTTTTATCTTCCTCGAATTATGGAGAATTGTCTTTGAAACAGCCTACATGTTGGTTCCAGGTGGTCCAGGTCTAACTAGGAAGGAAGTGTTTGTCCAGTGTTTTGTGTCAGCTAGGTTCTCCAAAGTGGTATTTAAGATCATGTAGGTACGGCTGAATTGACCTCCCCGGTCCCCGGTCCCCCCTCCCCCCAAGTGGACCATGGAGGTGGGGGTGGGGGGTGGTTCCTGAGCTAATTGCTACAACGCCCCTAATTCTACGCGAACTAAGAACCCTAGATTATTGCAGCAGAATGAGATCAAGTGCACTTTTTACTTCTTGAGGAAGAACAGCACTTGTAGCTGTATCAATAACATCAATAACTCTAGAGTATTCGCGTGCATGTGGGGGGTACCTACATGTATGTACCTACCTCAAATAGAGCCCTATCTCTGGGCCGTTCCGTCGAGAGACAAAATTCTCCTTCTTCCCTCCTTATCAGACTCGACATGAAAGGTACAGTGGACTGTACGTCGAGTGAGCGCTCGGGTCGTTGAAATAGAGTCGAGAACGCTTAGGTGTGTGTTTAGCTTTTGGTTATTCGGTATGTCCCGCGCTTGGCAACCCATGATTGAGGCTGTTAGGGCTTTTAAAGACGTATGTGAGCCAGCGAAAGTCATCAATTTATGCGAGTGAGACCCGATGATTTCCCGGTCTGATATCGTCTCCCCGAATCGCTGGGTCAAAGAGTAAGAAGGCGGCGTTCTGGTTGAGACCCAAGTTCTTTGCGCGCCCTACGCCTAGAGTTACTCACTACAGGTCTAGTCGTATCGACAATCTAAGGTTATGTCGACGACACTCTTCAGGAAAATTAGTTAGAACCGGTCAATTTGGGGGGGGGGGGGGCATCACGGAACAGAATTCAGGGGTTGTGAGAAACACCGTGTGGTTGTGGCGTTGTGAATTAAAACCTAGCTTCTTTACTGCTCACGGACAATGGGGGGTCTGAATTGAATTCTACAGACTTTGCGCAGATGCAGCCAGCTCTATATTTCAATTATCTGATTGGCAGGCTTTGGGATCGGCACAAATCAAGTTACCAAAAAATGGAGCTGGCTCAATTTGCGCAAAGTCTGTATTAACGTGCGAATTCCCATATTTCAACCAACTTAGCTGTTACATATCTGCTATCCCAGAAAGGACTACAGTCGTACCTTGCTATGCATATGGCGGAACTCAATATGCTGGATCCCTTGATGTCCCGTACGATGTTCTCTGGGAATTCTTTTTTTCTATTGCACAATTTTATCCCGTACGAGATTTGGTGAATTTGGGCATTCGGCATAGCGAGGTGCGACAGAATCCCTTGGTTGTCAGAAAAAAAGCAAAGATTGGTAATAGATCTTGTTATCTCCCTTATCAGGATCTCCTATATAAAATTTCGCCCTCTGGGGCAGCAATTGACAGCTTAAGGGACACCCCCCCCCCACCTTTAATCACGAGTGATCCTTCATGCTCCACATATTCGACTCAGACTAACTGAACTTAACAAACCCCACAATACTCTATAGGTACTCAGGTATGGGGTGAGTGACAAAGCAGGGATTATTTGTGTGGAGTAGTGTCTTTTTCTAACTCCTACACCCAAGTACTCTACTTTGACTCCAGACCTTTTTGTTTTGCGGTCACATTATCACCGTGACCGCTGCGGGTCAAATGTCCTATGACATCACTGCCACTATATTCTTGATTTTTTTTTCGCTTACTGAGGTCATCAACCAACGGACTTTACCGAGGCTTCGGTTTTGACAGCCGAAAAACCTGGAATCTTCGAACATCAGTTTTAGATCACGTTGCGTGACTGGCAGTTTTGGCATACTCGTTTACCACCATAGTACTAAAAAAAAAAAAGAAATGCAGTTGCTCAGGGCAAGGATTATGGACTGGCGATGATCTTCCCTACAAATCATCCCTGTTTCAGTCACTTGGTTCTTTTCGTGGTAAACGAGGACGTGGGGCCAAGATCTTAAGATTTGAACCCAGAATTGGATAGGATGACGTTGCAGGATATTGAGCTTGGGGGATGAGAGCTGAGGTGTTCTACTCTTGGGTACTCTTGGGTATCATATAGGGATATCGCCGAGTTTCTACATCATGATCAACGCAGTTGGGGCAGTACTACGTATTATTAATTGGCGATTCTGATACTAAAAATAACAACCCCATATAATTTTACGGTAAGGTCAAAATGGTCCTATATGATTTGATAAAATTTAGCTACATAAGTAACTTGGAATTTTTCCTTAGGGCTTCGCCAGCCCCAAGATCAACCAACCCCTAACCTTGTAAGTTGCACATCTAAACCTGCCATCGGCCCGCCCCCGCATCCCCATAAGCGATCCTGAAACTCCGCACACACGATAAACATACATGTACCCAACCCTCCACACTAGAGTAGGTAGAGTACAACGCGGTGGACCAGGACCAGGATTACATTTACGTACGTACAGCCACTCATCAAGAGTGTTCGTGCTTCGGATTTAATATGACATGTCCGGCTCAAGTCAGTTATCAAACTGTGCACTGAAATGTTTAAAATCTCAAGTCATCAATACTTAATGGTGGCTAAAATCAATATTAGTTGTTCATGTTTTTACTCTGTTATCCTGTTATCCAGTTTCTATAATTTTATGAGTTCGTGGGTTCAACTCTGTAAGCCACTTTGAGCACCGACCATCTGAAGAGTGGCTGTACATACATGTACCTCCAAGTACATGTATCTACTTGCACAGATACAGAAATTGGCTGGTTTCCTTGCTTAGTGAAAAATTGCCAGTGAAGGTGATATATATTTATGTAGCGGCATAAACCCCTTATAAAAGCTACGGCGGCTACTATTACTACATGTACGTATTATAATATTGCAGTGTACTACTGGAATTTTGAATATAGACTTATGTGAACACAAGCCCCTCCGCCCACCCCGAATACGCACAGTGGGTGTGAGTTAAGTCTAAGAAAAAGAAATAAAAACAGGATAGAACCAAACTCCGAACATTTGAACCAGTTCCTCCGTTGCTCAAGTTCTGCTCCCCCCTCTCTCACCTACTTGGAAGATGACGCCTCAAGACCAGACCCACAGGATTCACAGAATGATGGTGCCATAGAATACCTAACACGGCGCTGGGGCCCAGTGGTTCGCGTATGAGGAGGGCGGAAGCGATATATTTCCGACTCCCTGCGACTCTCTCCTACGTTGGCGCTTCTCCTGTAATATCTCGGTAGGGTCGGGCTGGTTCCCCACATTTATGCCTTCTATCTGACCAGAATTGGTGAACAGTATTCCAGAGGGTGTTGAAAGAGGCTGAAGGTGATTTGAGAGAAGGTCCTGATTTGCGGGGTGGTCTTGGTTCTGCGAGAAATTTTGTTGATTGTTGGTCGGCGAATCAGTAAAGTGAGGGACGTCTTGCATTGCCATCGTGTCATCATAGTGGGTGTGGATGGGAATGTTTGAGAATGGGAATGGGTCACTCAATATACCACGGAAAAGATCGGGAAATTCATCGGCGTGACTTCCTGACCTATTTTCCTCGGCCTGATCTCCATTCTGCGTGGGTAGTTGATTTTGTTGCTGGGGGTAATCAGAGCTGGAATTGCCACTATTGCTGCTGCTATTGGTGTTGTTATTGATGTTCCCAGCTTTGATTCCACCAGGAACGTCCCGGTTCTCAGGGAAATCTGTTGGAACGTCGGAGACGTCACCGCCAATCTTGGAGGCGGATATCACCAGAAGCTTTGTGAGCACTTTGCAAGATCTCTCGGCGCCCAAACTGTCTTCTGCCATTGCCCTCAACCACCTCAATACTTTTTTGGCATCTTTCAACAAGCCATCGGCTTGTTGCGGATTATGCTCAGCCCGCATAGCCATTTCAACCATAAGAATTGTTCCTGCAGAGACAAGGTAATGGAGTAGACACCACCAGGGCGAGCTACTTATTAAACCAACAGGGTTTGGCTCGTCAGGAAGAAGTGCCATTGTTTCACGGGCAGCTTCGATACATGTCGCTGCTGCAGACCGATTAAACCCACGTGAGCGATTGGACTCATTTGGTATGCGGTAATAGTTTAATCGGCATAGACATGGGCGATTGATGATAATCCGGATATAATGGTACTGGAAAGCCAGGTTCATCCTCTGTAACTAGCGTTAGTGAAGCTTGGATAGTATCTTGACGCATAATGCGCTATACCTGTCTATAGTAATGTTGATCTCGCTGTTTTTTGCCGAAATCCAATAGGTTTGGAAGGTCAGCACGCCACTTCATAACCTTCAACTCCATAGCTGAAATTGTTCCTTGAATGTCACTCCAGCTCCGCGACCTGGTGGCAGGACTGTAAAGATTTGACAATACTTCAGAAGTAATCTGATTGAGTTTCGTATGCTCAACAAAATAAGTTGAGGGATACGTTCCAGAGCTAAGAAAACTGATAGAGCCTGAAGTACGTGAACTTGCTACCGGTTTGCATGTGGGGGGAGAAGGGGATGGCGCAGCAGAAATATTGGAGGTGGGAACAGAGGTCCCTGGGGGCTGCGGTGTGGGAGGCGAATTGCGAAAAACAAAAGGGCTGGGGACGGGAGAAGGCTTTGAAGGTTGTGACTGTGACTGTGAATTAGGGCTGGCGGTTTCGGAGTACCTTCTCAAAGCATTATCGAATCCATCTTCCATGGGATATTGTTCTTCATCAACAGGGCGGGGCATGGGTACACTGCAATCCCGCTCATGGATACAAGATGGTCGGCCGGTCATAATACAAAGTAGATACTCTAGAGAATACAGAGAGTACCACATTCGCACACGCATCTCCTTCTCCGCCTCATCAAGTTCAGGAACATCGTTGCGAAGGTTGAGGCCGAGAGTCTGTGAGTAGCGAATAGCAAGTCCGACAACGTTCCATGCACTGGCAACCGGGATAAAATGATTAGCGATAAATTAGCGAACCAGAGGGGGGGCAGCACGTGGTTAAGGAATATGTCAAATTCAAAGGTCTTGAGGATATTACGCATCCAGACACATTAGGAACCGCACGGGGAACATAGAAAAGATAAGGAGGTAGAATACCGATTAGTCTGGTTACTAGCAATAAGGTAAATGCCAGCTAATCCCATAACTTGAACCTGCTGCAAATCAGGTACTTCAAGGATGCTTCCTTCATCAAGGCTCAAAACTCTACCCCTAGAGAAATATTTAAGGTGCTCAATCTCAGATTCCTCCTTCCAATCAGCATTGGTAAGGCGCCCATATAATGAACCAATCGCAAACATTAAATTAAGCATCGCCAACCATCGCTTTGAGCTCGCTGGGGGAAAGAAAGACTGAAAAAATGCGTCGTACTGCGCCATAAAAAGCTTTTTTAGTACGATGGGGAATGTGGGGTAAACTGTGGAAAAAAACGCATTCAAAAGCTCGTCAGCTGTTTCCTTGTGGGGGAGATGGAATGGGTTGATTTGTCCTCCAGCTATAGAAACAGATAAATCGTCCAAGTGATAAGTAGGCGTTTCGAATTGGTATTCATCATCGTTCCTAGTAGCGAGAGCAATGGACTCTAGGTTGTAATTTTTAGTCGATGTCTCTGAATGTGATTTCTGAGAGCCAGTTTCCGTGGGAGCCATACGTGGCGGTTCTGACGAAGCTTCACGCGCTAGCTGTTGGGCTACTCTTTGGATCCAGGCAACTTCACTGTTTTTGCCCATGTACCCTGTGGGGTATGCGCTGTCGCTCCGGTTGGGTTCTTCTCGAATATGGTCGACAGAGCCAGTTGAGCCGACTCCCGCCGTGACAAGTGATTCGCCATCTCGATTTTTTTGATGCGCTGAGTGGTTTTCTAGGCCAATTTCACGTGGCTGTAAGGGTAGAGGTTGTGAGTTCTGTGCAGGCAGTAGGACACGCCCAGAAGAGCCGACTTGACTGACCCCTTGCAAAGCCTTTTGAATAGCCAATTGACCAGCGCTATCAACGTGGCATCTCAATTGCTCAAGTACTGACTCGTACAGTTCGACTTTCGATCTCAGGGAGATCATCTCACTAGATTAAGGTCAGCCTCTTGCCTAGTCGTCCAGATAAACAGTACTTTTTGGCTTTATCGCGCTTTCCATCAGCATAAGAACAGATGAGTTTGAAATCCTGGCAATGTTTGCATACGGGTCTATTTAAGTTGAGTTAATTAGTATTGTCAGCTTTGAGGAATACCATATATAGGGAGAAAGTGATCAAAAGTCTCTGGTTCAAAGTCTCATCCTTCGACTGTTTTCAACCGCGGAGAGCTCATTAGATCATTCCCGGGATACCTCATAGGGAAGATTTCATTCCCCCGACTACCTTGTACCGAAATCTCTTGAGGTTGAAAACACCCGAACAATGAGACCTGAAACTCATCATAAAACAGGCGGGCAGGCACTAAAAGATTTCCCACACCTTTCACCGCTACACTATTCGAGAAATTAACATGAATTTCACCTCCATTATTGTTATTACAGAAGAAAAGATGAGTCGTACGTTGTGGGGGCGGGATAAAATAAGGTTTCTCGGCACGAACCTTTGTTTTTCTCTGTCTGCAAGGCTCACATGCGTGTGGAACTCTGTGCCTATCCCCAGCGCTACCAGCCGTTGAGCCGCCGCTACCTTCGTCTCTTGGGCTTGGTCGCAAGCGCGGAATGGGTACCTTCCCTTGCTGTTGTTGAGGAGACTGTGCGAACTCTGCTGCTGAAGACGAGGCTGAGGAGCTCTTTCGAGCCGCACCACCAGCAGTACGGAGATCCGCCATTGGCTGAACAGTGCGGGGTGTAGAACGGGTATGTAAGTTCTATGGTTTCGGATGGGTACAAGGATGGTGAGTTCGATCCCAGATCGGATGGGAATTGAGGTGTGTGGGAGGATCCGTTGAAAGATGGGGATAGGATGGCCGGATTTACGAATTCGGGAAAAAATGAATAATTAATCCGGGACGACAAGAGAAGGAAGGCAGCTATCCTTCACTATGCTGGAAAGTGTATGAGAAGCGAGTTATTGCGGGATATTGGTACAGGTTCCAAGAAGAAACCTCATAATGACGAAAAACGGTTTCCAGAGCAGCGGGAGGGGGAAATTTCGTCGGATGGCCAGCTTTAAACCATCCAGCGGTTCCAGGGCTTTCTCCCTTTCCCTTCTCGGTGGCCGGGTCAAGGCTTGTTGACAGGCCTAACTTCCCAAAAAAATGTCTGGGCCATTCCAAGTTCCTGTAGAACCTTCTCCGATCCTGACTTCAGGTCGAGAAGTTCTTGATCGCACAACCTGCTGTGGCTGGTGGGGCCAGCCAAGGATGGACAGGGACAACCTTGTCCCGTTGCTCTTTTCCCATTTTATACTAGAGAGTGCTTAAAATGACGTCATCTGGCTTCAGCCGTGCTGTCGGTGATCGCGAGTGGTCGATATCTGGATTTGTCCCTATGATGGGTTGTGGTAAACCATTCTCTATGTAGGGACACAAGGACCCTGACGATGCAGTCGGCCCTGGCCCGTCATACAACTTTTTTAATGTGCTTGGAAGGTCCCAACGTCTCCAGTGGCACCAGCGGGAAAACAGGGCTCACTAGCCACTATACTACAGTGTTAAAAGGGCTTGTTTTATGTATTCTGTCGTCAAAAGAAATTTTCATCGCCGTGCCGTTTCTTCGCCAGGCCTCAAAAATATAAATAATACCAGTGAAGTTCCCATATCATCTTTGCGTGGCTTAGTGACTTTTCCACCGGGACCCTCCTGACACCGCAATCTGCAGGTTTGACCAGGCCCCGCGTGATACTGCACAGGGCTTTGAAACCGTCATTTAAATCGAACCAGGGTTTGTATCGACTTTGGGATGGCAAAGGGGTTTTCCGATAAGGAAGAGTTTAAACAATCCTCCTGAGAACTTGATTGGTGCTATATTTCTAATTTTGTGTGAAATAGAGGCACACTAACTGCATATGATTATTTAACCAGAGAGTAATGTTAGCTGTGAATATACTCGTCTACCAGGGTAAGAACCAGAAAATGCAAAAGGATTATTTGTATGGCAGAACGTTGCCACTCCATATAAATAATCCCTGACTTCATCACTCGCATTTTCTGGTTCTTATGCTGGTAGACGAGTATTATGCGGCATGCATATTATATATAGATTGGTCATAACCGCCCTTAGCTGCCGCTGAGGATGTAGAGTTGGTACATCACACACTACACTGACATTTTTCATTATTGTGGGGGTTATCCGTGGCTGTCAGCCACCATTGACACGTCCATAAATGAATCAGTCAGTGTTGGTTAATAGATAGTGTAACTAAGTGGATGGTGAGACAGATAGCCAGTCAAACAGCCTGGATTGACAATAAGAACGCTCTCAAGCCGGTGGCGCATAGGGTACATGATAGAGAGCACGTATCTATGTATGAGTCCGCGGTTCTAGCCAACAAAATGAAGTATAGATATGCACAGGATCTCACTCGGCGAGGCAAGCAAAACACCGTACTGAGAATCACATGCAAACTCTTCTTAATTGTGGTGGCAATTTTTGTTTGAAATGCTTCATGAGATCAACTCCAGGAGCCATAGATAGCATGGATGCATATGTTTTCTACAGGTATCGACATATCCGTTGGTATCTGCCTGAATATTGTAAGTCATCTGTAATAAAAGTTAAAGAAAAGCCACTATTGAGCCTATCGCTCAAGTATTGATACATGTATTATCACAAGTACATGTACATAGGGGTACATACATGTACATTAGTACTTGTAGGTACATCATGTATCAATTGACGGATACAAGCTCGGGTCTTCCTAGTATGTACTCTACATACATACAGCCCTGAAAGATCTGTAAGACTGCACCACATGAAGCGGCGACGCCTCCTTCTAGCACTCCCGCGGCCGTTCGAAGCCAACCAAAGAACTTTGGCAGGTGGTCTGTAGCCAGTAAGAGCTTGCTATTTTGCGGTGTGCTCTCTTTTGTACGAGTTTGACCAATCAATTCCTGTTCGGAATCATGGCGTATGGTACAATATATACAGCGGTAGGTAATAAGTGATGGAACACAGTGATGCCTGTTTTGGTAAAACGCCACCAACATTTGGTGTTTGTACCTCAGGGCGTTCCATCACTTATTACCTACCGCTGTACATACATGTACCTAAGTACTAGTACGTACCTACATGTACTGTTGCGAGGTACATGTATTCTAATACATATGCTTGTAACTTGTACCTACATGTACGTACTCGCAATCTCATAGCGTTTTTGAACACGACCAATATTGCATACACCCAAAAAACCGCCAAGACTACATTTCTGTACAGCATGCAATAGCGGTTGTGTTCAGAAACGCTATGAAGTTGCGAGTACACGATATTCGGCTCCAAATGCCACATATAGATAAGTTATTTCGCTTTCAATGCAAGTATTGCAAATCAGTGGAACAATCTTCAACCATATAGAATTCATCGGGTTTGTTCGCGCGGTCATGGTCGTGGCCCGCGCAAGGCTTTAGGAAAAACGATCGATAACTGATTAATATTTGTTTGTAGCTAATACTTAATCTGTGGACCACGATCCGGGCTTAATTGGCAGAGTCAAACCATGGCTCGATCGGCCTATGAATACTTGGCTTTCGCGGATCAGCTCAAGCCATAGATGTATGCTCACAATATAAGTACATTAGTTATGTCTTGGGAAAGTAATTAAAGGTGGTTGGGCGCGGCAAAGCAAAGTCTCCATAGCTTCAATATGTCTTAGATTTTAAAATACTAACACTTAGCGATGCCCTTTGATCTAGGGCCTGAATACCAATCCTATATCATCACTTGTGAACCTAGAGTAAACGCATCAAATGAGCTGTCAAAAGCCTATCGAAAGCTATAAGCTTTTTTTTTTGAATCAGTTGTATTTGTTTAAGGTACAAAACATTGCATAAAGTTAAAACTATGGCATAAAAAACCTCTCGAAAGCTATAAGCACAATCTGGAAGTTTATATAAGATAGATGCAGAGCAAATTTTGATAGTTTCCTATATAGTGCTATTCTCCTTTGACGAACTTAACATGGTAATTCTAGCAAGAGATTTACCAATACGACCTAATATTCCTTTCATAGAGGGCCAAAATGCTCGTGATAATATAGTATGACCAGCTTTATTTCCATTTCAAACGGTATGACTATCGTGCTTTGCTTCGCAATATATAGTTTCTCCGTCTAAACCAAATATACCACCAGCCTAAGGGACTCTGCATGCTGATGCTGCTTAACATCCCGCACTGAATTCGAAGTTCGGGAGATATGACATCCTAGCTTATGGTAATTAACTACAGAAAGCTGTCCGTACCGTAGGGATGGGTCCGAGACTAAAGGCATCTCTGATCAGCTGAAGTCTGAAGGCTCTCCTTGATCATGGCCACTAAATTAATCTAAATATCTTGTTACAACTGAGTCTCCATTCAGCATCGCTAGCAAGGTAGAAGGTACACGCACGATAATGTGCATGATCGTTGATTCTTTTTTAGGGCCCGTTTGGTAATTTAAGGCGTTGTAATGAAGCTATCCAAAGTGTTAGTGGTGGAGAGGACGAGAAGGGTTACATGTAGTTAACCAAATGTGCGTACCGATTGTACCCGTTTACCATGAAAAGAACCAGAAAATGCAAGTGACAGAAACAGGGATGATTCGCAGGAGAGATCATCGCCACTCCATACAAATGGTCCCTGCCCTGAACAACTGAATTTTCTTGTTCTTATGGTGGTAAACGGGTATGTATATAGGAGGTTCTGCGATGAAACACATGTACTCAGGGTGTCGGAAAGTGATGCGCATTCAATGATTTATCAATAACCAGATGGTTACATGCCACATCAGGTTATTTCCGGGTTAATATGAGCGTTTAGATTCTTATTGTTACTAACTTGCAGTGACTTCTTCCCTATAAAGCAAACCTTTAGTATCCAGACATCTCTAGATGCATTCTAGGCAATAACAGAGGGGATATATACTCGAAGCTCCCACCTAGAAAGTATTTTGGGTTGAGGTATTTGGGTGTATTTAGGCGTTGTTAAGTCAAAATGCGCATCACTTTCCAACACTCTGGGTACATGTACTACGCGTGTAGGGGTAAGTCTGTTGACACTGGCCGTGGTTGGAGTAGTTCTCACTGTCAACAGACTTACCCCTACACGCGTAGTACATGTATGTACTACTCAAGACATGGGGTAAGGATTTCGGTTAGGACAACTGGGGTTCCGCACTTAGTGCGTACTTAACTCTTAACATTTTTTACACTAGTGGATTAGCTCCTCAAAAATTCTAACAACGACCCTCTCGATCTCTCTGTTCACATGAAATTTCAAGAGTTAAACCCCAACAAGTTAACCCTAACCAATAACAATTACTGATTCATAAATAGGTTCTCTGAGCAGCAAGATCTTGGCAAGGGTGAGCGGGTCCCTGATCACAATTCTGGTGGATCGGCTTAATTTCACGGATGATAGTCGTTCGCCACAAGTCGACCCCATTTCCAAACGGGACCTAAGCTGGTCGTATTGAAATATTAATAACTAGTGACCACTCTATCCCAAGATAATTATTGGCTATGATACAAGTGACAGTATCTAACGCTCTATAGATATGTATGACCAGATAAGTTTATCTAGATTCCCGACAAAGGGTGCATGTTCATGAGGTTATGGAACTGATAAATTTAGATAGGTACATGATCCCCAAATCTCTATCACGTAGCTTTGAGGCTTGTTGGGGCCAGATCCGGTGTGGTTTTCCCCTAGAGATTGGCGCTGAAGAATCGATGAGCAATTGCAAGCGCTCCCCCACACCCCCCCTCGAGCTAGGCTCCTCTTTCACAAAAGAGAGAGAAAAAGAATATAAGCTATTAGGCTCTTTACGCAGAAGACTCCAGGGTCTTTTTCTGCTTGTGTGATTAGTTAGTAGGAGGGTACGTAGGTACTAATTAGCTGTTACCGGGGAGACTCTGGGGTCTTTGCGCAAAGGGTGTAATATGGCAGAATATATCTACACGCTACCCCGGCACTAATACCAAGATGTGTATTCACAGTCTATCACTCGCCAATATTTGCTCCGGCCTGTTGTAATATGCGCTGCTCCCGGGCATAGCCAACCCAAGTGCCTAGGATTACATGTATTGTTTGGTATTTACATACATTGTGATTGTCTTATATGTGTATATAAGACAATCGCAACCCCCTTGTTATGTCAATCAACTCTCGCGTAGGCTGCATACAATTAGTGAATTAGACAGCAAAAGGAGGATCAAGTCTTGCGTTCGCGGTCATGATCAGTTCACAGGGATCGATAATTTAACATGAACAAAAGTCCGCGGACCAAAAAGAAAATATTTCTGCGAAAGTCTTGACTCTTGATAGTTTTACGGGGCCAAGGGTCCACCCTTACCTTTAATAGCTAGTCAGGATATACATCTATACTATCTAAAAGAGTGGATTCGTTGGAGCAAAAAACCTCCAGATACTATAAGTTGACTTTCCAACCACAGCCCTCGCGGCCTATCTCCCGATATATTACTCGCTAGAGAGCTTTACAGCCACTCAGAAGATTTTCCGGGACGCCGAGACTTTGTAGCAAACACCCAGACGACACCGCGGGGGGGGGGGGGTAGGCCTCTGAAGATCTGAGAAGTCACTATTTATTTTAACTTAACCTACTCTAGCAAGCTTATCCTCCTCCCAAACACTACTGTGGTCAATTGGCCAATTATGAGGGTTTATGGACGCCACTACCACTGTTTGTTAAGTACGGGTACGAGTACGTCTTAGACCTATCAGGACCGAACTGACATTTGGCTTATAATTGACCATACGATCCACGAGTCCGCTTCATTAATGCCGTTCGGATCGTTTTGCCCCCGAGTCCCTATCTAGCTGATTTTCAACATTTATTATGTAGGAGAAATAAAATAAAAAAGGAACTTCCCGGCAAGTTTTAATGTCGGGGAAAGAGCCCGCCAAGTCCGGGCCTTGAATCCTCCATCTATCAATCTATCAAGGATATCTTATACGAATATGGTTAGCTAGGGTATGCTGAGATAAGTACTTAGGTAAGAAAGGTTCTGTGAGTCACAAGGTATCAATCGGAACTAGATAAAAAAACGTCTGATGTTGTAACGCCCTGAAGTTTCGAAACCTCATCATGCTCACCAGTTATCCAGTACAGTACTCTGTGGAGAGTGCTAAAGAAAAATTAGTTATGAGTCCTCACCCACGAAAGATTTACAATTAATTAACTCTAGCTGTGACTAGGCGGGATAATCATATGATTTAACTCTGTAGAGTACTATTTACTCGCTAGATTTGCTTAATCCATATATAATATACACTCCCTTAACTTCGATATTACCGTAGCCCTTCGGCCATAGGAGGATATATCTCTGGTCACGGTAGTGAACACTATGGACTCGGGTGCGTCAACGTGTATTATAGCTAGAGTACTGTTTTAATTTTATAATAATACATCTAATTGATATAGGTTGTAACATGAAGTGTAAACTTAAACTTCCGCTCCACCTTGGTAACATAAATTTCATAAATTCAACTTTTCTATCGCGTATATTGACGGTCTAAAAACGACTCTAAGAAAAGCAAGAAAATATGTCTAATAAAAATACAAGAACGCCTAGCCAATCAGTTTATATATACCTAGGGGGGGGGGGGCAGATATTTACTCAATTTCACAAGTCTTGGGCACAAGCACAAAGAATTATAACCCCTAGCAAACACCACGTCGATGGAAAGTTGGTGCCTAGGGCCCCTCTAGATGCCCCGTTGTCATCTCTAGGTGCATCTATAGTTCTAAGAGCGGTCGGGGAGGAAATAATGTCGGTATTACTGGTACCGTCACCGTCATTACTGGTGGGATCTTCTGTAGTGGTTTCGTTGGACCATATACCTATCGGTCCGCAATCGCCCACCGGAACACCTGGGGTTCCATTCAGTCCATATGTGACGTCCCTTCCTGGAGACGGGAAAGCTACATCGTAGAATTCCACAGTACTACATCCGGGTCGTATATTCGCTACAAATAGGCTTGGTAGGATAGTACGAGGGTACATAGATTCTCTGGGTCGATATCTCTTTTTGCTGTGGCTGCTGATTGTAACAACGGCGCAATTCATGTACATCTCACGGTTGCCTATTTTGTTAAACCAGGACCTATGGGGAAAATGTTAGTAAGATTATACTGGGATCAACTATATACATGGGAATTTTATACCATGATAGAAGCGCATCGCCAGCTGGAGTACCATCAGGTACTGTGAAACTGAATAATTGCTCGCTGGAGTTATCGGTTTTGGGACAGTCGCCAATGTAAGATTTGATGACACTGAAGGAATCACCATTATCATGGCTTAATGCGATCTGACATGACCCCCCTCCGTGATTTGATTTTCCTTCTAACCTGTTTAGATAGTAAGCACGCACTCAGAGACCCTTCGATTTAGAGATGGCGCTATAAATTTACCTAATATTATAAGTTCCTCCAGCGACATAGTCTGCTACAGGGTGCCCACCAGGAGTTCCCATATCCTTATGGTGCCCTTTGCAAGGGAAGTCTTCACCCCCTGACTCAAGCGGGGAAAAGTATTCCCAGTCTTCATCACCTAGAGCTGTGTAGGGGTTGTTATCGTAGCGGATCGGTGGCGGGTCGGACATGATTACATGCGCTGTCGCAGTGCTCGCGGCTAGAAGTAGACCTAGGAGAATACACGGGAGTGTCATTCTTTTTCAATAAATAAGAACCGCCTTTTCTCTCATAATCTTTCGATTATGTGGCCACCCTTTATTATTTATATCATACCCACGCCTCTATAGAGGTAACTGGGGGCTGATTAATGCTGAGAGGTATACCCCATCTCGACTACCAAACAGCCATTGGTTCAAAGCACATATCTTGCGTACTCACGCTGCAGGTATTATTATCTCTTAGTCTGTCAGTGCTGACCCCCCTATAATAAAGGAATTAAATTTTTTTGGGAGATCCATTATTTGATAAAGGAGATAACGGGATCTGTTAGTAAATGCTTTTCGGCTTGGGCAATGTTGAAAGATACTCAAGGCCGCCTCTCAATTATAGTGAAAGCACTAGTGTGATGACGGAAGGTCTATGGCATTCAGCGACCACAATGGACTTAAGACATCATCCTGGTATTGTTGGGCAGACTTACCTTCACCGTCTCTAGTTAAACAGTCTTGCGAGGTCTATTATCAAGTAAATAGTTTTGCTAGAGCTAGCTTACCAGTCATATATCAATATGTAGACAATATTCTTGATCGGTTATAATTAGGCGTACTTACATAAATAAATGGTAAATATTAAATACTGTGAGGTACAATTGTAGACTGTGCCTAACATGTATTTACATCCAACCAATAGGTGTTGATTAGAATCTATAAAAGTCAACAAATATTTGGCATTGATTCTCCACAAGTCCCATCCATTAAACCAATTAATCATGTTCTAACCCGGGGGAGGAGGCTGGCTATATTGGGTTCTATGAAGGTTGCCTTAATTAGTGGTCGATCCCATTCCCATTACTATGGTTGATGTGCTCTGCTATGCGCGATCACTTTTCCTGGTGTCTTCTCTCAGTTGGAACCTGCGCCATGCAAAACTTTCGTTCAACATGAAAGAAATATGTTCCAGGTTATCAAGCTGCGCCATAACTACATGTATATGGGCCGACCCCTCCAGAGTACACGGAATATAAAGTTTCTGACAGGCCGATATAACTTGTAATTAACATAGTATGTAACCGCCCGTCTGGAGGCAATCGTTCGGAGGCCGAAGCAACGGCATAGCTCGGCTGGCCAAGACGTAAGCAAAATGAAACTGCCTTAAGCTTTGAGTGATTTGAAAGTGTAGATTATTCACCACTTAAATCTAATCTCATATTGAATTGTCGCAATAGGTGGGAAATGAATTGGGAGGAGGAAAAACGGAGTCCAGCCCGGGGCGAGTTTGAAACCTGTTTAAACAACTATTATTATCACACATGTTTCGACACTGAGGAATAATCTCGCTCCCTACTTATTTTTATCTTCACCCGTATTGCCGGAATAGATTGAAGGGTCGGAGTAAGATACGGAGTAAGATACTCGAGAGAGGGGTGGTTGATTATGTGTGCTTGTACTGTGAATGAGGGCGTCCTGTTAGTGGAATAGCTAGTCGATCCTCCTACCACTTTAAAGTACAGTACCAAAAAGAGGGGTGGGATCACTACGGTATTCTCGTTGGTACGCTAGCATTGCGGTAAGAATACGGTATTTGTACAGTACTCTTCCTCTAATGCCGATTTAATTCGGTATTTGTCACTAAATTCCGTAGTCCTATGGTAGTAATTTCACCCCATTTTTTCATACTGTAGATATCTAATAATGGTTAGCTTCAATTAATTAAGTTCTCCAGAATACCTTCTAACTTTCGGGAAATGTACGTCCTCATCTCTACTTATCTTTGGTTCATTGTGTTTAAGTTAACAGGTCTACCAATGCGTGCACACGTAAGCCAAGTACATGTAGTATACGATTAGGTACAGCCCTGTTCGAAAAGTCCTGGGACCCTACTATATTGTGTCTGTTTATGAATTCTAACCCACCAACAACCATTTCTCCAAAAGTTATGGCCGCAACGAAGATATTGTAGCTCGTACTTTTGACCCGGGGGTGCCAGGACTTTTCGAATGGGGCTGTACATGCCACGACAGTAATACTCGACGTCGTTAATAATATATATATATAACAAGATCTAGGTGTAATCATCCCGGAAGTGGAAATTGTCCGGTGTTTTCCGTTTGCGATGTGCATGTACCGTACCACCAGATATCAAGTACATATGGTACAACCAGCAGACGTCATGGTAGTACTGCTGCTCTCTGTTCACGCATATTAGCATCTTCAAACACATCTGTTGAGAAAATATTCAATGTCTGTGATATACCTTGGTCGCCGTATTATGAACGTACCCGACATATTATGCTGGACTCCAGGGTGCATGCAGTACTCTAGCTAGCGCAGATGGGGTGACATTATCTTGTACCATTGATGTTTAAACATACCCACATGTACGGGTACAGATACGTAGGAGTATCGAGCTCATATCATGGAAGGACCCATGCTAATCACTCTAGAATTCATATCTACATTTGGGTAACATTTAGCTACTTACTTGTACTTCTTCAATACTAATATTGAAGGTCGGATTCCGTCCGTCCCCTGGACTGGTCCTAGGAACGTATCCGCAGCTAGCAATTATAACAGGTAAAATTATACCTTGCGTTTTGTTCTTTACGCCAGAACTGCGGGCCGGTAATATGCATATGGGGTAACGATTACTATGATGAGTAAAACAGTCCAATCTAATCTAAACCAACAAACTGGATTTCTAGTATATACATGTACTTGATGTAGGTACTTGGGGTGAAATTAAGTATTGTCCCAACCGCGCTGGCAACCATGCTATCGCGAGAGACAATACTTAATTTCACCGCAAGTAATGTACTGACTAGGTCTCTTAGCTATCCAACTACCGACCGGCTTTTACTTAAACTGGGAAATATCCAACTCCTATTATACTGCGTTACAATTACTGGAACATACATATACAAAAAGGATAAGTCCCATGGATCAAAAGGGCGTTATACTATATTAGGCTTACCCCCGCCTCAATTATTACCACAATAAGGGTGGATTTAGAAGGCATATGTATATATGGGTGGAGCCATATGTACTCTATGTTGGAGGAGAACTTAACGTGACATTATGTAGGCTAAGTGGGGGGGTCATTCATATGAGGGCCTGGACCACAAGGTGTTTGAGACCCCCACTCCATGAAACATGCACCAGAAAACATCGTTACATATATTTAACCACAGTAAAACAAATCCGTCCATCCCTGGAATACATGTATGCAGTATAACCCATTGCAACCGATCCCTTGCATGTGCATTGGCCGCCTTGTCTAGTTCGTGGCCAGTGCTCGAAATTCATCTTTAAATCCTCTCCTCATATGATCGCTCCCGATGGAAATACTTAATAAGTGGTTCTTTATATCAGGTCTAACATGATTAAGTAATAGAGGAACTCTCGGATTTATTTCTGGTGCTGTGTGGTTTTCGCTTGGACATTATCTTCGTGGCAATTGCGCAATCCACAAATGTTTGCGGCTTATATTTGCTTGTTTGGCGCACAAATAACAGCGGGTGGCCCGGGCTGAAAGCTTCAAATATAGAAATCGAGAATTATGTGAGATCTTAAAGTAAATGCAGAAAGCGACTCAAGAGGATTAGCATTGCAGGCCGACTAGGATCTGGAACAGTTGGTTTTAGAGCGATAGCGATTAGAGACCTTGCGCAAGTACAGGAGCCGTTCCATTTTCTGGTAACCTGATTGGTGCCGTACTCATCTTCCGCAGATCAGATAACCAGAATATAGAACCAGCTCTATTTTCTCTAATACCCGAAATTGGTTCTAGATACCTACCTGGGAAGCACATAAATACCTTGAGGTTCAGCGTTTTCACTAACGGGTATATAGCCTTTCCAGGGAAGACTTAACTTTAAGAGCGATTTTCACTCAGGCTCACTCCACAACAAACCACTTATAGTGCTGCCAGCCGACATAATCATATGGGGAACATGTAATCCTATAAGTTTCGTTTATTCTGGACAACGCCAATGAGCGAAATATTTATTTGACGAGTCATGTATGTACTAACCGCTTCGGACAACCACAACTGGAGGTGGAATAAGCGAACGATCTGCGTCAGGCGCAAACTAGACGTCTTGTTCAAAATTTCACATTTCGGTGCACCCCGCAAAAGTGAGTCTGCAAAGAAACCCCCCGGAAGGTCTTTCACAAATGACAGGAAGACTTGCAATATCTCAGCTGGCCACTGATCGGATCCAATATGTCGCCGTCTAGAGTCGCTTCTTGAGACTCCTTGCGTCGATTCTCAGTGTAGGATTTAAGACCGGGAAAACATAGGTTCGCGTTTGACCTGAACCTCAACATACTGTTTACGTTTCGGCATGTATCCGGTACCTGATGTCCATTCCTTCCTGGGAACTACCCCACACACCCAGCATATGCAAGAGCGTATCGGGATACACAGACTTGCGATGAACCATGGCCATAGTGGCGGAAGCCAATATCATCAAAGAGGCCCACCCACCCACACATCCGTCCCCACCCACGAATCTTTTTATTTCTAAGGATAGGATTAACAGGGAGAGCTGCATGCCAAATGGATCGGAGATCCTTGCATACCCTGGGGAGATAAATAAGATGGGTGTGAGATGTGAGAAAAGTAGACACTACAAAAGCTATAAACCCTCACCTTTCTCTCGACAAAAAATATCTACAATTCACACTCCTCAGAGGCAAAGCATACCGTAAACAACAATCCCATTAAGTCTCTAATACCCTCCCATCTACTTCAAATGACAGAATATCAACAATACTCAAACTTTCCCAGAGATTTCGAGAATGATCTGGACGCCTTTTCTGCGTCGATATACGACGATGATCTGATACCAATCCTTGACAGGGAAGATGACAGTGATCTTTCCCACTATGGGTCAAGCAGATGCAGCTCTTTTTCAGGCCCATCATCAGAATGGATATGCCCTTTGAGAGATAATCTCCCGTCATGCAGTCGTTTATTTGACAATCAGTTGCCTCGTGCCCCTCCCCCAACTCCTCTCGTGTCATCACCTTCTTCCTTGCCTATGTTATATAACGAAGAAGATGGAGAAATCCCAGCATTTGAGCTCAGTACTAGTCTTAAGGAGCTTGGTGTATGTGCTGCCATGGGAAATCCTAAAACGTGGTGGGGTATGGCAAATCTTGAAGATCACAAGCTCCCCAGTCTAGAGGATACACAAAGGGTTTGTTTCTTGTTTCTATTGAATATACCCATTGCTTACTTAAATCTTTTAGAGCATTCCTAAGCAGTGGTCACCCCCATGCACGTTTTGCGGGCCTAGCTACCTACATCAGACGCCCTCTAACGATAAAGCACCAAACTCCCCAAGAGATATGACTGTCGAGGCTCAATTGTATCAGTTTCCCCCACTTAATTCTTATGGTCATTCGACTTGTCCCCCAACACCACCTCCTTCGGCATGCTCAAACAGAACCTCATTTGATAACGACCAAGAGGAAATCACTCTATACTCCTTTTTACGGCAACCTTACTCAATGGTTGAAATAGACTACCAGCTTCAATTATTGTCAATTAAACAACAAGCTGAGCATACCAATCAACAATCATCCGATTGTATGCCGTGCTCAACAAAGCGGGGGAGCCGATTGAGAAAAGCATCTCTCAGCTCCATTGAGAAAGCTGGCACACTAAAAAGAAAGATATCGGACGTATTCAAGAGGTCTATCAGTCGCTAAATCATTAACCTATTTCTCGTTTCCCTGGCCTCTTTTCCCCAGTCAAGTAATGTGTTAATGTCTTTTTTTTGTTTCCCAGCCCCTTTCAATTTATTGCGTGCATGGGTGTTTTGTTCTTTCTTAACGTATCCTTGGGACTCTCTTTTGTTTGGGTTGATTTGGTTAATTTTAGTGTGTTGGATAGGGGCTTTCTTTACGAGCCTGGGGCTCATGCTGTAAATTTCCGTTTTCTCTGTTTCGCACATACCTCTTTGGATTTGATCTTCGGCTAAAGCCGAGAGAAATTTCTATTATGGCTTTTTCGGATTTTTCCTATTGATGCACACATTTTGTTTATTGTCTTACATTTCGGTAACAGAGAGGCGCTCAATTCGCTACCAAATAATGATAATAAGCTTATTTTCCCGGGCTTTTCAAACTGAAACATATGCCCCTTAGGTACGCACTCTAAAGTGGGGTGGTGGGGGTGGCTCGTGCGGGTATGTGTGGTGGGTAGGCATATGAAGTTTTGAGCCATATATGTAAATGCTGTAGATCAACTAACCAGTTGAAGGGTAGTCTGTAAGGGCGAGTTTCTTCATTCCGTACTCGTAATCGAGACGCTCAAAGTAGGAAAAATTACTCGGTAACTAATAGATGAATCTAGGCCCTGCTCCCGAACTACCTAGGCCTCCTCAACATGCATATATGTACCCCTTACTCGGAGATTTTCTCATCTAATGGTGAGGCCCTGAGTTTCAAATTAAATCGTTCTCGGATAGGAATCCGGGGAATTTGACAAAACCGTACGTGATATCTTGATTTCACACGTGGTAAGTAGATTAAAATTCTTCCCTGCATGCTACAGGTTGAACTTAGACTTACGACTTATATGTACGTTATTGGTGCACTGGCTTTAGGAATTACATCAATAGAAACCATGAGGTCATGGGGTTGAACATCGGGTGGATGCACGTATGCATTTTGAAGATGTTCGTGTATGTTTGTATGTAGACGGCTACATGTATATACACATGTATTCTCTGCGAGTATGTGCTGGTATCCGTACTCGAGTAATGCTGTACGCCCTAGACTACTGCTTTGTTAATTATTACTGAACCATGATAGAAACCATTAGATTTTTTATGCACGGATTGTTTAGACCGCAATGCAAACAGCAAAAAGTATCCCCAACCAAGCAAGTACCCGCTGATCATAATAGCCTAGAGTACGAGCCCCCCAAATCTTACACATATCAGCCTTATCATTCTCGCATTATCTGGACACACGCGGAAAGCGGAGGTGAGGGGAGTTTTATTGAGTTTGATAAGAGTATATTCGATGTTATAAAAACCCTGGGGCTACCTTCAGCTCCTTAACCCGAAGATAAACGCCTGGATTTATCAAAACAAATCCTATCCAACCACGCACGCGCTTCCTCTTCGTTTTTCTTCACTTCTTTCGAGTCTATGCAGGGAAAGAACGGCGAATAAACAGATATTTTGGCCGTATTCAAACAGACAAGATTCCCTCGTTAAACACCGGGGGGAAATGTGTTATTTCACACTATCCATATATACCTGCGGCGATTCCTACATCAATAAATCAACCGCCTGCAGAAATGGCCCCAAATGCACGATATTCGAAGTTGTGTCTCACCAGCGATGTCAGTATGATTGTTTTGCCTGCCGACGCTCGCCGAAAAGAAGAAGGCTGCCTGCTATTGCAAGGGGGATCTTCGCACCCAGCTGAAGAACTTACTCGAGGGGTACAATGGCACATCAAAGGTTGATTCGGTGTTGAGGAAACAAGTTTCGGATCACCCTTCAAACTGGTTTGTTTGACTATCACCATATTTATGTAATCTGTGGATTTTTTGATGTATTTCTTTCCTACCGTAAAGAGAATTGATCTTTATGACCCCGACCGGGAATGATTTTCATATCACTTAGTTATTTTAGTGAGATAGCCGTCATAAAGTGTGAATTGTTATTATGTTAAATGCGTATAAAAGTGGATGTTTATGCACGAGCACACGTACCATGTTTAGCAAAGGTATATCATTCCGACGTATCCCCCCCAAGGACGGTAAGTTGAGATCACTTGATGTCGCGAACTACCCGAAGTAGAACTTGCGCTTTAGTCGCCGCAGAGAGTCGGTTGGTCCTGTGGGGGTTGGCAGGCTGTGGGGGCTGGGTTACGATGAACGAATTTCAATCTGCCTGATTCTTGTCCTCACTGTTTCCCCAACCATTCAACCTGCCTGAAATTGCGTGGTGGTAGCTAATTCGAGCTAGAGAATAGAGCTTTTGAGATTAGGGTTCACGAAGGAACCAGCTTAGCTCTCTCTGGTGGGTTAAATTAGTGATGGGACTCGTCGAAAGTATCCAAAGCTTTAGCTCAGTAGAGAGTCCCTGCGGATCATTTTGGTGACACAACAGGTTAAGATTGCCAAGAATGACTATGGCTTGGCCCCATCTAACCGACTTGCAGCTGTGACATTTAAGAATACCCCAACCAACGACGTCAGAACCTTCATATTTGGTGTCCTCGCCATTGCAGCGTTTTCGAGAATGAATACAACCAAAATGTCTACCATATCCCCAAACCGCCTCATACAGTCTGTATTTATAGGCTCCGGGAATAAAACATTTGCTACCCGGAGACCTATGTCACTGCAATGTCTCACACCTCTCAGATTAAGAGTCGTACCTCAAAGGCCAGCAACATTAGGAGGATTCCATACCTCGGCTGTTAGGAGATTTAAAACGGTCGAGGAGGCTAAATCTCGCTATCGCAGCGGGGTAAACCCCCGTTTCTACTCCCACTATATTCGACTTTTTGTCGCCGCCAGAACAGCTGACTGATTGTCGCCTTACTATATATAGCCTTTCTCATGGAAAGCCGGTCTTCTTTTCCTTCTTTCAGGTGTCGGATTAACATTCTACTTTCGCACAGAGAAAGAAAGGATGGAGCGTAAGAGGATTGCAGAAATGTCAAAAGGGGTTGGGAAGCCAAAGGTTGGAGGGCCACTAAATTTGGTTGATCAGAACGGGAATGAAAGAAAGGATGAGGACTGGAGGGGGAAATTTATGTTGGTAGGTTACTAGCGAAATATTTGGGCGGACTCAGTTGCATTAAGTTGAATTCTATGCGGAAAACTAGCTAATACAGAGTTTTGTAGGTCTACTTTGGCTTCACACGCTGCCCAGATATATGTCCTGAGGAATTGGATAAAATGGCAGAGATGATCGATTGTAAGTTTAATTTCTTACGCTTGCCACAAGCTATGCCCAAATTACCTCTTGGGCTAAATATTTTGCCGCTTAAATCCCCGTTTATTAAATATTGGCTCGATTTGCTGTGCTCTGAGTATTGCAGCGTTTGCTGCGAGCGGCCTGCCGGATTGGTACCGGCCATCCTCCCTTGAAATTGGATACTCCTAGTTGCCAGTTGCCGTACGGCACTTGAAATCTCAATGGTTTTATTGGGGGTTGCCTCAAAGACATAAACGAAGTCCAAGTTCAAACGTTTACCATACACAATGAGCTGTGTGGCAGTATTTGATAGGATGCATTATCCTCCTCTAATCAGCTGCTCAAGCCTTAATTATTCCATATAGCTTGTCAATAGCACGTTATATCAATGTTACAGGGTTGTTGCTGACAATATTTGTTTACAGTGGTCAAAAAGAGCAAAGGGGACGTCATGACACCAATTTTTATTACTTGCGATCCTGCCAGAGATACTCCACCAGTAGTGAGTACATCTTTTATTTCTAATACTGTATCTTCAATTCTTTTTTAGATACTAGTCATGGCATTTCAATATAATTCTACTACCATGACTTATTACTAATGATTAAACCTTTATAGATGAAAGAATATCTGGCTGAATTTCATCCTGATATTGTTGGACTGACAGGTACTTATTACTCGCCAATGTCTAAGTCGATTGATCCCTGAGTTCCGCCGCTTGATTGCGGGAGTCTCAGAAGACATTTTTACCGAGTCTAACCGCGGGAAAACCGGGATAGGGACATACGACCAAATTAAGCAAACTTGTAAATCATATCGTGTGTATTTTTCTACGCCACCTGATATCAAACCGGGACAAGACTATCTTGTCGACCATTCTATCTACTTTTATCTTATGGGTATGTTCCCAGTCCCTTTGGTTTCATCAATTACTCTTTTTTGTAGCACAATGCAATGCGGTGCGGTGCAGATATCCCGCATCTTCAGAATTGAGCTTCGTGTGAATATGTCAATGTTCTTTTCATTGTCAGTTAAAATAATCCCCAACACTTGTCACATGGCAAGTTAAATGGAGCGCTTCATAGTACGACTGCTATGCCGAGGGATGAAGATCGCGCTAGTAATCGCATACCCATGGGTATTTTTTGCTAGCTTCCTCTTATCTCTACCCCGACCGCTCGTTCCGTTTTTTTGCTTAATATGGGAGTGAGAGAGAAAACTGACGTTCTGGGTTGATTCCTTTCCCCTTCATTTGGAGGGGGTCTGGAGAGCCGACTATTATCTAGATCCTGAAGGAGATTTCGTCGAGGCGCTGGGAAGACAGCATACACCCGAGCAAGCCGCGAAGCTTATCTCCAATCACATTGGGGACTGGAAGGGCCCGCTAAAAAAGTAGGGGTTGATGTCGGAGGCCCCCGAGGGATTTTGCCCTGCAAGTTTGATGGATGGAGTGTGTGACATAAGTATATATTCTAGGTAAAGATCGTGAAGGTTTAGTAGCAGTGTGGAGGGGAAGTTGTATATCCGGCGTGGCACCTACCCACTTGACTTATATATAACCTGGCTGTGGGGTACATATGGGGAGTTTTGGCCCAAGAATTGTGTGATTATCCGCGGGCATATAAAAGGCATAGATGTAAATACTTTTGGTGGTTACATGTAATTACCTTGTATGTAGATAGATACATCTGTGTACATGCAGTTGTCTTTCGTCTCCCCTAGTTCATGTCCTTCGTGATATTGCTTCCTTGTTCTGAGACGGCAATGACGACCAAACCCATAAAACTATATGTACATATACATTTAGCTACTGGAATGTCAGAGACATTCCCAAGGATAAGGACAAGGCAGGAGCGGGAGCAACCGATCGATATGGATATAAGATTTCTAGCTTTTATCCCGTTAGGTTGCGGGTGGAGTGGCGGGAAACTGCTCGCATGTTGTAGTTACTACACTATATATGTGTTTTGTATAGCGGTGGGTGATAAATGGTGGACACAGTGATACGTGCCTCAGGGCGTTCCACCACTTATTACCTGCCGCTATACTAAGGCACTATGTAGGTACTATGTATGCGTAAAAAGTTTGGTTTGGCTACGTACAATGTTGTACATAACCGTCCCCACCCACCATCGCGGAAGGTAATGTCTCGTTATTATCAATATTATCGATTAGTACCTGCCCTTCCCGTACGGTGGTCGCTGGGCTAGAGTAGAGTACTACTAGTAGTAGCCGCCGCCACCTTCCAATTCGGGTGCCCCACAATAACGGATACTCGGTCATGATTCGAGGATTACTTCAATGATCTACCACTGCAGGCGGCACTTCAAGACTGAGATTGATTGGATCGTTATATTATTAGGTGCTTACACCAAGACCTAGTGGGAAGTTCAAACGAGAGAGGATAAACGGGAGCCTGTGGATATGGGAGCCCAACTCCTACTTGCGACAAGTATACTGGCATAGTTCTTGGACGAACGAGGCGTATTGATAAGAAGGGAAGATGTCGGGTAATTGGCTATGTACTTACTGTTACTGATTTCACTACATCCCACCATTCCACCTTCGCTTCCAATTAAAGGCAGATAGATGCCGAAGGGGGGAATATGTCCGAGGTGAGAACGGAGCGGTATTGAAGCAAACACTCTCTCTTTCCCATTCCTCTCTCTGTAGTTGGCCGGTTTGAGTATTGATGAGTTAAAGCCACAGTATCACTTTCATATGCCCGTGATTACGATTTCTCCCCCGCAGGATAATGAGTGTTTGTCGTACTATACGCCGCTGTCTGCTAGGAACCCGATCCATACACACACGCACACGAGGCATCAGGGCGACTGCAAGGGGCGGAAGTGTTGCTTTCTGCGTTTCAACACTTTCTCCTTGGGTGTAAGTAGACATTGCTTGTTAGCCAGCTAGCAAGGGTTACCTGTGATCTCGGCGGGTTCAGCTTCCTCGTCTCTGTGTGGGGAAGGACGTTGGTTAAGATAACGATTTGCATAAGTTTGATATGAAATGGCGCGTTAACCAATGTACGATTGATAACGCACTACTATCATAACACACACTTAATATCAAGGGAGGGCGGAGATATATCTAAACACGCCCTGCGAATATAAGAAGCCCGCACTATCCCCCCTCCCTTTCCTTTCGACCTTGAGCCAGGGAAATCGAGTTCCAGGTTAGAAACAATGGCGACAACTAGCACTACCCCCGAGATCACAAGTGGGGAAGCGGAGGAATATCCTCGGCCCTCTCAGAACAACACCAACCCTTACGAGGAAAAGGTCGATATCAAAGACGATACTGAAAGTGTAGGCGAAAATGAGAACGAAGCCGAGACCGACCCCTTCGTCCCATTTCCAGTTGATCCAAATGCACCGATAGAAACTCATAATAGGATATTGACTGTGCGTGCAGTTGTGGTTGGGTGTATCTTGGGCGGTTTGGTCAATGCCTCCAACGTTTATCTCGGTACGCCATTGATGCATATATCTCTACATACTTATAAAAGGAAGCTAACAACGAAAAGGTTTGAAAACTGGGTGGACATTTGGGGCAAATCTCTTTGGTGCTATATTTGGGTTCGCAATCTTGACTTTCTTTAGCAAGACTTTTGGTCAGAACTTTCCAATTCTCGGGGGATCCTTTGGACCCAAGGAGAACTCGATTGTGCAGACAGCTGCTACAGCTGCTGGGGGCCTAGGCGGGATCTTCATTTCAGCCATTCCAGCTCTGTATCAGTTGGACCTGCTACATGATCCTGTCAAGGATTTCCCCAGACTACTGACTTTTACTATTGTATCGGCATATTATGGGTTGTTTTTTGCTACACCACGTAGGTTATCCTCCTGAGTAAGCAAATATTCGTTGCCTTTATGTGTGCTAAAAATCTTGATAGTACGCAAGTTTTTTATAATCTACGTCGCTCGGGAGCTCAAACTTATCTTCCCTACTGCGACTGCAACAGCCATGACCATAGCTTCTATGCACTCCATTACGGGTCAAGGTGGGATTAATGCAAAAGCAAAAACTCGAGCCCTCGCAATTACTTTCTGCGTGTGTATATGTTTCCGCGTAGCTGCGGCCTATATTCCTGGTATCCTATGGGATTGGCATTTTTTCAGCTGGTTTCATGTATGGTCTGGATACAATAGTGTTGCTCTTGCGGTTGAGAATTGGGGCTGGATTTATGAGTTCACTCCTGCCTTTATTGGCAGTGGGATGCTTGTTGGACTGAATCCTGCGATCTCATTTTTCGCAGGGTCTGTGCTTGCTTGGGGTAGGTGTTCTACATGACTGATACCAGCCATTGATCCTTCTTACTAACCTACTATCTAAGGTATCATTGGGCCTGGCCTTGTTCACAATGGCCTCGCATCTGGTGTCGCCTGGTACGGCCCTACAGATGCCGAGTATAGTAAATGGAAAGACCTTGTCAGCTTCTACTCTTTCAACCTAAAGGATCCCGTCCACAACCCGTCACCCAGGTACTGGCTCCTGTGGCCAGGGGTTCTCGTCATGATTGCCTCCTCTTTTGCTGAGCTTGGAGTTCAATACAAGCTTATCTGGTTTGCGCTCAAGAGCGCTTGGAAGGGCATCGCGATGGCCATGAACAGTGGTGTCAACAAGATGGGCAAGAAGTCCACATTCTTGGAAAAACAGAGTCACATCAAGGCGGAACATGTCATTAAAGACTCTGCACCAGAGGAGGACCAGGTTCAGCTATGGCAGTGGGGACCAGGTCTTATCATCATCATCATCGCAACCTGTATCATACTTGGACTCCAGTACCATCTTGATGTCGGGATGTCGATCTTGGCAGTTCTCCTCGGATTTGTCTTTGCTTTCCTAGCAATTCAATGTACTGGTGTTACCGACACTACCCCCCTCACCACCGCAGCAAAAGCGACACAACTCATCCTCGGCGGCGCTACATCTGGTGCCGGTTTTCCCACAGTGACTGCACAGCGTATGAATTTGATTGGCGGAGCCATCGCCTCTGGTGCTGCCTCCCAATCCACTGACCTTGTGGTTGATTTTCGAGTTGGTTTCCTTCTAGGGACGCCACCGAAGCTTCAGTGGTATGCGCAAGCAATCGGGAGCATCGTCGCCATGTTCATGTCCCCCGGCATGTTTATCCTCTTTATGAAGGCCTATCCCTGCGTTCTCGATCTAAACGCCGAGCACTGCTCCTTCTCGGCGCCGAGTGTGTCCGCATGGCGTGCCGTGGCAATCGCAGTGACAGATCCCCAGCTTCCGATTCCCCTATCATCTGGCATCTTTTCGATATTGTTTGCAGTTCTATCGGTCGTGGTCGTTATTGTACGGCACAACTACCTTGTTGGGCATCGCGAGAGGTACAGGGTGTATGTGCCGAACTTTATGGCGATGGGGCTGGCATTTGTGCTGCCTGCGACACAGTACTCGACGGCGATGTTGACGGGTGCAACGGTGGCGTACTTTTGGGCAAAGAAGAATGCAGTCAGCTTTGACTTACTATGTTATGCGATCGCGGCGGGGATGATTGCAGGTGAAGGGTTGGGAGGTGTTATTAACGCCATCACCGAGATTGCGGGCGTGGGGCCATCGATCTATGGGATTTCGGTCGGATGCCCTGGAGACTCATTTTGTGGATAATTCTTTTTGTATCTATTTTGATATGTTTATGACTAGTGTGTGATTAATGGTTGTGGTTGATTAATGATATGAAGTTATTGGAAATGATCGTGTGTGCATGAAATTGTGGGATGAGTCAGAACTTGGCCCCCAACATGATTGCTACATACATTACATGTAGGCGCTTAACCTCAACCCTTTGGCATGTGGGATACTACGCCCTCTTTGCTGCAGAAGTTACGAATGAAGATGTTAAGGGTCCATGGATGCGATCGCGGACGTACCCAGACAAGCGCACCTACGAAGCTGGCCGATATATAGATACATGTATATAATAGCTTAGTAGCACGTGACAGGTATAATAAGCGTTTAATAGAGCTTATAAGAAAGAATAGGGATACACTACACTGCTGCAGAGGGCGGGCAATCACGTATGAAAAGACCGGCGGGCGTATTTTCTACGTATAGAGTATAGAGTACACGTGTTGCATACATGTGGTCGCTTGATTTGCTTCTCCCCAATCTCTTTTTTCTTTCCAGTCACCATACCATGTACTCCATCATCATCATCATCATCGTCATCATCATCATCATCATCATCAATAAGGGTTCTCGAACGATCTACATCTTCATCTTATCAAAGAGAAGAGAAGAGAGGACAGTTACAAGCAGCCACATCGGCCTTATTTTGGGTTCTCTCTTTGATTGTGATCAGCAGATCAGCACTGTAATTTGCACCAGCTGAAACCGCCACAATCAGGTAAATTACAATCAGTCAGGCTCGCCGCACTCTTCTCCTATCCCCTTACCACTTTACCAGTCTTGCATACAGCATGTTCACGCAGCGATCTCCAAGGAATGATCGGTAGAGAGAATGGGCGAGCTAGATGGCACCGGTGTTATGAGCGGACCCCCCTTTCAAGGGAAGGGTCAGGTATTATGAAATTTGACATGCAGTGTGATGGTCGGGGCTGGATGGGTGAAATGGGGAATGGGTGGGCCGGCAATGATTACATATACTTGTTTTGGTGTTCTTATCGATAAGCGATGAGATGACGGCGATGCTGGTACTTGACTTATTGGACCTCACAGCTTCTTGACACCATCATCATCTTCACCATAACAAATAATCCAATCACCAGCTACTATTTCTTCCCTACCTGAACGAGACAGCTGCACGGGGAGAGATAGGTAGACTGAAGCGTGATCCCTCGAAGCAAACCCCACACCATGCTTATCTTTCATGGCCGGCGTCCCCCGCCGGCCACCACCCGTCTCTTGACCCACCAGCACCGCGCTCTCACTAGGGCCAGAGCCAGGCCCGGGGTTACATCGGGCCTCGTTCCTCCTAGTCCTGAATCTCTCGGAAAACCGCGTCCCCCGCGGCAGCAGCAGCGCTTCTCTCCGCGGGTGCTCAAGTATGGCCGCCGTCTCGCCTACACGACGGCGCTAGGGACAACGCTCTACCTTGCAGACCGCTACCTCAACTACTCGACCTTCACCCGAAACTTTCGCACTCTCGGTACGTGCATGGTCATTGCAGCGGACTATAAGATCAACTTCACGCCGTCAAAGTCGTCGCGGCAACTATCGCGCCTACATGAGCGCACGGCCGACCGCCTCCTCAACCTATGTCTAACGAACGGTGGATTGTACCAGAAGATTGGACAGGCGATCGCAATGCAGAGTGCCGTGTTACCGCCAATATTCCAAGAGAAATTCTCGCAGTTCTTTGATGAGACGCCACAGGCCGGGTGGAGAGACATTGAGAAGGTTCTGAGGGAGGAGTATGGCCATCTGCCAGAGGTGAGGAATGGCACGGGGGATTTGGTAGATAGGATCTTTATGCCTGGTACGTGGGAGAGAAAGGCGGTTGGGAGCGCTAGTGTGGCCCAAGTGCATAGGGCGAGGCTGAAGACGGGTGAGTGGGTTGCGGTAAAGGTACAAAAGCCGTGGATTGAGAGGCAGGTCGGCCTGGATTTGTGGATGTTTGAGTAAGTATGACTGCCCTCTCTAACCTTCCCCTCTATATCCCCTCTCCAAGAGCTTTAATATATACTAACAGACCCCAGAGTAGTCACCCACTTCTTCTCAGAGAAGCTCTTTGCCCTCCCGCTCTCTTACTTCACGCCCTATATCTCTGCCCGCCTCCTACAAGAAACAGACTTCCTTAACGAGGCCAACAATGCCACCCTCATGCGCGACTTCGTTCTCTCCGAACCCGGTCTGCGCAACAAGGTCTATATACCCTTGGTCTACCCACACCTCACTACGCGTCGCATCATGGTTGCTGAGTGGATAGACGGCGTCGCTGTCTCCTCCCGCCCGCTTCTGACCGGCCCCTACCGCGGTCCCCAATGGATCGGTCACTCCCCCAACACCCCACACCGCCAGGCGCTTGCCGAGGGACCCATAAAAAGGTATCGCGGAACGGAAAATGTCTATGGCCTAGGTCTCCGCGAGAGAGATATCATGAAGATTATGGTCGACCTCTTCTGTGCCCAGATGTTCATGTTTGGCTATCTGCACTGTGACCCGCACCCAGGAAATATCTTGATTCGTCGCACTCCCGCTGGGAACCCAGAGCTAGTACTCCTTGACCATGGCCTGTATATCTCGACGACGCCCGAGTTTCGACGCCAGTATGCAGAGTTCTGGAAAGCACTCCTGACATTCGACAACACCACCATCAACCGCGTAGCGCGTGAGTGGGGAATCGGTAACTCGGATCTGTTTGCGAGCGCGACGCTGCTAAGGCCGTACACGGGGGGCAGCAACGATATAGCTGATATTATCGGCGAGGAGGGCCAAGATAAGGGCGGGCGCTCGGCCTACCAGGCTCATGTCAAGATGCGCAAGAAGATGGGCGAATTCCTAGAGGACCAAGAGAAGATGCCGAAGGAGCTTATTTTCATCGGGCGCAATATGAGAATTGTGCAGGCGAATAATCAGTAGGCTCCTCCTGCCTCAATCTTCAGGCAATGATAATTATACTAACCAACAAAAAAAAAGAGCACTCGGCTCCCCAGTCAACAGGATCAAGATCATTGCGCTGTGGGCCTCCCGCTCACTAACACGTTTCCCAGCCTCCACGGGCGGCGACGGCTTCCTGAAGGGTTGGCTGAAACACATCGTATTCAAGTGCGTAGTGTTCAGCCTCGATGTCGTCTTCTGGTGGAGCAGGGTCACGCAGGCCGTCACTGGCGGCGCAGGCTTCGAGGAGAAGCTGGAGGAGCGTATGAGGAGGGTTGCAATGGAGGAGCTGGGGGTCGAGCTGAACCATGGTGTTTTTGAGGGGTAGGATGGACGTATAGGGGTTGTTGACCTTATCTGACCTGCTTGTATTTTTATAGACATAAATCATCTCTTCTTATTCTTTTTTGCCCCTCCCTTCTTGCTGTTGCATGATTATAGCCCTGGTTGTGGGTGTGGATAGAGCTAGAGGGGGAAAGGTATACATGTATATATATGCATATTGACGATGACGATGATAAGGACTGTGGGTAATAGAACAAAGTTCATGAGCTACATACATGGCTATTTCCTGGCTGTTTATTGTTGCGGATCGGGCGGAGTGTGGCTTTGGTGACCAATGAATGATCACTGTAGTGGGGGTGGGGTTAAAGTAGCGCGAGTGATGGGTGGTGATGAAGATGGGTTACACCACCACACCATATAATATTGTAAGTACATGTGCATGCGCAGTAGAGGGAGAAATCGAGAGGTTAAGTTGACCCAAGCTCTCAAAGTCACAAATAAAAACTCTTGCACGCGAATCCGATTCATTCACGTGGGCCAACACTTCATAATATTATACTAACCCCCCCATCTATTAAACATGATTCGTCTCATAGACCCCTGCCACTATCTAGCTCAGAGGGAGAAAAAAAAATAAAGGGAATATCACATTTTGCCGCCCAGATACAAAGAAATTGAATATGATCCCCAAAAAGAAAGAAATAAGAATACTACCAAAGTACAGAGTCTTATATATAAAAAGAAAGAAATAAGAATACTACCAAAGTACAGAGTCTTATATATAAAAGGAAAGAAATAAGAATACTACCAAAGTACAGTCTTATATATAAAAAGCCAAACAAGGCATCTCTACTCTACAGAAAAAAAGTCCTTTCTAGCTACATGTATATAGCTAGCTAGCTACCTAATCACTCCCGTAAAAACCCATAAAAAAGGGGGGGGAAAGGGGGGGGGGGGGAAGGGGAAAAAAGGAAGAACTCCAGTTATTCACCCTACTATCTACCATACCCCGTCAGATCCCTCCCCGGCGCCCTCGACCCACTCCCACTGTACCATTCTCCTTCTCCCTCTACTGTCTCTTTCTTTGGCCTCTGCGGCGTCGCCGCGGCGCACTGTGCCATGATTGACCCGTATAGGGCCTCACTGTTTATCCTGTCTCCGCCACTGCCAACACTACCAATGCGGCCTTGTTCCTCGTTGAACCAGCCTGAATAATAGCTGGCGCTGTCGTCTACCGCCGCCGTCGCGGCCGAGAATACGCTCCCCACACGCTCACTCTGGTGACTGCTTTTTGGCACGGTGAGGCCCACCTGGGCGACGGGCTTGATGGGTGTGGTGTAGGGGTTGCCAGCGTCGCGGTAGGCGGAGGCTGTGTAGGTTCTAAACGGATCGCCGAGGCGCTGGGCATGCGGCGGCCCGTCGTGGACGGGGTAGTATGATGATGAGGGACGCACCTGGGGCTTTCGGACAGCGGCGGCAGCGGCGGATGTAGCGGGGGGCTCGACGATTGTTGGGATGACATCGTAGTGGGTGGGAGCGGAGAGGGGCCCGTAGCCATGACCGGGGGTGAAAGCGGGGGACTGGGAGGCGGGGTGGGGTGGAGCACTATTGGCCGCTGTCGGTATGCTGTTGCCGGCGGCGACGGGTGCGCTCCAGGAGGAGACTTGGGTGCCAGCGCTGCAGGTTCGGGAGAGGAGCATGGCCTCGCTATCGCGGGCAGAGATCATGGGCTGTGTGCTGCCTTCGCTGAAGTGCTTGGGAAAAGTTGGGCCCCCAATTTTCTGCTTGAGCCCTCTGGATGTGCTCTGTCTGCCACTTCCGGCCTTGCGCTGCCGCCGCCGCCGGCGGTAGAAAGCTATTGCTATGGCGAGGGCAGAAATTATCACTACCCCAACGGCAGCACAGATTCCGCCTATGACTGCCGGAGAGACCTTGATACCCCCACCACTGCCTTTGTTGGCTGTCCTGCTGGTTGTGGCGACCACGAGAGGTATTATACCGCGGTTTGAGGTTGATGATGCTGTGGAGCTGTTGCCCGTGGAGGTGGTGGAGGTGGTGGGAAGTATCAGCATGTTTGTGTTTGCATATTGAGAAGGAGAAGAAGAAGAGGTTTGTATAGTCTCCATACTGGGCCTACTCTGTACGGATGATAACACCGTTCCCACCACGATAACTACAGGCGGGGCCGTTACAGTCTCTACTGATACCGCTGCGGGTTCCGTAGGGACAGGCTGAAAAGACGGCGGTTCCTGCACAGAAACTGTCATTGTGAGCAGCTCTGGCAGGCGTTCCGGTACCCCTTCGTTGTCAGTTGGTTTAGGTTCCAGCCAGCTCGTGAGTGTGGAGAGGACGACTCGCTCCCTCGTGGACGTTTTCGTAACTGTTGCCCCGCGTGTTTCGGCAGGTGGGGGGAGAATGTTGTTGGTTCCTGTAAAGTCCGACCGATCGGACCCATCTCGGATTGGCACCCCCATATCTTTGTTCTAGGGGTCTATGGTGTATGCGGGCTCTTTTGTCTCCCGGGGGAAGAAGGGAGGGTTGTTGTTGTTCGTGGAGCTATATGCTTGATGCTTGTTAAGGTACATGTAAGTAAGAACAAAATAAAATAATAGGTAAAGGTATCCTCTGTAGAAGAAGGATATAGAGAGCCTGTCAAGCTCTTTAAATTCCATTTGTTCCCCAAGACCCTCCCCCCAGAATACTATTACCATCAACACCCTTTCCGTCCCATATAAAGTATTGACGGGGGGGGGGGCCAAACCGGATTCTATTCGTACTTGGTGGATGGCATCCGACCTGTCTTTGAACAAAGGGAGGGGGACCAGACTGCCCACATAGTATCCCAAATGTAATATCCATCTCTTGAGGCATTCCCGCCGTCTGAATTAACTGATAAAGCTTGTAATCAGTCCGTCATGGATAGTCACTCGGTCATCGATTCTCACGCAAACCGGAAACCACGGTTTGGTGTCTAACGCCAAGGGCTAGAAAGATCAATACTGCAATTTTGATTTTGGGGGAATGTGTCCGCCTACATGCATTCAACTCCATCTCTACCCCTATCTCTCCAGACGTCGCCGCCCACCGATGGATGCAGCTGCTAGACCCCAGGGTTCCCAGCTGTGTGTTTAATATAAAAATACTAAAACATCAACCACACACCAAAGTAAATATGGGATGGGCACGAGACTAGGCTGATTGATGAGCTTGCGGTCATGATGTGCCTGTGGCTCAAAAGATTATATGCCTAGCAACCCAGTACCGGCCGTCGGGATCCATTCATTTCCCTTTTATAGTGCTAGCCTAACCTAAAACCTAAATACAGAGCCTGGTTAACCACCGCAAAGCGGGTTCTGCGTGACCCAGTCCTATCGTATTGGCCCTTATAGGGGAAAAAAAGTTAGTCCACCCCCATGCGCGGCTAGGGAACCTCTCCTCCACGACCACCCCATATCCATCCCCCACAACCACTAACTAACCCACAGCCTCTCAACGCATGGTTGTCGTTGCCTTCTTTGCTCTTTTAAACCTAAAAGACCCACTTTTGCGATGGTTCTAAGTACCAGACCCTGTACACTGGCGTACATGTAGGAAAAGTAACGTGGCAGCTTAGGTGAGCCAACTCCATCACCCAAACCCCACAACAATCATAAATGCCCCACCAACCAATACACACGGTCTAATTGTCCCCTCCATCAAACCACCGAACACAAGAGAATAATTTCTATATCGCAACTCCCCCCCCCCCACCCCACCGAAAGACCCCATCACTCTTACAGCACACATCCAGCAGACAAACAACGATAAGTTGGGTCCGTTCAATGTTACATTATCCCTCTAACGGGCTATAGTTAGCAAGTGGGCGGTTGGAGAGCTAATTTACTACATGTAGCTGGTTAGCGACATTTTCCAATTTCGAGTCAAATGACTGATCTAGAACTTCCGGATTTCGTTGCGATGGCACCATCTTTCCCATCATATTGGCAGAATGCAAAATATCCCGGCCTTCGGTGCAGGAGCGCATATTGCCCAAGCGATCACGGCGTTCTCGCCGTATGGACGATCTTTTTCGACGAAACTAGTTGTCGTTTCGATGAAACTAATCGTCGTCTTGACTCTATGTATGGAGAACATACTCTTTCTGTATTAACACACACCCAACTCTAATCATTTAGGGAATTAAACTCGATGATCCGCCTTGCCAATTCTTATGCCACGAATCTCACAACACCTCCGAGTCCTCTCCGCAACCCCCAAAATCAAGATTTTGCAAGCTTTCCTCCCAATGGAGCAGCGATTGACGCGCTCAATGGTCCGCTTCATAGCCACCCCGCCCTAGTTGTTTGATGTCTATCAGCTACTAATAGAGAATGACCTCAATGTGCTGTTGAACGAATATGGACCTGTTACCGGTAACCTTGGACTATGCAAGTATCGATTCTAGAGGTTTATCGGTACTATCGTCTCCGCCATGGGATAGGACGGCTTCTGCTCGCCCTTCCCCCCCCTTTTTTTTGAATAAGAGGTTAAGAACTTAAGAGCTTTCGCGTTCTACTTTGTTTTTACTTTGTGTGTTTTTGGGTGGCTTATTGCATCGTATTAGATTAGGGGATGGGTTTGTCCCTTTTTTTTGCTAATACAATATAACTAGCAGTGGCCGCCTCTTGTTGCTATTATTTCTGGTTGTAGAATCGGGGAGACTTTGCCCCACACAACCCGTTCAGCTTTCTGTTGACATTGGACAGTAGAGGGGACATCGGCGGGCTGGATATCAAACCCTCCCTCTACTCGTCGATTTAAACTATTGCCACTTACCGGTTCAGAGGGCACTTACATATTAGGTTATTAGATCGTTGGTGATACTTTGGGGATCTAGGTGTATATGTTAGGGAGGTTTGTGGGGACATTAAATGGTGCCAGAATGTACCAGCTATTTCCAGATTGATTCTCAAGATTAACACACAAGGCTTGTATAAGGCAGAGCAGATGTGATACCCAATTTTCAACATCCTATAGCTCAACACGGGGGCCTAGTGAATATCTCAGGACTTATATAAGGTTTCCTTATGGAGGAGTGATCATTTCCCCAAGCCCCCCACCCCCTCTCCCAGTCGAGGTATAGATGCGGGTATGGAATGGGATTGATTCAAGTCCTGGTAGTCGGTCAAAGCTGATATATTAGTCACTGGGCTTATGACTCCTTAAGCTGTATCCTCATTTAGCAAAACAGATACTGATTTCCGCTGTTTACCTAGCGGAGGGTCCTAGGGAGGGGCTTTCTACACTATCTTGGTATAGTATTAATATATTGTCGGTCAGTGGTGCTAACTATAGTCTCGGCGCCCCCGCAGGATGAGCTTGGTCTTAATACAAGTGGGATATACTCAATAATTGAGTTCACAGGTTATCACTCGCTATAGGCAACCCTTAGTTTGATCATCTCATAAACTGAATCGGATCTCTTAATGATAAGATCGACTAATAAAATCTAGGTATCAAAAAACCTACATATATTAAAACCTAAAGCTAAAAAAAATCTATCTTCAAGCAGAGTACCCAAAAAAACACCCAAGCCACCTCACCCACCCCAATCCCGAAGCTAAACAGCCAACGCCTTTTCCAGTTTCTTACACAGCCCCTCGAGTACCCACTCTGCCTCACTCAATCCACTCATCAGCGGGCCATCCTCGCCTAACCAACTCCAATTCTCGCCCTCCCCCAGCAGCTCCAAGAACTCCGCCCACTCGTCAAACGTATACCTCTTTGGGGGCTCACACCCCACATGACTCGATATCTCCCGGATCTGCGCGGCGATGTTGCTCTGCACCTGTCGGGGCGAGCCTTGGAACGTCTCCCGAGCCTCCTCGATAATGCGGTCAGTCTTTTTGCGCTGTTCGGCGACTGTCTGTTGTGACGCATCCGGGAGGACGGTTCTGTGGCCAATCCACAGCGTGCCTTCGCGCACGCCGCGGACGATAGTGTCGCCCATGTTGGAGATGAGGATGGTCATTGTGGGGATGGCGATGACGGACCATATTACGAAGAAGGGCTTGCCGGAGTTGGATTGGGGGTAGTAGTCGCCGTAACCGATTGTTAACAGAGAGGTGTAGGAGAAATACAACGAGTCGAAGTATGACCAATGTTGGGTACGCTAGTTGGATTTTATGGTCAGTCAGGCCGGATCCAGAAGCTGGGGGATTAAGGCGATAACATGTGGTAGGATCTGATACCTCTGAGAATGTGAAAACCATGGCTCCACCTAACCATACCAACAAAAACGCCATTAAAGATGTCCCCAGCGCCATCCACTTGCCCCTCAAGTCCGCTGTCCTCTCAATCTTTCTCATTATCTCAAACTCCTCTTTTATCAGCTCGTTTGCAGATCGAGCATCATTATCCTTCTTACTAGCCTCAAGCACCACCAACCACTTCTGACGCTCCTTCTCGATAGCCCTGCGGTTCATCTTGACCTTCCCGCGCTCTAGTACCATACCTCTAACGCTACTCACCACGAGACCGAGCACAATGATGCCGCCCACCGCATACGGAATCAGTATGATCTTTGCGGTCGTGTGTTGCAGCGGGTAGTCTGTCCCCAAGCCGACCGTGAGGAGTGTATAATCCGCCCAGTAGACAGTATCTACGTACTCCCAGCCCTCGATCTTGGAGAACACCAGCGCACCAAGACCAAGGTAGAACATCAGCGAGGTTGTTTGTAGCATTAACGTCCGCTGCGTGATTGTGAGCACTTTGAACGATGGTTCGTAGAGCCTCTTAACGGTGCTGCCGATATAGTTGGTGGAGAGGAGGGTCGCGATGAGAAAGTAGAACACGGCGGCTATGATGCCGTAGTAGTAGGATTGGGAGAAAGCGAAGGATTTTCCCGAGTGGTCTTGAAGAAGTTTTGTTGCAGCTACCACAAGGCCGATTAAGAGTATTGAAGATATGTACCTGAATGTTATTTGGTTTAATATCATACCAATGACTATACCAGTGACTATACTAGCTTATAAATGCCAACAGGTTTTTTTCTTCTTGTAACTTACCAGAGAGTTATAGTAATCGGCAATGATACTAGATACCGTATTCGCTGCGCAAATGTCAGAAGGATACAAACATTTGCAATCACGGCCATAACAAGTGATGCCGCGTTTATCCCAAGGAGCCTTTAACAAAATATATTGTTAGCAATCGGCCCTATTGAGCGCTGAAAAATAGTACGGGTGTGTGGAGCATTCATCCACTAACCAAGCCGGATCCGCTACTCGATCACCATGTATCTCCGATTCCCCCGGCGGTATATAGACCCTCCAGGACTGTACGAGTGCACAAATGGACGCCAAGTTAGCCAAAGGGCCAAACGCACCAGAAATCAGCGGGAATGCAGTAGATGTCATCCACCAGATGCTATACAGAGAGGAATATTACAGCTCTGTCAGATCCACCATGCAAATCCTAGGGTGTGTTCGTGGTTATACAAACTCACTTTGACTTGGTCGAAAACCCCTTCTTAATATTCCCCTCCTCTAACTTCTCCTCCTGAAGCTCCCCTACGCGGTCTGTTCCTTCCTCATTCCGTGAACAATCGCGATTGAGCTTGTCGAGCTTTCTGGAGCTGCTACTGCGGTGGCGCTGCTGCTGCTGCTGCTGCTGTTGCTGCGCGCGACCCTTGTGAAGTCTTTGGACCACTTCGCGTGTGTTCTGCTGTATCTGTTCATCAAGGCCCAGGTCATTCATGTTGATAGTATGTAGTACGTACTGTCGACGGTAGTATCACCGGATAAAAGCGGCACTACTCCAGAGCAGAACAGGAGACGGTAGAAAGAAAGAATAGAAATCGTAATAAGAGTTGCCCGTTTCAGATCCCCACCTATACGACCTCCCCTTTAGTGCACTTTAGACACCAACAAAGCGACAATTGTTAGGCATTGGCCGTCGGGTCATGACATTTCCCATGGGCGGGCATTGGGGGCTATTGACAGGTCTGGGGTAAAAAGCTTGGTTTGCCCTGATTTGCTTGGCCTCTAAAGGTGACGTCAAGGATTACTAGCCCAGAACTACATGTACTTAGAGTGTAGAACGTAGAATAGAGCTGCATATAAAGTAGAAGTACATGCAGAGCACATATCGCATAGCCAGCACTAGGCCCTGTCGTTTCTTTATTGCTATTAGATGTAAAGCCCCTATCCAAAAGTTTTCGTGAAAGCCTAAGAGTAGTTGAGTGGCGAAACCCATACAAATCTACCTAGCAACGGGTCCCCACTAACACCTTAACCACCTCTTTTTACCAATCCGGGAGTGTGCAAAAGGCTTCTCCCAAGGGCCAAAATATTCTGGTTCCACCTAGTTTGGGTGGTAACTGGCCCTTTCACGAAAACCTTTTGGGTAGGGACTTTACTTTCGAAACCCCGCCAAATGAAGCACTAGGTGGGCCTGATAGCAACCGGGGATGTTCGAATTCGCTTGGGGCCATATTTTATTTTCCAGCAAGTAAAGACCTGCTGGATCGATCATGAATATATTTGAGTGAGCATTTCAGGGCGCTAAGTAATCTGTTGTGACCAGAGAGAGCTGAGTGATTCTCTGTGATCCAAATTCCTTTGAACGACAGTAGATGACTTCATGTAATACATTTCCCAGAGACCCTATTAACATGTACCCTATCCCACCACCGCATCTACCTCTACCTCTACCCTAATATCCTCCCTGACAAACCCGACCCCCGCAATCATTGTCGCCGCCCACTCGCCCTCACCAAACACCTCCTTCATACCCCTCCCCACCTCATCACACTCGTCATCACTCGCAACAAACATGCGCACCCTCACCACGTCCTCCTTCGCCCCCCCGAGTGCTGCGATTGCCCTGAGCGACTCTTGGAATGCGACGACCGTCTGCCGATATGCGTCGCCTGGGTGTTGAACCATCCCGGCAGAGTCGGGGGTGATGGACGTAGTTCCGGAGACGAAGATGAATGGCCCTTTGCGGACGGCGCGAGAGTAGCCAAAGAGGGCTTCGTAGGGGTTTAGGGTCTTATGGGAGGTCTTAACCATTGGGGGAGAGTTCATTTTGGTAATGTGTTGTAGGCTCCTCTACTTTCTAGTGGAGTAAGTGGAGTAATTTAGACCGGTAGGAGTAATTCCGGCGGATTAGAGGAATTATCTAAACCTTTCCGTGACCTTTAGAATCCTGGGGGGGGGGGGGGGGCGAACTGCGTCTAGATCCACGGGTTCAAATCCAGGAATCAACTAAGAGTATCAGGGTAACATATGTGCTTTCCAAGTTGAGGAAAGCCCCGGTAAAAAGACTTCCATACATTATCGAGAACCAAGTTCCTTACCAGAGCTAAGACTTCCTCCAAATTCCCTAGCAAAACTTTACAGGTACGTTGGAGAATGAGCGGTATTCAGCGGTTCAACCAAACTCTCTCTCCTATACAGAGAGTTCACTTGTCACGCCGGGAAGAGCCTAATGTCCTAAGCGCGTATTCCTTCCCTCTTACGAATAAGAAAAATCCCACAGGGGTAAGCAGATTAGTGAATAATATCAGGTGAAACGATGATATTAAACTGACATATTTATAGATCTAGTTAAGCTCATCGGATCCAATGAGGAAGATAGAGTTTGGAAAATGAAAGCCGTGAAGCCGTGAAGCCATGAAGCCAAGATCTTTGCCGACTCCCTGGGGATGCGTACAAGGGATAAAATACTGTACCAGTCAACGAAGTTGGGATATCCTGCCTGCCATTTACGACAGCTGCAGCAGTCAGTACAAGCAGTTTCTGACCAATTCCATATTCATAGAGTCTTCGCTCTGACCTCATATCAATATAGAGATTTGGTAGGTCCCATACTTGGAAATTTCTAAAATGTGTATAGAATAACCAAATTGCTTCTTTTCATGATCATGGCTGACCTCTGATAACTTGCTTTGGGACAGCACATGACTTTTCTGGCTGTTTGAGGTCCATCAAAGCTTTTAGATTACCTGTCAAAATCAGCTTTTCTGGGCTAGACCAGACCATGTCCCTTCCGACACATGATATCCTAACCACATTGACTGGTACAGTAGTCGGTAATTTCTTACGCCAATTCGAAAGATACTTGAAGAGGTCGACTTTTTATCAGCCTCAGTCGACTGGGAAATAAGAGAGATTATCTGTAACGAACGATCGTATTTGTACGACCCAAGAAATATGGAATAGAAAGCCGCCTCACCCTTCAATGAGGGAAATATCGCAAGCTTAGAGTAAATGCCGAGTCTCCGATCTGATATTGTGGAAATAAAAAGGTTGTGCCCTCTCCCGCCACTGCTACTAGCATTGGGTAACGCTAGACCACCAAACTTGGCAGGAAAATCCACAGACACATGTAACCTAGTTCCCTTATATATGCACGCAATCAAACAAGGTTATTGCTTTCTATACTCAAAATCTCACTCGCCTGGGAATATCAAGTCACAAACGATCACTCGCCAAGTTGTGGTTGAGGCATGCCGCAGCATGTATGTAGGACCGCCAGGAGTACTTGCAGGCGCCAGAGCGGCATCATTATCCGTAGAATCAGACAATACATGTAGGTATGTATTCCCCGGGTATACGGCCACAGCTGGAGTTACTCTATCACCCCATTAAGGAAGAGGCAGCCATCGCGCACGTGCTTTGAGACACTCGGGATACATACACTCAAACTGGTGAATTTGCCGAGTTCAAGCTCTGAACCCATATTACATACCAACACGAAAAGTAGGCGGCACCTTGAACAACAGGGTGCATCATCTTCAACCAGTAATAATATTCAGACGAATGAGGAGACGGGGCGCATGGTCGATCTGACTTGCGTAGATACTTGAGAAGATACCTCCGAAAAACAGTGACCGATAACGGGTTCGATCATCGGAGTACAGCTTTATTGAGCGGGAGTTATGCGGCTGATCGGTGTCGTAGAATAATCCTCGGGAACTAAAATAAATTATTGGGCGAAGTACATAGCAGCGCGGGCGGGTTAGAACAAACACTCTAGCAACTTGCATATACTATTACCTACTATAACTGGCATTAATGACAGCTGTGACCCGGTACTGTTGGTGCGAGCATCTCGCCCAGCATACCACAGATCTCTAGCTAGCCCGATTTTACCTTCCGTACCTTTCGAACTTACGCTACTTCAACCCTGACAGGTACTGGGCGTTCTTGGTGAATATGATTGCAATTGCTGACGGGCTGGAATTGGAATGAATTCTCACTGTCAATGCATCAGACAAGCAAACAAAGAGTACCAAAATCAATTGGGTATTCCCACAGATTCTCATATGCGTGGTACATCATGCAGTGATGCCAAATTTGAGACAGGCCACTTCTTACTGACGCATACATGGCATAAGTGTAAGTTAGCCCACGTGAAGTGACCATTTTCCTTTTTTTTTTCACCCCTAGGATAGATAGGTACGTGTAGAGTAGTCATGGTACCGGGTATGTGTAGGCCTGAAACGTTAATTAGTCCCCGAATAAATAAAGAAATATTCCATCGAGACAGTTTGACATCCTCGATTTTTTGAATAGGTGGTCCTGGTTAGAGTTAAGGCTGTAGGTATATGCATATGTAGAGAGTTAAGCAGGTGATCGGATCTCTATGGGGTTTTGCAACACATGAATAATGTGGGGGCTATAGTAGAGAGTGATTGCGGCGCTAGTTGAGATTTGGAGATTATTAGCGCCTTGTATAAACAACATGAAAAAGGGGCAAATGGCGCACTAGAAGATACGAGGGACCACACTCGCTTGGCAAGTTCCTTCCTTTCAGACTCTTTTTTATGATGCTCTTGACACATCATTGGGCCTAAAAGAACCGTTAATCTATTAGCTGTAACCTATAATCTCTGGGGAATAGTGGGGGATTGACTGCGGATATCAGCTGACAAAAACGAAGAGTTTTGTTTACACATACCTGCATGAATGGTAGAAGCCACAATCGTGGAATACGTGCTCCTGGTACTCTACTCCTGGATCACACTTGCGGCTGCGTGAAACCAACCACCTACGCATGCTACGGCATGCATTTGCCCCTCACGGGTGCTGAATCTCAGGCCATGAGCAAGTGCTTAAGACATCGAAGTCGTTGCCAAGGATGAATTCCTTTTGATTGATCGATTAAACTTTCGCAATATCGGTTATCGTGCGAGTCAACGGTGAAAGCCCGTGTCTTTAGAGATTAGGGCTTATGATTCTGTTTGCCGAATGATACCGAGTGATAGTTCAAGATATATAGGTAGGAAATATGATTTAGATATATTTAAGTACTTTGCTATAGGCACACGCAAGTAGAGCATATACCGAGGAGAATTAAGGTGTAAAGTACATGTAATGGCACAGGGGAAGCAATAAGTTCCATTGGGTGTAGCTGTCCACATCATTCGAATTATGAGAGGACGCGCGTCGTTTATCACAGAGTATCACTCGCTGCCTCTTTTCATTTGTATGTTGCTGCGACAGTAGACCCACTCTTATGTATCAAGCAATATTTCTTGAGATATAAAAGACCTATATTATACAGTCGATTTAATACTACTACATCTTTCGAACTCCCCCAAAATACCACCACCACCACCACCACCACCACCACATTGCATTCGCAATTCAAACCACATGGGTCCTGATGCGTATACCTTTAATACTAAATGAAGTAACACGCTGTGTGAGAGAAAACTGACGTTGATGCGGCTTGTTTAGGTAATGACCTTTACGGTGGAGAAAAATTGCACAGAACAAATACTATGTGGTATTGTGTGGTGCGCCTTGGCCGTCTTTAGGAGCAATTTTTATCAACAGTCTTGCGTCTCTGAAGCATTTCTTGGTGCTTTCGGATGACAGCAGGAACTATTAAGCTTTCAATCTCAACCTCTTCTGCACCCTGGCTTGTCTCTGGCGTACGGATCCATTCAATGCCCTCTCTGTCTACGAACACTACCTCGCGTTTTCGTGTAGAGAGGAGATTTCCAATAACAAGGTGATGGGAATAACGCTCAAGACTTTGCCGGCACTTTGAGAGGAGAATTTTGGGATCAGTTTCCAACTAGTTTCCACAAGATCAGTATCTCGCCACAAATTATTTACTGGTCTATACAGGGGACAGACCTTAAACGAGATTATCATTGCCTGTGGCGCCCATTGTTCAACCAGTCTTTTCAGAAATTTTGGTACCGGATCCAAATCGACTATTAGTTTCTTTCCACCACCAACCCCAGTACTTTCACCGCCCGATGAAGGGATATCTCCACTCTGGATTTTATGTTCAGCCATCCTACTTGGAGGTACAAAGAAGTCCGATACAGCAGCTGCAAGGTAGAACAATGCCTCATTTCCCAAGCATTGCATCTCGCATGCCAATGCCCTCAGTGTAAAAAGATAACTCGTCACAGTTGTGAACGGTAGTAGAAGAAGTAGGTTCTTTTTTTTGGCCTCCTGGTATTTTCTCAGCACGGACAACATCTCCTGCCGGTACTTTGCCTTTACGACTACATCTGGGGTTGCTGCCTGTTCGGCTTTTCCGCCATCCTCCTCGTCCTCGCCGATGCGCCCCCACTCGGATAGGAAATCGAGGAAGCAATTTGTCGAGTGGGAATAATGTCTGGAGAACGGTAGAAGTGAGAATTGCCGGTGTAGGAAGATCACAGCGTAGCCATGTGAGAGAAAGTACTCGGCTGAAGTAGCTCCTCGTGTTCCGGCCGAAAAGTTATCGATAAAACGCACTGTTTGATTCTCTAGTGGTACTGTAGTCCCACCTGAAGTGAGGAGAACGACAGGTCGTTTCGCTTCATGGTGCTGCCTGACAAAGGAATTTGCAAGTGCTGTATGCTCGGCTAGAGTACTCGGGGGCAGGTTGGTCTCGAAATAGTGACTTTCTGAGAGTTCGGGGGTTATATCCATCTTAGCGGGATATCTGATAAATGATGACGATGAACTGAGCGATTAGGACCAATAGCTAGACCACTATTCAGATCGGATCTGGATAAAAGAGCAATTGGATCTGGTTCACAAGATAACAAAAGAACAATTTCATAGGTCGTCGTTATTTTGAGTTTTGTCCAAGAGTTCTAGAAAGGAAAGTATGCGGGGTTTGGACTCACGCAAAATCCGGCTAAGCAACGTGACTTGAGCCTCGGCACTGGAGTGTATGTAACTTCATCTATTCTACACAAGATGACGGCCACGATCTTTCTGGATATCATCCCAAGTCAAAAAGTACTATAAATCCATACAAAACCTTGGCCGCATTATATAGGTGCAAATAACCACACTATATCTATATACGACAATTTAGAGCGCGATTCTAAACTGAGAGTAGATACTGGCAGAGTTACACCCAAATATACAAGCTCCGCCTATAGATCCTTTTCCCTCCATACATAGAGTACATACCACATGTCTGTACAGGCAAGGCGTGGCACGAAATAATGGTAGTGTGTAAATACCCTGGAACGCACATGACATGGGCAATAAAAACAGCCCAGGACTGGATCAGAATACGAGGTTGGGTAGAAATTTAATTGATCAACCCGTTGTGACCATGGTAATGATAAGGTAACTAACTGCCTACCAACTTATACGTGACGTAGAGCAGACAAATCGAGTGCCGTACCCGGATGCCCATAACCCTGACAGATTGACAGAGTTAAAAATGGGTTTAAAAGATTCCAGGAACGAAAGATTCCAGGAACGAAAGAAAAAGGCTCACAATTCCTTAGCTAGCGTTACACAGCTACATGTAGCTATTGAACGCTAGGGTAAACCGTGGAATTTGGAAGCGATCTTGTTTCAACAGGTACATTGTATGATTGGATAGGGTAACGATTACAAGAGTTCCCCCTTTTTTGTTTACATATCTACATGCGGGTACATACATGGGGTACCTATGTAGTCAACTACATGTATCATTGACAACCTCGACAGGTTCGACTACGGCGTGAATAGGGATTTTGCCAGTACCGAGAGATGTAGGAGATGGATGTCGGCATTGGTGTCGAGCCATTGGAAATTCACTTAGCACCTCGTAGATATAAGTGTACATAATGGATGGAGTGTACCTACATGTATGTGGATTTCCCTAAGCCACACAGCACCTCCGTCTATCTTAATTCACTTTAACCACGAGTGCTCTTTTTATTTGGCAGGTTCTCTTGGTAGCCTTCTATGACGATAACAGGCGCAAGCCGTTCTGGCTGCGCTTACGTGATGAGGAACCAACAAGCGTTCCTGGGAGGGCCAAAAAGGGTAAGGGGTTTCAGCTCAACTGCACAACTGAAAGGGCTCAAAGCTTAGCCCATACCATGACTGGCGGTGAGATGCCCGAAAAAAAAAAGGTCATTACCTATTCGGTCGATTTGGAGGAAGGCTGGCTGAGGCATGCAGCTGCCAGTTGGGAAGAGGACCTGCAGGGTTGAGGGTCCGAGGGAAATTCCGGTACAGCCGTCCATGATCCAGGATTCAAGCATGCACTCGATAGAGTAGGTACTCAACTACAGTCGCACCTCGTTATGTTAGCGTATTCTGGGGGTCAAACCCCTACGAGCAAATATACGAGACAGCAAATAGTTTTTGGTGGAGAAGGGCAGTACCTGTCCCCCAAATCCGTATGAGACAGCAAGAGACCCGAGATACCGAGATACGAGATAGCGAGGTGCGACTGTACGAACATGCCTAGATGATCACAAAGGAAGTTTCTTTTCCATGCGGCCCAGACGTAACAGGCGCTCGCTGCCTTACTGTCCATAATCATGGTAACGGCTCGGGATAGGCGGCAAGGTTTTGTGGCGGCTCTTTGCTTGATATCCTAATCCGTTTTCAATTTAACATCGCTAGAGTATGTGGGGTTAGAGTTGATCAAACCCCTGACAAGACGAAGACAAAAGTTGTGATTGGGTGTGAGACAGGGCGTGATTGGCAGGGCCAGGGGTACATGTCCAATAAGATAGCAAAGATGAACTCTAAATAAAGATTTACTTTCACTGGCGCTGATTTCACGAGACAGACAGATTTCTTCTTCGAATTCCTCGTCTTCTTTAATCCTAGCCTATCGCTATTCTCCCCCCCCCTTGCCCCTCCAGCATCATTCACGGCTGTGTCCTGCAGTTACCCAGTCACTTAGAGTTACGTTCTGCAATGAGCTTAATTGCGATTGTTTGTCAGGACCCTAGCCAGTGCCAGTAGCAGTTACAGGTGTCGGTCCCGCGCCGCCTTGTGGCGCTATTGCTTTATTTCTTAGTTTCTTAGTTTCTTAGTCCCTTGATTTGTTGCCGCTTCACCCTTTATTGCGGATACATAGTCTATTTCCAAGCCGCTGTTTCTTACTCTTTTATAACCCCTCCTTCTTCCTTCCTCCTTTCCTTCTTCACCACCACTATCCTCCTTATTCTCTAATTCATCATCTCGAACTTCCATCTAACGAAGGGGTTCTTGATATTCACTCGCTTTTAGTTCGTCAGCCAATCACACTCGCTCGTTTTAACCACAATAATTATTTTAAGTCCCGCTACCAAGGTAGGAGATCTTGCCCTTCTGATAATGTCTCTGTTCGGAGCAACATGACTCTTCCCCTACATTGCATGATTGAACATGGTATGCGTCGGTATTGTCTCAATCTCAGTGAAAACGCATCACTGGATGATCTTCTGAGCCAACACTACGTGCTATTTATTCCTTCATCCCCCTCCCTGATTTCCCCTGTCTGTTCAGGTTCTCCTTGGAAGACTACTAACCTTTCTCTTACTGCTCAGTCTCTATCCTTTGAGCACACTAATTCACCATGAAGAATCTCCTCATCCTCTCGGGTCTCTTGGCCCAGGGAGTTCTTGGGAATATCCATTTCAATAGACCACCTACAAATTGCAAAGACGTGTGTCCTCGTGGTGAGGTCTGCACTGATGAAGAGCCTTAGTAAGTAATATTTTATTTAAATTCCGCAACCATTGTTTGCATACATACGATTATTTCGGTGACCACCTTAATGTATTTATTGGCTGTGAGGTTTGAGTTTGGCCTAAATATGAGTACATAACTACATATCCAACCTTTACTAACAATGGGCCTACAGCTGTGTACATGATACTGCACACTACCTCTTCGCTCGTATGCCCAATCCAATTCCGGCTCCTGGCGATTTCTCGACCACTGGCCAATGTGGATCTACCAATGGTGGTTTGATTTGCAATCCGGCGGCTACTGCTTATACCGGAACATGCTGCTCTGTAAGGCCCTCACTTTCTCTTACTAAAAACTAAACTTACCTTACTTCGTACCAGCAATATGGATGGTGTGGAAATACACCTGCTCACTGTGGAACTGGTTGCCAATCTGGTTGCACTGGAACCGGAACTACCACCACCTCTGTTACCCCCCAGGCTTCTACATCTCCCGCAGCTGGCCCAAGAGCAGATGGTAGGTGTGGAACAGAGTTTGCTGGTGCGACTTGCGCGGGGTCTGCTTTTGGAACATGCTGTAGTCAGTACGGGTATGTTTATCTCTAAATCCTTATTATCGGAATTGACTAACATTGCACAGATACTGCGGTGCCAGTGATGGTCACTGCTTGCCTGCTAACGGATGTCAATCTGGATGCACTGGAACTACCCCAACATCTTCTACTCCACCAGCCACCTCATCTGCGCCTGCCACTGCTCCCAGAGACGACGGTCGCTGCGGAACAGAGTTTGCTGGTGCGACTTGCGCGGGGTCTGCTTTTGGAACATGCTGTAGCCAGTACGGGTATGTTTATTTCTAAATCCTTATTATCGGAATTGGCTAACATTGCACAGATACTGCGGTGCCAGTGATGGCCACTGCTTGCCTGCTAACGGATGTCAATCTGGATGCACTGGAACTACCACATCTGATACTCCACCAGCCAGCAGCACTACTGGAGAGCCTGTCCTTGGATCTCCTACTCCGTCTTCCGTTCCTGTCGGTCCTCCTAGCACTGATGGTACTTGTGGTCATAGCAACACTCCCGCGTATACCTGCACTGGTTTCAGCCTGGGAGAGTGCTGTTCTATGTACGGTTTCTGCGGTAACACTGATGCTCATTGTGGTGATGGATGTCAGTCAGACTCCTCTATTGGAACGGACGGAACCCAGAAGTGCAAGAACGGAGGATCACAACCTGCTCCTGGACCTTCCCCCGCCCCTGTCACGAATGGTGGTAGCTTCCAGGTTGTTGGGGACTCTGGTGTTCCTGTCATGCATGCCGGTCTTATGCCTAATGGTCGTGTTATCTTCTTGGACAAGGTTGAGAACTACACTCAGCTGAAGTTGCCAAACGGCCAGTACGGTTCCATTTCTTACTCTTTATAACCCCTCCTTCTTCCCTTCCTCCTTTCCTCTTTCCTTCTTACCACCACTATCCTCCTTATTCTCTAATTCATCATCTCGAACTTCCATCTAACGAAGGGGTTCTTGATATTCACTCGCTTTTTAGTTCGTCAGCCAATCACACTCCGCTCGTTTTTAACCACAATAATTATTTTAAGTCCCGCTACCAAGGTAGGAGATCTTGCCCTTCTGATAATGTCTCTGTTCGGAGCAACATGATGACTCTTCCCCTACATTGCATGATCTTGTTAAAAACATGGTATGCGTGTACCCTTGTCTCAATCCTCAGTGAAAACGCATCACTGGATGATCTTCTGAGCCAACCATCGTGCTATTTATTCCTTCATCCCCTCCTGATTTCCCTGTCTGTTCAGGTTACGCCAAGTGCCAATAACTGGAACTCAAAGGTTATGATCTGTGGTGGTGGAGCTTACCAGGACATCACTGCTCCTACTGATCCCAGCTGCGGCGTGATCTCTCCCGAGGCTGCCAACCCTACCTGGGAAATGGACGCGATGCCGGCTGGCCGTGTGATGGTTGAGGGCGTTCTCCTTCCCGACGGAACTGTTCTTTGGGTCAACGGTGCCAACCGTGGTGCCCAGGGATTCGAGCTTGCTACTGATCCAACTTTCCCTGCTCTCCTTTACGACCCTACCAAGGCTCTGGGCGCTCGATGGACCCAACTCGCATCTACAAACATCCCGAGATTGTACCACTCTGTTGCTCTCTTGCTGCTCGATGGAACTGTCATGATTACTGGAAGCAACCCTCATGAGATGCCAATCTTGACTGCCTCCACAACCTCCCCATACATCACTGGTAAGTTTTCTTGAGCTAGAATTTACAACCAGACTTTGCTAACTTGATATTCGTAGATTTCCGCGTTGAGAGGTTTACTCCTCCTTACCTTCAGGGCGCAAATGCGGCACTCCGTCCAACCGCCATGGTGCTTAGCTCCAAATCACTCCCTGCAAACGGATCCACCTTTACTATCAAATTCAACGTCCCTGTCACTGCTAAGGGTGTCAAAGTCTCACTTTACTATGGTGGATTTGTCACACATAGTGTCCACATGGGCCATCGCATGTTGTTCCTTGACAACACTGGATTTGCTGCTGGCACCGCTGCGCAAACCATCACCGTTACCATGCCACCAAACAAGAATGTTGCCCCGCCGGGTCCTTATGTCGTTTACGTGGTTGCTGATGGTATCCCATCTGTTGGCCAGTTCGTCTCGGTCGTCTAAAGAAATAATTCTCTTATAGTGAAGAACTTTAAATACTAATTCTCTTTGCATCTGGTTGGGGGGTTTTTCTTTTCTGTCATGAGCTTTCTATATCTTACGTTTGTGTGTCTGTCAAACTTTGTTTTCTGCACTGTTGGTTCGCCATATTATGTTCGTTTTTTTTCTACGACACCGCATGTTTACTGCAACGGCTATGAACATTATCCGCCTCTGGGATCTTAGTGTAGACTGTTTGACGGATTTCGTAGACAAAGGGTTAATGGGAATCAAGTGGCTTTCAAGCAAGCCTGGTTAGGCCTCTTTTTCCTTTCTTTTTTTAATGATGTGCATGTTGATCGTTACAATTACAATAAAAGTAATCTTAGAGCTAAGATATGTACTCCGGTGTCAGTAGAACGGGACGGTGCAGGTTACGTTGATACGTTCTACTCACTTACCCTCGACACCATAGTACATCTAAATTATGGTGTTGGTGTGCAGTTGGCGCCTATCTCAGGTGCCTATTATGCCATTAGGGTTAGGGTTTCTTTAAAGCATAGCACCTATCAGCTTAGAGGAAGGCCCAAGGTCCAGCAGAACACATCAAGCTCCGTAATACCCAGAGTAGGACATCTTGCATTCAGCCTCCTGCAAGTGTGCAAGGAAATAAAACTATGTGGGGGATTGATTATACCTATTAGGTTTAAATGTCTTGAAGCGCGAACTCACACTGGGCACTTTGAATTGCGACCACCTATGAGGAATACATGTACTTAGTCGTACATCTAATCCTCAGGCAATGAAATTCTCGCGGCTGGTGATGATTTCCGTACCGATAGGTCTTGGAGTTGGGGAGGGGGTGATGGTAAAGTCTAAGGCGGTAGTCACCAGACCTGTTGAGCCAAGAACTTTAATACGAGCTGCTCTCCTGGCTGGGAAAGTGGTACTCTCTCTACATATATACAGGCAGGAGGTTTTAGGTACTTCTACTCTGTCCTGCCTCGATTTTGCTTTTTTTTTTTTATCATCATTACACACGCTTTTCTCTGCCTGAGTGCATATACCCTACACACACACATTAGACGCCAGCAGGGGTGGAGGAGAGAGAAATAAAGTTCAGGGTCCTGACTGGGTTTTCCTGCACCCAAACATCGCTTTATTTCTCTTTCGCTTAGATGGCTGGATCTAAATTATTTCTTTTGTAGTGCACTTCTCCTGTCAGCAGCAATTACATACCAGTGCAGCGCGCAGATATAACCATGCGCAAATCTAGCTAGGTCGTTGACACCAAGACTCCAATAGCCTTGGAATTCTTGGGAATGTCAGATATGTAGCGAAAATACGGGACGATAGTTTGGGACCCTTAAGCTTGGCAGGAAATGTGGTCGAGTGATTTATTATGAGTTCATCTCTTCCCACATCTGGACCCCGATGTCTTACCGTCCCATGCCCTGTCAACAGGCCACTCTCCTATGAAACCAACCCAACCCCCCCAACCACCCTCCGTGTGCCTTTCCGGCAATTCCATTTTCTGTCTAGCCTATTCTACCCGATATATAGCCCTCTCTTAAACAAAGGTATGTGTAGGTATGTATTTATGTAGAGAGTGATCCAGGACTCGGGGACTTTTTCTGTCTCTCTGTCTTCCCCGAGAAGCTAAGACAAGTCATTTTGCATGTATGTACTGTAGAGTAACCTTTCACCATCACGCCGCCGATGAAATATGATTCTGCTGCAAAGTTACATCAAATTGTCCCGCATGGGTGATCGGACCATGGATGGTGTTGAGTAAAATGGTCAAATGTGGTACGCGTCAGCTTGTTTCCTTTCAGATCGTGTTTGTGTGAGCCTTATGTGATAATTGTCTTTAGTGTGTATATTCCTTTTTTTTCCCTCTCTTTTTTTAAATTCCTTGTGTTCCGATATCGGGTTCAAGTGTTCAAGTGAGTACATGTATGTACCTAGAGTAGGTACATCATACATGTAGGTCTCTCTGCTCGCAGGTCCATCATTCCCTCGTTGGTTACCAGTGGCCAGGAACACGTAGCATAGCCGATTTGCATATTCACTTTCCGTTTCCATATCAAAAGATTCGTTTTTTCTTCTTTTGCGGACGCTCCATTGAATTCTTTTGGAATCTCAAACAGTGGCGTTTTTTTTTTCTCTTCCTAGGCGTGCGCCACGCCATCTAAACTTTAGTGAGAGCAATTCTTCAAAGAAACGTTCGTTTGGTGCACTTAGGGACCTTCCTTAGACAGTTTAGTTTCGCTCTGACAGATGAGAAGAAAGAAAAAAAAAGAAAGGAAAAGGAAAAGGAAATGTTTGTCAGGGGGAAACGTTTCGACATGGAGCCATTTTATGATTTGCCTGCATACATTCATGTAACTCTACGGTTCTCCCTGGTAACACAACAAACGGCCCCTGAGAGTAGAATATATACATTTGATCTCTTTGCCCAGATTTTTAAACTACAATCTCGCCTTTCCTTGTGCCACCTACGGAAACTTTTTTCCTTGGTATAAACTATTTTTCACCTTGCACAATCTTCCAGTGGCTGTCCCTTCTCCCCCCCCCCCCACTCCCCCACCTTCAAACGCCAATCCCCAACGCCAATCCCCAACGCCAATAACGCCAATGCCCCGCCACCCAAAGATGTGCGTGCTCATTTGATCGTTTTCGAATTTCCCGGTAAATTAACTTGTCGGGCTGCAGTTGCCTTTAATCGATAACGAGATAAGAACACCATAAGTTACTCCCTCCCCTCCTTCTACTGTTACGCCCATTTACTCATTTACTCATGCACTGAGAAAAGCAGTGACCCACCTACGAGCCACCGGGAGTCAGACGCACAAGGCAGGAAGCTTGGCTTGGCTGCCTGAGAGGACAAAGCCGTCCCTCTCCCCCCACCCTTCGGGGGGTTGTATGCATACATGTATCCTATGCAAGAACGTGTTCCTGCATTTTATTGAGACAGCTTCAAAGGGTCCTCACCTGTAAGGGGCTGGCCCGGCTGGATACATCATCTATCTCAGATGGCGAGGGGTCCGGCAGAGAAAGTGAAGAAAGGAAAGTGAAGAAAGGAAGTGGTGTGGCCAAGGCTCAAGGGGAGGCATTGCAACGAAAGAACACAAAACACCCACCCCCGAGTGATCCCACATGATAGATAAAATGATCCTAGCCCTAATTGGAATAAACCAAACCTTGTTGCCGCAAACTTTAATTCGACCTCCCTGTTGAGAGATCAGGGTTAAAGTCCCTCTCGAGATCCGCACGAGTGGTGGCCAGTACGTGCCGAATAGAAGGTTCGGGACGCGGGGGGAGATTTTTAGCATCTGGTAAATGTACACTCAGTTAACTGGTTAACTAGTTTGTTGGGTAGAGGGTCTCTTTCCTCCGGGAGAGCTTTGCTAGTCGTGGTTAACGGAAACCGTGAGGAGGTGCTGAGAATCTGACTCGAAACGAAGCTATCGAGTTGTTAGATCTACTTAGTTGATGACTAGTCTGTCCCCCATAATTTAGTTCGGCGGATAGCTATATACTTGGAATTAAGTACCTCCTCTACCTACAGGTTTCCTGAGCAGAACTTAAATATACTCTTATCGATAAGTAGGCAAGCGTGACTTGGGGCATGGCAGACGAGTGATGTGACAATGTCTGGCAGTCACGCCTTTGTGACCTCCATGACTTTTTGTGTTGGGTCACAGCATAACAATAGTATGTATGGTATGTACAAAGTTTATTCATTCAATGCTGGCCGGAGAGGGTGACCCGGGCCGGCCTACAGAGCGGTAAGTCCGGATCAATAATATGGGTTGGGTCGGGTTCTGGTAAACTTTGGCTTAAGACTTTGTGAGCCAGTGAATATTACATCCTATCGTTTGATACGCGTACTTGGGAAATATCTAAGGTCATTATATACATGTACTACTGTGCTTACTACATATAGGTTCGAGGAAGTATATGTAGTATAATACTTGCCAAATTTTTAAGTTTAGGACGAGATATAACCAGAAGTTGGGTTGTAACCGTCCTAAACTTGAAATTCAGCAAGTATACTAGTAAGTTGTTAAATTGCTAATCGTATGTAGGTCTCTTAGAAGCAGTGGTTATAACCTGTTGATGATAACCTAAAGGACTGGGCTTTGAGTAAATGGGCCGGGCCGAGCTATAGTTTTCTTTGTCTGAGTCGGGGTGAGTTGCCCTGTAATGGTGGCTTCCCCTTCCACCAAGTATCTCCTTGTACATACAATATGAGTATATAGCAAGTTAGACCAACAGATAAGATATTTCTCCGATTACAGTAACTGTATATCAAGTATTTTGACAGATAAAATGAGGTATCTACAAAACAAGAGTTGTCCTCTGCATAGCGCCCTTTCCTTTTACATTTACAAGAGAACTAAATCCGGGAGCTTCTCCCCTTCTTTGGGTGCTATGGGTTTACTATATATCCTAAACGCTTATCTTATAATCCATTGTTTCTGTAGGTTTTATATATATTGTATAAGCCAGCCAGATACTAATGCTGTGCGGCCAACAAGTACTAAAATTCACACTCTCTGCTGGAGTCAATTATATTATATTGTTATCAGTGATGAACGTGTGGCCGCCGTGTACGTGGTGAGCGGGGCTAACTTATAAAACATGCTTGCAAATCAAAGGGTGCGGGCACAGCACGATCGATATCATTGCCGATGCTGGGGCTTTTGGCACTGGACGGTAGATAATATACGGATTGGCGTCTTGAATTGAGTTCAATTCATGCCTATATGTATATATCTTTTCTATACGCATACACGGTGCAGCACCGCACACAAGCTTAGGCAGGATATCAAACAAGCCAACAGAAATAAATATTGCTAAGAAAGGTCAACATGTTCCCCATGCACATGGCCCCTTCCATAGCTATCATCCTAACATCCAGATCCCTATCGATATATCATCCCCCCCCCCCCTCTCCCCTACATCCCTCTACTGCCCTCCAGGCCCCTAACAAAGTCTTCAAAGTCCTCTGCAATCGTCCCCACTTCACCTCCTCGCGGCCGCACCCACAAACCAAGAATCAGCACAATCCCAATTAACAACCAACCAACCAACCAACCAACCACCAAGAAGAACAAGCAAGGAACCCCATACTGAGAACTCACACTTAGCCTCCGTAAAACCGTTCAAAAAGTCCTCTGCAGCGACCTGCAGCAGCATCAGCGCACCCATGTCCCACTCCACGCCAGTAGGCTCCACAAGGTCCGTTATCATGTCGTGGACCATTGCGCCGGTCGATGATTCGGAGGCGGGCGGCGGCGTTGGCGCCCGCGGCATTGCGGGAGCAGAGAATACCATCGTCCCCACGGCTGGGAGGTAGCGCGGCGGCGGCACCGCCGCCGAGACTGCCACTTTTGATATGGCGGGAGGGGAGGGGGAGGGAGGAGGGGAGTGGATGGAGAGGGGTGTGATCTTGACATTGCTGCTGCTGCTGATACTGATACTGCTGCTGCTGGAGATGGCGGTGGTGGTGCTGGTGCTGGGCTGGGTGGGGGCGTTTACTGTCATTTTTTATTTTTTATCTTTTAGAAGGCTTTTGAGGATATGTAAAGAGTGTACTTTTTGCTTCCCTCCTCCTCGGCAGGGAGCCATACCGTATATCTATATACCTCGAATCCATATCATATAATATAGATCTTTGAGCACATTACAGGCCGTATAGGGGTTGAGGGTTGGGTTGGGGGACAGTGATCCAAAGCTAAATTAAAGCTGGCGTACCAATACAGAACCTCACTATGTCACCAACGTAATTTTGTCATAACCTTCGGGCTGCATACCATCAATCAATCAATCAACATGCACAAGGTTTTGGTTATACATACATGATGTGATATTAAATCACAGACGCTCACTCGCACCCCGATGATCCATGCCTCCTGCAGCCAACAGGCCGGGGCTTGATAACACGGCCCGGGCCTCTCCAGCACAGCACACTGGTCGCCCAGTTAGAGTTGGATTACCATGTATTTTAATGTTGTTGAATGACGTAGCCCACGTACATACTTAACTTACATATGTGCACCCGTTTACACAGCAGTGAAGTGAAGCAGAACCGTGCACACGCACAAACAGCGGTACTATCTGTCAATGTAGTCTAGGCACGACCCACAAACAAAGCAAACCAAATTGCCAATATCGACTCCCAGGCACATTCGTTGATATGATCTAGCTGCCTAGAGTAGATCAAACACATCGCCATCAGATCCGTGTATATCGTTTCGAACACGTCGTAACCAACAGATCCTCTCTCTCTCTCTGCCCTTCCCGCCAGCCCAGAGGGACGCAGACTACAATGCACCCTGTTCGAAATGTCCTGGCACCCTACCTACTATGAATTGTAACCCACCAAGAATGCCCTTATGCACACTCGATCATTGATAGGTATGAAAGTAATAGTAAAGCCACACAAAATTTGCTTCTTCCGGTGGGGTCAGCATTCTACTGACGGATTAAGAGACAGGATCCTAACTATGAGACAGAAAGGAGGAGGCACGGCCCAGGAACACGCTGCGTTAGGGCACCAAGCCTTTGAAGCAGAGCTTACAGTCCACCAAACTATGTGGTTTTGGCGAAGAAACAAGACAATATCAATCCTTATGTAATTGTGAATAGCTAGCTGGGCCCCATGTCAATGATCGCCCGACAGCACGCCAATTTAGCTTTGGTTCTAACTCAACGTCCACAATCCCACCACAACACTAACAGGGAAATAAGCAGTGGAGAGGAGATCTGTTTGTTTTCCCCCTATTCGATAAAAAAGGTGGGCGCTATTGTACATACTTTTTGCAAAAAAAAAAAAAAGATCAAATTACAGCAGCTCAAGACTCCAATTGCTACATGTAATTGCTAACAGTTCAGCAACGGGCTAATTACTCCCCCACATCCACCTGTACTCTTAGAAAGCAAAATAGTAGGGGAAAAAAAGAGAGAAAAGAGAACCCATATGCACAGCCCCATCGGAGCCAAAGAGAGAGAGAAAACATAGGAGACCATTGATACTAAACTACCTTTACTATCACTATCACTACACTACTATACACTCTCCCAGCTCCATCCCATTAATCCATCCCCTTATACCTCTCCGCCGCCTTCTCCTTCGTCTTCTTCACAAACTCACTATAACTCCCTCCCCCCACCCCGCCGCCCCTAGCAACCTCTTCCACGTCCCCCACCCGCGCCCCCTTCATCCCCAACCCCACACCTTGGGTATACATCTCCGCCACGACATGCTCCGTTCTCCCCTCGCCGCTCGCCCCCAACCCTTGCCCGCTCGTCCACCCCATCTTCCCCAGTAGTGCAGCGCCCTTACTCTGCGCGACTGTGACGGCAGCGTCCGTCTCTGCTACCGGCGGCGGTGACTCCTTCTCCTTCGCCGCCTTGGCGCTACTGTTGGTGCTCTTGCCAAACACCTGTCTGCGTTCCTTGGCGCGGTCTCTGTACTCCGGTGTGGCAGCGGTGGTGGACGGTGTGATACCGGCCTTTGCCAACTTCTTGAGCGCTGCCTCGCGCAGCACTGGGTCACGCAGGTTCGAGGCGTGTAAGGAGCTGACGCGCTCATGCTCATGGATCTTCTCGGGCGTCTTGAACATGCGCGAGCAGAGGAGACATGCAAGCTTATTCATATCCGCGAAGCTCTCCCTAGGTGGGTCTTCTGGCTGCTGCTGTTGCTGCTGTTGTTCAATGCGCCGCTTCTTTGGTAATGACCCACCACCAGTAGAGGACGTCTTGTCGTCGTCCCCGGAAGTAGAGCCGGTTGTCGAGTCTGCCTTTGCGGCGGCAGCATTTGCGGCGGTGGTATCGGCAGTGGGCTTGATGCCGTGAAGCTCTGAGTGGCGGTTCTGCCAAAACTGGAGGTGGGCAGGGGTGGCCTTTTTAGATGTCGAGGAGGCGGAGATTCCGGGTGCTGCCGTGGAGGAGCCAGCGTCTTTGTCAGCTTTGCGTTTTTTAGTTTTGGCCTTTTCGTCTGTTGCGTCCTTTGCTCCCTTTGCCGTCTTTGCAGTAGACTCGTCAGCGGGGGCGGGCTCGGGCTCGGGCTTCGAAACAATGTACTCCGACACATATCCGTCGTCGTCCCAATACGCCAGTCTCAGGCCACCGCCCACATTCGCCGTCATGGGCAGGAACGTGAACCTCTCGGCCCCTCTCGAAGCATTATACACGGGCACAAACACCCCTGGGTGGATATAAGACGCCGTGACGGGGCGGCTGCTGATGGTGAATTTCTCCATCTTGTTATACGCCGCCAGGGCAGCCTGAGCGTCTAGCGCTGTCGCGAACTCGACAAAGCCATATCTCCAGCTCTCGTCCGTCTTACGGTCACGGACTAGGAGCACCCGTTTTATCGAGGATTCTTTGGCGCCGATAGGGCCGGCCCGCGAGGTCTCGGGGGCGGCGCCGGGCGGGACAGTGAGCTTGAGGGCGCCCTTTGCGAGGAGCTCCTCAGTGACGGAGGGCTCGAGACCACGGAATAAGAGGAACTGGGACGGCGGGGAAGTGGCCATGTCGCGCTCTCCGTCGTTTGTGAAGTGTGTTGGGGTCGGATGGGTTAGAGTGCCAGTCAAGGTGACTTCTGTTTCCATTTTAGATAGCTGTAGATGGTAATGATTGTTTAAACCGAAACTACGAACCTGAGCGTGGGGTCTGGCAGCGGAAGCATTCCTGGCGTCTCGGAAAGTTGAGCAGCAGGCACTGTTTTTTTTGTTGACAAAATAGTTGTTAGAAAAACAGTCAGAACATCAAGGAAGGGCAATGATATGATAATGAGATATATGTGCATATATGTATACTCACAACTCTACATTTCCACTCATCCTCGCCATCATCTCTCCTTCTACCTCTCCTATCCTCGTTCTCCCTCTCCTTTGAGAATGCAACCTTGCACCGGTCCGCGCCGGGTCCGAGGTTCAGCTTGTTTGGGTAGTATTGCTGTAGGAATGCGCGCGCGTCCTGTACCGAGTAGAAATGGACAAAGGCGAACTGCCTTGAGTTTCCTATATCTCACGAACAAGGCCGAGTACCAAGCACTTAGAATCAGGAAAGACTTTTGACCGACCACTAATCCTAGAATGAAAAAGAAGAAGGGCCTTACCGGTTTTCCGGTCCCGAATAATCGTGACTTTCTCCACGTTCTCAACTTGCAATCCATCTTGGAGACCTCTCATAATCTACAGGCGCCGTAACAGACCCCCCAGGTCAAACTTTCAGCAAAAGTCCACTAAAAAAACTTCAAAGTGTGCGTGTGCGAGGTGGGCATGAAAAAAAAATAAGAGGCATCAATATAAAAGAACATAAAATGACAAGAAGAGGCAGAGGAAACAAAAAAAAACAAGTCATTTATGTTCTTTATATATTTTTGCATTATAGTAATAGTAGTAGTAGTGGTGGTGGTGAATGGTAGTCGTTCCAAGGGGGAGGGTTAACAACGTAATCCTCATCCACATCCGCTCCCAAGCCTTCAATGATCACATCCCGACTCGCCGGTCCCCCAAACCACTCCCTGTCGTCCCTGCTGCGGCTGCGGTCCCTGGGCGCATCGCGGTCGTAGTACCCCCCGCCCCCACCTCCACCGCTGCCGCTCATCCGGTCATGAGAATCTGACCGTGAGCGGTAGGACGAGGAGGACGGGCCATGGTAGGCGCGGGGGCCCTTTGGTGCGTCGCGGGGCGGCGAGCGGCCCCTAGCGGGCGAGTACGAAGAGCGGCGGGAGCGGTGGTAGTCCCTGTCTCTTTCCCTGTCTCGGTCCCTGTCTCGGTCTCGGTCTCTGTCCCGCTCGCGGTCCCTGTGGCTGTTGTTGTCACGGACGTCTACAGGGGCACCTCGGTAAGTATTGTTGCTGTTGTTATTATTGTGGTTATTATAGTAGGGGTCCTCGTCTCTGTGGGGAGACTGGGGACGCTGGTAGTAGACCATCTTGCTTTTGCTGTTGCTGCTGCTGCTGCTGCTCCTATTACTACTGAGTAGTGGTTGTTTCTGGTAGTTACTGCTGTTGTTGCTGCTGCTACTGTATTTTTTCCTGAAGGTGTTGGGTGTTTGTTAGCGGTGGGGTAGCGAATATGAGCAGATGGTGATGATTGTGATTATAATAATGGTGATGATGGTGATGGATGATGATCTGTTGCAGGTTGGTGGTTATGGTCGTGTGTTTGGTGTGTGTAGGATGGATGAAATGAAGGCTGCAGTGGTTTGTGTATGATTCCTGTCAAAGCTTGTGGAAGTGGGAGCATTAAAGGATTCAGGGTGTTGTTTTGTCGTCCCTTTCTTTCTTTTCTCTGGATGAGATGTAACTGACTAGAGTAGGTACATGTAACAACCTTCTTCTTGAGATGAGGTGCGCAGAACTCAGCATGCAACCAATGCAAGGGAGGCCGATCACTTTTTTTTTCTGGTGTGTGTGTGTGGTGTGTGCTTACTAAGTGAGAGGAAAGGGGGAGGGGGCGGAGAGGAGGAGGAGGAGGAGGAGGAGGAAGAGGAGGAGGAGGCACAGACAGACATAAGATATAAGACATATCATATCTTATCTTATATTTACTCTTAGATACAGTACCAGTATACTTCAGCTATACGGTATTGTAGAATTCCAGTGCGCTCTACATAACAGGGATCAAACATTCACATTATCCTGATATCGATATGATGCTCGCATAGGTCAGCTGGCCCTCTCACCCCTTGAAATTCTATTTACTCTATGCACATAGCTACATGTACCTTGGGATAAGTACTACATGTATGGAGAATACAACCCCCCCCCCCCCTCTACTGCTATGATCGCGATCACTACATGCACTCTATGATATGTAGATATATGCTTAGATAGGGCGCTCACTCAAACATTATCATCCCCTGCCCCCCCCCCCCCCACAGGGAGGGATGGAGGAAGTAGTTAGATTACCTTGCAATTAATTTTGTATGAGCAGCCCGGGCAGGCGAAGGTGACAGAATCCAGAGCCTCTCTTGAACAAGTGTACATACATACTTGCGTGTCTTTGATAGAATACTTACCCAGTGCTACATGTGTTCTATGTACTACCCGATCGTACTACATACATACCGTCCGAAATGCAGCCCGTGTAATATAAGTAACGATACATTACCTGCACCCCGCGGTCTCGATCGATCTCTAACTACATAGGGTAGCATCAACCAAAACCCACACATCACAGACAATCACTCGGGCTCTCTAATTCGCCCACCCAGCAGCAGCTGAAACACTCCGACGCATCCCACAGGGCAATACAGGAGGGCTTAAATACAACTACGACATATGTCCGCAGGATATAATAGACCATCGATCCGGAATGATACAATGGTTACAGCACGGCTCCATAGAGTATACACCTACAACCTTAGCGTTCAGCAGCTGTTACAGACAACACCTACTCCTGCGGGACTTGGTCTGGGAAGGCATGGCAGCAGACCTTAAGACATATCCCCAATCTCAGTCGCCCCCCCCCCCCCCGGGCCCCCCGTCCATAACTGGTGGACGGCGGGCTAAAGGACGGTGGGCTAGGGTCTCTACGACAAGGACCTTCCAAAGAAATAAGGGTCCGATGCCCCGTCTATATGTAGGGTGTTCCCCCCCCCCCTCACCTTTAAGCTGGGCTGCTCGTAGTGATGGCATGGTGGGGCGAGCAATCCAACCCTTTGAATGGCAGCAATCACATAAATTCATAGGAGCCGAATACCTTTTTCTAGCTTCCATAAATGTATCTATAAAGCAAAAGACTGAGCAATTAGTGCCAAGACCCACCGCATATTTCGAGCGGTCAGAAGGTCTTTGGGTCCGGGTTCTGCCTAATGAAGGTCTGAAACTAAGAACGATCTGAACCAAGACTTCACTGTCCTGTTACGACACCATAGGCAGATTTTAAATTATTCTACACTAAAACTAAATATCCTCATCACGAGAATTTTCTGACAGATTAATTCATTCGGTAGAGTAATTTTTATTTGATGCACCGAGTGCACAGAAGAAATGGGAATAAAGCAACGAAAACTTAGGTTGCAAGCCTTTCTATTCTTCTTGTTCTACCTAACTGCCCCGAGTATCTTGTGAAAGGGTTTAGTGCTGGCCAGAGGCGGCGATGGTGATGGTACCGCTGGTACGGCCACTGTTGTCAAGTGACTTGGACTCCATTTTCTTGACAATCTCCTTGGAGGTGTCGTCAGCAACCTCTCCGAAGACGGTGTGCTTTCCATCGAGGTGGGGAGTCTTGACGAAAGTAATGAAAAACTGGGAGCCTATTTCCTGTTAGGAATTTGAATTATATAGTTTTATGAGTGGAATATACCGTTGGTGTTGGGTCCGGCGTTGGCCATGGAGAGGAGAAAGGGCTTGTCGTGCTTCTTGATGAAGTTCTCATCGGCGAACTTCTCACCGTAGATAGACTTTCCGCCGGTACCCTGTTGACAAAACATCAGAATTCCATAAGTACAACAGAGCATCGCAAGAGCTGCAAATCACTTACGTTACCGCGGGTGAAGTCACCACCCTGAGCCATGAAGTTGGTGATCACACGGTGGAACTTGGATCCAGCGTAACCGTATCCCTTCTCACCAGTGCAGAGAGCACGGAAGTTCTCGGCGGTCCTTGGGACAACATCATCGTAGAGATTGAAGTTGACACGGCCCCAGTTCTCGGCTGTTATAAAAGTCAATCACTAGATCAATCTTTTTGACACAGGTGACACATGAGAGAGAGGCGGGATGCAACGAATGGGATAGGTGACATTGATGCGAAAGACGATGAGGCAAAACAAGTACATACTCTGACCGGAAGGACCATTGTACACAATGTCGAAATAAACACTGACAACCATTGCTTTATTCGTAGATGAAAAGAATCTGGTAGATTTGTGGAGGGAAGAGTTGATGAGGAACTTTGTTGATGATGGTTGTGTTCGGAGGATGGAAAATGAGAGGGAGGAAGCGGGGCGAAGAAGAGGGGTAAAATAGGAACGGAGGGGCGAACAAGCAGCCATGTTGCACTTTGAGTGAGAGATTAAGGGGGGGTGAGTAGATGGAGGGAGCAGGCGGCGTGGGAAAGAAACAAATCAACTTCAAAGCATGGCGGGGATGTGTGTCTACGGCTCACTCCTTCTAAGTGACCGCCATGCCCCACCCTTAACCGTTATAAGCTAGTTTCCTGTGTCGTCATGGACACAGTACCTCACTTTGACTTTTCTAATGTTCGAATGGCTTCCATCGAACTGAGTATTTTTCTTTCCTTTTATTTCTTTGAGCCGCCATGACCGTTTCAAGTAGTGCCGTGGTACTGGATTGAGGAGATCTTAGACCCTGGATTATACCCATCAGCTGTAGTTTCAGGACCAGCTCAAGATAACGGTTATCAACGGTGATGACGAACAATTCATCTGATATCGCCTGTCGGCTGTGTAAGCCAATGTTGCCCCACAACCACAGATCGACATATGTAGAGTACTACTAGCACGTGTACTCCTAAAATGCCTGGTCATTGGAGTGCCTATTACAATATCTCATTATGTACAAGATTTCCCTTTCCTGCATCCCTCATCCAAACATTAGCACCCGTGGGAATCATATGTGGTTGGAAAAGGTACCCGGGGGCATCATGTATCTAACGCTCTCTCATCGGATCTGGTCGTACACACCTCTACTACGTGACAGCCTTACACAATTCTGTCCGGATGTGTGCTCTAAAACCGAGAGGGGTGCTTTGCTGCATGCGATAGAATCCGGACATCTGCAAGTGAAGGTGTGTCCATCCATAACTTTAAGATGTACCAGTAGTATTATAGAATCGTAGAGTACGTAGTAATTAATAGTCCATACAATTTAGAACATTCGTACACAATTGTATACCGTAGAGTAAATACATACATACATGCACGTTATATATAGAACTTCAATTACTTCTACTACATGTACTTGTAATTCTCAGCAAAAACATTGTGTCTTTACACGGACCCTCACGGGAGCTTACTTGATACTCGAGCTCTATTGCGACATGTGCATGATCTGAGGACGCAACCTCGTACAAGTGTTCCAGGTGCTGACTGCGAAGCACCAAAAATGCAAACAGAATTTACGAAAAGCCGCGGCTGGCTGGCTGGCCATGGGCTCTGGAGCCTGTCAGTAAGGGGGCCTCTTGTTGAGAGGAGGAACGAATGTATAGCCTTGGCAATGTAGCCCCATCTGATTGGCCGACGATCCAGGCTTTTCGTTCCTCTCTGTCGCCCACCACTCTTCCTCCATCATCCTCCACGATCCCTTCCCTCTCACTTTCACCGCCGCCGGGTTCTAGAGAAATAAAAACTCAACCTCAAATCCCTTCTTCGGACCTCCCAATCCAATTTTTACTTACCAAAACATCCCTACCTCACCCAGCTTAATCACCGAAATGTCTAGCAACATCACCGACCAGTCTTCTGCAGCCCAGGGCAACGAAACTATCGACAAGGGAAAGGGAAAGGCCATCCAGCTGCAGCCCACCGAGGAGACCGAAGGTGAGACCTCTGAGGATGAGGAAATGGACGAGGTTTGTTCTCCATTCTGCTCTGGCTTCGCCTTGCCTCCCTACGTCTTCTCCTCCTCATCCATTTCCCCAGGCACCTTGGAGCAATTAACTTTCCATTTTCAATGCTAACTTATATATCTCTTCTAGGATGGTACGGATCGCCAACCATAATCTTTAGCTAGAGTTATCTCAAGAGATTTATATGTTAACCTTGACCATATAGGCGAAGAAGAAGACGAGCTCGCCGAGATCGATAGTAGCAACATCATCCAGGGCGGCCGTCGTACCCGTGGAAAGAAGATTGACTTCGCTGCTGCTGCCAAGGAGCAACCCGCTGCCGACGAAGACAGCGAGGATGACGAGGACTTTGTCGCACCGGAGGATGCCGAGGACAAAGATGTCGAGATGCAATAGGATGCCATGGCAATTCCTAGCTCCATCTCTTTAACTACCCAATAGGAGGGAGCCAATTAGAAGGAATTAACGGAAATGTTTCCTTTCTCTTTTCTCTCTTCAAGGTAAAGGGGGGATCCTGAAGGTTGTCTTGAAATTCTTTTCTCCATTTCTCTTTTCTCTTCCTTTTTTTCTCTTTTTTTTTTTTTTTTTCTCAATGGAAAGGCGTCCAATTGTAGTTTTTTATTTTTGGATTCTTCCTCTATTTCGTAAGTATATATCAGCTGTTAGTGATATCTGTTCCTTGAACCCTTTTACAAGGCGAAGGAAAAAAGGTGAACAGTAGAGATTTCCAAATATATTGGTTGCTGCCATTCGGCAGTCAATGAGTGGTCCCTAGCAACCGCTGCTAGTACGCCAACATTGGCATTTAAAGTAAGTACATGTAGTATATATCTATCCCGTACCAACAGCACCCAAAGACTTTAATACGGTCCTTGTAGGTACCCTTTATCCACGGCTTTGGGCTTTGTACTCGCGCTGCCGGATCGAATGATGAAGCCCCTCATAGAAATTCAATCTGTAGCCAGAAAAATAGAGTTCTTACTGACCGGCTTCAATGCCTACCTAGTCTGGAAAAGCGAGAGCAAGATGCCTGAATTTCACCCCACATCAGGGTTAGGGATACTCATCATTAGTAACTGTCACTTACCCAATCCGTCATGAGGCTCAAAAATAGAGAAAAACCTCCAACAACCAGGAAAAGAAAAAAAAACACCCAAAATCCAACGTCCTAAAAGACCCAAATTAAATAATTCAATTGGGCCCGTGCAAGATGCTCGCAACGTCCAAGAGGAGCAGTAGCAGCAGCAGCAGCAGCAAGGGCGAAGACAGTGTCGGCGCACTGCGTACCATCACCTCTCTCCTCAGCACCTCCGATGTCACCGTACTACCCACTCACATACCCACAATAGTATCATTGCTGTACTCGTCGTCCGTGCTGGAATCATGCCATGCCCTCGCAAACGCACAGCAGAAGAGAAAGTCCTCAGAGGACGCAGGCGTTCTTCTGCATAAATACAAAACGAGGGTCTCGGCGCTGCTGCAGAATAAGGCGGCGCAGGCAAGGTGGTGCGGTGCTGCGCTGGTGAAGGCGAGTGTCGAGAGCAGTTGGGAGTGTTTGGCGGGACATGGAAGTGTTTGGGTGCGCCTTTTGGTGCCATTGTTGGCTGTTAGTAGATTTCCTGCTGTTTTCTGCGGTAGTAGAGAGAGACAATGATTGCTAATGGAATTGTAGAGACCAGAGCCACCAGCAACCCACACATTGATCATTGCGGCTCTTGCACGATTATTTACGGCCCTAACAGAAAATAAACCAACCCTGGTCCGTGAGATTGTGGTTCCTAACCTTCCGGCGACGATTGGGCACCTTCTCGCTGCCACAGAGTCTGAGAATGAGCTTCTTGTGGTGGTGTTGGAAGCTCTTCGAGATATACTTCAGTCACATCCTGTTACATTCAGGCCATTTGCACAGAAAACGTATACACTTGTACTCACTGTACTTTCATCCCCCAACTCTACTTGTACAGTTGAGGAGAGACTGGCAAGGGAGATATTTGCATTGCTGCATCTCTGCGCATCTGGCTCCTCTTCACGCGGAATTAACAACCCTGATGGTTCGAGTTCGTCTGGCGGAAATAATAAGGCCGCTGCCGTAGCGGATGAGTGGACCAGAGGGTTTAGGACCATTATTGAGGATACGCACTTGACGCTCAATACCCTCTTGCGCTGCGTCGTTGAAGACAGTGACTATGGCCATAGTAGTAGCAACGGTAAAAAAGAGATCACCGCCGAAGCCCACGGCACCTCATCCCTTGGCCTCTCAGATTGGAAAGGCATAGTGGAGGGTGTAGAACGAGTTAATGTCCTTCTGCGGCTGCTGGAGTCATTCTTCACTCTTCCGTCCACCGCCCAGGTCTCTATACCGATCGGGCAACTCATGGACCTCATCACCCGTATCTTCAGTATTTCTCCCTCGTCCGCCCAGATAAACCAGGCTGTAGAGCGTGTAGAGCGGGACTTTGTGTTCGCGCGCCTACCAGAGCTGCAACGGGGTGCGCTAGACTTGCTACTAACAGTCCTAGCCCGCCTCGGGGGAATGTTCATTCCATTTGCTCTCATGCTCATTGATCAAATTGCCTACGTCTTCGCTGAACAGGGCTGGAACTCCGAAGTCAAGGTTGCAATTTACCAGCTCCTAAATGCACTCCTCGAAAACTTTGGCAGCGGGCTGTCTAAGAACAGTGTTCACGCCATCCACGCCATCCTTTCCAGCACCTGCGATGTCCTTCTCCCACCACCAGCCCCCGCCGCGGCTCAAACAACGACAAAGAACGCAACTCCAAAGGGGGGCGCCGGAAAGCAGAAGAACAGCAACGCAAATGGAGCAGCAGGGCAGAACTTCCACGCAGATGCATTTCTCTCCGTCGTCCCTACGGGCGAGAGGTTCACCCATCCTGGACTTGTGACAGCTGCCGAGAAACTCCTTGCGACGGCGCTTGCGAGGTTGCCAACGGCATATGTGCGTTCCGAGCTGAGAACAAAGATGGACCGGACAGCCGTGTTGACTGGAAATACGGATGCTATGCTTGCTAGTGTTCTCTTCCCGCCACTAGGTGCAAGAAAGGGCGGTACTATACTGCCACATCTAGTGGGTGCGGGGAGCAAGAAGGGACTGGTTATTGAAGGGGTTGTGAGACCGAGACTACCAGTTATTTGGACTGGGAAAAGAAAGGTTGACGAGGAGGGTGGTGATGAGATGGGTGCTGCAGAGGAGCAGTGGAGGGAGGAGGAGGAGGAGGGAGAGGGGGGAGACAGCGAAGAGGAAAGGGCTGACTTATTTACCTCCAATAAAAAGCCTTACCCCGAGGAAATAGAGACCACGTCAGACCAGTCCCCATACAAGCGCCAGAAGACGGAGGCTATGAACTTCTCAATTCGGGAGAACATTTCAACCAGAAAACCTTCACTATTAGACGACATGATCATGGCCCAGGCCGCCGCCTCAGCACAGTCGCCCGCACCCGCTGAAGCCCCAGTACCGGCAGCAATGTCACCATCAGCACCGCAGCCCAGAATCACGATAGCTTCATCTTCTTTTATTTCAAACAGCGTATTATCTAGCGAGAAACGGGTTGGGACGGCGCAAAAAAAGAATAAAGCCACAACAGTGGCAACGGAGAAACAAAAAGACTTCACTGAAGGAGGTGAAAGCGATGATGACATGGTGATACCAGAGATTGTCATGGGTAGTGACAGCAGTGAGGATGAAGACGACGAAGAGTAACTGGATATAAAGTTTGATGTTGGGAAATAAGAGGAAGGGCCCTCCTAATCTTGTATTATAATATTGTAGATGGCTTGAGTACATGTCATGTCTCATGAAATCTTTTTAGGTCCCTAGAGATGAATCAGTGACCATTCGTCCATATGGGAGCAGTGGCGGCGGTAGAGCTAGTCTTCCTTACAATACGGAATTCTTCAAGTGTCCAACCCCCTTCTATTGTAGTGTTATTCACAGACCATGCCCAATTCCCAGCCCTTCTGCGCAATCTCTTTACACGCTACAAAAGATCTACTGGGTACAGGGCTAGTTTTAATCAAGCATGCGAGCGAATCGCACATGGCAACCCCGCCCCCTCAGAGATGCGTTGTGGGGTGGGGACCCTCCTAAGATCACAAATTAGAGCCATTTAATTCTTTTCTAACCACAATCTGGAATAAAGCGCTGTTTAGACTGTACTAGTAAATTCATGATCTGATCTTACCAGCCATGCTTGCTCTCTTTTGCCCGCAATTCTTCTTCTTCCAGTACCTCCCCGTGCGCATACATTTTTTTCAGCGTGCACCTTAACCCTAAGTGTTCCAGCTTTACCTCTGGCATTGCGGATTTCCCTATAGCTCTCCACGAGATATCACTCAGAGATATATAACAAGTGGTCGAGCCGTTGGCTATTAAATGTTAAAAGGGCCCCAGTTATCCCGGTCTAACTACTAACCTCATTCCTAGCCGGTGGTTCCTGGGGAAGGTATCAGCAATTGCGGCGGGGCCGCTTAGAAGACCGAATGCTCTTACTAACTAGGGGGATAGAACTGTGCAGAGGAAGGAGAGGGTGGTCTGGGTTGGGGTTAGGGTTGGGCATCATGTCCCTGAGTTGGCGGCTAGGCATTCTGTCGGATGATGTGTAGAGTGAGTAGCCAGCAAGCTGTATTGCTCACACGGCGTGATACTAAAAGCTCTAGGGATGTGTGCAGCGCCCAGGGCGCGAACAACCATGACCCGCGGTGATAGCACAACACCATTTGTCTTTCTACTCGCCAATTTTTAAAGTCTGTTGATATTTTGCGTGGCAACCGCACCTAAAAAATCAACAGACTTAAAAATTTGGCGAGTAGGACGATAGAGCATCACGCACCATCACTCGTCATACCGAGTGATACTTGGTGAAGTCAGGGTAGCCTATCCCGAACCCTGGAGATACATACCTACATGTAAGTATCTTTGCCAGGCCAATAAGTGGCGGAGAACTCTCCACGGGTTTTAGCCTAAGGTAAGTACTACGCGGGTAAGTCTGTTGCAACCACGGCCAGTGTCAACAGACTTACCCCTACACGCGTAGTACATACATGTGAATGTGGCTTTGAGGGCGGGGAGAAAGTCCAACATATTTTTACATGTAAGGGTGTTCCCGCCCAATTATCCTTTAACCCATCCATAAGTACACCCGGAAACGGCCACTTTTCATATTTGGAGGGTGCTCTCGTTAGAGTACATGTACATGTAGTTTTAACCACTTAGTGACACCGAATACATACATGCAATAAATTTAGCACCTAAATATTGAACGGGGAATTGAGGTCCTTTTGAATTAGGCGGGACTGTTCTTGAAAATAACAGGCATGAGATGAAGAGCAGGAAGGAATAATGAAAAGACAAGTAGAAGAACCAAGGAAATATAAGATGGGCCATATAATCTGGTACATGACCTGTTGTTGGTTGATATAACTACATGTAGGTACATGTATGCAGTACTCACAATTATTAGGGAAATTAACCCCCCCCCCAAAAAAAAAAAAAAAAATCATCTAAACACCATCCCCGCTTAATGTTGTCTCTCGTATCTATTAAGATGTCAACATTCCGAGAATCCTCCGAATTGTAGATATTTGTTCAAACATACCCGCAGGTACTATCGTCCTTCAACATTCAAAACCCAGCCTTTTATGTATGTATGCGCACGCTGTGCTTATTCCGCTCCTAAACCCTCCAATACCGAACTTCCAAGCGAGTGATATAAAAAGAAAACAAAAGCGGGCAAAAAGGAGGGAGATAAGAAACGAGGAAAACTAATTGTGATTGAAGGCTGAATGCCATACCCCCACCAGGTAAAAGAACCCCCAACACCTAAACCTTTCTAACTCTGATCGAAACCCAGTCTTTTTTTCTCTTTCCGTGTTTCCATGCAAAAAAAAAGAAAAAGATAAAAAAAAGATAAAAAAGATAAAAAGATAAACATAAAAAGCCTTCACCACTAAACTATGCCTGAAACCACCGGCGCCCTCCAATTCTACACCCATACCGCAATTCCGTGATGTAACGAGTGACCTCTTTCCTAACCTGGCGCGTGCACAGCAAATAAGCACCAACAAAAGGGAAAAAGAAACCATGAACTTTTGCTTTATCAACGACGACTCAAAGAAATTGAAACGAAAATAGTGTAGAGTTGGTGTAAATGAGAGCTTAAAAACTCCAAATCCAGTTTCCCGCCAGAATCCCACCCCGTTTATTTTTCAAGCAAGAACAATAAAAGAACGCCAATTCTCGTATTCCCGATCTTTATATCCTCCCCTCATGAACAAAGTCCCATCCAAACCCGATTATATCAAGAAATCTTGCGGGTGAGGAGAACGATGACAAACTAAAAACTCCCAAAGTCCAGATAATGGCAAGAAATACTCCAAATAATAGAAAGAGAAAAAATAAGAGAAGGATATTTTAAAAGGGTCCAAAATCGAAAGTAAAAGGCACAAACTCCCTGTAAACGAACGGATATAGTAAAATAAATACCAGAGTAGTAAGATATAGGCTCAGGGGTAATTGCACCCCTCTAGTGAGAATTAAGGGAAAGTCCCTGCAGGTTCATCCATGAACTGTCTGAATTTCCATTTGGGGTATGGTTATCGGCATTTCCCCCTAAGTGGCTTTGGTTGTGGTGATTTCCAGTACCATTCATGAAGGATTGGCTGTGGTTATAGCCGTTTAATTGTTGTTGTGGGAGATGGCTAAAATCCTGATGCGCCGCAACAGCACCGTGTGGGGAATGGCGGGGCGGAAACCCTGAAGCTGCCATTTGCAACATGGGATTTTGCCCTGGTGCTGGCATTTGCTGGAGCAAACCCTGTTGATGTCCCCGAGAATGGACTCCCATCATTGATCCATTGGCTCCTGCTGGACCGTACCCAGGATAACCTTGGCTAATCCCCGAGAATTGCGAATGAATCTGTTGCGGTTGTTCTGAGGGATCGATAGGGCCAAGAGTGCCAGATGTACCAAGTCCAGATCCCGGTGGGTGAAGGCCAGTGGGATGAGCGAATGAGGCAGGGTTCATGGCTGACATCCAGATACGTGTTTTGTAAACTTTAAAAAGATCTGTGACCAAGGAGTTGAAATTGATATATGAATCGGCAAAGTAATAAAATGTGAGTTTCTTCCAGTCCCTAATTGTTCATGTGGTTAGTAAAGAAACTAGGGGGATTGCGGGATTAGGACTACATTTGAAATTCTGCATCTAAAATCTCCATAGGCAGTCTATGTTCTAGAACTTTCTGCTGGCAAACCCTCTTCGCTTTTGCCTCGTTGGCCTCCTTGTCCCTTAATGTTTGAATCTCGTGTACTTGAGCTAGTCGCTTAATCATCTTGGGCTTCAGCTCCGTAGGGGCACCCTCTTGACCTTGCATTGGACCGTGGGTACCAGGCATAACACCAGCGCTTCCACCGTTAGCAAATGGGGCAGCCCCTCCATTAACACCATTGTGCATATTCCCTGTGCCATTTGGCGGGGCGCCAGGACCTGTCGGCCTTCTTGTAGCAAACATCATAAGCCAATTGTACTGCTCCTTTGCATGATGTTCTTTCATATCTTTAGCTTGTTGCCAGGTGATGTTTTCTGCAACCACAGTACCAAGGTCAGTGCCTCTATCAGCCTCGACTATCACCAGATCACCATTTCGAACACGTAATCCAGTTCCTTCTTGGACATAGAAAACATCACCACGCTGCGCCTTGAAAGTCACAAAGTACAACAGTTGTTGACTTCTTGGCTGTTGGGCATGGTGGGGAGGCATTGACATCATTCCGCGGTGGGGGCCTGCCGAAGGAGGTGAAGGAAGACGCGCTGGAGCCTGATAGCCTTGCAAGTGTTGTAAGTGGTGTTGATTGGGGGGTGTTGCCGGCGAAGGTCCCATCCCTACCACCTTGGGAAAGTTCTGGCGCTGGCGGAGACGATTTTCTTCGTTCATGTAGAACTCTTTCCCAGAGGGATCAGTGATTGGTGCATCAGTCAACGAGAGATAACCGCCACTTCGATTGTTGACTCCAAGCAGGCCATTCTCTCCGTATCTCGGGGGGCTATTGGCTCTTTTCCCAAGTATATCATTTGGCATACCAAACTCCAATCCATCACCCATTGGAAGCCGGCCAGCAAATGAATGTCTTCTACTTTGATTTCCAGATTCCGGGCCTACGAAAGGCCCGCTGGGGCTCTGCCAATGTTGTCTCCTGAGACTCTCCAGTCGTTGGTTTTCGGCATATATACTGAGTGATCTCGGGGGTGCCTCGCTGAAACGCCGCTGTTCGGAGTAATGATGATAATCTAGCTCGTCGTCATCCGCAAGAGCTGGATCAAATTCCTCATGAGTAAGCACTTTTTCATCTCTATTACCACCTAAACCTGATGACATACCGCCACCGAAACCTGCAGCTAGTGAAATGTTGGCAGTTGAGGCTGAACGATTTCTAAGTCTCATTGACTCGTACCTCGCCTTCATCTGAAGAGCTTGCTGAGTTGCATTGACCCCATTGGAGTGTTGTAGGTAACCACCCGTCCCATTCGATGATCCGTCCGGACGACCAGGATCATTTTCGTCGTCATCTTCAGCCTCAAATACACTTCGAAGAGGAGTAGATTCCCCGGGATATTGCTCTCCAGAGAGTAAGCTAGGTCTGGATGGCCTATGGTGAAGACCGGGGGCTGCGTGTGGCCTAGGGCCACCTACTGGCGGAGATAACCTCGAACGTTCATCTAATTCCCGTGGCTGTTGTCCAACAGAGAACGACATTGATCTGTAATTACGAAGTTGCGGCTGTAGTGGAATTGGGATAGGAAAATCACCAGAGCTTGGTGGTACCATACTTGTTGGACTAGGTAGAGCCTCACTACCAACGAACAAAGGACTGTGTGATGATAGCGCTGCAACTGAGGAACGTCTAACATCAAGTGGCCCTGGGGGGCTCTTCCTAGATGGCTCCGAATTCCAGATTGAGTTCCAAATAGGCGCTAACGATTGATTAGCTCCCTGAAGCCCAGCAGCCCAGGCAGCGGTATCTCCAGCCGGGGCCGAAGGATGCGAGCTTGTGGGAGATAAGGGGCCGCCTCCAGCAACGGAATAGGTTCGATGTCGGTTTTGGAATTCGGCGGCATATGATGGGCGTCTCGAAGAAAGGGCAGAGATGGCGCTGTTTTTATGCTGTGCAAAGTAAGAATGTGGGTTTTGTTCAGCCTCCTCATCAGAAGAAACCAACGCGTCCGAATCAGGGGATGAACGACGCAATCGAGATTCATCGAGCACCATTAGTGACCCTGAACCCCCCAAAGGGTTAAAGTTCGGTCCGGAGGTTGTTGGTTGGCTACCACTCATCCCAGCAGCCGAAGTATGATCAAGGGAAGCCCGTGGAGAATCAAGCGAAGAGATATCACTCAAGCGTGGAGTATTGGTCGAAGGCACGTCAGACATATCGTCGCGAGCTTGCTGAATTTCGAAGTCACCGCTTCTAGAACTCGAGTGGTACGTCGTAGGATTATTTGTAAAATAGCAGTTGAAGGAGGGATCCTTCGGGGCAGGGCTCGATATGCCGGTTGTGATGTGATCTTCGTTGGATTCTTGGAGCGAATGAATGAAAGGTGGGGTGCTATAACCAATCTGGTCCTCTAAATGGAAAAGCGGATGATTCTATAAAACAGAGAGCAAAACACGCGTGAGTTGAGACCTGAAACGTATTCAAGACAAGAACAGTTGGAACTTACTTTCTGCATGCGGCCCTGCTGGTGGTGAAACGAGGCAAATTCGAGGAGATCGCCACAGAAACACAGAAACACAGAAACACGAAGGGTGGGAGAAGAACTACGACTATAAACGAACTGGCTGCACACAAATATGTAGATTAATCCAAACAGGAAAGGAGACTATCGTGCAAAGCGGTCGTTCTTGTCGCTTTTGTCGCTCTTGGTTATCGAACAAGATAAACTTTCTGGGGCAGCCGAGTCAGCTGAGGTACACCAAGGATGGAAAAAGGCGCGCCTAGCTGCCTCAATGTTCATACCAAGTCAAAACGGGCAATAGGGAAAACGCCAAAACTATGATGGTCGGACTCGTTTACAGGCACCCCGTGTGAACTCTAGGTGTATGTATGTGTATTGTGAGGAAAGGGAGCTGTCAGGCCATCATGGGCATCAGCACAAGCTTGGAGAACACAGTTGAACCTCTGCAAAGAACAAAAAGAAGAGAAGGGGGATCTAGAAATTCGGAGGAGGGCCTGGATAAGGCTCACCTGTCCGGTATTCCGCGTAAATGACAGACGTGTCTTATAAGCGAAGGGGAGGAGGTACGTAAAGAGAAAATAGATTTACACGGGCTGTGGAGAGACTAATGACGACTAGGACGTCAGAGATCCAGGAACGACATCCAATGAGAAACGGGGGCGGTTCGCCGTTGAACTCCTGCCCTACCTTTATCTATAGGTCCCCTCTCTTTATTTTTTTAATATTTTTTAATATTTTTTGTTTTTTTTATTCTTGAGAATGATTGAAACCAGGGGATTTGTAGAGAGGTTTTTGGAGGCGACTTCTCTGTTTTGTTGGTTCGCTAATCGGTAGCCATCATAAGGCGCCAGCCAACTAGTAGGGGTAGTTTGAATGAAAACAAGGAACAAGCTATTCAGAGGGCGAGTACGTGATGATTTCTCTTAAATCCGAATGCACGTTGAAGAGCTCAATACTGTAGTGAATCGAAATTACGGAAGTGACGGTTTTTTTTTTTTTTTGGGGGGGGGATGTGACGGAAAGGTATGATAAGTGATGCCGATGGTTGAGGCGGCAATGGTTACAGAGCTGGTCGATAGAAGCAGCAGCAGTGGCAATGGGGACAGCTAGAAGGTCAAAGGCAAAGTGAAAGATGACGGTTGCTCTTATAATACTAACAACGGCGATGATGATGATGACTATGCTGATGAGGAGGAGGCAGGGGAGGCGTACAATAGCTTGGGGAAGGGGCAGGCAGAGAGATGAGTGGGAGGGGGAGGGGAAAGCTTTTGGGCAGAGGTCGCTGCTGAGTGGTACGATTGGTGGTGGGTGGAGGACAGGTTGCTATCTGATCATAGCTACTTACGTGCATCAAAGCTACCATCGTGAGCTCCTCTACTCCTTGACACTCTACATGCATTAACTACTTACATTACTTCTTCTTTCTTTCTTTAATCCCCCCCTCCCCCCTCCCCCCCCCCATTCTCTTCTTGCTCCATCTATCAGCCTCACTGAGTTCAATTTCTTGTCAATGCCAAATATCTCTCTCCTGGGTAGCTCACTGAGCTATGTTGTGCAATACCTCATTGATCGACGTATGTTAGCAGCCAACTCACCCCCCTGAAGAACTTTGCACAGCGTCTACCGGTAGAAGCTCACCTTAACTATCACGATATGAGGTTTATATGCTCTCTTCACGCAGCTGCCCGCGACCGGCATGACGCAATAGGTTGGAATGACACCTACTTCTTACCACCTGGCGTCTAGCTTTTCAATCTTCCCACCGCTTGCCGATCGCTAATAGTAGAATATCTCTTGCTAGGTTATGAAAGCTGTTTTCTAGGTCTATATGTAAGAAGAGGTATCATGGCAGCTTCAATCCCAATGGCCACTCATACGTACGATCATAGAGGCTTATGTTTGCTTTTTTTCATATGAACACTTCCGACAGCGCCAAAAAAATCCCAGGCGAACTCTGGGGACGGCTGCAGGACAACAAATGAAAGCATCCTTTTACTACTAACGGGTTCGTCTTGGGCGGACACCTTCCTTCCCTCGTCGCAAGAATAAGAAGTGCACCGTTGAATCAGGCCTTTAGGCATGGATTGAAGGTCAGGTGGCCAGTATCAACCTGCGCAACCCCATAATAAACTAACCTGAAAAAGCAACAGCCAGTCCAAATTTGGCTAGTATTATAGTCTATGACAAATTGAAGTAAAAAGGCTTGGCTAAATAGCTATGATGAGGAGACGACATTCGTAGCTAGCCATCTTTCCACATGTCTAAACAATTCTCGTGAATTTCACCTCGGAGACAGACATGCGATGCAGCTCGGCGGTAATTGTTCCAAAGGACATGGGAGCAATATAACAGACATGGCATCCATCGCTCTCAAACCCTACGCTACGCCGCGGGCATTGGCAATGAAGTGCAGCCAAAGACACTTACATACAATAAGGTTGGAAATTATGTAAAACAAAAGAGTCTCTGAATGGAAACTGGGATCCTTCGGCTGATAATTGCGACCCTAATAATTAGCGAGGAGCAGTGGTGGCAACAAGGTAGGGCTACTTAATAAGCTCCTAAGATATCTATCTCAAACCAGATCAAGGTTAGCGCCTGGCGCACGCGAACTTCATCCAACATGCCGAAATGCGGGGTTGAATGCACGGAAGCGGGTATTGCCGACTCTTCCCGTTTCTCCAGTCTGTCAGAGTTTGAAGTTGAGAATGCTATCAGGAGAATCTCCTCGGGAGTGGTGAGGTATTTGAACATGGTCGCAACCTGTTCGCTTCTGTGTTCTATCAAAAAGACAGCTTCCCCAATTTAACAAAATTCAGACCACTTACTCCGGTGCGACAAAATCGATCTGCCACTGAAACCCGATCATGATTCATGGATATCAAACATCGCCATACTCGTTTACGACGAAAAGAACCAAGTGACTGAAACAGGGACGATTTGTAGGAGAGATCATCACAAATTATCCTTGCCCTGAGCGGTAGTTCTTATGGTGGTAAACGAGTACAGTACAAAAAAAATAGGATGAACCAAATGCGGTACCTTATTAGGCAAACCCTTAAAAAATCGTTTTATAATTTATGCACAAACCTCTTGCATTTACTCGGTCACTCAACGCCCTCAGCATGTGTTGCCACGGTCGCCAGAGCGCTGGAAATCTATCATTGGCACCGCAAAGGGCCATTCCCATTGCCACAACAGTAAACTATAGCCATACTGCACGCGGTAAAAAAGTAATTGATGCCACGCTACAAATACGAGTTAGAGGATTCACCTAACGTTGCTGCAGTTGGCCTGTTGTTATCCGCGATCACAGCACTGCGAAGGCACCAGGCACCTGCAAGTTTGACAGTTCGCTTATGACAGACAGCCTTGCTTGTCAGCGAGCAATAGAGACTTTGCGCAAATAGCTCCATTTTCCGGTAACCTGATTGATGCCGATCCCATAGCCTGCCAATCAGATAATTGAAATATAGAGCTGGCTCCATTTGCGCAAAGTCTCAAATAACTACGATGTGTTGTGGACTACCGGCGGTTTTATTGGTCTATGAGACTAGTGGCGCAAGGGTGATCTCGTGTTAGGGCTAGGGTTTGTGCTTGAAGCTATCACTCGACCTCATCGCCATCCACGATTTTTAGTTTAAAGGATAGGCCCTTCAAGCGTAAAACATCCTCCGACATTTCTGATGATTCGAAACATTATATAAGCCTTCTAAGTGAACTAAAATGTTGAAACAACTTAGTTGGGCATTGGCAGATTTTCATGGCATTTTGGTCATTTCCGGGCATCAGCACCTCCTTGCGCCAGCACATTACCGGCGCCAAATAGAGTACAATGGTTTTACCTAGAGAGCCAGAATCAAGCAAGACGTTGAAATAGAGTGTGGCTGGCCGGCGTTCCTAACACAAAGAACCAAGGGAAAAAGAAATATGTCGAAATTAAGACCTCCGATCGCAAGGTGTTTTCTATGAAGTCACCTTAGCTACATATATTTATTCTTACCTTTTAAACCACGAGACCCTAACTACTTACCCAGTAATCATTGGTAGGTCTTCAGTAACATCTCACACATTCGATACCAGGAATTGCAACCATAAAATCAGCGGACCCAGGATATCGGAATACCCACCACTGTTGTGCCCCAGTCCGAAACCCGAAACCTACCAGCTTGTAATAGGTACTAAGAACTTCTTCACTAGACACGTGGTTTCTACATCATCTGAGTGCAGTCAATTATGATCAATCTTGTCGCACCTAATTGCCATCCTCTGGCGACCTGGCTTATAATTAACAACCAATTAAATCATTGCGAAAGACTCCCCACGTGACCGGCTCTCACAACCTTGTGGAGCGGTTGATTTCGCCGAACTGAGACTACAGACCACTGATCACCTTAATTGTCCCCGCAATGCTTCTCCGACCATCTATGCCCCCACTTATTACTCGAACCATACTGTACTCTAGCAGGGATATTATTCACAAAAACTTGCTGATTGACGTTAAACGACGACCTCCGGTTGGTTCATCTATATCTATACCCTGTTACAGTGCAGCGAATTTTTCTCAGATATTCGGGTACGCTCTCTGCTACAGTATCCTGAGGCGCTCAGAGTCTACTAAAATATGACACCAAATGTCAGCTGCACTAGTTCCTTTGGCGTAACGCTCTAGTTTATCGTCCAAATACCTCAATTGGTTCGCTTGGAATATGACTACGTGCAGAAAAAACAAAACGAGTGACCAAGAGTATCGACTTGGTCACTAGTTGAAATTCCTAATTCTGGCCCATGCCAAGGCCCGACAAAGCATTGTATGGGCGAGCATTAGAGCTGTCACTTCAAGTGGGTGCCGATCTTATAGCCTCTTTCGGAGACCCCCCGGCGCCTAAATATTCAGCATACAAGTCCTTTTAGAATATCTCCCCAGCGCATATTAGGCGTGCATACATTCTTCGGGAGTAAAAAAAGAGTGTTGATATCAGTATTTGACCCTCGATGAGAGGGTCCGTGCCCCATATAAACATGCAAACAATATGCACAGGAGGTCCGTTTTGAAACATTTATGTGAAACTCCCACCGGCCGTCGGCGCCAATTCGATCTCGAACAGCTCGTCGAGCATATCTATTCTGATCTGTTCGGACTTATCGGAAATCTTCCCCATCTCCACGGTCATATTTCGAAACCAAGTGCAAGTCTAGACGCCGATCAAGCCCTTCGTGGTGGGAAAGTCCCGCGTATCTAAGCAACGGAAGAGTCCTCGTTGGCTGCCTAGTGGTTATTGGATGGGATTTCCGGAAGGTCTCGTAATCGTATGCAGTCCCTCGATCATTGTTCGTTAGAGCGTTAGAGCGTTCTGGCAACAACTTTTGGGTTTAGGTATTTAAAATAACTCTTGGCAAACAGTTTTTTGGTGTGGATAGCCTGCCAAGAGCTCGAAATTTGAGGAAATGTGGTCTTGTTCAACCAGTGCTTGGTGATATGCATAACGCTCTTTGAAGTCAACTAGCCGAACTGAATAAGCCAGGAGAGGAGGGTTTCCCCAAACATTGCTCGCGCTTTATTTTAAGGCGAAATATAAGGCTACATGCATACATAATCTGCTCATAAAGATCGTCAATATCAGGCTTACCACTCCATTTTGTTTAAAGGTACCTACAGGTACCTACATGTGTCATGTACCCTTTTCCCATGTGGGAACACTATAGAGTACTCTTGAGATGTATGCACGGCATACAGTACTGTAGGCATGTGGTACATACATAGCACGCATAAGCATCAGCACTTTAAGTTAGGGTTAGGCTTTACTACTTATTTCATATTACGTTTTGGTTGTGATCAATCACACAAAAAAAAAAAAACAGCTATGTAGTAAATCGACGACTTTGTCGACGGCGAGAAACACAAGAGGGATCATCAAGACCAGTTTTCCGGGGGGCATACGATGGCCACTATCCAAATCTCAAACTAGCTACATAATGCCTTACTCCAGAGCATAACCCCAAACTTCTCGGGCTTTTGGTACGGATCACCCAATCCACTGAGCCATCCCGGCAAATGCATGGTGGTACAAATTAACCACGGTTAATATTTCCCCGCATATGCAAGAATAATTGCCATTTAGTAAAGTACTACCTCAAAGTAACCTTTCCAAATTCCTTTTTGTTGAGAGAGGGCTTCGGTGTCTTACCCACAATCACCTTAGCCTTTTGATATCTGAAACATTTAACTTCTTGGGGGGTGTTCCGTCATCCAGAGCACGTAGAGTCTTCTGGAGTGCTCCAAACACACTCATGGATATCAATGTACCACACAATCTGCGGTACAGGAGTTGAGATATGGTTTTAGATACTCCACAGAATACCAAACTACCCCAAATCTACTACCGAGGGATTTCTTCAATTGGCTCATCCTCTGAACCGACCCAGCCATGGTCATTCCTCAATTATGTATTCAAGCACTGTGCCCTAGGGTAGGTTATGTACTCTAGGCACTTTAATCTATCACCCGCAGCTTTGCCCCCAAACTGATCCGTATTTGTATAGGTGTAACCCGTACCTACTCGCGCGAGTAGGGTACACACGATGGATAATTCAAGGTCTCGGCATTTTTCTCGCCATCCGCCTGTTGTCACCACGGCAACAATAGCAGTCACCTCCCCAGTCGGGGTTTCAAAAAGGGTGACAAGCAGGTTAAAGAGGGCTAACGACGGTAGCTACTCAGCTGGCTAAAACCGGTTAGTTTGCTATTTTCCCTTGATTGCTTTTTCCGCTTCCCGCTCCGGTATGGTGTTTACCATGGCTTCGGAGACGAACATGTTGTGAAAGGACTTCGCCGCGCCGATCAGGATCTGATTGGCTACCCAGCCTACCCTTTCCCATCTGCGATCCTCTCCAGTGAGTCTCCACTGATCACAGGATTCAACAGTCGTATTGTCAACTCAGATACCTACCCCCGTGGCCACATACTGGTAGGAGAGGGTGAAAACCTAAGTTTCATCTGTGGGCGTGGTCCCATCTCGTATGATTCAGCGCCAGATCACTGTGTGCTTGATAGGGCCTTTTGCTCCGCGGGAAAGAAGGGTTTTAAGAGAAACGTAGGAATAGAAACATCGATCGCCGGAACTTTCGGTAGGTTTTCACTTTTTTCAATTCCTTTCCCGTGGGGCCGCCGGCGGGTAGGTACTTCTCCACGTAGGTACCATGTAGTAGGTACCAGCCCCGATATGTGGCGAATTTGCTCAGGTACCAAACTGATACTTAAGTTCTTACCTGGATCGAGAGTGTGCAGGGGGTGGTTTCGCTTTTTTCTTTCTTTTTCTTTTTTCTTTTTTCTTTTTTCTTTCTTTGTTTTTTTTCTTTTAGTTTTAGTTTTTGCTTTTGTCTCTTTTTTCTCAAACTGAACCCACGATGAAGCTAGCAGACTAGCTACCTAGCTGACTTCGAGTTCCTTAAAGAGGGTAGTCTTTGCGTTGCTATGGATGAGCTGTTTTTTTTTTCGCCCCGTTCTGTAGATATTTTGGCCGAGTGATCAGCTGGGGGGTTACTGGAGTAGAGTAGAGTGCCTACAAGCAGGTAACAGAGTAGAACAAGATGGTTTTTTTTTCTCATCTAACAGTTCAGAGGTATCGAGATCTCTAAAGCGACCCCAACCTTCCCGGGGGGGGGGGGGGAGGAGGAGGAGGAGGAGGAGGAGGATAAGAGGCCCTTTGCGCAAAAGACCCCAACTTGTATGATTGGTTGATGGGAGGATAGGCACCAATAAGGTTACTGAAAAAAGACTCTGGCAACGGGCCTAAGATCAGCTTTGTCCTTTGGTGGATCTACATACCAGTAGCTTCAAGCTAAGCAACGGCGTGGTTTCGGCAGGCATCACCTCTCGCCACCACCACATCTCCCCACCAAATATCTCCCCACATCTCCCACATAGTGCTAGTGCTAAGGTCCAGAACCGCGCGGCCCATCCGGTGATCAAAACGTCAAGTTGGCGGAGAGATGCTTAGCTAGCTAACGGTCGGGAGCAGACCGTCCAAGGCCGTCGGCGAACAAAAGAACGAACAAACGGCAAGCCTAGGAAATCTCCGGATTCATTTTATCTCTGCTCTCCGATTTCCCCCTCTCCTCTCCCTCCGCTCCGTTCCGTTTAATGGGGGAAAGGCCCGTGCCTAGGGGTAGAGTACGTGATTGATTGAAATAGAGTAGGGTCATGTCCGCATATTATGACTTAGCCTGTGTGCATACATACTTTACTCTAAGGGAATAATTTACATATGTGAGGCCATCCATAACTTAAGTGACACCGAAAATGCCATGTGCAACCTTCTTAATTCTTCTCTAATTTCAGTAGAAGCCCCCTCAGTGCGTGGCCATTTCAAAAAAACGCAGGTTTCTCCAATTTCAGATAATTGTTGAGAGTTGAGCGGTTTCTTTCTCTAATGATGATGATGATGATGATGAGAAAGCAAACCCCCCCCCCCTCCCTCTTACCCCCCGAAGCAGGGCAGAGAGAGGCAGGGCAGGGCGCATCCGTCCTTGGCATGCTTGATCGTTTGCGAAACGAGTAAGCACCAAACTAAACTAGACAAACAAGGCTTCGAATCAAACGGTCGCCCCGTCTGTCGATGATACTCCACAGGGATTAAGAAGGTCCTAGATTCTCTTATCTAATGCACATGGCCACAACACAAGCCACACATCACAATGGCGTAGCCCTTTTTTTTTTTTTTTTTTTTTTTTCATTTTTGCTTATTTTGGTACTAATGGGTGATCTCATCCTGACGTCGTTTACTCGTGCAAGAAACGAAGAATTATACATGTATTCTTCTTCACCATACAAAAGCTTCGTTCTCGTTGGGCCGACCGAGACACAAAATTGATAATAATAGGAAGAATAAAAAAACATATCTCCCGGATACCGATTAAAACATGTGTCCGGATTCTTTGTTTGTGGCTGTTGGTCGCAGCCTTCTTTTTTTCGATCCGCAGATTTAGAGTTTCACAGCAGGGCGCAAACAAAAAAGTTCCTTAAACTTCAAGAGAGTACCACCATGCTTGGGGTGGATATGTACCTATCAAAGGTGTCTTTTCAACCGCATCAGACTTCCGCGTCAGCATGGTAGGGAAGTGCACACACATTTTTTTTTGTCTCCTTGACCTGATAGGTAAGTACATACATGTGAGTATGTACATGCCCAGCATCACACCTCTTAGACACCGCGTTCAATAAACTTCTCATCTCTCAGGGGCACAGACCGGTAACGTACAACGTCTTTTAAACAGAATAACCGTAGTAATTGGAGATGTAGTTTTTTTTTTTTTTTAACTCTATTATTTACTCTATCTTACTTTTTCTTTTACCTGTGGGGGTTACCATGCTAGTGAGATCTTTACACTCATACCTAGAAAAAAGGCCCCCCCCCCTCCAAACTGATCCAAAGGTAGTATCTCGATTCCCACAACCGTACTACTGACGCGAATAACGCAAAGTCTGGTCACGCCGGAACCCCCCCCCCCCCCGGTCCTTTCTCGATGGTGAAAAGACTCTACCTACGTGTTGCCTACCTGCCTGCCTGCCTGCTGCTTGCTGCTGTGTGTCTGGGGTGAAAATGTGTGTATGTGCGGGTGGACATCTGGGCTCTGTATGGTGTGCTGGGTTGTCGAAAGCATCTTGAAGTTTTTTTTTGTCACAGTGACTTTCCGTTAGAAACGCCCCTTTTTAGCAGCAGCGCCAATCGGGAGGCAACATCCGACCCCCTTGTCAACACGGTTACCTTTACTACCCCTGATTGGTTCCCCCGCCATCATCACGACAGGAGGCGAGAAGGGAACCGAGATGGATTGTGGAGGAGGAAGGGAGGAAGGGGGGGAGGGGTAAAGTTAGAACGAAAGGGCACAGGACGGACAGGGCAGCGATAAGTACGATATGGTGAGTACATCTTTTTTTATTTGCGAAGGAGTGGGTTTATGTCTAGTTAGCTGCTCCTAGCGTTCTACAAAACCGGGGGGTGTGCAACGTGAGGTTTAAGTCAAATTGAGTTAACCAATGGGAGTAGAGAAGCGGTTGTGGTAAGGGTTAAAAGTAAAAAGAAGAGTCTCTTGAGTAAGGGCCATAGCACCCCTGGTGGATCCAGAATTGTGGATGCAGTTGCTTGGCATTTGCGTGTCGATGATATCAGCTGTGGGCTAGATGCGAACCTGTTCACATCTCTCCCTCTCTCCCTCTCCCTCTCTCTCTTAGTGATACCTATCTACGTAGTGGGGCCACAAGCAGCACCAAGCAGCAGTACCTAGTCGATGGATGATACCTACTCCAGTAGATTTGAGTATGAGGCATAAGGTTAAACCGTTGTTGAAGTGAGGAAGGTAGGGGTTCACCCGGTAGGGGGATACATACATACAGGCAGAAGCAGTAGCATCAGAAGCTAGGTTATGCTTGTATTTTCGATACCCATACTCTACTGAGTTACGCCTGTCACTTCTGCTTCCACACCTAAAGTCTTGACGTCTCCTCCGTTCCTTTCCTTTCCCTATATAAGACAGGAGATTCTTCCTCATAAAGGATTTCCCGTCCCGTAGAATATAAAGTCCATTAGGTGCTCCCACATCGTCCGTTTGTTTAAACCAAAACCCAATCTCATCCACGGGCAGCCAGCAACCGTTCCCAAAACCTTATTCCGATTCCGGTCCTCAGAAAATCACTCGATATACCCCCCTCCACCTATACATCATTACCATCTTGCATCCCTTCTTTCCTAAAGCAAACTCATCAGTCCATCCATCACCATTTCTCCTCTCTCCCCTTTGAGGATATATACTCAAACAATCAATAATCTTGCACTCGTCATTTGAAACAAAAACAAAAACCATATCCACAAGGATGGAGACTGCTACCTTAAACCGTTCATCCATTCATTCTACTGCCCCCTCGACATTGTCGAGCAAGGCCGGAAGTCGTGACCCCCGTACACCTCGATTTCACGTAGATGCCTTCCATTCACCCTTCGAACTTTCCTCTCACCACGGGAATCACTCATCAAACGAATCAGGGTCACCACGGTTGTCATCGTACAGTACCTCCCACGAGGAAACAATAGTCTCCCCCACTGCTATGCCAATCTCCTTCAACGCATTGAGGGAGTCGGCCCACACTCTCAACATGAGGATCGGCAAGTCATCTGCAGGAAACGGAGTCTCACCAGGGCAAACACCAAGCTCATCTTTCTCAAGTATCTGGCGTGCATCTACATCGGACCGCCAGCCCTCCTTAACAATCCGCCGAGCCCCCAGCGGTGCCTCATTATCAAAGGAAATCGAGGGTCTCCACCTCGACGAGAATTCTCCTCCTAGAGAGTTGGGCCGTCGTAATCACCGTAGGAGAAGGACCGGTTCTATCGATGATTCCCCTCCATTACTTGAGGTTATGGCAGACGATATGATGTTTCCGGCAACCTTCGATGATATCCCACACTGTGACGAGGCTCACTGTGCCAATCACCACCATAGACAACGTTCAGGATCCATCGTTTCTATCAAGTGCGACAAGAGCGACGATGACGACAATGGGTCGGTCCATGGGATGGAAAATATCGAGGGAGAAGTCGAAACGCTGATCCCCATGGCACCTATGGCACCTTTGATGCTTGTTCCCCTTCCCGACCGGGCAGTTGACATGAAAGACCTCATTAATCACAGTGCAAACAAGAGGTGGCTCAGCCAGGTCAAACATGCCGTTGGTGACGACAAGTTCAAGAACCAGTGCCTTCCTCTTTGGACTGAAACAAGCCGGAACAAGTTGCCAGATATTGCGTGGCTTAAGAGGTCCAAGGAACTTCTTATTACAAAGTCTTGCGGTGGTAACAGCGATACCAGGTTATGGACCGAGTTCTGTGGTATGGTTGGCTGGACAGAGGCGAATATCGAGTTGGAGGATAACCACGTAAGGAGACCACTATCAGTAAGTCCTAGACGCCATGGGTCGCAGGACGGAAGTACGAGCCCGCAGATGAATTGTATCCTTGAAGAGGAGGATTAGCAAGGCCTTTTACTCTATTTCGTTACTTTTCTTTCTTCTACGCTAGTCGTCATAGGGGCTTTTACTGGAGCAAATCTTTTTAAGGGTGGTTCGCTTTCCTTCTTTCAATTTCATCTCCACTGTACCAACACTTTATTTTATTTTTTTTATTTTCTTATTGGGAGTCTTGCTTTCTTCTTTACTTTTTGCCTTCAGACCAAACCCCAAGATCCGCGAATCTGGGAGAAGAAGCAGGGAGCTAGTACGTTTCTAATTAATATGGCCAATCTTTCTTTTATTTCCCCGTACATTTTTCTTTTTCCCGGCCCCGGCGGTGCCTTTCTCTAGGATTGCAGCCTTTGGCTTTAACTATAAATTTTATTGATGTTATCGGGTTGTCTCCTTCTGCTTCTTTATATTGTATCAGTAGTTATTCCGGCCTTCTCGAAGAATGAATGAACAAAACGGGAATCATTCCTGTAAAATTAAGCATAAAGCCTGGGAGCTTTCCTTGATCACAAGAGCGTTTGTTAGCGCACCTACTCCCACAGAAACCAATACGCAATCAAAATGCCGAGAAGATCAGTCAACTGTCATTAACCCACCCTCCTACTCCATCAGCTGAATGATCGCCCTTTACTCGGCATGCACACATGTTGGGAAGTAGATTTTCCATGCCTGATGTGTGTGTATGTATGCAAGCATGCGGTGTGTGACAGTTGATCATGCACGCAAGCAAGCATATTATCTGCACCCAACCAGACAGAGCTACATAGAACATCGGGGAACAGTAGGAAACAAAACTTTGTTTACGAATTCATGTTTATGCAAAGGCCCACCCCTTCAGGGTCTTGCCCGGGCGCCTTGGCAGGTAGGCAGACAGGCCCAAATGTTGCTATGCTTATGAGCTCGTTTTGTGTTATTTTTACTTTTGTTGGGGGAAAAGTGGTTTGCCCGCGGAGGGAAGATAGGCTGAGCATATTGTGGAGATAAGTGAGAACAGAGATGATATCGAGTTTTGACCTTCCCCTAACTCAACCCGGAAAAATTGTACATATGCCCGGCTTCCGCCGCCGCTGTTTCCCATGTACATACACTACCGGTGTATATGTACATGTACTTCTTTCCCTTAATCCAACAATACAAAACGAGGATTCCGCAAATCCACTCGGGAATTAAATAAATATCATGACTGGAGCCGGACCCCAGCTTCCGCCCCAGTAGGTCCAGCGATAAGGCGGGCCAAGCAAATAAAAAGGCCTTTCCTCACTCCATGTGAAATGATCTGACATGGTTCTTGGTCTGTAGATTGGTGGCCATGGTAGTGGTGGTGATGATCCATCCACCCTCAGGCTGAAGGTGCAGTGCTGCAGGTTCCTGGTTGTGCAATTGGATACCGGCTTGCACAGCGGGAATGGGGTGTGGATCGTTTCTATTTCTGGGGCGGATGCTGCAGCCTGGGCATGACATGGGAGTCATGTCAAGGGTTGTTTGGTTTATTCTTTTCATGTAAGTACCTACATGTGCTCTAGCTCTAGATGGCTATATAGGTACATAGGTATCTAAGTAACTAGCTGCGTAAACATTGTAGGTAATCGTACCGACAGGATGCAGATGCGGATTGCATATTGGTTGAACACACTTTATAGAGCTATATAGAGCTATTTAGGGAGCTCGTTTAGCTCTGTGGTCCGAAGATAGGTACATGTATCTACCGGTATATACTCCTTTTGCGAATTTAAATACGGACTGAATCGCCGGGGGTAGCTAGAGTCAAAACAATGTCATTTAGCCATCATATCTCAGAAGGCTTAGAAACATCAGTTTTGGCATGTCAGTCTTTGTAGGGATATTGGTTTATGGTGTCTATGGTGCTGCATATGTTATATATGACTACTTCATACATGTAGGTTTATGTATCAGTATCCGACGCTGCGTATATAGAAGTGATAACCCTGATAGGTATCGGGTGCCGCATGAATTGTTTGATTGATACTTCATACATGTATGCAGCGGGTGCCGCATGAAAATTGGAGTAATATGGGAAGGTTGTTATCGGTCCTGTCTTATTATTGATAAATTAAATGTATGTAAATTGCGTCATAGGATATCACTCTTTCATGCTGGTAGGTGACATGATCGCTCCGCCCGGCATAAAAAGAATTGACTCGTTTATTGGTTGATTCGGCCCTAAGAAAGAATGCATTGCCAACCACACCTTCGTATAAATCCTTCCGTACGCACTAGGCAGCCTCTACCACAGCGAACCTCGACCATCTCTTCAAAAGAAGGAGAATTTCTATGAAGTCTTCGCAAGAACAGACATATTAAGGTAATGAAATGCCCAGTATTTGGTAGCATCGCTTTCTTACGCGGATGCTATTAATCAATTGATACCAGAACTCGATTCTTGGGTGACAGTATGTGAGTCCACCTTCCGTTTTCCTAATCAATGGTAGGGGGGAGCTGAGATTCTTATACCCCATGAGCTTTTGTCTTTTGTTAGCAGTGGTAGACCCAGGTCATCCTCATGCCTCCATGGTCCCGAGACTTTATTCAACTCTATAGCTAACCTGTTCAGAATCATAGTTATTTGACCACTCACTGCCGGGGGGTTGCCCTCTGAACACCAACTCACAATTGTATATTTAGGCACTCTTCATCATTTTGAACCCTAGAGAAGCAAAACTGCTACTGTGAACAGCCACCAAAATAAAGATTCGGGGGATTGATGCGAGATATCGTCGGAGAAAAGATTAATAAATATAAAGATAGCAGTATTAAACCCTTAACGTAACGGAGAGGTGGCCCCAGAGGGTCTCATATCTGCTACTTATTTAGTCCTTCACGAATAGACTGTTACACTTTTTCCCTAGCTCTTCCTTGGCATGTTTACTGCGTGCTATTGGCTCATTCTACAGTCACGGATGCTCTCGCAACCACTCCAGGTTGTGGGTGGGCGGAGACATCGGGGGGGTCATCAAAGCTACTATCTAAGCCAAAGTACAACACTAATCTTTCAGGTGAACTACTCTTTTTCGGTGGATGCTGCTATATATGAGATCTAATCCGGTCCCGGCACATCACAGCTTTGTACAAACTCCTGTAAACAGACCGCAGACCAGGCATTGAGGATGACCGATGTAGGCATATGAAAGACAGAACAACCAGCCCGATTCTACTAAACATCAATTAAGAGCCAACCAACGCCCACCACAAACCGTTGCGGCGGCTGGTGTGGGGACGTGGGCAGATGCCCTGCGCTTGCATCTACAAAGGACGGAGCAGCAGGATCTAATTCCTTGGCGCGTCCCTGGGAAAGATCAGGGGTAGTAATATTATTAGTTGATCTAAATAACTCCTCCAACGTACCTCATACAGAATACAAGAGGCCGCATTGAAGATAGCGCTTCCCGTGCCTAGCTCCCATGAGCAAAATTTCAACATCGTGGGGGGAACAACCATAATGGAAAGGGGTGATGAAACGTCTTTCCTCTTCCCCAATTTTAACTAGGGGTCTAACCGTGAGTGCGGTCTCTTCAAGGACTCTCATAACTAGGTGATCACACAGTTTACGGCTGTGTGGCTCGAACAAACTAAGCGACATGGCATTGACCAGCACACCTAAAGGATCACCATAAGCTTATATATAATTATTACACATAATATCTAAGCCAAGGGTCATCATTTAAACGATTCCAGGCGAAGGCATACCGTATTAATTCGAATATAAGGCCCGTCACAAAAGACGTTGAGATTCCTATATTTGGTTGTTTGTCTTGAATACGCCCCCTAATCCCCCTCACTCTGACTTGAAAAGGCAACTTCGACGTCTTGTGTGACGGGCCTTCTATTCGGATTAATACGGTACGGGAGGAAATCAGCCTGAGGCCTTGAGGGCTCAGGTAGTGTCTTGGATAGCCATTAAATCTCGGGCTTTACCGACTCCACTGGCTTGGGCTAGGCTCATTCGTGGGGGGCGGAAGAAGAACCAATGCTTAGGAAAAAAAATCAGCTGGAATGTAAGCCGCGTTCATCATGGATTGACTAGAGGAGAACGGGAATCCAGAGTTTATTAGCCTTCATGAAAAATCACTCGACCTCTCAATTCCTCTGTTGTCAGGGGGTTCTCTTCTCAAAAGCCGCTAAATACGCATCTCTCCTGCATGTTAGGTTTAAAGGGCGTATAAAGAGAGTGAGATTGACTGGATGAGGATAGAATCAACTGGACTTGGTGCCGTCCTGTCATAGGGGGAATTAGAGAATCGATTTATATACCAAATAGGCGATGCGGAAGAGAACCGCATGGTCTATCAAACCCAAATCCCCCTATAGTTGCTAGAGCCCTTTACCAGGTAGCCCGGCACTTGCGGCACCCGCGGAAGTTCCTCCTCGTCAGGTGTGAACAGCGCGCTTATAATACGGCTTGGCAGCCATTTCCAGAGAGAGTCCGGGTAATAGATATTTTTCTAGCAAAACCCCCTCCTATTAGGGATCGGTACTATTTACCGAGATGTTTCAGATCCAGAGCGCTCGGACGCCAGTTCGTTAGGGGTTCTAGAAACCAACTTCGATGTTGGGCTTTGCCGCGTTTGATTTAGTTCTTCTAGAAGTTAAGCTTTGATACCCAAGGGTATGTGGGTGTTTTCTCACCCGGATACGGGGCGCGGGCTACACACCGATGACGTATAGCTAACCAGAAAGAAAGTAAGGCACTTTCTGCTAGATTAGCTGATGTTTCCTAATATAAGGCTATAAACAAGGGGTAGCTCATTGATTACCTGTGTGGACCCCTTCAGGAGAGTTACAAGTATCAGAGACCATATCTAGCCTTTACGAAATTTCTGTTAAAAAAACCGTCCGCACGCGGCAGCCCTAGTCCAGAAGCGAGTGATGACTCATGATCCTTTGTTTTGAATCCTCGCCTCATCTACAACATTATGTCTGGTCTCCCGCGCGGCCGGCCTTTGTAATACGCGCGTAGTGATGAGGGTTGTTGAATTGGGGGGGGGGGGGGGGGGGCACAGAGCCAAAAGGTTCATCTCCGCATTAAGAATTAACAATGGGCTACATATCCCGCCCTGGCCACCCTCTCCTCGGGTGGCTACGTGGGCTGACGGCGCGAGTGAGATTATGTGAAAGAAATCTCGGGCATGACGACATTGTATTTGTACATAAATAACTCTCTTCTGGACGCAAGGGTCCTCACCCATTTAAATGGCCAATCCATTGCCCGCGGTAATAGGCAAGGCAAGGAGAGAGGGCGTCCAGACCGGTGATCTGGAGCCAAGATACATGTAGCTTGTTAGCCTGAGAAAGAGAAAAAGAGAGAGAGTCAATAGATGGACCCGATACGATACATACTTTATTGATCATGAGTACTATACTTTGGAACTCGTCCTAGGAGGAAGCTACGTAGGCAGTGAATTGTAACTGAGACAAAGGGGGCCTAGAACCGTCCTGCCTACGTCCTCGAGAACAAGGCTTGGCTTAGCCCGGCCCCCAGCAAACAAAACAAAAAGATGTTTATTTGTGGGCGCATCTAGGCCTTGGCCATGAATCTGGAGACGTGGGGAATGTGAGTGGCTAGCGCGCGGGTGAGGGGGACTCGACGTCTGGTGGTGCACGTGGAGAGAGTCTTTATTTGCACTTTTGGCTGGGCTTGGAAACGAAATATTGTTTGTTACACCAGGTGATTGCTCATGAATTTGAACCCCGATATTCAGGGCCTGCTAGAAATAATGCTAGAAATATGATTCTGTTTAACATAGGAAATATCCGGATGACCAAATTACGCCAGGTAAAGTACTTTCCACACAATATGGGGTGGAGGGATGATAGGTATATACAGTAGAAATTCAAAAAGAAAACAAAAAAAAAAAAAAGAATGAAAAATGCATGACAAATGAAAAGAAAAAAAGGGACGCCGTAGAGGCAAAATTCAGGCGGTCATGACATATCCATCTCCACATCTCCATCATCTTCCTCCTGTTCTTCCTCGCTACCGATCCCATCCGCCGCCCCTCCAACCCTCAGATCCCACGCAGCATCTGCGCCCCCCATATCCTCCAGCATGTGCTTAAGCAAGCCCTTAACCTGCTCACTGCAGTGTCCCTGCTGCTCTGCGGTCATGAAAAACTTCGATATTTCGGAGGGCCTCGGCACTTTATCCCTACAGCTCTCCCACATCGCACTCCAGCCTTCCAACAACCTGCGCCTTGTTTCGACCTCGCATTCTGCTGCGCCTCCGCACATGCTGGAGTGAGGGTAATTTAACGTGCCAAATAGACCCTCGCCAGACCGCAGAGCCCCCACGCGTTCCACATAGGCACCCCAACAGCTTGCGAAAGCGTTGCGCACAGCAGATGGGAGGAGGCGCCCGTATTCGGGATCTGATTGGTATCGGGGGAGGTCGTGGAGGATTGTTGTGAGGGCTTCGGAGTAGATGGAGCGGGTTGCAGGGGTTGTTGGAACGGTGAGAGCTTGTAAAGGGTGGGAAAGGGAGAGGGTGTGTAGATATGATTTACAGTGCGCAAGTAGCGAAGGAATGTTGTAGGCTGTAGCCAGGTGAAGGAAGGAAGGAAGATTTCGAGGAGTGAGATGAGGAGAATTTCTATGTAATTGTTAGTTATATAGTTCTTATATAGAGTGAAAACATTAAATATATGTTTGATATAGGGAAAGCTTACCCGCACGAATAAACACAGTAAAAAAGCAGTTCTACAGTCTTGACCCTATCGTCGAGCGACACTAGATATAGGATATCCTGCACAGGTTTCGATTTTGACTTTGGGCCCGGTTCGCAACTCTTCTTTGCTGTCCCAAGATATTTCCACAACGTTGACAGCCGCCCCTTGGCGAGCGCCTTCTGCATAACAACACTATACTGCGACAATAGGTAAGAGTGTACGCGGTAGGATCTGTCGCGGCAACTGATGATTGTATCGCCGTCGGGGAAGTAGAATACTCGTGATGGGTGCATCGGTACTGATTTTGAAGAATTCCTCATCTTTCTTTTCTTCTCGATTTGTGTCTCTGTTGTAGTGGTTATTGTAGCTGTATATGTTGTTGTGATAGTAGCAGCCATTTTAGTTGGTTTAGGTAGATATCTGAAAATCTGAAAACAGCTTGGTGCTTCTACTTGTTTGTCGAGGGAGATAGGATGAGGTAAAGTATATAATAAAAAAGCTATTAAATTTTAGATGGTCCGGACAAGTAGTAGGCGATTGAATCTTAATAAGGAGATATCGACGGATGAGATTTAGTTCAGGTGGTATCGGCCGCAGTATAAAGAGATAATAGTAAGCTTAAGTACTTATTTAGGGAGCGACTTTGATAAGAACAGTAAAGAAGAGAAATGTGAATGTAAGGAATGAGCAAACACTCTACCAGGTACCATTGCAAAGTTTATAAGCATCCTCCCTCTGAGAGAGTGTGTGTGGGGGGGGAGAGGGGGGGGGGGGGCAGTGAGGGGCTAAGGTCTCGAATACCTGGTTCCTTTGTAAAAGTGAACACAAGAGCAAAGAAAAATAAAATAATAATAAAAATAAAAAAAACTGTTAGATGTATCATCAGCGTCACAATGCAGAATTAGGGTAAAATAGGTAGACATATGCAAACCACCTAAGGTATGTGGTATGTGGCGTCAACTGAGATACGGATGCTACGAGATGATCCAGAGCAAACTTACGGCGATGAGAGCCGAGAAGAAAGGGCGCTCGGGCCAGGGGGGAGGGGGGGGTTAGGAGACTGGGTATTCGATCCTCATCCACCCTTCACCCTTCATCCTCAGCTTTGTATGTAACCCCCAAAATAGGAGACCGAGCTGTATCAGGTTAAGTTTTTTTACTTGAGGTGACGTTGATCAGTTGCGTGTGAGCCTTGACAGGGGCAAAGGTTGGAACTTTCCAGCCTCCCAGGGTACTGGTAAAGGGAAATGTTTTACTACAACCTGGACTTAGTAAGTACATGTACCTACTGGGCCTCTCTGTCTTGAAAGTGCATTGTACATGGAACGCAACGACCGCTGCAACGGTTCAAAAATTTTTTTAGAGAGGGCCCAGGCCCAAGGGACGAGAAGCAGAGAGCCTAGCTTGGTGGTCCGTGGGGAAAGGGTTTGCATTGACGTGGGAAAAATCGGAGGGGGAAAAATAAACGAGAGTCTGGAAGCGAGCCTCAGCGGAAACTGGTAACTATTGAAATTTTCATATGCTAAAGGGTTATTTTCTTTTGGACCTTGCGTTACTTAGAGTATGTACCTACATAGTACAAGAAGAAGAAGTAGAAATGATTGACTCGGGCAGTAACGTGGCCATTTCTACCCTCCCAACGTCGTTTCATGATAGGTACAGAGCGAAGCGCTTTGTTTGTGATGACTGCTCTATTTGTGGCCTCACTCAACACAACCAGTGACAAATTTATTGTGTACCTACATGTATATATCCAATGATGCTACAGTACCCTACTAAAACCTTCACTCCCTTACCTACTCTACTCAAATATCCAATCAACCAAAAGCAGCACAGTCAGCCAAGAAACAAAAAAAAAAAAAAGGGCATATCCGTTCCACTGGGAACGAAACGTGGCTGGTAGGTATTAGGCCTGTCCCAACAAAGGAAAGAGTGAGGGGACGCCCTTGACGGCCCGAGATCCTTGTGTGGGAATAAAAACGCAATGGGAAGGAATAGAAGGGAAAAAAGTCCTATCGTATTTCGTTGATCATCGCTTAACCTAGATCGATGGCGTCTATCGCGATAACAAAGTGAATACCGTTGAAGAGAAGGATACAAAGAAACCTCGGACTAACTAGGATCGCGCTCCAGACTCGGGCCCAGGCTTCTAAACCCCTCCCCCCCGTACAATTGATGCGACTCTGCGGGGAGGTTTGTCTCACGATGCGGCCTGACAGTGGGTAGTGCGGTATGTGTAACAAGGCTCAAAGAAGAAAAAAAAAAAAAAAAAAAGAGAGAGAGAGAGCGTCCCCTCTCGGACCGATCTAGAGCCCTATCCATCACCGCCCACGAGGGGCTGGATCTCTGGGTATCGCCGTTTTCAAATCATTTCCCCGCGAGTTGATCTAGTTAGTTACTTAGCTGGGTATGTATTATTTCAACCTATCCATACGGATGTCACAAAGACAATACCCTACAATAACAGATGCAGCTGAGCCAAGACCCTACGAGCCAGTCCACGGTCGAATAGTTGAAAATGAGAATATGTACCTACATGTACCTGGTAACTACATGTAATATTTGCGCAAATGGAGCCAGCTCTGTACTTCGATTATCTGATTGGTAGGCTATGGGATCGGCATCAATCAGGTTACCGGAAAATGGAGCTGGCTCCATTTACGAAAAGTCTCTAATGCTGTCTTGAGTGTGTGTGTGTGTTTTGACAGGAGTGAGTGTTGAGATTCTCCCCCCACGCCCTAGCTGTGATAACTGCAGCCAGATGGATACTTCTACACCCTCTTCAAATGTGTCAGTCAACACCGATCCAGGCAAACTTTGGATCGTGGCTTTCTCTCGGAACTCCAAGAAAAAAAAACGTCACTTCAGCCAATTAAGGTTATAGACCTTGACCATGCATCTAGGGACAGGTCTAGGCTCTCAAATCACCATGTCACCCTTGATCTGATAACCACTGGCATCTATCGTCTATCAGGGCCACTCGCTTCTCCTTGATTGGCATTTTATCATATCAATACCGACTTTCTCGCCGGGTTGAGAACACCTTGGGGTCTTCTCGGATCAACTTCCCTCTCCCTACCCTTATTCCCCCTTCTGCCTTAGCTGAATATTGACAATCCATTACATACACGTACCTTATTAGTAACTGCAGCGTATCAATTTGTCTTTCCTGGAAAGTTCGATACGACGGACATGCATTCATAACCCATTTCGACCGGTCTATACAAATATAAATAACCAACCGTGGTAATATCGGGCAAACTACAACTCCTTAATTCGCCTAGCTAGGTCTATAGGTGTTCGGCGCAAAGGCCTCCTCCCGGGGAGGGAAGCATCTCCCCCCTTTAGAGTAACTATCCTCTACATATACGTCTCGACCCGAGGGAAGAACTCCTCGACCCTTAACTTCCCTTATTAAACAAACATGCAACACTGGGAAGGGCCTAGGGCCATTCCAACTTGGCTCGCGAAGTTGTCTTGCTCTGCCCTATGCAACTACCGACAGCACCTGTCTAAAGTTGCTAGACGAGACGCAGTATCACTCCCGGACCTGATGCACTCACGCGTAAATTTTCTCCCGAAAATTTCCACCGGTTATTTTGCTGGGGAGGTATTGAGAGGGAAAGGGGGACCACAACGAATCACCAGATATCACGCACAAGCCTCATGACCCAAGAAGCGCATGGTCACCTGTCAACAACTTAAGAGCCTCATTTCTTTAATACTCCCTACCACTTTCTCCAAAGTCACGTTTCATGTCCTACTCTAGATAGCGACAATACCCCCCCCCCCCGGGAGGGCCTGGAGCAGAACTTACTCCAGCTTACCGTAATATCATAAGCTAGAGTTTCTATTCCAAATGCGAACATATGCAGCGCGGTACAAAGTAAGGCGCCGACGTCGAGTCACAATGCCCTCCTCTTCAGCAAGAACCAGATACTGGGGACAGCTGAAAAGGAACAACAACCGGGAGTGTCCCTGTGTAGCCATAAATAAACAAGAATTGAAACTGGGCCCCTCGCTTAACCTGTAGATCTCGGATGGCGTGTTGATAGAGGATGGGCGGGACGTTGTTTGCCTACTTGCTCCACTTCTATGTAATATGCCTAGACATCTACAATATATTGCTTCTCATGGGCCGCTGGATGCAAGGTGCCGGGGATATCGGGTATCTCAGCGGTCATGTAAATATTTGTAAGCCGTTGTGTAGAGGTCCTAATACATGAAAAACTAAGGAGAGTTTCAGCGCCCGCGACAGACCGGGCGGGGCGTTCGTGGAAGAAGGGATGTGTTCCCCGGAATTATCGGTATGCCTGTTGGTGCCCATCTGCAGCGGCGAAACCTAACATGGCAACGGGTTATACCGAGTGATAAATCATGATTCACCACGTGTTTCTTCTACCAACCCAGAATTGAAAAAGGGTTATGGGAAGGTAGACATTGTGCGTTCTTCTTTCTTCCCCCCCCATAAATACCTCGATCCTCAACCAAACAACAAAAAATTCGCAGCATCCCCTGATACCATCATACACGACGTGTTACGAGTGAGAAGGCATGCTCGGGAACCAGTAGTTACTTGTCGGCCCCCAGATAGTCGTAGATGGATCAATAGCCTGAACTGTATCTCCAGATCGCCTTTGAGGCGAAATCGACCGTTCCAGACCCACCCTTATCTAGGAATCTAGGCCATCATGGATTCGGACCGTTTGGTAACCGTGGGGCCGGAGAAGCGGGATTGACTGGATAGAGCAGAGGGAAGGTCAGGGAGTGTACTGCGGGGGCGCGAACGATTCCAATGATCTGCGTTGCTACCGACATCATCATGCCTGTCTATCCACATGTCTCTGGACCGTACTCTGGTGTCTTAGGGGACGTGTGGGTAAGGTTGCCATGTGGAAATATATAGATGAGAGGAAAATAGAGTTATGACCTTGAGAGCTTTGGGGAATTCGACATCAAAAATAAAAAACGTGTGAAGACCGTTGCCAAGCCGGGATACCTACATAGGGCCCCGCTTATTGTTTTTTTTGTGGGGAGGATTGGTGGTAGGTAGGAGTAGATGTAGTATATATACCGCCGTGAAGGAACGCGAGTGAGTTGATTCATTACATGTAACTACCACGGCCTATGTACATGTATGTAGCTACATGTAGGTTAAGGAAATGGTAAGTAGTTATTATATCTCGATCCCGGTTTGGTACGTACTTACGGTACTTAAAGAGAGAGAGAGAGAGAGAGAAAGAAAGGGGACGAACGAAATCCCAAACCTCCTGTGCTACCTCCCACTCGAGGTTTCACGAGGTCTTTTTGAACTTCAACTATTCGTGAATGAATGAGCAAAGCGATTACCGTAATATCCGACCAGACCCGCGGTCGTCCGCTATGCGCTACCTTTGTCCAATCCCGCACTTGCTTGCTTTACCTCACCCGTCCATCCCATTTGCCTGCCACGTCCGCGCTCCCGTCACAGCTACATACTTCTTACATGTGGGATGATAACTGCCGTGACCATAATTAATCCTGCTCCACCTCACTTTCTCATTATCATCATCTTCATCTTCCTCGGGTGGTTTCTTTGTCATCCACTCTGCTGCCCTGCTCTCGAACATCTGCTTCTCTCCAAAATCTATATTCCTCCTTTCTCGGTGCTCCATTCCGACCTTCCACTAACACCTCCCCCCCCTCTTTTACCCAAATCCGCCGGGGAATAATAATATCTAGAGGCGACTAGAGCCAAGCAACCGAGTAACCCCAGAAAAATAAACATCTTTGGGCCTTGTGTCTATAGCTAGTGTGATCACACACCTCTTCGTCTCGTTCATTCATAGTTTCGGCTCCCCCTCCCCGGAAGTTTGGGCGACGAAAAAAAAATCCTGTTTCTTATTTCTCTTTCACTCCCTCTCTCCCTCCCTCTCTCTCTCCTCCTCGAGCGGGGGGACTTGATCATACATACATACATACATACATACATACATACATACATCATTACATACATACTTCATACATACATTCGTACATTCGTTTATCCATTCAGTCATTCAAACAGACAGACAGCTACACAAAGTGACTGCCATAAAAAAAAAAAAAAACCAAGGCCACTGCTGCAGACATACACACCAGACAAAGGGGGATTAGAGGAGAGGCCGAAAAGGAGACTGTGTATCCACGGGACGCAAAGAGAGATTGAGCAGCAGCAGCAGCAGCAGGAGTAGAGCCGGACAGAGCAGAGGTGGACAAACTCAACAAAAAAAGAAGCCGAGCATCTAATAACCTCCCTGGATCAAGACACGGCAACCTCTTCTTGGTGGGCGACCTGCTGTGGCAGATCGCTGTACCAATTCGCACGATTGACCAAGAGGTAAAAAGTTTCTGCGTCTTAGGGGATGTTAGGGGGGAGAAAGCGGAAGCTGATATATATATATAAGTATAAATTAAATATATCTAGCTCGGGGTAGAAGAGGTATATATATACTATATATATATATTTTATACGACGCCGAAGATTACGAGTCGACGCCCATCACTCCTTTCTTTTCTTTTCTTTTATTTTTATTTTTATTTTTATTTTATTTATTTTATTTTAAATTATTTATTCTTAATTTATCTAAGCAGCACCAGCAGCAGCATTCAAGTGAGCAGCTGAGGTTGTTGATCAAGCGACTGCCTTGCATCACGGTATTCTGTTTTCGCGGTCCTCAGTAAACTTTCACTGCCGGTGGCTTCCTAGAATACATACATAATCAATACATAACCCTACGGGGGTCCGGATCATCATCATCATCTAGGGGCACCAAAGAAGCCCCCCCCCCCCCCCCCAATCTATCTTCTATCCCCCCCCTACCTAACTACTACATACCTACATCTCCACTCTAGATCTACCTAACCTAACCCCCCCCCCACTCTTATTACAGCCGCAAGATCTCCCGATTCATTATTATTCACATCACATCAAACCCACATACGTACTTCTGTACTTATAGTAGAGTAGTCGAACTGTCTACAACTACTTACTTTACACTTGCCCGCTTCCCCGCCAGTGCCCACTAAGCCTCCGTGATCCTCCAAGGGTCCCACCCCTGGTGCACACCCCGTCCTCCATCAAAAAAAACAGAATTGGGCTGTTATTTGCGACAGCACTTAGTTAGCAGCACAAAGCAGTTGAAAACAATATCCCCCCCCTCCCCCAAGATGCTTACGGCCGCAGGTGCCGGTGCTTCCTTCATCGCCGTTCCTTCAAAGAGATTGCAGCCAAAAACACCTAGATCTCCTCGAAACACCACCGTGAGTTCTGCCCCAGGTTCTCGATCAAATAGTCAACAATCTCGAATTCGATCTCCTTCATCTCCTCCTCATCCACAAGAAGCTGCTCCTAGTACCCTCGGCACAACTCCCAGTTTTCAGTCTTTCCTGTTCTCCTCCAGAAGCTCTCAATCGCCGCCCTCTTCCGAGCCTGTCGCTCCAGTCCCCCACCACCATCTGCCTATCTACGAAGAATCCGACAGTTCAAGGAGCTTTTTGGAAGAGGAATTCTTTGGATTGCACCCACTTGCGCATACTACCGAGGATCACGAACCCCCCTCGCCAAAATCATTTTATAGTGCGGATACTACTAGCACAGCAAGCACTACAAGCACCACCAAAGCTGGAGGTCGATCTTCCGAGGACTCAACAGTGTTTATTACACAGCTACAGAACCCACCTACTCCCCGTAAGACTGCTCGAAAACTTCAGCGGCCGAGGCCGAGTAGCCCCCCATCTTCCTCACAAAACAGTCTTTCGTTTATATCTCCCGGCACCTCTCCGACCGGTCTAGGAATCGTCCCCTTTGCAAATTACACAGGAGGTCATCTATCTGGTCATTCAATAGGCTCACAAGCGCAATATGGTGAGCATTATACAGGCCTAAAAGATTTTGAAAATGTGCGTGCCTTTTTTTCTATCGTTGACGTCAGCATGTCTATATTTATGTGCCCGAGGTCCCATATCCTCGTTGATGCATTGATCACCGGAAAGCTGACATTCTCCTATCTTTTGCATCCTTTTCCGTGCCATGTAGATGTCTTCAAACAATTCCATACGCGACGTCTGTATCGCCGTTGTAGGGGCACGGGGCGTAGGAAAGAGTACCTTTATCCAAAAAGCCTATGACCTGAAGTCACCGTCTACCAAAGATATGGTATCCTCCAAGATTATGACCGTTGAGCGGTCCCAGTGTAATGTCATACTGGTCGAGCTAGATTGGGCGAAGCTGGATTTCTTGTCTCAGCCGTTGGTTTGGCCGCGGGTGGGTTTTCTAAACTTCTGCCGACTGCTCTATGGGGCCGAATCGCATAATCACTGGGAGGTTCTATTTCGCTGATGGTAAAAACTAGATGGCAGCAGATGGCCAAAGACTACCATTCGTTGACGGCGTACTTATTCTATACGACGTGACCAACCAGGAGAGTATTTCAAAACTGTCCGAATCCCTCGGTGAGTGAAAGCCTCCAGCTGTCACCCGCCTGAGCTGCTCTCATACTTACGGATCTCCACTTCATCTTTCTCTTGACTATCTGTCATAAGTATTGTTTCGTCGCTGATCATGGTTTGGCGTAAATTAGATGCTCTTGCAAGGGCTCTTCTCCCGGCCCTGGTGGTCTCGTGCAAATGCGACGCACCGCAGCGCCAGATTAACCCCAGCAGTATCGAGAATTTGGGAGCAGTTGGTGGTTATGAGACAATGCAAACTTCGATTGCTTCGCCTGATTCACAAAAGAAATGTCTGAACATAGTTTTGAACATGATCCTCAGGAAAAATGGTTTGTGCGCTTCTTTCTATTGTCTTGTTGCTTTGTTGTGTCCGCCGGCCTTTGCCGTTGCCCTTTTGTGGCTACGGTAAAATTGGATACCGATCTCCCAAAGCCGAGCCCGATAAGGAATAATCGGCGCCTGCAGGCTGTGTTTATGTTGTTTCGGTTGCGAGTACCACTTTCCCTATCAGATACTGTATTGTATCTATTTTTCGCTGCCAGAATGCAAGTGCGGGAAAAGGGGATCGTCAATCATCCCTCTCATGTCGCTTGACTGGGGTGATGGTGATTTTGTCTTTTGTATTTGACAGCCTCAACGTTGCGTCCTTTTCATTCCCTTCGCACCCTCTTATCCTCAGATTCATAGATTTGTCAAAGACCAAAGAACAAGGATATTTGTTTATGGCCTTTTACAAACCTCATGATTTCCATCCCACTTATCCTTTCACCCTCATCACCTTTTGACTTTGACGGCGTATATTGAGTGACATCTCTCGTTATCTGCCAAATGCTAATTATTTGGTCTGCGGCTCCAGAGAAGAGTGCGCGACATTTGAATGGTCGGCGACGTGCGAACTCGTCTGCGACGAATAATAGCCGAGCGACTTCTCCGAGGCCATCAACCGGTCGGAGCGGGCATAGTCGTGCAAGCTCCGAATTCTCGACAACATACTTGAAGGATACATGTAATTCAGAGGGCTCATCGCATGGGCACTCAAGATTGACGAGGTCACCAATCAACCCTGCATTGGGGACACTAGCGCTTAATAGTTCGTCTTCTCAAATGTCTTCTTTGCAATCTGGCGGACAGCTATTTGATACAAGACCTCAGAGGGGAGCTGGTGGGTTGGCCCCGCAAATAACACTTTCCTCAACTGGCGCCCCGTTAGAAGTTGTATCGGATAGTCCGTTCAGCATGACACAACAGAGCCTTGGGGCCGCTAGCCAACGTTCCAATTCTATATCTTATCAAGATTCAGATCAAGCTCAAGGCTCCTCGTTTCTAAATATGGATGACGAGGATACGATCAAGGACCCGGATGATATACCACTACTTGACCGTGAAGGTGGGGTGGATGAGTTTGATGATGGAGACAAACCGGCACAGAGCAAGGGCTACACATGGGATGAACTAGTTGATAGGCTACTCCGGCAAACAATGTCTCGGGGTGACCAGGATTTCGCCAAAATATTTTTGTGCTTCTTTCGAAAATTCGCACCTCCGCGAGACCTCCTCAACTCGATATTGGATCGGTTTGACCAGGCTAATTCCGATCAAATATCTTTAAGCCGTATTTCGGCTCAGCTGCGGTATTGCACCATTCTATGTCAATGGGTTACGTCACACCCGGGAGATTTTGCTCACCCGAAAACACGGCAGAGGTTGATGAGTTTCTTAAATGTCATTTCGGGAAATAGAAGCCTGGCGTTGTTGGCAACGGAGATGAGGAAGACGCTGGCGCAAGGGCACGAGGATGACGATAGCGTGTGGGCGATTTCAGACTCTGATACCGAGAGGCGAGATAGTTTGAGGAGTTTCTTAACAACACATTCAATATCACAAGATAGTGTGACAACAACGGACGGATACATTGGTCTCCGTGCCTCTTCAGATGGAGTACTTAGTGTCCCTACGGAAACAGATTTCAACAAAAGAAGAGCATCCGAAGCGCCTACAGTGTCGACAGTCAACACGGCTTCATCACAATCGTTGCTGCGGGGAGAGGGATTTATTTCATCGCTAACGCCCTGGAACTCGCAATATGATTTATTCATGGGAATACCGGACGAAGATATCGCATATGAGTTGACAAGGATGGATTGGCTAGAGTTCTCAAAAATCAAGCCAAGAGATCTAGTGCGTCATGTCAGCATCCCGGCGGACCAGAAAGACAAGTATCCGAGCTTGAGGCATGTCAACCAACTAATCAGCCACTTCAACCACGTTGCATATTGGGTGGCTAGTGTAATACTTGAAAAGCCAAAGCCAAAACACAGAGCCAGGGCTTTGGAGAAATTTATGTCTGTCGCTTGGGTAAGGAAATCGCGTATCATATATTGAAACAGAGGACTGATCGCGCCGTAGTCACTTAGGCATATGAATAACTACAATGCTCTTGGGGCTGTCATAGCCGGTATAAATGGCACTGCGGTTCATCGGCTAAGTATCACGAGGGATCTCGTAGACCGTAATGCGCACAAGCGTTTCATGCGGCTGGAGTTATTGATGGGGACACATATGAGCCACGCTAAGTACCGATTGGCATGGGAAAATACTTCGACACAGCGGGTTCCATTCCTTCCGCTACATAGAAGAGACCTCGTGTCTGCGGAGGAGGGCAATAGGACATTACTCCAGGACGGGGAAAAAATTAACTGGAATAAGTTTCAGGTTATGGGAGATGTCTTGATGATTATCGATAAGAGCCAAGCAACTCCTTATCAAGATTTGGTCAGGAATCAGTTGGTAGAGAAGCTGATTAGGGATGCTGTGGCGAGTATGAATGATGATGTATGGTTCCCCAGGCTTCTCCAACCAAACATGGCGGAAATTTAGGAACTAATATTCTCTAGGAACTCTATGAAAGGAGTGTTCAGCTCGAAAATAAAGGGGCCAAGGAGAAAAATAGGGGAAGGTTTTGGCCATGAATCGTACTACGGAATATGTTAAAAGATACCCGATATTTTAAAAAGTGAGCGGGGGCATTTCGCATCACTATTATTCTCATGTTTGACTCGCATACCTAGCTGGGAGGTTTGGCGGTTTTCTTTCCTTCTTTCCTTCCTTTTTTTTTTTTTTTTGGCCTACTTTCCGGATTTATGGCGTTCTTATTTATTTACCCTTTGAGATTATTTGGGAAATGTTTGGGTTTTTACTTTCTTTTTCTTTTTCTTATGCTCGCTAACGAATCATGGCATATTAACCTATTTTGTTTGTATTTTGAGGGCAAGCGTTTATGACTGAGTTTTATTTCAGGGAGGGTCTCGAGTTTTCATATCATTATTCTGCATATGGGGAATTTCTTAAATCATGCTCCTCCTCAACAGGTTCTGCTAGCCTAGCTGTTTCTTAACCACTTTATACTTCTCACCTTCCCCACCCCCACAATTTCACTAAATCTTGGTAGTAGCGGCGTTCGGGGGGTGCATTCTTTGGTTTTATTGTTCTTGGGCGCATGATTTGGTCCGGCATTATGTAGCAACTAGCGAGAGGGACAAGAATCCTGGTCACAAAAATAAAGGAATAATCCTTCCTAAAGACTTAGGTCGCCATCCTTGACTGTAACGTCTTTTGACGGCGGGGCTATGCGGTATTTTTGAATAGGTAATATTCTGTCTAAACCTTGTGAGGTTAGGTGGATTTGGCTCTCAATTAGTTAATAAAAAGGCGAGTTAGCTCGTATTATCACACTTTATCACTCGCTGAATAATCGAGTGATATGTAATGAAGCCAATTACAGCACTTCTTGGAACTTTTGGTGGGCTTTAATTTGAGGGATATTAGAATGGAACTGTCACACGATACAAGGTGCCGTGTCTAACCCTTCGTTTGGTGACGCTACCCTGTATATGTACTTGTGGTGTTGCCGCCGCTTCGGGTGAGGTTACGCCCTTTGTAATAGACTTTTCTAGTTCTGTATTTCGGTTATCTGATCGGCGGACTTTGGGATCGGCACCAACCAGGTTACCAGCAGTCTCTATTAAGCGTACTAAAACTGCATCCCCGAAAAGAGGAAATGAAATTTCTCGTTACATTTAAGCTCATGTGAGTAATTGTAGTTGGTGAATGCATTTCTTAGAGCCGTATCAGCTAGAGTTTCTGGTGGGGTTTCTGGTATACACAAGAGATACCCCTAAAAGAATTTATCACTGTTTGTACTGATGTGGGTATAATGAAATTTCTCAGCATTTAACTATCTGGATGAGCAGAGCCACCGTTTGGTAACTTCATTAGGGCCGATGTAGGACGGGATTTGAGGGTACATTAGGGGGTTACGTGCTTGTATTTCGACCCTTAGAAAACTCTACGGTTTAGACTATGAGGTGTTGTTAAATCTCCACGAACAAAACGTTAGATTCCCGAACCGATCAACACCAACCACCCTTAAGAGCTTTGAAGCACGATTTGGTTCGATTTGAAAGTCGACTACCTCATATTTCAAAATTTGGAGTTGTCTGGTCATGTCAGAAGGTGGTTGGTAGATTTTGATACCTATAAGAAATTGTCAAAAGGGATAATGAATGAACCAGAAACAGCAATGCATGCATCAACCAGAAATAGTAATAGTCAAGGGGATCTCCCGGACGAGTGATAGTTTATGATCCGAATGGACCGTAGCTTAAGCTATACATCAGTCAACTAGTCCTGCGCTAGCTGGGGGGTTTCGGCTATTATGACTATTATATTTAATTACAGAGTCTGGTAGAATTAATGCGAAAGTCAGAGCTAACAGAGTGGGTTTCTTGGTCCGTGCTCATAGCAAAAATCCTTTCAAGAGCCAATGGAATTATCGGATCGCGGGGACCCACTTTCGCAATAATTCTACCAGACTCTGTACGTGTACATACATGTAGTTAGTATCATGTCCATCCCCTATTTTGGTGTGGTTGGTGGTGTAGTATTTTATGTACTAGTCCACACCTTGGGCCCGGGAACGAGACTAGTACATAGTATATTTGCGAAAGCAATACCCCTCACATCGAGCCGTTTTCTCAATAGCTCAAGTTCCCATAGTGTAAGCTTACTACATCCTATATTTATGGAAATGAGAAGCCAAGATGCCTAGGTCACGAACTGGGCAAATTGCAAATTTATATGTACCTACGTACGTACCTGCCTACATGTATCCACCTAAGGGAGCAGGTACAGCATGTAGTAAATTGTTATAGAAGTACTGGGGGGGTCCTATTGGAGAAGTCAGCCACTCAAACCCTGAGACCTTGTTTCTACAATAATTCTATCTCGCTATACCTACATGTAATAGACACATTAGTGCCAGACTACGTATTCCAAATGGAACATTGGTAGCCAGGCCGGGTAAACACTTCTAGACCCCTTGGCCCTAGTTGAACCCTGACCTACGCTGACCTGACAAAGAGCCGCCGCTCGTGAAGACCTACATTCAACAGGTGTTTGTGCCCTTATACCCGCATCCTGCATCACTTTCAACTACTTTCACAACAACACGATCATGGATGACTATGACCAGCTCTATGGCGGCTCTGATCGCGGGCGTATGTGGTTATATACAGCTATAGAGAATTTATCAGCAATGCTAACTAGCGTCCACAGCTCAAATCACCATAAAAGAGGCCGACAACAAGCATGCTCAGATTGTGCTGTCCAACTGCGATCTGGCGTACGTGGGGGCCCCCCTCGCCACCCATAGCATTACTAACATGTTTTTGCAGTTTCGCGAACTCGCTTCGAAGGATCATGTTAGCTGAGGTTCCCACGGTTGGTTAGTTATCCGCATCGTGCCCCTACAGTTTTATTGTCGATCGGTTGGCTGACAGCCCAGTGAGGTTCTAGCTATCGACACCGTGGAGATTGAAGCAAACACCTCTGTCATTCCCGACGAGTTCTTATGTCATCGATTGGGCATGATACCGTTGGATTCAACCAACATCGATGATAAGCTCATCTACTCACGCGATTGCATGTGTGAAATGTACTGTGAGAAGTGCTCGGTCATCTTAACACTTCACGCTCGTTGCACTGGCGAGAGTAATGTTACTGTGTACGCGAGGGATCTGGTGGTGGCAGCAGGGGCACAGCTGGGATCTCCAGTTATTACAGGTAGGTTTTTTTTTTTTTTTTTTTTGGGGGTAGTCACCATTGTAAAATTTAGTGCTGATTATATAATTGACAATAGACAAGGAGGGTCAAGGAGCTATCATTTGCAAACTGAGGAAAGGACAGGAGCTCAAGATGAAATGTATTGCGAAGAAGGGGATCGCGAAAGAGCACGCAAAGTGGTCTCCTGTGTCGGCCATGGGATTTGAGTACGATCCGTGGAATAAATTAAGACATATCGACTACTGGTATGAAGAGAGTGCAGAGGCTGAGTGGTAAGGGCGTTCCATTCTCATTTGAAGAACCAACGGGCCTTTCATACTCACTACAATAGGCCCAAATCCAAATACGCAGACTGGGAGGAGCCACCAGTAGAAGGCGAACCCTTCAACTACGATGCTATACCATCCCGATTCTACCTTGATGTTGAATCTGTTGGTTCCTTACCGCCTGATGAGATCATGCAACAAGGGATAAAATACCTTCAGGAGAAGCTAGCATCCGTCATCGACACTCTAGGAAACAAGAACGAAGGTGGCGATGGTTTTGGTGACGGAATGAGAAGCCCTGGACAGGATTATTCAATGGGAGGTATGGGCAGTGGTGGAGGGTACGAAACGCCTTATGGCGCTGGTAATGGCCAAGACTCGAGAACACCATACGCTGGTGGCTTCGGTGGAGCGACGCCTTATGGTGCTAATAGCGGGTGGTAATGAAACCATGGGGCCTTTTGCTCTTTTGTTCGCGTATGACACTGAACGATACAAATTGGTTTTCTCGGACATGCTTATTTCCTTGAATTTACCTTATTTTTTTTTTTTTAATTTACAAGAAACACTGCAGCCAACTATCTCAGATTCGCCATCAAGACTGCAGGAATATTGGTGAGAGTAGGACTGGTTTCCGTATCTAGCTTTTGTTACTGTAACATTAGATCTCAACAGGAGTTACTGAATTCTAGAGGTTACGGACTTCATGTGATCACACTTAATGATGTAAACAAAAAACAAAATCATGTGATCACACTTACGGCAGAGGCCTGAGTGACAAGTTATGATATAAATTATAAAGGTCTAAGGTTCTACTCTAGTAGAACAGTGGGGTGGGGGGGTGTTGTATCTGTAAATGAGTTGGGAAGAAATACCAGGGGATTTTGAGGTATGTGTGGCGCGATCGCTCAGCCACATTACCATTCCCTTACCGAGATCCACCGGGCCAACATGCATTTAACAGAAACGTCCATCTCCAGAGCGCAATTTGTCCACTTGACACAAGAAGACACAAGGTAAGATGACATGGTCGTCGTCAACTTTGACTCTTCCACATCAAAATCACTTCGTCCAACACACTCTTGTGCTTAGTGATTGTTAACAGTGGGTGTAACCCAATAAGAGAATGATTTCTGGGTTAATCAGCGACTTCTTCTCCTACTAAGGTTCACAAGTGTGTTTCAGAGTTCCGGCAGGAGTTAATACTGGGTAGCTCCCCAGACTCGAGAAGTTGCGAAGCACTGTGCGGAGAAATACCTTTTTAACTTTAAGGACTTTTAAGTACGGTCTGGGAGGGTGGCTGAGTAGCTCTGTCTACCGGGTAATGATTACTGGTACCTGCATAGATAAACCCTGCCAGTGGGTACTAGTTTCCCTTCTCAGATGGTGCTTGTGGAGACAACAGAGTAAAGTGCTGAAGAAGACTACATAGGACTAACCAACGGGCGAATAGATACATGTAGTGTCATTAGGGTTTTGACAAGATATTACCAGAGCTAAGGTCAAATAGCTTGACTCTTCACCCAATGTCCAAATGTTGGGAGGGATGCTAGTTATAACCAAGGGCTCAGCGCGCAGCTTTCCCTCATCTGGACTTCAATTCCCCTCGCAAAATCAGTTAAACCAACCGGTTATCAGTTTTATAAGGTTCACAATCGTTCAGAACTACTAGATCGGAACCTCGGGATGTTCCAGTCTGTGCCTCCCTCGAGCTTTTTTTACCACAATCACCTCCGGTACCGGGCGAAGATTCGCCGGGGGGTCGTTACCAAAGCCTCACTTACGAGCGCCAACTCACCTGCACACTGATATAACACCGGAAGACGTCTAAAAGCTAACTAAGTTCCCCATGCTCACTCGCTTGCTGTAGCCCATATCGAACTCTCGAACTACATAAGTACTCATTTTCGGCAAGCTAGTAACCGGTGATATGTTCCAACAATACACGTCCAAATTTTGAATAAAATGAAATGGAGCTCCCCACCATAGTTTCTGTCCCCTTTGCATCTTCCAAACTATCAACCATCTACCTGCTTGCCTGCCATCTTGATTGATGTGCGAAGTACCCACGACTAACTAAGTCACTCTTTTCCATATAGCTCGGCAGGCCGATTTCTTTCTTTCTTTCTACAGTCGTTCGCTTTTTATTTATTTTTGCTATTCAACCCCCTCTTCCAGTGCATGCTCTTCGGAGAAGAGCATTGCACCAGTCTTTCATTAACATCTCTCTCTCCCACATTCTTTTTTACCCAGATCGTGATAATGTCAGACAACGAAGTGCCTTCCGTGGAACTCTATCCAGAGGTCATTGTATTCGCAACATTTATAATCATATACACATGCGGTAGCGTGGCTGCGGCTGGGTTTACACATCTCCTCTTTCGATTAAATGGAAAACAAGTTGTCTGTAAGTTCTACCGGTTCCAGAGCAGATAAACAATCTTGCTGATTCTGAATATGCAGATGTTTCTTTGATGTCATTGTCTATATTTCTGCAGAATATACTCACAGTAGCACAAGAGTCATTCTCGATAGCACTTTGGCCATTGCTCCAAATAGAAACATACGAGGTGAACTTGGAGCAATGGCGCAATCCACAGACATCGATAGTTTATCAGACTTCGCCAAATATCGCCATTAAGCTCATTTTCGAGATGAGTGAGTATATAAACAAACAGTCTTCAAAATCAAAATCAAAGGCTTACATGTATTTCCAGGGACATACTTCTTTAATGTCGAAAGTCTCCTATTCTTTTTTTGGAGTCTCATGCTTTTCATTTCTGTCTGGGAGATTGAGTCAAGCGTGCTTAAATCCGAAAAGTTCGTGGCAGGGACAAAATACTTCTGCTTCATACTTCCGGTGTTCCAACTGGTTCTTACGAACTTAGAACCGGTAACAAAAATTCCAATTCTGCATTTGATATTTGCAAATTGTACCAGTAAGTAATCTCTGCGCTACTAGCAAAACCAAGTTCATGGCTCTAACACGGATACCAGTGGCCATAACTCTCACATCAGGATGTATCTTTATGGCCTTAATTCTTGCACGCTGTCTCCTTGTCATGTGGACCTCCAACTGGACCCACAAAGTCCGCGCCTGGCGCGGTTATGACAACGGGTACGGGAAGAACCCACCTGGCCAACAAACTGGCATCCGGCGCACAATCTCTAACGCCTCGGCCACCGATGGTGAAGATCGTTACATTCTCCTCCGCTTCTTGGCCGGATTTGCAGTCATTGGCGGCCTTCAAACATCCTACTTTCTCTCGCAACTAACCTATGCCCAAGCAATAGAGACCCTCAAGGGGCCCATGGCACCACGCCCGCACCTTGGTTGGACAGCCCCCGAGCAACTGGCAGACTGGGCATTCTATCTTGCCAGTGCTTCTACGGGATACTTAATGCTCGTTGTTTTCGGCACCACCCGCGAGTCTCGGCGACAGATACGCCGGATATGGGCAGACTTTAGGGGAAAGGTGCCATATGGGAAAAAAGATGAGGAGTACATTTCATTTAGGTCGGATTCAAACAGCAATACCGAGGCGCCATATGATGGCCAAAGGAGAGGTTCATCACCTAGTGGTGGGCTAGAGCAGCGGGCAAGATCGAGGGAGATCCCACCGAAGCCGATGACATTTGTAAGCTCGAGGACTACACCACTAGGAAGTCCAGAAGGAGGTTGCGCCAAGCCGTTCTCGCCGGGGTATGCAGATGTGGACTTGAAGACTCCGAGGCTATAGAGTGTAAAGGTAGTGCGATCATTGGCCCTTGCTTGGCACGGAATCATCACGTACCCCCTGTAAATATTTTTAAATTTTCTCCAGATTATGATTGATTATACTACATGTATGTTCTTGTGGCTTTAGGCGCTGTCGCTCTTTTAAGTTTTGGCGTTTATTTATTTTCTTCTTAGGCATCTGGTGGTGGTTAAAGCCACCACCTTTATGTACATTTTATATGAATGGGTTATGGACAAGGTTTAAAAGGGAACATCATATTTCTCATTGGAATTCTTAACTCTACACTCTACCATTATTCAATAAACCCCAAGCCCGTCGGTATCTACCAAGAGGCACAACAAATCATCATCTTTTTCAACACAATAAATTACGCCAATTAAACAAACGCCTCCAACTCGGTCCCCATGAGTTCTCTCACATCCCCTACAGCCACTCTGGCCGCTTTCTTCAAGAATGCGCGCTCATCCGCCTCCCGATACCGCTCCCAACTATCCAGTCCATCCTTGCTCGTGATTGCAAGCGTCTCATATCCAGATTTGATGACTTCACTGACTTGCTGGGGGGAAAGGTTCTTTGATTTTGTCTTTGTCTGGTTCTCCGAAATCAATTGGTAGTAATGCTCAGATACCGAGATGAGCGTGGATATGGAGTTGGAGGTACGGTTTCCAAGGCCATCTACGGGGAAAGAAAGAAAGAAGAAAAGTTGTTATCAGCCTTGCATTTCTCCGTTGGTTAGGAAGGTGGGTGGGACGTACATGCATCCCGGAACTTGACAAGGACATCACCAGCCTCGACAAGCTTGTAAAACAAGTCGTCATACTCGGCAGCCCCCGGAAGGAAGGCATCGCCTGCAGAAAGAGCCAGGGCGATAAGGTTTACAAGGTCGTCTATGAACCCTAGGATACCGGGTAGGTCTTTCAGGTCTGACGCATATGATGAGAAGAAACGGATTAGAGAAAGAATGCATCTCCAGAGCTCTGACCAGTGATATGCTATTGAAGGGTTAATACATTAATAACCGGGGATTACTTCGGGTAACCTACTCAGGCGAGTCCTGCTCCTAATGAGAAATGACACGGATCGCACTAATACTCCGATACAGGAACTATACAAATCAACATCAAGCTTTTTTCTCAGATTGTGGTTGATTCCATCCACAACCGCGTCTATTATTGCTGTCAATAATGGTCGTTTGGTGCGTATAACAGGCAGGTGGGGCTGTTTTTGGCGACATAGGCGCACCAGTGCTTTTGTTTCGTCACTAGTCAATCGTTTACATAATGCTTGGTCCTCCAGCAATAGACGGATAACGAGTAAGTTTAAGCGAGCGTAAAGCGAGGACCGGGGAGAACGATGTGCATGATGGAGGAGGTAGGAGGTAAGAGATATGTATGAGCATATTGGTGATTCGCCTGTGGTTGTCCTACATTAAAAGCACTCTTAATAGATGGAGAATCCGATAGCGCACTTACATTTGGAATCGGATTCCTGATAGTTTACAAAGTTAGAAGCAAACAATTTGTTTGCGTTGACAAAGTCATATGTTGCCAGCAAAAGTGCAGCCCTAGGTCCTGGTCTATAATCACGAATTAGCATGTAGTGTGCACCGAGAATACCTAGAGACCGTACAGTGTGTTGAATGATAATTTGTGTGCATCAGAGTTTGCTGTCGGCACAGGTGATGTTGATCGGCTCTTTGGGCCAGCTCCGGATAAGATGGTGAGACCGACAAATGTCAGCACGTTGTTTAGTGACCAACCTTCTGGTAGATCATCATGGATAGAAATATAGTCTGCTCTCGTTCGAACACATGTGCTTCCTATCTCTGCCACAATCCTTTTTATTGTAGGCTCATTGACAAAGTCGTCAAACCGTAGTTGGTACGGGTTCTGAAACTCAAATTTATTGTCTACCAATATTAGCTGAATTTTCATGTCTTTAAATTCCTTATAGCAACAGTGTATTTAGACCTACAATTAGCCAGAACACCAAGCAATACAAATGGCTCGTAGCAAAGTCCGGTTGTTTCTGGGTCGTTTATATACTGCAGCAAATAAGCCTCTAGTACTCTCCCGCTCAAGATCGATACATACCTTCATAAGGGCCGGGAATAGATCCCGATGTGTGAAATACGACAACAATCCAGTTTGGAAAGCTCCGCAAGCTATACACACAGCTACTTGGATAGCTTTCCGCCGCGCTTCCACTGGAATATTATTTAATTAGACTGCCTTATTGCTTAAATCAAAAATGGCCCAAGGTTCCATACCACTGCGTCCGTTCCTGATACATGTATCTAGCGATGCAACAAAATCGGTGAATATTGAATCAACATTATCCAACCCGGTCAGCAAAGAGATGATATCTGAACTGAGGTTTGTGTATTTTTTCGAGAGTACTTCTCGCAGGAATACGTTTAACGTCTGTGATTATTCGTTGTTAGCTATTTGAAGTACCTAAGGGAATTGAATAGGAAAAAAAAAAAAAGCCGATAAGTGTCCTTACATCCAGTGCAATTTCATCCGAAGGACTAGTGCCAGCTTTGACACAATTGACGGCGCGACAAAAGAGTTGTCTTGTTTGCGGCTAACACCAGTCAGTCTCCCATTCCACGCAAGGTTTTACCTCCCCCGCGGAACCTCATTCATACTTGTAGATGTAGCAGGTCATCTGGCGACAAAGGTTCGAGTATAGATCTTAAGCCCGGAGCATGACACTTGAGCAAGAAGAACTCTGTCCAGAAACCCTCTGACTTCACTTCACCATATTCTTCATCGTCCTCCTAAAAGATCTCCAATAGTTAACCTGAAGTTGCAGCTACCTTTGGCGAGATGGGGTTTGTCAAGGCAGCAGTCCATACCTTGAACAAGCCTTTGTAAAGTGATACGATTTTCGGTTCAAAGCTCGGACGCGGATCAAGAGTCAACGGGGAGGCCATGCTGTAAACCCCTCTAAAGGATGAAGTTCGGTGGAGCAGTGACGTATGTGATATTGCGTGTTATCTAGGGCTACTATCAAGGGTAGGGTTGTGCACTTTTGTTCTGGTTTATCAACAGTCGTCTTGGAAAGGGGCCTTGTTTGGTGTTTTTTTCAACGGCACATAAGGTAAAGTACATGTAGCCTCAATATATTTTAGGTTACCGTTGATCGATCCCCTGCTTCTCGGTTCAGTATCTGGGACATGCAGAGCACGCGACAACAAGGCAGACAAGCAGGTACACATACATGCCGTGTAGGTACACTTAAATTTGCAAAACGATATGGGGATACAAAATAAACTACATGTACTCCCACAGAAAATATGTAATTGAAAAATGAGATAACCCATGAAAATGTTTTATCTACGTGCAATCCGGTGGCAACTATAAAACAAGATAGCTCCCTACATACATACACGTACTGTCGGGGATACTAGAATAGCGCCTGGGGTTATCGGCCTAAACACCAAAAGAGTTTCATGAACTCTAGCAGGCCAGAGTGCCATAGAATGTACTCAATATATAGATAGGTGGTTAGCTTGGAATTAGGACTCATTAAAAGCGATTGTATAATTGTATTTCCCTAGAATTCATCGACTCTGACCTGTGGCTTATACACAGAAGCTGGTCTATTATCCGGCATAGGTTTTATTAGCTACATGTATGTACACGCACCTACATGATGTAATTACATGTACCTTGTTCTATCTGATGATTATAGCAAACCCTGGGGAGGGGTGGTTAAGTACATGTATTTACTAATCGATTAGCCTTAAGACAAACTTTCGTTATTCTACTTGTATATATTCGTTAACTGCCACGAAAGGCGCTACTTAATGTGCCTGATTACCTTGTCTGAGATAATGCGCCCTGGAGAGGATAAGAAACGCGAGGTATAAGATAAAAATCTAGTAAATACCTTTCACTTTTTTTTAGGGGAGAAGGGAGAAGAGAGAGAAGAGAAGAAACCGGACGGCTACGAAAACAAAACAAAAAAGCCCCCCGGCAATCTGATATAAATTTCTCTATTGATCACAAATAAAAATAACTTCTAGGTGCTTCGTCTGCAGGAGGTCTACTCAGGAGTAGCCTTACTCATCTCTATCAACCTCTTTACACCTGTCATCCACACGTTACACTCCGCAGTCCGGTTTGTGACAAGATCAACCTGGATAGAGTGCGCGGTTGCATAATCTCTACCCAATAGGGCTGCGCGAAGAGTTAGTTACAATCAACGAAGCAAATAGAAAAGATCTTGAAGAAAACAAACCTCTCGAGAGTGTCAACATAGACTCCAAAGCTTCAGGAGAAAGCAATTCCTCATTATTAATATGATCGAACAGGATGTTTAGGCGTTTTTCTGTATCCTTAACTTGTTTGGAAAATGCTGGAGGCGCCCGTTGTTTCACTCTTTCCAAGTCTGCGGTCAGAAGCTCATATATAGGAGCATATTGTGATGGAATATGCGATCGGTCACCGGTGGCTACCACGCAGATTAGTACAGCATAAAATGAAGAAATGAGAATTCGACTAACGATATTTAGATGGTTGTGGCGCTGGTGTCTGTGATTTTGGAGGTGGTGGTGTTGGTTGTGTGGGGGGAGGCTGATGGGTTTGTAACGGAAGCTGGATGCTGCCGGGGGGGCCATAGTGGCCCCCTGTAGGAGGAGGCCCATATTGACTAGGTTGCTGACCACCAGGGGGAGGTCCATATTGACTAGGTTGCTGACCACCGGGAGGCCCATACAAACCCAGAGTTTGCTGGGGTGTAGGTGTATATTGGGAAGATACAGGCGGCTGGGCAAAGCTAGTCGGGGGGGGAGCATATTGTGGTCCTGATGAAAGACCTCCAACCCGACTAAGAGCAACTCCTTGGGGTGGAGGCGGAAGAGTAGCATTTTGACGTCCCGGAGGAACAGCCATTGGTGCCGTAGAAGTAGGAGCATACCTTGCACTCGGAGGTGGTGGTGCGGAAGAACTATACCCGGAATTAGGAGGAAGGTTTTGGTTCACTGCCGAGCCGTACGGACTAGACTGTGATTGCTGCAGAGCCGGTGATTGAGACCTAGAGTGCTGGCCAGGTGATGAGATACGTTGTGGAGGTAGAGCACCCCTTGGAGGAGGAGCTGTTGGCGTACGGGTTGGCGGCCCACCAAAATTTCCTGAGATAGGCGGTGAAGATTGTGCACCAGAGACATTGGGGAAGGGAGACGTTGCTGGGCCCGGCGTTGTGGATGCTGCACGGCGAGGGGGAATTTTAACAACCTCAGGAGTATCGTTCCAGTTACCTACATCTTTGGTAGCCCTAGAAGGAGGAGGAATTGAAGACGGAGCAGGCCTCTGTGGGGGCTGGAACGTTTGAGGTTGGCCGTATTGCTGGTACCCACCGCTACCGTAAGGGCCAGTAGGCTGGTTCGTCTGAGTTGGCTGATACATATTTGGTTTATTGTAGGTTTGGGCTGCCGCCTGGGGAGTATAGTTTTGAGTGATAGATGCCTGGGGGGTATAACTTTGGGTAGTAATAGGTGCATTAGGTGCGTATGGGTTGTATGGGGCCGTGTTGGTAGGAGTATAGATGCTGGAGGTTTGAGTAGGAGCTGAGGGCTGGTACGCACTCGATATAGAGGTTGTTTGCGGTTGTGTAGGCTGGTATGGGGATTTAGTTGCGGTACGCTGTTGACCGAGTGCATTTGTGACAGGTTGTTGTTGCGACTTCCCTCCCACGGGTGGAAGAGCAGCGGTTACAGCTGGGACCCTTCCAGAGGCTTCCCTCACGCGGTTTCTTGCTACGGTGGCCGCAGGATAGTCGATAGGAAGCAGGTCGAGATATCGAGCTGCAACCTCCAGTTGACCTTGAGAAGCAACAATATCTGCATACTCGCAATACTTCTCGTAAAGCGCCTGCAACTTCCAGTTTGTAGAAAGGCTCTTTTCTTCGTCTACAAACTTCACTGCTTCTCTGAAGACAGTAACCTTCTCAATAAAGCTTTGGAGAGAGCGGGCGTGCACTGAAAATGTGGAATCTCCGTCATTTTCCTGCAAACCAGATTTTTCATTTCCTTGATATTCTTCGATCCAAATACCAATGACCTTCTCCAATTTTGAGCCTGCGAGGTAGCAGAAGGCAGCATGTTTCCTAGCTTCCTTGTCGCCCTGTCCTTGTCTCAACTCATCCTCAAGGCGATCACCCAAAGCTTCACAAAGGTCTGCATAGTCTTTGTCATCCGCAAAGGTGCAAATTGAAACCATGACTTCTTTCCAGTTGGCCAGATCTGCATTGTGCACCACATCCCACAGGTTTTTGCCAACAATAGATGCTAGGATCCGGAGATAGTTTGGCCCCTTAACCTTAAAGTACGCAGTCTTTACCTTTTCGATACACTTTTCTCCTCCACAAATAGCAAGCATAAAGGCATCTGAGATACGGTTCTCCGCTAGGCAAATATCCACAGCTTTATCAAATTGACCTAGAACAACCGCGCGAGTGATCTTTTTGTCTGCTCCGGATTCTTCGCCAGTAAAAATCTGGAACGGATTGTTTGTCTTGGCACCACGAGTTGATTGAATTGAGGAAAGATCAGCGAGAAAGTTTTCTGATTCCGCTTCAGTATCAGCAAAGAATGAAGAAAGCCGCTTGTCTTTAGCTTCCGTAGTCTCAGAGCTCTCGCCGTCAGCCTCCTCGCCATTGCTGTCTTTGATTCCTGTTTCACTCTTCAACTCTATTTCGTCTTCGTTAAAACCGAGGTACTCGATCAGTTTTGCCCTAGGATTTTTTTGGAAGAGCGTTCCCAGAACATTCCAATCTGCCTTCTCATTGTCCGTCTTGGCATTCTCTACTTTTTGATCGCATATTTTTTTGAGATTACCCTCCTTCAATGCATTTTCAAAACTTTCCGTCTCGGTGTTGACACCAGAATCAACCGCGAACTTTGAAATTTTCACAGTAGAACGGGATGTTTGTCCTGATTGCCCTTCTGGGGTACTGAAACTGATCAGTTTACCACCAAATCCAAAGGAAGCACCCACGGGCACTCGAAGCCAATTGGGCGTTTGTTTGAGAGTAAATGATGATGTTTGAGCATTGCTTGCCCTGCTGAAGAAATCATCGGCATCTCCGGCGGAGCCTGGCACCTCCGGGGAAGCACTCGGGTTTGTGTTTTGGAGGGTCTGAATAACGATTTTCCCATCATAAGAAGCAGTAGCAGAAAGCCCTGGATTCCGGGGATTCCACTGCGTCTTAAAGGTCCAGTTGGTAACAGTGGGGAACTCGCCAAGCATTTCTCCAGTTTGTGGGTTCCAACAAATTGTTCTATTGTCTTTGCCACAGGATAGGAGCAAGTCTGTATCCTGCTTGCACCACGCAAGTGACAAAACGCCAGCTTGGTGGCCCACAAGAGTCTAAAATCACTTTATCAGTACTTGCATTGTGAGCTGTGAAGTTTTTCCACAAACCCTTTCTGGGGCATTTGAATTCCTCAAGTCCCATAATTGAATAACGGGGTTCGTATCGTCCAAAATAGCTGTCATCAACTTCGTTTGCGTCTCTGGATGCCATGCAACTGAGCTAACCGCTTTCCGGTTGAATTTGTTTAATGTGAGTGACTCCTTCTTCGTTTTTACATCCCACACAGTAAGGAACCCCCCGCCTCCTCCAGTAACGAGGATATGGGGGACCTTTTTATTCCAATCCAAGCAATCAAAGTCATCAGCTCTAGCAGCCCTGTTTCCGGGCATGAAAGGGTTCTCTGTGTTGTTAAGGTCCCAAACAAAGAGCTATCGGGCTGTGTTAGTAACTGGTTGCGCAATGGAATGATAGGGAGTATATACCTCCCCCTTCGCCCCGGCGGTAGCAAGAAGCTCCGGCTTGAAAGGATTGAATTGGAGAGCCTTGATAGCCCCGCTGTGCTTGGTTGTCCGCGAGATTAGAGGATCACTAAACATCATTATTAGCGGATAATCCTTTTAGTGGGTCATTAGCTAGCGTACTCGCTATGATTTAGCAGAGCATCAGCGCTCCACAAATCCAGAGATCCATTTTCCAAAGCTCCAGCGATAATCCCTCTTGGTCTTTCAATTGATACTCCCCCCCAGGCAATATCGTAGAATCTTGAACCCCCAGTCAGTCGAGCGCTCCTAAACAATCCCATACCGGGAGGTATTCCTAAAGGTTTCGGAAAGGTTCATACTTGCTATCGGTAGTGATAGACGCTACTGGTGAAAGTTCACCCCCGCTCTGGGCATTTTCTAGATCAAGATCCCACAGCTCCAAAACCGTGTTATCGGAGAAATCAGCGGAGACAGCTCCAGCCTGGGTACCGGTAGCAATGAAGGGTGCGGCTTCGGGGGACCAGGAAAATGCGGCTGTCCTTTGGATATCTCGTATTCTGGCCATCTTTTCTTTAGATGCACCCCTTTCTCGTTGGTTCGTGGATTCGTAGGTCGAGCTTTTAGTGTTTCTATGGTATTTCCAGTTTATGGTTAATGGTATGACGTATAAAGGATTGTGTTGAGATTAACGGAAAGGTATTTTGATAGAGTTGCGGAGAAGGGATTCCTGGCGAAGTGCCAGAAGTGATGATGGTGGGATGTCTAGGTGTTCTCTTTTTCGAGCAGCGTCTCGCTGAGGACAGGTTGTGGGACACGAATGAGCTAAGACAATGTTGCGCCACGCATTGACCGATGTGATGATGTGGCTAGTGCTACTATTTAGAGCGCAACAGAGCAACGAAATAAGTGCAAAAGTTTGGTTGGGAGACTAATCAAAAATTTATATGCGCTCGGTCATGAATAATTCTACAAGTACGCCGTCCCTATTCTACCACTCCCTGCAATAACTTCCCAAAAACACCCCTCACTCTATTTGGATTCTCTTTCAGGGTTGTATAAACCACTCCGCTGCTCAGAGCAAAAATCAATGTTTCTATCCAAAGATACTACATAACCAACGTCAACCAAACAATCCGACGAAATGGAGGCTTGAAAGCTTACCTTCCTATTATATTTGCGGGGAAATAAAGTCGCAAGGGCCTTGGGCGCCATAAAAAAGGAAACCTCTGTTCGACGGTGAATAGGCTCTATTAAGATGCACCAGCCACATGTCAAGCTTCCCACTCTCACGCAGTAATTATCAAGGTGTATTTGATCAATCCAGGGGAGAACATAGGGCCCCAGTCTGGTCCGCGTTAAGCAAATGGCGTACCAGAAGCTACCGACAAATGATCCGAGGAACGTAGCGGACTTGGCGGAATCTGCAAGGGCCCTCAGTAATGCTTTGATACTGGGTTTTCGTATCCTGACTAGGAGGTTTAACCCCAGGTACATCAAAAGTCCCGATTTCCATGCATTCCAAAACCTGTAGATAGCGTGCGCTTCACAGCTTGAGGAATAACCCCCGTGAACTACCTATAGTGTACGTGATACTTTATTAAACCCCAAGTTCTTGAAGTTCTTTGTAGATTTACTTACATCGCAGGGTATAGGCTTCGTCAATGCTGGGTCTCCCCACGCTTTGGGTAGCCCTAGGTCTTCGCACATAGATTGTAACAATGGCGCTTGCCCTGTATCTTTACCGTAGATAAAATGGCCGGCTCTTATGCGACGCAATGCTTCTAACAAACGACTGTCTGCATCTACTATGTCTGTAATCCATTTGTTATAGGTTCTTTAATAGTAAATAAATCATTAGCCTAAGGTTACCCTTCCTCGTATTCCTCACAAAATTGCAAGTAGTAGTCTAAATAAAATCAAACTTACGCGGGGAGCCTATCCGGTAGATAAAACCATGAAAACGTGATAGCTGCAGCGCTAGCAGCGAACACAATTGCATCAGCAGAGTTTCCTAATTTTCTTTCAATGCTTGTAAATTTTCCAGAGCTGACTCTACGGGCCTTTCTCCTAGCCCATAACTCTCCGACTATTACATCAAGAGCTTTAGCAACAGCAAAAAAAGTAAGGTCTAATGTCCTGCCTGCATCATCTGACTTTTTGCAACTGTTCAACAGCTGTATAGCTCCAGCAGCCGATATGGAGGATGCCAAAAAAGTTGCAACTCTGCTTCTGTGGAGACTGATATATCGTCCTACACCCGAAGTTTCGGGGGTGCGCCCTAACAGTTTGTCAAAAAGTGGTTGTAAAAGATGCCACCCACCGACCGTGACGCCGCAGAACGCAGGGAATCGATGTAGTTCGAGAGATTTCTTGAAGGTTTCCAGAACCTAGAGCCCTTATAATAAATTCGTGATTAGAGTACTTATTCTCCGAAGCCGGTTTTTATCACATAGCTCAGTGGTATTGCGGGAGGGAAATTTGGGTATTTTACTGACTGCAGGCGTAAGAGCACGGCTCTGTCTGTTCTTGTGTTTCCTCTTTGCCTTGGATAACAGGAGACTGAAAAGCCGAGGACTTAAATAGGACAGAAACCCAAGTCCATACGCTCGTAGAAACCTACAAAGGGGGAAATCCGGTAGGATCAGTAACAGAATTTAGTCGTTCATTTGGCAGTACAGAAAGGAGTACTAACGGACGAAGAAAGCTATGGTCTAAGTACTTCAATTTATGTTTTCGTACGAGTGTACCCATTATTGTTGTGAATATCTTGCAATTCAACAGAACATTTGCTATCCTGTTTATCCTGTTCCTTTTTTTTTTTATTTTTTTTTTTATTTTTTTTTTGTTGTTGTTGCCTAGGTAGCTAGCTACTCAATCGCCGCGGTAGCTCGTGATACTGATATTGATAGGCGGAGGCGTTCAAACTCAGCACACAGTGACTAACGATAGAGCACCCGATGATTATTGAACACTGGAGTAGGTAGCTGCATGCGCGCGGTCTTGAAGCCGTGAATGAGAGAAAGAATTAAGGGAAGCAAGCTTGGTACATGCTGAGTAGGTAACTAGCGCCTATATTGCATGGCAAAACAGGGGTCATCGCAATCTCACGGCGTTGAAATAGGGTTATCCAATAGATTTCTATCAAATTAAACCGCTGCCGATCCTTTGGTACCTCAAAGGCTCAACCTTCCATGGGCGATTGGAAGAAAATGTATATAATCATAGACATCGTGAAACTCGTGTTCTGGCAGATGTTTATAGCAACTCAGAGCTAAAGGCTTTACCGAAGCTAGTGTTAAAAGCACTAAGTAGCACGTACTGTCTATATGGTGATCACATGTACTCTGCATACAGTGCGATTCAGAATAGGTACGGGATTCAACCGCGACGGCGTCTGAACCAAAATCGGAATAGGGACGTATTATTTTTTATCTACTACAATGTAACTATGTACATGTGAGTACATGTACGTATGTATACTAAGAGAGTCATTTAGACCGATGATTTCTATAATTTACCAATTTTATAAAGTGACGAAAGGATGGTGCTGAGTGATTTATCATGATTCGACGCTGTGTGATTTTCCATGGTTAATTAGCCGCCCTAACGCTGTGTTGCTCTACGGCCCGTTTACTTCTGGTCAAATTCTTCGTTCGATCCTTTCCGTGATAATATGAAACTGGTTCCGAATTCCTCATCTATGGCCATAGAGCCTATAGCTGCTTAAGCACACAATTTCATGCAGAAAGACCCAGGGGATGTAAACGTTTTTTCGTAACAAAATGGGGAATATATAAATACATGTACACAAAAGAGAACTTCACCGTAGGTTTTGTTCAAGCCATAGGGTTTCCCTGAGATACTCTTGTACCTAGAAACGAATGAAATTATGATTGGGAAAAAAAAGAACTCTACCCCCATGCCAGACATCATACGTATACTACATGTACAGGACCATACAATCTATCTTTACTTGGGAGCCATATCGCGCCCTTATAATACATGTATCTACTAGAGTCTGACATAGTGATTGGTTGTGTAAGTACTTGTAGGTACTACAAAGTGAGGGGAGACCGTAGCACTACAACGAGATGAATATAAAGCAAGTATTTCTAGGGTGTGACTTAGGCTCGTACCTAACCTGGACCAGCTGTCCGTACTTGTTAATACATACAAGTACATGTAACTACATGTTTCCATGCTCCCTCTATGGCAGCCCGGAAATGTATTGTTACACAACACACGTGAAGGTTCGTATCAAAGACAAGGATGAGCACCTGCCAGTGCCAGCTTTGGCAACGCCAAAACGGCGAAGGAAACAGAAGGTGCTTTGTCCTCTGACCTCCGTTCAACCCCCCCTCTACTATCAGACTCAGGAACGTATTTCCATGTAAACAACGAAACCAGATCATGAAATTAAGATCAGTAAATTAAGATCAGTAAATTTCAGCTAAAGAGAGAGGGAAAAAAAAGAGAAAGAGAGAGAAAAAAAAAGAAAATCCTAGGTCATATGTAAGATGTAGATACACGTCTAGGACAGGCACATAAGACCCAGACTTTGGTCTCCATCAATCAGATTTTCAAATACCGATTCAACGGATTTTCCCCATCAGCAGACCACCTAGCCACTCATCTATCATAAACATTACTGCAGCTATCCATCTGCCCGGGTCTTTGACTTGTCATTTCTATAGATGCAGTTCCACCTCTAAAGCACCACGAACGTCATTGTTCACGGGATCAACGGTAAAAAAAAAAAAAAAAAAAAAAAAAAAAGGTTGAGTATGTACCTACTTCATATAGGTACATCATATATACAGAGAGAAACAAAAAGGGAACTCGATAGAGAGAAACAGTATAAGAGATTAGAAGGATCGCAACGTGTTTGAGCTTCAGCACATTTGGCAAGACCAAGATCCTGTGTCAAGACGCGATTAGTGAATGGGTAACAATGTCTAACTCGCACCTCGCAAGACGGCGGCCGAGAGCGTACTTCAAAGCCCATAGCAACCGCCATTCACATCGCAGGCAAAGCTCAACTTAAAATTCCATATCTCTGAAGTAGAATAGTGTGTGGTTGTCTCAACTCCGCAGCACTCACGCACACTCACTCCGATCCGCCCCACCCTTTCTCCCCACATTGTGGAGAAAAGGAGGATATCTCCCACATCTATTGCCCGCTAGTGCACCAACGCGCTTGCCTCATCTTCGTTTACTCTCCTGCCTACAAATCCTCCCAAATGCTCGACACTTCGCAACACAATCACGACCCAGTAAAGCTCAAAAGCAAGTATTACGACGCCATGACTTCCTCTTCTTCTTCCTCTTCTCACCACCAGCCATACAGTAATAACGATTTCTGTAAGTATTACTACATTGCTACCGTGTCGGCTTCTTTAACATTTCGCCGTGACACTGGTGCTGACGTTGCTTCCCCAAGATGGATTTGCTGCAACGTTCAGTGTGCCATCCCCCCCTCCCGCCCCGGTTGGACAGCCGCTGCTTGACACGCAAGAGAAGTCGGAATTTGACAACTGGATCGACGGATTCAGTACCAATACTTCTGTAGATCCTTCGCATATATACTCGGGGGAAATTCCTGGAGAATCTTCGTACTGGCCTGACATCCCCCCAAACAACTATCAGACATCGGACTTGTCTGCCCACGGGTATATGAGTAACAATATTGATGGGTACCTTGGGAGCAATTCCGTGTCTTCTGCGCCATCGATGACTCTATCACAGGTCGACATCAACCCGTTCAACAGCAACCATGATCTTCAACGACAGCACGAACACTCGCCATCGCAACTAAACTCCCACAACCTCCTTAACTTTGGCACCGACACAAATTTCGCGCCTACAGGCTATCATCCGCCCCCACCTGCTGTGCAACTCGATAAAGACATAGAAATACGCTCCAAAATTTACACCGCTTTTCCCAAAAACGACTCGGCAGTAACCACTGCGGTAAACTCTCCGGCCGAAGTTAAGTACGAGCGAAATGGAGAGGACACTGAAGAGGACGACGAAAATGCGCCTTATTATCGCGATGATGACAATAATAGCACATCACCTTCTATCATGAGTGCTGGTGGCACCACGAAAAGGCGCACGAATGGCATGGATGATTATATTTCGTCCAAGTCCCGTAAGGCGCGACCTCGAAAATCTGATGCAGCTGCAAGGGCAGCTAAGAAGAAGACTGCCGGTGCAAAAAGAGACAATTTGACAGAAGCGCAAAAGAGGGAAAATCACATTCACAGCGAGCAAAAACGAAGAAATCTTATTCGTCAAGGTTTTGAAGAGTTATGCTCGATGGTCCCGGAACTGAACACTGGAGGATATAGCAAAAGCGCTGTTCTTATACACGCCGCAAATTACCTGGAAGAACTTAAGAAAGGGAATGAGCGTCTGAGAAATTACTTGCATCATTTGCAAAAAATGGAAGGGAGAGCATATTGAATTCAATATAATTTTTTTCTTTTCTTTTCTCTTTTTTTTTTTCATTCAATATTTATCTTTTTGTAGCTGGGGAGTACATCTTGCGGTTGAATTTAGGAAGGGGTAGTAGAGGGTGGCAAAAATTCTTTATGGGAGGCCGGAGTTAATGGTTATGAATGATCTTTTCTTTTATTATGGGCTGGACATTGTATGGCGATATTTGTATCCACATCGCATGGGGGGGGGGGGGGTAGTGCAATCCTAACATTTTTGGGAGTTTTCTTTTTTTTTTGTATCCAATGTTTTTATCTTTTCCCCCAGTGTACCCCTGTTCTTCTTGTCCCTAGCATTTCATCATATGATTCCCATACAAGATACTTTTCTATTTCTCTCTCTCTCCCATTCTCCCCCTTTTTTTTTATGTCCGGCAGTCTGTTGCAATAATGTGTGTTATGATAAATACTTATGTATTTTGATGTTCTCAATTGAGTCAAGGTTAATGATACACATGTATTCACATGCACTCTGCGATCTGGGGAGTGCGGGATAAATACCAAGCTTCCCCCGCATGTTTCATAATCTACGCCATCCTGCTATGACCATCAACGTTTTTTAGATCATCCGGAGCTGAGCACGCCTACGCGGCTTGGACTGCGTGCCCAATGCACCCATGACGATCATTAACCGCCCTCAACGTCTTAAGATAGGTATCAAACCTCGATAACCATAGACATACACTACAGAAAGGGTGTAGATTCGCTAGGTAATAATACAATACTCCCATGCTGTACCTACATACATTAACTACATGTACTGTATGTGCCCGGGGTCACGTACCTACATGTATTAGTGTAAAAAAACACAGTATGTTTGTTTACTCTTCGCCTCCCATTTTTTTCTTCCTGCATAGTTCTTCAGCCCTATGCGCTGTAATAATGCCAATAGGGCGAGAATTTTGGTATATCCCTAAAATCCATATTTCTTCCGTGTAAAATGATAACTTCTGCATTATGGTCATGATCTATAGCTAAATTACAGGCAAGTAAGGGGTACGGCTAAAATATGAATATCTAGCGGTGTTTTACAGAACTAAAGGAGCATCGGTGATATCAACAAGCTTACCATACTCATAAGAATCAAGATTAGCTTTATAGTGGCCCGGCTCCAGCTGTGGACTAAAGGGCCGTTTTCTACTTTCGTAACTGTTCTTTATGGTGTCAACAGGGGGTGTCGCCATGAGTATGGTGGAGGCATACAAACATAGCTAAAAATGACCTTCCGTTCATTAAATGAGACCTTCTTCACGAACCCTCTGGATTGTTCTGCTGCTTTGGGAGAGGCGGATGGAGCTAGTGTCAGATTATCTGGGTCCCCAGGAATGACCTCCATAAGATGGTTTTCGGTGTTAAGACTGATGATATGACCCGAATATAATGGAATTGAGTTAAATACTGTGTTCCTAAGAGTTTGTAGATCCTCTTCGGTGGAAACTTTCGAGACTATAGGGTTGCAGAAATATGGATGTACTACACGCCTTTGTTTACCAAGGCAGCAGGTATAGGACAGAAGTCTGTGTCGGGGTAGCCTGTATTGTTTTTTGGCCAACAAGGGCGAGCCGGGTTCGATAATATCTTCCCAATCATTTTCGGGTGGGGGACTAATACTCGATTTTAGGTGGCCTTTGTTGGATCTAGTATCCATGCTGATATTTGTATTGTAGAATAGAGCCGCCAACTTGAGCTCTACAATTGGGATTCTTATGTAACGGTAGTTAGGTCATCTTAATTTGAAATCTTATTTTTCAGTATCTAGATGATTTTAATTAGAGCCCAGGCGTCACAGCTTCGTTGGCCTCAAATATAGAGCCTTCCTTATTAGGTGGTTAATATATGCAGTCTAAATACACCAGATCCCTCCAGTGGTCAAAATCGAATAGGTTCTCATATTGTATCGTGGGGTGGTCAACATACTACGAATACCGCTGGACTGAATAGGTAAGTGGTATTCTAGCCTAATCCGATTCGTTATTCCTGAGGTTCTACAGTACTGGTTATGAACTACAGTAGCCAGTGGTCAGCTAGAGTAAATAGTTTCCTAGATCTATTTATAACCCGAAATTGGTGTAGTATCGTGAATTCGATTTTAATGCTAATAGTGCTACTCTAGGGTGGACTGCTATAACAAAGCCGGGTAACACTGGCCGTTACAGCCGCGTAAACCAAGGTACACCTTGCCCAACACCACGTTTCCTTTGGAGGTCTTATTTGAACTCAAAGGGCTGAAGGCAAGGACCCAAATCCAACATAAGTTCGCGGACTCATTTTTCAACTATAATGCGCTCAGTAATTTTCACTGACATGTCTCTTCGGACAATTTTCGTCTTATCGCTTTCAACATTGGCAGCCGCTGCTGGAACCTGGACATTTGAGGATGGTAAAGCTACCGTTTCTGGTAAAGGTGTCACTGAAGGGTCACAGAGGTAAGAATTCTTTAGCCTTTTCTCTCTTTTTTCATTTAGGAAACCCCTTAGATATATCTCTTTTCCTAGAGCTCTTCAATTTCTCAAGTCTCGCAATTGTGCGCTTATTCCTGTTTACAATTGCAAAAAGCTGACAACTATAGCTTCTCCGCGACGAGACCAATCGCGGAACCGCTTGCTTTGGCACCCCGAGAAACCCTTAGACTTACGTTCTCACTGAAGGAAGGTAGCAAGGCAGCCCGTCCTCACCAGGCATTTCTTCTCGTCGCGGAGGAGTCTACTGGCCTCGAGACCTTCTACCCATTATCCATCAAAGGAGAATCAGGAAAAGCTAAAGTAGAATTGGTGCGAGCAACCCCCTCCCCCAAATGAGCTTCTTCCTTGCTGATTCCATCTCTCACCAAATAGACCCATAAAGATCTTCCTGCACACCTTCTCGCTTCGCCTAAGCTCTCGCTCTCGATTGCATTGGGCTCCTTCGGCTCTACCCCAGGCTCTATCGCACCTATCGGAAATGTTATACCTGCTCTTGATGCAGCAGCCCTTAGCCTTCTCGAAAAACAGAAATTGAAAGATCTCGGGGAGGGTGCCATTGTTTACAAAGCTAAGAAGGAGATCAGCCACATCTTCAGAGCGGATCCCCAGAACCCCCCCAAGATCATCACTTTGGTTTTCTTGGCAAGCGTTATCGTCTCACTTTTTGGGCTTTTTGCAGTTGTATGTTATCCACTAGTTTTGGGGAAAAGCTCGCGAAAACTAACATCCATCACTAGTGGTTCCCAATTCTTGGTGCAAACTTTTCGCACTTTCCAAAAGCTCTTGGAGCAGCACCAGTCTCTCATCCGTTGTTCTTCGGATCCTTGCTGGCGCTTGAAGGGATATTTTTTCTTTACTACACTAAGTGGAACCTCTTTCAGACGCTTGGGGCTTCGCTTATTGTCGCGCCAATTGCACTTTTTAGTGGGAGCAGAGCATTGAGGGAGGTCAGAGCTCGAAGGGAGAGGGGCCAACGTTAAAAAAAAAAAGGGGGGGGGGGTGGGATATGAATATACCGGACGAAAAAATTGAAGTATTTAGAAGAGGATACTCCGAATTTTCATTTTCACTGTAGACTCAAGCAGCTTATTATGTATTCTACCATTAAAGGGCAAAGGGAAGGGATGAATTTACTACAAAGAAAATATTGAGTAGGGTATGGAACTAGTGGAATAGTTTAAGTGCCACCTTTCCGCTTTCGTAACAATACCTATGTTGGGACATGAGTTTTCACTCGCGTAGAATGCCTAGCACTCCGGGTGGCCATCCGGTTAACCAACAATGTGCAGCAGTCGCCGGGTTTTCACGCCACAGAATGCTAATTCCTTAATAAGAACAGTTTCCCACCACCTCAACCCCCCCTCTTTCGCCTAACTTGAACGAGCGAGTGATTAATGGTGATGGGTTTCGAATCTACTCATCGCAAAAGCGCGCACTTATACAAATGATAAATTTCCCATGAGATATTGATACTAGAAGATAGATGCCAACTACGAGCCCCGGTACAGTGCGGGGCAAACGCGCTCAAATCTGGGCTATTCAAAAGCTCACTTTTTTTTTTAAATATTATTTCAGTGCCTAATATCCCCCATGATCCATTGCCTTTCTTCCCAAGCAGGCAAAGGTAAAGAGTATAACTACAACAATGGAAAGCAGCAGAAACATAATGATACTAGTACAAAATGGGATAACAATCTCCATGAATTCCATTTCGTTTTTACACCACAGCCATCTCCTACCAGCTAAGGGAGAAACGGAAAACACACACATGATAATAAGAACGGAGAGGGGGGGGGGGGGGGTGGGGGTTGAACCTAGTTAATCCCTTTTTCAAAGAAAATGACTAAATAGAAGGATAGAGCGTGAAGATATTCCGAATAAAAGTAACGTATATGTTACTCAGAAGTACGAAGGATTACGTTTGTATTGGACTATTTTACTGATACCTAATGGGGGTGGGTTGCTAAGCCCCAGTCCAAAGGTCAACAAAAACCCAACCTCCGTGAAGCATCAACCTCAATGCCACCAAAAGTGTTTGAACTCACCTGACTACTGGCTGCAACCGGCTGTTCACCCTGTTGCTGGAAATATTTTGTGTAAGGGTTCTCTCCCCTTACGATAGCAGCCTCGTCAATCTCAACACCCGGATGGCCGTTCTCCATCATTAGGCGCCTATCAGTTGTGGACTCTTTGCCATCTTCAGCTAGCTTGGCTTTGTTTACGGATTGCACGGAAAATGGTCTATTCAATAACTAGAGGTTAGCTAAAAGCCTTCGGTTTTACGGGGGATTGGAGCGGTGGAACTGGTAGGCATACTAATAAAAGTATCGCGGGGTAAATAGGTAAGTTCAGGGAGGGTTTAGAAAACGAAAACAAGAAAATAGAGGGAGGGGAGGGTTAGGAGTCGTAGGGTTAGATAGGTTACAAGCCTAAAGGTGGGTGGGGGTCGGCTAAAATATTTGGCCTTTGCTGATTTACTTTGACGTGTTTAAAGGGGCCGTCGCAACGGGCTGTAAAGACAAAACCTGGAATGTGAGGGGCGGGGAGGGGAAGATACCGCAGTGGAATGAATATTAAGGGGATGATAGAGAAATCAGTACTTGCCCATTGACCTCACGATCTAACAATAGATACTCCTTCGCAGCGTCCTTTCCACCACGCTCAAGAAGATAAACCATATAGAAATGAGTCAGATCGCGAATAGTCATTGGCGGAAGATGGCTCTTCTTGCGAATGTCATCAACAACCTGCCTGATCCTAGCGGCATTCTCTGCCTCCATTTCGGCACTGGTTGGCTGTTCCATCTCGAACTGCAGGTAATTGATCCAGAAGTACCGGCTATCAAGGTACCAGTGGTGGTTCTTCTGGTACACTTGACGAGCTTCCTCAACATTGCCCTTGACCTTCCATAAAAGACGAGCCCACTCGGCGGTAAGAGCACCCTTGGCATAAATATCACACTTATCACTCTCGATCTGGGCCCTGTAGATAGCAATCGCGGCATCTAGGCCGCCTTGTCTACGTTCGAGATTGGCCCACGAGATGATTGTCTCAATATGGCCGGGAACTAACACCAATGTCAATGGATGGTCATAGAACACATATGCATAACTTACGTTGTTCGAGAACAGCTTCGTGGATAGCCCTGGCCATGTCAACTCTTCCCTGAGACTCTTCGAAGTGGGCGTACTGAAGGCGAATGCCAGTTCGTCTACGAGTGTTAGCACATGGGCGGTGCCTATAAGAGGAATGGGTATACTTACGTGATAGGAACAAATGTCATGCTAGCCCTTTGGTAGATGTTCCTAACCTCCTCCTCCTTTCCTTCTTGGGCAGACATCCACCTGGCATATCGGTACCAAAATTCGTCATAAAAGGCGCAGGTCACCAGACAGCGCTCATATAAGAACTGGATTCTGGTAAAATCTCCCTCAACTTCTTCAAAGTCCAAGTATTTTCGCCAGTTGACTAACTGAGGTTCGTCCAGCTCATTGACATGGAAATATGGGCGCTTAATTTCTGATTCGTATGTCCACCTTTTAGTTGTCTCTGTTTGGGTTCTTGAGAAAATTTCCAGATGGAAATTGTCAATTCTAACCCTAATCTCCCTTTCTATTTCCAACTCTCCCCTCTCAATCTTCATCTGCTGTTGCCCAGCCTGGACAGCTGCTGGAGGTTCTGCAATGACTTCCTGTCTAAACTGAGCTAAAGTATCCGAGGGAAGAAGCTCCTCCAAGGGACGGCCCTGTGCAAGTTGCCTGAAACGCTCAAAGTAACGGGCATATTGATGCATGGGAATGTGAATAACACGATCGAGAATAGCAACGATTTTGTCTTCGCACTCAAGGCGCTCTTCAAATTCGATATATTTATCCCAGAAGGGATGGGCCAAAAAGTCCAAACCAACGCTATTTGCACCACGTTCAAAAAGTCTGCAATAAAGACGTTAGCTATGTATTGGTGGAGCCAAGGGGAGGAGGTAGCGAAGGAAGAAGGACAGGATGAGCAAATACGGCAAATATCAGTAGTTCTTTGATGTCCATCTCTTCGTTCTAACCACCGAGACGCAAAATGCAAACATGAAGGAAGAAACGCGATTGTCTGGGAATTTATGTGTGAGATCTCAAGTCAAGAGAAGGTGGCTAGTTTTGCAACAGCTCACCGATAGGCCCTCAATATGTGCATGCGGCTCGAATCGGCCGGCATCTGAGGTTAAGGCAGGAGGGGCGAGGGAAAGGATAAATGAAATGGAAACAGCAAATCCTAATCATGCTCTTTGCGGAACATAACAATCCCAACTTACTCTCTGATGACATCCGGATCGTGGCTCGTTTCAACCTTAAAGCCGCAGTAATTTGTCCAAAGGTCGACTGAGTTGGTAATGCTAGCGACACCTCTTTCATAGACCTGGGGTTATAAAAATCAGCGACTCTTGATCAACAGTATACTACTGATGTAGGTACGTACCATCTCAGCAGCCTCGGTCCCTGCAATGGTAAACTCCAAATCCGCATACTTTTTCCAGTACCCAAAAAGCAGTGGGAACCTCGCTAGAAATCGATCGAATACGCTTCTCGTTGCGGAAATCGCCTGAGGCGAACTGTTTCTGTTCAGACCACCTTCAAGATGCTCAGCCGCGCGCACAAGTTTTTCCCAAGCATCAAAATCGTCGGGATCCTCCATGGCGGCGCGGTTTGCCTTCTCATACTCGGCAAATTCAGGCTTCATATCGTCGGCACCGGTCGTAGAAGCCATGTAATCAGACATCTTATCTTAGCGATGATGTATTTCGTATTGTTGAAGATCACTCTGGGATGATGAGACTCAGCGCGCCTGGGAAGCGATAGGCAACTAAGTTCGCTGAGGATATCCGTATGTCTTGAAGAATTCGTGGAAGGATAGTGGTTGAAAGAGTACTTTGGTCCAACAAGGGTGGCGATTACTGACGACAGACGAAGGTAGAGATGTTGTTGTGTTCTCGATGATTCTCTAAAGAGATGCGCAGCGACGGGCGAGGGTTAGTTGACGCGAAAAGAAGGGGCTGGCCTATCCAGTGGTCGAAGTAATTTTGAAGCGCGCTGGATATAGGGCTCAGGGTCTAAGTTGAGCTGGTTGGTTCTGTTACACCCTAATCTCTTGGCACTCTCTTAAGAGCGATCAGTTCCCTTCACCCCGCAATACTTAGCTACTTGAATACTTGCATGGATTGATACTAGTATCTATAAGGATGATTACTATGGTACTATATGTTTATATTAGGTTCCTCTGCCCCCCGGTTCGAGGTAAAACTGGAGTCCATCGTAAATGTGCGGGATAAGTTGGTATGCCTTATGTCTGATAACCACCATTATCTATTAGTTTTTGTTAGCAACAAAGAATTATCTTCTAGTCAAGATTACACCTTAGGAGGGAAGTGTTGGTGGATCAGTGGTCCTTGTTTCACACTACATGTATTTCACATACACCCCCGAGACCCAGAGGCCAAGCAGGGACGGATACATATAGCTACATGGAGGAGGAGGTACACCACTGACGCAGGTACACACATTGAGTATATTACACATATTAAGCAAGTACATATGTACATACATGTACCTACGTGTGTACTCACAAGTGGTCACTCGCCCGGATTGAAAGTGCTTACTACGGAGTGAATACATGTACATACAAGTATCCATACAAAGATGCGCCAAATCGCTGTCAGTGCAGGATTGGTTCCGCGCATAGAGACCAAAACACTATATGGTGTACATGTAGGTACATCATGTAGGTACATACAGTAGAGCACATATAGAGTACGGTACAATATTCTTTTTAAATGGTTTGAAGCATACAAGTACTTGCGACAATACTTAATTTCACCCCAGGTACATGTACTTACCTATAATACGTTAGGTCTAATGCCTGTTAGGGTGCAATGTCCTCCCCGACATCATGTAGTGCCAAGAGGTTTAAGAATCTGATTAGATTTGTCTGATTAGATTACAATCTGTTGTAATAAAACTGTGTCCTAACATGATTTAGGACTGCAACCGACAATAGCATTTAAGTTATTACAGTGCAAACCATATTCTACCCTCTTCAGATAGATACAGAGATTCGAGCTTATTCCCCCAAAGAGTTAATTACTTAAGTAGTTGACATCTCACTTTTGAACATTGACAAACACTAATAGTAACGAAAACTATTACCCTTACCCGGCAGCTATTGGTAGCTCTATTGCTGCTCTCCCGCCACGTCGACCATAAGAAAAAGTTTAAACACCCTCATACACATACATACGATATTTGCTGCAGCATCCGCAAATCACACATATACACAATGATGGATTACAAAGTACCCCCGACACCTTTAAGTCCAGCTGAACAGGCCCGGATACGCCGTGAGCGTCGCCAGGCGAAAGTCAAATCTAGTGCTGGCGCACGATTGAACCGTATCACATCAACGCAAGGACAAGCATTTCGCCAGGAAGGTAATCGCAAACAAAATGTGCCTATGTTGCTATAGTCTTTTCCTTTTGTTAACGTCTCCGGCGTAGATGAAACCCCCGCACCAGAACCGGCGCCAGCTCGGGATGACCCTACTCCAGACCCCCCGGAGATTGACATCTCCGCCCACCATTACGAACCCAAAGCCCGCCAACAGGATCGCCTTCAAACCGAGACTATTTTCGCAAATATGATTAATTCGCCGATGCCAAATCGTGGCTCTGACCAACCCTCTGATGCAGACCTGCGGCAGATGCTTATGAGCATGAATCGGGGCCCATCACCAGGCATGGGTATGGGAAGCTCTGGAGAAGAGGATCCAATGATGGCGATGCTGCAACAAATGATGGCTGGCGGTGGTGGTATGCCAGGTATGGGTAGCCCGGGGATGCAAATACCTCCAGGTATGGAAGGTATGATGGGTGCCATGGGAATGCCCCCACAACAACAGAAAAATGATTGGGGAAGTTGGTGGAGAATTTTGCATTCGTTGTGCGCTCTCCTTCTAGGGTTGTGGGCCGTAAAGGCTACAGGTTGGAGTTTTTCGGGAAGCGCGTTACAACGAGCAGAATCAGCGAATTTTGACATGGACGAGAAGCCGGTAATGACGACGACCGTTCATTCACACACGTTTTGAGCATAAAATACTGATTGGATTTATAGAAGCTATTTTGGTATTTCACAACAATGGAACTTGTTCTTCAATCTTCTAGGTTCTTCTTAGAGAAGGTATGGATTGCTCTGCTTAAACAGACCTCGTGCGTTTCCTAACCCTGGTTCTCCACATTAGGGCCGTCCTCCTCCAGGTTCATTGCTTAGCACAATTGGTGGATTCTTACCACCTCCACTCGGAACATATATGACGACTATAGCCCGCTACAGTGTTATTTGGACAAATATCATTGCTGACGCCGGCGTCCTTCTTTTCTGTCTTGGAATCTTCTCGTGGTGGAATACCTAACTTTATTTTCTCTTTCACTTTCTTTGCAGCGGCGCCCTGCCTAACAAAATGGATGACTGTTGAACGGAGGTTGATGAAATGAGTAATACTAGTAAAATATCTATGCGGATTTAGAGATCATGACATCAGCGGTGATTTCCCTGCACCCGTTCGTTTTGCCTCCCTCTGCGCTGCTATTCTGGATTCCCTATTCTTCTCTCTTTGTACATCACGCTTCTTCAACTGTTCATACTCTCGAAGGACCGCAGCGTCTTCTTCAGATGTCGGGACTGGGGTAGCCTTTGTGAGTTCCAGTAGGGTAGTGCAGATGTCGGTTTTATCTTTGTGCTGTAAATCAAGAACCTCCTTTCGGTCGCCATCTGTATACGTAAGGATGCGCTTTGGCTTTGTGTCATTTCTCTGAGGGTTGATGCATACCGAATTCAATTGTGAGCGTTGATGGGGCAATCGGGTCCTTGGACCGGTGAACATCCATTTGGACACCTGGGTTGTGGTATTTTAAAGCTGGCAAATAGTTTTGCCAAAACTTTCTAATAATTACTATTAGATGCCGTCCTTCGGAAGCGAAGATCTTTGGGGAAGAGGATGCACCGTGGTCCCATGGCTCCGTTCGCATTTTTAAACGGGAAATCCAAAGTTAGCTTTTTAACACCAGGGGCCATGATGGCAGCGCCCTTTCCGCAACGAATTGTGGCAAGTCTCTGATTCCATAAGTTAGCAAATGTAAAATTCTCTATCTGTTGCAACAAGTACAGAAAATTACCCCTCGGAGATACTGCATACGAATCGCGATGGCTACCATTGCGGGAAAGGGAAAGCTGAAATTCGGAGTGTTGAATTCTTGTGGAAAGGAGCGCAATGGAAGCTAGAGTGATGAAATGGGGGTATAACGAGGCGGCGAAGGTAACAGAAATACCTATTGATGGGTGGTACAGTATGTACAATCTTGCTATTAGGATGTCTATAAGAATTGTGACGGACCATTAGTGGGGATGTTTTTGAGCCTCGTTGAGGGAAAGCCACATGACTCCAGCCACCACTATTGGTGGTAGGTTACTTTCAGTATCGGTGCTCCTCACGTCACGCGTTAAAACAATCACGTCCTCCCAAGTTTCTTAAAGATTCCTTTGTCGTTGCCTCGACGCGTCTCCCCGGTTAGTACCTGCAGCATGGTGAGTTTCTTTTCATCCCCTACCTATTTTATTTTATCACTAGTTTAATCACTGTAATTACTAGGCGACTGCACGAAATAAACCACAGACGAGCTCAAAGTCACAGCAAAATGCTAGAAGAATACATAAACAACCGCCTGCAAAGTCAGCGGTAGCTCCATTCTCTTACCAACATGCGGACCCAATAAGCGGTGAAAGCTCAAAAGCGGCGCAGAAACGGGCCCGAAAGGTGGTAGGGAAATCTGGTCAAGGCCCCGAAGAGCCTGTAATGAAGACGGGAAGCAAACGGAAAGCTGGTGGAGCTATTGAGGGGGAGAATGATGGTATGCTTCTTTTATCTGCTGCCTGTTTAAAATCTAATGTCTTACCTCTGTAGGCCTCGAACGCAATGTGAAAATGCCTATGTTAACGCCAAGGGTACGCAATATTCCCCAGGAAGTTGTGGAAAGTAAATGGGGGCCATTATCGGAGAAAGCGAAAGATGAATTTCTGGAAGTTATGAAGGCGGTTGAAAGGCCTGTTCTTATGACTTTTGGCAATGAGAAAAAGAGGACCGAGGCACAAAAGGTTCTAGATGGAGCAGTGAGGAAGTATGAGATATATACTAAAAGATTGAATATGTTTGAGTGTGGTTTATCTGACCGACCGATCATCACAGATTAAAATCGGCTCTATCTAAAATACCGGTGCCGCCTATGGGGAAAGATGTTACTTTTAATTATGAAAAGTTACTTGCTAAGAACGTGAGTTACCACGCTCTGGGCTTGTTTTGCTTCACTTGCTCTCACTCGGACAGTACTGAACCCCTTCAAGCGAGATCTAGAAGCAATATTAGAGCCCGAGCTCCGTCAGATTGCCGACCTTGAGGCAGAAATTGCGCGAGAGCAAAAACTCATGGATGAAGATGAGGCTTCTTATAGAGATCTGAAGAACAACGCTGCAACCCAAGAAAAAATCAGGAAGGAAAAAGCCCGATCGGTAAGCGACATCTACTCGATTTTCCAACCACTCCGATCATTTCCAATGCTAATATTAATGACTCATGATTTAGATGCATACACTCTTACGGAAGGTAGCCGAAACTGACGTAGGCGTAAAGGACGGAATCAATGATATCAACCTCTCATCCTCCAAGATTCCCGCTGCTGCATCCTCATACGATGTCACTTCAGACCGGCAGATCCTCCCGCTTACAAAACAGCTGCAACAACATCTTTCTAGCATGCAAGGCAACAGTGGGCCTTTAGAGGAAATCAATGAATGGATTCTTAGAAGTAAGGCGGCAGTTGATGAAGTTCTTTTCCAACGTGCAGGGGGGAAGGTCTATGATAAAATAATAGGATTGTAACGATAATTTTGCGGGGGCGTTTCGGAGTTCTACGGGTGAGTGGATGGCGGGGGCCCTCGGGCCGGAGCCGAGGCTGTAGCGGCTAATAGTTTAAAGAACAAGCGCGAATAAAATTGTGCGGTTTCGGTTTTTTGACTGTCAATTAATGCTGTAGTGACTTGCCCTATCAATTTGTAGCTATATGATGAACAAATACGCGAAGCAATCAATCCCCACGCAGAAAAAAAACCTTAACATAACCTAGCCAAGATAGAAACATCCTCCCCCACGTCATAAGGCCGCATGATTGACAAACCATAACCTCTAGAAAACCACCGTTGCTGCAGTGCTGTCGAACAAGAAAAAGGAAACATCTCCAAAGTCTCAAAAAAGCCGCACTTGTCGATCCAATGAAGTTCGCCAGGGTCCAGCTGCAGAAAGGGCCATGCGACGACGATTCACCGGTAGACTTGGGGGAATTAGGAATAGGCTGATAGAGCTCTCTTTTTTTTTCTGCGCCGTCGATGAGTGCAGGTACATCATCGGCTGCATCACATAATACATTTTCCTCGCTACTTTAGTCAATTGCACGCTCCGTACCGTAGAGGACCTAGTGGTACTTTCTTCATTCAGACAAAGCTGGCTGTAGACTCCCCCTCCACTGGCGAACAGCTTCGTATCAAGTTCTTCTCTTTCTCCTTCTTCCATTTTGTTTGTTTGTTTTTGCTTTACTTCTTCTTCTGTATTCAGCTCTCTGAATTCACGCTGTTAGAAGCCACTTGGTGACCCGTTTCCCTGGTCAGGCCAAAGGACCGTTCTTGGCCCTCTACTCGTCGGTACTTTCCAGCCTGTTGTCCACTGAAAGACCTACTGCACCTTTGGTTTTTTTTTTTTGGTCGTGCGACACCTTTTACAGCCAGCCCAGAGCCTCCACCACCACCGACAGCACGCGTACATACAACCACGCTGTCGGTTTCCACAATTATCTGCGTGGCAAGAACGAAAGGAGTTTGAAAAAAAAAAAAAAAAATAATAAAAAAAAAAAATAAAGAAAAGAGGAGGGTGGAAAGAAAAAAAAAAATTTTTAAAATTACACGATAGACACTCGACGTTCAGTGATTGCAGCAGCAACAATCACCGCATCATCCTGTTTAGTGTGACCCGTCCCTCTAGGACAGGACGCTCAGTTGAATGCGGCGAGACAGAACATTCAATATCGATTGAAACTAATTCTCCTCAACCAATCCTTTCTTCCCATATGACTGAAGCTCAACATCCCACCAGTAGTAATGGAGCTGCAGTGATAACTCCCCATTCATCCACAGCTGAGAAAAACTCTCTGGCTGGTGGTGGGTTTGGAGGAGTATCAGGCACTGTTACTGTTACTGCGGGCTCCGGGGGTCCTGCGCACTCAGGTTCCCAGTCACCAACAACCTCAACTCCAGGGCAGAGTTCCTCGGGACGTAGTCCCAAAAAACGTCGCAAGGTCAATCATGGTATGGATATTTGGACTCTGCTCTGAATAGCCCTACTCCAAAGACACTCTAGGACATGTAGACTGATCTTATGGTCGCGTGATAGCTTGTGTGTATTGCCGAAGATCACACATGACATGCGATGATGGTACGTCAGAAAGGAAAGCGCATTTCGCCTACCCAATTTCCTATTTTTCTCCCTAAATCGGCGGCCTGGTGAACTTATACATGTGCAATTGCTGATGTGGTACATGCGATTAATCTATTGTCAGACCGGCCATGTATGCGCTGCGTGAAAAGGAATATAGGTCATCTCTGTCACGACGAGCCTCGCGAACCTAAGAAACCAAAGACCGAAGCTGCCAACACTTTGGATAACGATCAGGAGGACTCGCACACGTCCCCTCCCAGGGTATTGCTAGCGCCTCCGGTCGACGGCATGCCAAAATCCCTTGACAAGCAGAAAGAAGCGAGAATAGGATCTTCCAATGCTTCGCTCCCGCCTCCCCCCATACCACCTTCAAGGAGTAATGCAGGGGCCTCTATTGTTGCACCATCACCGGTTTCTGTGACACCCAGATCCAATCTGAATGGAAATTCTCAAGCCTGTATGTAGAGTCCCTGATATATAAATACGTGGTTGCAGCCCCAAGCCGAAACTCTCTTTTGACTGACACGAGTTGGCAGTTTTGGGCTTCACCGACTGGGACCACCCTCCTCCTCAACAGCAGTCGAGCTATACAAACCCATATCATCAGCAGTGGATGTTTTCAACACCGGAGGTTTCCAGTGAATTCAATTTGCTGAGTGATTTTCTCGGTAACCTCTACTCCGAGGACATCTTTAACGACCAAAGTCCAACCTTGTTTTCAGAACCATCCCAAAGCAATCAGCACAATTCGAGGGAGCCTGATGCAAGTAACGGTGGCACCACTTTCCAATCTCAACGGCTTCAACCGCCTTCATCCAACACTATGACGACTGTTCCACGTTCTGCAAGCCAGAAGCCTTCAACGGAGAGAGCTCGAGAAAACTACTACCTCACTGCTGCAGATCCATCTCAGAACAATCCGGAAGAGCGCATGAAACAAGTTCTCAAAGCAAAACTGGAGGCTGGCCTGCTCAAACCATTCAACTACGTCAAGGGATACGCAAGGTTATCACAATATATGGATAGAGAAATGTTGCCAACCTCTCGAAAGCGTATTTTGGCTCAATTAAACCAATTCAGGCCAAAGTTTCGTGAAAGGACCCACCAGCTTACAGATCTGGACTTGGTTCACGTGGAGGAGTGGTTTGAAAAGTCATTACTCGAGTATGATCGAGTTTTTGCGTCAATGGCTGTTCCGGCATGCCTCTGGCGGAGAACCGGAGAAATTTTTAGGGGAAACAAAGAATTTGCGGAATTGATCAATGTTCCGATTGAACAAATGCGAGATGTATACTCCCATGATTAATTTCTTTTTATTTTGTTCCGATCTGCCGGGTTTAAGATCCGAGACATTTTTATCCTGATGGTAGCTAATTCGATATGTTTCTTGAAAATAGGGAAAATTGGCAATTTATGAGCTTGTTGTAGAAGACTCTGCAGTTAGCTATTGGGAAAAGTTCGGCAAAATTGCCTTCGACACGAGCCAAAAGGCGATGTTGACAAGCTGTCACCTACGAAATCCCGATCCCAATGCGGAGCAGAAGCTTATTCACTGCTGCTTTTCATTCACCATCCGAAGAGATATGTATGATATGTTAGTTTACACCCTGCTTTCTAGAGGAAAGACCGAAGTTTGCATTTGGCTGACTATGTGATAGACCAGCCTTGATAATAGGGAATTTCATGCCGATCAACCCCAAAAAGTTATGAGCAACGGATCAACTGACCGACGGACTAACTGATCGCCCTCGAAAAGTCTATTTTTTTCCTTTCTCTAATTTATAATTTTCTATGTCGTTTTCCATCCAAATCAAAAGCCTTCTGCTGATACCCCATGGTTCGATTTTTGGGCGACTTGGGGGGGGGGGGGACTGCTGATGTCTGTCAGCTTGCTCCTGTACATGTACGTCAACAACGAGATACTAGGCTGAGGATAAGGGGCGTATCACAAGGCTACAAAGTGTATTTGCATATTTCTCACGGCGTTGAGTGCAGACTAGTTTGGAGTTGAATACTTGCTTTTTCTTCTATGTTTTGTTTATGGGCTATATTTTTCTTGTTCTTTTTCTTGCTTTTTTTTAAAGACGGTAGTCGCAAGACTGGTGGTATAGGGTGGTGGTAACGTGGGTGGGGTAGTGGGGAATTAAACAGACAGGGGGAGGAAGGAGAGAACTGTGTACTGTTTATGACCTTATTCGAGTAAAAAAGGAGGTCAATCTTACGAGTGAGTAGGTTCTCATTCCCCTATTCGTGCTCTGTGCAGCCACATAAGGGTTGAAGTTGCAGGCAGCCGAAGACCCGTGCTTCGTCCCGCCCTTTTTAATGCGAGTGCCCGTGTATGAGGCTGGCCATATACCGGCACTTCAAAGTCAAAGCTGTCAACCAGCCGCCACCGTTCTTTACACGCCTCGCTCCGTAGTCGATCCTGCGCCAGTAATAGGCCCACCAGACGAGGTAAAGGGTGTGCTGGGGAGTCTCTTTCTTAAGGTAGCACCCAAAGGTCTCTCAAAAGTTACACTGTTTTTAGCTCCTAGACTCAGACCGGTCTCCGGTTCTAAGAAAGAGTTTCCACCAAATAGAATGAGCAATGCCTCCCCTCGACGGCCCAAATGCCACAGCCATTGCCACACTGCAGAAGAGGATCATGTCGCTGTCCGGTCAAACACCTGTGTTTTGTGTTTCGCTTGTAATCTCCGCTCCGAGAAGTGTGTATACTGATTCTTTCTATAGCTTCTTCTGTTGAGATATACCGTGACTTATCATCTAACTTGAATGAAGCATCACTGGATGTTCGAATCGAGGCGGCTATGAAACTTGCTGAGAAATGTGCATCTGCTCGTGAGAACATAAAACTGGACGACGAATTTGAGGAGTTGGACATTCAAGCGACTAGATTGTGGAATTTATCAACCACACTTACTAGAGATAAAGGAGATGGAAATGGTTCCCCTCCATCAAAGGGCAAGAGCGTTCTATATGGTATGTTCTTATTCTCTAGTAATGGGTCAACGGAGACTGATCTTGTCAGTCCGCCTCTTGGCTTTCTTCATGCTGGATTGCTCACACCCATCCACCACTCGCCGGAAGCTTCCAAACACCATTCGACTGTTTAGGGTGGCTATCAAAGCGGGAAAAACATGTCTAGGTTAGTTGATTTTATCCTCGAATCAGGGCTTTTGGAAACTTAATTATATGGCAAACCAGATCAACAGGACGTCAAATGGGCATGGAAAACTATGGAAAAGGCTGCAAAGTACCAGGAAGATCTCACTAAAGCGTGCGATTCTTCTGAATTCAAACCGGAAGATCAGCAGACACGTAGTAGATTGTCTTGCGACTATTTCACCCTCCGGACGGTGTTGGCATGGAGGCAGTCCAACCTCTCAATGGCAGATTACATGTACAGTAAGGCAAAAGAACAACAGCAGTCTCTCCTTGATCCGCGGATGTCCGAGAACCTGATTGATGCATTATATGAGATTGGAAATGAGCTACTACAACAGGGTGTTTCTGACGCAGCTACAAAGTGGTTACAGAGATCATTTGATGTGATTAGTGAAATGGACCCCATATCTCTTTCGGAGAGTGGTGCAGAGCTTCGTTTGGCTGTCATGCATAGTCTTGGTAGGTTGATCCCGCGGTGTTCATAGATCATAGGGGGGTCGGCTTTCTAACGCAAAAAAGCCAGGGCATATCTTACGCATGCCACAGATGGCAGTTTAGATAAAGCTCGGAGCATTATTGATATGATGAGTGAAGACTGGCCAACCCGCCTTAGTGTTTACTTACTGAGATTAGACTTGGTCGTTGCCGAAAGCCCAGATAACATGCAAAACTACAGTGAGGTCCTTTCCAGGATGCTGTCTGTTGTCCAACTCACAGAGAATTCTTTCAAAATAATTATGGGAAGGATTCATGTGCTTGTTTCAAAGAAAGACATTCGACTCGCATGCAAATGCCTAGATGAGCTTCTTATTAAACGTATTCTTGTTCTAGAGCGAGATGATTGGATAGAAAGGACATTTGTTACACGTCTTTGGGTTACTATACAGGATCGGGCTGTGGATGATGATGACATCCTGCCTTCGCTACGAAATATCTTGGATTCAATGATGAAAAAGCTCACCAAGACATTTAGTCCAAAAGCTACACATGCTGCACAGGTTTTGCTATGGAAAATCACAGAAGCATTCTTTTCACAGGGAAAGTACCAAATTGCTGGCTCTTGGTGTAGAATAGCACAACACTCAATCTTTGACAAGTCTGGGGGGCTAAATCTGGCTAAAATATCCCGGTGAGCCCGTTTTCGGCCATGTACTAGCACTCATAGTCGTATTAACCCCGTTAGGAAAACAATCCTATGCGCTCTTGAAAGTAAAGATTTTGGGATGGCTATGGAAGCGTTTCGAGCGATGCCTGAAGCAGCGGCCAATGAACCATTTACTAGTTTTCTAATGTTTAAGGTGGCAGTAAGAACCTCGGATAAAGACCTAGGTATGTATAAGTTGGGGAATTTCGGGCTTGGTATCTTCTGACTGTGGCAGCTGTAAAATGTCTTCAGCATCTGGGCGAAAGCGTTGATCCAGACAGACGTCTTCTTTATGGCTGTGCTTTAGATGCACAGGAGGCAGGAAACCGGGAACTGGCTCTGGTAGCACTTAAGCTAGTGCTCGACCAACTTGGGCTTGTGGCACCCAGCATAGGCCATATACCCACGATATTGCGGTGCGCCATTCGATTGACAATGGCAGAAATCGAAGGCTCTAGAGAGGCTGAGGCAACAATCGAATCACTATGCCTGCTTTTAGAGAAAGGTAGATTATCGTAACTTCCGTACGTATGAGCCGTACTTACATTCATGGAAGCCGCAGAACAGGCAAGACGATCAAGACAAAAATCCCGGGCTTCTGATAAAAATGTAGAAATTGTTTTTACTATCAAGGAACTAGATTGGTTCTCTCGAAACGCTTATAATATCGGTCTTCGGGGTATCGCGGAGTGGTCACCATCTAGGAGCCTCAGGGTAATTTTAGTTTGCATCCGCTTCTTGGAACTATATCCGGAGGACATCGACGAATCTACAATAGCCGAAGTCTCTTATAGAAAATTGCTATGCGATTATCTTTGTGCTTGTATTAACATTGAGCTCGCCCGTACTGAGGATAATATCGAGGCTCAACTACAACATTATCTGGTTTCCCGGCGGCACATACAAAGTTTCCGTAGCAAGAAGGAGTCTGTCCAGCGTAAAATAGAAGAGGAGACTAAAGATCTGAGCCAGAAATTCGGAGTTCTTTTGGCCTACGACTTTGAAGCTGTAGCTAGGATGAAAGATTGGGATAATCTCCGGAATATCGTGGAAGAGGCAGCATTATGTACTGACAAAGGGATATCCATTTTTGAAAAAACCACGGATATTTTGATCAGCTGCGAGGCCCCTAGCAGGGTCAAGCTAATAATAATGCAGGTTATATTGAACTATACAGTTCCGTCTCCGATGGCAGATATCATAAAACTCTCAAGATGGATTAGGACATTGGTGCAGCTATCAATTGCCAAGGACCCAAAGGTCACGGAAGCTTTACTTGTTGAAGTTATCGATGTGGCTAAAAATAGGAGTGACGGGCAAAAGTATCCAAACGATGAGATCCAGTGGCTTACAGGTTTGCATATCTCCGACACCTCTAGATAAACGCGTACTGATGCTACGTGGGGCAGCAACCACCTGGAATAGGTCTGTTGACTTTCATTGGTATGAATATCTGTGGCGACTTTATGTTTATGCGGATATCAGACATTGAGGGCTTACATAGCAATAGTGCAACTGATATATCTAGTGCAAGGAGGTTTTCCGATCTCGCTCTGTCCTTGGCAGGTCTAGTGGATGACATGGGAGCAACTTCGAAGTACCTTCAAGCAAAACTTTTAGATTTTAACTGGTCCTAGTGAATATTGTGTGCGCAAGGGATTGGATGGCGCTGAGTTTGTATGTACAAAAGCTCATATATACCCTCATAGCTACTTGAAAAGTCAGGTAGTAAATTTAAGCCTTCGGTTCATTCTAGTCTTCTAGTCGTATTTGAGCGAATTCTCTAAGTATTTCCTACTAACTAAAAAGACGCTCTGGAAATCATTGACCTCAAACTATGATTAATAATCACACAGTGCTCTTCTCAGGTTGGTAAACTCTCTCCCCCATCGACCCGTCGCGATCGAGCTACATAGACTTAGCACATTGATTTAAGCATTATGACAACTAATTCCAGATTGGGAGGGGGAGGGGGGGGGGTATTGAAACAAATCATGCAACTACATATCGGTAAGACCGCTGCAAGTAGGCATACGGCGCACCTAGACGTACGTGGTAAGAGAAACTAAGCTCCTTTCATCTATGCAACAAAGGACTGGATTGTAGTCTAGCTACAGAGTTACCGGGCCTAGCTCGAAATTAAAGATAGCTCCCTCCCCCCACCAGCATAAATATAGATCTCGCTGAGCGAGGGTGGCAATTGGTTCTCCGGGATTTTGGGGATTCATGGTGACTGTGGTAGTGTAACTGGCGTATGCAACGTGTAGCTAGGCTGTGGCACAGGTGCAGGCTCGAGGATACAAGCAAAATTGGTGGGTGTGGAGAATTCCTGAAACACGAAATTACTAGATATTTGAGTAGTTGTTATTTCTTGCTGTTTTGGGAATATTTTTGAGAGTTTAAAACTGGGACTAAGATGTAGGGAAAAGATGGTATCAAAGACCTACTTACAGAGGGGCTGGTACGGTGATGGATTAATTATCTCAAGCCACTACATTCAGGGTATCGGGGGTGCCGCGGGGAAAATTAAATTGAGTTTTTCTGAACGAAATTCACAGCTCTTTCCTTATATCGCGCAGAGAAATTGTCTTTATAAACCTTAGAGATTAAGAACAGATGGCCAAGTGGAATGTTACGAGTTAAGAGGGTGTCGTACTGGCCCTGTATTGTACTCGGCCAGTAGTTGTTGCATTCTCTCTAACTAAGTACTTGCCCGACAATTCTCTGCTAGTTAGCTCTCTTTTAAAGGATTATGCGTGTAGGCATAGACTATGGCATAGCTACTATAGATTTTTAAGAATTAGAACCACATACCCTTACGTCTGGACGAGAATCTATACCAGGATTGCCGTACAACCAAGGAACCCGCGCTCGCGAATGCTATAAAGACGGACGTAGTATATCTCGGACCTTGATAACATTTAGTTACCCCATACGACCCCACATGGCTCTATGAAACCACCTTACGCATAAAAGGAGAATTTACTATATGAAGGCACTTCTCCCACCCGATCGGAAACACCTTCTCTCGTTTTTCACATAGCTTACCTCGGCTTTAGAACCCCTTCGATCAGGACAATGACAAGCAGCAGCAGCAGCTCAGCTCAGCTCAAGCTTTCAAAGCCGCCGGGGCGCGGGGCCTCTGCCCGCTACTAGCCTTCAGGTCCGTGTTCTAATTTTACGATTGTACTATGTAAGTTGATGAAAGAGGAAGCTAGTTCACTAGCTCCGGTACTGGACAATAGCAAATACGCTTATGACTCAACACCCAGCTCGAGATTTAGACCCCCCGATACTATAATATCCGTTCCCGTCCTTTGGGAGGAGCCACGTACCTGGGGTTCATGACGACTCGGAGATTATATATCCCCGTGCCCACCACTCACAACCCCACGTGTGTAGAGAGTCTAGAAACAGGGCGGAGTTCGATGCAGGATCGTATTTAGCCCTCGTGACGGCGACAAATATAGAAGGCTGGGGAGGGAGGAGGAAATCAGGTCAAAAATGCCAGGCGAGGAGGATGGGTGCCCGCAGATGGGCGTGTAACCTGATCAGACCCGGGGGCCGTTGTGTTAGCTGTGGTATTGTAGAAGTCAATAGTGGCGGAGGGCCAAAGGGGAGTGGACTTAACGAATGGTTGATAATTCAGCTGGGCCTCGTTGGTTTGGGCTATTCTGTTTATTTGGATTCATATTTGTTTGGCTAAACGTTAATAGGGTAGTGGACTGGTTATATGAGGACGTATTTAAGGAACGCCACTCTCGTCGAACTACTCAATCCTCCTGATAGCCAGTAATATTTTAATAGATCAATAAAACCTAGACAACCATATAAGAAGCAAGAGCAAAGTAAAGCAGCACAAAGACCCGTTAAAGCAAGCCTAATATTTCAAAGATGCATCTATTTACAACTTTGAAATGGTTGGCTAGAAAATCAACCCATGATAGCGCCAGGATCTATTCCGCAACACCGTAAATCTAAAATCACAAAAAAAAAACAATTAGTTTGGTATTCCTGAACGAGTAGATGGGTGTTCTTACCAAGAAACTAGAATTGGTGTGAAAAAGAGGCACTGGGCAGTATTAGTGGCAAGAGGAGCAGCACCCTCCGTTTTCATAAAGCTAGATTTTTTTTTAGTCAATATTGGTAATTATAATCCAGATGTATTCTTGAAGGGGGTGGTCTACCTTTTCAGTTTCCTTAACCTCAGCCGGAGCGCCACCGGTGATTTCAACAACCTGCTTAGGAACTTCAAAGGGCACATCAGGATCCGCGTCAGTGAATATTGTTACAATTTCAGTAGTAATCTTCATATAGTAAAGATCATCTGAATAACCACAAAGAATTAGTATGCTTACCATCAACAACAGGCTCAGAGGTGATTTCAGAAGCAGCCAAGGTCTCTTCGAGAACCTTAACCTCTTCCTCGTTGAGGGTCACACCACCTTCAGTAGTGTCAGACTCCTCTACTTTAGCAGCAGAGCCATTTCCCTCAGTGACCTCGGAAGAAGGGACGACGTCCTCCTTCCTCGGCTCCTCATCAACAACAGCGGAAACGCCGTTGATTTTGTTGGCAACTTGGTTCCCATAATTAGCCGCAAAATCCACGATCGATTCTCGTTTTTTCCACCAGGCCACACTGGCAGGAACGAGGCTATGTTGAGAGTTGGGTTGAGTACCTTTATGTTCGACTTCAAGAGTCTCGTCAGGAATAGCGACACCGCCATTGCAGCAGTCCTCGGGAGACTTCTCACAGGCAGTCTTGTCGCAGGCAGGCTTAAGGCAGCATTCTTCGGGGTCCTTGATGCAGAGCTCTGCAGACTTGGAGCAGACTTCCTCAGTGGCCTGAGCAGAATCATCGGCGGGCTGCTTACAGCAGTCCTCGGGGTCTTTGGTGCACTTGTCCTGAGAGGAAAGTGGGCAGATGATGGTATCGGGATCCTGGTCGTGGGAGCTGATCTTGATCTCGATTGAGTGGGTGGGGGTATCAGTGGAAGACATTGTGAATTTTAGAGGTTGGAATTGAAAGAAAAGATTGATGGATGATGGTGTTGCTGATGAGGGTGATTGGAAGAGGGGTGATGGGATGTGGTGTTGTGGGGCGGGGGTAGGAAGAAGGATGGTAAAATGGAGGGGCAGGCACGGGAAAAATGTGTGTGGGTGTGTGTATGTCTATGTGGGCGGACAGGTAGATAAGGGGAGGACTGTGGTTTCTAGGGCTATATCCGCAGGAGATAGGGCGGTATTAAAGCCTAAGGGGGCTCTAAAAATCTCCTATACTTCTATACTGGCTGTGGGGGTTGCCCGGTGGCTCCAGAAAGTGCTGGTAGGCAGAAGGTTGTCCGAGTGATACATCATGACACAACCCCAATATCACGCAAGGCAAGTGATCCCTGTAACCCTTGAGGAATTGGTTTACTCCTGAGGGTTGAATACATGTATATACATAGTACTATAATTTATTTTATATTTCAGGGCATCATGATCTAATGAAAAGCTATATGATATCTATTGTACATCTCTACCAACGCATCTGACTAGGCCAGGGGGATCGATGCTGGCGTTAGGAAAGTGTCAGCTGGAGACGGCACTACCAAATGAAATTACTATATATGTAAGTACTTACATGTATGCTCAGAACCTATAAATCTATTTGCCCAGAGTGAGACTCGACTCAAACCTACGGGCTAGCTAATTTGGTCAACTTTATATAGCCACGCATGTGGCATATATATCATCACCTATCTAGCACCGTGCCGGCACGCCAACCAAGCCAGAGCCTTATTTAAATACAAATTTCTCGGGATCTGGACCGTTCAGGCAACAGATAGCCTTGGGCGGTCTCTCCCTACCGGCACGGGATCGGAAATAGGGCTGGATATAGGCTCGTTAATTCCCAGAACCCCTACGGGGGTAAAAGCTTGTCCATAAGGGATAGGCGCGAGACTGGGCCAGGTTCGACCCTGATCCGCCCTTTATCTCGACTGTGATAGATATCTGTAGCATCCGAACCATCCGAACCATCCGTGTTAAACCACGAGTGAGAAGCTATGACGCGAAATGCAGTCCATTACCTATACATGTAGGGTAAATCTCACGGCCCGGTGGGAACGGGCAGATATAGATAAATGAATTCAAAGATATTGCCAACTGGTTTTATTGCTCGCCGTAGTCAATGCCTCTATTAGACGGGGCTAGCCACTGCAGATGGAGCCTTGATAAACATTAATAAGATTATGATAAAGATAGCGTAGTAGCGACTAGGGACTTTTTTCTGTCCCCAGATAAGTCTCGTTCCGTTAATATGGTAGCTGCGCGCCTCTACCTACGATCTAGAATCTGTAAAACACTACAAAATCCACAATTTAAACAAAAAAGAAAGTCGCTTTTATTCCCAATACTACCTACATATCCATCTATAATATAATCCCCTAATTCCAGCTCTCAAGGCCCTTCAACTCGCAGCCCTCACCGGTCCTCTTCACCACCCTCCCTACAACCACGGCAGTCTCCCCTTCCGCTCTCAACGTGCTGAGAACCTCATCAACATTCTCCTTTGCTACTACCGCCACTAGTCCCAACCCAGTGTTCCATGTCCTCGCAAACTCCAAATTAGCCACGTTACCAGACTGTTTGAGCCACTTGAACAATGGTGACAGCTGGTACGAGGAAACATCGACCTCCGCCGCAAGGTGTTTGGGAAGCATGCGCGGGATGTTCTCAGTGAGACCTCCACCGGTAATGTGGGAGAGGCCCTTGATCAGACCCTGGTTGGAGACCTTAAGGATCTGTTTAACGTAGATGCGGGTAGGGATCAAGAACTCTTCTCCGATGGTAGCGGAACTGTTCCATGGGGCGGGTGCGGTCCAGTCGAGGCCAGCGCGGTCAACTATCTTGCGGATGAGGGAGTATCCATTGCTATGCACACCGCTAGAGGCAAGGCCAACGAGGACATCACCCTCAACCATGGTGTCTAGCTTTGGGAGGACCTGGTCGCGGTTAACAGCGCCAACAGCACAACCGGCAGCATCGTAGTCGCCAACAGCGTACATGCCGGGCATCTCGGCGGTCTCACCGCCGATGAGGGCGCACCCGGCTTGCTTGCAGCCTTCGGCAACACCCTCGATGAAATCGGCGGCCTCTTTGATGTTGAGCTTGGAGGTAGCGTAGTAGTCGAGGAAGAAGAGGGAGCCCGCGCCCTGCGCGAGGAGGTCATTGACGCTCATGGCGACAAGGTCAATACCAACGGATCGGTGCTTGCCGAGTGCGCAGGCAATCTTGAGCTTGGTACCAACGCCATCGATGCCGGCGACGAGGAGGGGATTGTTCCAGCCTGCGGCTTGAAGGTCGAAGATGCCGCCGAAGCCGCCGAGCTCGGCGTCGGCGCCAGGGATGCGGGTGGATTTAACGGCGGCCTTGATACGGTTGACAAGCGCGTTTCCGGCATCAACATCGACGCCGGAGTCTGCGTAGGTCATGGAAATCTCGGCAGGCTTCTGCTTGAAGGCTCTGGAGGCGGGTTAATACGGGTTAAGGCGGGAATAAGAAGGTAAGGGACTGACCTGTGAGCGATGTCTTTGCGGTAGAACATGGCATCGAAAGAGATGGCGTTGACGCCTTCGTATGCCTTCTTGACAGCCTCCTCGAGGGTGTCGGCAGTGGCAGTGGCGGCAATGACTCTTCCCCCGGCGGTGACAATTTTGCCGCCAACCAATGATGTGCCGGCGTGGAAAATGGCAGTATCTATCATTACCCCATCGTTAATGTTTCGAAACAAACGCGTGATCATTCATGACGCAAACTCACCTGGTCCGACAGGTCCCAACTTGATCTCCTTACCCTTTTCGTAAGATCCTGGGTATCCTCCAGCAGCCACAACAACGGTCGCCGCAAACCTCTTGGTGACCTCGAGCTTGACAGAGTCAAGGTAACCCATGGCACAAGCCATGAGCACCTCCGCAAGATCCGTATCCTTGCTTAGTAGCGTCATTACCGTCTGGGTTTCTGGATCTCCAAAGCGCACATTGTACTCAAGAACCTTGGGTCCGCTCTTGGTCATCATCAGGCCAGTGAATAGCATTCCCCTGAATGGGTATCCCTCACGACGCATACCGTCCACCGTTGGCTGCAGAATTGTTCTGTTGATCTCCTCCAGCACCGATGGTGACGCAATTCTTGTCGGTGCGTAACACCCCATACCGCCTGTGTTGGGGCCCTGATCGCCGTCAAAAATGCGCTTGTGGTCTTGCGCTGGCGGCAGCGAGACAATGTGATATCCATCACTGAAGGTGAGGATACTGAGCTCATCACCCTCCAAGAACTCCTCAATGACGACCTCGTCACCAGCAGCGCCAAACTCGCGGTCAACCATGACCTCTCGGAGACCAGCGTGCGCCTCTTCCTTGGTTGCAGGGATGAGGACACCCTTACCGGCGGCGATACCGGAGGCCTTGATAACGACATTGTG